>JAUMIR010000001.1:268911186-270181543 GCA_030847615.1 Gambelia wislizenii | reverse complement strand
TTGGCCCAAATAGTTGAGGATCATGTGAATCACCTTCATATCAACATGCTTGATTCTCCCCACTCCTCCCTGAATAACCATCCTTCAGTATCCATGTGAACTTGCTCTTTGAACCTGAGAAAGTGTTGGATAGGAGCAGGCAAGTGTTGGAAGGTCTGGGCTCCATTTGTGAATATCATCTTTGGACTGTTGTAGATCTCATGGTAGCATCCAAACAGGGAGTGGCTTCTGGTTCACTCCTGTTTTCATTTTTCATGCCAGATATGGGTTCAGAGTTTTGGAGGCCCCATGCTCCCCCTCCCCGAAAACCCCCAACCATTCCTGGAAGCCTAGGAATTAGGAAATAAACAAAGTGTGGGAACAAAAAGAAATGTGGGAGACACTTTTTGCCTGTCTGCTGTAAGTCTGCATCATGAACTAGAAATTAGAGGGGTATTGTAACTACAGAGGTCACTTCCATAGGGTCTGATGAATAGATTATTCCTCCTTCAAAAACATGATACTGTATGTCCTAAAAAAAATACCTTGAATAATACATAGTTCCCCCAATGTGTCAGTACATCTACTCTTTAATGGTATAATTCTGAAATATATATAATAATTCTCTTGGGTATGTTGCCATTTCCAGTGTGCTGGTTGGCTGCTTAGGGACCTGACCAACCAATCACAGGTCTGTTGGGCAACCAATCAGCACACTGGGGGTGGGACCATGTAGATTCCAAACATGGCCTCTGGAGAGGGAGAGTGGGTACCATGGGGGTGGATATGGTGTGTGCTGGAGTGTAAGGGGTGGGGGCCAAGGGGCAGAACGAGTGGAGGTGGTGTGGCAGAGGGACAGAAAGAGTGGAGGGGTGTGTCAGGGGGGCAGAACAAATCGGGGGGGTGGCAGGGGGCAGAACAAGCAGAAAGGGATGGTAGGGGGTAGAGTTTTTTAATGGTGTATGGTACACCGGGTCCAGCTAGTATTTAATACATCATCAAAATTTATGATATAAATCAGGAAACCTATAAGGAACTCACCATTCTGCATAAGGGTTTAGAAATAGTGAATGAGTTACACATATATGCAGTGCAGCTAGGGATCTGCAGTCTCTCACTCTTGATTTTGCTGGGTTTCTGTTGGGCCTCCCTCAGAGATACTAGCAGGACTGGAGTGTTTAAGGGGAATCTCAGCACACCTTCATCTCCTACACTGAACAAGCAGCCTCCTTAGATGAGACAGCCAGCAAACAGTCTACAGCCACTGGAAATAATCTCAATTGCCCACACTGTGAGAGATGTCCAAGCCAGCTTAGACACTCAGCCCTGTTCCTGAATCCACACTACTATCCTGCATGGTCCCCTGCTGGTTTTGGCTTCTGACTGATATGCTGGCTCTGAACCTTTGGACTGCTAATCGAACACCCAGCTTCTCATTTCCCCAATAAAGTGAACAACAACAGTGTCATATTGGGATGTAAGTCTTTGTTCCTTCCTGTATATGAATTTTGATGCATAACTGAAAGATCAGTCAACATTTTTCTGCATTTTTAAAAGGTTTGCAGCCTGGTGCGCACATTGGGTGGAACAGACATATCACTGAATATACAGTATGTGAAACTGACACAGACTGGATATAGGTGGATTCTACAATCCTGTCTCTCTGTGTTAAATAGGTATTGTTGAAGGGCATTTGAATACTTACTGTTTTGTTCTATTAGACTAGTTGAAAGAACTCAACAAGACCAGTCACTTCTTAATTTATCAGGTTGTCCAAGCACGTGCAAGTATCCCTCAATTTTCTTCCCCATTACTCCTAGCAGCCTGTCTAGTATTGCATTGCTTTTAATTAAATGTCTGACTAGAGTCCCAGTTCTGTCACAGCCACATTCAGCAAAGCACCACCTATGCATCCATCCATTTTATTAATTTTAGAATCCAGCATTTCTTTTTTTCCCTTGCATGCTCAAGAACCAATCAGCCTTGCAAATGAAAAGTTGTATTAATTTTAGAAGCAAGTTTTCATACCTCAAAGGGAGCTGATAAAGGACTCTCCGTTCTCCATAAGGGCTTAGAAATAGTTGAGTTGCCTTTGGTACATGCTTGAAATCATTGATCTGTTTCATTATTTGGCTTTCAAGGACCAGAAAACAGGAACTCAATCTAATGACAACCACTCTATCTTATGTGTTCCTGCTAAGACTGATTTAAAAACTTTTCCATCTTCCAAAAAAAAAAAAAAAAAAAAAAAAAAGGAGAGAGAAGAGTGGTTATTTAGAAAGACACAAATAATTCAACTAAGATGGAATTCATAAAGAAAATGTTATAATTTGTGCAATATAGAAGGCTGGAGGCAGATTATTTCAGAGATATCAGAGAAATGTCTGAGGGAATGATAGTGCCAAGGGTAAAATCTGGAATAAAGTTGCATGAATTATTCCCAGCCAGGCTGCCTGTTTCTGGCTTTTACTCACCTTGAGATCATCAAGAATAGGAATCCCCTAATTTGTGCAGTCTAAGGTGCTTGTTAGGTTTATTGAGTAGTACTGTTTGACACCCTGCTGGGCCAATGTTTTTACATTCTCCTTCCTGGGTGAAAAACTATCCAGGCCTAATCTGATGGGTTTGGTTCTATACCTGAAAACACCCCCACCCCGCTTCTTCCTCCTCCTTTGCCTCAGAAAATAGTGAACAAGGAGAAACATTCTAGCTGTTTTGCTGCTTATTCAGACAAAGGCTATATTAGATGCTGTAAGTGTTTGCCAAAGAATGGGAAGCATAAGAGTGTATTTTCTAAAATAATGGAATTATAATGGAATTAAAACCACACTGCACCCAAAGATAGATTAGAGACTTTGCTCTTCATATCGGCCATGTATTTTCTTCCTGGGATTAACAAATGCTTTCATTATATTTGCCAAGTACCTTTAAAAAAAAAAAAAGCCTCAAAACATTTGGGCCTTATGAGTCATTCTTCAAGCTGGTTTGTTATTGTTGATTTCTTGGTAAAAAGAAACGTCCTCCAATTATGGATAATCAGACTTATTAGAAAAGCTTTTTGCAGCCACAAACCCCCTACCCTCCGTGAACTTCTATTCAACCTCTGCTTCATTTTGAGGTGAGTTTTATCTAACCATATACAGTAGGACCCTGTATCTGTGGGGGATTGGTTCCAGAGTCCCCCATGAATAATGAAATCTGCAGATAATAGCGAACGCCCCCATCACCATTCCTGCCACAAGAGCAATCCCAGGGGACAATCCTGGGGTCAAAGCGAGAAGGGAGGAAGATCTAGTCCTCTCCTGCCTTCATCCCATGTCACCATTTTCCCCATGAGAGTGATCCTGGGGGAAAATCCCGGGGGTGAAGGTAGAAGGGAGGCAGGCCTACTCCTCCTCCCTTCCCTCCCCCATCCACACCCCTGCTGTCACCATCCAGGGATAATTGAATCAGTGGATTGCAAATCAGCAGATGTGGGGGTGCCACTGTATTCTCAAAATCATAACAAACTTAAGTTACTGTCAGGTATCAGCTTTCCTATACTCATAGAGAACAAGTTTCAGAGTCCATCAGAAAACTTTATTGCTATAAATTCAGGAAACATACAATACAAAGTGGCTGTTGTGAATGGGAGCCTAATGGAGACACTCTAGATTAAAAGCATTTTACAATCACCAAAATCTGGCAGGCTACAAGATCATTGGTCACCCAGCTCCACTGACACAAGCATTCCTTAAACTGAAATCACCTTCTTCCCAGGCTTTAGAAAGCTATTAATTTCAGCTGCGTTGTTATCTCTCCTTTTCCAAGCAAAAACCAAACAGTTACACATACACCCCCCACACACACACACTGCTAGGCCCATTATACACCAACGCCACAGGAAAATATGCAAACAGGGCAAGAACAGGAGCTAAGGGATCCAATCCTGACAGTTATACTTATTCTGCTATGTGTGTGTGAATGTGCACATACATGCACATGCAAACCTAACATATCTTTTCAAAATATAACTTATGGGAGAAGCTATTTTCTTGAGACAGAAACCAAAGAGAAGTCCAGAGTAGGGGGAAAAAAGGATGACTTGGCTTTCCATTTGTTCACTGAGCCCAGTATTTGCTCTTCAGAGAAGACTGAGCATATTGGCCAAAAGCGATGTTACATACCTTGACACCCCCTTCCCCATATCTATAATAATTGGAAATATCTAATAATTGGGTCAACTGTGGCCTTCCATGCAGTGCAGCCATTAAAGCTGGAGAATTCTAACAGCTAGGAACCCCAACAACTAGCGTTCAGACTCAGGTATACACTTAAGGAGGGGCCAACACAATTTCAAAAGAAATGATAATTTGCAAGGCAGCAATGTGTTTGAACACCTGACTAATCCGATCAGCTGAAGCTGAGATACTCAAGCCTGTAAAGAATCCTCATACCTTTACCCTTTCCCAAACAAAGAAGGTTACTTCCTCTATTCAATTACAAAATATCCGCACATCAAGAATCATTGGCATATCCGGAGTGTTCATAGTCCTACCCTGAGCAACTCCAAGATGTTAAGGAAAATGCAACATGGGACATACAGTGAAAGAAATAAAATATGTATGTGAAAGTCACAATGACTAAGCAAGAGCAATTATGGGGCTACACAGGTGAAACTGCTAATGTAATCTAGAAGGCCTGAGAGCCAAGGACAGAGGTACTGAATGCAGATTGGAAACACCTGAGAATCATTAAGTGTACAAGGTAAAATGTTGAAATACATGGGTTGGTCTTAAGCATGGGTGGAACTATGTGGACCAATCAGAATGGAAGTACACACCCACTGGGTGGAAACTAACTAGTGGGTGGTGATAAACAATGGCTATAAAATTGTAATGTTTGCCAATGTATTGTGGTGGAGTAGAGGTGGTGTAGTGTATAGAGATTGTGATTTGTTGACCATATAGTATATTTATATAGAAGAATAAAGTAGGTTTTATATAAAACTACTGAGTTGCCTGAGTGAATCCTGGAGACGTTTTGGAGACACCTGGAGAAGAGTGAGAAGGCTTGGAGAGTTTGTCAGGATCTTCAGCCTATTCTCTGAAACTCTGCTGCTTTGGAGGAAAGCATTAACCACTGATCTAAGCTGGTCGGCTCTGCTGCATAATAAGGTGGTGAGTTTGAGCCAGAGGTGAAGAGCTACAACTCCCATCATCCCTGACAAGGGTTATGGGCCCAGTTACTAGAGCACCCAGCATCCACAGAAGCTGAAAGTTCCAGAAAGTGGAAGAAAGCTTTGTGGACAACAGATCAGAGCAAGCTGTTTGTGCTGCACTGATAAGCCTTGTGAGTAAATCATTTTGTGTTTTGCTTAAGCCCAGACGGGTCAGCTGTGCATACTCGGAAGGACTGTGTCAAATTGAGTCACTGCACAAATCAAGATGGAAATTCTAAAGTTTAGTAAATTAAACAGAAACAACTACTCTACCTGGAAGATTTATGCCCAATCACTACTAGTAAAGGAAGGTCTGTGGTCAACAGTTGAAACAGGGCTGGCAGCCGATGCTAATGCAGCCACTCAAGAGAGAGATAGTAAAGCAAAAGCCTGTCTTTATCTCATGCTTGAAGAAGACTTAATTAATGACGTCAGAGATAAAACGTCTGCCAAGGATGTGTGGGATACCTTGCAGAGATTACACACTCCTTCAACTGCTTTTGCAAAAATGCTATGGTCTAAAAGAATATACAGGCAAAAGATGGCTAAAGGACAGTGTGTGATAGAACATTTAAAAGTAATGCAAGATTTATTTGTGCAAGCTGAACTGAGGGGAGTACAAATTAGCAAAGAGCAGCAATGCTACATTTTAGTAGAATCGCTAGACTCTTCGTGGGACAACATAACAAACAGCCTGCAAAACCTGCCAGAAGCTGAGCTTAATAGAGACTTAATTGTGGCCAGAATACTGGAAGAGAACCAGAGAAGAAGGTCTGAGCAGGGTGACTCAGCAAGCTTAAAGACTGTGCCAAAACAACAAACAACTCCTGACTGGCGAACGCAGGAGGAAGCAGCCTCTACAAGGGAGCAACGGAGGTGCTTTTATTGTAAGAAGATTGGTCATCTGCAGAGACATTGTAAACATTTTGCAGCTGAGAGACACAAGCAAGCAGAGAGCAGATGGCAGCCGCGGCAGTATCAAAAACAGTCCAGACCTCCATTTTTGAGGGACAGTGGTAATAAAAAGGGGTTTGCAACCATGATTAAGGAAAAACAAAATGCAAATTCTAAATGGCTAGTTGATTCAGGAGCCACATCTTTGATGTGTAATGATATAAATTTAATAAGTAATAGAAAATCAGCTAATGTAAATGCTGTAGTTTTGGCTGACGGGAAAGAGCTAAGTACTGTAAAACAAATGGGTACTGTGTACATTCCAGGGCTAAAAGAGAATTTTAATGATGTCTTACATGTAAAGGAGTTAGAAAATAATTTGTTATCAGTAAGCAGATTAACAGAAAGAGACTACACAGTCATCTTTGAAAAGAACATGTGTAAGATAAAACTGAATGGGGAATTGCGTGGCATAGGTTTGAAAAAGGACAAACTTTATTATTTGGAGGACAATATTGATAGCTACAGGGTTGAAGAAGCTAATAACATAGAAAATATTCCAATCCACAAAGACTGCATACATGAGCTTCACAGAAAATTCGGCCATGCGAGCTTCAAATGTTTAAAGAATTTAATCAGTATGTGTCCAGATTTAAAAGTTGCTGAATGCAAAAACCACTTAGATTGTACAGTGTGTCAACAGGTAAAGGTCAGAGCTTTTCCAGTAGCTAAGAAAACAAAAAGAATTGCTCAAAGACCATTTCAGTATGTACATGCAGATGTTGCCCAAGCTAATTGCTTGTCCTTAGGGGGAAGCAAGTATTTCCTAGTAATTGTTGATAGGTATACAAGGTTTGCATTTGTGAGAATAATGAAAAACAAATCTGACACTGGGCAAAGTTTAAAAGCATGGGTAAGAATGGTGGAAAGGCAATTTGATAGCAGAGTAGGCACCATCATTACTGATAGAGGAGGAGAATTTTTAAATAATCAATTGTTTAACTGGTTTCAAAAGATGGGAATAAGGCATGAAACTACAAACCCTGCTTGTCCTAGTGAGGATGGGTTAGCAGAGAAGAAAATACAAGATATAAAAAGAATTACTGCTTGTATGATGGCAGATGCAGGGGTGAAAGATAGTTTTTGGGCAGAAGCAACTTTGACTGCAATACATATCAGTAACAGATTGTATCATTCAGAAATTGAAGACATTCCCTACAGGGTATTGTATGGGAGAATGCCAAATTACAAGTACTTAAGGGTTTTTGGACAATTTGCTCATGTTTACACACCTGCTTGTTTCAGGAGGAAAGGAGAACCCAAAAGCAAAAGGCTTAGGTTTTTGGGGTATTCCGGAAATAGCTACAAGTTTCATTTGGGAGGAAAACAAGTGCAATATTCTAGGTCTGCAAATTTTGAGAGACATGCTGGTTGGGACAAACTGCATGCCAATAAAGAAGTGTTTTTGAGGTTAGGGAGTTCAAATGAGCCAGAAGCACAAACTGAACCAACCTCAGGAAACGGAGGGGTTTCAGTTAAGCAGGAAGCATCACCTAGCAGCAGTGGTAGTTCTTCTGATGATGAGATAGCATCTAGGCCTACTACTACTCGAATGACTGAAGACAAGAGATTTAGTCATAGAACTACAACTCCCAGTAGAGAAAGTGAGGATGAAAGAGACAGAACAGCAGATTTTATTCCCAGGCGTAGTCACAGAGTTAGAAAGCCTCCAGATAGGTTTGTTGTGACAAAGGCAAGAGCTTGTTTAGCAGTAGAAGAGCCTGAAAGTTTTGAAGAATTGGAAAGTTATTCTAGTGAAGAACAGGAAAGATGGTTTGATGCAATGGATAATGAGTTTGGTTGCCTGGTAAATAAAGATGTTTTTGAAATTGTTGACAGACCCAAAGACAAGAAAGTAATTGGTTGTAAATGGGTATACAAAAGGAAAGAAATGCCAGATGGAAGTATCAAATATAAAGCTAGGTTAGTGGCTAAGGGTTTTGCACAACAGCAGTATGAGAACTATGATAAGACATATTCTCCAACTGCAAAGCCAGAAAGTCTGAGAATGGTTCTAGCTGTAGCAGTAAAAAGGAATTTAGTTGTAGAACATTTTGATTTTGAGACAGCGTACTTGAATGCGGTTTTGGATGAAGAAATTTTTATGGAGCAGCCACAAGGTTTTGAAGAAAATGGTAGTCAGAGAGTATATAAATTAAAGAAAGCATTGTATGGTTTAAAACAAAGTGCCAGAGCGTGGAATCTGTGCATCAATGATGAGCTAGTTAAACTAGGTTACAAGAGGAGCATTGCAGATGCTTGTGTTTATACAAAAGGAGACATAGTATTAGTGATTTATGTAGATGATTTGTGCGTAGCAGCAAAGTCAAAACAGGGAATTGAGTCAGTAAAAAGAGAATTGTCTAAGAAGTTTGTTTTGAAGGATTTAGGTGTATTGAAGTCTTATTTAGGTATTTGCGTTGAATGGACAGAAGAAGGACATTGTTTATTAAGTCAGAGAAATAAAATTGAAAGACTGATTGAAAAGTGTGGATTACAGAATGCAAAAATAGTAAGAGCTCCAATGACAACTGGTTTTGTGTCTGAGAAAACAACTAGAGCGTTTGAGGACAAGACTTTCTTCAGAAGTATAATAGGATCTTTACAATTCATATCTTGCCATACCAGACCAGACATTTCTTATGCTGTAAATGTATTGTCTAGAAGGGTTAATGATCCAAAAATTGAAGACTGGACAGCGGTAAAACATTTATTGAGATATTTTAAAGGAACCTTAGATAGGAAATTGATAATAAGAAACAATAGTTCAGATCTAGATTGTTATGTAGACAGTTCATTTGCATCAGAATTAGGAGACAAGAAGTCAGTTACAGGAATGATAATTAAATATAGTGAAAGTCCAATAGTTTGGAGAAGTAGAAAACAAACTAATGTAGCGTTAAGCACAACAGAAGCAGAATTCGCTGCTTTGAATGAGATAGTAAATGAGGTACAGTGGATTAAGCAATTGTTAAATGATTTAAATGAAAGTTACAAGATACCAGTGGAAATTCTGGAAGATTCACAGTCATGCATAGCGATGGCTGAAACTGAAAGTTTGAAGAACAGAACAAAATATGTTGGTGTAAGATATCAAAATGTGCGAGACATGGTTCAGAAGGGTGAAATAGAATTGAGATACATAGAAACACAACACAACATAGCAGATTTGTTCACAAAAGCATTGACAGCAGAAAAACATGAAAGGCTGACACAAATGGTTGGAATGACATTGTAAGACACATACAATATTTTATTTCGGAGGGGATTGTTAAGGAAAATGCAACATGGGACATACAGTGAAAGAAATAAAATATGTATGTGAAAGTCACAATGACTAAGCAAGAGCAATTATGGGGCTACACAGGTGAAACTGCTAATGTAATCTAGAAGGCCTGAGAGCCAAGGACAGAGGTACTGAATGCAGATTGGAAACACCTGAGAATCATTAAGTGTACAAGGTAAAATGTTGAAATACATGGGTTGGTCTTAAGCATGGGTGGAACTATGTGGACCAATCAGAATGGAAGTACACACCCACTGGGTGGAAACTAACTAGTGGGTGGTGATAAACAATGGCTATAAAATTGTAATGTTTGCCAATGTATTGTGGTGGAGTAGAGGTGGTGTAGTGTATAGAGATTGTGATTTGTTGACCATATAGTATATTTATATAGAAGAATAAAGTAGGTTTTATATAAAACTACTGAGTTGCCTGAGTGAATCCTGGAGACGTTTTGGAGACACCTGGAGAAGAGTGAGAAGGCTTGGAGAGTTTGTCAGGATCTTCAGCCTATTCTCTGAAACTCTGCTGCTTTGGAGGAAAGCATTAACCACTGATCTAAGCTGGTCGGCTCTGCTGCATAATAAGGTGGTGAGTTTGAGCCAGAGGTGAAGAGCTACAACTCCCATCATCCCTGACACAAGAAGCATTGTCTTTCACTCTAAATTACATCCCCTGAAGGAATTTATTGACTATAAAAACCCTTTCAAAAAAAACCCCTCAAGTATGCACAGTTCATCTTCCTTTTGACTCCACAAAAAGCCACCCCTTTTTGTAGCCACTCCTGCTTCGGGGCCCCCAATCTGCTGCTTTTTTCCATGACTGCATCTCCTCAGATTGGTACAGTATCACCTGAAAACAACCTCCCTCCTTTATTCCTGTATCCCAATGCTTTCTACTTTATTTGCTAGCCTTGTATGAATGCTTGAAGCCTGAGTGTGTCTGTGAACATTGTTATTATTGCTTTCTCAATTAAAGATCAAATTATTATACTATCTAGCTTAGCATCTCCTCATGATTACTGGTATACATAGGTTAAAAGACCCCACTATCTGTTGCCCCCTCTCACATGGCCAAGCTGAATATATTAATTCCCCAAATTAATATTCATATTTGGAGGGTCCTTCAGACCTCCAAGCATTTAGATTAACAGGGAAGTTTTAGAAGTTTCACCTTATCTCTGTCCTGTCTGACAGAGTATTAACTATGCATCTCATTGTACTATTTGGATTGGATAGTGTAGGACTACATAAAGAATACACATTTATCCAGCTACTTTACAATAAAGAAACAGGAAGAAATTAAATATAGAATAGTTTGTAGCAGCTTCAGATTTGCAGACTTTAACCCAATTGCATACTGTTGCTATCAATGGGATTTGAAGCATCTCTATGGAGGTTTTTGGCAGTCTATGCCCCTGCATCCACTAAACTGAGGTTTGATGCTGTGCTACCTATTTGGGGCAGTCACTGCTATCCTTGAAGCTGGTTTTATAATGATCCAGAAGACTCACAAAAGGCTGCATGAGAAAAAGTGTATAAAGGCCAATACTACAGAGAGAAGATTTTTAAGTGAACACAGAATGATTGAAATTTGTTATCATTTATGGCCTGAACCCTGTTGGTAGTCCCAACTACAGTGGACTCGTAGAATCAGTTGTAGAATTGTGAGTCAGCACTAAAATAAACATCATTGATTTAATGGGTCTCTTTTAGCTGGGACTACCAACAGGATTCAAGCCTATGAATCTAGTTCATACGGGTGAAGAGCTAGATTTGTCCAGTTTGGAGTAGTAAAACTCTTCTCTTTTCTTATTCCAGTAAAACACCAATATGAACTTCACTTTATCATCTTCAAAAGAGCTCTAATCCCTAAAGACTCCAGTGAGAAAAATGCATATTATTTCTCCCATCCATTCCTCAACCAGTGGACTAGTTGGGACTTTCTTCAAGGGCTGCTGCTTTTGGACTCCCTGGAACATATAGGCCAGGATCCTGTTGCATCAAATTCCTTGTGCAGTTGACCTTAGTTTGAACCCTTTGACAGTTTCGGAAGTCACACCTCATTGCATGAGTAGAAATCATGCTTTCTGAATTGATATTGCTGTTTGCGAAAGAGGAAGGAGTGGCTATCCCATCTTACTATGGCAGTACTGCTTTCTGCACTGCTGGCTTTCAACTGGATGCCAGTCTGGCTGCTTTTCTAATATCACTAGCTTTAGAGTGTGGCAAGGTGCTGGATTTGACAGGGACTCAGACTAACGGGGACCCACTCCCTTAACAGTACTAACAGGGTAGGATTTGCTGTCTGAATCTGGCTCTTTACAGAGTTTGAAAACTTAGTAGAAAAGGCTTCATATGTTTTTGTTAACCCTTGGTGAACTCCAAAATCTAATCACATTAGGCTTCTGTTACTTTGGAAATCAGAATTGACATTTTGTTGTTCCTTCCATTTGGGAGTTTAAGTTGCCTTTCTCAGCCATTCCATGTATATATAAATCCTACACATCCCCAGCTGTCCTAAAGTATGGTACCTAGTTAGCTGTGCAGTTAAATGTTGCCCCTGACTGCTGCATGCCTTTTCTTTTTTCTGCCCTCACCCATGTCGGACAACATGTTTGTTGTTTACTTACCCTTCAAAACATATTCATTTAAGATGAAGTGGCATAGAACTTGAAGAATCTAATTATGTCTAAAATGCCCTTTGAAGGTAACTTTTAAAGTACAAGCTGCCCTCTGTATCTGCGGGGGATAGATTCCTGGATTTGCCATTTATTAGTGAAACTGCAGTAATAGCAAACCCTATTATTAGTTTTTCCATGTTTTTTTTTTCTGGGCTGTGAGGCCATGTTCTAGAAACATTATTCCTGATGTTTTGCCTGCATCTGTGGCTGGCATCTTCAGAGAATGGTCAGGTAGGAGTGTGTGTGTGGTTTATATACTGTAAGTCCTTGTTGGAAAAGATATGTACGTTTGTGTATTTGGATGGTTAGTTCCTGGGGGAAGATATGCAAGGAGGATTAGTGTCTGTTTTGCTAATCATCCATTGTCTGCTGGGAATCCCCCTGTCCCTGGGTGGAATTCATTTGCACATGTTGAGTTTTGATTTTAGTGTCTTTCAGGACTGGTAGCCAGATTTTGTTTACCTTTAGGGTTTCCTCCTTCCTGTTGAAGTTGTCCAGGTGTTTGTGGATTTCAATAGCTTCTCTGTGCATTCTGACATGATAGTTGTTGGCCTGGTCCAGAATTTCTGTTTTTTTAAAATAACATTTTGTGTCCAGGTTGGTCATAACATGTTCTGCTACTGCTAATTTTTCTGGCTGGCCCAGTCTGCAGTGTCTCTCATGTTCCCTGGTTCATGTTTGCACACTGCGTTTAGTGGTCCCTATGTAAACTTGTCCACAGCTGCATGGTATCGGTAAACTCCTGCAGCTGTGAGAGGGTCTCTTTTGTCCTTTGCTGAGCGTAGCATTTCTTGGATTTTCTTGGTTGGTCTGTAGATGGTTTGGAGGTTGTGTTTCCTCATCAGTTTCCCTATTCTGTCTATGATTCCTTTGATGTATGGTAAAAATACCTTCCCTTTTGGTGGCTGTTTTTCTTCTTCATTCCTGTGGTTTGTTCTGGGTCTGGCTGCTCTTGTGATGTCTGATTTGGAGTAACCTTTAGTCTGTAGGGCCCAGTTTAGGTGTCTCAGTTCATCCACCAATTAGTGGGGTTCGCAGATCCTTGTTGCACAGTCTACCAATGTTTTTATTGTGCTTCTTTTTTGTTCTGGGTGATGATTAGAGTCCTTGTGTAGGTATCTGTCTGTGTGGATGGGTTTTCTGTATACCTTGTGGCCTAACCATTGGTTTGGTTTGCGGATGACTAGGACATCCAAGAATGTCAGTGTTTCTTCCTTCTCTTTTTCCATCGTGAATTGGATATTTGGGTGGATGCTGTTCAGGTGGTGCTGGAATAAGACCAAATCTTCTTCTCCGTGGTTCCAAATGGTGAAAGTGTCATCCACATATTGGAACTATGTTGTGGGATTTTTTGGTGCTGTTTCCAGTACTTGCTTTTCAAAGTGTTCCATGTAAAAGTTTGCTATCACTGGGCTATCACTGTTTGCTAACACCTGGATAACTTCCAACAGAAAAGAAGAAACCTTAAAAGTAAACAAAATCTGAAGAACAATAGAATCAAAACTCAACACTTATAAAGGAATTCTACCCAGGGACAGGGGGAGTTTCAGCAGATAATGGGCGATCAACCTAACAGACACTAATGAGGCTTGCATTTCTATACCCAGAAACTACCCATTCAATTACACAAATTTACATATACTCCCCAACAGGGGGTCACAGCATATAAACTCCACATACACTTCTACCCAACCATTCTCTGAAGATGCCACCCACAGATGCAGGCAAAACGTCAGAAAGAAACTATTCCAGAACACATCCTCATAGCCCAGAATAAAACTAAGGAAAATCTATGTGCAGTTGTTCTTCCGTATCCATGGATTTGGTATCCATGGATTTCAGTATTCACGGCTTGAAAATATTCTTAAAGAAATAATAATCCAAAAAGCAAACCTTGATTTTGCCATCTTATATAAGGGGCACCATGTTTCTATGTCATTGCATATAATATATTAAAACATGGGTCACCTATCGCCACCACCTACGACTCCACAAACGCTTTCATCAGCGCTGTCTACGCACAATCCTAAATATACACTGGACTGACTATGTGACAAATGTTGCTGTCCTTGAGCAAGCAGGGATCACCAGTATTGAGGCAATGATATTGAGAACACAGCTGCGCTGGGCAGGGCACGTTTCTAGGATGGAGGACTATCGCCTCCCAAAAATACTACTCTACAGTGAACTCGCCACAGGTCAGCGTAAGAGGGGCGCTCCAAAAAAGTGATACAAAGACTCTCTGAAACAAAATCTCAGGCTCGGCCAAATTGATCACCAACAGTGGTCCACCCTGGCCTCACATCAGGAGGCATGGAGACGCAGAATCCACAATGCTGCAGCCTTATTTGAGAACTCACGCCAAACAAGTCTTGAAGAGAAATGACAATGCAGAAAGAATCACAACCCAAAAACGTCACCTAAGGAGACCTTCTGCTGTGTTTTCTGCAACTGGACTTGTTTATCTCAGATTGGCCTTTTTAGTCATCAGCGCACTTGCAGAAAATGCAGGATGAGTAATTCCTGAATCTTTGTTTGCGAAGAAAAGCCAGAGAGAACATTTAATGGGACTTGAGTATTCATGGATTTTGGTATCTACGGGGGGTCCTGGAACCAAACCCCAACAAATATGAAGGGACAACTGTACATATCTTCTCCAACAACTAAACTCCACCCCCCATGCCACCATTCTCTGAAGATGCTAGCCACAGATGCAGGCGAAACATCAGGAATAAACTCTTCCAGAACAAGGCCTCACAGCCTGGAAAAAAACCACGAAAAACCCCTGTGGATTGAAGTGGGGAATAACACATTAACATATAAACATAGTATTAATTTAAAACATGTATCAATTAAAATGTATCATTTTTAAAAGTGAGCAAGACTAAGACATTTTAAAACAATCAGTACACAGTTTAAAATGCACAATTTAAAATCATCTGGATAGGCCTGCTGGAAGAAACTGGTCTTTAATGCTACAGTATATTCAGCTGTCGTATCTCTTGGCAGGCCGTTCCAGAGTCTAGCGGCAGCTTCCTGTACAAACATATGATACAGGTGCATTGGAGGACCCTACAGGGTGGCAAGAGAGGATGCCTCTCTAGACATTTCCAGGATGAGTCTATGGAGATTATCAGACAGGAATGCAAAAAGCATTCCTGTCCCACAATCTCCAAACCTGTCCCTGTCCTGGCACAATAAACCTTCCCATCAGACTCATATCCTCTTGCATCCAAAGGCAGCCCAGGCATGAAATGAGCTCTAATGGAGCTCCATTCACTCCCTGGACTGAAATCCCACCCATTCTTGTGAGAAGACATAAGTGATGGAAATTCAAAAATAAAAAAGACACCAAAAAAATTTCACAAAATAACATACATACACTAAAAAATAACAATTAACTGGGGGAGGGTACGAAGAAGAGAGTAGCCTACCTGGTACTCATGATCCCACCTGGAAGTGTTCAGGTAGGACCACCATTGACGCTGTATTCATGAGTCAAAAATGGTGCAAGTTTTCAGAAGCCAGCAATGCTGGCAACAAATAGGATGGGTGATCCATTGAGAGCTCTGAGCTGTCAAGGAAAAGAAATGCCACAAGAACAAGAGCAGAATGCAAAAGGACAATGTCGTGTGATATTGGCATCCTGCTGTGTTAAGCTGGTGTCACTTTGGTGCCACATTAGCCATGTCTGATAATCTCCTATGGTATGTGTCCCTATTTTGTGTCCCATGGATATCTGAAACTGTGGATTCCACCAATACGGGAGGTGACCTGTAACTAGAAAATTTTATTGTTGTGCCAATAAAGTATTTCTGTTCTTTATGCTGCTTTAGAAATCAATAATCTTTATGCCACTTTTGCATGCACAGACACCCATATTCCCCCCCCCTCACCTTATTACAGGTAGTTATTTTGCCTTAATTCACTACTTCCAAACTCTGGCTTCTTTCACCTGCCTTGAGTCACTTTCTCTTCTAGGCACCCCCACAAAGGAACTGGCAATGCCTCTGATGAATGTGAAGATGCTTATGTAGTCTTTAGCTCCAACACCTTTCATGAGAATGCCTATCCAAGACAAAGAAGCCATTTCTTCTTCTTCTTCTTGCCTAATAACAGCCAGAAGAGGAACTGTCTTGATTGGGGGGGGGGGCAGATTTCTGTGCTCAGCTCATGAGACCATGGGGGATAGATTGCAGGCATTTCCCCCAATAAGAATTCTTCCCCCAATGATTTTTTTCTTTCTTCAGTCCTCAGATATCTAGCCTTGTAGTAACTTTAAACTTCAGTGGAGTATTTAGAAATACAGTTTAGGCATCTAGAGAAAAGGGGCAAGGAAAGTTAATAAAGAAATGCAAACACAGCAAATTTAAGAGTTCTAAGTGTGATCAATTTTCAGTGTCTCACTCTCTGCAGTGCTAGAAATTTGGGGGTTGAAGTAAAAATTCATTGGAAGGCAGATTTCTTATTTGGGGGATGCCTTCATTTTACCTCCTCCCTGCCATAGTTATACCCTTGCATAGAACCCATATGGAGCAGGGGACTCTTTCCATTACTTGAACATAGATTCTCTAGAGTTGTCTTCTGGTTAGTCTCTTCATCATTCATCATTCTGCTGTGAATTTGATTTGTACAAGGCTTCTGATTGATTGGTCCATAAATATTTACCGTACTATTTAGTTGGAGCATGAGGGTTGTGTAGCCCTCCAGGTGTTGTTAAATGGTCACTCCTAATATTCTTCCACATTGTCTATGCTGGCTAGGTCTGCTGGGAAGTGCAACTCAGAGGAATTTATCACCCAAGGCAGTCATCTCTCCACAATCACACTTTGGAAGCAAGTGGAAACATAGAAGTAGTGGAACAGTAATTATCTCACTTCTGCTTCAATATTGGTATGATGCTGCACATTCCTTCCACACTGCCCGCTTCCTCCCCATTATTGCCCTACATATTTAGGACATGCAGATTAGGCCAGTGGAGGTGGGGAGAGAGAGAGATCAGGATGGGAAGGTGGGGGAAGCCAGATTGGGATGGTGGGGTGGGGAGAGAGATAAGGATGGGAGGGTGGGGGAAGCCAGATTGGGATGGTGGAGGTGTGTGTGTGTGTGTGGGGAGAGATAAGGATGGAAAGGGTGAGGGAAGCCATATCAGGCCAGCAGAACAGAGCAGAAAAAACAGCATGGGGAGGGGGAAGAGGAGGAGAATCCTACCCCCTTGTGCCATGTGACAGCTGTCTCTTCCATTTCTGAAGTGGAAGAGATTACTGCATGAGGGAGACTACTAGGATAGCAGCTTTATTGGGAGTCATTGACAGGTTTTCCCCATCAATGATAAGTTGCGCTTCAGAATTGACTGAAGCACACACCACCCATGAGATGAAGATGACATTGTGCAGCAAGTATTCCCCCAAAATGCTACTATCCTGCTTCTAGTCCCACAATAGAAGCCTCAGGTGATAAAGTCCAGGAACATCCAGAGTACCACACAGTTCCCATTTCTGGTTTAGTGAGTTGTTTAATGCGATCAAAAGGTTGATATTATTGGTACAAGATGTCTTTTACACTTTTGATATCTCAGATAGATTGAGAGTGAAATTGTGTCATGACAATGTATTGTATGGTGCTTGTTATGTGTGAACTGCTTTTGAGCATGATATATTGTGAGAATTGACTAATGATTTCCACTTTGCAGAGAACATTCAAGAATTTTAGGTGATGCCTAAGAAAATTCCCAATTTGCAATGCACCTTTTTTGTTGTATGTGGGGAAATAATCATTGTAATGTAAAAGCAATCTTGTGTACCTCATTCACAATCTTAGATAAGTCTAGGGTTTTTTCCCTGCATGCATTTTGTTCTCCCAAAATTCCCTTCTCTTACTTCACTGAGCACTTCTAGCCAACTGGAAGTGCTGAGTGATTGGACACATGACCTAATTTGAATTTTATTGCTTTTATGTAACTTGCCTTTTTTTCTGAATCTGACTCTCAATGAGAATGGAGGCATCTTAAGCTTTCCTGTAACCATGCCATGATGCATCGGAACCCAGCCACGCTGTAGGCTGGTGAGTCTTTCCTACCCATTCTTAGTCAGTTAAGGACCTTTTTTAAAGTTTGTTTTAGTATGTAGATTGAGATTGATATACCTTCAGTAAACTTTGTTTTGCATTTTAAACTGACTCCTTTGTTTTGTAATGAGTCTAATTTAACTGGGGGATCCCAGACCTCTGATGATAATTGAGCTTAAGTCTGCTTCTTAACCGCACTCTGCATAAAGCGTGAAGTCAAAGTGACTGAATGATTTTTAACTCCTTTTAAAAGGAAATAATTCTTGTTGTTTTTAAAGGACTAGATCCTGGAATTTTTTAATGCAATTTTATTTTTAGACTCATTACCTTCCAACATTTTTCCCCCCAGGTGGCCATCTGCTTGTTTACATCTAATTTAAAGGTGTTAGGTTCAACTCCATACAATGGATAAATATATGCAGGATTTCAGTCTTAAGGCTTAGATCCAATTCTTACCTCCAACTAGAGTAGACCCATTCAGTCAATGGGAACCTGTTAAATCCATAGTTCCATTGATTCATTGGGTCCATACTTGGAACTAACAATTAGACTTAGATCTAATTATGTCTGCAGTTCCAGTTAGAGTCAAATTAGATTAGCTTTTTCTAAGCTGAACGTCATATACCAGTACTCTTAGCTGCATGATAAATGAAGTATCTTTCCTCCTGTTTTAAATTTAAAAAAAAAAAAAAACAAGATACATACCTCTGGAGCATTTTGCTAATGCAAAACAAAATAAATGAAAGATTTCACAATTTGATTCATCTCTGTTTGACTTTATAGTAAAAACTGGGATTTGGGAACAGACATTTATTTTTGATCTTTGACCAGACGTTTCATTTTTCTCTACTGATATCTGAATTGTTATCTCTCATGAAATATGCTCATTAGTGAGGCCGGAGCCAGTGTGATCTTTGTTTTCATCCTGATATTAACTTCTTTTTCCAATTAAGATTCTTTATGCTCCCTGAAATGCTTTTCTCCCCTCCCAAACAAGATTTACCACAATTCTCTTGGGCAGCCCACGTTACTTTTAAGACTGGCAGACTGATGGAATGAATTCTATGAACATTCACTCACAATCGTATTCATTAGCTCTTTGCAAATAGCAAACTGGAGAGAGAGAATCTCAGAGTTAGAAGGAAACTTGAGGAAGTATAATTCCATCACCTTGGTAACTAGGCTAAAGATATTCTTCCCCTTAGTAACACCTTTGCAAGACTAAGAAGCTTCATTGTACCAACTCTTCTACAGAGGCAAGAAAACTGAGCAGTAACTTTGTCTATCCTCAGTAAAGGGGGTCAGTCAGATTCTGCCAACTGCCACAATTTGTTGTGAAGTGAGATGCCAAAACTGAACTTGAATGGTTCCTTTGCCACTTGGGATTAATGCAGGCCCACATTCTCATACTGAACTTTGAGGACATAATCACATGAGCCTCTCCTGCTAATATAGCATTGTTTTCAAAAATGCTATGCAATTGGGACTACTCTCTTGCCTATTGCACCTTCTCAATTGTGCTGGCATTGCAGGCTTTGTGCTAAACTTGGATCCTCTCCCCTGTAGGTGCAACCATACAGATGGGGAAGTGTGTTTTGCAAGTGCAACAGGATGGGAGACCAATGCATTGCAGCATTTGCTGCATACATGAGGGTGTGGCTTGAGGCCAGATGTATTTTAAGTTCTCCTCCCCCACCTCTTTTCACTGGATTTGACCCACCCTCCCACTGCTGCCATAGGACTTTTTCAGATGAGCCTCTAAAAACATTTCTTTGCTAGCATATTTTAAACCATTTGTGTGTCAGCATAAAACCCTTTCTATCAATCGTTGCTGTAATAGCATGAAAAGGGAGCTCTATACTTCCATGTACATGGGTGCGTGATCTCAACAGTTCTCACAAGAAGATGCAAGCATGCTTAAAAGTGTAAAAACATGAAAACTATCAAATGAAATGAACACATAAACACACTTAAAAACTTCCAAGTAAAATGGGGAGGTTCATAAAAACAGCATCCCATTCCTAATTTTCGTTTTCTCTCCTGGAAGTGCTGTGGTGGGGACTTCCCATTGATGCTAGACTCACACCAGCAGAATGGTGTGCAGTTTCACACACTTGCAACTCCACAAAAAAATAAAAAAATAAAAATAAAAATAAAAATGCCACGGCAGATCTATTGATGGCTTGGCAAAGAACCCCTTATTAACAAGACAAAATCACAAATGCACGACATCTCAAACAGGCACCCTTTCGCGTTCATTAGGTGTTGTTATGAGGTGATATTTGCCATGTCTGATAAAGTCCTTAGTGTGGTTTCTATGTTCGCTTGGGGCTACGTAGGAATGTTTACCCCTTTTCCACAGGTTTTTTTTTTCCTACCCCACACTGTTGAAAATTGGACATGGTTTTGTCTTAAGTAGGTGGTCACTTGGTAGTAGGAGTGGGGTCCAGTGAGCACCTACGGTGTCTCTTTCAGGTGAAAATACTTAGAACTTCCCCTTTAGGTCCTGCACTAACCGGATGGTGAAAAGATACTTCCCTTGGGACTGGCCTGAGACATAAACCCTTTCTTAAGTCCTGTAGTTTGGAGGAGGGACTTTTACATTGGCCTTCCAGATGTGGGCTGGTTGGTGTGCAAACCAGCTTTTGGGTTCCCTCCAGGGCTCAGGTTTTTCTCCCAGGGGAGGCTGGGGAGAAGGTATGGGGGACGGACCATCTTCCTCAGCTGCTCCCACACTAGGTTGCCTCCACCCATGTTGCCATTCTACAGAAGACTTAAATAGGATAGATTTAAACAGAGTGGCCCTGTTTCAACCCATTTAACTTGTGCCTGGTCTCATTATTTCCTGTGTTGATCAGCAAATGTTATCAAACACAGCACTTATCTCTGTCCACCTAGTACCACCCCTTTTCCTAGTTTGGCGCACATGCACACACACACACACATGCACACACACACAGAGATATCCGTCACCCAGAAATATAAATTAAAAGCAGTCTTATGTTTAAAAGGGCCTTCCCCCCTTGTGTATGGGAGAGAAATTCTTGTTAAGCAATCAGCTAAGGTAGTGACTCATCTGCTAGTGATTGATCAAGTCTGCTCAATCAGGAACAGGCAGAACAATGAGAAAAATGTTATTTTAATTGTAAGACTCTTTTCTGCTTACATTTGTCTGTGTGTGTGCATGCACTTGTTTGTCTGTCTGTCTGATAGAAAGAATGAGGGAGGGGGAAGAGACTCAGAAACTGATCTACTCCACTGGAAAGCAGGAAGGGTTGGGGGGGGGTTAGTGAGCAGTTTTCCCTTCTTGGCTTTTCTGGCAAGCCCCAGTTGAATGGGCAGTTGTTTGCTACTCGATTTTTCTATAGAAGAAAAAAAAGCATTTAAAAGTGAAAGAAAATCAAATGGAAATATCCACCCCTTCTCCTTTTTCCTGATCACTGATAAGCAAAGGGCACCTAAGCCACACCTAAAGCTTGCCCACTGACCACCCAAAATCAGTATTAAAGTGGAACTGAATTCTCTCTCTCTCTGGCTGTGATGTCCAGCCAGGACTGTTTAAATCTCCCCTACATTTTCCTTTGTTTTCTTTTCAAGGCCTTAGCATGTCTGAGTATAGGAATACTCCATTGTATTAGACTTGTGGGAGGAGCTAATAATTCCCCTGCATTTTTCTAGGTTTTGGTTTGTTCCTTCCCAGCAAGCTCTGTTTTACCTAGAAGCCTTTTAGTTCCTTTGGGCAGTCTGCTGTGAGCTTGCATAGAGCAGTTCTGGTGGCAAACAGGCCCAGACAGCCCGGAAGGGCATTTCTTACACCATCAGCCAAATTAGTTACCAACACCATCAGCCAAATTAGTTACCAACACCATCAGCCAAATTAGTTGCCAATAACAAAAGAATCAGAAGCTGAAAGATCCTGCACCAGCTTCATTGAGTGAGGAGATCAAACCCAGAGAGATGTCACCCTGAAAACAGCTGAAACTCCAACTGTAAAGTACCTTTCATTTCAAGCCTTTTAGAGCTGGGGAGGAGAAAGCCCTTTTCTTTTGTTCTTTAAAATAAACTTCCCCCTTTTTTGAACTGGATATTCAGCATCAGAGCCTTTTTGGGTAAAGGAGTTTGATTTCACTAGGGTACTGGCGTTGCACACCCAAACCTGCCACCACCTTTAGTTGGGTGTGTCTTCACACTGGCTTTTCTTCACAAACTCAAACGAAGATTCAGGAAGGACTCATCCCGCGCTTTCTGCAAGCACGCTGATAGCTGAAAAGGCCATTCCAAGATAAACAAGTCCAGTTGCAGAAAGCATAGCAGAGAGTCTCCTTGGGTGATGTTTCTGGGTTGTGATTCTTTCTGCGTTGTCGTTTCTCTTCAAGACTTGTTCAGGAACTGAATTATCACACTGGAAATAGTAGCAGAACAGTAGCCAGAAAGGGGGTTATTAATGGAGATTTTAGGTTAATGAAAATAAGTGCTTTCCAAATGGTCGCCCACTGGGAGAACAACAGAAGAGAGCTGATGTCATGTGACAAGCCCCAACTGAAGATGTAATTATCCTGCTCCAGTTGTGATTTGCTGCCTCGTGTGATAAAGCCTCAAGTTCCTTACCTCCAGAGTCCCTTAAGGGAATCTCCCAAAACAGACACAAACACTCATAACCTAAGCTAGCTAAAAAAGCCACAAATTCAGGGAGGGAGGGTGTGCAAGCTGCTCCAACATGGATTGAAGGAATGTACCTCATATGCCCACTTTTAGACTTAGCAGGTTAGCCAGACTGACACTTTCATCAATCAGGTCAGCCTGGAGAACCCACCCTCTGTAAGCCAGCTGATCTCTATCCTGATTGCCCAGCTCTTCCTGCCTGCCCCTGAAGCCCCCAGAATATGTGGGTTTCTGAGAAAGAAAAACCTTGGTGTGCAGCCCACATTAGAGACCATATTACAACTCACTGCTCCCCTGTAAACAGGGATCTCCAGGTAAGTCTGGGTATTCATGCTATTGTGTAAAAAGGTCCCAGTCAATGAAGGTACAGGATAGCAGCGACAATAGTAGCATGAGTAGGACATGGAAGGTACTTGAAACTTCATTTATAGGGCTTGTTCACATTGTATATATGATTCCCTCCCTTCTAATCTAAGCATGTGAGATCAGGCAGAGGATTTTAATTAAACAATTTATTCTGTGCATAGCCTCAGGACATAGTTTAGAAATTAATTTAATGAGAGAGATGGGGGGGGAGTAGGGGGGATTTCAGAAAGATTAGAAATAGTTTAGAATAGGCCTTTAGTCTCCTGAGGAGCAAAGCCAAGGTAAATATGGTATTAAACTAGGGCTGTATAAACTTTGAGAGGATCACCAGAAGATAAGGGTGCTGTGAAGAGATTGCCTACTATCATTAGAATTGTTCTTGAAACAGGAGAATTTCTAGAACAATTTATTCACCATTGTTCTGGCCCTTTGCTCAGAGAAATCAACTCTGAACTCTATGAGGAGCAGGTAATATTGAACAGGAGGCTTGTTTAAATGGTGAAAATACTCCTCATAGAATTTGAGAATACCTTTTGTCCCACTGGGACCCCACAACATTCCACCATATTTGGAAGGAAGGGGCATAAACAACATATATTCCATGGGAAAAGCCTTCATGGCTTTTCCCAAAGTTTTTAAAATAACTGTGATGGAAATGTGCATTTCTGCTCATTGGAACAATTTTCACTTTCCTGATAAGAGCAGAAGTGGAAAGCTGATTGGGCAGATGTGCACAGGGGGCGGAGCTTGCTAGCAAGGCAGTGCCTAGAACCACCATGTTGGATTTTTGCCATAGCAATCATGCACTGAGGCACTGAAACAACCTCTCTCTCACACACACACCCCATTTATTTAAGTCTGCACCTTAGATTTGCCTTTTTTTAAAAATACTGTTTGGCAGTGGCAACTAATGAGAATAAAAATGCTTGAACATCAAACAGATAGCTTCGCATACCTTGAAAGAAAAAAGGGGAAACAAAAACTGCTGCAAATTGGTGTTACTGTGCACCAATACACATTTTATTGCCTCATATAGGCAATAAACCTCATATTGCCCAGTAATACTGTCAGTGTGTTATGCCAGTATAACTACATTGGCTGAGTTAACGGAAGCAAGAGGGAAATGACCACTGGCAACCACAACAGAAGGCAATAGAGAAACACACTGCTCAGTTGCTGGCAGATATTGTCAGCCTGCCCCACCACAGTTGCATGACTCTGAAAAAAGTGAAATCACTAGGATAGGGCATCAACTGGACTCTGGCTATCAGCAGCTTACCACATGAGATGAGGGGTGGTTACGCACTAAACAGTTCTAGTATTACGGCACTGCTTTAACTGCTCTGTAATTTGGTGACATGCTAGAGCTCTCTGTGGCTGAGAATTCTAAATGTCCCTCCACAACCTGCAAATTCCATGATTCAACAGGGTGCAGCAATGGCAATTAAAGTAGAGTCACAATGATATATTGTAGCTGTGTGGTGTAAAAGGGCCCAAGAATCCAGAGCCTGGAGATTCTCCTTTGAATAGTAATTACTTAGAGTTCTAGTTATCTTGTCCCCAATCTAATCACAAAAGTAAGCAGTTAATTATATTATTCCAATTTTAAGATTAATTCTTTGATTCCCTGTTCCTCAAAAATTACTTTGACTTAGGGGTAGTCCAGATGGTGAGAAAAACCCTCTTAGAATCCACAGGGAATCCCATGCGTCCAAATGGGATCCCATAGTGGTCCTTCATTTTCAGAGGGAGGGGGAGCAAAATAGGGAAAACTTTGTGCTTCAACACCTCAGGATTTTTTCTGAGTTTTTTAAAAACCCCTATGGAAATGCTCAGCCTCGCCCATTAGGTCAACAGGATCACATTGCATCACATTGCCAAAGTTGATTGCTGATTGACAATCTCACCTCATTTTCACACCAAGCCTTCCAAATGATGTACAAATTGAATCTGGGTCTTTTCAGCACCTCAGGGCTTTAATCTAAACCAAAAAGAGTTGGGATTTACTCCTGATTTTGAGTGGAAAATTCAGCTATTTGCATTTGTGTGGACTGCACTCCATAGCAACATTGGTTTGGGGCCTGTTGGAGGAATTTTGGCAGGTGGGCAGAAGAGTTTGGGAGGAGGCTCTCCAGGCCAGGTGATCAACTGACTTTTCTCACCAGGAAATGCCTCTTTCCCTGTTCCAATTGCACTTTTTATTAGTTCCTTCATCACCATTTATTTTGCATATGCAGCAGTTGTTCAGAGAAGCACATGCCAGCATACCCATATAATTATTAGTTGTGTGTACCTCCAAAGCCCCTCTGAGACATGGGGAAAAAGAGGCAGAGGCAATGCAGACGTACATACATTTGCATGCATGGGGGAGGAGGGAAACGGAGCAGCCATGGCTGTGTATGTTGCAATTTATTGGACCAGGGTGAGTTTTGACAGAACTGTGTGGACAGTGCACCCATACTTGCCTTGGTGTGTGTGGCAATCATGTGGACAAGATCATGGTTGAAGGTAAGCTGAATTGTGAAGATGAGCAATGGGGCATTGGACAAAAGTGCCCAACAAGCATTGAGACCAATGTGCATGGGTGTGCAATGCACATGGGTGTGTGGTGCACATCAGCACACTTTGCTAGCTGTGCTATGTAGTAACATAACAGATCTCTACTGGATACAGATATTACACAATTGTGCAATGCTATTTCCTGCAGACATAAGTCCACTTATGAAGATGTAAGGCTGCAGAGGGTCTTGCTGAGTTCAAGGTTCCCATTGGAAGCAGCCACTCTTGATGTCTTTTTAAAGATACAGTGGGAGTTCAGTATATGCTGGGGTTTGGTTCCAGGACTCCCCGTGGATACCAAAATCCAAGGATGCTCAAGTTCCATTATATATAATACTGTAGTAAAATGGTGTCCCTTATATAAAATGGTGAACAACAAGGTTTGCTTTTGGAATCCCCTCCCCAATAATATTTTTGAGCTGTGGTTGGTTAAATCCATGGATGCAAAACTTGTGGATAAGGGGGGCTGACTGTATGTGCACATGACTAAAATTGTATACATTTGAAGAACATTCACAACATGCTACAGTCAGTGCAAAAATGTGTATCAGAAAATGTTTGCCAATAGTACTCACATAAATTTCTCTAAGAGGACCAAGAGAGTTTTGCCAGCCAATACAGAGATGAGAAGGAGGGTCAGTGTGGTGTAGTGTTTTGAGTATTGGATTAAGCCTTTTGGAGACCAGGGTTCAAATGCCCTCTCTACCCTGGAAACCCACTGAATGACCATGAATAAATGACATTCTCTTGACCTCAAAAGACATCCATGGCAAAGTCCTCTGAATAAATCTTGCCAAGAAAACCATACAACAGGGTCCCGGATAGTCAGAATTGACTTGAAAGTATATACAAGCAACAACAAATTTAAAAGGACCGAACAAGTATCCTGGTAGGAAAATGAGAAAAAAAGAGAGAGATGAATAGATGTTGACATCACTATTGAGGAATTCCCCCTATTGAGGAAATGCCCACAATTGTACTAGTCTTATGTAAGTATTTCTGCTTTGTTTTCCTTGAAATTCCTCAGTCATTTGTCAAGAGCCATCCATAGTTGGCTCAAAATTTCACTTTGAATTCCAAATGTGATGGCATTGAATTGTATGAATACATGAAATATTTTACTGTTAGGTAGGCATAATTGTCACTAACCCTCCAATACATCTATAGGAAAATTCATTAAAATAAGGACTAGACCATGGGTTCATCTACATGGGCCAGAATATGCCAGCACCCCACTGTATATTGTAAACCACTTTGTATCCCATTCCAGGAGAAAAGTGAGATATAAATTGAGTAAATAAAACAAATGAGTCATGGATAAATCTAAAAAAAATGATATAATTCTATCTCTACACACTTAAAACATGCATTAATGTTTGGTTACATGCCCCTTTCTAATCTTTTCCAAAGCGAAGCAAGAAAGCATTCTGTAAAACAGGTTACATTGCCTCATAGTTGTATAATGGATCATTCTATTACTTAATTAAAGTCCATGCCTGCCTATAACCTCATATTTCTGAGACAAATATTCTAATGCTCACAGAATACTCTAATTGGCTTTCAAAGCTGCCTCAAAACAGCCATTCCACAAATGATTCATACATAACCTCTTAAATTATTTAAGCCTTTTTGAGCTTTTTGAAATATAATCAGTTCTGTAAACAGAATGAATCTCAAGGTATTTCCCATATCTACATATATCCCAAGCCTTGTATATTTACAACACCATAAAATATTGCCCATTTCTCTCTTTGCTTGCTATTTAAATTAAATGTCAGGTCAGCATTTCCTCTCTTAGAATCAGGCCCTCAAAGCTATGGTTTTTATGCTCTCATTCTCTTAGGCTTTGTTCCAGTAAGGATTTTCCTAATTGGTTCTTACTTCACTATATCATGAAAATGTAAATTATATCACCCCCCCCACCAAAAAAAGCAATTATAATATTTAAATTATTTAAAGCTACTCACACATTCAACACCAGCTTCCCCCCACCTCTCCAAATAGTCATTCTTGACCGCTTTGCAGTACACCACAATTTGGACATGCAATTCAAATAATTACAGAAAAAACAACAGCAAATGCAGATGTATAAATTTAATGAATTATGGTACTATCCTAACCATACTGACGCAGAAGAAGCACAAATGGAAGTTACTCCAGGTAAGTGTACAAATGCTGCTGCTTTCATAAATGAAATAGTGCAGTGAAATATCCTACTTCCTTACATATTATGGTTCAGCGGTTTCTTTTTCAGTACTTGGAACATTAATATTTTTTAAAGTAACCATTGTAGACACCACCCATTCATATTTCAGTGTTTCAGCTGACATAGTTAGTGTAAAAGTTACAAAAGCATTCCTTATTTCTTTTTACAAAATACAATTAAAAATAGAAAAATGACTAAATATAGAAAAATGACCAAAGATATCTCCAATGACCTCCAGCTCCTAACATTTTAGAAGCTACTAGCTATACCCGGTGTAACATACACTGTTATCTACATATATAAAATGCTTTGGTATGTTTCCGTTCCCACTCTGCTGACTGGCCACTTAGGAAACATGTCAAGAGTTTGATCATTTGACACATTGATATATCACTTTTCAAACCAACTATAATGGCTAGTTTCATGCCGAGAGCCCCTCCACCACCACCATGCAACCACCACACGTATACACAGACACATAGGCACACACGCACACGAGGCCTGCCAGGATGCAAGGGCCTCTCTGCTGCCATTGAACCACACATGTACACACACACCATATGTGCCAGGACATGAGAGCCCCTCGGCCACCGCCATGCAACTGTACATACATACATACACCATGCTACGTGCACACAAACCACACTACACACACAACATTCATGCCAGAAGATGAGAGCCCTTCTGCTGCCACCATGCAACCATGTGTACATGCACACCATGTTACACACACCATGCATGTCAGGATGTGAAACCCCTCTGCTACCACCATGCAACTGTGCATACACAGAAATCATGCTACACACACACCATATGTCAGGACATGATAGCCTCTCCACCACTGCTATGCAATCAATCACACAAACACCCCACACTACACACATACTATGTGCACCAGGATGAGAGAGCCCATCCACCACTGCCATGCTACACACACAATACTACATACACCCATTCCACCCCCCATGCCACATACATACATCCCCCATGCTACACACACACACCATGCTATACAGACATGTGTGCCAAGACAGGGTCTCCCCATCACCATGTTTAGAAAGGACTTGAAGCTTTCTACATGTTTCCTCCCACAGTGTGCTGATTGGCTGCCCAATGGGAAGCTTTGATTGGTTGGGAAGTTTCCTACTGTCAGGGTCTGGGGCATTGGACAGCACGGTCTACAAACAGAGACACTGGGCTGGGTCAGGAACACAAGAGACAGAGTCCAAAGCCCAGGCAGGGTCAAAGTTAAGCCAAAGTCCAAAAACAGTCCAAGGTCAGAGCACATACCAGATATCTAGGGCCAAGAGCAGCTACAGACAGAACAGATGGTCTGTACAGGCAGTACAGAACACCCCGACCTAAGTGCAAGGAGCAGCTACAGAGAGCACAGAAGACCATATTGTGGTGGCCAAGACTGAGGGCTGAATGCCACTCTTAAATAGCAGTTCCCCTGGCTGCTTCAGGTGTGCTGCATGATTGCAGCTGGCTGCATCTGATCATTTGGCCCTGGTTCTCCCAAGATTCTCACAGCCAGGGCCAGAGTCTGCAAAGAGGTTGTTTCGGCTGCTGCAGCCAGGAGCCTAGTCCTGTAAGGAGACACAGATCCTGACACCTAAGCAGCCAATCAGCACACTGGGAACGGCAACATACCCAAGAGAATTGTATATGTATATATAGAAGATAGGTACCAGTCATTACCTTATTTTTCAAAAATAACATTGTTACATACTCTTGTTAACCTAAAAAGTAACATTACAAGTAATGTTCTTACACATAGTGTGTTGCTTCAAGATTCTGTTCTTGTTCTTTTAAGTGATACCGGAAGGAACTAACTTCATATCCTCTTACTGATAAGTTTGTTTAGGGGGATGTTATAACAGAGCATATGAGACTAGACAAAATCTTTATTTTCTACATGGTGTGGAAGCTAAGCTTTTAGTTAGCTTACATTTCCTTGCTTTTTGGAACAGGGTTAAGAAGTGCAAGCCCCTTTTATTTTTATTTTATTTATTTATTTTGCCTTAAACTAAGGGAGTTATTTTACCATGGAAGAATTTATAGTATTCTGGGAAGTCATGTCCTTTTGTTCTGTTGAAAGAGCTGATGGCTAAATGAACAATAAGCTACTCTGTAAATGGTAAAGTTAGAAGAAATGCAGTTAAAGGAGGGGTCAAATTGTGGTTGTATCATTCTTATCAGTGGAACATCATTGGAACATTCTCTCTCTCTCTCTCTCTCTCTCTCCCCTCTGTGGCTTTTCTTCACAAACAAAGATTCAGGAAGGACTCATCCCGCGCTTTTTGCAAGCGTGCTGATGACTAAAAAGGCCAATCCGAGATAAACAAGTCTGGTTGCAGAAAGCACAGCAGAAGGTCTCCTTGAGTGATGTTTTTGGGTTGTGATTCTTTCTGCGTTGTAATTTCTCTTCAAGACTTGTTCGGCGTCAGTTCTCAAATAAGGCTGCAGCATTGTGGATTGTGTGTCTCCATGCCTCCCGATGTGAGGCCAGGGCGGACCACTGTTGGTGATCATTTTGGCCGAGCCTGAGATGTTGTTTCAGGGAGTCTTTGTATCGCTTTTTTGGAGCGCCCCTCTTATGCTGACCCGTGGCGAGTTCACCGTAGAGTAGTATTTTTGGGAGGCAATGGTCCTCCATCCTAGAAACATGTCCTGCCCAGCGCAGCTGTGTTCTCAATATCATGGCCTCAATGCTGGTGATCCCTGCTTGCTCAAGGACAGCAACATTTGTCACATAGTCAGTCCAGTGTATATTTAGGATTGTGCGTAGACAGCGCTGATGAAAGCGTTCGAGGAGTCGTAAGTGTTGGCGATAGGTGATCCATGTTTCAGATCCATAAAGGAGGATAGACAGTACAATGGCTCTATACACACTGATTTTTGTGCTTCGCCTCAGGTGTTTATTGCTCCAGACTCTTTTGTGAAGTCTTCCAAATGCACTATATGCCTTTGCTAATCTGTGATCGATCTCTTTGTCAATCTTGGCATCTGAGGAGATGATGCTTCCCAGGTAGGTGAACTGCTGAACGGACTTGAGCACAGATTTGCCGACGGCAATGTGGGGATGGTGGTTTTTGTCCTTTGGTGCAGGATGGTAAAGAACTTCTGTTTTCTTCAGGTTGACTTCCACCCCAAACAGCTCTGCAGCTGTTGCAAGCAGGATGTTAGGCGCTGTAGAGCTGCTTCTGTGTGGGCAACAAGGGCAACATCATCAGCGAAGAGCAGCTCATGGACTAGATAGTTTAGAGTCTTAGTGTGAGCCCTCAGACGGCTTAAGTTAAACAAGCTACCCTCAGTATTGTAATGTATATAGATGCCGTCGTTTTCTTCAAGCTCCGCCATAGCCCTTTGGAGCATCATGCTAAAGAAGATTGTAAATAAAGTTGGTGCAAGAACACCACCTTGCTTCACTCCATTAGTTATTAGAAAGGGCTCTGAAAGAGCATCGCCATATCTGAATTGACTACGCTGGTCCTCGTGTAGGAAGATAATCATTTTAAGGAATTTGGGGGGACATCTTAGTCTTTCCAGGATCTGCCACAGACCTTTTCTACTCACAGTGTCGAAGGCTTTGGTGAGGTCGACAAATGTTACATAGAGACCCTTGTTCTGCTCTCTACAATTTTTCTTGCAGTTGTCTAAGGGCAAATACCATGTCTGTAGTACTCCTATTGGCTCTGAAGCCACATTAGCTGTCAGGAAGAAGTTCTGCAATAGCAGGAACTAATCTGTTCCGGAGTATCCTTGCAAGGATTTTTCCAGCAATAGAGAGCAGTGTTATGCCTCGATAGTTTGAGCAATCAGATTTTGCTCCTTTTTTCTTGTACAGGGTGATGATGACTGCATCTCGGAGATCTGATGGCAGTTCCCCTTTTTCCCAGCAATTCACAAGGAGTTTGTGGAATTTATCGTGGAGTGCATGACCTCCATGTTTCCAAACTTCAGGTGGGATTCCATCAATCCCAGCTGCCTTGCCGTTTTTCGTCTGCTGTATGGCCTTAAGGGTCTCTTCCAAAGTGGGAGCTATGTCCAATTCATTTTTCATTGGTTTTTGTATCATTTGTTGGATAGCTGAGCCTTGGACTACTTGGTTGGCACTAAAGAGACTTTGAAAATGTTCAGCCCATTGATTCAGGATGGAGGGTTTATCAGTAATCAATGTTTGACCATCTGTACTGTATAAGGAGCTTTCGACCTGATAAGTAGGTCCAAACAGTGCTTTAAGAGCTTCATAAAATTCTCTATGATCACCCAGATCTGCACAGCATTGTGTCTTTTCTGCTATATTGATCCACCACTTGTTCTGCATGTCTCGGAGTTTTTGTTGAAGTTTACTACATGTGAGGCGGAAAGCTGCTTTTCTTACATGGCAGGTTGGCTGGGCGAGGTATGCCCGGTGAGCAGTTCTTTTCTTTGCCAACAGCTCCTGGATCTCTTGGTTGTTTTCATCAAACCAGTCTTGATTTTCCTTGTGGGAAAACCCGAGGGATTCTTCTGTAGACTGGAGGATACTGTTTTTGATATGTTGCCAAAGCACTGTAGGAGAAGGATCTGTAGGATGGTCTTCAAGTTTTGTTTGTAGATTTGCCTGGAAGTTGTCTCTCATGGTAGCTTGTTGAAGATTGTTGACTTGGAGTCTCTTCTTTAAGATGCCACCCCTCTTAGGTTTGAACTTAACACGAAGATTTAGTTTACATCTGATGAGGCGATGATCTGTTTGGCATTCTGCACTGGGCATCACTCGGGTATGACGGACATCACGAATGTCTCTCTGACAGACTAGAACATAGTCAATGAGGTGCCAATGTTTGGATCAGGGATGCATCCAGGTTGTTTTCAAGCTATCTTTCTGGTGAAAGATTGTTTTTGTAATAGTCAGCTGTTGTTCTGCACAGAACTGTAGCAGGAGGCATCCGTTATTGTTGCAATTTCCAACACCATGCTTGCCTAAGACACCTTTCCAGGCTTCGAAGTTCTTTCCTACTCTGGCATTCAAGTCACCAAGGATAATAATTTTATCTTCCACAGGGACTTTTTGTATGAGTTGGCATAGGTCTGTATAAAATTTGTCCTTCTCTACAGGGTCGGCTTGCATAGTTGGGGCATATATACTAAAGAGAACAACATGTGGCAGGCATAAGGAAATAATGCAATCAGAGTGTCCTGTTGGCAAGGTTTCAAGTTTGGAGGCAATGGAGTTTTTAATCATAAAGCCTACTCCTGAAAGATGTTTTACGGTTTTGAGTTTGCCAGACCAGTAAAGTGTGTAGCCGGAGCCATGTTCTTTAAGGCTGCCTTCCTCATGGAAGCGAACTTCACTTAGAGCAGCGATGTCAATGTTAAGTCATGATAGTTCATGGGCTATTAGGGCAGAAAGATGCTCAGGCCATCCACTATCTTCAGACTCTCGCATGGTTCTGATGTTCCAGCATGCAAGTGTCAGTTTATTTACACCTTTGGAGGCCGGTGTGTGCCTTTGTTTCTTTGCCTTGGTTTGACCGCATCAGAAGATTCCCGTTGGCCGTGGCCATCCAGGTAGTTGGGGATGAGCTTTCGTTAGGCCACCTTTTCTAGGCACCTCTCCATGTGGACAAAGCAGTGCTCTCCTTAAAAAAGGCTGCTTGGTCGTTCAGGATGCTGCCTAACAAGACTGTCATCTCCCAGGTCAGCCTCAAGCGACCAATGTCCTGAACCGCCTGCATGCAGGGTTGGGTCTGCGGCTTCCAGTGCATATTTACACCTGCCGTTTCATCCCTCACCTATCGCTACAGGACGTTTTTGGAACTGGATTTGTCCTTCGAGCCTGTGCAATGGATTTTTCTGGTGGAGCGCAGCGTGCACAGAACTGGCCTCACCCTTTAAACCAAAGGTTCATCTGCCGTGGCCTTGCAAGCATGGACAGTAGCAGCGAGGTCCTCGGGTTGTAGGTTTGATTAGAGTTTCCTTCTCTTAGATGGTTGACCTTACAGGGTTGGACGAGCACCATCTGCCTGGGTTTGGGATTAGAGTTTGGAACGTATCATATATATACACACACACACACACACATATATACACACACACACACACACACACACACACATATGAAATGATAAAGTGTCATTCTTCACAGAATCTAAATGCTAACTTTGGGTACCTGTAGCCTAAAAAAAAAATGAATTAAAAAACTAAGCCATCATGGTATGCAGTTAGTGATTCATATTCATGTGCCCATTTCTGTCAGTGTCATAGAGAGGGACATTTCACCTTGTTCCTCTGCAGCACCCTGTGTCTCCCATCTGTTCTCAACCCATTGCAGTTGTGTTCTGAGCCTACAGACAAAACTTTGGGTAGGCCCAGTAGCATACAGAAGGGAGCAGAGAGATGGAAATTCCCACTGAGGAAGACGAATTTCACTTGTGTAATGCTGGATCTTGTCTATTCCATCCACTTCCTGCCAATTCATCAAAAAAAAAAACCAAAAAACAAAGCAACTCAAAATACTTAGAAATAAATTTGGTGAGGTTCAAATGCCTAACTAAGCATTGCAGAGTTAAATACCACAATCATACATCCCACTTTAGGCTCACTGTTTACTATGGTGGTTTGCTATAGTGGTTCAATGAAAGGGTTAGGAGCTGCACTGAGAAGCTGGGTAGACTAGGTGATTATTAAGGTCCCTTCCAGCTCTCTCCTTCTGTGTCAAATGTGGAGAAAAATTTTCAATCCAAGGGACAGATTCAGTTTCCTTAGAAATTTTTGGTGACTGCATCCAGGGCTAAGTATGGCCAAAGGCAAAAAGACTGGACCAAAACACCGGCATATTTCAGCTGAAAGTCCTTAACTAAGCCTGAGGAGAGGCATTTCAGACTTTTGGAATGAGGGGAAACCTATGCAAATGCTTGGAAACCAGCAGCTCATATGGGGAAAGGGAGTGATCATCTGGGAAACGGCAGAAGGCAAATTAAAGAATCCAGGAGGCTGATTTGGCTAAAGTTTTCCACCCCTATTCTGTGTGGATGATACTGTTTATCAGCTGGTTACTTGGAACTTGGAACAGTAGCTTCAGTAGCATGATAGCATCAGTTGCATAGACTCCATGTACCTAATCCAGTGTTTATCCCAGTGACCAGAAAAATCTGGCACTTGGGTCTATCACTCTTCCACTAACAGCCACCCAGCTGCAAGGCAGAGAGGAATCTGGAACCAACCACAAAGCACGGATACCATGCTATACCATACTGCTTACATCTGTGAGTGGAGTGATGCAAGACAGATGCAATTTCTGGAATTTTGGGATGTGAATGAAAAACCTTTGAAACAAGCCAAAAGGTTTGCTATTGTTAACTAAATTAAATTACAAACACAAACCCCACCTTTCCTCAACTGTAGCCTGCTGAGCCTGGACATTTCTGATGATGGAGACCATGGGAAGCAGCAAACACCCAGTTATTTTCCTGTAGATAACAACAACAACAAGAACAACAATAATAAATTTATTTATATCCTGCCCCTCTACAAAACACAATTAAATACAACAATTAAAATATACATCCCGGACCCTCAATCCCACCCCCCTTAAAATACAATTAAATAATTAAGGAATTAAAACATACTTTAAAACAAGATACTGTCAGGGATGATGGGAGTTGTAGCTCTTCACCCTTGGCCCTAACTCACCACCTTGTTATGCAGCAGAGCTGACCAGCTTTGATCAGTGGTTAACGCTTTTCTCCAAAGCAGCAGAGTTTCAGAGAATAGGCTGAAGATCCTGACAAACTCTCCAAGCCTTCTCTCTTTTCTTCCTCAGATGTCTCCAAAACTTTCCCAGGATTCTGCTGGCTCTTGTATCTTCACTCAGGACACCAGGCAACTCAGTAGTCTTATATAAGATCTACTTTATTCTTCTATATAAAAATACTATGTGCTCAACAAATCACAATCTACAAATCTCCTCAACTACCCACAATATGTCCAAACTACTCCACACACATACATTGGCAAACATTGCTATTATTATAGCCATTGTTAATCACCACCCGCTAGTTAGTTTCCACCCAGTGGGTGTGTACATCCATTTTGATTGGTTCACATAGTTCAACCCATGCTTAAGACCAACCCAAGTATTTCATCATTTTACCTTGTACACTTAATGGATCTCAGGTGTTTCCAATATGCATTCTGTAACCCTGTCCTTGGCTCTCAAGACTTCTAAATTACATTAGCTTTTGCACTTGTGTAGCTTCATAATTGCTCTTGCTTATTCATTGTGGCTTTCACATACATATTTTATTTCTATCACTGTATGTCCCATGTTGCATTTTCCTTAACAATCCCCTCCGAAATAAAAAATATTGTATGTGTCTTACAATGTCATTCCAACTATTTGTGTCAGCCTTTTATGTTTTTCTACTGTCAATGCTTTTGTGAACAAATCTGCTATGTTGTGTTGTGTTTCTATATATCTCAATTCTATTTCACCCTTCTGAACCATGTCTCGCACATTTTGATATCTTACACCAACATATTTTGTTCTGTTCTTCAAACTTTCAGTTTCAGCCATCGCTATGCATGACTGTGAATCTTCCAGAATTTCCACTGGTATCTTGAAACTTTCATTTAAATCATTTAACAATTGCTCAACCCATTGTACTTCATTTACTATCTCATTCAAAGCTGCGAATTCTGCTTCAGTCGTACTCAATGCTACATTTGTTTGTTTTCTACTTCTCCAAACTATTGGACTTTCACTATATTTAATTATCATTCCTGTAGCTGACTTCTTGTCTCCTAATTCTGACGCAAAAGAACTGTCCACATAACAATCTAAATCTGAACTACTGCTTCTGATTATCAATTTCTTATCTAAAGTTCCTTTCAAATACCTCAATAAATGTTTTACTGCTGTCCAGTCTTCAATTTTTGGATCATTAACCCTTCTAGACAATACATTTACAGCATAAGAAATGTCCGGTCTGGTGTGGCAAGATATGAATTGTAAAGATCCTATTATACTCCTGAATAAAGTCTTGTCCTCAAACGCTCTAGTTGTTTCTTCAGACACAAAGCCAGTTGTCATTGGAGCTCTTACTATTTTAGCATTTTGTAATCCACACTTTTCAATTAAACTTTCAATTTTCAACGCAAATACCTAAATAAGACTTCAATAAACCTAAATCCTTCAAAACAAACTTCTCAGACAATTCTCTTTTTACTGACTCAATTTTCTGTTTTGACTTTGCTGCTACGCACAAATCATCTACATAAATCACTAACACTGTGTCTCCTTTCGTATAGACACAGGCATCTGCAATGCTCCTTTTGTATCCTAGCTTAACTAACTCATCATTGATGCACAAATTCCACGCTCTGGCACTCTGTTTTAAACCATACAATGCTTTCTTTAATTTATAAACTCTCTGACTACCATTTTCTTCAAAATGTTGTGGCTGCTCCATAAACATTTCTTCATCCAAAACTGCATTCAAGTAAGCTGTTTCAAAATCAAAATGCTCTACAACTAAATTCCTTTTTGCTGCTACAGCTAGAACCATTCTCAGACTTTCTGGCTTTGCAGTTGGAGAATATGTCTTATCATAGGTCTCATACTGCTGTTGTGCAAAACCCTTAGCTACTAACCTAGCTTTATATTTAATACTTCCATCTGGCATTTCTTTCCTTTTGTACACCCACTTACAACCAATTACTTTCTTGTCTTTGGGTCTGTCAACAATTTCAAAAACATCTTTATTTACCAGGCAACCAAACTCATTATCCATTGCATCAAACCATCTTTCCTGTTCTTCTCTAGCAAAACTTTCCAACTCTTCAAAACTTTCAGGCTCTTCTACTGCTAAACAAGCTCTTGCCTTTGTCACAACAAACCTATCCGGAGACTTTCTAACTCTATGACTACGCCTGGGAATAAAATCTGCTGATCTGCCTCTTTCATCCTCACTTTCAATACTAGGAGTTGTAGTTCTACGACTAAATCTCTTGTCTTCAGTCATTCGAGTAGTAATAGGCTTAGATGGTGTCTCATTATCAGAAGAACTATCACTACTGCTAGTTGATGCTTCTGGCTTAACTGAAACCCCTCCATTTCCTGAGGGTGGTTCAGTTTGTGCCTATGGCTCATTTGAACTTCCTAACCTCAAAAAAGCTTCTTTATTGGCATGCAGTTTGTCCCAACCAGCATGTCTCTTGAAATTTGCAGACCTAGAATACTGCACTTCTTTTCCACCCAAATGAAACTTGTAGCTATTTCCAGAATACCCCAAAAACATAAGCCTTTTGCTTTTGGGTTCTCCTTTCCTCCTGAAACAAGCAGGTGTGTAAACATAAGTAAATTGTCCAAAAACTCTCAAATACTTGTAATTTGGCATTCTCCCATACAATACCCTGTAGGGAATGTCTTCAATTTCTGAATGATACAATCTGTTACTAATATGTATTGCTGTCAAAGTTGCTTCTGCCCAAAAACTATCTTTCACCCCTGCATCTGCCTTCAAACAAGCAGTTATTCTTTTTATGTCTTGTATCTTTTTCTCTGCTAAACCATCCTCACTAGGACAAGCAGGGTTTGTAGTTTCATGCTTTATTCCCACCTTTTGAAACCAGTTAAACAGTTGATTATTTAAAAATTCTCCTCCTCTGTCAGTAACAATGGTGCCTACTCTGCTATCAAATTGTCTTTCCACCATTCTCACCCATGCTTTTAAACTTTGCCCAGCGTCAGATTTGTTTTTCAATATTCTCACAAACGCAAACCTTGTAAACCTATCAACATTTCCTAGGAAATACTTGCTTCCCCCTAAAGACAAGCAATTAGCTTGGGCAACATCTGCATGAACAGACTGAAATGGTCTTTGAGCAATTCTTTTTGTTTTCTTGGCTACTGGAAAAGCTCTGACCTTTACCTGTTTACATACTGTACAATTTAATGATTTTTGCATTCAGCAACTTTTGAATCTGGACACATACTGATTAAATTCTTTAAACATTTGAAACTAGCATGGCCGAATTTTCTGTGGAGCTCATGTATGCAGTCTTTGTGGATTGAACTATTGTCTATGTTATTAGCATTTTCAACCCTGTAGCTATCAATATTGTCCTCCAAAAAATAAAGTTTGTCCTTTTTCAATCCTATGCCACGCAATTCCCCATTCAGTTTTATCTTACACAAGTTCTTTTCAAAGATGACTGTGTAGTCTCTGTCTGTTAATCTACTTACTGATAACAAATTATTTTCTAACTCCTTTACATGTAAGACATCATTAAAGTTTTCTTTTAGCCCTGGAATGAAAACTGTACCCATTTGATTTACAGTTGTCCCTCCACATTCGCGAACTTGACATTCGCGGTTTCGGTTATTTGCGGTTTTGGGAGGGCCCCCCGGGCCCCCCCAAAACCACGACACGGGGCCTCCAGAGGCCCCGTGAAAGACCTGGGGAGGGGTGGGGAGGCCTTCGCGGGACGCCCAGAGGCCCTCCGGAGGCCCCGTGAAGGCCTGGGGAGGGAGGGAGGGCCGGTGAGGCCTCCGCGGGGCCTAGGAAGGCCCCGCGAAGGCCCAGGGAGGGTGGGAGGGAGGGCCGGTGAGGCCTCCACGGGGCCTAGGAAGGCCCCGCGAAGGCCCGGGGAGGGAGGGGGAGGGGTGTAGTTATTCGCGGATTTTTCACATTCGCGGGGGTCCGCGGAACGGAACCCCCGCGAATGTGAAGGGACGACTGTACAGTACTTAGCTCTTTCCTGTCAGCCAAAACTACAGCATTTACATTAGCTGATTTTCTATTACTTATTAAATTAATATTATTACACATCGAAGATGAGGCTCCTGAGTCAACCAGCCATTTAGAATTTGCATTTTGTTTCTCCTTAATCATGGTTGCTAACCCCTTTTTATTACCACTGTCCTTCAAAAATGGAGGTCTGGACTGTTTTTGATACTGCCGCGGCTGCCATCTGCTCTCTACTTGCTTGCTTCTCTCAGCAGCAAATTGTTTACAATGTCTCTGCAGATGACCAATCTTCTTACAATAAAAACACCTCCGTTGCTCCCTTGTAGAAGCTGCTTCTTCCTGCTCTCGCAAATCAGGCATTGTTTGTTGTTTCGGCACAGTCTTTAAACTTGCTGAGTCACCCTGCTCAGACTTTCTGCTCTGGTTCTCTTCCAATATTCTGGCCACAATTAAGTCTCTGTTAAGCTCAGCTTCTGGCAAATTTTGCAAGCTGTTCGTAATGTTGTCCCAAGAAGAGTCTAGCGATTCTAATAAAATGTAACATTGCTGCTCTTTGCTAATTTCCACTCCCCTCAGTTCAGCTTGCACAAATAAATCTTGCATCATTTTTAAATGTTCTATCACACACTGCCCTTTAGTCATCTTTTGCCTGTATATTCTTTTAGACCATAGCATTTTTGCAAAAGCAGTTGAAGGAGTGTGTAATCTCTGCAAGTTATCCCACACATCCTTGGCGGACGCTTTATCTCTGACGTCATTAATCAAGTCTTCTTCAAGCATGAGATAAAGACAGGCTTTTGCTTTATTATCTCTTTCTCGAGTGGCTGCATTAGCATCGGCTGCCAGCCCTGTTTCAACTGTCGACCACAGACCTTCCTTTACTAGTAGAGATGGGGCATAAATCTTCCAGGTAGAGTAGTTGTTTCTATTTAATTTACTAAACTTTAGAATTTCCATCTTAATTTGTGCAGTGACTCAATTTGACACAGTCCTTCCGAGTATGCACAGCTGACCCGTCTGGGCTTAAACAAAACACTAAATGATTTACTCACGAGGCTTATCAGTGCAGCGCAAACAACTTGCTCTGATCTGTCGTCCACAAAACTTTCTTCCACTCTCTGGAACTTTCAGCTTCTGTGGATGCTGTTTGCTCTAGTATCTGGGCCCATAACCCATGTCAGGGATGATGGGAGTTGTAGCTCTTCACCCTTGGCCCTAACTCACCACCTTGTTATGCAGCAGAGCTGACCAGCTTTGATCAGTGGTTAACGCTTTTCTCCAAAGCAGCAGAGTTTCAGAGAATAGGCTGAAGATCCTGACAAACTCTCCAAGCCTTCTCTCTTTTCTTCCTCAGATGTCTCCAAAACTTTCCCAGGATTCTGCTGGCTCTTGTATCTTCACTCAGGACACCAGGCAACTCAGTAGTCTTATATAAGATCTACTTTATTCTTCTATATAAAAATACTATGTGCTCAACAAATCACAATCTCTACAAATCTCCTCAACTACCCACAATATGTCCAAACTACTCCACACACATACATTGGCAAACATTGCTATTATTATAGCCATTGTTAATCACCACCCGCTAGTTAGTTTCCACCCAGTGGGTGTGTACATCCATTTTGATTGGTTCACATAGTTCAACCCATGCTTAAGACCAACCCAAGTATTTCATCATTTTACCTTGTACACTTAATGGATCTCAGGTGTTTCCAATATGCATTCTGTAACTCTGTCCTTGGCTCTCAAGACTTCTAAATTACATTAGCTTTTGCACCTGTGTAGCTTCATAATTGCTCTTGCTTATTCATTGTGGCTTTCACATACATATTTTATTTCTATCACTGTATGTCCCATGTTGCATTTTCCTTAACAGATACAAAAAATAAAACTAAACAATGGACAGTGGCCATAGCAAGGTCGGAACAAGCTAGATTTTCTTTTCTTTTTTGATGGCTGGGTATCTAATTAGGAAAGGCCTGCCGGACAGCTTGACACACAGTGGCAAGCGTCTATAGGGACATCCGGGGATCCTCCAGAGGTTGTCATTGATAATTGTCTGACACTTTCCATGCTCCCAGAAATGGCCAGGTTTGGTGGAGGGGGGCTACAGCTGAGAAAAAGTGGATTGTGGCGGGTGGAGAGTGTAGAAAATTAAGCTGACTAAGCCCTGTGGATTGCATTTTCGAGGCTCAATGAAAGCTCAGGAAGGTTTGTTTTTTATTGGGAGGAGAGAAAGGTTGAAATCAAAAGGATACTTTGTGTCATGTGAAAAGGAACATCAACATCCATGTTTTCAAAAATATTTTTATTTTCAAATAAAGAAATGTTCAAATGTATGTGTTTTAATATCAAATGCAGATCACTATTTCAGGAAATTTATCAGGGCTCTACAAATGTCTGGAGTTCCAAAATAAAATTTTATCACAAAATCCAGCTGGCAGAAGACTCTGTTAGACTTACAAGCTTTTCATTCATCTTTGAGCAGGTGCGGGATATGATTGAAATATAATTTGGCCTTTTGAGTGAAACTGATGGGAGCTGTCATCTACAACACAGATATGCTACATTGTTCCAGTCAGACTTGATTCCATCACTTTATGTCACTTTGCCTGCCAGAGAGCTTCTGAAGTCAACAGACAGCTTGAAGGCAGCCTTCCAGGATTCTCCTCCTGGCCTTTTAGAATCCCCTTCTGACTCATTTGCTTTCAACAAGTTGGCGGATAACTCTGACCTCTGAACTCCAGGTATCCCAAGCTCATTAGTGGCACAGATGGTCACATTCCTCCTGGAGAACAGGAGGTAGAGAGTCCCATCTTCTCTGTTTAGTTTGGGTTAAAACTTAGATTCTCTTTTATTGTGATATAATTTAATATGGGATCATGAAAACCTCTGATTCCATTTCTCCCCCTGGATGGAAACCCATAGAGTCAGCATAATAGAGATAAATTATTTCAGACTATAATATATGAAGTGCTAATTAATTAGCAAAATGGCTGTTCACCATTTTCTGTTTTAAATGTAAAATGAAACAGTAAGCCACTGGACAAAACAAGGTAGTTTTGTTTTAATTCACACTACACAAATAATCCAGGTTGAAACTGGATTATTTGCCATGGCTCTTTTCTATGGATTCCTGGGATTTCTAGCTTTATGAGGGCTTTAGCCTGCTCTGCCAAAGAGTGGTGGAGCCTCACTAAACTACATATCCCAAGATCCCATAGGAAGGATCCATGGCAAACAATCCAATCTCAAAGTGAATTATTTGTGTAATGTGGATTCAGCCCTAGCAGAACATCACACATATGCAACTTTGATACACAGCTTTGAAATTATGTTCGGATGGCCAGACTCCTTCAAACTTGATTATTAAGGGCAGGCAGTACTTATTTGTACAATGTGGGTTACAGATGAGTTTCAGGTCAACAGAAGATAGGTGTGGTGATGGGGAAGGGTTCAGCTGAGAAATAGCAAGAGGAGACAAAAGGTAAACTCATCCTGAAAGTTTGCAAAAATCTAAAACTCAGAACTCTGCAAATGTGAAGCAGATACTGAAGTATCAAACATTCTTCTGCTGCAGCTCAATACACCATTATTGCTTCAGTACTAATGTTCATTCAATCTATGCTTGGCACTTCATATTGAAATGATTGCTCAGTGCTGAAAGGAGAAACAAAAGCAATCAAAGCCAAACAGGAATTTCCAAAAAGCAGAGAAGCTCACTGTTTAGGTGATACAGTGATGGATAGGTTATAAATACCTAGACAAATAGATAAATCACGGCAAGATTGGAAAATGGATGTTTTTATGAGTACTTTGGGAGATCTTTACAGCCAACCTACACATATATTTTACCAGGCCTAATCACAGCAAACAAGATTCACTTTTTTATATGTAAATAGCCCTAATTCTCATTCACTTTCCAACTGTTTTATAACTCATAAAACCACTATAGCTCACCCTTAATTATCCAGATTTCCTCATTATCTGAAATAAGTGTACATCCCCCAGTGCAGCTCACATCAATGAAAGCAGCAACTTTGATATCCAAAATTGTGTTTTTTGAAAATTCTAGATGCTAGGAAAGCAGATGAATAAATGAAATTTCAATGTGTTTTGTCATTTATAGTTTTATGATCTCTTCAGATGCATTTAGAGTAGATATGTGCCCTTCTTTCTTTCTTTTAACTTATTACTCAGGAAAAAATGATTGAAACTTGGTATTCAGAAATCAAAAGTTGTATGTTAAGCAAAGAAACAAAGGAAGCAAAACTATGAAAGTATTGTAAATCAAAGATGAACAAAGAATAATTTGGTTGGGGCTTTACACTAAGGGAAGTGGGGGTTACATCAGTGAGAGCCTTACCACACTCTGAAGAAAAGTGGCAAGGCAGCAGGAACATTTCATCTTTCCTGCTGCCTCGCCGCATGACATCACTGTTCTTCTGGTGTTCTTTTGTTCCAGTCCTGTGGTGGACCAAGCTAAAACCACACCTATTTGCAAATGGGTTTTTCTGGTTAGCAAAAAGGCATGGTTTTACCTTGGTCCCTTAAGGGACCGTAATGAAAAAAACAATGATGCTATGCAGTAAGGCTGCTGGGAAGAAAGGATGTTCCTCGTGCCTTGCTGCTTTTCTTCTGAGTGTGGTAAAGGTCTTATTAATCTCCTTTTTTCATCACTGTGTAACAAGGCATTAGTACTTCCTTTTGCAACAGTTTTGCTCAGCATGGCAGTGCAGTTTAATGGCTGCCAGATGACCCAGGCAGACACTGCTGCCAGTCTGGCAACTTGGCATTACAGGCAGTTAACAACAATAAAATTCATAACTGAAAGAAAATTAGAATATAAAATCAAGTTAGAACCACAGTTTAAAAATATTGGAAGAAAAAAACAGAAACAGCAGACACCTTAACTAAACTTGCTGGCTGGCTAAGACGCAACTGAATAAAAAAATAAAATAAAAAAAGAATATGGTAGAAATGATAAGGACAATGTCAACAAACGGCTTCCTCATCTTCTTTCTCCAGACTCTTCTATATTCCTGCCTCTACTTTTTTTTTCCACTGCACCTCACTGAAGGGACGGGATGGACATATTATTGTACAGTACCCTGCTCTCCAGAAACTCAGAACACCTTCAGTTGGTGGAGTTGCCTGGTATCTAAGGTGCCTTTTGGGTGGTTGGATCACGAGACATAGCTGTGATGATGGAGCACCATAGATGTAGCTATACTTAACAATGCAGGATCTTGGCCAGTAGGTCCAAAAAAAACCCAAACACCCTCACTAGTCTTTTGAGGCAATTATAGGATTTAGTTCTTATAGCATTTTTTTTAAAAAAAGTCAGAAGAACAATTCACATATTCATTTTTTTTAATGGAAATGTTCAGAACATCCTTTAACAAGCAGCCATGGAAATGAGGAAAATACAGTATGCTTCTGAATGACGTGTGTGCAGGGAGTGAAACACCTTCCTCATTAGGCTAATTGAGGACTAGACTAGGTAGCAATTGTGCAGATGTCACTAGGAATTCTGCCCAAATGACATGCACAGCTGTCAAAATCAAGTACAATGTCATTGTACTTAATGCCTAGATTATCTGTATATGACAGCTTCAATAATGAGATGTTAGTCTGAGATGGAGAAGAAATAATTTCTCTGCTTGTTCCCAATAAGCTAGATGGATTCCTTATTGCTGCAGAAAAGCAGCTTGAAAATCATCTCGAGTTTTTCAGAGCTTCGGGGGGCCGGGGGAGGATTGGCTGCAGCCCAGATAAAGCAGAGAAGTTACAATCAGAAAAGGAGTCAAAGCAAATTTTTTAGGAAGGGATAATCACTGCATACAATCAAAGACAGAAATGTGACCAAATTACGTCCCACAAAAGGGAAGGAAGAGTGAATATTTTTATCTATTGTGGAAGGCAGGCAACACAGCAAGTTTCACAAATCTCAGTCATGAGTCCAAGAAAAAGGTGGCGTATAAATCTATATCAACACCACCACCAATATTCAAATATTGGAATTTTGCACAACTATCCTGACCGTCACCCCTCACAAGTTACCTGGAACACTTTATTTGCTTGGAAGATCAAGGACTTTATCAGGTGCAGTAAACATGGCATCATAACAATGCCTAATGAACATAAAATGGTGCCAATACCAGATGACATTGTGCTTTTGTGATTATGTGTTTAAAATAAGGAGTTCTTTTTTATTGTTGGGTCAAGCTGTCAATAGATCAGCCATGGTGTTTTTTGTTGTGATTGTGAGCATCTGAAACCACACCCTTTTCTGCTGGCATGATTCCAGCATCAATGGGTGATCCCCACCAGAACACTTCCAGGTAGGAACGTGAAAACTAGCCATGGGACACTCTTTTTATGAACCTCCCCATGTTGCAGGCAGGTTTTTAAGTGTGCTTCAATGTTTGTGTGTATGTTTTGTTTTGTTTTTTTTAATTTCACTATTTTTAGACTTTCAAGCATGCTTACATCTTCTTGCAAGAACCACTGAGATCACGCTTGGCCACAAATGCAGAAGTACAAGGCTGATTTTTCATGCTATCAGAGCAACATTTTATATTTTTGGTTCTTTTGCTGGCACAAAAACGGTGTAAAATATGGTGCCAAAAGAACGTTTTTAGAGGCTTCTCTGATAAAGTCCCGGGGGGGGGGAAGAACTTTAAGATCACAGAGTGTTAGCAATAAAAATGGAGATTTATTGGGTTGGATCCCAATTCTGTCATGTTCAACTGAAGGTCAAATGAGACAACATACTTAGCACATTTTATGCAGAGGTGTTCTCCCAAGTAGTAAAAAACATATTTCTATCATAGCATATGATTTTCCTCACCTGTGTATCTTGCATTTAGTATGCCTTGTTTCCTAATTGATCATTGGAAGGTAAACAAGGACTTAATTTTCAAGACTGATTGCTGAAAGACATATCTCTGAGGGAATCCTGTCGTGGAATGGGAAATGGGTCTATCATTGGGAATATACATTCCCTTTAACATTTAGTTTGACCCTGAAATGGCAAAATGGGACTTTTGTACCTTGTCCTGCAAAGTTGGTCCTTCTAGTATCCTAAAATGCTACAAAGAAGTTGGGAGTTTAGATTAGGGGTGGCAATCCCCTGATGCCCAGAGGACCACACTACCCCTTCCAATGAAATCGGAAATAAATGAAGTAGGAAGTCCAGTTTCTTTTAAAAAAACAGAGAGAAGGGGGGAGGGAGAGGGAGAGAATTTTTTAATTCAAAATCGAATGAGGAATTTAAGGCAAAATTTATGTCAAATTTTGGAGTTCAGTTCTCCAGGTTTATGTTTTAAAATGGGTATGGAGTGGGGTTCTATAATGGAAATTACCCCATGAGCTTTGAGTTCCCTCCAGTTTAGACAGAACTAAGTCAAACTCAAAAAAGAAAAAGAAAAAAGAAAAGAAAAGAAAAAGATAGCCTGAATCTTACAGTTACTGCAAATTAAAATACCAGTAAACCCTCTGAATTCATGGGATTTACTTCTGTTGACTCACCATTCATCTGTTTTGATGTTGATCTTTTGCACAGTATGTCTTTACTATATGGTACTCAGATTAATTCTGAAGCCTCCTTGCATTCCACTTTTGGGTTAAATGTGGGGTATGAACAACAACAAGCAACAGCAAATGTTTGAGAGAACCAAATGTAAAATAAATTACTAAAATATTAAGTATGAAGTTTTTTCTAACTAGATTCCATGACAATTCATGTCAATCAACCAGTTACAGGGAAGTAAAACTCCAATCCTGTATACATAGTACACAGTAGAGTTACCTGGCAGTAAGTACCACCATGAACCAGTGTGGTGTAGTTGTCTGAGTGTTAAATTAGTACTCCAGGAGACCAAGGTTCAAATTCCCACAGTGCCATGGGAAACCACTTTGTGATCTTGGGCAAATGAAACTCTCTCAGCCTCAAAGGAAGGCAATGGCAAACCTCTTGGCAATAAAGCCCTATGTTCAGGTCACCATAAGTCAGAGTTGACTGGAAGGTACAACAACCAAGAAGCACCACTGATCCCACTTGAGGCTTACTTCTGAACAGACATTTGAAAGATTTCACTCTACAAGCTATGATCCCATATATACTTAGCAAGGAGTAGGTCCCCTAGAAGTCAACATAAGAGAAAGATCTAATCCAGGGGATGGGAATCTAGAACCCTCCCAATGTTGTTTGACTTCAGCTCCATGTCATTGACCATGATGGTAGGGAGGATGGGCGTTAGCATCCAAATATGTTTGAAGATCATGACTTCCCCTTGTCTGGTCTAAACACTGAAGTTACAGAAGGCATTTTTTTTAAAAAAAAAAGGTTGTCATACTAGGAACATGTGGTTTTATTTCTTTATTTAACCAATAGTCATCCTATTTGAGTAAAAATCATTTCCCCAAATCAGTAATTAGATAGTCTCTGCACTCAGGCTTATAGAAGCCTTCAAAACATAAGACACAAGAAAAGAAATTGAACATAGTGGAAGGGAAAAATATATTACATGATGCTGGTGATTGATTCAGCTGGCTAGATGGATCTGATACTATCTGAATCTGACTGTAGTCATATCTGCATTGATGTTTTCTTAGGACTTTTTCGGACGGCGATTTGTAACGCAAGCAGGCTCGTCCCTGTTGCGAGGCTGCTGCACAGCAGGGGGGCCGTTTCGGATGATGCTGTCCCCCTGCCGATACTGTTCCAGAAGAGCTGGGAGGCTGCAGCACCATATTTGGCCATTTTCTAATCACGGAAGTTGACCGTGATTAGAAAATGGCACAGCCTCCCAGCTCTTCCGGAACAGTATTGGCAGGGGGACAGCATCATCCAAAATGGGCCCCCTGTCGTGCAGCAGCCTCACAACAGGGCCGAGCCTGCTTGCATTACAAATCGCCATCCAAAAAAGTCCTTAGTCTCTCCCAACCCCAGCCCACCTGTTCATGTTTTCTTTCTTTCTTTCTTTCTTTCTTTCTTCTCCTTAAAGCAGGGCTGGGAATGAGGCAGCCCGTACCACATGTGGCTTATGAAGGCCATCTCTATGGTCTCATGGCTTCTTCTGCTGATATTTGAAAAAAAGTAGTAAAAAATGGAGAATCCCACCTCTAGAAACAATTCTCCATAAAACAAGATACACCACCAAAATTTATTGGTGGCCAAACCTGCATTTAGGGAAACCAGAAGTGATGTGAACACCTCTGGTTTTCTAAAGGGACAAGCATGACCAACGGAGGCCTGAGTGAGTGGGAAATGATGTGTATGATGTCCCTGAACTCTGTAATTGCTCACCCTCACAGAGAATACTACATTGTGGATTACCAAGAGTTCCAAGGGCTTTTCTGTATCTTCTGGAATACTTGAAGAAGAGAATACAAACATACTGAGGGCTCATCTATACTGGCCAGAATAAGTCAGCTCCCTTACAGCATATTCTGTTCATGAATCAGGCCCGTTTCTGGCACAAAACAGGAGGAAGTCCAGACAGTCACACCAGTCCATTGCTGCAGCCACCGCCATACCTGTGCCCTACCCTTCAAAGCCAGAAAGCCAGCCCATGGCATGTAAGCAAGGCCCCTTGCATGTGACCAGCTTGGTCACATGCCAGGGCCTGCTTCCTGGATCCAGAAGAGTGATGGCAAACTCCTACAGTCACATGGGGCCCAATCAGCATTTGTCAGCTGGAGTGGATTTTACCAGAATTTTTTTTAATGGTGTAATGAGCCTTACCCCATATGACCCCCCCCCCCGTCTTGGCCCTATCTTTGCCCTGGAGATTGTGAGGACTGCCCAAGGGGAAAAGCAGGGGAAAAGCAGCACTCCAAGACTGGGGCAAGACAGGCTAAATAACCCATCTAGGCAAGCCCTGGGTTTATTTCACATCTTTTATGTACCTATATGGTTTGAATCAAAAGAGAAGATTGAGGAAACACCTACTTGAATTACATGTTGAGACAAAAATCTGACAGATAGCAAAAAGGTTAACAGTAACTAATTTGGCAGAATTAAGAATGGACAAAAAGATTAATTAATTTGAAATAGATAATGTTTCTTCAGTATTGAAATATGTATAATTATTTGACTAACATCTTTGCTTTTTCTACTGATTATTTAACAATTAATGTAATTATCATTTTGCTTTTAAAATATTTTTTAAAAAACTAATGGGGCATTTAAAACATCTGGTAGCATGATAAGTGGGCTGAAATGTATATAAATGTATAATTAACCTAGAAACAATCAGGGATTTATGAGTGAGAAGGAAGGGCTGTGAATGAGTACAGATGACTATTACAATATTTCTCTGATCCAGAATCCTATACAAATGATTCCCATTCTATGGACAGCAGTTGCAGCTGATGGCTTTTATTTCAGTATGTCTGAGTGAAGAATATGAATCTAGTTTGGGTTCTGGCCTGAACTATTCAAGTTGTGGAATCTCCACATCTTTGATAGCTCCTTCAAGTTCAAACTAAGGGCTTATCTACATAGGCAATTTACCCTGTCTTGCCCTTGTCTTGGAGCCCTGCAGTCCTGATGATGCAGGGCATTTGCCCCATTTTGCCCCAGGCAGTCCCCCACAACCCCTGGGGCAAAGACTGGGCTATGATGGGGGAAGATGGGGGTAAGGCCCATTAAAATGTGTGTGTGTGTGTGTGTTTAAAAAAACCCTGGTTAACTCTGTTTTATCCGGCACAAAACGGATTGCGCCCACTTGACTAAAGCAGCCTCTCCTGACTGGCAGGCCTATCGCTGCAGCTGCTGTTGTTCTGCAGCAGCAGGAAGAAGTCCTATAGCATGTAACCAAGGCTGGTCACATGAAGGGGTCTTGGTCACATGTTGCAGGGCAGCTTCTTTAGCTTCTGGAAGAGCCAGGGAGATAGTACCAGTGGCAGTGGCTGCCAGGATGGGACAGTGTGCCCATCTGGACTTCTCCCATTTGGTGACAGTAATGCAGAAGGAACAGGCCTGATCCATGGGCTGGATATGCTGGTGTAGATGAGCCCTGAAACTCAGAGTGGAATGATTGCCCTAGCAACATGGGGTGAACTAGCCTCCAAGTGCTGTATCAACTGACCACCAGTTGTCCATTTCGAATTAACATCTTGGAGGGGCATTAATCCATAAACAGACATCATAGTGTTTGGGAGTCGCAGCTTGGAAGTAGCAAGTTATCATAATAGAGTGAAAGGAGTTACTCTGAGAATATAATAAAGTTGGGAGGAAGTTTACTTTCTTTTAAAATGTAATGAGTAGGAAAAAGGACACTTTACTGTCATAACAAGTAACTTTCAACTTGTTTTTAAGTTACTTATTAAAGAACATGTTAAGATATTTTAAATGTATTTCGATAGGAATTCTTTGAGTTTTATGCTATTCTCTTATCAACCCCAAGGGTATTTTTTTTTCTCTTCAAAGATGTAGCATAAGATAAAGGAAAGGTAGCAAATAACAAAATAACTAATGCAATGTGCTATTTTCAACACAGTGTAGTGTGTACTATATGACACTAATAACTTTTAAAACAATAACAGAGATGAGTAAGAGAAAGTAATGCATTTTAAAAAGTAACTTTCTCAGCTCTGCTCGAGGCACCACAGAAGAAGGACTTCGTTTTCCAGAGAGGGTCACCAGTTTCACAAAACTCTTATTTTCTCTCCAGTAAGAAGGTTCCTGTGCAATGGCTTTATGCACAGAAAACAGAGGGTTTCTTTGCAACCCCCCCCCCTGTTTTCCTTCACACAGTAACTCCTCTGAAATACTTTGGGATATTCGGATTCTTGGAGAAAATTTTATAAAATTTTCACTGATACATTATTATTCCCAATTGTTGGGAAATTTGGAAACAAATAATTACACATATTCTTTCCACTCTTAGGGCAGGGTGCTACAAAGGCATTGAATTTTAAAATGATTGACCCACAAGAACATTTTGAAATTACATTCCCAGCAGGCATCTTCTTGTCTTTTTAGCAAAGCTTTACTAGTAAACATGGAAGCCTTTCCCCTGTTAAATTACCATAAACTGCAGTTGAGCCTACACTTAGGCCAAAAGGTATGCTAAATAAAGATGGACTTCAGTGGGTGCTTGAGTGTTTTGCTGACTGTGGCAGTTGCAAAGTACAAGCTGGTGAAATGATCCTTACAATGGTGTAATTATATTTACTACTGTTACGAGTGTTTTACACAGGCAGCTCTAATGAACCCACCAGAACCGAAAGTTGCAAGAGCATTCAGTGAAACTAAAAGGATACACTAGCCAACTTTTTAAAATGCTTTTCTTTGTAATCAACTTTCTCTAAACTACTACAGTAAGGGAGAAAAAAAGTTTCTTAATGCTTTGATTAACCAGCTTCTAAGATGTACAATGTGGGTTATTTAAAGGAAGGCTATTCCAGTTGTTAACTGCCATCACATCAACTTTGACTTATGGCAACCCCATTAATGACAGACCTCCAAATCCCTCTGTTATCAACTGTCTGCTCAGGTCTTGCAGACTCAGAGCCCTGTCTTCCTTGGTTGAGTCTATCCATCTGGAATGTGGTCTTCCTCTTTCCCTGCTGCCTTCTATCCTACTAAAGATTATTGTCTTTTCTAATGAGTTATGTCTCCTCATGATATGTCCAGAGTATGACAGTCTCAATTTAATCATCTTGGCTTCTAGGGAGAGTTCAGGCTTGATTTGTGCTAGGACCCATTTGCTTGTCTTTTTAGTAGTCCATGGTATCTAGAGAACTCTTCTGTACCACCACATATTAAATGAGTTCATTCTCTTCCTATCAGCTTTCTTCACTGCCAGCTTTCACAACCATGCACAGAAATGGGAAATACAATGGCATGGACAATCCTAACTTCAGTATTCAATTATAAATCTTGATACTTCAATATCTTGTCTAGATCCTTTATAGCTTCCCTTCCAAGTCTTAGGACATTTTCAGATGATCCTTGCTGTGCACGGTTGTCCGTGAATAAAATCTTGCTGAATATAGTGCAGCAGGCTCCAAGCCTAAGTGCAAGAGGGACGGACGATCTCGCAGCAGGCACGGCATCATCCAAAATCGACCCTCTGCCGCACTGCTGAAATGAACCTCTCCCGGGCGATCCTTGCGTGGCAAGGATCATCTGAAAATGTCCCTAGTCTTCTTCTGATTTCTTGACTGCAGTGTCCATTCTGATTAATGACTGAGCCAAGGTAAGGAAATTTTTGAACTATTTCAGTGTTATCGTTACCTAATGTACAGTTATGTAAATCATCTGTGGTCATTTTTTTCCCTTAATGTTCAACTGTATCCTGCCTATGCACTTACTTCCTTCACTTTCTTCAGTAGTAATTTTTCCAAATCTTTGCTATTTCCTGATAGTAGCATGGTGTCACCTGCACATCTTAAATTGTTTTATTTCCATGCCTTGTTCCTCCAAGTCTAATCCTGCTTTACGCATGCTATTTTTGGCATGTAAGTTAAACAAATAGGATGATAAGATGAAGCCTTGCCTGACCCGCTTGACAATTGGAAACCATTTTATTTCTCTATATTCTGTTCTAACAGTTTCCTGTTGTCCTGCGTACTGGTTACACATCAGGACAATCAAATGTTGTGGCACACTCATTTACTTAAGAGTGATCCATAGTTTTTCATGATTTATACAGTAAAAGTTTTGCTATAATCTATAAAACATAGGCTGGTTTTCTTTTGAACTTCTTTGGTGCACTTCATTATGTAACATATTTTTGCAATATGATCCATAGTACCTCTTCCTTTCCTGAACCCTACTTGGACATCTCGCCTTTCTTGCTCCATGTATGGTAAAAGTTTTTGTTGTAGAATTTTGAGCAGCACTTTGCTTGCATAGATATTAATGCAAAGGACCTGTAGTCACTGCAATCCTTGGTGTCCCCTTTCTTTGGAACTGGAATGTATATTGAGTGTTTCCAATCCGTGGGCCACTGTTTTGTTCTCCATATTTGTTGACATATTTTAGTTAGAACTAGAGTATATTCTTTCTCTATAGAGTGAAGCAGCTCTATTGATATGACATCAATTCCTGGTGATTTTATTCTCCTAAATGCTCTGAGTGCAGCTTCCACTTCATTTTTTAAAAATGGAGGCTTGTCTTTGTCTGGTTCTTCTTTCAATGCATGTGCCATCCTTTCATTCTTTTATATAGTTCTTTTGTGTATTGGTTTATCTTCTTTTTATTTGTACTTGATCAGGAAATGTGTTTCTCTGCTGGTCATAGAACATCCCCACTCCTGGTATAAAGTTCCCTTTCATTTCTTGGATCTTGTGGAACAGGTCTCTTTTTCTTGTTTTTTTATCATCTTCTATTTCTCTGCATGTATTATTGTAGTAGCTTTCCTTGTTCCTGTGCACAAGTCATTGAATATTTGCATTCAGGGTTCTGACTCTATTTCTGTCACTTTTTGCTTTTACTTCTCACCTATCCTTAACTGTTTGAAGAGTTTCAGCTGTCATCAATTGAGATTTCTCTTTCCTTTTGGAATTGTACAATTGGGGGTGGAAAAAACAACCACCAACAACAACTACAGAGCCGACTAGGAGGATACCTTCGTTCCCGGAAGCCCAGAGTCAAGAAGCACACATGACCCTTCAAGCACAACTGTTACTGCCATTTTGCTGTCAGGGCAGGCAGAAGGGGTGGGGTAGGCTGTGGCAGGCAGTTGTGATTGGCTGGAGGCTCAGGGTCAACAATTGCCATAGTTCAATGGAACAGACATTAAGGTTGTTGAATCCCATACTCTCCAACTGTGAAATTTCATCTGTTAAATGTTGGAGGGTTTGGTATTCAACATGAGTAAAGCCACACAAGTGCACTTTGGTGGAGCCATTTACAAACACTTAAAATTTTAGAAACTTTTTCTTGACAATAAAGTTTATAGCAGCCTTTCTCAAGCTATTTACTCAGGAGAACCCAAAATAATTTTCAAGTGTCAGGAAATTCCTGCATAAAAATGATTATATATTTTTTCCCAATCACAATCTTTTATAGACCCAATAGCAACCTCTCATGGATCCCTAGGGTTCTGGGGAACCTGACTGAGAAATATTAGAAGATGCATTTTATTTTACTTCCAATCCAACAAGCCTAAATCAGGTAAGAAGTACCACTGATTTCAATCAGAGGTGAGTGCATGGCTAAGCATTCCCTTTACAGTAAATGGAACTTTTAAAGCATTGGCCAAATTCTGTCCCGTGATCTTGAGTTATTTTATTTTTGGCTCAAAGAATTGTGTGCTTTTGTTGTTACAACATACACACAATTTGGAGAGTGGGGGACCCTGAAGACAAACATGGTGGTGGTGGTGGTGGTGTTCCCTTCAGTATTTGCTGAAGCAAGAAAACAGCTACAGGGTTCTCCACCAAGCTCACCTACACCAGTGGATCCAGGGGTCTCAGTGTCTAAGCTCTTTGATTTTCTGATTAGGAAGAACTATGGCATCTTACCATGGGTCTGTGAGGCCATGTTCTGAAGAGTTTATTCCTGACGTTTCACCTGCATCTGTGGCTGGCATCCTCAGAGAATGGTTGGGTAGGGTGTGTGGGGTTTAGATACTGTGAGACCCCGTAGGAGAGGATATGTAAATTTATGTATTTGTATGGCTAGTTCCTTGGGGAGATATGCAAGGAGGATTAGTGTCTGTTTGGCTAATGCCAGCCACAGATGCAGGCAAAACATCAGGAATACACTCTTCAAGAACACGGCCTCACAGCCCAGAAAAAACCCCACAGATAACCTGTGGATGCCAGCCGTGAAAGCCTTCGACTTCACAACTATGGCATCATTTAGTGGCAATCACCACAGTAGCTGCAAGGGAACAATATGTCATTATTATGAGCTTTTCCTGTTGTAATGGAAAGCATTTGGGGAATGGCCTGGTCTTGTTCTGGGAAGACCCATCAACTTTGCAAAAAAAGGCCTGCTCCTGACAGAGGTGAACACTTGGAGACTGTTCTGGTGAGGGCCTCAAAAATTACCAATACACCACTGCCTGCATCAGGAAGGCAGCTGTCCTGGAGAGCCACTTTAGAGAGGGGCAAGCCATTAGACAAATGGGTTCTCAGACAAATGGGTTCTGTTCTGGAGTCAACTGCTTCCTGGCTGCAATTTGCAGCCACTAAACTTCAAAAAAGTCACAGTGGAGCGTGTGATTCACTATATGTCTCGCTCCACCACCTGAGGCAGTGGATTTACTTTGCCTTTTAGAGGGACTAGTCCTGTTACTCAATAGAACACCATCCTTAAACTTCTTCCACTAGTATAACATTGGATGCAACCCACTGTGTTTCATATATTTTTATTAGACGAGAAGGCCGGGGGTGGAAATGAATCACTGGCAGGGTTTCTTAAAACTGCACTTAAAATTGTCATGGTGATCAGAAAATAAATCTTACTGATGTTATAATACCATGAGTATGCAGTTGTCTAATTCATCTTCTTCATGTCTCCCTTCCCTTCCCCATATTTTCTGGCTTCCCTTGAAAAATGGCTTCTTTCTAGGTCTGTCAGTTTTAAAGTGTCTCCTGGAAGGGTTTGGCACAGCAGGTTGTTAAAGGCACTATTATCTTGACAGCTGCTGCAGGTTTTACAGTTTTCTAGAGTGACAATAATTTGCTTCATATTTATAAAAAAGAATATATGAACTGATGCATTTTTGTTAAAGCAAATTGTTAAAATAACAACAACAAACATAAAACAAAACCAGAATTATGTATCAGAGGTGCCCCTCAAGAAAACATCAATGGGATATCAACAAGAAATTAAAATCTAGCATGTTATCAACACCCAGGCAACCTCCAAAGCAGTCCAACTATTTCAAGATGACCTTTCTCATCCAAGCTTGTTCAATTCTTTTCCAATTGTATAGAAAGTCCTACTATCAATTTGACATGAGTCCACCATTATCACACAACACTATTTCCTCCAACATTTACAGAAGCATTTTCAAATTAAAACATCTGTCCAGAGTTTTCAGAAAATATCATTAACCTAGATAATTTAATATGTAGCAAATGCAGTTCAGTTCAGCATCTGTCCCTTGAATTTATTTAGCAAGCCATGGTTGCTTCATCACTGTGACTTCCCACAATTTCAGCAGCCAGTTGCAAATATCTGCAAAGTTCTCATATTTCCACATTAGCCATACTAATCTTGGGAGTCACCCAGATAACTTGAATAAGAGATTTACATTTGTCTATATCCTGAACAGCAACAACAACAAAATCAAGTGTAGCATATTTGGAGCAAGAGGGATATGGTAACCAATAATAATCCAAATAATTTGTAGGCTGACATACTATTGGTAATTTACGCAGGTTTCTTTGCCATTGTGGATGTGTCAGAATTAGTCACAAATGTGATCTGTTCCTGCAATTTCAGTGTTTCTTGTAACCTTGCTGTTAATTATGTTTTCATTTCTCTGTACTGTTAACAAAGGTTGTGTAGCAACTGTGGGAAAAGGGAATACAACAATCACTGAGATAGGACCAGCAGCTGCAGAGGTTTGTCTGAGAACCAGGGAATGTATGATTGTCTAGGAAGGAGGAGTCAGGGGATGATGGATAGCCAATAGTGTTACCTACCCTGACAGCCCCCATATTGTAATATCACATAATCGGCAATATTTAATAACTTGGTTTGATTTGGCCTTCCACGTGGTTAACAGGTAAATAAGGGACTCCCAGATACAAAGGGTGAAGTCACATATAACCAAAGAAGGGGCGTGTGGAAAGTCCCCAAATAAGTAATACTCAGGTCAGAGTTAACACCTGGAGATGAATCATCTGCTAGTCTACTCAACAATTGCAGAGTCCTTAATGTCTGCAAAATGGTTTTCCCCCTCTTTCCTTCCCCTCCGACAATAGACTTTGCTGGCTCCTATTAAATTCCAAATACATTGCTCATTAATGATTGTTAACTCTTCCCGAGCAACCTTTGTTTAGTCCTAGGAAACTCCGAGAAACATTGTATTCCATCCTACATCTCGTTCCTTCTGGGGAATTATCACACATAAATATCACCCCAAAACAACACCAAAATGTTCACAGTCCCTCTTCCTACATCCATGCTACCAATTTGCTGTGAGACCCTCAGAATGCATCTTTGAAAATCTTCCACTGCATGAATCTCTGCTCCTCTGATAAATGTTGTATCATCTTACTCTATTCCTCTATCCAAATACTTCCTACCATCTGCAGTAGCCTTGTGTGAGTGCTTTAAGCCCAAGTGTTTGTCTGAATGATGTTACTATTAATTTCCAATAAAGATATTTTAATTGCACATTTTGGCTTGGAGTCTCCTCCATTGCTACTGGTATCCATAAGTCAAAAAATCCTGCCGTTTCCAGCCTCTCGCTTCCATTTTGAGCTAGTTAAATATTCCCCATATTAATATTTGGACATTAGTGGGATCCTCACAGACCCCATGTAATTTGGTTAACAAGAACTTTGTAGCCCACCAGATTTCATAGATTGTAAATGCTTTTAGTCTGTCTGTCTTCTGAGCTTACATTCTGAGAAACAAGATTGTATGATATGCTTTCTAGATCACTGTGCCAATAAAGTTTTCTGTTTAACTCTGAAACTTCTGGTCAATGCATCTGGGAATGCAAGTACATGATAGGATTTTAGAATTCTCTCCTGAGCCAGTGCACTGATTCAACTCCCCTGCCAAAGAAGCCACCTTTTACCCACTGCAGCCTCCTCAGTAACACTTCCATTAACTAGCTGGTGGTGGCAAAGAAGCATCCAGCTGTATTCCTATGGCTGGACACACTCAACAGTGCAATCATCCTCTGATGCCTTTTCACTGTGGGTCCAGCTATAGGAACATAGTCTGGTACTTCTTCACCACCTTCCCACATACTCTACCAGCCAGTAGGTGGCCATGATGGGAAGGAGGACTATCACAGGTAAAAGGTAGGTTTGATGCGGTGGGACAAGAGACATGTCATAGCTCCACCTGGTATGATTTTATGCTATGTTTCCCTGATCCAGATTTCAGTTGTAATATATTTTCACCATTTTTTAAAATCTGCTCTTCACATATCTTCCAAAATCAAGCCCTCACAGCCATGGAAACCCACTGGGTGACTTTGGGAAAGTCACACTATCTCAGCCTCAGAGGGAGGCAAAGGCAAACCACCTCTGAACAAATTTTGCTAATAAAACCTTGTGATAGGTTCAGCTTGGGGTTGCCATAAGTTGGAAACAATTTGAAGGCATGCAACAAATGACAACAACAACAATGCCTGAGGTGGGCTTTTGTATGTCCTTATCAGTGTCCACAGAGGTCTTTGAATAGGGAAAATAATCCCCAGGTCTGTTTATAGCAAACACAGATTAAAAAAGAATACAGTGACATGTAGTTTAATCGAATCACAGCAAAAAAGAGCAAACCATTGGTCAAAACTTTTAAGAATTTAAAAAACCGTTGGAGCAAACCAGACAATCCCTTGGAGCATCTACATATCTAGTTTCTCTGTAATGCATCACAGATAGGAATGAATGGTAATAGCGTTCTTGGAATGCACTGTAAACACCAGCAAAGCTTGTTTTTTTTATTTCCTTCAAGATCAGAACATTCATCCCATCTTCCACTTGACTAAGATAAAGTTTCCAGGCCACCATTTTTTCATCAGCAGAAATTTCAAGAGTAAAACTTGAGAGAAATGTGTGTGCCTTTGTAATGTCATTGGGGTAGGATTTTGTGAGGTCATAGGGTTCAGGGATACAAGTTGAACAGATGAAGGCAGTTCAGGGAGGCAAGGGTTGGCGGGGGGGCAATATTGCTTCTGTCTTAGGATTTTTTCAGACACCCCTTACCGCACAAGAAGCCTCCATAACAGCAACGAAGCTGCTGCACGGCAGGGGGTCCATTTCAGACGAGACACCATCCCTCTCTCAGCATCGTCCGTGACTGTTCCAGGTAGGATTGAGGGCAGCCACACCATTTTTAGTTCATGGACAACTTTCCAGAACAATCCTACCCAGAACAGTCATGGACGACGCCAAGAGAAGGACGGCGTCATCTGAAATGGACCCCTTGCTGCACAGCAGCATCGTTGCTGTTATAGAGGATTATTGTGTGGTAAGGGGCATCTAAAAAAGTCCTTAGCTGATTATGGAAATGGGCAAGAGGGCACTATGGCCAAATGGCCCAGATATGTAATAAAACAAAGATAATGACCAACTCCAAGTCTAAGGTATTCTTGCCCGATAGTTTTTTTTTTCCAGGTAGGTGACAAAATGAACCTGCTAGCTACAGCAGTTGCGGCCACTCCAACTAGGGATCCTATTGTGGTGGCCTTATCTGCAAGATGTAGGGAGCTTTTCCAAGTTTTACATTGCTGCTGCAGCTTGTAGAAAAGTCAACATCAGACCTCCAGAGGTTTTTCCACTAGGTCTCATACTGTTGCTGCTAGAGCTTCTGCAATGAGTCATGATGCTGGCCCTTTGTTTTCAGCCTTGCTCCAAGTGGCACGGTGGTCTCAAATTCATGAACCCACCATTTCTCTACCAAGGACCCTTCCCTCAGTCTGGGCTTATTTATGCACAGTAAAACCACCAGACTTTATTCTCCTCAAATGCCATTTCCCTTAAGATTTCCTTCCTGCTTGGAGACCTGAAGAAGTACAGCAGTTTCTAGATAACTAGCTATACCCGGCGTAACATACACTGTTATCTACATATATAAAACTACTCGGTATGTTTGTGTTCCCACTCTGCTGATGAGTCATTTAGGAAACATATCAAGAGTATGATCATTTGATGCATTAATATATAACTTTTCAAATAAACTATAATGGCTAGTTTCATTCTGAGAGCCCCTCCACCACTGCCATGCAACCGCATATACAGACAGACAGACACACACACACACAATACTAGACACACACACCATGCATGCCAGGATATGAGAGCCCCTCCACTGCTATGGAACCATGTGTACATACATACATCACACTCACACCATGTGTGCCAGATGCAAGAGCCCCTCCACCATCACCATACAACTGCACATACCATGCTACACAGGTGCGTGCGCACGCACGCACACACACACCATGTGTGCCAGGACATGAGAGCCCCTCCACTGCTGCCACACAACTGTGGATGTACACAGACACCACGCTACACACACAGTTCACGCCAGGACATGAGAGCCTCTCCACCATTGCCATGCAATCGTACATACACACACCACGCTCACACATACAACACGCGGCAGGATGCAAGGGCCCCTCCATCACTGGCATTCAACCACATACACATGCATGCAACCACACATACTCATACACACCACACACACACACACACACCATGCATGTCAGGACATGAAAGCCCCTCCAGCACCACCATGCAGCTGCACATACACACCACACTACACACATATACCATGTGCACCAGGACATGAGAGCCCCTCCCCAGCCACCATGCAACTGTGCATACACACATGCCACACTACACACATGCTACACATGCCAGGATGCAAGAGCCCCTCCACAGCAGCCATGCAATTGCACAAACACATAAACACCCCATGCTATACACACACACACCATGTGCTCTATGATGTGAGAGCCCCTCTGCCACCACCATACACAAACACACACACCACACTACAACAATAACATGCTACAAAAACCTACATTACACACACTACACCCCACATTACACACACACCGCACCACACACATGCCAGGATGCAAGAGGCCATCCATGGCCATGTTTAGAAAGGACTTGAAGCTTTCCACATGTTTCCCCTCCAAGGCCCAAGAGCAATGAGCAGCTACAAGACAGCACAGAAGACCATGTTGTGGTGGCAGAATGCCACTCTTAAATATCAGTTCCCCTGTCTGCTTCAGGTGTGCTGCATGATTGTGGCTGGCTGCATCTGATCGCTTGACCTTGGTTCTCCCAAAACTCCCACAGCCAGGGCCTGAGTCTGCAAAGAGGGTGTGCTGGCTGCTGCAGCCAGGAACCTAGTCCTGCGAGGAGAGGCAGATCCTGACACCTAAGCAGCCAATCAGCACACTGAAAATGGCAACATACCCAAGAGAATGATATATATAGATTCAACTAAGACCTAACAATCCTAGTGGAACTTGTTTTCTAGCAGTCTTTTTGTGCATGTGTAGCAATGGCTGTTCCAATTTATGTTGGGATGAGAAGAGATATGCTGTCCTTTGTTCACTCTGTCCCATGTAAGATTTATCTTACACCTGCAATTAAATATGTGGAAACAAGACATAACCCCCCACCCCTCATCTTCCCCCTTCAATGGTTATGTGGTGTGGGTTTTTTCTGCTCTTTTTTCCTATTTTTTTCCCTCTTCTTTTCCCTTTCTTTTCTATGTATCATTAATGCAATTTTGTCTGTTTGTGCAACAACTAAATGTTAATAAAAATATTTTAAGAAGGATTTAAAAAAAATGAGTGGAAACAAGTTTCATAGTTGCATGTTATCACAGGATTCTATCAAGCTCATCAGCTGAATATCTACTGTCACCCTGGCACATTTGTCCCCCTTAAAAAGCTTTGTTTTGTACCAGAAGTGTAGCAAAATAACTTGACAGGAAGGCTTCCCTCTGGAAGGAACTCCAGGAATAGGATACCACCACCAAACAGAGCCTCTCTCATCACACCAGCTACCTCACCTCAATAAAAAGGCACCCAAAGAAAGTTTCTTTTGGCGACTTTAATGTCTGTACATTTTACTGTGATAATCAGCATAACTTCAGATACTTGGGTTCCAGGCCATGTAGTGACACCAAGGGAGAGAGACACCAATGCTTTGATTTGTGCTCAGAAACTTACTTCTGCTTCTCTTAAAGTAAAATCATATCTTCAAAATACATTGTTATACTCATTCCAGATCCTTGGAATTTCAGTTCTAGTCTACAAATATTACAAATGTGTTACATTAAAACTATGCCAAATTCTGTCCTCCAGGATTTCAAAGGATTGCTTCCTCCCATCCTCAAGACACCTTGGCATGTCTTTGGGTGATATATTTGTGCTTAATTTATCATTGTGCAGTGGCCAAGAGACCAGTGTTGTTTCTTGCCTGCTTTTACTCACCACTCTATTGCTCTGTGATCTCCTTGGCTGCCAACACTTTCTGATGTGAAAAAGTACAGCTTTATTCCACCACCACCCCATGACATGGTAGCACACTGGTTCTCTGAGCATATCAAGAAGACCAGGCAGCAAAAGTTGTTGTAGCAGAGTAGCTTTCATCAGGCAAAGAAAGGAGTACACAGACACAGATGTGTGTCTAACCTATTTCTCTTTACTAGAATATAATAAAATGATATTTACAACAAGTCTGAGACTCTTCTCATACAGACTACATACCACAGCATAAAGTATAGCACAGTCCTGTCGCTGCAAAGCCCAGACAGAACAATATAGACTCATAGCATTGTTCAACAAAGTAAAACAGAGATAGTGTTTCCCACGCACATTCTGTTACTCTCTCACAGAGATAAGGCATCTGACCTCTTCACTCCTCACGCTAGCTTCTCAGTCATAATCTTGATGTTGCAGCCAGCTGCATTTAGCCCTCTCACTACTGGCCCCTGCAGGCTGCTTGCTCTTTAGAGTATAAATTTCTGAGTTGTAAATTTCATTACCTTGATACCCCCAATGTCTTTTTCTGGCCTTTCACTGAAGAACAGGAATCCAGAACAGGAACAGGAAGAGCTGCAGATGATCAGCAAATAATTGTACAGTTGAAAGTCATTGGCGGTGGCTGGTGGTATCCACGTCAACGGGGCAGTGAATCCACTTCAGGTTTTATTTTGAACTTTAAGGGACTTAAACTATTTTGGGAATGTGGATTCAGTACCTTGGAGAGCTCCTTTAAAGTTTGGATTATAAGTCAAATAGCTTCACCACTCCTCTAATTTGGCATTCACCAGCCGCCCATGAAAGGACACTCACACTCAACTTGCAGGAGAAAGGTAAGAGCAAGAATGTTACACCTCACCATAAGAATTCAACTAGAATTGTATTCTTCTTCACATTTTTTTTTTGAGAAAAAAATATTTTTGATTAAAATTCTTAAGAATGGACTGGAGGGAAATGGAGAATATTTTCAGTACAGCACTAGTGAATTCCTTTTTTTTTTAACAGCAATTGCAGTGTACATCCTGCTGAGTTTCTCACAGTGATAATTTACAATGGATGGACTCTGAATGTCTTTTTTTAAGCACTACTTTAAAAGATAACTATTATGGCTCAAGGAAGGAAATAAACAGACAGCAGTTTAACACTGATTGACTTCTTAATAAGAGACTTGATAAGAAAGACTTGCATTAAGTTTCACAGAACCAGAATCCGGATGTTATCACTCCTAGCCGCAATTACATTTGTGAAAGGATATATGCCTAAATATGCTTGGGAAAAGGTTAATTATTAAATTTAAGTGAGATAGATGGATGTATAATTTAATTATTGATTTACCAATTACCAAAACTTATTATGGTAAAACACACACACACACACCATGTTTTGCTTCTAGTACTTTGCCATCAGACTTTATGCTCTGGAGATAACCAATTTAAAAAAAACAAAAAAACAAAAAAACCTTGACCTGTTCTGGACAATACATTTTGTAAAAAAGATGGGGATAACAGGAACATTTTAAGAATGTATAAAAACTGAATTACTTGCTTGGTCATTTGTAACCGTTTGAGGATAATTTGACATCACATCCAGTGCAAAAGAGAGTTAAAACACATAATAAAATTTTTGGTTAAGAAAAGGTCATCAGTATAAAATGATTAATACTGGTTTAGAAAATGGAGAACATGATGGGAAATGCACTGACTGAGCCTAATGTTGCTAACTTATTCAGAACAGTCCTCAGGGTGCTGAAGAATTTTGTTTGGTCAATGTTTTGAAGTGAACAACCTGATTCATATTTAGCAGAATAAATAGGTGGATAGACAATAGATGACTATGTAAGATGCACTGTAAGATTTGGGGTTCAAAAATCTGAATAAACATGTATATATTCAGGAGGTTATACCATCCCCATATTGCTGTTGGCAAATCTGTGCTTAAGTCTGTTCAGCAGTTCACCTACCTGGGAAGCATCATCTCCTCAGATGCAAAGATTGACAAAGAGATTGATCACAGATTAGCAAAGGCATATAACACATTTGGAACACTTTACAAAGGAGTCTGGAGTAATAAACACCTGAGCCAAAGCACAAAAATCAGTATGTATCAAACCATTGTACTGTCTATTCTCCTTTATGGGTCTGAAATGTAGGTCACCTATTGCCACCACTTACGACTCCTCGAATGCTTTCATCAGTGCTGTCTACCCACAATCCTAAATATGCACTGGACTGACTATGTGATGAATGTTGCTGTCCTTGAGCAAGCAGGGATCACCAGCATTGAGGCCATGATATTGAGAACACTGCTGCACTGGGCAGGGCATGTTTCTAGGATGGAGGACCATCGCCTCCCAAAAATAATACTCTATGGTGAACTCGCCATGGGTCAGCGTAAGAGGGGCGCTCCAAAAAAGCGATATAAGGACTCCCTGAAACAACATCTCAGGCTTGGCCAAACTGATCACCAACAATGGTCCGCCGTGGCCTCACATCAGGAGGAATGGAGACTCACTATCCACAATGCTGCAGCCTTATTTGAAAACTCACACCAAACAAGTCTTGAAGAGAAACAACAACGCAGAAAGAATCACAACCCGGAAACATCACCCAAGGAAACCTTCTGCTGTGCTTTCTGCAACCAGACTTGTTTATCTCGGAGTGCCCTTTTTAGTCATCAGCGCGAAGAAAAGCCAGAGAGAGACTGTGAAAATAAGTTGTACTGGAGCAAATTCCATGTAAAAATATATATGAAATTTTGTGTTAGATGAAACTGCAGTTCTAAACAAATGTGAGCCTTTGTGGATATTTTTCTGTTTTGTTTCCTTTTTTAAAAAATTGAAGAATCATGTAGATATTAAGGTGGAATGGATTTATGACTGAATGCATTTGAAACTGATATGGACTAGAAACAGATGAGTTCTGTATTTAAAACTAAGCACTGTTGAGTTCAGTGGGACTTAATAATAATAAGTTACCAGTGCATGTACCACAGTTTCGAGGCCCCTGGTTTCCAGGAAAGGGCGCAGCTGGCATATCAGCCGAAGTTGGTAACAGGCACTCTTGACCATCACATTTACCTGATTAGACATCTGGAGCGACGGGTCCAGGAGCACCCCCAGAGTGCGAACACAGTCCTTTGAGGAGAGTGTAGTTCCATACACTTAACACTAGCTATCGCAATGTACCCTAACAATCACTGACTTAGAAGAGTGGTTTGTAGGACCCAGCAATATGTTACCAGTAAAACAAAGCACTAGGATTACCAGGTCTGGACTATGCTAGGTCCTGAGGCCTAGTGATGACCCTCTTGTGAACTTACAGGGGGACAAGCCCTGGTGATGTCATAAGGATGATATTACAAGGGACAGCCTCTAGTGATGCCATTAAGGATGATACATCAACCATCTGTACACACACACACACACACACACACACAGAGTTACTTTTCAAGGCAACTCACTCACCCTGAGATTCCTCCCTTAACCCTGAGGACTCAAAGAGGGCTCATGTCATAAGATCTGGGAACCAGCTCACTTCATTTGCTAAGACTAGAGCATTGTTTCACAACCTGCAGCTTCCTGGAGCCTTAACTGTAATTATAGCCCCCCTGACCCACAGGGCCACTGCCACATCCTGCCAATGTTCCACTGGTTTCATATAGATTGATTTTTTCCCTGCTGCTGCTAGCAGCAAGGAAAGAACTATTTGCTTCACACAGCTGGTTGAGAAGGAGGTAGAGAAAGCTCTCCATTCCTTCCACAGAGGTTATCAAAGAGATCACTCTTTCAGTAGGAGAATCTGTGCTGGAGGAAGCAGAGAACCTTCTCTTCACCTTTCTCCCAGTAATCCTAAAAAGGACTGTTTTATATATGTGGAGAGAGGGGTGGAGAGAAAAGCTCTCTACTCTTTCTCACTAATGAAAGAGGATTTTCTGAGGGATGTCTGTGTAAGAGAGAAAACATGAGAGCTTACCCCACCTACAAAAAACAAATAGTCATATAATTTTTAAAGCTTTCCATTCCTCAGCTAAGAGGAAGAGCTGTCTACCCATGGGACTAGCCACCTGGTTCCAAGCAAACACCAGATGCTTGGGTGAGGTGTGGCCAGAATGCTTTATATCCACCAGAAGTCCTGGCCAGTACTTAAGTAAGAAGAAGAGCTGCCTTATTGTCTGGTCCTGCGGGTGGGGACAGTTCTTCTTATTGGAGTAGGGCAACCAGGCACCAGGATGGAAGAACAGGGAGCGGCAATAGGTATTGTATGGGGCAGAGGGAGAAGGAGGGATACATGCCTAATACCCATCCCGCCTTCCATTCATCCTGCTAACCTGGGGATACGAGAACGAACCAGACAACCCACAGCACCTTTCCTTGCTCCTATGCAATGCCAGGTTGGTCAAAAATAAGTCACACATCATTTATGATCTTCTCATTGATGAGAAGGCCAACCTGGCATGCTTAACAGAAACCTGGCTGGGTGATGACAGGCCCTGCCGGCCAGGTACTGTGTCAGTGAGCAGGTGAGGGAAAGTGGGAGCAGGGGGCGGAGTAGCTGTGGTTTATAAAGGTATTCTTACCTTGACTAGAATGCCAGTCCAGAAGCTGAATCACTTTGAGTGTGTGTACCTGAGCCTGAAGACCAAGGATAGACTAGGGATTCTGCTAGTGTACCAACCATCCCGCTGCCTATCAGACTCCCTGGCTGAGTCCATGGAGTTGCTCTAAGAGTTACTGTTGGAGTTGCCAAGGCTTATGATCCTAGGTGACTTCAACATCCCCCTCGAGACTGATTTATTAGGTGTAGCTCGGGAGTTCATGACATCCATAGCAATCATGGGCCTATCCCAATTGGTCTCTCGGCCAACACATAATGCACGTCACGCACTCAATGCTGTTTTTGGTTCTGGACAGATGGATCTGTGGGCAAAGGTATTAAACACCTCTGCATTGTCATGGACAGATCATTATCTAGTCAGAGTTATAATCATGGATGTTATCTGCCCCTGCAGGGATGGTGGACCCATTAGGATGGTCCACCCTCAGATGCTGATGGATCCTTTTGGATTCCAGCAAGCCTTGGGGGTTCTTTGGCTGGTTCAGCCAGTGATTCTGTCAAGGCCTTGGTTAATAAATGGAACCAAGATCTGACAAGAGCTATCAACATGATCACTCCTAAGCGTCCTCTCCGACCCACTTCTAACTGGGCACCCTAGTATACACAGGGTCTCAGGGTCATGAAGCAGGAAGGACAATGACTAGAGTGCCAATGGTGGAGAACTTGACTCATATATGACAGAACATGCTATAGAGAACACCTTGATTCCTATGGAGTAACAATGTGTGCAGTGAAGAATGTTTTCTTCTCTGCATACATTGCATCTGTGAATTCACATCCAACAGAAACTGTTCAGGGTGGTAAGGGACCTAAGTCGGGTGCCTTCCTCCCAGAACTCATTGCTAGAACCTTTTGTAGTTTGCTGTGATGCTTTTAACAACTATTTCACAGATAAAAGACTTTTTCAAACGGGGTAAAAAAGCCCCGAGGAGGTCGGGAGAATAACGGGGCTGTCGTGCTCACACAGCCCCATTTCAGGCAGCCCCGTCCTCCTCTGTCCTCTTCCCCACCTTCCCCCATGCTGCAGGCACCGCTTTTTATTGACAGAGGTTTTCCATCAATAAAAAGCAGTGCCCACAGCACAGGGGAAGGTGGGGAGAAGGTTAGGAGGAGGATGGTGTTGTCTGAAATGGGGCTCTGTAAGCGTGACAGCCCCTTTCATCTCCCGACCTCCTCGGGGTTGTTAACCCCATTTGAAAAGTCCAAAATCCGATAAGAGCCAACTTGGATGCCACTTTTATAACAAAGGTTAACAATGAAGTGTCCAGCAACTCCGTGAATAGGATTATACTGGATCAGTGAGTACCTAGGATGTGGACAAGTTGCTTGGATCTATTAGGAGGACAACTTGCACCCTCAATCCCTGCCCTTCATGGCTGGTCATCCAGGGAGGAGATGCAGTCAAAATGCAACTAACATATATTATAAATGCATCTCTCAGGGAGGGGAATTTTCCATCATGCTTAAAAGAGGCGATCATACAGCCACTTCTAAAAAGTCCCTCCTTGGATCCCCTGGACTTTGATAGCTATAGACCAGTCTCAAACCTACTGTTTCTGAGCAAGGTAATCAAGAGAGCAGTTGCCCTCCAACTCCAGGCAGTTTTGGATGGCACTGATTATCTGGACCCATTTCAAACTGGCTTCAGGGCAGGGTACGGAGTGGAGACCACTATGGTCACCTTAGTGGATGATGTTTGCCTGAGTATTGACAGGGGAGTGTGTTCCTGCTGGTGCTCTTGGACCTTTCAGCAGCTTTCGATACCATTGACCATGGTATCCTTCTGGAACCCCTGAGGGAGTTGGGTATCAGAGGCATTGTGCTTCAGTGGTTCGGGTCCTATCTCTCAGGTAAATTCCAGATGGTGATGCTTGGGCACAGCTGCTCCTTTAAGAAGGAGTTTATGTGAAGTGTCCCACAAGGCACCGTGCTGTCCCCAATGCTGTTTAATATTTACATGAAATCACTGGGAGAGATCATCAGGAGGCATGGGGCAGGGTGTTACCAGTATGCTGATGACACCCAAATATATTTCTCTATGCCCCCGGCAACAGCTGCAACTAAGGATGGTGTGTCCCTACTGGATGCATGCCTTGGAGCGGTAATGGGCTGGATGAGGAAAAACGGACTGAAGCTGAATCTGGACAAGAGAGAAGTACTTACTGTTAAGTCTTCCAAACTGGGTTTGGAGGTGTGTCAACCAGTTCTGGACAGGGTTACACTCCCCCTGAAAGACTGTGTTAGCAGCTTGGGAGTGTTCCTGGATCCGTTGCTCCAGATGACAGCACAGGTAGATACGACAGCCAGGAGTGCTTACTATCAGCTTTGGCTGATATGCCAGTTGTGCCCCTTCCTGGAGTTGGAAGACTTAAAGATGGTAGTACATGTGCTGGTAACTTCAAGGCTTGGCTTCTGTAATGCGCTCTACATAGGGTTACCTTTTTGACTGCTCTGGACAGTCCAACTGATTCAAAATATGGCAGCCAGGCTGGTCACAGGAACAACAAGCCATATCATACCAATATTAAAATCTCTTCACTGGCTGCCAATTAGTTTCTGAGCAAGGTATAAAGTGTTGGTTATTACCTTTAAAGCCCTTCATGGCTTAGGGCCAGACTACCTACGGGATCACCTTCTCCCATACAATCCGCCCCATATCCTTAGGTTTTCTGGGGAAAATGTACTCCAGCCAGTTAAAACTAGGTTGGCCACAGTCACTCAGAGGACCTTCTCCACCACCACTCCCAGACTGTGGAATGACCTGCAGGAGAAAATTCGACATCTTGAAGAACTACAGTTGTCCCTTCACATTTGCTGGGGTTTGGTTCCAGGACCCCCCGTGAATACCCAAATCCGTGAATACTCAAGTCCCATTATATGCAATGGCAGAGCAAAATGGTGTCCCTTATATAAGATGGCAAAATCAAGGTTTGCTATTAGGATTGTTATTTTTTAAAGAATATTTTTCAAGCCGTGAATACTCAAATCCGTGAATGTCAAATCCGTGAATGTGGAGGGACAACTGTAGATGTTTTTAAGAAGGCTATTGGGATGGATCTTTTCCAGCAGCCTTCCCAGATTAGGTTAAATTTTCAGCTGCCATTTTATATGCCATTTTACATTTTACATCTCACTATTTTTAATTCTATGGTCTTTTTTATTTAAGTTTTTAACATTTGCATTATAATTAAAATGTGAAGTTATTTATAAAGATAGAAATAGTTTTAATGGTGCTGTTTTAATATTTGTACTGGAATGTTCTGATGTTTTTATGATGTTTGCCACCCCGATCCTGATGGGAGAGGTGGGATACAAATAAATATTGTTGTTGTTAACTCCCCCCCCCAACAAAAAAGAAGTAGTTTTCCCACTTCTCCTTGAATCTTTCTTTGGTAAAAATTCTGTGGCAAGTGCATATTAACTGCATTTCAAGGAGGTAATCACATCAACATCTTTCTAATAGTGTCCCTCTCTTTGTTATTAAAAAATAAAGCTGGACTTCTTTTCACCAGAAAGTGATGGCAGCTGGGGAGATTACAGATCAATGGAGTGGTGTGCAAAAAAGGAAAGAAGAAGCACACTGGTCTCTTGGCCACCTCACATTGATAAATTAAGCTCAAATATATCATCCAAAGGCATGCTAAGATGTCTTGAGGGTGGGAGGAAGAAATCCATTGAAATCTGGAGGACAGAATTTGGCATAGTACTAATGTAACACATTTGTAACATTTGTAGAATGGAACTGAAATCCCAAGAATCTGGAATGAATATGACAATGTATTCTGAAGACATGGGGCCTGTCTAAATGATGAAAATAGAATTCGTTTAGAATCCTACCTGTCTTAATGGGATCCCACATAATTCTGCCATATGCAGAAGGAGGAGGTCCAAATCTACCGTAAACCCTGAGGGAACAGCCTTTGGGGCTTTTGTGAAGTTTTGAAAACACACCGTGGAGAATGTGCATTAGTGATCATTAGGACAGATGATTGCATTTATTCACATAGCCCCAGAAAAGCAGGAGTAGAAAGCTGATTGGCCAGATGGGAGCAGGGATTGGGGCTTGCTTAGAAGACAAGCATCCTAGAACCACCATCTTGGATTTTCACCTTAGTGATAGTGTGCTGAGGCAATGAAACAGCTGTTTTCTTTCATATTTAATGTTTATTTAGGTGGAATATTGCACTAATGCATTTTCACACCTTAGATATGCCTCTTTTTAAAAAAATACCATGCGGTGGCAGCAACTGACAAAAATAAAACTGTGAGGCATGGCCACCATTTTGAATCACAGGCATACCATACCCATTGGGACAGCAGAAAAGGATAGCCTTGCATGCCTGCGATTTTGCCACATCTGGTCCCTTCGAAAGAGTCACTCTAAAGAGGTCATCAAATCTCTGGAGCCCTTCTGAAAAGTCTGATTTGTGCATGGGGCGGGGGGGGTTGTTGCTAAGGTTGCAACTTTTAACTTTGGTTTGGGAAAGGATTGACCTTACTGTTTTAAACAGGCAGTGCTTCTTTTGGTGCAAGTAAGAAAGCAAGATGGAGTGTTTTGTTATCAGGACAGGAGGAGAGGGGAGGAGGATGGGGTCTTGAAGTTTGCACTAATTGAGCAGCAGCTACAAACCACAAATATGCAAAACCATGAATGTGAAACATGTGAATGTGAATGGACAACTGTATACACACGCACACTTATATTCAGTGGATCTACATCCTCAGAACAGAGCTATTGAAAATAATGGGATTTAACAACAGTAATGGCTTATTTGTTGCTTGCATTTCAATGCTTCTGTTCTAAGGATGATTAAAGCTGGAGTCAGCCTAATTAAAGTAAAGTTTAAGGAACATAATTTACCCAAGACCATCACCAGCCAGCTACAGGATTTAAAAATGCTAATAAAATGGGACTTTCTACAAAACAGTAATTAATTTTATCAGCAAAAACATGTTTTGTCATTCGTGTAAAGAGTAATATGGATTGTATTTACTATCCCCCCCCCACCAGTTATATCTTATGCATTTAAAAACTTGTCAATAGATGGACTAACATAAACCATTTTAAAGTATTTCTTAATATCTGGAATGAAGTGACTCACCATTTCCATTAGGCAATCTTGTCTGATTTAATACATGGGTTTTGATATGGCTATAAGACTCCCTGTAATTTACTTTCCTTAAAAGAAATCTTTAGGGGGAATGAAGATAATAATTGCAATGGAATTATACTACCACAGTAGAAAATTAATTTTAAAACCTGTCCAAAATGAGCTGGACCTTACAAGAGTCGAAGATACAGCTAAAGGAAATGCCCTTGAACCAGTGGTATGGATGGTACATACCACACTCAGTATTTTGTCATGTGTGTGAACCTACATTTCCCACCAGCCATATGTTGCTGATGATTAATGTAAAAGTATGTCAATGCTAAGGGATCTGTGCAGATACTGTAAAGGAACTGTCCTAGAGTAACTGCCTGCTACTGCAACATTGCTTTCCTGCAGCAGACAGTACATTCCCAATATAGCATTTAGTTAGTGAATCAGCCAACTGGGGGAGGAAGGAGATTACTATTGCTGCATCTCCTTTCTTGACACCTGTTTCAAATTCTCCCTTGTAAGATTTAAGGATTTAAGGCTGCAGTTGAATACTCTCTTTGGAGCAAGTCCCTTTGCACTAGGGCATACTTCTGAGTACTCATGTATAGGTTGAACTGCACAGGTTGTTATGCATTATGCTTGATATACAGTGCACTGATCTTAACAAGGTACCAAAGAGTCTACTGTTTCTTTCTTTAACAATGGACATTTAGTTGTGCTGCTTCTATGTTCCCTTTAAAGGGAAAATTGGCCAGAGATTCTAATGCTTAGCAGCAACCATTTTTTCTGCATCACGTTCACACACATGCTACCTTCCTGGCCAGGGCCTTTCCTGTGGAACAGATGGTTGGCACTATTATTGATCACCTGTTGGGTCAAAGGGGAGAAAGGATGTTTTGAATCATATCCTTGGTCTCCTATGCAAGTGAGTTGACAGTTCTGACCATCTGCTTATTGACATGCATGTGTGAGAGTGGGAAGCTTACCAAAAACTAAGAGGTAGATATTACTGAGATGGATGCCCTATAAATGTGGCAGTTCAAGGCACACAACATTCACTTGGCACAGTGACTGCATGTTTTCCATGAGGCCTAAAGAGAGAATGGTTTCCCGTATAAGGTGCACTGATGAGGTTTATACTAGAGATTTTTTGCCAACCAAAAGAAACAGTTCAGATACCAATTTACAGTTCAGAAAATGGTAGGCTTAATTTCAGACCAGTTCAGAACAAGCCTGCTTTGATTCGGGTTCGAAACACATGTCAAAATTTGGAGATCTGTTAGTTTGTCCTTCCCATTGACTACCACTGGAAATCTAAATAAAGCTGTAACATGCCTCCTCTTTTTCAGAAATGGCTGAAATCTGAAAGAGTGGATTATATCGGCCAAATTGTAGGACATAAATAGGGAGGGGGAGTTGTGCCTTTCAAGTGCTATGTAATGGACCTGTCAATAACTAATTTCTTGGGAAATTGGGAGAAAATATACAAGCAAACATGTTTGTTGTGATAAGGAAGGCCACCAAGTTTCAGATGAATACATAACTTCTATGCACGGGTATCCTTTTCAGTGAGGGTGTATTTTTTAAAAGAAAAAAAGAAAAAGTAAGAAAATAAAAGAAAAAGAGAAAAAAATAGAAAAAAACAATGAGTGCACATCTATGACACCCATGTTCCTTATCAGCCATTGTTCTGAAAATAGCAGACAGTACAGAGGTGGTACTAAGTAATAAAGTTCAGAATTTCAGAATAAGTGACAATTTATGTGGAAGAGAATTCCTAAATAGTTGGAGTGGGGAAGAGTAATTAGCTCCTCTTTCTTTCCTCTCATGCTTTTTTTTGTTTGGGGTGGGGGATTTTTAAAAATTGTACATCACAGAGATGATCCAATGCTGGGAAGTTTCAAAGTTTTGAAAGTACAGGTTCAGAATAATGATAACAGAAAATGAGTTTAAGGCTTTTTACATTGGGAAATATGGTGAAATTCTTGGACTGGAAAAATGGCTGGACAGATAAGATGCCTTACATTAGAAGGTGAGTCTGTCAGTCACTCAACTACACTTATTCCCCATCTCCTCAACCTGAGACAGACAGGATTGGTCCCTGGCAGTGCCTAATCCTGTCATTTTCTATTATTTGTCTATAACATTGATCCTCAATGTGTTTTGTTTTCTGGTACTTGCTAACAAGTGTTCTTTGTCAACTATGGAGGGAGGTGGTAATGGTGTGGGGTAAGATATGAAATCAGCTGCAAAAGTGGCCTGGGAAAGGGAGGCTGGACAGTGTAATAGAATGTCATGTCAGGGGAAGTTGGTTAGCCAATGATATTGGAGCCTGCCAGATTTTACAGATTGTAATATGCTTTTAATATTGTGTGTTAGCCTTTATGTTTCAATTCTCAGCAACAGCCATGTATGGTATGCTTCTTGGATTTCTGACAATAAAGTTTTCTGATGAACTCTGAAACTGCTGTTCACTGAATCTGGGAATGCAAGTGCATGACACAGACAGACAGGCATAAATAAAATAAAATAACACTATTTTCCTTTCTGCCTGTTTGACTTTCAAAGCCTGCAAAAAGTTTTGTCCAGCATCAAGCTTCAATTCTGTAACTCTAGAGGGAAGCCCAGTTCATTCTAGGAAATGCCAAAACTGGTATAAAGGGACAAATTCAACTCATTTTCAGACTTTGCCACCAATCTGATGCGGGCTGTTTGAATCATAGACCAGGGGCTGCTGACACACTTCAGAAATAATGCAGTTTGACACCACTTTAACTTCCATGGCTTGATGCTATGGAATTCTGGGATTTGTAGTTTTGTGAGATATTTACCTCCTCTGTCAGAGAGCTCTGGTGCCATAACAAACTACAAATCCCAGGATTCCATAGGATGGAGCCATGATGGTTAGAGCACTGTCAAACTGCATTATTTCTGCAGTGTGTCAGCAGTCACAGACAAAGAGGATTTTCTACAGACTCCAAATGCATGGGAAAAAGTGTCAAAGGTGGAAGAGATACGTGAAACCTCTCTGGAACCTTCCAGTTTCCTTTAACTCCCAACAGCATATAGTCCAGGAAGCTAATTTTGTGTGTGTGCTTGTCATGTGTTTCCATTTCCTACATTCTTTTGTGAAAGAGATGTGACATCCAAAAAGATAATCTGCACAGTATATTTTCCTGGTGTTTTGCATTGTAGCAACAGAATACATGAATCATTTGTGTGGGAAGGAAGTAACAAGCATCATTAATCTGCAATAAAATTGAGAAAGAAAATGGCAAGAAAAAGAATTCCTCCTAATACTTTAGGTAAACCACACTAATTAGTCTGCTACTTCTGTGAGTTTGGTTAAATGCTGCCCTTAAATTTTATTGAAATAATACTGCCGGCTGTATATTAATTTCCTTCAGTACATTAACAGAGCTCATAAATGAATCTGAAATACTAAAGAAGTCTTAAGAGCCAAGGGATACATATACAATTCAAACAAGGATATTAACCAGTTATTTCCCAGCAGTCATAGAGACTTCTTGGGGAATAAGATGAATTATATTGTGGCAGACATACTGTACATGCTTGGCAATTGTGCTGTATATATTATGCAACACAATCTTACCCAAGCTTGCTTAAATGGAATCAAATTGTATTTTAACAGATTTAATTTACTTCCTATTGAAGTAATGCTGTTGACTTTGTGGTATAAATTATTAGCACTAATTTCATATTAGTAAATATATAATTGAAGTAGTAAGATCAATAAGCCTGAGCACAGAAAATGGAGCATATGCCTCAGTAAAATAAGATCGTAGTACAACAGCACTGTTTCCTATTAAAAAAACATATTTTTTTTTTGTTGGTAAAAAGAAATTTTCACAAAATGTGTCAAAATTTAAAATATTTGTTTTTATGACAGTTAGTCATTTTGTCAATCTTGATGTGTCAACCATTACCCCTTCTCATTGAGAACAAGAATATTCATCAGTAATTTTTTACATACCTGTCACACGCTGTAGTGCATCACCAATTAATAAGAACCGGAAGTAATGTTCCTACTTTGGAGATTTTCACACACGCTATATATCCTGTGGCAGGAACAGAACAGGGTCGGGAAAGGTTTTCCCTTTCAGACAACATTGACCCCATTCTGTGCTGCATCCATCCTACTCCCATGACTGTTCCAGAACAATGTAATCACGATTTTTCATCGTGAATAGACCTCCCGTTCCGTCACTATAACACAAGCACAGGTGTGCGAACAGGAGCCTCATTCCTGTTCCGAAATGACAGCCATGGAGGGGAGGTCCATTCCGAGCACTTCCTGGTATGATCTGGACATCCAGGTAAGTGGCACCCTTTATTTTACCCTCCCTGTTTTGATTATGTGATTTAAAGAGTGTTTTTGTGCTTGGTGAACTGATTTTATATTTGGGGGAGTTTTATTTTTTAAATTTACCATCCAGCATTATCACATGATAATGTGATAACGTTTCAGACAGCCGGTCGTAAAAGCAGCCTTACGACCGCTGCATTTATGGCCGGCCAGCAAGGGGAGGGGGAGCCCGTTCCTGCTGCGGAATTAAGGTGAGTGTGTGAAAGATTTATGTTATTCTGTGGCAGGAACGGGAGAGGAGGTAGCGGGGCAGTAACGGGGCATTTTGGCCCCGTGTGAAAATCTCCTTAATGTATTCACCCTCTCTTTCTTGTTATGCTGAACACCAGAGGTTGCTAGCTGGCATCAGTCACTTCTAGTTCTGATTGGCTCCTCCATTTCATCTGTACATAGAAATGAAGCACTGGCAACTGTTACTCATAGTTTCTACAACTTTTGGATTTCTTTTTTCTTTATATTCACATTTACCCATCACTTAAGAATGGGGAAGAAATCATTTCCTTAATATATATATATATATATATATATATATATATATATATATATATACATTTCATACCTCCCGAAATCTGTACATATCTAAAGCCTGTGACATGGTTTGAAGGGAAAATATGCATTGAATAATGTTTACTTTAGAAACATGTATATCTAAAATTGCAAGCTTTTGAAAGATGCACACAAACATGCCTCAGTCATTGGAAAACTACATACATTACATATATGACATACATACATTATGTGCAACAAACACAGTTTTCTACATAAATTAGGACTATATGTGGAAAATTGTATTTGATGCACAGAAAATTTATGGATTTCCATATGTAAACAGAAACATAAGGCAATATAGTATATGATTGGGATGGGATGAGAATGCTGGTGAGACTGTGAGAAATGCAAGAAAAAATGAGACTGACAAATGTTCATATCCCTCTAATCAAGTTGAGATACCATAAATAATTCATCTGGCAAAGGATTCTAGCTCTCAAAAAAAAAAGAGAGATAGTAAATTCATATCTGTGGAGTACACTGTGCATGTGTGTGTATGCGTGCACCTGTGCATGTGTGTGCATGCATGCATGCATCTTAAACAAAAAAAACCCAGTTCAGAAGCCCTGAGACAATTCTGAGGCAAACATACCACTTTCAGAATTTCAGTTTGGTCTCAGTACCAGACTCCTCCAGTCATTCCACCTCTCCTCCTTCCCATACACACCGTATATTCCGGCGTATAAGACGACTGGGCATATAAGATGACCCCTCTAATTTTTAAGTCAAAATATAGACTTTAGGGTATACTCGCCATATAAGATGACCCCCTCCCATCACCTGCCTCCCTGTAGCCATGATAGGGCTTCCCTTCGTGGCTTTGGGGAGGGCAAATGGTGGCTGGAAAACTTTCCCCCCTCCAGCTTCCCGAAGCTGGCTGAGGAATCTCGGGGGATGGCTGGCCGGCTGGGGAGAGGTTCAACCTCCTCCCACAATTCCCCAACCCACGAAAAGGCTGGCCAGCCTCCTTGTGAGTTGGGGAATCGTGGGGGATGGCTAGCTGACTGGGGATAGGTTCAACCCCCTCCTGCGATTCCTCAACCCATGAAGAGGCTGGCCAGCCTCCTCATGAGTTTGGGAATCACGGGGGATGGCTAGCCGGTTGGGGTGAGACTCAGCTCCTCCCACCCAGCAAGGCTCCCACCATGCATCTGCACTGGGCGGGGGGGGGAATAAGGTGGCTAACAAGCTTCCCCCCAGCCAGGCACCTCCTTCCTTCCAAGTCCGAGATGGGGCTGGCACCTATATCCAGGGTATAAGATGGCCCCTGACTTTTCAGCTGATTTTACAGGCTGAAAAATTCATTTTATATGCCAGAATATGCAGTATATTTCAAGGGGAGGATGAGGGTACTTTAAACAGTGAAAGACCCTCTTTAAAAAATAGTTCTAGCATTTCTAGAAGTGACAGAAGTTCCCAAGCATACATTTATATTTCCAGATGTGTATCTGTATGACTCTGATCATACTGGAATTAAGCACTCTAATTTCCATTGATTTCAACATGTGGGTGACTTAAACCTATACTTAACACTCACTTTGAAAACAGAAGGATTTGTTTGGCTTCCCTTTTATTGGATTGTGTTCTGCACCTTCCAGTACAAGTTGTCCTGTCCTCCTGTATAATGAATAACATTGTCACAACAAGGCTAAGGACCATAAAATGTTTGGTGGTTTTGGATCAAATTCCTTTGCTTATACTAGGGGCTGTCTAAGAATATTTGCCTGGTGGGCAGTGCAGTCCTAGCTCAAAGGCTTTAGGTGCTAGAGAAAGAGGCAAAAGCCTCTTGTGCCCAATGAACTGCCCTTTTATACTGGCATAACCCTCTTCTCCAAGCTGAGATCTGCTGGCACAACTGCTCTGCTGGCTGAGATCACCTGGCAGAAGAGCCAAAGTGTGTGTGTGTGTGTGTAGAATTAGTTTATGTCTTCCCCATACTTCACCCAGCCCAGGAACACAACCACTATACTGGCAGAAGTCAGGATCAAGTAGTCCTAAACATTTTCAAACATACTGAACTGGGACTGGTCTAGACTCAACACAGCTTCAGTTGGCCTAGCGTTGATTCAGGTGGCAGTTAGCTACCTTGCAAAGTTAGGATTGCACCCAAAACAGGAGATCATAATGAGCTACAGCCACCATTACATGACTAGATTATGTTCAGCCACTATTTCAATATGAACTTGTTGGGAAGACTGTTCCTTTAAACAAGGATAAAATACCTTGTGTGGCTCTGAAGGGTATGGGACACCAGGTATTATCCCTCTGTAATCACCACTGTATATCAGAGTGCTAAGACCCAGGGTCCTATGGGTTGTTGTAGTGAGGTGAGCTGTTTTGAGTGAGATTGGTTGATGTGTATATCTACTTTGAGTAGTGGGTTAACTATTTTTGAATCATATCAGACTTTTGGAGATAGTCAAAGGAGTGTTTGTATCTTGTATATATTCTGCAAGAAGAAAATAAAGAGCCTCCAAGGACTTTGGAAGAACCCAACTGTGTCTGTGCTTCATATCAAGGTTGGTCAGTGCCAGATTGCCAAATACTGCGGGAGGGTTCTGTGCTTCTGCTCTCTGCTGTTATTAGCTACTGTTGGGGACAGGTGCCTCAGATAGTGCTGGTAGTTGACTTCTTAGTGGGCCTAGTTTTTGCATTTGTTGCTGCATGCCTTGCAGGACATAAAAAAGAGCCAACAGAACTTTTCAAAATTAATCTTTATTTATTGAATCTGAAATAAAGATTTAAAATATTCTAATATATGGCGGGGTGGGGGACTTGCAAATTGCCATCTTTTAAAATTTCTCCTCATCAGATAGACAGATACAACAGGCAGATATGATGTGCTCCTTTATACAGTAGAAGTACCTGCACTCCTTGAATTTGTAATTTGTTCAGATGGGTGAGAATTTGTGTTCAGCTCATTTTTGACAAGAGCTTGCCAAAATTCTAAAGTGCTGGGAAGATCTAAACTAAATGAATTTAAATCTCTAGGACCAGATGAACTACATCCAAGAGTATTAAAAGAGCTGGCAAATGTGATCACAGAGCCATTGGCAATAATCTTTGAGAACTCTTGGAGAACAGAAGTCCCAGCAGATTGGAGGAGGGCAAATTTTGTTCCCATTTTCAAAAAGGTGAAAAAGGAGGATCCCAACAATTATCGTCCAGTTAGTCTGACATCAATACCAGGGAAGATTCTAGAGCAGATCATTAAACAGAGAGTCTGTGAACATTTAGAAGGCAATGCCATAATCAGAAAAAGTCAACATGGGTTTCAGAGAAACAAGTCATGCCAGACTAATCTGATCTCTTTTTTTGATAAAATGACTAGCTTGGTAGATGAAGGGAATGCTGTGGACATCGCATACCTTGATTTCAGTAAGGCCTTTGACAAGGTTCCCCATGACATTCTTGCAAACAAGCTTGTAAAATGTGGTCTAGACAAGTTAACTGTTAAGTGGATTTCTAATTGTTTGACCAGCCAAACTCAAAGGGTGCTCAGCAGTGGCTTCTCGTTGTCTTGGAAAGATGTGACCAGTGGGGTGCCACAGGATTCTGTTCTGGGTCCAGTGCTATTCAACATCTTTATCAATTACTTGGATGACAGAATTAGGGGCATACTTATCAAATTTGCAGATGACACCAAATTAGGAGGAGTAGCTAATACCCTAGAGGACAGGAAAAAAATTCAAAATGACCTGCATAGACTGGAGAGCTGGGCCAAAGATAACAAAATTAAACTCAATACAGAGAAATGTAAAGTACTGCATTTAGGGCGGAAAAATGAAATGCATAGATATAGGATGGGGGATACCTGGCTGAACGAGACTACGTGTGAAAGGGATCTAGGAGTCCTAGTAGACCACAAGTTGAACATGAGTCAACAGTGTGATGCAGTAGCTAAAAAGGCCAATGCGATTTTGGGCTGTATCAATAGAAGTATAGTGTCTAGATCAAGGGAAGTAATAGTACCACTCTGTTCTGTGTTGGTCAGGACTCACCTAGAATACTGTGTCCAGTTCTTGGTGTCACAATTCAAAAAGGATATTGACAAATTGGAGCATGTCCAGAGAAGGGCAACTGAAATGGTGAAAGGTCTGGAAACCATGCCTTATGAGGAGAGACTTAGGGAGCTGGGTATGTTTAGCCTGGAAAAAAGACGGTTAAGGGGCGATATGATAGCCCTGTTTAAGTATTTGAAGGGGTGTCACATTGAGGATGGAGCAGACTTGTTTTCTTCTGCTCCAGAGACTAGAACACGGAGCAATGGATGCAAGGTCCAGGAACAGAGATTCCACCTCAACATTAGGAGGAACTTTTTGACTGTAAGAACTGTTTGGCAGTGGAACACACTCCCTCGGAGCGTGGTGGGGTCTCCTTCCTTGGAGGTCTTTAAACAGAGGCTGGATGGCTATCTGTCAGGGATGCTTTGATTGTGTATTCCTGGATGGCAGGGGGTTGGACTGGATGGCCCTCGTGGTCTCTTCCAACTCTACAATTCTATGATTCTATGATTTCCCCTCTTCACCATGTAGCCCGTCAACCCCAGTTCTACTAGTGAACAGACACCTTTGGATACAACCAAGTTTCTTTATTATCTGAAAATTATGAAGCAACAAGTTTAAACCCCCATTTGTTGGTTTGTTGAGACAGTTTTGCCACAGACATGCAAGTGCACTAACAAAACCTCAAATAGTTTTCCATGAATGAAAGATTTCCTTGAGATAGATGGGAAAACCTGTCTTCAAAAGAATTGCCATTGCAGTTGTATCTCCAACTTTTAGTCATTACAGACTTTTGCAAAGTTTGAGCAATAAGTTGTACTTATTAATTTATGCAGCAATAACAGTTTTGGCATGAGGTTAGCTCTGCAGGCCAATAAAACAGATGAGCAGGCAAAACTGTCTCTGGCTAAAAAGACAATAGGCCTCAGAGGGCTTCATCGCAAAGCCCATAACTAATAAGTATTTACACAGAGTGATTTTGATTAGGAAGCCTTTCAGAAATCCCTTTGGGAAGGAGAGAGCTGCTTGTGTGTGTGGATAAATGTGTGAGGCAAGATTCCAGAGCAAAAAGGGGTAAAGAAAAGAGATTTGCAAGTTACAAATGTGTTTTCTAATTTGGCTACATGTAGAGTGGAACTAAATGACAATAATTATTACTGCCTACACAAAGAGTAAGGAACCTCATACAGAAGAAGAACCATGGGAAAGAAGGAAAGGGGAAATGGTGTGTATCTGAATTGCATAGATACCTGGATTCTCATGAAGGATTGGAGATGAAAATGAATAGGAGAATTACAGCTTCCAGATGTGCCAGTGGTATTGATTGTGTTGACACAATGAACAGAAATTGGCAATATCTGGAGACACTATAGCCTGGCAATAATGGAGACATAACAATAAACAATGGTTTATCTGCCCCCCCTCCACAGCAGAGATGAGCAGCAGGGAAGCTTTCTCTTCAAATTTCTTTATTTTTTAATATATATATATATATATATATATATATATATGCAAATGTAAGTATACACAAACAAGGCATGTATATAAGAAAAATAAAAAATAAAAAGGTAAAATAAATAAGACACTATTCAATTTAACATTGCATATCTTACTTCTATTTGACTTCAATTCTACCTGACTTCTTTGGTAATACCATCTTATAAGGATAGTTTGACAGTTTTAGTCTTTCAACTTCATTTCATTTTTCATCTTAGTGTTTTCTTCAATGGTACTTGTCACCTGTTAAAAATTTCTAAATTTACCTTGTCTCTTCCAATTTCAGTTAACCACTATCTATATTATGTCTAAATCCTTATTCATCATTAATTTTATTACTAGTCAGCTTCACAACATGTGGCTTGGAGTTGGCTTGTTTTGACCATAACCATAATGAAGACTACCCACAATTTGGGTCCAGACACAGCACTATAGTCTAAAGCAGAAGCTTCTGAACTTTTTCTCCTAGCCCCACCAGTGGAGGAGAATAGAAGAAGGGCACAGGAACTCTCACTCTCCACTCTTCCTCCAAATGATAAAACATTGTTTGTTGTTCCATGAAAATACCACGTCTTCCAGTGGAATTTTAAAAAAAGAAGTCTCTTTCACTCTTTCCAAAACTGGCCTCTGAAGGCAGTAGATAATATGCTCCTTGTGTGTGGTGATTCCTCCTTGAACATGCATGTTATGCCACCTTTCCTTCTTCCTTTAAATGCCTCCTTAAAGTTAACCTATTCTGTTTAATGTCTGAGATGTCTTCTTAGTCCTCTTCTCAGCTACACTCTGAGCTGCAGGAATTTGCCCATATTTCCACATATCACACTACACTATTATCACACTAATTTCATTATTCATGGTGGGGAGCTGGAACCTATCCCCTGTGGATATGGGGGTCCTACTGTAAATTGTTATAGTGCTATTATTCCATTTTAACTGTTATGGTAGCTTCCTGTGGACTCCTGGGATTTGCAGTTTAGGGAGGGGCATTTGGCATTCTCAGCCAGAGAGCTCCTAGGCCTCACTAAACTACAAACCCCAGAATTCCATAGGAGGAAGCCCTAGCAGTTATAGTGTAATAATAGCGCTCATCAGCGCACTTGCAGAAAGCGCGGGATGAATCCTTCCTGAATCTTCGTTTGCGAAGAAAAGCCAGCCAATAGTGTAGTGTGAGAAACTCCAAAATTTCCCTTACTCTTGTCTCTCCTGTTGCTATTCTTTATTCTCTCTTTTAGATTATCAGGTCCAGCCCAATTTGCCAGTCTAATTTTGCATGACATGTCGCCACCATATTCACTCACTGTGCTATATCTATACAATTATCATAAAGCTATAGGGTGGGTTTCACAGTTGCAGTTATGGATGTGCAGCCTAGAGTTGCACATTCATAACTGTTTTGTACTCATGATCCATACATATTCTATAGGGTGGGGGATACATAGGGATCATAAAACTTCCCCAGTCCTAACTTACTGGGCAGTTGCTGCTGCAAACAATGTGTGTGTGTCTGCTTTCACATCAATCCAGATGCAGTGGACTGATATTTCCATCACCCTCCCATGAGTGATCTTCAGGGGAAGAAGGAATTGCCATGGGATTCCTGCTTTTGACTATTGCACCAGAGATTGCTTGCAGAAGGGGGCTGGTAACATCCCAATTGACAGGAGAGCAGATCCCCTTCACTTGCAGTGGCTTCTGCCTGATATATCAGGTTAGGGGGAAGGGGCAGGCCAGGAGGAGCTACTTATCTACATAACTGAGGTTGTTATGTAACAAAATAGCTGATCTAGCATCTTGATCATTTTCTTCAACGAAGGGACGTTGGTATCATTTAGAGAGAGGGTTGCCAGGTATTCAATGAGACAGATTTTTAGACTCAGACGCTAATCCATTGACACTTACCTGATATTCAGTCCCACTAAACTCAGCAGAATTTATTGCTGGGAAGAAGTATATTGTGTTCTCATAGCCACAGCTCAAGTGCAATGAATGTCTCAGATGTAATGCCCTGGGAGCTCAACTGCTTAGAACTTGTTGCTTTAAAGAAGAAATCTCCCACTTCTCTTTCTAATTGCTCCAGTGCAGGGATATTTGCCCTTAGGGGAGTGGGGATAATACTGAAATAAATGGGTGTTTTACACTTCAGAGTGGAGCAGAAGGCTCTGTGGGGAAAGATTTTGCCTACTTTCTTCTTTCTCCTGATCCAAGATCAAATTCATTCCCCTGGAGATGGATGGGAAAGGTAAAATGGAAGTTTAGATCAAAATCTTAGAGACAACTCATCGTTCTTAGGAGAGAAGAGCATTTTGCCATAAATGCTGAGTACTCTTTTCATAGGGGTTGTTTAGACAGTGAAAATACTCCTCATAGAATTCAAGGATAATATCTTTTGTCCCAACATTGATTTGTGGTATTTAGAAGGATGGGGGCAAAAAAAATCTCCAAAGACTCTGCAGGAAAAGCCTTCATGGTTTTCCCTGACTATTAAATAAATAAATAAATAAATAAATAAGCTCTTAAGGAAATGCACATTCCCACTCGTTGGGACAGCTGATTCACTTTGCTTCACTTTCCCGATAAGAGTGGAAATGGAAAGCTAATTGGTCAGACATGCATAGTGGGCAGAGCTTGCCAGCAAGGCAGTACCTAGAACCACCATGTTGGATTTTCGCTGTAGCAATCATGTGTTGAGGCAACAAAACAGCCTCCCCCTCCCCTGTTTATTTAAGCAGAAAGTCACATTTCCACACCTTGGATTTGCTTTTTTAAAAATATTGTTCAGCAGCAGCAACCAGTGGAAATAAAATTGTGAATAATTCGCTCGCGCCCACCATCTTGATTTGCAGGCATGCCCATTTGAACACATATGGCTTTGCATGCCTATGATCTTGCCAAACAATTGTGGAGATGAATGAAAGCTGTTGCCAATTGGTGTTACTGAACATCAATCCACATTTTATTGCCTCGTACAGACAAGCCCATAGGGTTAGCAGTATTAGCCTGTGTGGTAAGCTAGGGCCCTCTCTTCAAGCAGGAAGAGAAGGCTTCCAGCTTATTTGTAATTCTGAAAACACACTCTCAAGGGTTCCTCTAGTCTAGAAATCCCTTTCTAAGGTTACACCACCACCACTACTCAATGAGTTTAACCGTTTCGTGTCCAGTGCAGTGAGAAGCCAGACTGGTTGTGTTAAAAGCAATAATAACCCTTTTCCCTATCCTAGAGAAGTTCTGATAGCAGACCAAGAAAGCACGTGATTCATGAAGGTCAGGAAATAACAGAAAAGCTTTATTTTAGTTCTGTAGGCTTAAGGCAACTTGGGAGAACATGCCCCCAGGATCTTAGCTTAGCTTAGATACATTCAGTCAGCGTCTCAAAGTAAATCATAAAAACTAGCGCAACTAGCTAGATGGTCCCTAGGCTAAGAATAAAAGGTAACTAACAGTTCTGGTGTCATGCAATCAGTTCCTGTCCCAATTGGAATGGTTGGGGCTAGGCTCACCCTAGCTTTTCCCTTTTTAGTTTCTGGAGATGGAATTGAGAGTCCTTTTGGATGGAGGCCTCCTCCAGGGCTTCATATATCATTTTGGGGCTTTTTTGATGTTATCAAGCCCATGAGAGCAAGTTTGGCTTCCCCCGACCTCTGTTATCACAGTTTAGCATCTTGTTGGCTAAGCCATGTGGCTTCAACAAGTAGCTCTCTCCATCTGCCCCCAGGCAGACGGCTAAGCCATGTGGCTTTTGCAAGAGTCTCGAGCATGTGTCCCCCAAGAACAAAGGAAGGTCAGAACTTTTAAGTCTTTTTGTGGTCATCTCTGATTGGTTCCGCATTGCCAACTTCTGATTGGTTCTTCAGTCAGGTGATGGGATGCTCTAACACCCCCCCCCCCAAAAAAAATCTCAGACGGTCTGGAACACTGAAAATAGGACCAAACCAGCTGGGATTTTCACCTAAAGTTAGCTAAAGTAAAAGGGAAAAGGTTAACATGTAAACAAATCAAATAGTACAGTGAAATCATGAGCATAGACAGTATGTAACAGCTCCCCTCCCTACCCTCCCACCAGTCCCTTGCGTGAGAGAGAGTCAAAAACCACATTGGAGGTGCCTGCAACATGCCGAAGATCAAGGTCAAGGTCATGCAGGGATGAGTTCCCCTTGAGTAGCTGGTCAGTAGCTCCTTGGATAGCGTGGAGCCAACTTAGAGTGGCATGGTCAGTCTGAAGAGTGAAGCGTTGTCCCCAGACATATAGTCTCAGCTTGTCCAGTGCATAGACCATGGCTTAGCAGTCCTTCCCTGGGATGGACCAAGTTGACTCCCAGACATTCAACTCCTGGGCGAGGAACAGGATCGGATGTGAGTCGCCATCCGGACAATCTTGCATCAACACTGCATCAACTCCTCTATCAAAAGCGTCTGAAGCCACGATGAATGACTTGTGGAAGGTCAGAACTTTTAAGTCTTTTTATGATAATCTCTGATTGTTTCTGCATTGCCAACTTCTGATTGGCTCTCCAGTCAGGTGATGGGATGTCCTGTTTAGTAAATGAGGTTCCCACCCCCTTACCATACCAAACAAGGAGTGGAATTTTCCACAGCTGTGAACTGTAGGTTTTGAGATGAAGTCTCCATGATGGCTGGGCAGGCCATCATGACAGCCTGTTTCACCATACCAAAAAGGAAAGGAAAGAAAGGGAGTCATCTGGCATGAGATTTTGTGGTTTACTCTTTTTTAAAAATCCTTTGATGAGCTATGAGGAAGATCCACCGGGGTGCAGGGCAGGGTGGGGAGGCATTGAACAGCATGTGACCCAAAGCTCATTCAAAGGTGGCATCAGCATACTATTTTGGCAAGACAGAACCTGAGAGCTCAAGTAGAGCTTGTTAATAGAACTGGCCTTCATCAGCATCTCATAACTGGTATATTCACTAAGCTGGAATTTCTTCATTGGTATTTGTTAAACAAGGAATTCATTCTGGTCACTAGTGATATGCCCCTCACACTGAAGCCTAAATAAAGTATCCCAGACCTAGGTCAGTATAGACCTTCTGAATAAACTCTGAATTTTCATTGAGCAATTTTATACGGAAACTCTGCCTATTCCTTTTCTATCAGAATAAAGAAAGAAATGTTTTGCCCAATTATGAATTGTTTATAAGGTCACTCAATAGAAGAATCAGGCTGTTTTCTATAACCACTGCAGTGTTATACCAATTAATGCAATCAATACATTCTAATTGGGAAAACATATCATATTTTTACAAGATAAAAGATATGAAATCTCTAGAGGAGAAGCAATTTTTAAAAACTAAATGATTCATACCCATAATCCAAGAGCTCATTTTCTGCTAGTCACATAATTGGTATAGCTGTAATTGTTGACTCTTATCGGATATCACAAACTAGAACATGCAAAATTGACTCATTCTGTTTCCATACCAAAAATATACACCAGTACCATAAGTCAGATGAGGGGGACCCATATTTGTAAACAGACCCAGGCATATGTATTCAGGGCTTCAAAAGTTACTTTTTAAAATAAATTTGTTATAGCCATAGTTTCAAGTCTTCCATAGGGTAACTACATAGCATTGAAATCTTTTTTTAAATTACTTGCTTAATTTTCATATGGAAGTTAAAAGTTACTTGTAGCTACTTTAAATTTTTTGAATTCTACAAGCCACTATCTGACGATGTACAACAAGCTTCTTCTCCTCTCCACTTCATTGTTGTCTCAACACCCACAACCAGATCATAACGCATCAGGAGCTACCAGCACTACCTTTCCTAGCATCATCCACCTAAGGTGGTCAGTTCACTCTGCCTAATGGTAGAGCTGGACCTCCTCACTGGAACAGAGTGACTGGTGTAAATTAAGAGTCACAAAATCCACAACTGAGGACCTAGATTGTCTGTACTGTATTTGTAATGTTCTAATTCCACTTCAATCAACAAAAGCCCTCAGCAGATTCAGAAGAACTTTATTAAGCAAGCAGAATTGATCACAGTAGACACAATTGTTGTCAGGACTGAAGGTTTGTCCAATTATGCAGTATACTTAAACCCCACACAGTTCTATTATTACAAAAGCTTACATCCCATTTGTTTGCAACTCAAAACAAGGGACCCCTGGTGATGCAGTGGTTAAATGCCAGTTCTGTAAGTCACCACTGCAAGTTCAATCCCAGAGGGCTCCAAGGTTCACTCAGCCTTCCATCCTTTCGTAAGTTGTTGAAATAAGTACCTGGTTTGTGGTGGCAATTAGCTAACATGCATTGGAAACCACTTAATGAGGTGTAGATGTGTAAATTGCTATTGCTTAAATAATTTATAAGCCACTCTGAGAGCCTTCGTGGCTGAAGAGCAGGATATAAATACCTAAATAAAAAAATCATTAAAAAAACATTCCATCTTCCCATCACTGTCCCTTCTTCCCCCAACCCCCAAATCAGGCTTCCCACAAGAACAACCTTGACTACTCACAACTCCAAATTCCTCCCCACATATCTGCTCATTATTGCAGACCACAAATATACACAATCTTTTCCTTCCCTACACATCCCCAGCTATATAGCATATCCCATCAGCCTTCATTACCAAACATATGCTCTAGCATGTCAAACAAACATGACAGAACCATGCATCATGAACCTGACAGTTTTGCTTAGAATGGGATGTAGATTCATTTACACCAACTTACTCATGCTACTAGTGGTGTGTTATTTCCTTTATGCACAATCTCATCTGGATCAAAACTGAAGCACCATTTAACCCAAGGAAATTTCCTGAGAATGTTACACTACTCACTCTTTTCTAGAGATTGTGTGGGTGGGGGCGATTCAACTCCTTCCTCTCTTATATGAAATCTTGTTTAATCCTTATTGAAGAGATTCTCCTGAACCTCTTCAGGAGAGAAACACAATGCATGCCACAGGAATTAATTTCTATGTCAATGAGTTCCTTCTTTTGTTTCAGTCTGAGAAGACAAGAAGTACCACTTCATATGTCCAAAGCATACTGTGTCAGTTGTTTTGGCATCAGCATTGAGGGAAGGAATTGCTATGTTCATTGATGAATTAACTAGATGTACTGAAGGGTGAGAGAAACACCAGGGAATGAAACAAGAGAACAGAACCGAGTCATTGTAAGATAAGGAACTGCATAATAGTGCTATCTACCTAGAACTGTGGCTTTCAATTTACTACTAGAAGTAACCTTCTGAGGGCCAAATTGCATGTCAGGTTGCCTTTCTACAGCTTCACTTTGTAAAACAAAGAAAAAGAAATAGACCAGAGAAAACAGCATGTTATTGAATATTGTGTGCCATGAGGCTTGGATACACTGCTCCTAATTGATACTTAGCTAGCTCTCTCTCTCTCTCTCTCTCTCTCTCTCTCTCTCTCTCTCTCTCTCTCTCTACACACACACACACACACACACACACACAGTTGTCCCTCCATTTCCATGGATTTGGTATCCACAGATTTAAGTATTCATGGCTTGAAAATGCTCTTAAAAAATAATAATCCAAAATGCAAACGTTGTTTTTGCCATCTTATATAAGGGACACCATTTTGCATATAATGGGAATTGAGTATTCATGGATTTTGGTATCCACAGGCGGGGGTGGTGGTCCTGGAACAAAACCCCAGCAAATATGAAAGGACAACAACAACAACAACAACAACAATATTTTTTTATTTTTAACCCACCCCTCTGCTCGGCAACCAGAGCGGCGTACAACAAGATTAAAACAACAGCAAGTTAAAACAATCCTTCCCAATCCTAACCCTCCCACCCCTTAAAACTAAATTAAACTAATAGAGAATTAAAACAAAGATAAAATACAATGCAATACAATATAAATAAATAAATAAATAAATAAATGGCAATAGCAGCAAGGGGGCAGGTAAGCAATCAGCTCCACTTGAGCTGGGAAGTTATTCTGGGAAGGCCTGCCAGAAGAGATCCATCTTAGTGCTTTCTTGAAGCTATCAAGAGTAGTGATAAGATGGATCTCATCCGGCAGGCCATTCCAAAGTCTGGGAGCCGTAGAAGAGAAGGCCCTCTGGGAGGTCTGCGACAGCCTAGTTTTCATAGGCTGCAGCAGGTTCCTCCCAGAGGACCGAAGTGCATGGGGGGAATCGTATGGGATGAGGCGGTCCCAGAGATAAGATGGACCCAAGCCATGTAGGGCTTTAAAGGTTAAAGCCAACACCTTGTACTGTGCCCGGAAACTGATCAGCAGCCAGTAGAGAGACACACTGTGTGTGTGTGTGTGTGTGTGTGTATTGATGGCTGTGCCATTAGTTGAATGTGAACCATATCCAGATCAACGGTTGCTAATATCTGGAGTTTTGGAAGCAGTACTTTTAATCCCATAGATTCACTACTGGGAATCAACATCAACTATTATCTGTAATCATGTGTATAGAATAGGTTATTTTGAGGAGACCAATGAGGAGAAAGAAGGCCATGCATGCCAACTTGAGCACTTTCAAAGAAAGACAGGGTATAAATGTAATGAATAAGTAGTAATAAAGGCCAAACTTATAAAGTCAGGTCTTTGAAATGGTTGCAAAACTTTGGTTTCTGGTTAGGTATACTTTCTTTCACCCTAAAATCAGTTCAACCTCTCAAAACCTAAATGAATCCTGAAAGGAAAGAATAAGTTATTTTAATTTGATTTAATTTTAATTTTAATTGGACTAAGGATGCCCAAAGTACATCTTCTGGGCCACACATTTCACCCCTTTAGATTTTGTGGCTCTCAGTCACACCAGCCTGCCCGGCTTCCCCTTTTTCTGGCCAAAAATACTTGCTTCTGCTAGAAGACTCCAAAAGCAGCAGCTTACCTTTTACACAGGTTGATGGAGGCCTCTGCCTTTGTTGTTTCTGTTTTGATGTGCCTTCAAGTCATTTCCAATTCATGGCAACCCTAAAGTAAACCTATCAAGGGTTTTTCGTGGCAAGATTTGTTTAGAGGGGTTTGCCTTTGCCTCCCTTTGATGCTGAGAGAATGTGACTTGTCCAAGGTGAACCAGTGGGTTTCCATAGTTGACTATGGATTCAAACCTTGATCTCCAGAGTTGTAACCTGATGTTCAAACCACTACACCACTCTGGCTCAGTGGCCTCATTAAAGAGACAGAGCAACTCCGAGGACATTATTAGACGTGGCAAAAATAGTGGGATTATGATGTCAGAGTAGTGCAAATAAGCCCTGTTATCACACATCATCGTCTTCACATTCTTATTCTGTGCTCCAGCTGCAAATAAGGTGTCAGTTCTAATTAATGGGACAAGCCATGAATAAATTGTCTAGCACTCTTTTTGCAGTATTGATGGTGTGTGAAATTATGTCCCATTGTAATCGCAAGATTACAATGTGAATGGGCAGTCCTCTGAGAGAAAACGTCCATGTGAGAATGCAAAAATGAAGCACAGGGTGCTTTTTTTTATTGAGCTGTCCCATTCAAGTTTTCAAGTTTTTAGGTTTGTTTCAGTACTTGTGTGTTCATTTACTTTGTTAATTAAGGTTTTGTGTGTGTGTGTGTATGTGTGTGTGTGTGTGGAGTTTTAAGCATGCTCATGTCTTTTTGCAAGAACCACCAAAATCTTGCCCATGTCAAATCGCAGAACTCCCATTCTTAAAGTGCTAGTGGTTGTCGTGTGATGATTCCATGACATTTCTTTTGCATGATTACAGCTACGTGTGATAATAAGTATTATATAATGCCATGATGTTTCCGCTGTCCTCATTCATGGTATTACAGCGTTTTTAGATAAAAGTCTGATAATGTCCAGAGACAGACACCAAACGAGATTGCTGGTGGTGCCCCCATTTTTTTCTGCTCTAGGTTTTAATCCAAATTCAGAAGGGTCTGTCCAAAATGATGAACATATTTTGGGGATAGGGTTCAGCACTTTGGAGGGCTCATTCAAACTTAGACTAAAATTCAGAGTGGAATGGATTTACCACCTCACTGATATGGAAGGCTTCATCCACTGCTGCTCTTTCTGCTTCTCTTACTCAAGCTCTTATTTGCTGACTTTGTCCTGTTCCTCCAGCATCTACTGTTTCTCACATTACTGTTTCCATAGGGTCCTCTCATGTCCCTCACCCTTTAGTCACCTTCCTCTTTAGATTATCTGTGATATCACAACAGTCCAGCCAATGGCAGTGGGGGTGGGGAGGAAGTCACCCTTGTGCAAGGCTGAAACTTCTAGGCTGCTAGAAAGGAAACCAGCAGGGAAGCACCTGTTGATCATCACTCTAGTCAGTAGTTTTCTATCCCAATTTTTCTTTACCTACCCTTTCCAAAAATCTGCCCAGTGATATCCTTCAGTAGCCGTCATGGCAAGGTGTTACTTTTTACCTTTAGCACAGGTGTCAGATGTTTTTTTCTCAGGGTTAATTAATCAAAGAGACTTGTTAATTAGATGACTTTCTAGCATATAGGTAGCTGTATAGAGTTGGCAGTACCCTCTTGTCTTGTCAAGGCATATAATTGCTTTAAAGAGGTATAGCCTGCACAAAGCAGCCAAGCGTATGATGGAAACAGTGGGGGCCTGGCTCAGATGCTGCTTATTAGTCCATCTGCCACACAAAGTACATTGCTAGGCATTTTAAAAAAATGATTTCCAAGAGGAGATAAAAAGAAGACCTTGTTTCACAAAGAAGAGGCACAAATGATAGGGGGTGTTTTGTTCGTGTTGTTGTTGCTGCTAATGTGCACCGATGAAATGCATCATTCCTTTCTCTGGCATTTCTCTTCACTTCATTAACAGAAAGAGCAGCTAGGGAATGGGTGTTTGTCCCAAGTATGTTGGCAAATGTTTTGTTTGCATGTGCCCTCACATGGTGAGAGATGCTAGTATTTACTGTTTGCAAACCCACTGGGTTGAGGTGGGGAATAATATCCTGATGTATAGGATTTATTCTCAGGTGCTTGCTGGATGGATATACTTTTTTACCAGAAGCTCCTCTTTGAAGCCACATCAAGGCAATTGTTATATGTGGAAGCATGGGTGTGGCTATGGTATGGAGGACAAAATGTTGGTACTGTCCTCCTGATAAGAATTCCAATTTTTCCAAATTTTATTCAGCCCCCAAATTTCTAGCATGGCAGTAACTTAAGACTTCAGTTAGGCATTTCAAAGTAGACTTTAGGCATCCAAAGACAAGAGGCAGACAAGGGAATGTGAAGACAGAGAAACTGGAAAATGGTTTTCAGCGCCTCACTTTCTGCAATGCTAGGATCATTTATGGGGGGTGGAGATTTCTTATGGCAAGGCAATAACCTCATTTTGCACACACATATCTATAAGTGCACCAATCATCTTTCTCCTCCATCATCTTTCTCCTCCATAAGAGTCAGAAGTGTCCAAGGAGCGGCCATTGACCAACATGGTTTGGGGCAATGAGGGGATCACAACTCATGCATAATTGCCAACCATTTAGCAACAAGTTGAGGCCAATTTATTGCCAACAATGTTTATCTACTAACCTGTCTTTAACCAATGTTTCTGAATATGTAACCAATACATTTGTTATCCTACTCCAAGTGTCTTCTGGCAGAGGGGGGCATGGAGTTGTACGCTCTGGGTCCACAAAAGCTGCTTCAGCTGAAATCTGTTCTTCAGCACTATTCTCTTTACTGTCTGGTCTCCTAAGTAAAGGTCACCACCAACTTCACTACTCAGAGAGTTCCTGGATAACAGCTAGAAGACATCTGCCACTTTGGTGGACTGGAGAGGGAAGGGAAGGCATTCTGAAGCTATTAAGGGTCTGCTCATTGCTGCTTTGTGTGATCAAGAAGATCTCCCTTCTCTCTTAAAACAGGACTACTCAGCATTTTTCCAATGGCTTTCCCAATTTTTTAAAGCGTAAGTCTTCATCTATTATAAGATTAATGGATAACTGTATAATGATGTTTATGCAGGTTTTTACCCACTGACTTAAGTGTGTGTGACTGTTTGTGCAGATATTTTTTAATAATGCACATTTTAGGCATTCACATCTCAACCTGTGCACACTGTTTTCTTGAAAATGCCTCATTAGCCTTAACATTATGTGAATTCTCAAAAAGAGATACACTTCTACTTCCATGTCTCAAGATATGTGAAAACACGACAATGAAACAGAATCTTCCAGGAATAACTTACTGCACATACTTGGACACCTTGCCCTATTCAAAGGGTGAGGGCAGAGGAGAGTTGTCTCACACCAGTGCCCCTAACTGTTTGTGTGGTGACTGCACACAGTTTTGGCATTATATGGAGGCAGCATTTCCTTCAAGGATATGAAAAGATAGCCCTGCTAAAACTCTCTGTTCAGTGATTAAAGTTCATTTTACATGCTATCATATAAAGCAGTAATGGGCTGGATGAGGAAAAACCGATTGAGATTAAATCCAGACAAAACGGAGGTGCTCACGGTAGCGGCCCCAAAACCAGAAGTTGGGTTGCTACCTCCAGTCCTGGATGGGGTTACGCTCTCTGTTAAGGACTGTGTTCGCAGTCTGGGGGTGCTCCTGGATTCATCGCTACAGATGACTAGTCAGGTGAATGTGACAGTCAGGAGCACCTGTTATCAGCTTAGGCTGATACGCCAGCTGCGCCCTTTCCTGGAAGTAAGAGACCTCGAGACTGTGGTGCACGCGCTGGTAACCTCTCATCTAGATTTCTGCAATGCACTCTACATGGGGCTACCCTCGTGCTTGGTCCGGAAACTTCATTTGGTACAAAATATGGCAGCCAGAGTGGTCTCGGGAACATCTCGGAGAGACCATATAACTCCAGTATTAAAATCTCTCCACTGGCTGCCTATCAGTTTCCGGGCCCAGTATAATGTGTTGGTTATTACCTTTAAAGCCCTAAATGGCTTGGGTCCAACTTATCTCCAGAACTGCCTCCTCCCATACAATCCTCCCCGTGCACTCCGGTCCTCTGGGAGGAATTTGCTTCAGCCACAAAAATCTAGGCTGTCTGCGACCTCCCAGAGGGCCTTTTCAGTAATCACAACCCTAAATTGTTGAATGACCTGCCGAACGAGATCTGTCAGATGACAAGCCTGAGTAGCTTTAAAAAAGCACTAAAGACGGATCTCTTTCGGCAGGCCTTTCCTAATTAGATCCCGGCCTCGGGGGGTCCTGGCCTCTTTTAGTCTGCTGGCTATTTATTGTATTTATTGTTTTTAAATGAGATTTTAGATAGTTGCTTTTAATTTATATTTGTTTAATACTTTTTATGGGGCAGGGTGAGGGTGGGTGGTATTTAGGGATTTTTATCTCTATTGTATTTTAATTATTGTAAGTCATCCTGATTGTTTTAACAGAGGGGCAGGGTATAAATAAATAAATAAATAAATAAATATTATTATCATTATCATCATCATCATCATCATCATCATCATATTACTCTTCTTTCATGGTCCCTAGGGCCACCATGTTAGTTTCCTGAAAAATTGGTGTTCAAGATTTGCAGGAAAAATCCTAACTAAGTAGAGTTTATTTGATTATACCTCACAACAAAGTATGCTAAGAATATTGGCTGGTATCTGTTTCCTGGAGAAACATGTCTTTCCTGACACTTGAAAAATCTGGTTAGAAAGAATAACACAGAGGCAAGATTTTTGGAGAGTTTTCTCATTGTATTTGCATATTCTTCAGTGTTTGGGAGGAGGGTTATTCCACACAGAATTATAGAGTTGGAAGAGACCTCAAGGGCCATCCAGTCCAACCCCCTGCCCTGCAGGAATACACAATCAAATCATTCCCGACAGTTGGCCATCCAGCCTCTGTTTAAAAACCTCCAAAGAAAGAGACTCCACCACACTCTGAGGCAGTGCATTCCACTTCCGAACCGCTCTTACTGTCAGGAAGTTCTTCCTAATGTTTAGGTGGAATCTCTTTTCCTGTAACTTGAGTCCATTGCTCCGTGTCCTAGTCTCTGGTGCAGTAGAAAACAAGCTTGTTCCATCTTCCATATGACATCCTTTCAAGTATTTAAACATGGCTATCATGTCACCTCTTAACCTTCTCTTCTCCAGGCTAAACATACACAGTACCCTAAGATGCTCCTCCTCATAGAGCTGGCTTCCAGACCTCCCATCATTTTGGTTGCCCTCCTCTGGACACGTTTTAGCTTGTCATTATCCTTCTTGAACTACGGTGCCCAGAACTGGACACAATATTCAGGGTGAGGTCTGACCATAGCAGAATAGAGTGGTACTATCACTTCCCTCAATCTACGCAATATACGTAGATGCAGCCTAGAATTGCATTGGCTTTTTTAGCTGCCACATCACACTATTCACTCATGTTCAGCTTGTGTCTACTAAGACTCCTAGATCACTTTCACATGTACTGTTGTAAAGCTAGGTGTCACACATCTTATATTTGTGCATTTCATTTTTTTCTTATATTTCTCCCTGTTGAAATACATTTTATTAGTTTTGGTCAAGCTCTCCAATCCATTAATATCATTTTGAATTCCCATCCTGTCCTCTGGGGTATTCACTACCCCTCTAAATTTGGTGTCATCTTTGATAATTTGGTATGCATGCCCTCTGTTCCCTCATCCAAGTCACTGATAATGATATTGATTAGCACTGGGCCCAGGACAGAACCCTGTGGCACCCCACTGCTCACTTCTCTCCAGGATGAAGAGGAGCCTTTGCTGACTACCCTTTGGGTTTGCTCAGTCAACCAACTATAAATCCACCTAAGAGTAGCATTGTCTAACCCACATTTTACTAACTCAATTGCAAGAATATCATGGTGGACTTTGTTAAAGGCCTTACTAAAACCAGGATACCCTACATCCACAGCATTCCCTTCATCTACCAAGCTTGTAACTCGATCAAAGAAAGAGTTAAGATTAGTCTGGCATGACTTGTTTCTGAGAAATCCATGCTGGCACTTAGTGATCATGGCATCACTTTCTAATTGCTTACAGACTCACTGTTTAATCATCTGCTGTAGAATCTTGCCTGGTATTGAGGCTTGGCTGACTAGGGGCTGGTTTACACGGCAGATTTACTGCGGCAACGTGTGCTTTAATTCTGTTCCGCAGCTGTGCCAGTCAGGTTTTTTTTTTCTAATTATGTCGCTTTTAAGTTCAGACTTGAATAAGTGTGGGGGGCATGGCCTCCCCAGCAGACAAAGGCTTTATGAGGAAGGGCATAGACCAGAAATAGCAAGGGGGGAGATCAAAGTAGTGGCTCTGTCTCTGTCTCTGTCAATCTGCCTGTAAATGAACTCACTCCGTAAAGCAGAGGGAGAGTAAAGACCTTGCTGCCATGTCGTGGATCCTAAGGTGAATCTATCTCAAATTTTTCCAGTATCCCCCCTCCCTCCCCCGTCTATCTCGCTCATGCTCTCTCCCTCCCTCCCTCCCCCAAGCAGAGAGAGAGAGAGAGAGAGGGAAAATAGCAGTTCAGCTTGCTTCAGCCCTTCATGAAATGGTTTCTCTCCCTCCCCCATGCACAGGAAAAAAGTTGAGAGCTTTTACATACTTTCAAAACAGCAGAGAGGATGAGAAGGAATGCTCCCTGAATGAAAGTTGTTGGGAATCCTTTGTGTTTGCAAACTGGCTTGCAAAATAGCAGACAGGATTTTTGCTACGTCTTTCCCTCCCTCCCTGCCCCTCTTTTAAGCCCACCCTTGCATCATCAACCAATCACAATGCAGCTGTGCTTTAACCCTTAGTGGAATGCTAGTTCACACTGCCAATAAAGCACTACATTGCAAATATTCCTGCAAAAATAGCGACATGCCCTGCCACGCTATATTTGGGTGTTTTACCTTCCCCCCTTCTGAATGAGGCGATGCTGTGCTGCGATCCGTGGGAAGTATGAGCTATCTTAGTGGTATATTTAGAGGAATATTTGCCCATGTAAACGACCCCTAGGTGATAATTATTTGCTCCCCCCCTGTCTTTTTGAATGGGGGGACAACATTTGCCCTCTTCCAGCTGCTGGGACTTCTCCTGTTCTCCAGGATTTCTCAAAGATTATTGCCAGTGGTTCTGAGATTACTTCTGCCAGCTCTTTTCATACTCTTGGGTGTAGTTCATCTGGCCCTGGAGACTTGAAGTCATTTTTACTGGCCAAGCATTCCTGAACAACTTATCTACCTATTCGATGCTGCATTTCCCCTACTGCATCATTTGCTCCATTTCCCTTGGGTTGGACACTGTTTTCCTTCTGGGAAAAGACCAAGGCAAAGAAGGAGTTGAGTAGTTCTGCCTTTTCTCTGTCCCCTATTAGCATTTCTCCACCTTCTCCATACAGTGGTCCTACAATTTCTTTGTTCTTCCTTTTGCTAAAAAAAAAAAAAAAAAAGCCCTTGTTATTGTTTCACACCTCTCTAGGAAGCCTGAGTTCATTCTGTCCTTTAGCTTTTCTGACTTTCACCCTACATGTGCTGGCTATTCATTTGAATTCCTCTTTGGTGATATCCCCCCTTTTCCATTTCTTGTACATGCCCCTTTTCAGTCTTATCTTAGTTGAAATTTCTTTAAACATCCCTCCTGGTTTCTTTAGACACCTCCCATTTTTTCTCCTCTTTTGAACTATATGTGCAAAAGCCCCACTGTTTCTGGAAATGAAAATGTTTTTGTGCAAAACAGGTGTTTTATTATGCAAAAAAAATTATCACTTTTGTAGGGGGAAAACATATCTTTATAGAAAGGATTTTGTGTGTGTGTGCTGTGTAAAAATGTGGGGTTTGTGTGACAAATCATTTTTGGCATGAAAAAAACTCTGTTTCTAGAAATACCTATAAGCCTTTAGGGAGGGCACTGTCCTTTTTATTATTTATTTATTTATTTATTTATACCCCACTCTTCAGCCACAATGCTATCAGAGCAGCTAACAAATTATTTTTAAGCAATAGCAATTTACACATCTACACTGCATTATGGAGTTTCCAATGTGTGTTAGCTAATTTTTGGAAACAGGTAGTCTTCCACACAAAAAGCATGTGTTCTGCAAACACAGAAATAAATATTATAAGCTGCCTTCAATCTCATTTTGGGAGAAAGGTGGGATATAAATCCAATAAATAAATAAATATTGTTTCCAGAGACACCCTTCTCCTTTCTTGTGCAAAATTGCTGTTTTTCAGGAAAAAAAAACCACTCATTTTGCACAAAAATCACTTGTGTTTCTGGTAACGGGAGGAGGCTTTAGCACAGAATGTTTTTGCAACCTGCCCAGCATTTTATGAGTTTTTCTGCACAGAAGAGTTTCCCAAAACAGATTGGAATGTACCAATACTGGACAGACACTGTCAGCAGTATACATTTTAATCTACTTCAGGGAGTAAATTGTGGAGACTATCTTCACATGTGAGGATAATGTTGAATGTTTACATTCCTACAAGTGCTGCCAACACCAGTCATACCCCCGCAACTCTTTTCATTTGAACACCTTTAATGTACAAATGCCTGGTACACAACCTTAAGAAATTGTTCATAATAATTGTCATTGTCACTGAAGGTTTGGGGGCTTACCATACTCTGAAGAAAAATGGCAAAGGAGCAGGAACATCCCATCTTGCCTGCTGCCTTACTACACGACATCAGTGTTCTTCCTGCATTCTTTTGTTCCGGTCCCGTGGGGGCTCAAAGTAAAACCATGTCTTTTTGCAAATGAGTTTTTCTGGTTAGCAAAAAGACACAGTTTTACCTTGATCCCCACAGGACTGAAACAAAAGAATGCCAACATCATGCAGTAAGGCAACAGGGAAGATGGTATGTTCCTGCTGCTTTGCTGCTTTTCCTTAGCATATAGTAAGCCCCTTAGAGCAGGAGTGAGCCAAAGTTAAATCTAAATCTACTTGCAGATCTCTGAATGATTTTTCAGGAGGTGGGAAAAGATTTTAGAGACATATGTTCCTTTCAGTCATGATACACAAAACAAACTGAGCTCAAAATTCATTAATTGTGCCAGGTTTCAGTTGGTGCATTAAAAAAGAAAACTATATCTCATGATCCTTTGATCTGCCTACTATTATTGGATTCCCCAGATGCTACTAAGTGCAGGAGCATCTAGTGACAATGACAGTTTTCATATGGAGGGCTCCTCAAGCTCACATTAGGAAGGCCCTGCCCATCTTTTAATCCTTAACAGAGTTTCTATGGTAATGAAATAAATGTGGAAGAAGGGGTGGAAATACAAGGGAGAATTACCAGTGGAGGATGGTACTATCTGAAGCTCTTGAGAAATTCAGAAAATGAGACAGGATGATGGTGTAATAAAAGCTTTATCGGACATTGGTCTAAGCTATATAACATTATCAACACAATAACTGAAGGATAACTCCACATTACAAAGAAATATGTTTCCTGAAACCTTGGCAAACCCAGGGGTTGTGGGGGGGGGGTAAATGAAGGTGCCCACATGTCTGAAATTCTTCAGAGGATATACCAGCTATAGATTGTTTTTTGAAGTGGATAAATATCCAGCAGGGCACAGCTTCTCCTATTCCATCCTAATTAAAAAATGATCCTTCCCAAATTCACAGAGGAAGAAGGTGAGGGAGTATATACATAAATACCATGGTCTGTTGAAATTACATTGCTTCCATTTGTTTCTGTTTGCAGTGTGAGTTGAGGGTAGTGTGGAGAACCAAAAAATGGGCAAGAGCAGAGAAACTCCCAAGAAAGAGTCATTTGTGGTTGGCAACATGGGAAGATCCACTCTCTATGTTACATCCTTGGGCTTTCCATCATACTATTCAACAATCTTCCCCAATCCAGTGCCTTCCCAATATTTTTTTAATGACAATTCACATGGGATATGATGGCTGATGGAATCCAAATATGTGGAAAGCATTATATTTGAGAAGTCTGATAGAGAACCTCACCGTGCTCCATGACTTATCTCAGGGTTTCTCACTGCATAATAATTTTTTTAAAAGTTAAAAAAAAATGCTTCTCTGCTTAGGAAGACATTCTTGGCATGGATTTTTTGAGACATACTGTATCCAGTGAGGTAAATCTTTAAAATACCCCCTGCTTAAGAAGATTCTGAAAAATAAAATAAAATCTTTCTTACAAAAAGCTGAGCACTTAAATTTGTTAGATTGTCATGACCATCACTTTGCTCTTAATCCAAACCTCAACTGTGCAGCATTAGGATTTCACACACCTTCTGTGCTTAAAAGAGGATTGCATTCATTTTGCAGGCTAAGTCAGGATCAAAGAATATATTTTCCCTTTTTCTCATTCTCATAAATATGGTTCACTTGCTGGCTACTTACCAATATGTTTACCTGTGGCTCCCTGAGATGACCCCATATAGAGAAGGATTGTCATAATTTTGACTGCTGATCAGCTTTGCATCCAAGAAAGAGTGCCCTGCAAAATCAGAAATACGTTTCACTAGATTCTAAAATGTAAAATGAGTAACAACACGTTCTTCAAAGTGTTGCTAATTCTACAGAAAGATTTAAAAACTTGGAATATACAGAACAGCCTTTTGGACCAAGTGTTATTGAAACATCATACCACACTGAGTATATCTGGCCATATCAGGTTTTGGAAGCTAAGCAGAGTTTAGTATGGTTAGTATTTGGGTGGGAAGACAACAGAGAATACGAGAGATCTCTAGGGAGGGATAATAAAGGATCCTTCCATGAAAAAAAGGAACTTGGGATCTTAGTAGACCACAAGCTGAACAGTCAACAGTAGGATGTGGTGGTGAAAAAAGCCAATGCAATTCTAGCCTGCATCAACAGAAGTGTAGTGTCCAGATCAAAAGAAGTACAGTTGGCCCACCACATTCACAAGTTTTACTTTCATGGATTTGATTATTCATGAGTTTGTAACTGCTGCTTAAGTAACCCGACCTCCTCACTCCACTTCTTCTGTTCCTTCTTCTCCCCACTATTTCCTGTCCTGCCAAAGCCTCCAAGCCACTTACTCCAGTTCTTCCATGCAGCCAGGATCCCCAGCTTCATTTGCAAGTCCTTTCCCAGCTGAAAGACATCCCACCCTATTCCTCGGTTTCCTCTTTTGAATTTCTCTTGCCCTGCCAAAGCCTCCAGCCACTCACTTGGGGGCCGGTTCCACGACAGGAAAAAGTTCGCCAGATTCCGGATTACCGTCCTTTCACATGAGGAGTGCATAAATCACACGATGCCTGGCATTTTCGAATGATGAAGACAGATCCAGATACTTTCTGTTTTGCTTAATTCACACAGGCAAAGGTGTGGGGGGGAATCGCCTCCAGATTATTAAAGTCAGGCAGGAGGCGGGGAGGGAGCAAAGAGGGGGTTATGGAGACCATAAATAATGAGAGGAAAGAAAAAGGACAAACAAACAAGCAATCGAAAGAGCGATCTGCCAAACTCCCCCCATCTTCCCCAGCCCCAAAAGGCTTCTGTAAAGAAAGGAGTCAATGAAAGCACAAACAAGCAAAAGCATGGTGGAGCAGATTCCCTTCATGCATGCACACACAAACACACACCACAGACTAGGGCTTGCCTCATTTGTTTTCTCTCCCTCCGAAGCCTTGAATAAAGGCAAGTGGATGGAAGGACAAACAAACAAAAGTACGAACATGCGATCAACTGTTTTCCAGCACACACACACACACACACACACACACACTCACACCAGCGAAGCAGCGAAGCCTCTTCCCACCCCCCCCACCCCCCAAAAGATAGACAGGAAGGGCTCCGTTTTCCAAAGTGGGTTGCAAGCAGAAGGAGGGTGAATTTCTTCTCTCCAACCCCTCAGTCTTTTCGGATAAAGCAGAATGGTCACTCCAACCAATCAGGATTCAGCTCTGCTCACAGTAATTCGAAAAGGCAGATGCCAGTTTACACGATCGTTAGTTCCCACGATAAATTATGCACATTTTCTTGAACTTAATCAAAAAAATTCAGAAAACTAGCGAAAGCTGATACTGCGCAACTTATGGGTTTTTGCCACCCCCTCCTTCTGAAAAGGGTGCTGTTGCTTCGAGATGCGTGGGAACTATCAGGCTTCTTGTCGCATTCTTTGAGGATTTATTTTGCCGTGTAAACGACCCCTTGGTTTCTTCCTTGCAACCAGGATCCCCCAGCTTCATTTGCAAGAACTTTCCTGGCTGAAAGACCTCCGCACCACATTCCTTCTGTTGCAAGCTGCTGGCATGCACAGCAGCAGAAATCTCCATTGCCAAGAGCCCCATGTGGCTTCCAGAAACAGGTTGGTAGCTGAGGGACAAAGTACAAAGAAAATGGGCCTGGCAGGCAGGTCCCTCAGCTAACAACCTGTTTCTGGAAGCCCCATGATGCTGTGAAAAGTGCTTGGGGAAGCCAGAGAAAAGAAATCTCCTTTCCAAAGAGTCTTCAACCCCCATGAAGAAGCAGGCTTTGGGGGCTCTTGGCAATGGAGATTTCTGCTGCTCTGCATGCCAGAAGCTTGCAACAGAAGGAATGTGGTGCCACCTAGTCCAACCTCTTGCCATGCAGGAATACACAACTCCAGAGAGAGATGCCTATCCAATCTCCGTTTAGAGACTTCCAAACAAGGAAAGTCCCCCACCCTCTGATGCAGTCTATTCCATTGTCCAGCAGCTCTTACAGGTCTTACTAATATTTAGGTTAAATCTCTTTTCTTGCCATTTAGGCTTTAGGCAGTCTGGACTCTATCCCATTTTGTTCAGGTAATGGGGTTAGAACAGGCTAGATCCACGGCCAGAATACACCAGCCTCTTTTGGCTTGTGTAGATATGAGACCAAAGACTGCAAACTTTGTTCTTGGGTTATGAATTAAGGCAGTGCATCCTTTACTTAGTTCCACAATCCTGGAATAAATGTCAGAACAAATAGACCAGAAAAAGTAGGGCTATTTCTTTCCTATTTCTTTAATTCTTCTAGGGTTATATATGCTTCTGGCCAATTGTAAAAAACTGAGTTTCCTTAAACAAAGATTAAGGTGCTAACTCCTATAGGAGTTATTTACCAGTTAAGTACCTGACTGCTGTACTCTTATGAATGGATAAAGAGGATTATAAGTAAATCCTCTCCTTGGGATTCTCTCTCCATAGCCAGCAAATTTAAGTGAAGGCTACACTTTATTTTAAAAGATTGTTTAAATAAGTCCAAGACCGGGTATTTGGATGCAATGACGACATTCTACTGGGAAGAAAGGAAGCATTTTAAGGAAAGATCCTGTAGAATACAGGCCATCTTTCTCATTTTCTCACATGGGTTCCTTTCCTTATCCATCCTTTGTTCATTGATATTTCTTGCTATTGCTTGTATTTTAGATGAAGTCTGGACCCTGCAGATCCAACATATGGAGAGACAGAAGAGAGTAGAAAGGTTATGCATGCACTTTCTTGTTGGTGGTGCTGTTACAAAGATTTTCATATTGATACCAAACATCTCTTTCTGAGGTGTCACAATGGAACTGCCTATGCAGGAAAATATATGTTATTCACTCTTCCCTTCGTGGAAGCAAAATCAATACCAAAGCTATATTGTGCCACTATTTTCATATTGGAGATGTAACACTTTAAATGTCAGCACAAAGACTTCTAAAAATACCAAAAAATGACTCTTTTGTTTGCTCCTGGGAAAGCTTCTGTAATACCCTGCACAAAGCTGGTTACCCATAAATATATTTCTGAAGGAGTCATATAGATAATAAGCTGCATGGGGTGGGGAGAGCTTCAGGTAACAGATTTATCTGTGTTTTGTTTACATTAAGCAAAAATACAGCAGTCTGTTCCCATGTTGACATCCTGTTTGCGATCTACGTGAGGCTGCCTTTGAAAAGTGATCAGAAACTTCATTTGGTCCAAAGAGCTGTAGCCAGGTTGTTAACTGGGGCTGGCTACATGGAGCACACAACTCCTTAGCTGCAGCAGCTCCATTGGCTGCTGGTTCCTTTCCAGACACAATTCAAAGTTCTGCTTTTGATCTATAAAGCCCTAGACTGCTTTAGTCTAGGGGGCCATTTACACGGTAAAATAAATCGTCTAAGAATTCGCAAAGAGTCCTAATAGTTCCCACATCTTTCAGATCAAAGTCACCATATTCAAAAGGGGGGGCAAAAACCCATAAGTTGCGTAGTATCAGGTTTCGCTATTTTCCCCGTATTTTTTGAAAAGTAGCGCAAGTTAGCGCACTTTCGATTGTGTGAACTACCATTTTGATTACTGCAGTGGGAACTATGAGCAGTCTTTCTGAAACAGCCAGAGCAGAGCTGAACCTTGATCGGTTGGAGTGACCAAGGAGAGGGTGGACTTGCAAGAGATGAGCCTCAAAGGAAAAGATCCAGTCAGCCAGCCTGCTTTCTAGCATAATTACTCTCTCTCTCTCTCTCTCTCTCTCTCTCTCTCTCTCTCTGTGTGTGTGTGTGTGTGTGTGTGTGTGTGTGTGATTGAGAGAGAGAGAAAGAGAGTGATCTGCTCCACCGGCTTATCACTAGCTTGCCCTGCTGAGATCGTGTAATTTTGTGTGTGTGTGTGTGTGTGTGCGAGAGAGAGACAGAGACAGAGAGAGGGAGAGAGAAGCAGTCTGCTCAGCTGGCAGGGATGCAGAGAAGGGAATCGACTGCTTTCCTTCCCTCCTTTGTCATTATTCCACCTCCCCAATGTGGTCTCCCTCCTTTGTTGGTTGATTTATCTGGTTTTCTCTGGCTCAGACGAAACTACAAAGCTACACTCTTTCCCCCTCGCATTGCCCCCCTCCTCGCTTCCTCCCTGCCTCCTGCCTGGCTTTAATGACAGTGATCTGGAGGCCATGCCCCCCACCTTTTTCTGTGTGAACAAGAAAGGTCAAAAGCTCACCGGATCTTCCAGTTTAGCAATAAATCATGTGAGCAATGCAGCGCTGGTGTGAAAGGATGGCAATCCGGAATTTCATTCACTTTATTCTGCCATGTAACTGGCCCCTATGTTATTTGAAGGACCGTATCTCCCCTGTATGAGCCCAGTAGAGCTTTTAGATTGTTTGCAGAAGCCCTTCTCTCTGTTCCACCATAATCTCAGACTCATTTGGTGGGAACAAGAAAGAAAACCTTCTTGGTGGTTGCTCCCAGACTTTGGAACTCCCTCCTCAGAGAGGGCAGGATGGGCCCCATCTTTGATCTCCTTCTGGTGGCAGGTGAAAACATTTTTATGCCATCAGGTTTTTATGAACTGACAAGGGCTGGGCTCAGTAGGGCTGTGTGGTATGGTTTTTAAGATTGTGGATGGGTTTTTTTATAGGGTTCTTATTTTTTACTGTTTAATGTTTTCAACCTATAAATTGTTTAATTGTTTTTAAAAGTTTATATTTATAATGTAATCTTTACTTTTGCATTATCTTTAACTTGTACTGTTATAAAGATGTTGTTAGCCTCTTTGGTTCCCACTGGCAGGAGAAAGGTGGGATATAAATGAAACAGCAAAAACAACAACAACAATAACATGACTTCAAAATGGAAATCAAAATGATACCATTCCAGTGTTTATCCCTGAAAGAGCTGTGATATCCATGTGGACCTCCAGGCTGGAGAGAAATGTGGTTGATAAAAGTGCATCTGCAGCACTGTGAGACACGTTCACCATTGAATGTGAAGCTCAGCATACTGAATGTCTAGCATGCTTGCAGAGCTCAAGTCCATTTTCCTTAGATGATTTTACACTGTTCCTCCTGCCATCTCCTTCCCCTGACACTCAAAATACAGGTACAGCATCATAATGATGCCGTGAAAGGGAATGCAGTTCAGACATCACCCTTTTGCAGTTAAAATTAGCCCCAAACCTGTACCTGTTAACTGACAGCTTAAGCCATCATTAGACCCCCCTGCCACTTTTGTGCCGGCTTTGCTGACGTGTGAAACCTCTGGCCATTAAAATCTTGTACTTACACTGACAATGGCAGGACTGGTCAGAACACTTTCAGATGAAATTGCAACATCTGGGTACATGGGAAACTTTTTAGGACCCTACCTGAGTTACTTTGAAGGTTTTTAGTGTGTTTAGGTACTCAGTGTAAATTCTGCCTGTTTCTCTCTTTTTTTTACTTTTGAATTTCCCGCATGATGAAATCACACAAGATTTTATTGACTTTATTGCTGGAGCTGCCTTTGCTGGGAAAGGAGGTAAGTGAGGGGAGGAGCATTATTTTGCTGGCATAATTTTTTTTAATGCCAGCAAAAGAACATTTTCAGTAGCTAGTCTGATAAAGTCCATAGCCAAGGTTTATCCATGACATTTTGTTAACTGAGGAAGAAAAGCAAATAATATTCCCCACTAACCCAAGTCAAGAATACCCTAAACTAGAGGGGGTGTTTTTACACAAAAGAATGGAGGTAGAATAATTCACCATAAGCACCTCTACTTTTTCTGGCAAGACAAATACCACCATATCAAACAAAATAACCAGCAATCTGCTATTCTTCTACGGCAGTCTAAATCTACTGCTGAGGGGGACACTTCACTCTGCTTGCTGGCCCTGGGTTTAGTGATGCACTTTAGTTTAGTATTGTGAAGTAAAACCTTCAGCACAGCTGAAAGCCATAGAGTCAGCCATCACAGAACTATCAGTGAAGTGAGACCCATCTGAATATCACTGTGGTGGAAGTATCAGTCCATGTCTGCATCCATGCTGCCTCCTAGGAGCCTGCTCCTACAGGTGGATTTGCCTTTCTATATGCCAACGTACGTAAGGCAACAAAGTGTATTTAATTTGAGGCATATTACTCTGTTTTCCTCACCAATTAAGAAGATAGACCCAGAAAAAAAAGTGGGGGATGGTTTACTTAATATTTTTAATAGGCAATTTTCCCTCCCTAATATGTTAAAGGCAAAGCTTATTTCCAGAAATATCACTCCTTGCTTCAGCTGGAAAGCATGATAACATCAAGTTCTACATGATGAAATCACAACCACATGGATGAACATCTTGTTGGATCCTCCTCCAATATCCAATATCCATTAGCCATGTGGTAGCCTATACTTGACCTAAACTGTGAAGTAATTTTATTTACTGGCTTTTCCCTGTGACCTCTTGGGTTCAGAAAAGCAGGTCAATTTGTTAAGGAGACATAGGGGGAATATAATACATGATATAATGACAATGATGTGTATGCCAATTCACAAGTAGCACAGTTGGATAGTATTAAGACTTTTCTCTTAATGGTTGTTGCATGTGTGTGTGTGTGTTTAGATGACTGTTATAGATTACTGTACTTCAAAATGTAGAAAGCCACTCATGTTAGGTTGGGGACCCTTTAACCAGTTCTGCTAGGTGAGCCTTGGATTTCTATTCAAAGTCCTACTCTCATGCTACTAATGAACTCATCATGGTAATTAAACTTGAAACATTGGAATCTTGTGGTCATATAGATCCTCATTAAACTATGCTGGACTTTTTCAGATGATACTTACCACGCTAGGAGTTCTCGGGAGAGGCATGGCGCTGTTGCACGGCAGGTGGTCCTTTTTGGACACCGCCGTCCCTCTTCTGAAATCATGGTGCGGCCACTTCCAATCCTTCATGGAAGTGACACCAATGATTTTGGAAGAGGGGCAGCGGCATCTGGAAAGGACCCCCTGCTGCACGACAGTGCCGTGCCTCTTGCGAGACCTCCTAGCATGGTAAGTATCATATCATCTGAAAAAGTCCCATGAAAAGGCTACATCTAATGTTGGACCAATCTTCTGTAACTGTAAATAAAGAGATTTCATTTCTGATTAACTACATTGGACAGCACATTCTTTCCCCACTGTGCTATCTGACTCCCTTTTCTAATTAATCCAAGTTTTTAAAAGGGGTTATTAAGATAATAGAAATGTTTTCATTTTCAAACCATGCTGCAAAATAAAGAAAAGAAAAGAGAGGAACATATTTGGTCCCAGATTCCAATAAATTTTTCTCTTTCAAAATCCAACATTCAGTTTGACACCAGTGTGTACATTTATGACCGACTTGTTGGACAGAGATCAAACTTTAGAACTTGTATTTCCTAGTAAAATAAATATCTCCAGCTTAATAAAAAGAGTGCAAGGCTGGCACCCCTGTTGAGTTTGTTGACAGCTGCAGAACTGCAGTTTCTTTGGAGTCAGTCTCCTCATATTTTAGACTCTTCAGAGGTGACACTCAGCACTAAATTTGCTCTTGTTGTGAATAATATCATGCTTGTTAACAAGAAAGAACAAACGGATGTTTTAGCAGAGTTCCTTTCTCTCCCCTTCCACCCTTTGTTGTCATATATTTGGAATAGACTGAGCCTATTAACATAACTGTAGTGCAGCCATACTTATATCTGGAGGTGTGGGAGAAGAGAGAAGGTTGTCATGAGCCTCAACAGGCCAACCACAGCAAAGTGTGTCTTGCTTCGGAACAGTCACTTAACTTTGCCAAAACCTGAAGGCTCTGCAGTGAACCAAACTTTTAATTTTTTATGCAACATGTGACTTTCCCAAAGAGATAAATGTTTCATTTTGTTTTCAGTTCTCTGTGCTGCAAAAAAATAGAGGCTTAAATTTAACATAAAGTGCCAGTGTTTGAAAATGTTGGTTGAATAGTTCCATATATATAATTGCATTGTATCAAAGCAATCCTAGAGATAGAAGTTGCAGAGCTTTTATCCCCCACCCTCTGTCTGTCTGAGAGGACAGAATTTCTACAAAATAAGGAAATGTTTTAATGTTCACCCTGCATTATCATAAATACCCAAATCTCTATTACATGTTTACTGTGTCACTTGACATTATCCTATAAGAAGCTATTTGATAGCCTAAGACTGCAAATTTAAACATACTTAAGTCTCACAGAACTTAACATAGCTTACGTTAGAGATGAAAAGGAATTTCAGTAGACTGGAAATTCTGGCTGAAATTATCCATTTTGTACCTCCTAGGTCTCATTGGAAAACCAAGCACACCTTGTCTCTGAAATTCACACATTTTGAATCACACAGAACATTTCAGAGAAATAAAAATGAGCATGAAATGATACATGCCTTCTAAAAAAATGTGAGCAGCTGAAAATGTGTACAAATGAAAAATACAAGCACACTTAAGTCACCAGGAGAAAGGTAAACAAAGAGAGGTGTACTAGGACATGTCTGTAAATAAATGTGTGCATTACAGAATATGTGTACAAAAATGCATATCAGTGTCCATGGGGGAAGGGGAAAAAAAGTCTTGAAACCATAAAAAAATCTTAAAACCATATATAAAGAATGGAATGAGAATGCAAGTGGGATTCAGAGAAACACAACTAAGAATGAGAATTTTTCACAGCTCTAGCTTACTGTCATGTCAGATAACTGAGGCAGAGAATAAATTCCAGAAATATGCATTCATAAGAAAGTATGAGCCACATAGCAAATGTTTAGAAGATCAATACTTGTTGTAGGCAGAGTGAGCTCCTTTTCCCTGCTTTCTGCTCTTCTTGTTCTTTCAACTGTGTACCACAGCACACATTACAATCACCATAAGGAGGCTGCTAAAAATATGACAAGAATGCTGCTCCCTCTGACAAGGGATCCTGTCATTTCTGAAATGCTTCCAAGTGTGCAACACAGTATGTCTCCATCCCATTGCAAGAATCTGGATTCCCCACCGAAACTACCAGGAAAATGGCATGATGCTGGGGTGAGTCATGATATCACAAAGCCAATGCCTCTACAGTGAGGTACCAATGTTAAGCCTGTGATTGAAATGGCTTGCCAACGGGAGTCCTCCATTTTGGAAGCATCCCCATAATGACATGAAATGCATCCCAGCCCTTAACTTCTTGCAAACAGTTCTACTTGCCCAACATGAGGAGTGAAAAATTTAGAGCAGATACAATTTTATTTATTTATTTATTTATTCCCTGCTCTTCTGCCGCAAAGGCTATCAGAGCGGCTTACAAATGGTCAATTTAACAGTTCCCTGCCCTCAGGCTTACAATCTAAATAAGACATGACACATAAGGGAAAGGGAATGGCAGTGGGGGTATGGATTAAATTCTGCAGATACTGCTGGTCCTTCTCTCCCTCCAAGGGCAGGCCGGTGACAGTTGGGCTGGAAGGAGGGCCTTTCACCTGCTTCTGGGCCCAGGCCTGGTGGATTTCTGCCTGCCTCTTCTTCTCTTCCCCCAAGGGCAGGGCTGTGGCAGTTGGGCTGGAGCTCTGGAATCCTTATCTGGATGAACAAATGTGCACATCAGAAAAGTGCACAGGAAAAAGTGTACACTTCACAAATGCACATCAAATACTGTTTAAGTCCATGGGATTCATGCATTCAAGCAATGTGTTCAACATAAAACATTGGTTGACAGTAGAATAGATTACCTCAGTATGTAATGAACTCCCCTTCTCTGGAGGTTTTTAAACAGAGGTTAGATGCTCACCTCTCAGGGAACTTTATTAGTGTGTTCCTGCACTGGAAAAAGATGGAACAGATTCCTTTCTGGTCCCTTCCACTTCTGTAGTCTATGATTCTAAGGACTTTATCAGACCAGGCAACTATGGCATCATAAGGACGCCTAATGATCGTGAAAGAAGGTGCATACCAGACAATGTTGTCCTTTTGAGGCATATTTTTTATTGATGGGCCAAGCCATCAATAGATCTCCTGTTCTGCTTTTGTGCCGGCATTACTGGAGTTTGAATCCTTGCGCCATTGTGCTCATGTGAATGTAGCATCATGGGCAAACACTTCAGAGTGAGATCATGACAGCCAGGTAGGGGATGCTCTTTTTATGACCCTCCCTGTGTACTTGTGACTTTTAAAGTGTGTTTTTGTGTTTGTGTGAACTTTTTATGTCTTTATTTTACTTTTATTTTTGAAATAACCATGCTAGAGTCTTCTCACAAGAATCGGCGAGATCTCAGTCCCAGAAGTAAATGGAACTCTGTTCATGCTCCATTACTCCTGGGGAAGCCTAATTGATGCTGGCAAAGGTAGGTCTGGTGGCAAGGGTTCTTTTGCTGGCATAAAAACACCACAGTTTCTGCTGGCAAAAGAACATTAATGGCGGGAGGAGGTCTGGGAAAGTCCTAAGTGTACCTTTCGAAGGAAAAACAAATAAATGGATGTGCATCATTCCATTAAAAAAAAAAAAATACACAACAACAATGGTAGAACTGGGCATAATCTGGGAATAGGACAGGAACAATGCCTGCGAAATGGAATTTACAGATGTTTACTTCTCTGGTTAACATGTTTCGTAGAATGACATTAAAAAAGGAAGATTTTTTTCATGATTAGGAGATATACTTTATTTGTGGAATTAGAAGGGGGGGGAGAGGGAATTTACTGTATGTAAAAATCTCCCTTCCTAGTCTGGGGTGGTGAAAGGAAAAGATGCCTGAGATGACGCTTACCAGTCAGCTAAAGCAGGTTTTAAGGACCACTTCCTTCTTAATCTTATTTTTCACTTTAAAAATAGCTAGGGAAGACTTGGACTTCCTGCTATCTCTGCTTCCACCCCCACTTATCCTGCTGTCCCTGCTGACTCATCCCACCTCTGTATAGATGTCTCTCCATTTCTCTTCCTGCTCATTTTTCTTTTGGAGAATATCTCACCTCAGTGCTGGAAGCATGCAGCGCCATGTCTTCATTTAGAGAGAGAGAGAATGAGAGAGAAAGGATTTTGCAGCAATCAGTTCTAGTTTTGTCTAATTATAGCTGTACAGAAGGTGATTAAGCCCACTAGAGGGCTTTCAGCAAGGACAAATTCATGAAATGGCTTATCATAGTGATCACAGTGCTTCCATTCCGGGGGGTGGGGGTATCACAGTTTTAAAAACCTACTGTATAAACTCTATGCTTGAGCATTTTGCTTGTTGTGTGAATATACTACAGGCAAGCAACTGAATACTAGTTTAGCAAATGATGAGAAGACTACAACAATGTCCTGAAATAGTCTAATAAGTCTGGAGCAGTGTGTCCGTGGTAGGGTACATATCTGCACACCCCCACACCCCAAAGGACCCTAATTTTACCAGCTGTAATGGCAGGTTCACATCTACAGTTGTCCCTTCATATTCGCTGGGGTTTGATTCCAGGACCCACCGTGGATATCAAAATCCATGAATACTCAAGTCCCATTATAAGCAATGGCATAGCAAAATGGTGTCCCTGATATAAGATGGCAAAATCGAGGTTTGCTTTTAGGATTATTATTTTTTAAAGAATATTTTCAAGCTGTGAATATTTAAATCTGTGGATACCAAATCTATGGATACGGAGGGACAACTGTAGTATGTACATTGCACAAATGCAGGAAATTTGAAGCTTGAATTTGAGCATGTTCATGTCCACCCCAAAAGGAACACAGGGCTTCGGGGCAGAGGTGGACAAACTGTGGTGGGTAAAGAAGCCAAATTTCTTCCCTGGGACCTTTCAGGAGATTCACAGACTACCCAAAATTCCATCTCCCCCTTCCACAAAACCCCTGAAGTGACCAGCAGTTCTGATTTTGAAAAACAGGATTTTATTTTATTTTTAATTTTAAGCAGTGCAAGCCTCCCTGCCAATTTATCTAAAAGGTGGATTGCAGCTTCTGGAAGCTATATGCCTCTAAATTTCCCAGATCCAGAAACTTTTCTGAGCTCTGAAATGTATATACCCAGATTTTGCAAATGTGTCCTATTTTTATGTTACTGGCCAGAGCCCACTTTATCAATACATGCAATTTAGCAAATGTATTAAAATCATTTGATAAATATGAGTGGAAGGTATTAGGGATGTAAAGTATACTCATAGCCAATAGTGAGCAATGCTGAGTGTTGCAGTCCAACATCTACAGGGCCACATGATCCCCATTCTGCACTGTAAGGTGCTACAAGACATTTCAGTACTTTTACAGAATAATCTAACCTTGTTGTTGTGCGCCTTCAAGTCATTTCTGACTCAAGTCATTTCCTAAGGCAAACCTATCACAAAGTTTTCTTGGCAGACATTGTTCAGAGGGAGTTTGCCCTTGCCTTCCTCTGAGGCTGAGGGGGTGTGACTTGCCCAAGATCAGCCTGTGGGTTTCCATTGTCAAGTGGGGATTTGAACTCTGGTCTCCTAGAGTCCCAGTCCAATACTCAACCCGCTAAACCACACTGGATCCCAATCTAACCTACCCACCTGTAATTCATCATAGGTGTCTTAGTTCTTAACATATTTCACTCGTTGATGATAGATGTAGGATGGACTCAAAGATTCTGCCATTCCTCATGAGATTTAGCACCAACTCTCACTTGAAAGCAAAGTGACTGAAACTAATTTCAACATAAAAGTTGATTTCTTCTCTTTGACCCATCACCCTCACAGGTACATCTGCTGTGAATGTGGAGGAGAACTGCACCCAGACTCTGGAATTTCCTTTTTAGAGACTAAGGGCTTGCCTAGATGGGCAATATACTTTTTCTTACCCCCCATCTGAGAGCCCTGTAGTCCATACGGCACAGGGCATTTGCCCTGTTTTGCCCCCAGGCAGTCCTCACCACCCTAGAGCAGATATGGAGCTCAGAGAGGGGGGAAGACAGGGCAGGGCCTGATATAACATTTTAAAATAATACCTGCTTTACTCTCTTATAGCTGGCAAAAAATGGATCAGGCCATGTCTGTCTGCAGGAGACAGTACCAACAGTCTGGTCCGCGCTGCTGCTACAGTCTCCCTGGCTCTCCTGAAAGGCAGGAAGGAGGTCACATGCAGGAGGCCTTGGTCACATTTTTTCCAGCTGGCTTCCTCAGTGCCGGGACAGCAATGAAGATGGTGGTGGTGGCAGTTGCAGTGACAGGGCCGGCATATCCTGGCTCAGGTAGATGAGCCACAAACTGGTTTCCTCTTTGTTGCCCTTCTGTTAGCAGGAGAAGACATTCATTCATTCATTTCAACTGGCTTTGAGCAAATAGTTGTAAACAAAGCACTTTATTATTATATTTTTTATTCAAACTTCAATAAATTTACACATACGTAACTCACAATCACCATTCTACATTTTGAACCACAACAATCTGAATAATCCCCCTCTACCATTCATTCTGTAATTATCTTTCCTTCCTAATTCCTACTTCTTCCCTCTCTTCATTTATCCACTTTTTAACAGTGTGCTGCACTGTTTTTATTTCTTACCTTTTCAATGGGTACATTTTGAATTGTCCTCAGCTGTGTTGACAGAAATGGTTGAAATATAATTAAACTATTAATAGCATGAAGAACAACTGAATACAATTTTTACTGAGATGTGTTTTTATCTGTAACTGTTTTATTTTTGTAAGTTGCCATGAGTCCCACTGCTCAAGGTGGGAAATAAAGGAGGAAGAGGAGGAGACCAACAGTCACAAGTGGGACTCCTGAGCTTTCTTGAAGACCTGAAACAAAGGGGCACAATGAGTCCCCAATGGAAGTTTGTTGCAGAAAGATGGGGCCACTACAGAAAAGGCCTTCTTCCTTGTACTCATCAGCTTTATCTCCCATGACAGCGGTCCCTGACTTCAAGGTTTATGCAAGTGTGTATAGCCTAAGCAAGTGAAATAATCATAACATGCTAAATAATAAATATAAAGTAGAGGCTTGCTGCATTAAGGGCTTAGGAAAAACCTCATGCAGATAGGTGCAGGAAAGTCAAGTCCTTTACAGTGTAATTAATTAGAGTACTATCTCCAGACACTGTATCCTGACTAAAGTTTTGTTGAGAAGCATAACTTGGGAGATGGTACGCTTTTTTAACATGTGTTTTTAACTGGCTTTCTGAGGCGTTGGTTTTCTATCATTTAATCTAGCTAGATTCAGCCAGGTGGTAGCTGGCTAGAAAAGCAACAGGAGATTTATCATCCTGTTTTCTTGTGGAAACTTCCAACTGTGTAATACAATATTAGAAATAATGTCAGTCAGATCAAACAAGCATGGCATTGCAGGGGTACAATTGTTGCTGGCACCAAGAAGACAAGCTGATGCTTCAAGCTCCTCTTAGAGCACAGCATGTCGGATGAGACAAGACTCACCACACAAATGACTTCTTTGACCTTTCCTTCCTTGGATTAAGTGACATTTTGCTCACATGGAGCAAGTTACTACATGGTGTTTGCATAACATAAATTTATACTCATGTGGTAAAGTGGTGGGTGTGCTAAGCCATCCTTCTACTGCATATTGGCATTGCACAACCAATTGATGATGATGATATTTTATTCATTTCTATCCTGCCTTTCTACCACCAATGAGACTCAAGGTGGCTAACATCATTATAACATCATTATAACATGCATATAATAAGATTTATTTGTATCCCATCTCTCCCATCAGGATCAGGGCAGCAAACATCAGACAACATCAGACAACATTCCAATAAAAATATTAAAACAGTGCCATTAAAACAATAGCTATCATTATAAATTATAAATTATATATTATATTACATATCTGCAATTGTGCTTCCTTATTGCTCCATTGTGCAATGGGAGTGGGTAGAATGGCTGTTTCTCTAATCCCAGTGACTCAAGGGGTACACTGAAGGCATGGATGAATTGTTATGCCCGATCCCAAAATGTACAAGTGCAGTGGTTATATTTGTGGAATCCCACTTTTTCAACTGTGAACTGAATATGCAATGACAAAAGAAGCACAGCCACATGTGTAAGAGAACTGATACATGTAAAACACCAACAGGATGCCAGCAGTTGTCTGTAGCATCTTCCCATTTGTACTACAATGTCATCCTTTAGCTTGGGCCATACCTCTTTACCCCTTTTATTACAAAATGCTTCCAGGGCAGCAAACCCCAAAGTTGAGTTCTTTAGGCAGCAAAATGAAGAATTGAAACCAACCTCTGATTGTGATAGTTCATCTTGGCCACATAGATCAGGACTTATTGTCACAACAGATTCAAAGTGTGTTGTGTTGTCTGAAACGCTGGGGGGGTTCAGGGTATGTAACAACCCTTTATGTAACATTGTGCATCCATGCCAGTATGTGGGAATTCGGCTTTTGATACCCAGACTGTTGCTTAGCAGTGGAAAGCTACAAGATAATTCTTGTATGGAATAGTGGAACCATAAGACTGTATTGGAAGCCAAAAGGAGTAGGCATTTCACCATTGCCACAGTGCTCTGAGGTGGCTGTAGAGTTGCCACTGAAGACTGATAATTTCCTAAGTCCAGAATAGAAAGTTCAACACTTCAGCAATGTTTATATAATGTGAAGGTGCATGGTCTGAGCAATTCTCTGTCTTGAATATGAATCTCAGTCCAGAGTTTTGGAAAGAATACTTTTGAGGGCTGCATCTCCCACAGTCCCTCAGCCATGCTCGCTGGCTCGAGGATACTGAGAGTTACAGCTCAAAACAAACAAACTCCTGTTATCTGATAAGAACTCAAAGAAGAACTTCCATTTCCTTCCTTATGGCAGTGGCAGCAGTGAGAGACACAAGCCTGTTTCTTCCTCTTCCTCCACACCAAGGACACCTCGGGCTTGGTTAAACGGTGAAAAAAAACCATGAAGAATTCGCCAAGATTCCTAATTGTTTACATGCATTGCGGCACAAAGTCGCCTCTTTCAGAAGGAGGGGGGCTCAAAAACCCATTAGTAACGCAATAAAGGATTTCGGGACTTTCCCCGACTTTTTTGAAAAGTAGCACTTTTTCAATAGTCTGAACAAACATCACACTACGTGCTGTGTGAATTACCAGCAATCTTTCAGATAAATTCACAGCAGAGCTTTGCCATGATTGGTTGAACTCATCAGGGAGGGGTTTGGACAAGAAGGAGATGGAGGAAAGATGTTTCCAGCCACAAAAGACTGTGTGCTAGCCTCCCAATCGTGTGTGTGTCTTTTTTTCCCTCCCACCTTGCTACTTTCAGTCTCAGTGTGTGTGAATGATCTAATCTCCCCTCCTGCGCCGTGCTTAGCCACGAAAAAGACGTCTTTCCTTCTCTCCCTCTCGCCTTTCTCAGTGTGTGTGAATGATCTAACCTCGCCTTCTGCGATCAACTCAGCCCTTCTCCCTGTCTTGTGCTTAGCCACGAAAAAGATGTCTTTCCTTCTTTCCTTCTCTCCATGCTATCTTGTGCCCAGCTGCTACGATCTGAAGAATTAAGCAAGCCTTTTCCAGTCTCTCTTGTGTGGTGTGAGAATGTTCCTCTCAGGCATTCCTGTGGTAATCAGAGGATGTGCTTGGGAGGCCACGCCCCTGTCTCAGTCTGCTGTGTAAATATCAAAGCGAAACACAGCTGAAAACAAAAGCGATAGATCAATTAAGCCATATGTCATCTGAACGATGCACTACAGCTGCGAAACAGCGATAAAGCACAAATTACCGCAATAAAAACTGTCGTTTAACTGAAGCCCTCCTTCTACTCTGTCTCCTCTTCCTCCTCCTTCTTCTCATCTCTCCTCTTTTTCTTCCTTCCTCCTTTCCAACCTAGCATCAGGAATGCTCTTATCACATTGCCAGATACAAACCCCTCCTATTTATCTTTCTTTTTAGAGTCCCTGATATCTGGAATACTTCCTAGCATCAGAGAAGTTGTATGGAGAGAAACCACTGTTTTCTTCACCAACGGTGCATGAACAACAGCCACAGGAATAGGTGAAATTGCTGTGACCATCTATCTGGGGAGTAGAGCTAGGTGTCATGGGTGGAGTGTTCAGAGTCTTGTGAGGTAGAAACCCAGAAACATGGGGGCAGGAATTATAAGGCAATATAAAACATAAGGAGAAAACAGCACTCCCTCTAGTTGGAGTTTGTCAGTGGTCCTTTGATTTTTGGCTCTGACCTGAATTGAAGCCCCCATTAAAAACCACCCCATTGAAAATGACCTCTTGGCACTTTCTTAGTGTACTAGCTTTACACTTGCTTTCTCAGAACTCTCCCCCCAACTTTTGGCTTCTCTTATAAATCACTGGGCATTTTCCTAAGCAAGAAAATTTGCCTCAAGTTATCTCTTAAGGAAAAAATTGTGACTAATTGTAATACACTGTTTTTTTCTGTATAAAGTACAACCCTACAGTAGTATGGTGATTTATTTAATCTTATGTATAGTGTGCAGTGAAATCTTAAGGTTTCTGAGAAGCAAATCATTGAACCTAAGGCTTAAACCTTAGTATGTGTTCTTTGGACTGCGGCTTTAAACTTGAATGGGATAAAAGTTGAAATAGCTGGAGAACCACCTAAAGGAATCTCAGAAAAATAACATTTTAGCTTATTTGGATGTGGCCTCAGCAAACAATAAGGTTTAGCAGTATGAGTGAGAGCTAAAATTTGGGACAGTTGAGTTTTGTTATTTCTAACATTGTCTAGCTAGTTCATACACATACTTGATATTTATGAAGTGTAAGCTCATTTGTGAATCATCAGCACAAACTTGTAGTCTTATTATCATTTCCCTTTCACAGAAGGTATTTTCCTTCATTCTGTCCAAAGTAATTACTTAATAACATCTTAGTAAAACATATGAAGAGTTAAGCTTTAATGGCATTTCATTCAAGAATTCTAAGAACTGAGAAACATGATTGTGAATGCCATCTAGGCTTGTTGAGCTTGGAAAACTAAATTTTAGAAAATAATTTAGTTCATCCCACTTTCCCAATTCTTACAGCTGAGCTTGAAAACTGTACTTCAGGCTCCCCCCTGTGTCTAATTTTTGGAGCATGACACAAACCTGTCATGTTCTCAGATAATATCATACCACTCCCCATCCCACAAGCTTATACGTCTCCCTTGCTGCCACAGCTTCCCTGTCTTAATCACCCTCCTTCTCACCTGCTCCCATTCACCTTTTCTATTTCTCTGGGCTCATCTGCACCAAACAAAATAACTCAGGGGCAGCCTGGAGTATTCTGGCCCCACAGCTGCCCTGGATTCCGCACCCCCAATTACCAGAGCACTCCATGCTGAAAACAGACAGCTGTCCTCACATACGTCCTTCTGTATCTCCCAGCGCTGCTGCTGCTGTTGCATGTCACATTCCCTGAGGCCAGAAATGAGGCGACCAGCATTGATCACATTCTGGGGGCCTCATTGTCACCTCAGAGGACATGACACACCCCAGCAGCAGTGACGGTGCCATCAGCAATACAGTATGACACATGTGAGGACAGCTGTCTGTTCTCGGTATGGAGTGCTCTGGATTTTCCTGTTAGAGCCAGAGTAAAAGAAGAGGACTTTTAAAAAGTATTTGGGGAGGAGGGTTAAACCACTTTGGGGACTGAACTGGCTGAGCATCATGAGGACAGTTCTGTACAGATTCTGGGTTTTGGCCCAGTGTCGTTTGGACAGATCACCCCCAGGATGTCCCAGGTAGACAAGCCCTCTGTCAGCAGCAGAAAGGGAAAGGAGAAACCCAAAGTATTTTTGAGGTGGTCTCCTGCCTAGCACTCCAAGCCAGTCCCTTCTCCCTATAGTACAGTTTGGATTAAATCTGAGCTAGGGAATGCCCATGACAAGCTGCATAAATTCATATTTCTGAGCCTAGAAAGAAGGATTCAGGTGTCATAACTGGACGTCCTCTAGATTCTTTTAAAACAAGACCTGCCATAGCATTGGTCTCTGCATTGATACAAAAATCTTGGCCACCATTTTGAATCTTCCTGAGTGGCCTAGATATATTGTCTCCCCAGGGCATTGTGGGAGAATAATGGTGGCCATCACTCCTGCAAAATGCTAAAGATAATTCTGACAAAATTCTGCTAAATGGGCTTATTTATACTTTTTCTCAGAAAAACATATTCTGAGAAATTACAGTTCAGCTCTAAAGTGTGTCATAAACACTCCTCAGTGCTCCTGAGTTATCTGAAGGTCAACACTTCTGTCACAAGCTGGTGTCCCTAAATTCTCTCATCATCAAGACCCTCTCCCCACTGAGGGTAAAGACATATCCTTAATTCAAGGATGATATATGTTCATGCGTATGCATATATACACACACCACACCTCCCCATGAAGAGTCCAAAAGTTCAGGTGGTTGTGTTGGTATAAAATACTTTGAAGCAGAATTCATTTCTACCAGAGACAGGTATTTAAGTCCAACAAGGTATTCTGCAAAATCACCCAAATGCAACAGTAATAGTTAATAACAAAACACCAAATCCATCTCCCTCCAATTTTTGTTTATGGGGAGTGGTGGATGATATCATAGCCCTTGTTAATCCAGATGTCCTGAGCCTTCAAGCCTGTTAATCACGGACCCTTTACACTGCTGTTTCTAGGACTTTAGTTCCTCCTTCCATGGAGTGATGCCCTCCTTCCCTGTGTTACCCTATAAGGTTGCTGATGTTTGGAAGCAAATACCATTTTCTGATAACAATGGGGTCTGCTAGTTGTGGCTAGATGACTAAGAGTGAGAAAGAAAATGGAGGGGGGGAGAATTATAAGCAGGGAGGTGCACTGGGACCTGACGGAGCAAACACGACAAAAGGGGAGCAGAACAAGAACCATAATTTCACCTTTATTTCCCTCTAATGGCATGTAGTCACTTTTGCAAATGTGATTGCCCATCTCTCCACTTCCACTTCCTTTTTAAAAATATATTTTTATTGATTTTATAATCATACATTATATTATCCAATCATTACTTATTTAGTATAACACATCAAATTACTATAAACATCACAATTTTTCTATTAACTAATATCAAAGGTTAACATAGATTCTTTACTATAATTCTATTTAAAAATATTAATTCCCCTACCCCCCCACCTCAGTGCTCCCCTTCACTGGAGCCATTATCCCTTACCTAATCTTTCCAGAATCTCATTTCTTCTCGTGGAGGTAACCTCCCATCTTTTGTCTGTAATACTTTTTTAACAAATACTTTCCAAATTTTATCAAAATCACTTTCTTTCCAACTTACTCTTCTTACTTTAATTCTACATGTTAACTTATCATTTATTGCCATCTTCCAAACTTCTTTATACAACTCCTCCACTTGTACATTTATTTGCATTTTCCAATATCTTGCTATAATTAATCTTGCTGCCGTTAATAAATTAATTATTGAATCCTTTTCTGCTTGGTTCCCATTCTCTCCATTATAAACTGACATCAATGCTATGCTCAGTTACCTTTCTATATTTCTATTCAGAATATTCTCTATTTCTATAAAAACCATTCCCCAAAACTGCTGTACAAATTTACAATTCCACCACATATGCATATATATACCTATTTCTTGACAACCTCTCCAACAATATTTAGAGTTATTCTTATCTATATTATGCAATCTTGCTGGTGTCAAAGACCATCTCCATATTATTTTATAATAATTTTCTTTTATCCGTATCGACATATTTTTAGATGCCTTTGTTTCCATATTTTATCCCATTCATGATCTCCAATTTTTTTGTTTCAAATCTTCCTCCCATATTCTCCTTAAATATTCCCCTTTGTCTTTTTTATCCTTATTTTTTATCAATATTTTATATAATTCACTTTCCACTTCCACTTCCACCATCCTGAGAATATGATTCTCTGTAACAAGGCAGCTGCCACCCTAGCTATGGGATGCCTGTAGGGACATGAATTCCTCTTATTTTAAAATACTGTACATTCGTCTTTAGCCTTAACACTATAGTGTGCTCTCTGTGTCAGACCTACTTAGCTATAGCACAATGAACATGCTACATGGCATATACAATACTGCACTAGGGCCAATATAAAATGTGGATATATAAATATAAATATAAAACCTCTCAGACATTCTGGGTACCTGTGCATACTGGTAACAAATTAACTAGGGGGATTGTCTACACTGGCTTGAATATGCCAGCTTCCCGCCGGTGTATTCTGGCCCTGGATCAGGCCCATTGCCACTCCCCCATTACCTGGATGAAGTGGGATGGAATCCACATGGACACGCCGGCCTGTACCAGTGGCCACCTCCACAGCCATTGGCATCACTCTCTCTGAAGCCAGAAAGGAGGCCCACAGCATGTGATCAAGGCCCCCTGCATGTGACCCAGCTTTGATCACATGCCATAGGCATCTTTCCTGGCTCCAGAGGGAGTTATGCAGTCAGCAGCAGCTGCAGCTGCAGATATGGGCTGGTATGCCAGTAACCAGATGCAGAGGAATGCAGGAGTTCATACTAGCAGTTTTTCCCCGGTGTTAAAATGTAACAGTTTAATGGTCTTTACCCTGCCTCCCCCATGTTTGCCCCAGGCATTGTCAGAACTGCCTGGGGGTAAAAACAGGGCAAAAACCCTGTATCATTAGGAGTCAGGGCTCCAAACCTATCTAGAAAAGCCCTTGATCATCTTGGAATGATCTAATGTGTTAAACTCCTGTTCAACCACATGGTCATTGCTGTGGAGTTTCACTGGGTTCTGTCTTGTATTCAACGTTTATATGAAGCTGTTAGAGGAGGTCAGGAGGAGTTTGGAGGCTGGGCACCTTCAATATGCTTATGAGACTCAGATCTATTTCTCCTTGTCATTGGAGTCAGCTGGGGCTGTGGTGGAGCAGTGTCTGGATGCTGTAATTGGTTGGATGAGAATGAATAAGCTAAAACTGGACCCCAATAAGATGGAGACTCTGCAGATTGGTGGGTTTTGGCTCCAGGAACTGGGTAGGCTACCTGCCCTGGATGGGGTTGTAGTCCCCTTGAAGGAGCAGATGTGTAGTCTGGGAGTGCTTTTAGATCCATCTTTGTCATTGGAAGCCTAGATGGACTCTGTGACTTGGAGCACTTGGGGCCAGATTGACTGATCCATCAGCTATGGTCTCTCCTGGACATGAAAAAATTAGCCATCTTAATCCATGCACTGGTAACTTCCCAATAGACTACTGCAATACAATTTATGTGGTGCTAGCCTTGGAGATAACTCAGAAACTTCAACCAATGCAAAATGCAGCAGCTGGAATGCTCAATTGCTGACTGGAACTCCTTTCAGAAACTGTATAACACCAGTTTTGCACTGGATGTCACTATACCTCTAGCCTGAATTTAAGGTGCTGGTGATAATACTTAAAACCTTAAATGGGCTTTAAAATGGCTTTTAAATTTGTCTGCCTGAAAATTCAGATCTATTAGAGGGGTCTTCCTCTGTGCCCAGCAGTGGAAGAAATACATTGTGAGACAATATAGGAGAGGGCCTTCTCTGTGGTGTCACCCCAGATGTGGAATTCCTTCCCCTTCAAGGCCCAATTAGTGCAAACATGAGTATCCTTTAGGCAGCAAGTCGAAACTTGGATTTTTATTAAAGCCTTTGGGCCTAACTGATTTTATCCAGGTTGTGCATGTGCTATGGTTACACTATTTTAAATTGTTTTAGCTAGTTTTAAATTGTCTGGTTGTTAAGTGATAAATGATTTAATGCAGTTTTTTACTTTTAAAATTACTGTTATTATTTATTGTTTTAAATTGTTTTTATTGCAAGTTGCCCTAAGCAATTAGGATGTAAGAACAACTTACGGAGAGGAATGATAGGCTTTCCCTAACTAGAGGTCTTCAGGCAGTTGGTGGAGAGTTATCTCCTGTCTCTAGATCTACCTATAGATTGACTGCACTGAACATGGTTGGAATAGATCTCCTTCATCCCTGTGATTCCATGACAACAATCAGAAAGCATGTGAGTTTCTGTGGATTCATAAGCATTTGTTTTCAAACGCTTCTGCATTTGCTTTCTCTGTCTCCCACTCAAATCAACAAGGCACGATAGCCTATAACTTTACAAAATAGTATAAAATCGCTCACTTTTCTGAATTTAGAAAGGATGATTTCTATTCCAATGTGTACTTTCAGCCACAATCTCTGATTATTGAACTAATGTATGCTGCCCTTCAGCTAGTTAAATCTTTCTAATTATGGCAATTATATTAAGCAAGCTGATCCTACAGTGTTAGAGACTTCAGGCTGATCTTCAAAGAGTTCCACAGGTGCAAACCTCATCCATTTCATGGTCTCCTTTTGCCAGCATGAAGTGCTTTCAAGATGAGGCCATCCATGGGCTCATCATATCTAGCTAGGAGGTAAATATGGAAAGCTTTCATGGGAAGCTTTCTTTGGATAATCAGTAGAATTATTTTAAAGATCTGCCCTGTAGCTGAAGATTCATCCTTATTATGATGGTGCTATATCTACCATGCAAGTTAAATGTAATGATCCCCAAAGACAGATTCTATAGTAACACTGAGTACATTTGTATTTATGACTGTTAATGTTGCAAACAAAACAATTCATTTAAGTATCTTGAAAATAAACCCACACTATAGAAGAAATTACACTGCAGAAGTCATCGCTTCTGCACTTAAAATGAAACAAATAATTTAAACAGTGCTTCTGCCTTCATCTGTCTGTATCTATGTAGGATGCTCTACCTGTGGCAGAAACTATAAAAGAAGAAAGCAAGGGCAGAGAAAGTAACCCCCTGGTAAGGAGGTTCAACTTTCCTGAGGTTCTCTGAATCCAACCTCATAGAATCATAGAATCATAGAATTGCAGAGTTGGAAGAGACCACGAGGGCCATCCAGTCCAACCCCCTGCCACGCAGGAAATCACGATCAAAGCATCCCCGACAGATGGCAATCCAGCCTCTGTTTAAAGACCTCCAAGGAAGGAGACCCCACCACGCTCCAAGGGAGTGTGTTCCACTGCCGAACAGCTCTTACTGTCAAAAAGTTCCTCCTCATGTTGAAGTGGAATCTCTGTTCCTGGAGCTTGCATCCATTGCTCCGTGTTCCAGTCTCTGGAGCAGCAGAAAACAAACTTGCTCCATCCTCAATGTGACACCCCTTCAAATTCTTAAACAGGGCTATCATATCGCCTCTTAACCATCTTTTTTCCAGGCTAAACATACCCAGCTCCCTAAGTCTCTCCTCATAAGGCATGGTTTCTAGACCTTTCACCATTTCAGTTGCCCTTCTTTGCACACGCTCCAATTTCTCCATATCCTTTTTGAATTGTAGTGCCCAGAACTGGACACAGTATTCTAGGTCAGGTCTGACCAAGGCAGAATAGAGTGGCACTATTACTTCTCTTGATCTGGACACAATACTTCTATTGATGCAGCCCAAAATCGCATTGGCCTTTTTAGCTGCCGCATCACACTGTTGACTCATGTTCAACTTGTGGTCTACTAGGACTCCTAGATCCCTTTCACATGTAGTCTCATTCAGCCAGGTCTCTCCCATCCTATATCGATGCATTTCATTTTTTCTCCCTAAGTGCAGTACCTTACACTTCTCCGTATTGAATTTCATTTTGTTAGCTTTGGCCCAGCTCTCCAGCCTATCCAGGTCATTTTGAATTTTGATCCTGTCCTCTAGGGTATTAGCTATTCCTCCCAATTTAGTGTCATCTGCAAATTTGATAAGTATACCCCTAATTCCCTCATCCAAGTCATTGATAAATATGTTGAATAGCACTGGGCCCAAGACCGAACCTTGTGGCACCCCACTGGTCACATCTTTCCAAGACAAAGAGGAGCCACTGCTGAGCACCCTTTGGGTTCGGCCAGTCAACCAATTACAAATCCATTTAACAGTTAACTTGTCTAGCCCACATTTAACAAGCTTGTTTGCAAGAATGTCATGAGGAACCTTGTCAAAGGCCTTACTGAAATCAAGGTATACGATATCCACAGTGTTCCCTTCATCTACCAAGCTGGTCATTTTATATAAAAAAGAGATCAGATTAGTCTTGCATGACTTGTTTCTCTAAAACCCATGTTGACTTTTTGTGATTATGGCATTGCCTTCTAAATGTTCACAAACTCTCTGTTTAATGATCTGCTCCAGAATCTTCCTTGGTATTGATGTCAGACTAACTGGATGATAATTGTTGGGATCCTCTTTTTTCCCCTTTTTGAAGATGGGGACAACGTTTGCCCTCCTCCAGTCTGCTGGGACTTCTCCTGTTCTCCAGTTCTCAAAGATTATTGCCAATGGCTCTGAGATTACATTTGCCAGCTCTTTTAATACCATTGGATATAATTCATCTGGTCCTGGAGATTTAAATTAATTTAGTTTAAGAAGGTATTCCTGTACTACCTCTTTGCTTATTCTGTGCTGGATTTCCCCTATTGTGTCCTCTGTTCCTTTATCCTCAGGTTGGTCCCCCTTTTCCTTTTCTGAAAACACTGAGGGAAAGAAGGTGTTGAGTAATTCTGCCTTTTCTCTGTCCCCTGTTAGCATTTTGCCATTTTCTCCACGTAGTGACCTTATCATTTCCTTATTCCTTCTTTTGCTGCGGACATACCCAAAACCCCTTTTTATTGTTCTTAACCTCTCTAGCAAGCCTGAGCTCATTCTGCTGATTAGCTTTTCTGACTTTACTCCTACATGCAGGGCCGGTTTAACCTGTCTGCCAGATCCGCATTGGCGGGGGACCCCAGGGGTGAAGGGGGCCCCCTGGTGAGTGCTGCCCTTATCTGATGAAGGAGACAGCCAGGAGACAGCAGCCGGCTCGTGCGCTCCTTTGGAGCCCCTTCCCCCTCCCTCCTCAGGCAGGGCATGGCAATAGCACTGAGCTACTGCGGGAGATAAGAGAAAGGGTTTGCTCTTGGGAAGTTGTAATTTGGAGACAGTCCCTGGCTGCATTGCTGTGAAGGAGGAAAGGCAGAGCAGCTGGTCCTGTGAGTGAGTGACTGTCTTCAGGGGGCCACGGGGATCTTGGGGGGGGCTGCCATGCACAATGGGGTGGTTATTTTACTTTTTAACTTGTTGCTGGAGTCAAGACAGATGGCTATCCAGCCTCTGTTTAAAAACCTCTAAAGAAGGAGACTCCACCACATTCCCGCCCTCCTCCAAAAACCTGCTAGCTTTTTTTTTAAAAAAAATGTCTCCAAAACTAAAGAGAAAGCGAAAGAAACAGCAGCCCTCCGTGGCAGAAGCTGGAGGGAGTTTGCTGCTACCGCGGAGATGGTGAGTGTGTGTTTATGAGAGAGACAGGGAATTTGAGCGTTGTCTCGGAAAGGGCTTCTTTCTTTCTTTCTTTCTTTCCCTTCCCTTCCCTTCCCTTGCCAACTGAGTTCAGCCTGCATTTGTGTGTGTTTGCCTATGTGCCTTCAAGTCATTTCTGACTAAGGCAAACCTACCATGGGGTTTTCTAGGCAAGGTTTGTTCAAAGGGTGTGTGCCTTTGCCTTCCTTTGAGGCTGAGAGAGTGTGACTTGCCCAAGGTCAGCCAGTGGGGTATTCATGGCTGAGTAAGATTTCAAACCCTAGTCTCCATAGTCATAGTGCAATGCTGAAACTTTTACAACACTCTTAACTCTTTTAACAGAAGAATACTATATAAAGAATATAAATTAAAATTTGGAGTAATACTACTGGGAACAATGGTTTTATTGTTGTCACTAAAACACCAATATCCAGTAGTGTTATGTGAGAGGCATTGGCCTAGAGCAGTGGATCTTAACCTTTTCTTTACCAGGGACCCCCTTTAAATATCTTTTGTTGCCCCAAGACTTAACTCAAGATTTAAAACCCTAATAATAATAGCTAACAACAACAACAATACAATTACACCATCCATTAAACTTTCCCTCAGAGACACTCTTGCTTCTTCCTGCAAGTTTGTGGCTGGAGTGGATTGAATGGCAATGTGCAGGCCAAGCCAGCCAGCCTTTGCCTTGGTTCCTGTCACATGGCTACTCCATTACAGGGAGGAGGGGGGCCAAGCAGCCCTCAAGCCTTTGTGGACCCCCTGTGAGGACATTGCGGACCCCAAGTTAAGAACCGCTGGGCTAGAGAATGCTGGAAAAGGAACAATGCAACCAGATCTTGAGGAGGGTGCTGGCAGGGGGATTCTGGGAGGTGTAATCCAAGAGTAACTTTCCCAGGCTCTGAATGCAGCCTAGAATCATAGGGCTGGAAGGGACCCCAACAGCCATCCCATCCGATTGGCTTCTGCCCTGCAGGAACACAGAATCCAAGCATTCCTGACAAATGCCCATCCAGCCTCTCCTTAAAAACCTCCAAAGAAGGTGAGTGCACCACACTCCCAGGCAGCAGAGTATTCCACTGCCTTACAGCTCTTACTGTCAGGAACTTCTTCCTAATGTTTAGGTAGAATCTCTTTTCCTATAGTTTGAGTCCATTGCTCCGTGTCCTAGTCTCTGGAGCAGCAGAAAACAAGCTTGCTCCTTCCTCAGTATGACACCCCTTCAAATATTTAAACATGGCTATCATGTCCCCTCCTAACTTTCTCTTCTCTGGGCTAAACATGCCCAGCTCCCTAAGCCGTTCCTCATAGGGCATAATGGCTTCCAGACCTCCCAACATCCTTCTCGGTATCTTTCTTGAATTGTTGTGCCCAGAACTGGAAACAATATTCCAGGTAAGGTCTGACCAAAGCAGAATGGAGTGATACTATTACTTCCCTTGATCTAGACACTATTAATGCAGCCTAGAATTGCATTGGCATTTTTTGCTGCTGCATCACACTGCTAACTCATGTTTAGCTTGTAGTCCACTCTTTCTTTTCTTTGAGGAAATCTACATCATTACATTAATTGCTAATAAACTAAAAATATTATGTTAGTGCCTATAATAGTGCCTATAAGCCGCCCCGATTGTTTTTAGCAGAGGGGCGGGGTATAAATAAATTTTTATTATTATTATTATTATTATTATTATTATTATATAGTTTTTAAACTAAATTATTGGTGTCAAATTATGTAATACAGTAGGCCCCTCTTATCCACTGGGGATTGGTTCGGGGGGTGTGTGTGGATTCTGAAAACCATGAATAATAGTGAACACCATTGAAAAAAAATGGTACTTCTGGTTTAAAATACCATAGAGTTGCCTTGGAGGGCCTAGAAAACCACTAGGGAGGACACATTTACTAGGAAGACTCTAGGGTAGGTGTGCTGTTCTGTGTCCCATGGATAATGAATCCATGGATACGGGGGCCCTACTGTGATCTGAACATCCTGTACGGTGAATAGGTTAGGTTACATTGACCTGAGATAAACATATGGGGGCCCCAAAATAAAGCACTGCAGGGCCCCCCAAAATTCTTTAAACCGGCCCTGCCTACATGTGTTCGCTATCTGTTTGAATTCTTCTTTGGTGATTTCCCCCTTTTTCCATTTCCTATACATGTTCCGTTTAAAACTTAGCTCCATTGAAAGTTCTTTAGTCATCCATCCTGGTTTCTTGAGACACTTCCCATTTTTCTTCCTCAATGGTACTATTTGAAATTGTGCCTTCAGTATCTCCCTTTTGAGAAAGTCCCATCCATCTTGAGGTCTCTTCTCTTTTAGTATTCCTGACCATGGGATCACTCCCAGTGTTTCTATGAGTTTATTGAAATAAGCTCTCCTAAAGTTGAGAATGTGTGTCTGACTATGCCTGGGTTCTCCTTTCCATTGTATAACAAACTCCAGGAGAACATGATCACTCTCACCTAAGGATCCCACCACTTGCACCCCATTAACTAGGTCATCTCTGTTGGTTAGGATCAGATCTAAAATAGCTGACCCCCTTGTTGCCTCTTCCACCTTTTGGACCATGAAATTGTCTTCCAGGCAAGTAAGGAATTTGCTAGACCTTGAAGTTTTGGTTGAGTTAGATTGCCAGCAAATGTCAGGATAGTTGAAGTCACCCATCACTACTACATCTCTCCTTTCTGCATGTGTGTTCATCTGTTCTAGAAAGGCATCATCCAATTCCTCCATCTGACTTGGGGGTCTGTAGTAGAGTCCCACAATAACATCCCTGTTGTTTCCCTCTCCTTTAATTTTTATCTAGATGCTCTCCACCTGGCTTCCAGTATTGATGTCATGGATCTCTTCACTGGTGTAAATATCCCTGATATATAATGCTATTCCTCCTCCTTTCCTGTTTGGCCTGTTTCTCTTATAAAGGTTATACCCCTCTAATCCTACATTCCAATCATGAGACTCATCCCACCAGGTTTCAGTAATGCCTATTATATCATATTTGTTTTGTAGTGCTAGGAGTTCAAGTTCATCTTGCTTATTTCCCATGCTCTGTGCATTAGTGTAGAAACATCTAAGACCATGTGTTCCCTTTACTTGCTGCCTGTGCAAGTTTTTTTGCCTCCCACTGTTGGGTCCTTGTACTGTTTGCCTTGTTCCCTCTATGACAGTTTGACTATTTTCTCCAGCCCTTTTGCCTTCCAGAATACTGTCTCCCTCCCCCATGTGATTCAGTTTAAAGCCCTCCTGATCAAATTCTTGTGACTGTTGGCAAAAATGTTTCTGCCAACTGTCGTGAGATGCACCCCATCTCTTGCCAGAAGTCCCCCCTCATGGAAGCGCAGCCCATGATCCAAGAATCCAAATAGTTCTTGGCGACACCATGTACAGAGCCAGTTGTTTTAGTTAGCTATTTTCCTCTCCCTTCCTGGACCATGCCCTTCAACTGGCAGAAGAGATGAGAGAACAACCTGTGCGTCCATTTCTTTCAGCTTCCTCCCCAGAGCCTCATAATCTCTTCTGATCTTTGAAAAGCTGTGCCTTGCAGTATCGTTGGTTCCCACAAGGACCAAAAGGAAGGGGTAATGATCTGTAGGCTTGACGAGTCTTGTCAGCCTCTCCATCACATCACGGATCTTTGCCCCAGGGAGACAGCACACCTCCCGAGACATCTTGTCAGGCCCACAAACCACTGCTTCTGTACCCTGCAGCAAGGAGTCCCCCACCACCACCACACGCCTCCCCTGAGGCTTCGCAGCTACTGTTCCTTGCAGTGGTACTCTCAAGGTCCCCTGCCCTGCCCCTGAAGTCTGTCCATGCTGTCCTTCCTCATTGTCCTTGATAAGGGAGAGGGCTTCGAATCGATTCTGTAGCTGCAAGCTGCTCAAAGAATCCCTGGATTTTCTTGTTCTGTGTGTGACATTCCTCCAGCTATCAACCTCCTGTGTCTGTGGAGTGACCCTCTCCTCCCCAGCCAGTTCCTCTGTGTGGCCCCCACCCAAGACTGGTGTTCTGTTCTGTCCAGGCAAACCTCTTGCTCCCGAATCTGTTGAAGTGTAGCTACCCTTGTCTCCAGCTGCTGGACTTTCTCCTCTAAGAGGGCTACCAATTTGCACTTGGTGCATGTGAAGTTCCCCATGTCTGTAGCCAAGAAGACAAACATCCCACAAGTGTTGCAGGTGACTGCAACAGCCCCCTCAGTGTCCATGGTGAAAGCTTTTTAGAACTCTTAGTTAATGCTGAGAACTCTAAGCTGTACTTTTTTAGGTATGCTGTATTTTTGTTCGGTCACTGAACCAACAAGCAGCCTCTCCCAAGAGTTTTTTAAAAAATACAAACTCCCAGAAGCTCCACCCCCCTTAGAAACAAGCAGCCTCTCCCAAGAGTTTAAAAAAATTCAAACTTCCAGAAGCTCTCCCCTCCTTGTTTTGTATTCGGTTGTAAGACTTTGTATTTTCTTCCCCATACTGATTTTTGCACATTTTATAAGCATTTTTTCCTAATGAATCAATGTCTTCATGCAATGTCCCTGATTTAAAGAACTTCTCCCTGCTGACTAACAGATATTTGTGTTTGTTTGTTTGTTTTAAAAAGATGTGCACATTTTATCCACTAATATTTAAAAATATGTACATGGTTTTGTTTCTACTTTATTGCTCATGATTTTAAAGCCCAGTGAATGTGGAAATATTCAAGGTGAGGTGTGTATGTTCTCACAACAAGCCTTGTGAAATCCAAACATAATACTTTTCCTGAGACTGTAAAAGAAAACATTTTTTCTATCCTTAACTCCTGGTAATATTTTTCGTCTTGTAGACTAATTCATAGATCACCTGAAAAGGTGGCTTCCATGAAACATGAATAGCCTATGGATGTTGATTACTGTATTGGTGACCCAAGATATGTGGGTAAATCCCATGCCAGTGTCAGGAGCCCTGATAGAAGGGGCATTATTTTGTATTATTATTTTTATTAATCTTTTATTGATTTTTTCTTTTCCAAATAGGTATAATTGTAATGTGTAAATATAATGTTCATTGGAAAAGAAAAAATAGTGATTATAGTATGTTTAGATTAAGAGGAAACATGTATTAGTGTTAGGATAGACAGTTTTATTTTTGTATTATTAAGAAAAGAGGAAAACAATTATTATTTTTGCATTATTATTACAGCCTTTTGCGGTCAGGTATATTTTTCAGTAGAATGGTCTTATTCCAATAAAAAATTCCTAATCCCCCCCCCAAAAAAATTCCTAGTCTTCTGAGACTACAGAATGCCCCCTCCTGTATCCAAAGGGAATACGTTCCCAGAATTACCATGGATATCAGAAACCACAGATAATAGCAAAACCTATTAAAATGAATGACTTCTGGCCAAAGCATACCATATATTTGTGCTGGAGGACCTAAAGAGGAATACCTCTCTAGGAATTTCTAGGTCCTCCAGTGCAATGCTATGGTCAACTTCCAGTGGAAGCATACCATAGAATCATGCTGGAGGACCTAGAAAATACCTAGAGAGACCATATTCTTTCAGATCCAGGTAAGTGAATCCATGGGTACTGGTCCTATGGATATGGGGGTTGTACTGTACTGCCTCAGGAGAATGTCGAAGCAGATGAACCAAAAGGAATACCTCATACTGGAAACTCTTCAGGTCTGGTATGTCACTCCTTGAGCTTATTTATATACTCTACTCTTAATGAGTAAGCCAGAAACCTTATTACTATTTCAATTCCCAAGGCCCTTTCTTCCCTTTGTTATCTCTGGTGTGAAAACTTTCCCAGAAGCTTAGGAAGAATTAGCTATATCAGAGATAACAAAAGGGGGGCAGAATTATCTTCCCAACTTTGAAGTTGGAGTAAATGGTTGGAATAAATGGGGCTTATGTGATGTACTCAGAACACAAACTCAGGGTTCTTCAATAAAACTCTTTATTGGAAGAGTAGCTTGTGTAAGGAACCATTGCAAAGCTGCTACTGAAGTAAATGTAAACTATCCAGAGATAATAAGGCATCAAGCGTGAGAACAGACACGGGGGAGCAAAAGTAACTGGGGAGCGTGGCCTTGAGTTCCCGGTAGGACTTGCGTTACCATGCCAACCAGGAGGCCTGGCTCACTTCTCAGGCATTCCAAAATCCTGAGAAAATACTAGCTACATGTCAGGGCCTCCATGAATTCCACTCCAATGCCCAGAATTCAGGGATGAGCCTGACATACTGCCCCCCTGAAGACCAACCCTCCCCCTTTCTCAGCCCGGCTTATCGGGAAAGCGGGCATGAAACTTTCGCAATAAGCGTTTGGCATTGACATGCTCAGAAGCAACCCACTCTGCATGGCCCAAAGGCAGGTGTTTCCACTTTACCAAATACTGTAACCCTCCCCGGTGAAGTCTAGAGTCCAGAATCTCAGAAATTTCAAAATGTTGGTCTTGATCCACCAGGATCGGCTGAGGAGCAGGTTCTGGAGCCGGGTGGTGTTTGTCCGGAGGGCTCACGGGCTTGAGCAGGCTGGAATGAAACACAGGATGTACATGACGGTACAACTTAGGCAAAGACAGTTCAAAAGCCACAGGATTTATCATCCTAACAACACGAAAAGGTCCGATGTATTTGGCTCCCAACTTTTTTGAGGGTTGGGGACACTTAAGGAATTTGGTGGACAAATAAACCATATCTCCCACTGCATATCTGGGGGAAGGGTCCCGTTTCTGATCAGCATAATGTTTGTAGCGTGCTTTGGCAAAGTCCAAGGCCGAGATTACATGAGGCCACGCATCCCTGACCTTTTGACTCCACTGGGAGACCGAAACGGGGTCAGAGTTGGGAGACCCCTCCAACAAGGGGAGGGGACCGAAATCATGCCCAGACACAACCTTGAACGGCGAGAGCCCAGTGCTCTGGTGAGTGGCATTATTGTAGGCCACTTCAGCAAAACGTAGAAGATCAACCCAATCAGATTGTTGGAAATTCACATAGCACCTTAGGTATTGTTCCAGAGTCTGGTTCGTTCGTTCCGATTGTCCATCCGATTGGGGATGATGGGAGCTGCTGAGACCAAGCTCCACCCCTAGAAGGTTTGTGAAAGCCTTCCAAAACTGCGAAGTAAATTGTGCCCCCCGATCCGACACAATCTTGGCCGGAATGCCATGAATCCGATAAATATGCTGAATGAACAATTTGGCTAGTTGGGAGGCTGTGGGGAGCTTCTTACAGGCCACAAAATGCGCTTGCTTGGAAAACAAATCAGTCACAACCCAAATAACCGTCTTTTTCCTACTCTCTGGCAAATCCACAATAAAATCCATGCTAATGACCTCCCAGGGCTTGTCTGGGGTAGGTAGAGGGTGGAGCAAACCCTTGGGCTTCCCTGACCCCCCTTTTGACACTGCACAAGTGGTACACCCCTTTACATAATCCTCCACCTCCTTCCTCATGCGGGGCCACCAAAATTGTCTGCGGGCCAAATGTAAAGTTTTGAGATACCCAAAATGTCCCGCACTCTTGACATCATGGCACTGTTTGAGAATACTCGCTCTCAAGACCTCAGGAACATACAGGCGATCCCCTTTCCAGGCCACCCCCTCCTTCACAGTTACCTCATTGGGGTGAGCCAGGAACCACTGGTCCCGGGGCAGTTCCGAGGCCAATTGAGCATGCCACCCTCCTTCCTCCCCTTGAGAAACAGTGGGCGTGGCAGAGCCATCTGCCGTAGGGGTCACCCCCTGGGTCCCCGGATCGGGGGAAGGCGGGTCGGGGTTCAAGGGCTGTGGCACCGGTCCCTGCGCCAAGGGTGAATCACCGCCACTTTCAGTAGGACCCGGCACCTGAGCAGGGCTATCAGTGGATTTCTGTTCTTTGGCTTTGCTCCGAGTGAGGACGGCTAGTCCCAAGTGGGAAGGAGAAAAAACGGTATCAATGACCTCCTTGCGCTTACTCTCATGCTGTGGTAGCCTGGACAAAGCGTCAGCCAGAAAATTCCTTTTCCCCGGGATAAATTTCAAGGTGAAATTAAATCGGTAAAAGAAACTGGCCCACCTGACCTGCTTGGGGCTCAAACGCCTAGGGGTAGCCAATACTTCCAAATTTTTATGATCAGTCCAAACTTCAAACGGTTTGGGTGAGCCCTCCAGTAGGTGGCGCCATGTCTCTAGTGCCAACTTGATAGCACCTGCCTCCTTCTCCCACACTGGCCAATTTCGTTCCGTGTCATTGAACTTTCTGGATAAATAGGCACATGGCCTCAAATCCCCGTCCTCCCCCTTTTGCAACAACACCCCACCCATAGCCACATCAGATGCGTCCACTTGGACCACGAAAGGTTGGGAGGGGTCGGGGTGTTTGAGAATAGGTTCAGAAGTGAAAAGGGATTTCAATTTGTTAAATGCTTGTTGGCACTGTGGTGACCACACAATTTTTTGGGGAGGATTGTTCCCTTTACCGTGCTTGGAACCTTTGGTTTTCCCTTCTTTGGTTTTTAACAAATCTGTCAGGGGGAGGGCTACCGACGCAAAGTCAGGGATGAAGGACCGATAAAAATTAGCAAACCCCAGGAAGCTCTGCAACTGTTTCCTGGTTCTAGGGGCTTCCCATGCCAAGACCCCCTTAACCTTTTCTGGGTCCATTTCAATCCCTTTGTTTGAGATGCGGTACCCTAGATAATCTAGACGGCTTTGGTGGAACTCACACTTGGACATTTTCGCATACAGATGATTTTCCCCCAACCTGGTAAGCACCTTTTTCACCAGTTTCACATGGGACGTGTAGTCCTCCGAATAAATCAACACATCATCAAGGTACACCAACACCCCTTTGTACAAAAATTCACGTAACACATCATTAATCAAGTTCTGAAAGATGCCAGGGGCCCCTTTGAGGCCGAAAGGCATGACGAGGAACTCAAAAGCCCCTAGGGGGCAATTAAATGCAGTCTTCCACTCGTCCCCCTCCCGAATCCGTACTCTGTAGTAGGCCTCTCGTAGATCCAGCTTCGTGAAAATCTTCCCTTTGGAGAGATGGGCTAATATGTCCTTCATCAAGGGCAGGGGGTACTGGTTGGAGACACTAATAGCGTTTAGCCCTCTGTAATCCTGAATCAAACGAAGCCCGCCATCAGCCTTGCGCCTAAACATCACCGGGGCCCCCACAGGCGAGGTTGAGGGCCTAATGAACCCTCGGGCTAAGTTCTTATCTATGAACTCTCGGAGCGCCTCCATTTCAGCTGGTGTCATAGAATAAATGCGAGGTTTGGGCAGGCTGGACTCCGAGAGTATCTCAATGGCACAGTCAAAAGGCCGGTGGGGTGGCAAAATGTCACATTCCTTCTCCTCAAACACATATTGCCACGCCTTGTACTCCACTGGCAACCCTTTCAGCTCCCCTTTTACTAAGGCAGTTGTGTAATTCTGCGGCTTATCCACCAGGGGGCCCCCGTCCCCTGGGGATCCTCCCCCCACCCCGTGCTCCTTGATACACAACGGGTCTGCAAAAGTCAGTGTTTCTTTTATCCAGTCTATGGAGGGGTTGTGGTACTTTAGCCAGTTCAGACCCACAACTGCCGCAGGGACTAATCCTGGAGCAATCACAAACTGCAGTTCCTCCTGGTGGTTGCCCATCCTCATGTGCATGGGACCAGTTATGCGCCGGGCGGGGCCCCCCTTCATCATCCCCCCATCCATCTGAGACAGCCACACGGGCTTGTCCAGCTTAACAGTATCAACGTTTAGTTCACTGACTAAGGAGGGATGAATAAGTACTTGGGTACAACCAGAGTCAATCATTAACATAACTTTGCGGGTGGGGCCCTCCCCTCCAACCCCCACTCGAGCTTTGATAAAGAACGGGCCCTTCACTCCACTCACCACGGCATCCGGGCGCCCTTCCGGATTAGCCCGCCCTCGGGCGCTCAGTAGGGCGGGCTGGGCCCGTTTCCCGCTGGCTCAGCGTCGGAGGAGTAGGACCCACTATCCTCGGGATCATCTGAGGACTCCCCTGCCGCCTGGCCCGCTGCCAGGGCCCTGGCCGTCGCCCTGGTCTTGGGTTTGGAGGGCGTCTTGGAGGACCCGGATCTCCCCTCGCTCCGCGCTGGCTTGGCGGCGGCGGGTTGCTCCCGTGGGCTCCTCTCTGGGCACTCCGCTATGCGGTGTCCGCTCCTCCCACAATGCAGGCACAGACCCTTTCTCATCCTTCGCTCACGTTCGGTCTCTCCGGTGGTGCCTCCCCCCGAGCGTGCCGTCTTGGTCTTCTTCCCGGGGGCCCCAGCGGATTTCCCCTCCGTCCCAGCCTGGCGGCGCAACATCTTAATGCTGGCCTTCACCGACTCCACTTCCCCAGCCAGCCGTATCCACCCCATGAGGGTTTCGGGGTCTCCCTGGAACTTGGCCCACTCTAGAATGTCAGGGTTCAGGCCCTCCTGGAAAAACTGCACCTTGACCTCCTCTGGCCACTCCGGTACTTGGCTGGCTAGGCGGCGGAACTCAGCTGCGTACTCGGCCACGGGCATCGTGCCTTGCTTCAGGCTCCTAAGCTTGCTTCGAGCCCGCTTCCCTCTTAAGGGATCGTCAAACTGGGCCCTGAGAGCCATCAGGAACTCTTGGTAATTACCCAGTTCAGGGGCTCCCATATCATACAGACCCACCAACCACTGAGCCGCCTCTCCCTCCAGTTGGTTGGACACATACTGCACTTTCTCAGCCTCAGACTGGAACTCCCCTTCCCACTGGGTCATGTAACTCACCACTTGAGTCATGAAGTAGGGTAGTTTTGCTGGATCCCCATCGAACTTCGCCTTCAGGTGCCGGTGTTTCCAGCCCCGGGGTCGCTCCTGCGGCTCAACCGGGCCAGCCCCCACCGGGGGAGCCGGTCCAGGAGCCGGCAGGCCAGGTACAGCTGGGGGCTGAGCGGGGACTCCATCCCCGGGCGCCTGGGCAGCCGCAGGTGGCGCTGGGGGAGGCTGGGCCCCTCCGGGTGCTGGTGGAGCTGGAGGGGTTCTGTGCAGGAGTTCTAGGAGCACCTCCCGTATCTCACCCATCTGCTGTTTCAGTTGAAGAACCTCGGTTCCAACTTCTGCCAAGGAAAACTTCGCTTCTGGCTCTCTAGGCCCCTCACCCTGGGGTCTGTCCCACCGGGACCGGCGGTCTTCTCGGCGTCCGGCCCCTGCCCATGGCCAGGCAGGGCCTAAAACCTCTCGCACTGGAGTGCCGAAGCTTGGCAGGCTGCCCCTCCCTGGAGCCAGCTCCATCCCCAGCTCCCAGGGCTCAGTGGAGGGTCGAAATACTGCAGCCCTCCGGCGGCCTCGGTCCCGGCTGGTGCCTTCAGCTGCGGCAGCTACAGCACCCCCCTCTGCCCCGGCCTCCTGCTTCGAGGCCTCGGCTTCTCTGGCGCTGGCTGCAATCAGATCTTGGTCCGTCTGTGTGCCAGTCTCTGCGTCGTCAGACATTGCAGGCAAAGGCTCCACAGTTTCAGGACAGAGGAAAAAAAAATAAAAGTAAGGAGTAGCAGCTTTCTGTGATGTACTCAGAACACAAACTCAGGGTTCTTCAATAAAACTCTTTATTGGAAGAGTAGCTTGTGTAAGGAACCATTGCAAAGCTGCTACTGAAGTAAATGTAAACTATCCAGAGATAATAAGGCATCAAGCGTGAGAACAGACACGGGGGAGCAAAAGTAACTGGGGAGCGTGGCCTTGAGTTCCCGGTAGGACTTGCGTTACCATGCCAACCAGGAGGCCTGGCTCACTTCTCAGGCATTCCAAAATCCTGAGAAAATACTAGCTACATGTCAGGGCCTCCATGAATTCCACTCCAATGCCCAGAATTCAGGGATGAGCCTGACAGCTTACTTCTTAGTGTATATGCATAGGATTGTGGGTTGAATGATGTTTCTTTCCCTTTGGCAAGGGATCAAACTCTTCAACATTATTTTTTTAAAAGAGAGGAATTTAAAAGCCATACAGCTGATTTCATTTGCAACCAATAATCCTAGTGACTTGACCATCTTTCAAGGTTTCCCATGGCCAGAGATAGGGAGGGGGGAACATGATGCCCATGCTACTGTTACTACTCCTGTCTCCATGCTGGTACCATTCTTGGCCTTCCCAGAATTCTGTCCAGCCTGTTTCCTTCAAATACTTCCTGGTTGCAAATACCTTGCTTTAACAGGTCCTTCATTAGAGCAAGACCTTGTGAATAAGAGTAGCCATGGAGAGCACCTGTGTCACTGTAAAAGAAGCATTTTCCAGTGGGGAGGGCTACAGACCATCCGATGCTTGTTGCCTGGTAGGCTTCCTGCCCCCCTCCTTTTCTATCACTAACACAGAAGCACATCCAACACAAAAGAGCTGCCAGCTCTTTCCAAAAACCTTGTGGATGCCCCACCAAAGCACACACACACGTGCGCACACACATGCACACACACACACACACACACACACTGAGGAACTCCCTGCTCTCCCTCAGTTAAAACAAAAGCCACACACCCCTCCCTTTCCAGGGAGTTTTGGCCAAAGCCAGTGGGTAAATTGAGCAGAGACCACAGCCCCTCTCACCCTCTGCTCTCTGTCCCCCACTTGAACAAGCCAAGACTACAGCACCCCCCAATCTCCCTTTCTCTGAAGGCAAGAGGCACAGACTGTAGTTCAGTTCACTAACTTCCAAAACTGATGCTAATTTTCAGATCCCACTCGCTGCCATCCATGAGAAGGGTTAAACCTGGGTTCACTTCCCTGGACCCCCAGATTAGCCCCAAAAAGAAACAAACAATCCAGCTGCCACCACTCACTGAGTTAAACTGGGAGATTCCTTCTCCTTGGGATGCCCCCTTTTTCATGCACAATGCAGTGTGAAATTATGATAATTGTATATTTGTGTATATTTTATGCTGTATATTTTATTTGTGTATATTTTAATGCTGTAAGCCTCCCCGATTGCATTTTTTAGAGGGGCAGGATACAAATAATAATAATAACAATAATAACAACAACAACCAGTGGCACTCCTTGCCACTATAGAATCAACTAACTCCCTCCTCTTAACCCCAGAGAAGACTCAAAGTAGCATGGTCAAGAGATATAGGCACATGGTAAGCATCAGTTTATACAAAGATTAATAAGTTTACTTTATTCAAGTGAAGTCAGTCATGCAGTCTCACATGAGGCAGGATTCTCCCATATCTCAGGCAGTCTTAAAGTTATAGCAATCACAGAGTATTAAGATAAAAGCATTACATTACTCAAGTTACATTCAGTTACTAATTTAACTACATCCAACCAAAGTAAAGAAATTAAAAAGGATTCCCTAACGCAACTAAACAGGCCCTAATTCCTACTCAATACTTGCAGTTTGTATCCTTCGGATGTTATCCAGGGAGCTGGAAGCCCCCAAGCCAGAGGTGGAATGGCTTTTAGCTCAACCAGCCATATCAGTCTTTGTTCATGTGCCAGTATTCTTCTCTCTCAAAATCTCTCAAAAATGGCTTCACACAAAAGCAGTTATCTTAGTCAGAATTCCAGGGTCTAGAGCTGTGATTGGCTATTTCAGGTCCGGTGGTGTGATGTCCTCTGATGTCATCTCATTAGCTTCTGTGGGGGGGGGGTGTTTTAGACCCTCCCTTCTATTAACCCTTTTCTTACCTGATACTATGCTGGGAAGACAATCTGTTTACATACATAAGGAGTTATAATTCTCTAGCAGAATGATGGAAGTTGCACCTTAAGGCAGCATGATGGGACTCCTACATGACAATAGTTCCTTCCCATTTGCTCCCAGTAGGCAGGAAATAAATTGAAATAAAATTTAATAGGACTGCCCTCCAGTGAGGTCATCTGGCAGGAATGACCCTCAGCTGGCCAGTCTGTTTCCTGCATACACTCCTAGTAGATCACCATGTTTTGGTTCCCCAGTGCTATTTGTCCCCACGTGGCAGGGGCCAGATTGATTCCTTTGTTTTCTAAAAAGAAGAAGAAGAAGAAGAAGAAGAAGAAGAAGAAGAAAATTAAATAATAATAATAACCACCAACAACAATAATAATCACAAGAATGAGCAGTGGAAAGAAGTGCAGCAGTGCCGGTGGTAAGAAAAAGCTGAAAAAGGGGGAGAAGACCACCACCTCAGCTGCCACCGCTGCTACCCCAGCTCTGCTCCACCTGGACAGGCAAGGAGATAGCCGGGGAGAGTCCGGGGCACTTTCCCATCTTGAGGAGGAGGCGCGGGGCAATCTCCGACACTGTGCCTTCGCCCAGCCACCCTCACACCCAGGAGGACAGATGGGATCACCACCTGACAAGTGAAGAGTCCATCGAGGACCCTGGGGCTTGGGGCATGTGAGGGAGGTGCTCCATTGGCCATACTGGCCTGGCTTGAGAATGCTTTGGCAAGGTAGACAGTGGGCTGGCTGGCTGCAAGCCTAGCTCAGCTGCAGCTGCTGGGGCTAGTGGGGCTTCTCTGGGGGCACTCTCACAGTAACATCCCAGGTGGCCACGTCCCCCCATCCAGCCCCCTAGTCAGGCCACCCTCCCCTCCAAAACCACTCACCCCAAACCATCACAGGGGCAGAGCAACAGCGCAGAAAGCAGGGCAGCTGCACAGAGAGGTGGACAGGCCCCAGGAAGGATGGGAGGGAAGAGCATCACAGAGACGCCTGGTTTAAGCCATGCCAGCAGTACCATGGTCTGTTTGGTCCAGATTGCGACCCAGGCTCGGAGTGGCCAAGCAGAGGATGATGGGGTGTGGGCTTCAGAATCAGACGCAGAGTCTGAACATCACCACCCCCCAAAGCATGCATGCACACAGCATGACAATGCTGGGCATTCCTCAGAAGAGGAAGACGAGGACTCTGATGACCAAACAGCTTGAAGAGGGAGGGCTATCTGAAGAGGAAGATGAGGAGCCTAGCAATGTACACATAGCTCAGTGTGTCATTTTAATGCTGAAGATGTCCAGGTCTTGTTCAGGAAGGCAATCAGAACCTTTGGCCTCAAAATGACACCCAGCAGTCCAAGATGGACCCTAATCTACCTGAAATCTCTGGGGAGTTTTTCCCCAATTCTCAGCCACCCTCGTTAGAAATGCCGGTTCCGGCTGCATTGATGAAGATGATCTGTGACGAATGGGGATCGCCAGGGGTAGCACAGGACCAACCCAGCTGCACGAAAAAGCTTTATGCCCTTCCAAAGAAGGTCATGGACAAACTTCAGGTCCCATTGATTGATGTTCCTGTTTCAGCCCTGATGCCTTCAGCAGTCTTTTGTCATGATGGAGAGGAGACTTTGAAGTTTCTAGAGGATAGATGCATGGATATTGCCTTGAAGAGAACTCACGAGGCATTATCCCTAGCCATACGAGTTTCTACAATGGCTACTATGATGGTGAGGGCAGCTATCCAGTGGTCCAAGGATGCTTTGTCAGACATGCCATCTTCTGAAACCAGGGTTAGACAGGACCTCAACAAGTTGGCAATGGTATCCGCCTTCCTAGCAGATAGTACCTTGGACACGATTCAGTTCTGTACTAGGGCTCAGGGAGTTGCAGTAGGGGTAAGACGTCAAGTATGGCTCAAATCCTGGAATGCCGACTTCAAGTCGAAGCAGAACCTGGTGCTGTCTCCCTTCTTGGGGGAGAAATTATTTGGTGAGTCACTAGAACTGGTCCTCATGGAAGACAAGGACAAGAAAAAGAAGTCACTGGCCTCCTCTCGCAAAAAGGAGGACAGGAAGTTCAACAGACTTTTTCACTCCTTTTGAGGTTTTGCATCATACCATGGAGGATCTAGCTCATTGTCCCCCTCATCCCTTTCAAGGGATTTCAGGAATGCCCAGCCTTGCTGGGGAAAAAACAGATATCATTGCATAAACCAGCCAGGGGCATCGGGCAAATTATCACAGCCTTCAACTTCCAAGGGTCACCAGGAGTCCCAAAAATGACAGCATACTCCAGGTGGGAGGAAGGCTACAGGCCTTCATGGATACTTGGGAGAACTCTACCACGGACAGATAGGTTTTGCAAGTGATCCAACATAGTTACCGGATAGAGTTCTTACGACAACCTCCGCATGGTTCATCCCCACATCAAAGCACAGGGATTCCATGAAACCTCAGTTGCTGAAGGAGGGCATAGACCAACTGCTTCATCTAGGAGCCATAGAGAAGATAACCAAGGAACAGAAGGGCAGCGGATGCTACTCCATCTTGTTTCTGGTCCCCAGAAAGAATGGCACCTGGTGGGCAGTCCTCAGTCTGAAGGGCCTCAACAAGTTCGTAAGGAAATGGAAGTTCCGCATGGAGACCTTGAAACATGTCTTGCAGGCTATCTGTCCTGGAGATTACCTCTCATCCTTGGACTTGCAGGATGCCTGTCCCCACATCCTGATTCATCATGATCACCAATGCTTCCTACGCTTCACTTACAGCAGGAAGCAATACCAATACAAGGGGCTTCCATTCGGCCTGTCGTCAGCACCCAGGGTGTTCACAAAAGTCATGGTGGCCTTGATACCACAATGGAGGAGATCGGGTCTCCATGTCTACCCTTACCTGGATGACCTCCTAATCTGCTCACCTTCCAGAATAAGAGCGGAATGGGATGTTTGTCTTGTCCTTGAGTCCCTACAAGCTCATGGATTCCAGGTCAACTTCAAAAAGAGCTCCCTCATTCCAAGTCAATTGATCTGACATTTGGGAGCCTCGGTGGACTTGGTATGGGACAAGGTCTTGCTACCACAGGAGAGGGTCACCTCAATCCACAAAGTAGTAAAAGGGATTGTGGAGACACCTCACCCCAACCTGATGCGTCTTGCCCATCTTCAGGGAATGATGGTTACAGCAATGGACTTCCACCCCCATCAGCTTCAGTGGTTACTGCTACCATTACAACAGGACATAGCACTCAAGCATCACAAGAAGATACGGGTTTCCCAAGAAGTCTGACAGTCACTTCACTGGTGGATCTCCACATCAATTCTCAAAGGCGGATCCCTCTGGAAGAGTGACGGGATTCAGATCACCATGGATGCAAGCCTGTGAGGTTGGAGAGCACACTGTGGACCCTGTCTAGCACAGGGCAAATGGTCAATAGAGGAGGCCAAACACAACATCAACTGGCTGGAACTGAGAGTGTTCAGACTTGCACTGCTAGCCTTCCAGGACATGAAACAGAACAAGGTCGTCCTGATCCATACAGACATCACAACAAAGGCCCATATAAATCGACAAGGAGGAACAAGATCCAAGTCACTCATGAGGGAAGCGACCCTTGTCCTTCAGTGGGCAGAGGAAAACCTAGCATCCCTGGAAGCAGAACACCTTCACGGCTCCCTCAGTCTTAAAGCAGACTGGCTCAGCTGGTCAGACATAGATCCGGGAGAATGGCATCTACACCCGGAGGTCTTCAAGGGGATCACACGGACCATGAGTTGACTGATCCTGGATCTATTTGCATCACCAGTGAACACCAAACCCCCTTGCTTCTATTCAAACTTCCTGACTGAGGGAGTGAAGGCAGTGGGTGTACTGACGACAGATTGACTCAAGGGTCTTCTGTATGCCTTCCCTCCCATACAGCTGATTCCCAAGGTCATCACCAAGGCCAGGTCAGAAGGATGGACCTGATTCTCATAGCCCCGGAGTGGCCACGGAGGGCGTGGTTTTCCGACATCCTCGACATGATCACAGACTCCGCTCCACTGCCATCATGCCCAGACCTCCTTATTCAAGGTCAGGACAACCATCTGGACCTAGATTGGCTACAGCTCAATGCCTCGAAGTTGAATAGCAGATGCTGAGTTCAGCAGAATATTGTGGTATGGTGGTTAACAACATATTGGCCTCTAGATGTGAGTCTACCCAGAGAATTAATGAGTATACGTTCAGAGTTTTTAGAAGATGGTGCAGACATAAGGGCCAGGACTTTCTGAAGGTCACAGTACCTAACCTATTGGACTTCCTCCAGGATTGAGGGGACTGCAGCAGTCACCTGCAACACTTGTGCGATGTTTGTATTCTTGTCTACAGATGTGGAGAACTTCACATGCACCAAGTGCAAGCTGGTAGCCCTCTTGGAGGAGAAAGTACAGCAGCTGGAGACACGGGTAGCTACATTTCAACAGATTTGTGAACAAGAGGTTTTCCTGGACAGAACAGAACAAACAGTCTTGGACGGGGACCGCACAGAGGAAGTGGCTGCGGAGGAGAGGGTCACTTCACAGACACAGGAAGTAGACAGCTAGAGGAATGTCACACACAGAACAAGAAAATCCAGGGATTCTTTGAGCAGCTTGCAGCTACAGAATTGATTCGAAGCCCTTTCCCTTATCAAGGACAATGAGGAAGAACAGCATGGACAGACTTCAGGGGTAGTGCAGGGGACCTTGAGAGTACCACCACAGGGATCAGCAGCTACGAAGCCTCGATGGAGGCGTGTGGTGGTGATGGGGGACTCCTTGCTGTGGGGTACAGAAGCAGTGGTTTCTGGGCCTGACAAAATGACTTGGGAGGTGTGTTGTCTCCCTGGGGCAAAGATCCGTGATGTTACAGAGAGGCTGACAAGACTCGTCAAGCCTACAGATCATTACCCCTTCCTTTTGGTCCATGTGGGAACCAATGATACTGCAATGCACAGCTTTCCCAAGATCAGAAGAGATTATAAGGCTCTGGGAAGGAAGCTGAAAGAAATGGATGCACAGGTTGTCATCTCTTCTCTTCTGCCAGTTGAAGGGCATGGTCCAGGAAGGGAGAGGAAAATAGTCAACATAAACAACTGCCACCGTAGATGGTGGTCACCGAGAACAATTTGGATTCTTGGATCATGGGCTGCGCTTCCATGAGGGGGGACTTCTGGCAAGAGATGGAGTGCATCTTACAACAGTTGGAAGAAACATTCTTGCCAACAGTCACAAGAATTTGATCAGGAGGGCTTTAAACTGAGTCATATGGGGAGGGAGACACTATTCTGGAAGGCAAAAGGGCTGGAGAAAATAGTCAAACTGTCATAGAGGGAACAAACCAAACAGCGCAAGGACCCAACATTGGGAGGCAAAAAAACTTGCACAGGCAGCAAGTAAAGGGAACACATGGTCTTAGATGTCTCTACACTAATGCACAGAGCATGGGAAATAAGCAAGATGAACTTGAACTCCTAGCAGTACAAAACAAATATGATATAATAGGCATTACTGAAACCTGGTGGGATGAGTCACATGATTGGAATGTAGGAATAGAGGGGCATAACCTTTATAGGAGGAACAGGCCAAACAGAAGAGGAGGAGGAATAGCATTATATGTCAGGGATATTTACACCCGTGAAGAGATCCATGACATCAATACTGGAAGCCAGGTGGAGAACATCTAGATAAAAATTAAAGGGGAGGGAAACAACACAGATGTTATTGTGGAACGCTACTACAGACCCCCAAGTCAGACGGAGGAATTGAATGATGCCTTTCTAGAACAGATGAACACACATGCAGAAAGGAGAGATGTAGTAGTGATGGGGGAATTCAACTATCCTGATATTTGCTGGCAATCTAACTCAGCCAAAACTACAAGGTCTAGCAAATTCCTTACATGCCTGGAAGACAATTTCATGGTCCAAAAGGTGGAAGAGGCAACAAGGGGGTCAGCTATTTTAGATCTGATCCTAACCAACAGAGATGACCTGGTTAATGGGGTGCAAGTGGTGGGATCCTTAGGTGAGAGTGATCATGTTCTCCTGGAGTTTGTTATACAATGGAAAGGAGAACCCAGGCATAGTCAGACACACATTCTTGACTTTAGGAGAGCTGATTTCAATAAACTCATGGAAACACTGGGGGTGATCCCATGGTCAGGAATTCTAAAAGAGAAGAGGCCTCAAGACGGATGGGACTTTCTCAAAAGGGAGATACTGAAGGCACAATTTCAAATAGTACCACTGAGGAAGAAAAATGGGAAGTGTCTCAAGAAACCAGGATGGATGACTAAAGAACTTTCAATGGTGTTAAGTTTTAAACGGAACATGTATAGGAAATGGAAAAAGGGGGAAATCACCAAAGAAGAATTCAAACAGATAGCTAACATGTGTAGGAGTAAAGTTAGAAAAGCTAAAGCGCAGAATGAGCTCAGGCTTACTAGGGAGGTTAAGAACAATAAAAAGGGTTTTTTGGGTATGTCCGCAGAAAAGGAAGAAGAAGGAAATGATAGGTCCACTACGTGGAGAAGATGGCAAAATGGTAACAGGGGACAGAGAAAAGGCAGAATTACTCAACACTTTCTTTGCCTCAGTGTTTTCAGAAAAGGAAAAGGGGGACCAACCTGAGGATAAAGGAACAGAGGACACTATAAGGGTAATCCAGCTCAGAATAAGCAAAGATGTAGTACAGGAATACCTTAATCTAAATGAATTTAAATCTCCAGGACCAGATGAACTACATCCAAGTGTATTAAAAGAGCTGGCAAATGTGATCTCAGAGCCATTGGCAATAATCTTTGAGAACTCTTGGAGAACAGGAGAAGTCCCAGCAGAATGGAGGAGGGCAAACGTTGTCCCCATCTTCAAAAAGGGGGAAAAAAGAGGATCCCAACAATTATCGTCCAGTTAGTCTGACATCAATACCATGGAAGATTCTAGAGCAGATCATTAAACAGAGAGTCTGTGAACATTTAGAAGGCAATGCCATAATCACAAAATTCAACATGGGTTTCAGAGAAACAAGTCATGCCAGACTAATCTGATCTCTTTTTTTCATAAAGTTACCAACTTGGTAGATGAAGGGAACGCTGTGGACATCGCATACTTTGATTTCAGTAAGGTCTTTGACAAGGTTCCTCATGACATTCTTGCAAACAAGCTTGTAAAATGTGGGCTAGACAAGTTAACTGTTCAATGGATTTGTAATTGGTTGACCGGCCGAACCCAAAGGGTGCTCAGCAGTGGCTCCTCTTCATCTTGGAAAGGTGTGACCAGTGGAGTCCAAAACAACAAGGAAGTGTGATCATAATTTTTTTATATATAACTAGTTTGTTAATACAATGCTATTTTAAAGATTTTTCAATATGATGAATTCAATTTAAAGCAATACAGCCACAAAAGGCTTTTTTTCAGCATGCAAAACCCTCTATGCCAGCAAAGAGCTTACAATTTTTACATACACAAATAGCTTAATACATCATAATGATCCTCACTAACTTAATACAGAATAATTATAACCAAAGACAGCTCTTTTTCAGGAATTGTTGACAATACCAACATAAAGTTTGACAAATATTTTTACATCCACAATTGACTTCATATATAATAACCAAAAATAACTCTTTTACAGTAAATATTAACAATACCAGTATGAAAGTTTGACAATATTTTTACACCCACAATTGGTTTAATACAAACAACTTTTATCCGGATTCTTTATCCAGTTGTTTCGATCCTACTTGGATCTTCATCACTGTCTTTATCACCAGGATATTTAATGACTGTAGTATTCCTTCCTACATTAATATTAAATGAATTATTTAAACTGGTTAAACCATTTAGCTGTATTAAGTAGCTAACCATAAGTATTTCAGCTGTGCTTACCACTGTTTTTAAACTGCTGTGAGCCCTTTCTCCACTTCTGCAGCATGGACCTTGATTTTTACAGTCTGTTCATTTAAAAAAAAATTTGTTAGTTATAATGCTCTAAAGAAATTTGCTTCTTATGTATTTTATATATAATGGAAGTTAGGCTTACCTTGACTGCCCTGAGTATTTTTCTCTCAATGATGCAGTACCATAGTAACTGCTAACCCCATTTTTATGATGAACTGTGAAGCTTCTAAGCCTATAACTCACATTGTATTTAAAGGGACAGTGTCTTGTTTTACTTATAGTACTCCCTGCTTAGACACCCAATTATGGCAGTAAAATCAATATTTAGAGGAACACAGATAAATCCGTTCTCTCATTCAAACCATCAGGTTGCATAGATTTTAATTTGTATATCCAAAATGCCTCTCTTCTAAGTAACAAAGTGTTAATCATGGTACCTTGAGTAGATTGGTCCTGAAGTGACTCTATGACAAAAAACCTAAAGGAATCAGATGAGTGATTTAATGTGATAAAATGGTCCACTAATGGGTTATCTGGAGTCTTGTTTTTGATTTTGCTCCTGTGTTCTGTGATTCTAGTATGAAGATTTCTTTCAGTTTTCCCAATGTAAAGTAAATTGCAGGGACAAATTATTACATGAATGACATGCATGGAACTACAATTTGTAAAGGAGTGCAACTTATATTCCAACCCTGTTTTCGGGTGTTTGAATGTTTTAGGTTCTAATGCTTGATTACAACTATTACAATGTCCACATTTAAAGTGGCCTCTGTATTTCTGTACTGTAGGTCTACTAGTATATAAATCTGTGTGCACCAATACATCTTTCAAATTTTTAGTTCTCCGAAATGCTACAATAGGAGAAAGCTCACATCCAGGTATGTGATTAACCAAATGCCATTGTTTTACTATTAATTGCCTGGTGTCATGAAATGCTTGGTTAAACATAAAAACTCCAACAATTCGACTTGAGGAGGAATGTTCCTTTTCTTGAAAAAGAGAATCTGTTTTTTGCAAGTGCCTGTATCCTGGCTGCTTTAATGATTTCACTGGGATATGCCCTATTTTTTAATGCTATTTGATACTTGTCACCTGCTTCTTGATAATCATTTACTTGTGTTGAGTTTTTTCTGAGTCGTAAAAATTGTGCAAAGGGAAGATTTCTCTTCAATGAATGTGGATGACAACTAGAAAAATGAAGGAGAGAATTACGATCCATTGGCTTTTGATAACACTGGACTCCTAATTTATTATTTTCCACATATGTCATCACATCCAAAAAAGGAATTTCTTGTACATCCATCTGACAGGTAAAACTGATATTGGGGTCAATGTTATTCATCCATTCAAAAAAATTATGTATCTTAGATTTTTCAGTAAAAATAATGTATACATCATCTATGAAACTCCCATAATACCTTATATATTTATAAAAAGGATTTTGTGTATTGTAAATGTATTCCTCTTCCAGTGTTGTCATGAATAAGTTTGCAACAGATGGGGCCACAGGGCTGCCCATTGCCACTCCCTTAATCTGTAAATAATATTGTGACTGAAACCTAAAATAATTTTTTTCTAATATTAAATCCAACATTTCTAATAAAAAATGTGTGGGTGGATTTTTATTTTGTCTGAGATTTTAAAACTTTTCAACAATTATTCTTGCATCCTGGAGGTGGAAAACCTCTTTTGTGAATTTTTGGGAGGATGGAAAATATGGGGGTGCGTGGATTGCATTGTATAAGATATTCCCCTATTGATGGACTTTTCCACCTCCAGGATGTCCCATAGTATCAGGTAGCAATTCAATTTTAGAACCCCTTGCCAAATATTTAGATTCATTCTTTTGCACCTCTACTAACAAAATCCGCATCTTATATAAAGGATACTAGACATTTCATAAAACAAATTGAGGGTATGACAATTACTGATAATACTTGCCTCGTTACTATGGACGTAAATTCATTGTATACATCAATCCCCCATGTGGATGCAAGAATAATTGCTGAAAAGTTTTATATCTCAGACAAAATAAAAATCCACCCACACATTTTGGATGAGGGAATTAGGGGCATAATTATCAAATTTGCAGATGACACCAAATTAGGAGGAGTAGCTAATACCCTAGAGGACAGGATCAAAATTCAAAATGACCTGGATAGACTGGAGAGCTGCGCCAAAGCTAACAAAATGAAACTCAATACGGAGAAATGTAAAGTACTGCACTTAGGGCGGAAAAATGAAATGCATAGATATAGGATGGGGGAGACCTGGCTGAATGAGACTACATGTGAAAGGGATCTAGGAGTCCTAGTAGACCACAAGTTGAACATGAGTCAACAGTGTGATGCGGCAGCTAAAAAGGCCAATGCGATTTTGGGCTGTATCAATAGAAATATAGTGTCTAAATCAAGGGAAGTAATAGTGCTGCTCTATTCTGCCTTGGTCAGACCTCACCTAGAATGCTGTGTCCAGTTCTGGGCACCACAATTCAAAAAGGATATTGACAAATTGGAGCATGTCCAGAGAAGGGCAACTAAAATGGTGAAAGGTCTGGAAACGATGCCTTATGAGGAGAGACTTAGGGTGATTGGTATGTTTAGCCTGGAAAAAAGACGGTTAAGAGGTGATATGATAGCCCTGTTTAAGTATTTGAAGGGGTGTCACACTGAGGATGGAGCAGACTTGTTTTCTGCTGCTCCAGAGACTGGAACACGGAGCAATGGATGCAAGCTCCAGGAACAGAGATTCCACCTCAACATTAGGAGGAACTTTTTGACAGTAAGAGCTGTTCGGCAGTGGAACACGCTCCCTTGGAGCATGGTGGGGTCTCCTTCCTTGGAGGTCTTTAAACAGAGGCTGGATTGCCATCTGTTGGGGATGCTTTGATCAAGATTTCCTGCGTGGCAGGGGCTTGGACTGGATGGCCCTCGTGGTATCTTCCAACTCTACAAATCTATGATTCTATGATTCTATGAATCGAATCTGTCTGAGTAAAAGGTGTAATCTCTTTCCTTATTATGTTTACATCTCCAAATATCTGTTAATACTAGTTGCTCCATCATTTCCTTCAGTTTTGTTGGTAATTTCCCATGATTTAGATATGATTTCCTATTACTTGATCTAATTACATTAGGATCCAAAACTCCATTCCAATCTCCCAATTGTATATAATTTTCATAATCTTGTTCCGCAATTTTAACAAATAGTTTTTCAAAATACAGACTTTTGTTATTTTGAGGTCCATATACCCCTACCAGGGGGATTTTCCTTTCTTGTAACTTGATTTCCACTCCTAAATAATCTCCTTTTTTATCTTTAAATACCTCTTTAGATTCAAATTTTGTATTTACATATATGGCTACTCCCCTCTTTTTCTTTTCATAATTTGTTGCATAGACCTTCCCCAATTTTATATTTCTCAATAGGTTTTGATTCCCTTCCTTAATATGAGTTTGTTGAAGGCAGATCACATCTGCCCTAAGTTTTCCCAGATGGTGAAACACCCTTCTTCTTTTATGAGGTGGATTTAAGCCTCTTACATTCCATGAAATCACACTACACACCATTTTACATACAGCTAAATTTATAATATAAATTAAATTGTAATACAGTTTTATATAGTTTTACCACCTGTAGCACCTTCTAACTCTTCCTCTATTTCTCCAGACTCTTTCTCTTCACCTTCTTCTTCTTCACTTTCAACCTCTGAATCTAATCCTTCTTCTTTATCCCTATTGACTGTATCCTCCTCACTATTTTCTTCTCCTGTTTTTGGTTCTTCAACTGTCTTTCTCCTTAGATTCCCTCTTATCTTTGGCCCTTCTAGTGCTAAATCCTTCATCGTTTGTTCTTTATCCTGAGCTATCCTTTTCTCCTCTGTTGATTTTCCTTTTGAGATTTCCTGACTTTTTCTTTTACTTTGTTTTTCACTTTCTTTATTAGCCTTTAAATTTTCATCTTTCTGACATCTTAACACTTTCACCAAAAAATCTTTTGCTTTAGATATTGTATTAATTACATATTTCTTATAATTATACGTCAGGGTGATTCCCTCAGTTTTGTCCATTTGTAAGAGACATTTTTTTCTTGCAAAACTCTAGTAAAAATGAATATTCTCTTTTCTTTTTTATTACCTGGATTGGTATAACCCTGAATATTTTCACTGTTTGATTATCTATTTTAAGAGCTCTACAAAATTTTTCTGGACACTAATATCCTTTACCCTTTCCCTGGTAAAGTAAATTACAATATCCCTAGGAATTTTATTCTTTTTCGCAATCCAGGATTCAATGTGATATAATTTATCAATCTCCACATCTAGCTGTTCAGTTTCCCATCCTATGAAATCTGCTATCACTGGAATCACTCTTACAGATAAATCTTCCTCAGCTTGTTCTTCCAATCCTCTGATTTTGAGTCATTTTGATCTGAGTCTTGTTTCCTGGATTACTTTGTATTTTTCCTCATTTGCCAGTTGGGTTTCTAATACCTTCGTCCTTTTTTCTAACCTACCTGTCTTCTCATTAATTTCTTGAATGTCTTTATTGATCTTTGATATATCTTTTGTTACAGTTTCTAAGTGTGAACCAAAAGTGTCCAATTGTTTTTGTATGTCTGCTCATATTTCCTCTTTCAATTCTTTCATATCATTTTTTAACTCTGTTCTTAGTTTTTTTTAAAATCTGACATTAATAATGGTTGATAGCTGTTACTTTTGCTGTCATGTCCAATGATGACCTTCTCATAGCTTGTAACTGTGACTGTTGTTGAGCTAGAGCTTTCCTAATAATTGGCATCCACTTGTCTGCAAAAAGGAAAAGAGAAGAGGTTTTTTTCCCTTATGACTTTCTCACTTCCTCTTATTTCTTTCTATTGTTTTTTCTTCTCATTTTACACTTTTTATTTTTCCCTTTTTTCTATTAATATTATTTCTCTTCAATCCTTTATTTCTTTATTTTACTCCTTTCCCCCCTTTTCTCTTTTTCCCTTTTCTCTTTTCTCTCTTTTTTTCTCCTTCCCTTTTTCCTCCCTCCCCCTTTCCCCCTTTTCTTTCTTCTTTCTTCTTTCTTCTTGTTGCTTATGCCTTTAATTATATTATCATCTCTTTGTATTCTCAGTTTGTTTTCAATCCTTTCCAGCCCACTGTATTCCCTCATATTTTACTTCTTCTTCAGAGGGAGGGGAAGTGTGTGTGTGTGTGTGTGTGTGTGTGTATATATATATATATATATATATATATATATATATAAAACTCTATATATACATAAATATGTATATCTCCCTTGGTATCTGTATTTAAAAATTAATGATATATAAAGAAGTTATGGATTGAATTTATATTGTGAAATTAATTGGATATTTGAGTAGATAAAAGAGGATAAGGAAGACAAATTGATTGTGAGGAGATAGATATAGGGATAGATATTGCATGTGTATACAAGTATAGATTTAAGTGCATAAAGGCATAAGTAAATTGTGGTTATATATATCTACTCTTTTATCTACTCAAATATCCAATTAATTTCACAATATAAATTCAATCCATAACTTCTTTATATCTCATTAATTTTTAAATACAGATACCAAGGGAGATATACATATTTATATATAGAGAGAGTAAAAAATTAAAAAGAAATAATTTAATTCTTGTAATTGTATATTATCTATATATATGTACCCATACATATATTCCACTTGCCAAATATGTATCTCTATTTCAATGTACATGCTTGCATATGATTTTGTAATTTTTTTTATACAGTTACTATAATTATATGTAATAGATCCCCATATATATATTATAATGTTACAATATTTAGTATAGTTACAGTATTCAATAATACAATTATGTTATACAATAAATTGATAATCAAGTAATTCTGAATATACCCCTTATGAGATCTTCAGCTTTATCTCATTAGTCTTATTAGTATTGGGAAATGTTCTTTTATATCCTCAAATATCTCCTTTTATTCCCTTCTTTCTCATTTCTTCCTCCTTCCTCTTCAATTCGGTTTCTTCTATGGGATTCCTCTAGGAACACTTTCCTTTGGTTTTCTTACTCCTCTTCACTCTTTTATTCTGTATTTTCTCATGGGACCGGCTCCCCTTCCTTTGCCTATATTTTTACTTTCTGGTGTTTTCACTTCCTTACAAGCAAGTTCTCTCTCCCTCCTTCTGAATTTCTATTCTCCTCTTCTACTCCCGTGCCTTATAGCCTTCATCTCAGATCAGTTCTATTTCTATTTTCAGTTCAATTCAGTTCAGCTCTGTTTTTCCTTCTCTCTCTTTTTTCCCCCCAACCTCAAACAAATACAATCGAACCTTGAAAACTCAATCTTTTCTCCTTTTTCCTGGACTCTTTTTCTTATTCCTATCCTTTGCTGAACCAACTCTCCTTCGTAATCCCGATCCTGCCAGCTGCTGCTCTGTTCCGTGTTGTAGCCTCCTTCGTTATTTTGTTTCTCTCCCGTTGGCTCTTTCATACACAGCAGTCTTATGTTGTAGGCTTTCCCTTCTATATTCCATTTATTTTATTAGTTTATTTAGTGGAAAGTCTTGCTGTTAAACTTCTCCTTCCATCAACGTCCCTTTTCTATTCTTTACCTGCTTCTACTTCCAGTTTTAATTTAATTGCGTCTGGATATTCCAACACACTTCGCTTGGTTAAACACCTAGCCCTTCACCATTGCTCTTTGTAAACAGGGCATATTCCTTGGGCATTAACTTCATGCCAAGAGAGAGGAAAATTCTTATTGCAGATAAATAGTCTTAAAAGAAAAGTTTTTTAAAAAGTGGTGGCGACGCCAAATACCTTAGCGGTGACTTTGGCATGGGAGGGGTTAGCTTCCAACTTCCTCAGCCTTCATTGGGTTGAAACTCTCCAGTTCTTCCCCTTTTTCAACCCTCTAGTGCTGGAATTCCAGTCCAAGCAAGCTCCCTCCACCTGTCTATTCCCCAAGACAGTTCTTCTCTCAGTTTGTATCTTGCAGCTTTGCTGCTATTTTAGAGGCTCTTCACCATGCTGAGCGGCTGTGTTTCAGAGCTCAGCCGAAACACATCTGTACGCATCGCCTTCACCACCGGAAGTTGATCTTCCTCTTTTGAGTAGTGAGACTTGATAACTGTCTGTTACTTAATAGGTTGCATTTTGGAGCTGTGACATCGACTGGTCAACCGGGTATCGTCCCTCCCAGGTGACCTCACCAGTGGGCAGTCCTATTGAACTTTATTTCCTGCCTACTGGGAGAAAATGGGGAGGAATTTCCCCAAGCATCGGATGCTCTCTGCCTCTCCACTGGAAATGAACATATCACAGGTAAGACCAATGTTCCTATCTCTGCCCTCAACACATTATTCTGCAGGACTCATAAGAGCACGTTTAAAAGCTTCCCCTATTCTAAACTGCTGTAATAGTACAGAGGTAGGTAGTGTTACCCAAATTGCATGGGGTCCAGGAGGATCCCACTAGTGTCCAAAATTATTATGAGGAATATTTAGTTAGCTTAAGTATAGCAGCAAGAGGTTGGGTAATGGCAGAATCTTTTAACCTATGTATACCAGTAATACCAGAGATTACTCTAAACCAAAACGTATAATTAAATGATCTTTATTGGAAATTAATATCAACAACATTCACACAAACACTCAGGCCTAAGGCAATCATGCAAGGCCATCGAGTATTGTAGGAAGTATCTGGGTAGAGGACTAGAGTAAGGGGATTGTAAGTTATACTGTACCGATCTTGCAGAGCTGTGATTATGAAGTAAACCGACAGTGAAGAGGTCCAGATGATAGTCCGATGACATGAACTGATGGGAAGTTTGAAAGCAGTGATTTGTGCACACTTGGCTACACAGCCTGGCCTGGAGTTTAGAGGAAGATGAACTTTGCACACTTGGGTGGTGTTTTAGGGTGATATTTATATGTGATAATTCCCCTGGAGGAATGGGATTTTGAGTGAGTTACAATGTTTCTTGGAGGCTCCCAGGACTAGACAAACGGTGCTCCAGAGGTGTTAACAGTTGTTGGTAGGTGAGGATTTGGGATTGACTAGAAGCACACAAGGTCTATTGTTGGAAGGCGATGAGGAAAGGAAGGACCCATTTTACAAGCATCAAGGACTCTGCTATTGTTGATGTGATCAGTGAATGACTTACCTCCAGGTGTTAAGTCTGACCTGAGTATTTGTTTTTATGAATTTCCAAAGGCCCCTCCCTTGGTCGTACATGACTCCAACCTTGGTATTTGGGTATCCCTGGTTTACGTGCTAACCATGTGGAAGGTCACATTAAACCAAATTATTAAATATTGCCAATTATTTGATATTCCAAGATGGGGGTTGTTAGGGTAGATAACACTAGCTCAAGTATAGCAATTTTTAAATCCACAAAGGCCTCAAATATATGTTGAAGACGTCTAACTAGCTTATTACCTGCAGTGTGTTTCATCACTGTTGAACAGCCTGTCTTAAATTAAGCCTGGTCTGGGTCAAGCTAACTGTGACATTTCACCCAGTCTTTAATTTCTGAGAAAGGTATCTAGCGCATATCTTTGCACTGGCACATTAATAGGACTATAATTCGCTAGGTTATCCAAGTGGTCTTTTTTCTGTGTAGGATAAGGATGTACATTTTCAAGCATTTCATTCTTGGATTTCAAGAGGAATAATTCCTTAAGTTTCTCCTCTGCTGTGGGAGAAAACAAATTTTTTTGTGCAGTTTTTGACTGGTATTTGCATATCCATATGTGTTGCAGGAAATTATGCCTAGAAATACACATGGGTTTTTATGTGTTAAAATTGTGACTTTTGTGCAACCCCCTCCAATTGCCAAAAATGCATGTTCTTTGCAAAACCAATTTTGTAAAATAAATAAATAAATAAATTGTGTGTTGTTCTGGAATATGTATATTTTTTTGGCATGAAAAATGTGTTGTTGCAGGAAAAATATATTTTTGTGCAAAATACTGGTTCTGGAAACATTGGATTTTTGATGCAAAAAACATGTTTTTTGGGGAAAAAAACCACCAGTTTCAAACAAAAAACCAACAAATGTTTCTGAAAATGGGAAATTGTGAAAAAAATGTGTTTTTTAACACAAAAATGCAATTTTGCACACAAAGTACTGTGCACATTTATGTACAAAATAATTTCCTGAGGCATTTTAGGATTTATGAATACTGAATGGAAGCTGGAAAATTCTCACCTCTGTGTTCTTCTTTCTGAGCAGGTTTCCTGAGCATTGGAAAACTTATTTTTCAGCCACCAAACAAATAACAGTGAATATTATTTCTATCCCTAGTGTAGGAGACTCTTGGGGAGTGGGGGAAGATTCTTTAATCTGGCAGTAAGGGAGAATGATACCAATATGGGCTCCCACCAATTTGAAAAAATCACCAGGAACTTTCCCAGTATGTAAATTAAAGACTAGTGCTTTGGTCTGCTCTGTTGTAATTGTTTCCTAATGGAGCTCTCTTTAGATTTAGAAACAACACCAAAAGAAGGACCAAAGCTGACATTACTTTCAAGCCAAATATAGCAGCTACCTGAAAAAGTGGGCTATAATCCCCAAATGCTCATGCTATAATAAATTTGTTAGTCTTTATCCCTCAGGACTCTGTTGTTTTTGCTCTGACACATTAAGACAGCTCCCACATTGGGGAATTGTGTGAAATGAGGCTGCATAAACTCTGTTCTGCTTCTAAATCTGAAAGCACAAAGACACAACTAGAATGAAATATACAATTAAAAATAAATATTACAGTTCGAGAACTCCCTTCCTCTACTGCACCATTAAAAAATCTTTATTCATCTTTCGGTGGCTTGCTATTGAGGGTAAAGTCCTAGTCCCAGCTGGTGAAGTTGCAGAAAGCTCCATCCAAGCTCTGGAGACATATTTTCAAGGGAAAATAAAAATGATGCATCAAACAGCAGATTGGGTAGGAGTAGCTGAGAAGAGACGTGAATAAATCCTGGGTAGGTGGTATATTTTTGGAGGAATTTTTTCCCCTCCACCCCTAACTCCCAGCAACTCATGCATTAAAAAAAGTGAACTTCACCCAAATTGACACAGTACTATTTAGGATAAATATGAGTGTGGGGAGAAGCAAACAGAAAAGATGAATTGTAATCAGTATACAGGATGGATTCAAACCGTGAGATCCAAGGCATGAAATGATGGGAGTGAAGGCTAATCAGTGTTATAACTAACAACTTGACTACACACCTTGCCAGTTTTGCCCAAATCACAGCTCCCATAATATTGCATGGAGAGTAACTAAGGACCCTGTTTTGTAAGATAAGGAGGCTGGGTTTCCAGCATCCTTCTTGGAATCTGAGTACTGATTAGAATCAATTGTCCTTTAAGCAGGAGAAGATACCAGTATGGTGAATGCTTGTCTATCCTTCCTTTCTTCCATAACAAGAGCATCAATACCCAGCATCCACACTACAAAGCCCATAACTCTCCACTTTGGTTCATTTTAAGTGGCAACTGTCTTGATATCAAATCCAGCTTTTTGGGCCTTCCGGGGTCTAACAGGAAATAAGACTAGGAGTCAAGCCAAGGGCAGGCATGGATTAAGCCAAGGAGGGGCACCCTCTAGAAACTCCTCAGAAATTGCCTCAAATTCACACCTTGATACCAGCAACCAGCATCCTCTTTTGAAATGGATATACTTCTTCCTGCATCACGACCCTGAGAAAAACGTAGCCATCACCAGATACCAAATTGCCCCAATTTTTCAGTTTCTGACTAGTCCGGAATTTCTTTCCGTCAACACTTGGAAACTATCAGAAGCCATATGTTTCTTTTGTTTATCTTGCAAACTTCGAAGAGGATTTTCTTATAACCCCCTGAAAAACCTAAGTTCTTAAATTCAGTACCACTTTTTGTCTGAATCCACACTGCTCTGCCCCTTAATCTCCTCCTCTTTCTAGCCCTTGCTTCATTCCCAAATCTCACTAATACTCCCTGGACCCCTGATAAAGTCCTCTGCTGAGTCAGGAGATCCGTTCCCAGCTTCCTTAATCCCAACATTCCCTCATTGAGTTTCACCCACCACACTTTCTAATGCATTTGTTGCTGTTGCTTGAGAGTAACACTACTTCTCATGAAGGAGAGCCTAGCTTCAGCAATCAGTTGCAGTATCACCCAAAGCCTTAGTTTATTCCCTTCTAACTATTTCTTGCCTTATTGTGATAGTCTTGTTTGCTTAATATATGGATACATGGGATGTGTAAATGCTTTAATTCAGTTCAATAAAGTTTCATCAGTTATTTTTGGACATCTGACTGTGTCTTTTCATAAGCTCTACCTGTATGCACAGGGTTTAAAGTCCCGTATGTTACTCGACCTCTTGCTAAGTCATGTGAGATACTTCTAAGTCCCCATTGAAGTTGAGAACTTGCATGGACTTTCCATGGACACAAGTGTTTCATGTAAAACTCACTCACTCACTCACTTCCGTCCTTCTTTCCTTCCTTGGTACTGAATGTTTTGGGTGAAGCAGTTTGTATAATTCCTTTAAACTTTCAACTACAACCTAGCATGTATACATTGCCCCACTGACATGAAAGCCTCCTGTTGCCAAGCATATCTGATCCTTTTCACAAGCATCTGCACTGAGCAGCAGGGTAGCACTGTGGGTTTCTTAATCATTATTATTGATAATATATTTTTAACTCCATTTGTATTCAGGATTTATGTTTTTATTCTATTCCCATCTGTTAACAGTGGCCATGGGACCATCACAATTGCCCACCCCTGTTATACAGCAGAGAGTGTAAGACTACCAATTATGGACTAGCAATTTTTAATCATTGTCAATGCTATTGCCTCTTTTTATTGGTACTGCTATGGGATGACCATGGTGCTCTTCTCTGTCTCTCTCTCTGTCTCTCTCTTTCTGTGTTTGTGTGTGTGTGTGTTTTCTTTCAGTCTCTCCCTCTGCATAAAGGAAAATGTTATTGCTGGACCTGGGGAAATTGTTGCTTCCTCAGTTCCATTATGTGATGTTTCTTGGAAAGCTTGATTAATTCTAACAGAATCAGCAGTACGTTTTCTAATTAATAAGGTATTTCCTCTGTTCAGTACAAAAACGGAGCATTTAATGGCTGCTGTTAAGTCTTCAAGTTGTCACATCATCAGATTTGAATAATCCTAATGGGATTAATGTTTGCCTGTTGTGTTCCATCCATTATTTTTATGGTCCATTTTCCCTCCCCTTCCTATACACATTGTTCTTCCAGAAGGGCAATTTTCTCCCAAGCATGCTCTTGCTGCTAATCTTGTCTATCATGTGGGAAGTGCAAGGCACAAAGGAACCCACCAGTTTAAATGGATGTAAGCTTGGGAAATGTTGGAAATTTTCAAGGAGGAGAGGTGCAATGGCCCTTGGAACTTGTAGTCTCCCCCAAGGCTACCACAGTGACTACTGTCCTGAGGACTGACTCCAGTGTCATGGGGCACCACCACCACCCACCAACTGATGGGTAGCTTGCCTTTGTGTCTCCTGTCCTCCCCTCATGCTGCATCATGACTCTGCTCATGTTACCTGTAGCCTAGTAAGTATGGTGAAGATGGGGAGGTGTTTGGGAAGTATAAAGCTATGGAGAGGCTGGGGTGTTTTAGTGGGCTGAGGGGGAAGCCAAATGACACCAAGAAGTGGTGAGACTCAGGGACTTTCCACTGGCTCAAAACATTATTTGAATTATCTCTCTCTCGTTTTTGAAAGGGTACAATCTGTTTGAGTCAAGGGAGGAAGGACATTGCTGAGACCCAATCTACATTGATCAACACACCTCAGAATATTCTAAGGGTTAATCCAACATTAGCCCTACTTAGTACAGCCCTGTTTTGTTTTTGTTTTTTTAAAAATCAATTTGTATTGATGTTAATATTAACAACTTTACACTACACAAATCTCATCATATATAGTCATACATCAGAGTCCTTGCTGTATTAACATTTTAGAGGCTGAAATAGCCCAGATGTCCAGCTGATCTCATTTGGTTAATGTCTTCAGCTTGGATTACAAGTAACTAGAGATGGTTCAGCACATCATTAAATCTCCAAAACAACTTCCAGAGAGAAGTGCTAAACCATCTCTAGTTGTTTATAATTTGTGCCTTTAATGTTGATGCCATTAACAAAATCAGTGAAATCTGGCTTGCCTATTAATAATGTACATCCTATTTATATCTATGGACCTGCTCTAAGAATTGAACCCAAATTTCTTTCCCTAGAAATGAATGGAGTGGAGATCTAAACATGCACAAGAGACCCATCAAGTAATCTTTACATGCACAAGGGATCCATCAAGTTACTGGAGATCTGTGTTTGGCCCATTTACTAGAAGTCCTTGAGGAAAAGTCTCAATCATGGACCTCAGTTAATCTTTTGAAATTCTTTGTTAAAACAAAATGGCACAGTGGTGCTAGCATTTAGATGCAACCATACCAGACTGCATTATATATTAGTCACATATGATTTCTAAGGAAGTAAGACATGCGAATAATAACCATGTACGACTGACTAGCAGGGATGTACAGCTGTCTCATGAGGTACAATCTAGCAGGACTTTTGGATTGCAGCATGAATATATTATCTAGAAAAGGCAATTAGAAAAAAAAATTCTTTCCCTAAAAATCTAGTCTTTGATAGAGGAACTGGTGGCACACAGCCATGGAATCATCACCAGATACAGTTACAGAGCAGAGTATTTCTGTTATGTGCTGGCTTCCTCAGACTTAGTAACCAACAGCTTCTGAGTTAAACAGTGAGCTTTATTGCTACAGAAATCTAAAGCACGAACCATACAAAAGTGTTGCTTAGAATGAAAAATATTTTCAAGGCAGTAGAATAAAAGGTATCTACAATCAACAGAATCTGCTGGGCTATACAGTCTTTGGCCATCCATCATCCCCACGCCCCTTTCTCACTGAGAGTGGGCACTACCTGCCATGCTCATAGCTCCCTGCAGGTGCAAGGCCACTCATCCAATTTCTTGACACATACCATCCTCTCTTGTCTCCCCATTACACACAGATTTCTTACAAGCACAGGAAAGATGCAAATATCAAACGGCATCTTTGATGACACACACTGCATTACAACAGTCTTTTGTCAGGAGAAGTTCACCTTCGGGACTGATCCTGACAATTTCTCTGAAGGAGAAATGGAAATGCATTGTTACCTATAGTCATGTTGGGAGACTTGATGCTTCATAGAATCATAGAATTGTAGAGTTGGAAGAGACCATGAGGGCCATCCAGTCCAACCCCCTGCCATGCAGGGATACACAATCAAATTATTCCTGAGAGATGGCCATCCAACCTCTGTTTGAAGACCTCCAAGGAAGGAGACCCCACCACACTCAGAGGCAGCTCTTACTGTCAGGAAGTTCTTCCTAATGTTTAGATGGAATCTCTTTTCCTGTAGTTTGAGTGTGTTCCACTGCCGAACAGCTTTTATTGTCAAAAAGTTACTCCTAATGTTGAGGTGGAATCTCTGTTCCTGGAGCTTGCATCCATTGTTCCATGTACTAGTCTCTGGTGCAGCAGAAAACAAACTTGCTCCATCCTCAATGGAGGATGGAGCATGTGTATATGTGTGTATATGTCTGTCCTTACACATGTATAATCTAGGGATGGAAAGCATATTCAAAATTCAGAGAGAAAGGGAAAAAAAACCATAATGGGGTTTCTCAGAGGCTGGGAACCTCCAACAACCCTGAAGTCTTTTTTGGTGTGTTTTGACCCCCAGTCTTTGAACAGACCTGAGGGCTGCTTCTGCCCTCCAGCCTTCAAAATAAAGGCAGGGACGTTCCTTGGCTGTCCCAGCCCTCTCACAAGCCATGACATGGCTGTGTTGGAAGGTTGCAGAAAAAAGGGTGAGGAGGTGGGAACACTTTATCCTCCCTATGAGAACATCAACAAAAACAGCAATCTTGAAGACATTCCCTCAGCAGTGAGAAAACTGATTAAATTATTCCTTCTCTCTCTGGGAACAAATAATTTAAACAAGCACATTCTTAGTATGATCTGTGTTAAATACTATCACATGTTAGCTTTCTTTATCTACCACAGAAGTCTCTTCCTTCGCATTGCCAAAAACACAAGCATTTTTTAAGATTGCACTTTGCCTTGCACACTACTGCAGCACAACCATGGAACAGCTGCTGCTGCATTGGCACATTTTTTCTCTGGATGCCCCCTAACCTACACACCTTGGTGTCATCTTTCCATACTACAGCACCTCTTTTTCAACACTTCTCTGCTCCTTACTTACGTGATGTAATTGTACAACTGCATTTCTTGGCTGAAGACATCATAGGTTTGGCTCACTATGCACCAAGTGGGTGGCAAATCTCTGTGGTGCTGTTGATCTATACATCTCTTTCAGAAGACCAGACTCTCTGGGGACTTCTTCACTGGAGTATTACAAATATGGTGTTTTCAGAAGAGATCTGGAATATGTAAACAATAACAGATTATTTTGGTTTATCTGTCTGTAGAATGACTCATCCCTGCTAAATAACAAGAGTGAACTCAGAGTCAGAAGTATCAAGGAAAGCCTGAGACTGATCAGAAATTAACTTCTGATCGGTATATGTGCTTTTGTTTGTTTGTTTGTGTTTGTTTTTTGTTTTTTGGTGGTGGGGAGTCATATGAATCAGTAGCCAACCATAATAATATGAAATTTCAGTGTGGTGTAACAGAGCAGGGGTGGAGAGAGTATGGACTGCAAGTTCCAGGACCATTTTTGTGGCCACAGGGACCCCTAGAGTTCTAAAATATTTTTGACAGAGGGTTTTTCCCCAGGGAAAAAAAAAATATTCATCCTCAAATGCTTCCAAATGCCTTCTAAGGGGAGTAGAGCAATTTCGTTTTGCTTGGTGCTATTTTAGGCCCAAGAAGTGGCTGCTTCAATACTTCCAGGTTTGTTTGTGTTTAAAAGTCTCTCCTGGTCATAAAATGGTGAAAATTTTGTGGTGAAAATTTTCCCTAGAATGCATTGGGGGGGGGAGACAAATAGATTTCTGTGGGGGGGGGCAGTGGAGGAATGAGGCCCTTCAAAATCTCTTAGTGGGCTAATATGGCTCTGTAACTCCCAACAGTTGTCCGCTCTGCGTTTGAGCGATCCAGGAACTTGATAAAGTTCAAATTGCTGCTCAGTCATGAAACACACTGTGTAACTTTGATCCAGTCAGTCTGCCCCACTTTGCTGATCTGTTGCTGTAGAGTCATAGAACCATCGAGTTGGAAGAGGTCTCATGGGCCATCAAGTCCAACCCCCTGCTCAATACGGGATCTCCAGCTAAAGCATGACCAGCAGGTAGCTGTCCAGACTCTTTTTGAAGATGTCCAGAGAACCACCGCTCTAGGCAATTGATGTCATTACTTACTGTCAAGTCATTTCTTCTAATGTTCAATTGAAATTTACCCTCCTGTAACTTCAAACTATTAGACCTGGCCCTACCCTCTGGAGCAGCAAAGAACTGCCTCCCTTTCTCTCTGTGACAGCCCTTGAAGTATTTAAAGAATGCAATCATGTCACCCCTCAGTCTTCTCTTCTCCAAGCTGAACATGCTCCTGCAATTTGTATGTTTTGCTCTCCATACATCTTAACATCATCAATGTCCTTCTTTGAACCTGCTCCAACTTGTCTATAAACTTCTTAAAATGAGGCAATCGGAACTGAACATAATACTACATATGAGGCCTGGCAGAATATAGTGGGACTATTTCTTCCCTCAACTTGGAAACTATGCTTCTATTAATGCAGGCTAAAATAGTATTCACTTTCTTTGCTGCAGTATCACACTGCTAGTTCATGTTCAGCTTATAATCAGCATAAATCCCAACATCCTTTTCACACATAATATCGTTTAGCCATGTATTCCCCATCCTATACCTGTGCATTTGGTTTTTGTGGCCTAAATATAGAATATTACATTTGTCTCTACTGAATTTAATTTTATTAATTTCTGCCCAATCTTCTAGTTTATCTAGGTCCTTCTGAATTCTGTTCATATCTTCCAATATGTTAGCCACCCCTCCAAATTTTGTGTCATCTGCAAACTTGATAAGGATTCCCTCCACATCACTATCTAAGTCATTGATAAAAATGTTGAAGTGAATTGGCCTTAGGATAGAACCCTGAGGCACACCACTAAAAACCTTCTTGCAGTTTGAAGCACAGCCATTGATGATGACTATTTGAGCATTACTTCCCAACCAGTTATGGATCCATATGACAATGTTCCCATCTATTCCACATTTAATCAATTTGCTAATTAAAACGTTATGGGGGACCTTATCAAATGCTTTGCTGAAATCCAGATAAGTGACATCCACAGCATTCCCACCATTTACTAAACCAATGACCTGATTGAGAAAACATATGATTAATTTGGCAGGATTTGATCTTGACAAACCTGTGTTGGCTTCTATTAATCACTGCATTGTCATCAAGATACTTGTAGACAGACTCCTGTATAATCCATTCTAATAATTTTCCAGGTATTGAGGTTAGGCTAATTGGTCAGTAGTTTCCTGGATCTTCTTGTTTGCCTGTTTTGAAGAGCAGGACAATGTTTACCCTTTTCAAAACCTTTGACAACTCACCTGTTCTCCAAGATTTCTCAAAATGGTGGAAAGGGATTAAGAGAGTACTTCAGCAAGTTTTTTCAGTACTTTGGGTTGCAGTTCATCTGGTCCTGAAGATCTGAACTCATTTAGGTTAGGAAGGTGATTCCTGACCAATTCCATATCCATCTTGATTTGCAATCTAGATCCCTTGCCAAGGTCTCTGCTGAGGCATGGAATCTAACAGTCCTCTGTTTTTTGTTTTTTTTTTTGTTTTTGTGGGGGGGGGACTGAAGAAAAATAGGTACTGAATACTTCTGCCTTTTCATTGTGATCTGTTAGCATTTTGCTATCCTTATTGAACAGTGGTCCCACTGTCTCCTTGGTCATTCTCTTGTTTCAAATGTATCTGGAAAAAAAGCCTCTTGCTGCTCTTTGCTTGATTAGCCAGCCTCAGCTCATTTTGAGCTTTAGCTTTCCTTATACTACTCCTGCTAGCCTGGGCTACATATCTATACTCTTCCTTGATGAGTTGTCCTTCCTTATATTGTATATACATACTTCTTTTTTTCTTTTCATTTCTTCCTTGAATTTGCCATGCAGCTCCATTGGCTTTTTCAGATATTTTTCATTTTTCTTCATCCATGGGATTGTTTGTGATTGTGCTTTTTGTAATTCATTCATTAAAACCCCCACCACTGTTGGGTCTCTTTTTCCTTTACCGTGTCTAGCCATGGGATTCCACCCAGTTATTCCCTGAACTTGTTAAAATCAGTCAGCTTTACTGAAATGCAAGGTCTATGTTTGATTATATTATTCTTTGTCTCACAATGGCAAATTCTACTTTACATGGTCACTTCCCCCTAAAGTACCAACTACTTTGATTCCAGTGACCAACTCCTCCATATTGGTTAGAATCAAGTCCAGGAGTGTCAATCACCTTGTTCTATCTCTTGAAATATGAAATTACATGCAAGGCATATCAGAAATTTGTTGGTGTTCCTATCTTAGCAGAGTTAGTCTCCCAGAAGATATCAGGATAATTGAAGCCCTCCATAACTACTAATTCTTGCATCTTTGAGATTTATGAGAATTGTTTCTGAAAAGTATAATCCACCAACTCTTTTTTGTTTGTACTAAACTCTTACCACTATGTTGCATTTATTTATTTCCTCTCCTTATTTTTACCCAAATGCTCTGAACTGGTCTACTCTGATCATTCTCATAGATTTCTGTACAACCAAATATAACTCTACCCCCATCCCTTTCTCCTATGTCTATTATTTTTTACTAGTTTGTAACCTTCAATTGTAATATTCCAAACATGGGAGTCATACCACCAGGTCTCTTGTTATGCCTGTAAAGTCATATTCACCTTCCTGCACTAGGACTTTCAAGTTTATCTTTGTTGTTTCCTAAATTCATTTGAAGCTTTGTTTGTTCTCACCTACTAATTTACTGTCAGTTTTTCTATGGATCCCATTCTCTTCCTTAGCTTCTGCTCTAGAATTCACATCCTTGTGTTTAGAGCTTGCCTTTGGGCGCATGTTTGAGCTATCATCTCCAACCCCCCCAACAATTTAGTTTAAAAGCCCTCTTGATCAGATTTGCTGTGCTGCTACTAAAGACATTCTTCCCAGTATTTGTGAGGTGCAGCCTATCTATAGCCAATAGACCTGTCTCAGAAGTGAAGACTGGTCCCTGAAGTCAAACTTCTCCCATTGACACCATCTGCATAGCCAGTCATTCACTTTTAGTATCTTCCTGTCCCTGTGTAGTCCTCTATCCTAAACTGACAGAACTTACATGAATTCTACCTGTGCTTCAAACTCCTTCAGCTTCCTGCCCAAAACTTCATAGTCAGTGGTGATTTACTCAAAGCTATTCTTGGCTGTGTCATTGGTGCTCACATGGATAAGGAGAAAGGGGCACTGATCTGTGTTGATGAGTTTTGTCAAGTTGTCAGTGACATCTCTGATGTGTGTACCAGGAAGACATCATACTTCCTGATTCATCTTGTGAGTCTGGCACACCTATACACCTCAGCAATGAGTCCCCATCCACCAGTACCTTTCTTTTCTTGTTGTTGTTGTTGCTGCTTACCTTGACTTCTGCCTTGGCATGTGGTATCCCTTGTTGCTGGTTTCCTATTTTAGCATCTTTAGCATCTTTACTGCTACTATACTCCTGAAGATGTACGAAATGATTGCTTAGTTGGAGAGGTTCTGAATCCCTTCTGTACAGTCTGTTCCTGACAATGACTTTCTTCCAGGGTGTTTCCTCACTGTTACAAACTGCTTCATTTTCCTTGGCAGATTATTCCTATTGGTGTTATATGATCAATTCTCCCTGTGTTCTATCCAGGAAGTTGCCATGTTCTCTGATGCATTGAAGAGATACAACACATAGCTGTAGTGCACAGACCTTCTCTCCTAATTTGCACTTGCTGCAGGTGTAGTTGGTAATGTTTTCTGGCAAGGCCAAACATTACACTAACACTGCAGCAGACAATTACAGATCCTTCTACCTCCATCTCTGTAGTTATTTTCCTCCCCTTCCTCTCTTCTCTATAGAGCTTCTCAGTTTTTCCTGTACTTCTTGAAACTTTCTTCTAAGGGAGCTGTGCCATTCCCGTGATGTTTAGCAGTACTGACCAAGGGCTTGGTTACACGGTGAAAAAAAGCCGTGAAGAATTCACCAAGATTCCTAATTGTTTACATGCATTGCGGCACAAAGTTGCCTCTTTCAGAAGGAGGGGGGCACAAAAACCCATTAGTAATGCAATAAAGGATTTCGGGACTTTTCCCAACTTTTTTGAAAAGTAGTGCATTTTCGATAGTCTAAACAAGCATTACACTACGTGCTGTGTGAATTACCAGCAATCTTTCGGATACATTCACAGCAGAGCTTTGCCATGATGGTTGAACTCAACAGGGAGGGGTTTGGACAAGGAGGGGATGGAGGAAAGATCCATGTTGTTTCCAGCCACGAAAAAGACAGTGAGTGCTAGCCTTGTGTGTGTGTGTGTCTTTCCTTGTCTCCCTCCTGCCTTGCTACTTTCAGTCTCTGTGTGTGGGAATGATCTAGTCTCCTCTCCTGCATCATGTCCCTTCCCTTCTCCCTGTCTTGTGCTTAGCCACGAAAAAGACTGGAGCTTTAGCCTTGTGTGTGTGTGTCTTTCCTTCTCTCCCTCCCTCCTTGCTATCTTGTGCCCAGCTGCTACGATCTGAAGAATTAAGCAAGCCTTTTCCAGTCTTTCTTGTGTGTGTGTGTGTGTGTGTGAATGTTCATCTCAGGCATTCCTGTGGTAATCAGAGGATGTGCTGGGGAGGCCACGCCCCTGTCTCAGTCTGTGTGTGAATATCAAAGTGGAACACAGCTGAAAACTAAACCGATAGATCAATTAAGCCATATATCATCTGAACGATGCACTACAGCTGCGAAACAGCGATAAAGCGGAAATTACCGCAATAAAAACTGTCGTGTAATTGAAGCCCAAGTTGCTCCAAGGCTTCCCCAGTGTCGCCTCTGGGCTAGGCAGGGACCTGTGTCCCTGACAGTTTCCATTGCTGTGCTGGTGGCAGGAGTCATACTGGTGGAGATTGTAGTGATAGCAGGGCCAGGGTCAGGGTGGCACTTGCTTCTGCCTCTTCCTCCTCTGCCATGACCACCACCTCCTCTGCCACTGCTGCTGGGCTGTCTTCTCTGCTTTTGCTGCTGCCTGCTGGTTGCTGCTACCACCACTCTGTGTTGCTCCTTTCTAATGTCAGACATGGCCCACACTGGCAATACTTTTTTTCAATACTTCCAGGCACTAGAATGCTAGAATGAACACCTCCTTAAGCTTGCTGAAGGAATTATGTACAGTCGTCCCTTCCAATTTGCAGGGGTTAGGGGCGGAGAACCACTGCAAAATTGGGAAAAAATGTGAATAACCTTTGGCTCCCCCCCCCAATGAGCTCCCCTGCTAAAGCAGTGGTGGAGCTTGGGAAGCCACACCACCACCTGCCCATCCCCCCCACACCCCTGCAAAAGTGGTGGCAGGGATGGGAAGCCTCAGCACCACCTGCCCGCCCTTCCCCCCACAATGAAGCAAAGCCAACCAAACTCACAGCACTTGCCGCAGGTTTGGTCAGCTTTCCTTTCCTGTGGGGAAAAAGCCAAAAATTGCTCACCCCCCTCCCCACAGCCTCACAAATCCACGAATTCACAAAACCGCGAATCGGAAGGGATGACTGTATACATAATTACACATATAACTATGTATTATATTAAATAACTTTGTTGTGGACCAAGTCACATGTTATCATTTTTATTATTCGACATATGATCTAATGTTAATATGATAATATTACCATTAGATCATATCATATGATATGATCATATGATAATAAAACCAGTACTTTGGATGTCTAATGTGCCGATTTTGTTCTGGTTCCAGCTCTGTGCATCTGTAATTCATTTAGGAACAATTATAGGTGTGCCTGTGTTTATTAAACATCACAATTTCACACATAACAGGAGATTTAACAAACCAGTAGAAGAGCAGTACATTGTGTTTTGTCTTGAAAATAGAAGCATGAGTGATTCACTCGATTTTATCCTCGGAGACTTAATCTCCTCAGAATGCTACATGTCACTGGCTGTGTGTGCATATGCATTCAGGATTCAGTGAAGGCTGAATCTTTTTTAAAAAGCTCCTCTCCGAGGACACATCATTTGTGCCCTGTATTGGACAATTAATGTCATTTGAAGAGGCTGAATTAATGGCCCTCATTAAAAGCACCTGGAGAGTATTTCATTGTCAAGCAGTAACTGCAACCAGCTTATAATGACCAAGCAGAGACCAAGGTTATGCCCTCCCAATCTTTACAATTTTAAAAAACAAACAAACACGAAAGTATTCCATTGCTTTCCACTGTACAATATGCAAAATGTTTGGCAGCTGCTCACATCTAGCAGTGCTGACAGTCTTCACAATATCTCACTGGCAGTTGCTGACCCGTGTCTGTTCGAGGTCAACCAAGAGAAGACAGGCACATCCTTGAACGGTCCCCAGATGTCCTCGATGTGTTACATACACCAAAGGGCAGGTGCACAGAAGACAACTGCAGTATCAACTTGATACTGGAAAAACTTTGGGTGGATGTTTTTTTAAACACTATTTTTGAAGAAAAACACACTTCTGGCTCCTCTGCTGGGTCTGTTTCTGGCACCATTTCAGACTGATTTATAGGTAGGGATGCGGATGTCAAAAAGCATTTCACTTTGGGGTGCACAATCTATGGCAAAACAGCTGTGGATTTAAAAAGCATTTGTGGTGGTTTTTCTTTTATTTCTTATGTGAGCTTGAACCACATTATCAAAGAACTTCTTAAAGAAGAGTTTACAAACAGTTAAAATAAAGCTGGACCAGATGACTCAACGATTCACAAACCAATCAAACTTTTTTTAGTCAAAACTTTAGAATAAAATATTGTCTTTTTATTTATATTTCCAAACTGCTCTGGATTCAAACAGGGTGTAGGATAATATACCTGAGAGGGTCACAACTATAATCCTACACCCACTTATGTGAACTCAGTGGCTTCAGTCTTGCAGAATCAATGGGAACTCAGTAAGCCAACATTTATATAAGTTTTGTTGATTCAGTGTTCTCTTATGCTAGGACTAATCCTTGGTACAAGGATACTGGGGCTTGTTTCTAAATAGACACATGTAGAATTTTGACTGTAAATCAGTTAAGTCCATCTGCCCAAGATCTTTATCAGAGAACATTTTAGATCTTCATAGTTCTTTAACTTCTATTTAGAAAGAATCACAACCCAAAAACATCACCCAAGGAGACCTTCTGCTGTGCTTTTTGCAACCGGCCTTGTTTATCTCGGATTGGCCTTTTTAGTCATCAGCGCGCTTGCAGAAAGTGCAGGATGAGTCCTTCCTGAATCTTCATTTGCAAAGAAAAGCCAGAGAGAGAGATGCAGAAGTTTCTGGCTGCTGGCCCTCTTGATTTTTATTGCACTTACTTATTGATAAGTATTTTAAAATCAAATCTATTCTTAACAGCCCTGGAAGCACTTGGGACTGAAAAGCAAAGCAGCAAATAACAGTAATAAATAAGCAAACGCTGTAGCCTTAATTATTATTACTAATAATTGTTATTCATTTAACTTTTATGTGTTACATGAAAAACAATGTTCCTTCAGGACTCCCTCCCCCCGCAAAGATTTTCTTTTCTATTTTAAATCCCCTGAAAAGCAGTAATACTTTTAAAAAGGGAATTCAGCTCCTGAACTTGAAAGAAAAAAAAAGATGTGAGAATAAAACTCATTCATCAGATTTTTAAAAAGTCTTTGATACATTTGTATCTACCTAATGCTCTGCCCAAACTCTTTTCTAGTTTGTTCCATTTTATTTAAGAAAGCTTCTGTTACAGAAGAAGTATATAAATAATATATGAATATATTTTGACTGAACTCCTGTGATATATGGATGCACTTTGACTGACCATGGAGTAAGACCCACTAAAGTCAATGTAGCTTATAGAGCAGTGATGGGCAACCTTTTGAGCTTGGCATGTCAAACATCGCCAAAACACTGAGCATAACTCAGGTGGTGTGTCACTTTGAGGAAAAAACAGTATTTTGCAATATTTATTGTTTAATCAAAATATTATTAATTGTTTATTAATAATTAATGAGTTGTCACAACTCATGTGACAACTGAGTAATCAAAATGTACAATCATTCCTTCACATTTGTGGGGGGTTGGTTGGGAAGATCTCCAAAAATGTGAAAAATCCGTGAATAATAACAGCCCTCCCAGCCTTTTGAAAGTGGCAACGGGGCCTCCCACCACCACCCCGCCAGCCTCCTGAAAGTGGCGATGGGGCCTCCTGAGGCCCCATCGCTACTTCCCCCCCAGCCTACCAAAAATGGTGACGGGGCCTTCGGAGGCCCCATCACTACTTTCCCCCCACCTCCCCTGGCCTGCCTCTGACCCATGGGATTATTTGGGGGGGATACCTCACCCACAAGTGAAGCGGGGAAAGATATAAAAGAGGTGGACTTACCTGCTAGAGGTAGAGGAAGGCTGGGGGGTACGGTAGCGAGTGTGGGAGCAAGGCGGAGTTGGAGATGAGGAGGCAGCCTGAGTAGCCATGGAGCAGAGCATGTGTTGCCGGCTAGCCTAGGAGCGATTATGCGTGCAGCTCCTCGGCTCCCAGACCCTCGGCTTCTTTCCTTCACAGCACTTACTCCCCCTCCCCACAATGCCATGCACACACACATGCACATTCTCCCCCTCCCTCTTTTGGCAGCTCCCCTGTGCAGAGCTATTCAGGAGGGCTCGATTGGAGAATCGGCGCGTGGTGCCCTGGGCTCAAACAAGAGGCCCACCGCCTTCCCCAGCCTTTTCAAGGTGGCTCTGAGGCATCAAAGCCTTGGACCCCCTCGGTAAGGCCGAGGAGAGGCCGGGGAGAGCCCGGGCAGAGTCCCTCCCTCCCACCCGCTGCCTTCCCCGGCCTTCCCGAAGCAGCTCTGAATCTTCGAAGCCTCAGACCCACTCAGGAAGGCCGGGGAGAGGCAGGGTAGAGTCCCTCCCTCCCACCTGCTGCCTTCCCGGCCTCCCCGAGGCAGCTTCGCAGCTTCAAAGCCACGGAGCCCCTCCAGAAGGCTGGGCGGACACCCTCCTGCTTGCCCACCACCTTCCCTGGCCTCCCTGAGGCAGCTCTGTGCCTTGAAAGCCACAGAGCCCCCTCGGGAAGGCCGGGGAGAGGCAGGACAGCCACCCTCCCGCTCGCCTGGCATCTTTCCTGGCCTTTCTGAGGCAGCTCCGAAGCTTTGGAGCCACCTCAGGAAGGCTGGGGAGAGGCCGGGTGGCCACCCTCTTGCTCGCCCGCCATTTTTCCTGGCCTTTCTGAGGCAGCTCCGAGGCTTCAAAACCTTGGAGCCACCTCGGGAAGGCCGGGGAGAGGCCGGGTGGCCACCCTCCACCCGCCCACCATTTCCCCTGGCCTTTCTGAGGTGGCTCCGATGCTTAGGAGCCACCTCAGAAAGACTGGGGAGGGGCCGGACAGCCACCCTTCCGCTCACCCACTGCCTTCCCCGGCAGAGTCCCGTCCACCAGCCACCTTACGCGGCCTTTCCGAGGCGGCTCCGGGGAAGCACGGCAGGCCTCAGGAGTAGTGGTGGCCAGGTGGGGGGGGAGGCTCCACCCCCACCTCCCTAAAGTGGTGATCAGGGCTTTGTAGCCCTGCCCGCCACTTTCCTCCACACTCCCCCCTCCCTAAAGTGGCGATCGGGGCTTTGTAGCCCCGTCTGCCACTTTCCTCCCCCCTCCCTAAAGTGAGGCTTTGAAGCCCGGATCACCACTTTTGGGGAGGGTGGTGAGGTTGTGGGCAGTGGGAGGAGGCCTACAGCCACATGTCAGCACAAATGGTTACACGTGTCAGTGCTGACACACGTGTCATAGGTTCACCATCACTGTTATAGAGCAATCCAGATGAGAAATGTAGTGGAATGCCCACTGCCACTTTCTAATGCATGCAAGCTCAAACTGGCCAGGAAGGAAGAATTTTTCTTTGTCAGATTGAGTAGTTGTTAGATTGAGTAGTTGATGGACCCAGAATAACACTTTTCCAAGACAGAAGCGTTTCTTAAGATATATGAAAACAAAGAGGGTGATGGAGCAGGGTTTTCCTTTTCTTTTCTAGTTTTGGTTCTCTTTCTGTCAGATAGCAGTGGGTTGCCAGAATGAAAACTGGAGAAAGCACCTGAACTTTTAATGGTACAGCAAGCGCTGCTGTAGGTCCTTGAATACAACCGATATTTTTTTTATGGTGATCAGTGTAGGGGTGGAGGTGGCTTGAAAGTTATTTAAGTGCTTGCCATGATGGAGTTCCCATCATCCTGCCTGTAGGGTGATGCCACTCCCATCATTCTGCAAAGACTACATTTTCCATTATCTACAAATATGATTGCCTTGTCAGCATGGCATCAGGTAAGGAAAGGGTTAACTGGAGGTGAGGGTCTAAAACACCACCTCCACAGAATCTCCTGAGATAGCATCATCAATGACATCTTCTCACCTGATGCAGGCTTGACCAATCAAAAATGCCAGAATGGGAATTCCAAATAAGGTGTAACTGCTTTGTGTGAGCACATGGCTTGGGTCAGACCATGTGGTTTGAGACAGACAAAGGAGGCTCTGAAACGAACACCATGTTTTAGAGGAAAGAGAGGCCAGGAATAGCTGTTAGAGCAGGGCAGGCTGGCCTAGCTCACAGCTCCCCTAATTCCAGATGGATATGAACTCCATCCTATGTATGACTGATTGAGATTGTGAGTAGAATCTTTAGGGACTGTTTAGATGTTGTGTCCAGGCATTTCTATTTGATTTCTTAAACTTGGCTGAGAATGTAGCTGAATGTAGCTTAATTTAATTCCATACTTTTGCTATTTCTGTAACTCTAAAGTGTACCTGGAGGTTTGGAAGGTGCCTGCCCTCATGAGAGATTTGAATGACTTTAACTTGCTTGAATAAAATAAGCTTTTTTTTTTCCTAATTTTCCTGTACGCTGGTGTTGCACACATCTTATTTCTTTGCCATTGCTACAGTCCTCTCTCTCTCTTGGGTAGGAGGAGGAATTGGTTAGTTCTACAGTGGTGAGTAATCCCACTGGTTAATCATAGACCCCACACAGCTTTTCACTGCGCTGTGCAAAAAGGAGGCAACTCAGCAAGTGATGGCAGCTTTTTGGCCTGTAGGGGGTGCCCTTGAGTGAGCCTGCTCAGGGTTACCTTTATAGGGAAGCTAACTCTGGGGGTTTCAAGCTGAGAGCCTCCAGACTAGCCTGGCAGTGTTTTTTGAGTAATTGAAAGAAATCAGTTCACTCTTCTGCGGACATAAGATGGACAATTTGGGAGTATGGAGTGGTCAAGGGCTAGAGTAACAGCCATGGAGGCTGCATACAGACCCAGGGCCACACTTTGCCCATCTCTCAAGTAGCTGATGAGTCCAGATCTTTATCAGGGGAACTGGGATGTTAAAACTGGATTCACCAACCCTGCCCATGGACTACCCCATTTTGTAGCTGTCCATTAGATATTGTCAAAAGGCCAAATCCACTTTCAGCTTACTGTCTGCTCTTGGTGTAATGTGGACTTCTGAAAAAGTGAAGCCACACTGCTGAAGGCAAGTGGGCAGGCTCTAATGTACCACTCTAAGACCTTCTAGCTATCAATATCGGGGGATAGGGGTAGGATTACACTCCTACTCCACACTGGTGGTTCCACATTGTACAATTGGGCCTCGGTATCCACGGATTTGGCATCCACAGATTCCACCATCCACAGCTTGGAAATATTTAAAGAATTAATAAATTCCAGGAAGCAAACCTTGACTTTGTCATTTTATATAAGGGACACCATTTTACTACACCATTGTATATGATAGGAATTGAACAGTCACAGATTTTGGTATCCACGGGGGGTTCTAGATCCAACCCCCAGTGGATACCAAGGGCCCACTGTATTTCCAGATGCTAACATCTGTTTGTCCTCCCTTGTTTTTCATTCAAACTTTGGAGATCACTTAAAGAAGGGTTATTTAGTGATAACTATGATGATGATGAAATCTATTTGTTTGGTTTTTTAAAGAATAATGCTTTTAAAAAATTCCTAAGTGTATTTTCCTTTGTAGTGTAACATCTTTGTCTTCCTCTGATATAGTAATCCGAGGCATGGTATAAACAGATAAGTCAAAACAAGGAAAGAACTATTTAAAAATAGGATAAAAATCTTCATGTTTCATTTGCAGGTCAAACTAGTAATAAAAAACAGATATGTCTATGAAAATAGTTGAAGAAAAAGACCTGTTTATAAAAAGATTAAGCCACATCTGACAATAACTTTTGTCTGCTCACAAAACAGATGGATAATGGTACTACTAACCATAAAAATAAATAAAAATGCTGAGGAGCCCGTGAGTTGCAATTGTGAGTCTGAACTAGGATAACCCCATTGAATTAATGGAATTTACCTAACTGTTGACTTCCCAAATTCCCATTTGTAGGTAGACTTTGTGGGTAGACTTTCTTGACAAGTAAACAAGACCTACTTTCCAGTACATATACAAAGGTTCAGGTATGAAAAGATTCGAGCTCTGCAAAGATTACAATCTTATTTCTGATTGGCTTCCTGTTCACATTCTTCTTCCTGTGAGATTCTTGTCTCACTATTTAGCTGAGCTTTTGTACCTAAAGACGGCATTGCCTTCATGCCTGTTCAGATATACATGATGACAAGCTGCAGGCAAGCTATTTATCCAAGGGAAAGCTCAAAGGAGTTCTCAAAATAGATCTTGTGATGTTTTCAGGACCAGATTCAAAACAGTTGATATTAGAGCCATTTATAGGAATAAAGTGGAAAATGAAAGTTTTAACATATGCTTAGAACATATTTTTTTAAAAAAATAATGCATTTCCCCCCCACTACTATTGGCAAAGTAATCAATTGATCAGCTTTGGGAAGCCATTTTCAGAATTTTGCAAGATCCATGTTTCCATGGCTTATTCTTATCATCTCATGGCACACATTTATTTTTTAATTTTATTTTTAAAATAATAATGGTAATCTACAAAGTTGTAATGACAATGCTGCTACAAAAATCGTGTTTCTAATATCGACATTCTAAAGTCGAATCAATGAAAACAACAAGTAGGGTCAAATACTATCCTTCTGAAATGTGAGGGAGAAAATCACTCTGTTTCTCAACAAACCTATTTTCATATAATCATAGGGGTTGTCTAAATGGCACAAATGTTCCTCATGGAATTCAAGGAGAAGATGACCTGTCCTAATGGCAATCCACATTGTTTTGCCATATGGTGAAGGAGGGGGCGGCAAAAATAGCAAAAGCTCCATAGGAAAAGCCTTCATGGCTTTTCCTGGAGTTTTTAAAAAACAGGGAGGGGAATGTGCATTCCCATTCATTGGGACAAGGGATTTGATATGAATCCCTTTCCCATATGAGAAGAGCACAAATCTGATTGGCTGTATGAGTGTGGGGGTGGGGCTTGTTAACAGCAAGTTCCCACAGCCACCATATTGGATTTTTGCCTTAGCAAGCAATCGCTAAGGTGATAAAATGGAATGTGGTTTTTTCCTCCACCACTTTTTTTGTAAAGGTGAAATATCGCTTATGCACACTGTGAAAACAGGTCTTTTTTTAAAAAAAAAAAAAGTTTGGTGGCAAAAGATTTAAAAACACAAGTAATTCACTCTCAGCCACCATCTTGACTAGAGGGCATGCAAAGTTTATGGGTGCTGTAGAACAGTTAAGACAAGTCACAGCTGCTGCAAATTGCTATTACTGTGGAGCAACCTGTTTCTTTTGGCCTCATATAGAAAACCCAATAGAGTTGGAAGAGACCACAAGGGCCATCCAGCCCAATCTCCTGCCATGCAGGAATACCCAAAAGATGGCCATCCAGCCTCTGTTTAAAACGCCCCTGAAGAAGGAGACTCCACCACATGACAATGGAACACCCTCACACATCTCCTACCATCAGGAAGTTCTTCCTAATGTTCAGGTAGAATCTCTTTTCATAACTGGATTCTCTTTTGCTTTTTTTATAATAGATCCATTCCACCAAAACAGCATTTCCCCCATCTTAGAGAACCAAACAAACACTGAAAGGGCAATATGATGCAATCAAAATGTTAATTGTGTGTGTCCATTTTCTTTTACACATTTCTCTGACATGAAATCAGCCTTTAAACCCCCACACTTGCATGCTGTACATAAAAATGAAACCTGTTCACTGTCCCAGCTGTTCTGATGGCATGATTGATTCTAAGAGTGCCTTAGGACATCTTTAGGAGTTTTCTCTTTTGTTCTGAAGCCCATTAGACTAGACAACTGCTTTACGAATAGCCTGGGCATGCAACACTTGCTATTTTCCATGTTAACTCTCTGAACCAAGACTTATAGCTTTGGGGCTTGCACTCTTGCTTCCTCCTTAATTAGACTGTGAATAGTGTAATCATAGAAGGATAAAAGAAGTCAGGACACAATTAATTTAATCATTCAGGAATTATCTTTAGCAACAAGTGCCTTGCAATTCAAGGTAATTATCCACAAATGACTCAGTTACTGATAAGTATGATGGCGGGTGCTGGAATAAATGTGTGTGTATGTTCCACTCAGTCACCACTGGAGAGAGTGTATTAAGAGGTTAGCACTAAAAACATTTGCATGCTGAATCTCTGATCATCCCAATTAATATCACGTACGGACTTATCAAAGAAAGGGTTTGTGAGAACAAATGCAACTCAGAACTTGTAATTACAATATCTTTTTTTTCTGGTTAAAAGATGATAACTACAACCTAATGGGATTCTTTCTTTCTTTTTAACACAGAGACCTGATTTATATGTAACCATCACCAACATGGGAGTCACTCAGGCATGACTTCTCACAATCTGAACTAGCAGGATTGGCAAAGTTATGTAAGCATGGGATCGCAAACTGCAGAGTTTGTAGAAACTCATCTTGAAGAAAGAGCTGTGTCCAGTTCTGGGCACCACAATTCAGAAAGGATATTGACAAATTGGAGCGTGTCCAGAGAAGGGCAACTAAAATGGTGAAAGGTCTGGAAACAATGCCTTATGAGGAGAGACTTAGGGAGCTGGGTATGTTTAGCCTGGAAAAAAGACGGTTTAGAGGCGATATGATAGCCCTGTTTAAGTATTTGAAGGGATGTCACGCTGAGGATGGAGCAGGCTTGTTTTCTGCTGCTCCAGAGACTGGAACACGGAGCAATGGGTGCAAGCTCCAGGAACAGAGATTCCACCTCAACATTAGGAGGAACTTTTTGACAGTAAGAGCTGTTCGGCAGTGGAACGCACTCCCTCGGAGCGTGGTGGGGTCTCCTTCCTTGGAGGTCTTTAAACAGAGGCTGGATGGCCATCTGTCGGGGATGCTTTGATTGTGATTTCCTGCGTGGCAGGGGGGTTGGACTGGATGGCCCTCGTGGTCTCTTCCAACTCTGCAATTCTATGATTCTATGATTCTATGATTCTAATTCTTTGAGTAAAATCCAAGTAGCAGGCATGCAGGACTTTTGGAAACCAGAACACTGGCTTATTTTTTCCAAGCAGTGGGGGGGGGGCTTTGTTTATCTGAAACAAGCTTGGGAAAGCTTACCTTACTCAGCCCTTCACTCAAATTGCATTTGATGACTCACCCATGAAATAATGAGGGCAATAGAAGTTGGATTTAAAAAGAGCTACTTTATGAAAACTTCCACCTATTTAGTTCTTTATTTCTTGAGGCATGCAAAACTGGGGGTAAAACTGGTGCAGAAAAAGCTGGAGCTGGTAGTCTCCCCAGGCTTCCCTCCCATCTTCCCTGGGTGAAACACCTGAGCCCAGAGCAGTTTCCCAGAAACTGGGCTATACCCTGGGCACCACCTACTAGAAGGCAAGACCCCAGGATGATGCACCTCAAGTCACACAACTTCTGGCAAGGGCTCAGTCCTAGAGCCAGCCTCAAGGACAGCCTATCTCCCCATGTGACCTGCAGGTATAGTTTAATAGACTCATTCTTCACCCAAAGGGGGTGCCATAGGTGTACACCGAACTAACCCCGTCTCCCCCATCTTCTGTTAAGTGACTGCCTATTTAAGTCACCATCCAGTAACCAATCAACACTTCTCCTGTGACAGAGTGGGGTAGGTGAAAAACCCCATGCAAAAGTGGGGGGGGGAATTCCCACACGGCCCAGAAAGCGACCAGATAACTCACACTCTTGAAGAGGTGGGAGGGTGGGCTGAAAGAAATCACAAAGAGGAGAATGTCAAGGGCAGCAGCAACTAATAAAGCTAAAGCTCCACCCCTGAGCCTCTAAGCCATGGCATGATGTGCCCTGACCAATTAACTGGCCTCTTTTCACATGGGGCCTCTCCATTGATGCCCTCTTAATAAAAACCTGAGACGAAGCACAAAAATCAGTGTGTATAGAGCCATTGTACTGTCTATGGGTCTGAAACATGGGTCACCTATCACCACTACCTACGACTCTTAAAATGCTTTCACCAGCGCAATCCTAAATATACACTGGACTATGTGACAAATGTTGCTGTCCTTGAGCAAGCAGGGATCACCAGCATTAAGGCCATGATATTGAGAACACAGCTGTGCTGGGCAGGGGATGTTTCTAGGATGGAGGACCATCGCCTCCCCAAAATAGTACTCTATGGTGAACTCACCACTGGTCAGCGTAAGGGGGCGCTCCAAAAAAACCATACAAGGACTCCCTGAAACAACATCTCAGGCTCGGCCAAATTGATCACCAACAATGGTCCGCCCTGGCCTCACATCGGGAGGCATGGAGACGCACTATCCAGAATGCTGCAGCCTTATTTGACAACTCACACCAAAAAAATCTTGAAGAGAAATGACAACGTAGAAAGAATCACAACCCAGAAACATCACCGAAGGAGACCTTTTGCAGTGCTTTATGCCATCTAACTTGTTTATCTTGGATTGGCCTTTTTAGTCATCAGCACACTTGCAGAAAGCATGGGATGAGTCCTCCTGAATCTTCGTTTGCAAAGAAAAGCCAGAGAGAGAGGGGGAGAGAGAGAGAGATTCACATGGGGCCATCAAAGCACCTCCCCCTACACAATCTGCAAAGTGCTTGGGAGGGTTATGATTAAATGAACCCAGACAGTAGTAAAATTACTTGGAACTGTTCTGACTTGGGTCTTGTCTGCACTGGCCAGAGTACTCCATGTTCTGGCCAGAGTACTCTAGCCCCAGAGCTTTCCCAGATCCCCCCCCCTTCTCCATTACCTTGTGTTCCATGGCAGGAACAGGCAGCTGTCTGCACATATGCACTGCGCAGCATCGGTGGATGCCTCTGCTACTGCTGCTCGTATCATGTGTCGCACTCTCTGGGGCCAGAAACGAGGGGCCCAGCCTTCATCACATGCTGTGGCCCTTGTTGGGACCTTAGAGTACATGACATGTGACACCAGCAGCAGCAGCAAAGGCACCCACCAATACTGTGCAGCATACACATGCAAACAGCTGCCCATTCCTGCCACAGAGAGCTCTGGGTTTTCCTGCAGGATTGGGTTTTTCCAGCTATTTTTAAAAGCCATTTTAAGGGGGGGGGGTGCCCAGTTTCTAATCAGAACTACCTGGATGTCATCTGGATGGTTCAGACTAGAATTGGGGCCAAACCCCTGCATCATCTGAACAGCTGGGCATGGGAACAGAAAGTGGCCATTTCATTTTCCCATGCACAGAAGACCTTGGATTCCATAGTTGATAGAAGTCAAGAGGATACAATTTTGGCTGCTGCTTATCCAGTTATAATGGATACTTTTTTTATTTAGAAAGTCTGAGAATGTAGACAGGCTCCTTGAAGAAGTAAGATCTACCATGCTTGTACTGTACTCTAATCCTTCCTGGCTTGTGAAAACAGCCGGGGGTGAAGACAGGAAGGGTGGGTAAGGGTAAATTCATCTTTGTGATAATCTGGGTCTATTGCAACAAGGTGGTTCTATCAAAATTCTACACACCGTGGTAGTAAGGCCTCAGTCTTTTTTCAAACAAAAACTCCCTGAAATCCATAGCACTGGATAATTTTTGCCCAGTCTTCACTATTCCATTCTTATTTATTACATTTGTACCTTAATTTCTCCCAGGATGGGATCCATCTTGTTTTAAATTTCTGTAAGCCAACTTGGATCCCATCCTGGGAGAAATTATCCAGATGCTTTTAACTGTTTTAACCATGGGTTTTTCAAATAATATTTGAATAATAATACAGGATAATAATATCCTGTAACTAGCCCCCATCAATGGCAGCATTTGGGACCTGCAGAACTTTCTGAACAGTTTCCAAAAGCAGTGCCACAGAGGGTGCATTACTGTAATCCAAATGGGATGTAATGAAGGGATTTGTCAATGTAGCAGTCAAGGTCTTAAGCTCTATATGTCTTCATTTGAATCCTAGAAGATTATCACGCAGTGCCTAAAAATGTTATTATGGCACTATATTTTACAGAGTTCATGTTCTGGCACAGGTGACACACATTTTCGCACGCTGCCATGATAATGATATATAATAATCTCAAGAATCCAGCAATACAAGCACTTGTGCCATTTACCTCCGGATATCTCTGTGAATGAGATTTAGGTGTGTTTCACAAGAAGACACGCACATGTTAAAAATCCCCCAAACACATTTTTTTAAAAAAAGCACAGATACATGTTTAGAAACTTGCAAGCAAGATGCAGAGGTTCATAAAAAGAGTGTATGGTCCTAGTTTTCCTGTTCACACCCAGAAGTGTTCTGGCGCGATCACCCATTGACACTTGAATCATGCCAGCAAAATGGGGCACCTTCTCGCACACATGAAAATCTGGAACAGAAACCTATGGGAGATCAATTTTTGACTTTTCCCAAACAATAAAAAAGAACTCCCTCATAACAGCAGCAGAACGCTTGCAGAATGCTGGGGCATGATGTTGTCTCATAAGGAATCCCTTTTGTGATCTCATGCCATCTTTATAACACTGTTTTTAATGCGTCTGATAATCTGTTGCACCAGTTGTATTTGAACCTTACCTTGACTGCCATTTTCATAAACACAATGAAAAAGTAATGATAAGATAAACATATATATATATATAATGCACCCTCCCCTGCTTTCACTTCAAGTGGCTTCTAGATGCAGGCTGTAGATAACCTGTAAAAAGATTTCTACTTGTGCAACAGGCCTTTCCTGTCCTCTCTACCAGCTCTCTTACATGCGCCCAAAGCAGATTTTGTAGGCACAGGAAGTTGAAGGACAGGTGAAATCTGCTGGATGCAATTCTATCCAGTGGATGGACACACTTGGACTCCAACCTTCAACTAGTAGGACCATAAATGTTTTTCCTTGGAGTTGTAGAAATTCTGTAGGATGTGCTATCATATCATTTAAGTGTTTACACTAAACAGTTTTGCACAGAGAAACCTATAACAAGCACCTGTTACAAACACACTGGCTTCAGAAAACATGGGTAGGGCAAGATAGTTTAGAGAGAACTAAACACTGATTGAAAAGAACTGTGACAATTTGTAATAGTGTGTGCATGTGCACTGTACTGTGGGAATCAGGGAGTGGGGGAGGTGAACATGTGAGGACAGACTTATGCAAGACTGTTGTTTTTCTGGTCACCTTGGAAATGTTGCAGGAAACGCAATTTAGGAGCAACCCCAAGATTGGAGAACATGATAGATGGACTGCTTCCGTTTCAGTGATTCCAATCTATCTGAGCCCACTCCCCACAGGAACTTGCTGATAAGGTGGAAGCAAACACTTGACTGATTTACACCCATGTGTGCTACAGTTGGACACCATCACTCTACCGGACTGCTGTACCACCCTCAGTTTCAAGTCTGAGTCTTCCTATGCTGCACAAACCTCTGCTCTTCAGGACTTGTAAATATAGCTCATTCTTCCCAAATCTATTCATCTCTCCCAATATTTCTGCCTTATCTCTTTGTTACCCTTGTGTGCTTGTCTTATGAGCATGAGTGCATGTGTGAATGCTTCTGTGATTATTTTCTAATAAAACCATTTTTATTTCATTTTTGGCTTGGAGTCTCATGAGTAATGGTATACACAGGTGCAAAAGTTATGTTAGTTGCCTGCCTCTCGCAGCCATATCTTCGAGCTAATTAAAATTCCCCAACTTAATATAATTTTAGGGTCATGAGTGGGTCCCCATGGACCACAGCAATTTGGGTAACAAGGAGAAATGTGGGCATACCCTGTATCCTTTAACTCTTGAGTTGACACACATAGCTTTGGGAGGACAGACATAGGGAAACTTGTACGAGACTCAACCAGGCTTTTCATGTAAGAGTGTTTGTGATTTGAGTTAGTGGAGCCATAACGGCTACTGTCGGGTTGGTATTCTTTTCCTCTTGCTGTCTTGTTCTGTGTCTGGTAGCTGCTCCTATCTGGCCACAAGTTTGGTACATCAATTGTGAACAAGGGCTGGACACTGACTGTACCTGGGAAGCTCTCCCATACTTTGGGTCTATCGTGTTGTGGGATCTGAGGATTACTATAGGTGCTAAGATACACACCACACATTAGGGCTTTTTGTTCTTGTGCAGGCTGTGGGCCACCAGTTAAGGAAAATTGAGATTTATAGTTCACTGCGAGGTAGCTTCCTGGGGTAGAGAAAAGTAGGCTGTTCATCGGTGATGGCAACAGACTTCTATTTGGGTTTTATTGCTTTGCCCGGATCTAGAGGAGGTACCCCTCATTTCCAAGAAAGTAGCTTAATAATTGGCAGGACTCATATAGGACCCTAAAGCCCTCTTTTCCCTCCCTTTCAGCCAAGCTAGAGTAAGTTTCTTTGAGCTCATCTGCCCCCCCCTTGCAGCTTGGCTCGGTGCAGATGCAGGGATTTTCCTCCAAAGTACCCCAGTGGTCTCCATGTCACTGAGTGCCTGATCCATTGTCCCAGGCTGAGAGGCACTGACCTCACCAGAGACTGTGAGAATTTGTAGAAATGTATTACAGAAAGAGACATCTTCATGCTTTAGAGCTGCAGAAGCCTTGCAGGGGTATTGTAAGGAGACATTTTCAAATTTTGTCAGTAATTTGGTGGGAGTGTTTTAAGGAGCCATTTTTGCACTTTGTCTGTCAGGGAGGAGTTAGGAATGCTAGGAAGCCAACATGTTTGAGAACAGTCCCAAGATGGATAAATTGGAGAAGTGGGTTGCAAGACAGGGAACCTGTGGAAGACGGGATCATTTAATACCGCAGACCCATTTGAGACCCTGCCTTTGAGGTAATTAAAACTCCTCAACTTAATATCATAATTTTAGTGTCATGAGTGGGTCCCCACAGACCCCAGCAATTTGGGTAACAGGATATAAATGAATTAATTAAATGAATAAATAAATAAAACCATTTTGTTTTGGTGGAAACATTCCTCTTTCCTCACTTGATCTCTGTTGAATCTAGGATTCTCCTTGTTACATCCTCCTGGACACTTGAGAAACTCCTTTTTCAACCATATCGCATACATTTTAGAATATTCTTTCCATCCTAACCCTCACAGAGCCAGCAAAACCACTCTTGGTTTTACAGTTGCTCTTCCCACAGGTTCCACAGGTTATACAAGAGCCAACCAGGTGATGGACCTTCTTTCTAACAAAGGTTTGGTAGTGGGGAAATTTCATATAACTCGGAGCAGCTGCAGGCTACAAAACTGAGAGTGGATTTGCTGCCCCTGTGGTAACAGATCCACTAGCTGCTCTTGATTCAGATGTTAACAGTGCACCCACCATTTGGGAGTGTAGTGATGACATTTGACCCCACGTACTGGGCATCAGATCCCATCTGATATTGAAGCTAAGCTAAGGAGGCTCAGCCCTGGTTAGCACTTGGATGGGAGATTGCCAACAAATACCAGATGGTGCAGGCTATATTTCAGAGGAAAGAACTGGCAAAAAAAAAAAAAATACCTCTGAGTGTTCCTTGCCTAAGAAAACCCTATGAAATTCATGGAGTCACCCTAAATCAACAGGCAACTTGAAGGCACATACACACACACCGTGCTGATATGCAATGTCATCGTTCTTATTTCTTAATTTCTATAGTTCATGCAGTCCCCCACCACTCCCAGCAATCTTTTATTTATTTTCCAGAACATCTTATTCATAACAACTGATTAGCTTCCTGCAAGGGATTTTAGCCATCTGTGCTACATAGTTGCTGAGGGAGTGAAAACAATAGAGACAGAGAGAGAGAGAAAAGAAGGCATAGTCATTAACATAAAACAGTAATAAAAGATATAAATGTGTAAGCTCAGATTTTTCCCAATAGTTTATTATTAATAGAGGCAACTACTTACTGAAAGCTGATTATGGATTTTATTCTGGGGTGCCTAAGGGACTTCAGCTTAACACAGACAATAACAGAATCCCTACAAATTCCACATGCAAGCACAATTTTAGAATGAGCTGCAGGGCTCCTTGGATGGAGTCAGTGGGTGGAGGTGCTAGCTGGGAACAGTGAGTCAGCATAAACACTTAAGAACACCCATGATTGTAAGATCTTGAAGTGAGATTGCATTTAATTAGCCCACCGATACATCGTTCACATAGTTCAAAACCAGTAACCACCAGGCTCATCTTACAGTCCAAAGGCAAAGCTATCCAGTCAGAACACAACCAAACATACCAATCAGTACAATCCAGATGACACATTGCCCTAATGAGACTGCATGTGTCTCAGTCCATATGGGGCTTGCAGAGAAATTATTCCCAATGGCTTGGGAAAGAAAGGTAAACCCTGCACTACATGAAAAGGCACAAGATCTATGCCCAGGAATTAACCAATCTAAGGAAGATGCCTTCTTGAGCTAAAAGAGGACAGTCAATATAGGGCTTATCTACAGTGGAGGTAAAAATCTGGTTGAAATTCAGACTACTTTGGCCCAGAACTGTTAAACATGAAATCTGGACTACTTTGGACTGGATTTAAGTGTCATACGTTACCTAGTCATATCCCAAATCTGCATGATTTGTTAGTGGGATTGTCTACACAATGATTCATTCAGATTTCTACTCCCCCCCCCACCAGTGTAAAAGGGTCTGCCACTGCTGCTAAGCTAGGCTCCTCCGTGGCACCACTGCCCCAGGTGTGGGCTGGAAGAGTAACTATGCACCAGGGCTCTGTCTTCACAGTTCATAATTGCCTACTGTAACCTCAGAGAAAGTGGCTATGCACTAGTGCACTGCCTTCATAGCTCACAATTGCCCACTCTGACCTCATAGAGAATGATTGTGTACAGGGCTAACCCTTACTTAGCACCAAGATCAGACAGCATCTGGTGCATTCAGGGTATTTAGGCCACAGCAGTGGGGCTTAACACTGTATAAATAGTATTGTGTTGCAGGTCATTGATGCTTTCCTCTATCTACCATCATTTGGGAGTGAGTCTAAGGTGGCAAAGGGGACAGCAATCGGTTGTCTGCCTAGTGGAGTAGCTTACCCCTTTTTCTATATCAAGGAACCTAGGATTCTGATAGAAACATTGCTCTTCTTCTATTATTACCACTACTATCAATACCATCAGCAGCATTTAAACTAAAGTAATGCTGCTTTACTTGCACCAAGGATTATATTTAACTTTTCAAATATACTGAAACACCCCAAGAGAGTTGGTGTGGTGTAATGATTTGCGTATTGGACGAAGACTCTGGACTCTGGAGACTAGGGTTCATATCCCCATTCAGCCATGGAAAACTACTGGGTAGCCTTAGGCAAGTCACACTCTCTCAGCCTCATAGGAAGCAAGTGCACCCCTGGACAAATTGTTACCCTAAGAGGTGGGGTGATTTAAAGTCCCACCTGTGATGCCAAACTCTCTATTATTATCTGGAGGAATTATTAGCTCAAACAGAAACCTGCAGGAGGAGAGTAACTTCGGGGATCATTTCACCTATGTATACCAGTACTAACTGTAGAGAGCAGTCCAGTTAAAGTGAAATACACTATTTTTTTATTGGAAATAACAAAGTGGACTCATGCACCCAGCACATGTGCCTACAAACCATACAAGGCTACAGTGGAGTAAGATAGAAATATTAGATACTTGGGAATATAGGGCGATAGTTACTAGCCTTGGAGAGAAAAGCTTTGCACAGCAGAGATTCTCACACAGGCATCTGAGGGTTGCATGGGAGGTTCTGATCTGGGGCATGCTGAGAAAGAGAGTGGCGGGTTCATCTGCCATGGCACACCTTACTATTGATGGAGGACTAATATCTATACCCTGTTTCATATCCTGAAGGGGTCCTCTGGTTATGACAAAGGATGGATGGCTTTCCCATGGAATACACAAAGGAAATTGAAACTCAACCAATTGTGTTAACGGATGGGATATAGGAATTGATGGGTTTATGACAACCACTCAAGGTTGAACAGAAGGGGATGCAGGAAGGACTTCCATAGGAATAGATTTGGGAATGGTCACTTAATTGTTTGATTGAATGAATCATTGCTGAGTCACCCGGGGCTGGAAGAAAAGGATTAGCACATACCACCTTAATGACGGTGTTTACTAAGGGGCTTCTGCACAATCCTAATTTAGGCTTTTTTGCCTAAATAATATTTCAAAGACATGGTCATTGTGACCTCCAACTGTCCTTTGGTTTGCCCCAGCCAACCTGACCTTGAAAACTATCCAATATTTCTAATGATGAGATAACACAGGGTGGAGGTAGTAACTACTAACAAAATCCTGCCAAGAAAACCCTGTGATAGGTTCGCCATAGGGTCATTGTAAGTCAGAAATGACTTGAAGGCACACAACAACAACAACCTCACACCAAACATTAACCTGATGCAATGGAAGTTAGGGTCACATTCTGGACTTACAGAAGCAGAAACTTGCTATGACGGATTCTTCAAACTATAAACATTGCTACTAATAGTCATAAAGGCTTATCAAGTTTCTTTGGTGTGGTTTTCCTTCACTTTTGGTATAAGAAATTATATGGGGGGGGCAAACAAAAAGGATCTGGTTTTCTCAGTTCAGCCTCTTCCCTTCACAGCGCATCTCTGCTCTTCAACTGTCTGTGAAGAAACTCCTGTGATACAGTCTGTGAGGGGGACTTTGTTTGAAGGAGTCGTGATTGGCAGCATTTCAGAGCAATGTTGTTCAAGACCAACCTCAGGAGGAAATGGCTGCAGCTGCAAATAGAAGATAGCTTCATAACATGAGAAAGAAACAATTGACTCTTGAACAACTGTCTAATTGAGTTTCAAATAAGATTATGCATAATGTGCCACATAAAGTGTTGGCTGCATCCAGTTTTCCCAGCAATCCTGCAAATATCACAATAATGTGATTTTCATGATGTTCGATTGTTAATGAGCTATGACCTTGTCCATCATTAAAAAGGTAGTACGTGGGAGGGAGGAGAGCATGGGAACAAGATACGAAACTGTGACCCTGGAAGACTTTGTCCTCACCACAAATATGATTATGTTATAACAAGTAACAACATACACTATAGTAACAAATATTAACATTTATTATATCAATACATATATTATAACAACAAAAACTTTAAAACAGCAAATATTATAACAAGTAACAAGTAGCAATAAATGCATGCCAAAGTCTTTTTTTGTCCTGGGAGCATGACTTGATCACTTTGCCTTTTTTAAATTGGCAAATAAAAGCTTGATGGTTTCAGCAAAACTTTGGGTTAATTCAGGCTAGTCTAAGTCATTTTTATTTGCATCGTATTACTTGATTGGATTGATTTAACTGTCCTTTTTAACTTTTGTCGATTCTGACATTGGCTACCTTGGGCATTCTGTGTGTGGAGAGGAGTGATAGAAATCCCTTAACAAACAAACTAACTAACAAAAAAGGTTTTTCTTAGAAGAAGGAATAATAGACATTAAGCTATTTATGGATACATGTAAGATGGCACATTCAAGGATACCATGGAGCTGGAAGCTGAACTACTCCTTGCTTCCCAGCCATCGAGAATCAGTTCTGTTCTGCCCCATACCAGTTGCCATGGGATGCAAAGAGGAAGCTGTGCTGTAGCTGCTCTAGTGTTAGTTTGGTGGGCTTCCCATGGGCAATGGGTTCACCACTTCTGAAAAGAATGCTGGACTGAGTGGGCTTTCAGTTTCATTTGGTAGGCTGTCCACATGCTGTATTATTCATTTTAAATTCTTTTTCTCTGTCACACAGTGGTCACATTGTCCAGAACCCCTTCAAATCTGGTCTTCCACGCTCTGCTGCAGATGGCCTTCCAACTAATCTCTAATGTGTGCAGATTTGATAGCAAGTGGAAGGAGATCTATTCTGCATTTTCATTGTGGCACCATTATCTATTTATAATACTGTCAGGGAGTAGCCTTATTATGCATCTGATGAAGTGGGCTGCAGTCAATGAAAGCATGTGCCAAGTAAGACTTGTTAATCTCTAAAGTGCCCAAAGTCTCTCCACTATTCTTAATATATTTTATATGTGAACCTTGGCACTGAAAATAGATGTTGTGTTAAAAATTAAGTCAGGAAGATCAAATGCAATTATGTAAGACTCCCAGTGCAATGCAGGGTGGCATCCCTCAATTATATTCTCACAGTAACTCTGCTGTGACTGAGCCAAATTTACCCAAGTCTGAGTAAGGATTTAGATCGAGGTCTAATCCTCTAAATCACATTGTATCTTCTAGATCACATTGGCTTTGAACTTATATGTGTTATTTATGTATTTATTTCCTAAATTTCTCCGTTACCAATAAAAGGTTTTACCATCCTGTAAAATATATAGATGATACAAATACCAGTGCTGCAAGCAAAAATATAATCAAAATCAATACCATATTAATCCAAATATTGAAAGAATGAACATTAAAATACAATAATCAAGAGCAGCAGATGCAACAGTCAGCCTACTCCAGACAATTTAAAATGCCTAGGCAAACAAAGAGGAATTGACCTAGCTCTGAAGACAGTGTATTATTGGAATGTAAGACCAGGTGTACAAGTAAATGCTGTCTTTTTCTGCAAAAATCCCATCTGCAAATCCTCACAAAATAAATACCAAACCACAAAGTTTCTCATAAGTCCAGAATTCTGATCATCAGGGTTTCTTGATGCTTACAATAAATTTTTTTAAAATATTATTTCCATACACGAGAAAAATACCATACAACTTCCAGAATGTTGTCTAGACACAGGTATGAAATCCTTAAGAGTTATAGTTTCTGTATTTACTGAAACCAGCCTAAGAGAACAGCCTTATATCCCTGCCCCTCAAGTTTTGGTGAAAAACAGTTGCCCAGTTGCTGTACCTGTCTTCCAAATGCAGTTGCCCTAGCAACACCTGAAGATTTGAGGCTAGCATAGCAGTGTGCTCTGTTGTTTAAGTTATACTTCTACCAGTGCCAATCTTTTTAGTTCACAAAGCACAAGACAGAGGTTTAAAGCATACACTGGGACAAATATCACATTGCAGTCCTAATGTTTATAGTATGCAGTGGATAAAGACATTCATTTTCTGATTTCTTTCTTATGTTAAGTGCCAGCTCACAGGAACAGTCTACTTGCTGTCTGTGGGCTTCCCCACATCAGACCAAGAAGGAGCAGGTGGCAAGAAACACAACAGACTGGGCAAGATGAATGTGCATGCTCCCACAGACTCCCTGTATGTAATGGATAGGCAACTTGGTGTCCTCCAGATGGTTTTGGACTATAGACTCTATGTAGCTGTACTGATTGGGGCTTCTGGGAACTGTAGTCCAAAATATCTAAAGGCAGAAGAAGCTGGACATCTCTGTTGTTGTAGGGTAGGGAATCTACTGTTCGTTTTAATGGCAGCTGTTGATTTAAATGGCAGCACCTCCGTAGGTATTCTGGTTTGTACAGAGCTATCTAGATGCTAAATCTATGTTTGAAAGTGTTCACTACATGAATAGCTCCCATACAACCTGGAGAATTCAGATCTCCCCTACCTGGTCAAGCTGTGCAGAGGGGGTGGCACATTTGCTGGCCTTGTGGGAAGAGAAGGCCAGGGTAATTGATGTCATGGCACTCAGTCAGATAAGCCAGAGCTTATTTAACATGCTGCCGCCCTTCCTCTTCCTCTTTTGCTTCAAAAACTTGAGCTGTTCACATTGCTTGTTGCCAAGGACAAAGTAGACCTATTCTTGTGGCTAAGTATATTCAGATGGCCGGGAGATCCCTGATTATACTATTCTGAAGCCTGAGAGCATGGGCACAGCATGACCCACTCAGTCATCCACTCAGGCCCCAGGTGGTGGGAGATCTAGGCATCACAGGCAACCTGGTGTACAGCTAGGGGGTACAAGGATGTTACTGGACAGGGTTGGCATGGCTTCTTGACCACACATGGGCTACAGCTCATACCCCACCAATCTTCCTCTCCTGCAGGCATTTGTCTACCTTCATGGGGCCCAGTAGTTAGAACACCAGGTCCCCCTCCCAAGCCTGGAGTGGAACCATGTTGTTGGCAGACACACACACACACACACACACACACACACACCTTAGTGGGCTGAGCCTCCCAGGCAGAGTGGTGGCCTTGTAACACCCCCCTCTTCCCCTTGATTGCTATTTGGACTCCACTTCCTGCCCCTATTCTGGCCCAGAGCGGGGCCACATAAGTGGAGGCCCAGAAAGATCCAAGTGGCCATGTTCTTAGCAGGATCCTAGTGGGTTGTGCCAGCACTACAGAGGGATGCCATGTGGCACTAGATAACAACAACATTGGATCAGCCACCTGAAGGTTTTCGTGGCCTAGTAGGCTTGATTGTGCACCTACTTCCATAGTGGGAACCACATGCAGCTGGGCCATACTAACAGTATTGCAGCTGACCTGATAGGCCCTGCTGGGCCTCAGTTCACCTACGAGGATCATGTGGCACTAGGCTGTAGCAAACATGGTGGAACAGTCCACACCTGAGGTATAGGAATGGCCTGTAGGCCGTGGGTAGCCCTCAGTCCTTTCCACCTGCAGAGTAGTGGGCCTCCAGGCTGTTTAGGCCCTGAAGGAGGTATTTTTACTTTAGTCACTTGGGTGATTGGATTTCTGGGATTTAGATAGTTTGGTGGAGCACAGGTTTGGTTTCACCAGATCCCAACCCATTAGGTTGTCAACTTTCATCCCCCTTGAGTATTAAATCATTTCCTCCTTTTTCTTTCCTTCCCCCTACAGTTACTGAATTCCTCTCCCTTCCTTCCTCTTCCCCTTCCTGTTACTGAATTCCCTTCCCTTTACTACACATAGGCTGATTCTAACTGGTGGTGGTTTGAGTTTTGAACTAGGTCTAAGGGTTGATTCCATCCAAAGGTGATTGAGGTTGGGCTAGGATTTGCATGCTCATCAACATGGGGCCCAAGAGGAGTAGTGGTGAGTCCAAGGGCAAAGGGCCTGCCAAGACACTCCCTGCCCCCACTGAACACAGATTTTATCTTCTTCAGAGGGGGGTACAGGTGGAGATCCTTTGGGAGCCATGCTAGACAGAGTTAGGGATCTTGAACAGTCCGAGGTACCTCCTAAACAAGTATTGCCACCCCCTAGAAAGGCTTCCAGGGCATCCAAGCAGAGGTGGGTGGTTAACAAAATCTTGGCATGTTTCGATGCCCTAGGAAAGTGATGTTAGCAAGGGAAGATGTCCAGACCAGCACCAGCAGATGAGAGAGAGGAGATGGTGAACATCCCATCAACTGGCAGCAGTGGCCAGGCAGAAACAGCAATGGAGCAGGCAGTTGTGGGCGAGGTCACAGATTCTCACTCACAACACATGGAGGCTATAGCTGGCCCTGGGGGAGGGTATGACACCCTTAGCATATGCAGCATTTCAGGATCCTACTAGCTCCACCAGGGTGTCAGGCATGCTGCCAAACACCCAGGCTATGTTGGCCTGGGCTCCACCTCACTGGGCTTGGTATGGTGGGACCTATCCAGTATTTCTCCTTTACTTTGGCAAGGTCGTGAGGTAGGGACTCGCAGTTCACCCACTGTTTCAGCATATGACTCCATTGTTATTCAGCCATTCCAGTTGGGGAGCTGTCACACTCCAGGGATGTACACTTGTTGCAGGCAACCAGGATTAAGATTGTAAAAGGAGAATACAGTACATGGATGTGTTTACCTCTTGTATAGGGAGTCATAAAAGAAGGATTAGGAAGAGCTTGATAAAAAGGAGGAGGAGATTAGGAGGATGGAGATTCAAACCCTGGTGTCCCATAGTCCTACTCCAACACTTATACAATGCTGGCTGTTTTCATACATCTGATACTGGAGGGGAAAAACATAATATGCACATCTTTTAAAGTGTTATTTCAGGGTAAGTATGTAGCAGATAGTATGCAATATTACTCTGGGGTGTGCTCTCTTGGGTAATTTGATTACCAGAATCATTGTGTAAGTAGTAAGAATCTTCTGTGAGCCAGAAGTGGTGGCAGAAGTATTGGACTATGACTCGGCACCAGGGTTCAAATTCCCGCTCAATCATGAAACCCACTGGGTGACCTTGGGGAAGTCACATCCTCTCCTCCTCAGAGGAAGACAATGGCAAACCCTCTCTGAACAAATCTTGGCAAGAAAGCACTGTGATAGATTTGCCTTAGGGTTCAAGTCAGAAATGACTTGAAGGCAACAACAAAAATGTCTGAAAGTGTTTGGAGCTCAGGTCATTCTTTCACAATCCTCGTTTTCCTCTGACAACTAACATGTACTACTAAATTGGGGTTCAGTCCCAACTTTGTGTTTTGTAAGATAGTCCAAAGTCATATACATGCTAAAAGAATGTTTCAGAGTTACTTCAATGATTGTTTTTTAGCTTTAAAATATTCTAAATTGACTTTCAAAGTTTTCTTTTTTAAAAATCTTAAGAATACAGAATTCTAATATTTGGGATGCATTAATAATGTAATGTTTTATAATGATTTAATTATTAATGCATTTGGAGGTGAGTGAATGAGGGGGGAAATTAAACTTCCAATAGTGCAATTTTATTGATATATTAGCCTGTTGGTGCATACTCTGCTTCATGAATAACAATCCCAGCATTAATATTACTATATATAGAAATAACATTTGCTCTTTATTCCTATGATTTTCTGGTTGGTAGTAGGCAGTTATACAATGTATAAATCATTGTGCGGTGACAACCCAATTTTCATTCCTTCCTAGTGCATGTATAAAACAACCTCACTAGGTTTATGTAGATGGTGTGTACATATGAAGCATAAGAAATCAAATGACATAACTTAATATGATAAAGAATATTTGTCCCTAGAAAGAAAACCTGGGAGATTTTCAGACAGCTAAAATCAGCCTCTTGCTGCGCAAGCAGCCTCCGGAGCAGTAACGAGGCTGCTGCGCGGCAAGGGTCCATTTTGGACGATGCCGTTTCTCTCTCGGCGGCGTCCATGAGTGTTGCAGCTAGCATTGGAGGCGACAACTTCCGTGAGTGAAAAACAGTGCGGCTGCCTCCAATGCTAGCCGCAACACTCATGGACGCCGCCGAGAGAGAAACGGCATTGTCCAAAATGGACCCTTGCCGCGCAGCAGCCTCGTTACTGCTCTGGAGGCTGCTTGCACGGCAAGAGGCTGATTTTAGCTGTCTGAAAATCTCCTTAGTCAACTTCAGCATTACAGCTTTTCTTAGTTGGAATTACCATGTCTTTAAATGTTATCCAGGTTGAGTCTCCCTTATCGAGAATTCCATAATCCAAAACATTCTGAAATCCAAAACTGTCTACATGAGTGGCTGAGATAGTGATATCTTTGTTTTCTGATGGTTCAGTGTGCACAAACTTTGTTTCATGCACAAAATTATTAAAAGTATTGTGCATAAAATTACCTACACATGTAAGGTGTACATGAAACATAAATGAATTTTGTGTGTAGACTGGGGTCCCATCTCCAAGATATCTCATTATGTGTATGCAAGTACATTGGACCCTTAGTACCCACTGGGGTTTGGTTCCAGGACCCCCTGTGGATACCAAAATCCATGGATGCTCAAGTCCCATTATATACAATAATGTACTAAAACAGCATTCCTTATATAAAATGGCAAACAGCAAGGTTTGCTTCTTGGATTTTTTAGTTGAGGTGGGGGTATTTTTCAAGTCATGGATGGTGGAATCTATGAATGCCAAACCTGTGGACAGAGAGGGCTGACTGTATTCCAAAATCCAAAATATTCAAAAACCCAAAATACCTCTGGCCTTGAACATTTTGGATAAGGGAAACTCAACCTGTACATTCACATTTCTCTGTTACCTTTCTATACTCTGTACCATGAAGACTGAGACATTGACCCTGAAAATCTATTGGACTGGATATGGATATGACCAGGGTTTGTCATTGAAGATTCTGACTCTCTCAGGAATAAATATGTATGATGATGTATGAGAACCACCACACTTGGTCTGATGGCAGTAGGAGTTTAACTTTGGGGCCCTGCTAACTTTTCATAACAACTCTCTTCTGCTTGCATCTCCAGTATGAAAAACTTGCTAATGAGAAAAGGTGCTATATTTGGGGGAGGGAATCTGCAGCACATGAGCCTAATCCAGCCGAAAGACATTCCAGAGTTCCCCCATGCAAGGTTTGTGGGATGCCTTCCACTTCACAAAACTCTGCCTCTCTCCAAAGCTCCAGCATTCTAGTATCAGATCATACAGAAGGTGAGTGCAGGATTCTTGCAATTATCTCCAGTATGAGGTCACATATAATAGTGGTGTTCTGTACTCTGTTTCCCATAGAATCGGGTATCCTATTCTAAAGTTCTGGTCTTCGTTTAACACATTTATTATATGAATAACATCAAAGCTTATACAATCAATGTAACGGGTGTAAAACTCTGGAATATATTCTTTTGTTATTTGTAATTTATACTACTTTGGGGCATATGTGTTGTTAGACAGCATATTAAGCACCACTCTCTGCCTTAGGTATGACAAATGTTATGCTCAGGCAGCCTGAGAGAGATTGTTTTTACAACAGGTAAACAATCTGAATTAGCAGGAGGCTGAAACAATATCCCCTCTGAAGTACTGATTTCAGTTGTGAAGGTATGTGCAAATGAATGTATTTCAAGGGTGTGGGGGGACGCAAAGGGAGACAATAATATAACAGCAATGAGAAATCCTTGCAAAATATTAACAGAATCCTTGATATGAACTCCAGCCCAGAAGCTTAGCTCTAAAAAACCTCACTCCAAAATCAGCCACCTCTGGCATACATACAGAGGCCATGCTGAACTTGGGATTCACAAACACCCAGATCACATGACTTCTACCCCATTATCAAAAGCACCAGAACACCTTGACTGAAACTGATGAATTAGTAAGGCAGGGTCATCAGAGGGGCTAAATGAAGCACAGTCAATGGGCTGAAAAAGGAGTGGAGAAATTGAAGCCTATGGAATAATGCATATTGTTCTTTTCTTCCCATATATAGGCACTCTCACCCAAACTGCCCTCCAGGCTTGGATGTGGTAAATATTTTCTCTCTGTGTGCATCTGTGTCAGCAAGTGCGGTTGGGGACTTGCTTTGCTTATCTTGACCCTACATCAAATCTCTCTCTCTCTCTCTCTCTCTCTCTCTCTCTCTCTCTCACACACACACACACACACACACACCTCTCAATCCTGTCTCCATTCACTTTACTTTCCCCCTACAACTTTCCTCCCTTAATCCCCCCCCCCCGACTTTCTTTTCTCCTTCAAATGACCCACTGCTACCACATTCAAATTTCAAATGGTGAATATAGTGGGAATGGGAGGAGGAATCCACTGCTATACTCCAATGTGAGATTAGAGAGAGAGCAGCAAAATCCCCTTGGCTCACCCTTGTTACCAAAGGGTAGAAGGGGTCTTGATACTTTCTCTGTGCTTCTGTTTTCATGAAAAAAAAAAGGGGGATATGACCACAGAAAAGGTAAAACTATGAAAGGTCCAACTCTCATGACATCATCTGATCCATCTGTTTGGTCCAAGGGACATTGTGGTCTCTTTTCCCAGTTTTACCCCATTGTCTGGTTGCCAGCATAGACCCTAACCTGTTTGTCAACTTGTCTTAGACCATAATCATCTACCTATGACCTTTTGGACACTGGTTTGCCTGCTGTGTATCATAGCCCCAGTCTGTATAACCACACAATATGCCTGTGACCCTGCTGAGTTTTTTCATGCTTAAAAATCTAGATGGAATTTGAGGATGCTCTACACTATAACACTCCATTTTTATTTCCACTGTCACCATGAGCAGCCATTCAATCAGGATTCAAGAGAGGGAGATGAGATGGGAAGCTGAGATATTCCTCCGCAGGCAACACTGACATGGCAGTGGGGAAGTGGAGAAAGGGGAGTGGACCTGGTGTAGCTGTAAAGTTCAGGAGATCCCCCCACCATGATCCCAAAGTCACCTGTTCCAAGAAGACATGTTCCTCCCCACCATGTTAATTCTGGTTCAGGCAACAGAACACACATCCCCTCAAAAAAGGGGGTGAGTGGTAAGTGAGTTATTATTTATAAAACACAAAAGTGTGGGGTTTGTATCTAGTTTCACCCTCAGGCAAGAAAAAGATCTGGGGCTGCTCTGGGTGGGAGTGAAAATTGTATGACACAAAAGCGGGGAGTTTGGGAACTAATCTGGATTTTTAGATCCACACCAATGTGGCCTGTATTTCTGTTAGCTTGAGGAATCATAGCTACCACTGTTTGTTAACAGAATGCTCATATATTGACTACCACTCAACAGATAGCTCCTGTACTGTCTGAGTCATATACAATGTTCAGATTACAACTGAGCAAGTAATGGGGAAAGTTGTTTCATTTATTCTCTTGCAGGAAACAAATGCTAAAGAACAGGGAAGTGTTTCAAGGAAAACGAACTTACGATGGGAGTTTCTAGTTAATTTCATGACAAAACAAAATCTATTTGTGCTGAAAGCAGAAAAAATGTTCGAGACACAAAAGCTTTAAAAAAACAATAATTTACCACTCTGCAATAGCAGGAGCAAGGGAAGCAGTAAAGTAGGAGTAATATTATGTCTCTTCTCATCTAAGACACATGCACCTTTCTGCTTCTACCAAAACTCCATAAGCAGTAGCACATATCCAATCTATCCCTTCCTGATAGCATCATGAAGCAATGTGTGCCCATTAAAACAGCAAGCTACCAGAAAATATTTAGCAAAACCATACAGAAGAATACTACACTGAAACAGCAAGTTATGTTTAGGATGAGAAGAGAAGGTCACTTAGCAAAGCTTGGAAGGAGCAGGTTACAAATAAGTAGCCATGGTGAAGTGGAAAGGAATAAAGTGTTTTATAGCATGGGACAGCTCTTTGTACTATTCAGATGTGTGTATTTGTGTTGGTAACTAAAATAATAATAATAATAATAATAAAATTTTATTTATATCCCGCCCCTCTGCAACGCAATCGGGGCGGCTTACAATATAAAAACCCCATACTCACAATACCCTAGCCCACCCACCCCTTAAAATAATATTAAATTGCAAAGGATTAAAAACATGCATTAATTAAAATATATATAAATTAGAAGAAAAAAAATTAAAAACATACAATCGTAGCCTATAAATTAACTAGTTGATTTACATTTGAGAAGCATGACAGTGAATAGTTACTTCTAAAGAATTCTGGTAATAATGGTAATGAATTAATTTTGGGGGTTGGGGGGTCTTTGAACTGTAACTAGCTATTTTAATATTTTTTTTAAACTAATGTTCCAAGCTCTGCTATAATAAGGGTGGTCACATATTCCATTGTACATGTATGTACAATGCTGTATGTACACACGTTCAGATATCCATGAGAATATTTGTTTCTGTGTTCTTCCCAGTGGAGGTCTGTGGCCCCAGTGTGATTAGGGTCTGTAATTTAAAGGAATTATCCAAAGTGCTCTACCCTATAACTAAAAGAGAATCAACACCCTGGATAACTGTTTTTCAAAAATCCAGAAATGGATTCACCATCCCAATGACATCAGAACCACCCATGTACCAAATGAGCTCACCCTATCTGAATTGCTGGTCCACTAGTATAAAAAATGGGAGGACAGGAGATTTCCCTACCATTATTACACATGCTGTTACAGAGTGTTCTGGACTGCAAGTAGTTCCTGGGAAATATTGTATTCCCAAGGTCCATTAATGTTGTTTCAAGCTTTGGGAAAACATTCCTAGGGACTTCTTGTGCCCTGGTACACTGTGTAGTAACATGCCAGTCAGCAGAGCAGGGGAGTGGAGAAACCCATCTCTCATCACACTCGTCTACTTTTGGAGTGGCAGCAGTAATCATGCAAGTGGGGTAGGAGAGAAGCGAGATTAGAAGATCAGTTGGAGGAAAGGTAATTATTTTCTACCTTGGATTAAAATACAAGGCAGAGTAAAATTCAGACATCATGATTTTCCCACCATATTTGACTATGAAAAAAGGGCTCTTTAGGTTTTCCTCTATTAAGCAGAAATATATATTTTTAGAATGAATACATATGTAAATAACAGTAAAAATGAGCATAGCAAGAATGCAGTATGAGTGGGTCTTTGATGAAAAAGGAGTGCTACAGAATAATTAAACAGGGAGAGCTCATGGCATCTTCAAACTGTTTCTTTTGTTGCTTTCTGCTGGTTTTATTATTAGGAAATTTAGTGCTTTGTTGTTGTCATCTTATTCCAGGGGTTGCAATCACATGGCCCTCCTGATAGTATTGGACTACTCCTCCCAGGATTCCTCGCCATTGGCTATGCTGGTGAGGGCTGATGAGACTTACACAGGTGGGATGAATAGAGTCAACCAAATGTTGCTGGACTGCAAATCCTGTCAGATCTTATCAGCATACACAATAGTGAAGAATATTGGGCATTGAATATCAGGTGCTGTAGACTATATTTCAGAGGAGGGAACTGGCAACACCACCTCTGAGTATTCCTTGCCTAAGAAGACCCTATGAAATTCATGGGAATCACCATAAGTCAACAGGTGACTTGAAATTATATATATATATATATATATATATATATATATATATACATACACACACATACATACATACACACACACACACACTGTTATCATCTCATGAGACAGTATCTCTTTATACCTGAAGTATAATCTATCATTCTTAAAATAAAAGGAAATTACCATAAGTGATGGAGCCAATGTGGCATAGTTGTTTTGAGTGTTGGACTATAACACTGTAAGACCAGAGTCCTAATCCCCACTCAACCATGAAAACCCACTGGGTGACCTTGGGCAAGTCATACACTCTCAGACTGAGAAAAACCCATGGTAGGTTTGCTTTAGGGCTGCCTTAAGTTGGAAATGCCTTGAAGACACACAACAACAAATAAAGATGAGTTATATATGGTAGTACCATCTTTTAAAGGGATTTCAATGAATGGGCACTAGAGCGGAAAAAAGTTGATTAAATTGCCAAGCATAAGGTACAAATTACTATATAGAGTGTACCATCACAGGTCTGTACAGATATGAAACTTAGGTATCAATATTATTATAATGTTAGTATGTCCTATTACCCCTATGATATCTCAAATGCCAGTCACTTTTTGGGGTCAGTTTGGCTGGGGCAAACCAAAAGGTCAGTTGGAGGTCACAATGACCTGGTATGTGTCTTAGAAATACAATGGCAGGAAACCCAAATTAGGATTGTGTGGAAGCCCCTTCAACACAGTTGTTGAGGAGGTTTGTGATAATGCATTATTCTATCCCTGGGTGCCTCAGCAAGGATTCATTCAGTCAAACAATTAAGTGGCCATTCCCAAATCTGTTCCTATGGAAATCTTTCCTATACCCACTCCTGGTCAGCCTTGTGAGGTTGTTGTAAACCCATCAATTTCTACCTCCCAGCAAGTAAAGCAATCAGCTGAGTTTCATTTTCCTATGTCTCTCCCATGGAAGAGCCATCTAGCTACTGTTAAAGCCAGAACATGCCTTCAGGCATGAAATGAGTTATAAATATTAAAAGCCCCCAGTATATCAAAGTGTATTGCAGAGAGACCCAGACACTCACCTGGATGTGTCAAGGATCAGGTCTCTGCTGTGCCACCTTCAGTCACCGAACTGAATTCCTTTGCTACATTGAACTTTCTTCTCCCAAGACCGGTAACTATTTCCCTCTTACCTGGACTTCTTTCTCCAACCCTTCCTGCTTCCTTTTCTGATAGCCTCATATGGTTCATAAGAGTGTAGATTCTTGTGGGTTAGTCTATGTTTTTCTAATAAATTTTAGTTTACCTCAACTGGAGCCTCCTGTACAGTTAGTACTGGTATATATACAGTAGGTAAAAAGATCCCCGAAGTTACCTCCTCTTGCAGGCCAGCCATACAAGCTAATAATCCGCCAATAATAATAGAGATTCTGGAATCACAGGTGGGGCTCTAAAGCACCCGCACCTCTTAGGGTAACAACAATGCCTTATTTTTGTTAAAAGAAACTTCTCAATTAATTCATTTATAGGTATAAATGTTATGGCATGGAGAATTACATTTGTTTTATAACCAGTGTCGGCCCTCTCTTCCATTAGACTGGCTGAAGTGATCTGTCTCATGCAGGAAATTTGGAAGTATTAGAAAATTGTCAATTATTTAGTTTATTATTAGACTTCACAATCAGAGGAGAATGGGCAGATTTATGTTTTCTGCATCAGAATCCTGAATGAACTGGACTGTTTCTGTCTGTAATTATAATATTGGAAATGACTTGTTACCTGAATTGTATGGGGTCTATGGGCCCTGCTCATGACCTCTGCATTATGATATTATATTGGGAAATTATATATATATATATATATATATATATATATATATACATATATACATATATATATATATATATATATATATATACATTATATTATCCAATCAATACTTAGTTAGTATAACACATAAAATTACTATAAACATCACAATTTTTCTATTAATTAATTTCAAAAGTTAACTTAGATTCTTTACTACAATTCTATTCAAAAATATTAATTCCCCTACCCCCCCCCCTCAGTGCTCCCCTTCACCGGAGCCATTATCCCTTACCTAATCTTTCCAGAATCTCATTTCTTCTTGTGGAGGTAACCTCCCAACTTTTGTCTGTAATACTTTTTTAACAAATACTTTCCAAATTTTATCAAAATCACTTTCTTTCCAACTTCCTCTTCTTACTTTAATTCTACATGTTAACTTACCATTTATTGCCATTTTCCAAACTTCTTTATACCACTCCTCCACTTGTACATTTATTTGCAATTTCCAATGTCTTGCTATAATTAATCTTGCTGCCGTTAATGAATTAGTTATTAAATCCTTTTCTGCTTGGTTTCCATTCTCTCCATTATAAATTGACATCAATGCTATGCTCGGCTTGCTTTCTATATTTCTATTCAGAATAATCTCTATTTCTATAAAAATCATTTCCCAAAACTGCTGTACAAATTTACAATTCCACCACATATGCATATATGTACCTATTTCTTGACAACCTCTCCAACAATATTTAGAGTTATTCTTATCTATATTATGCAATCTTGCTGGTGTCAAATACCATCTCCATATTATTTTATAATAATGTTCTTTTATCCGTATCAACATATTTTTAGATGTCTTTGTTTCCATATCTTATCCCATTCATGCTCTCCAATTTGTTGTTTCAAATCTTCCTCCCATATTCTCCTTAAATATCCCTCTTTGTCTTTTTTATCCTTAATTTTTTACCAATATTTTATATAATTCACTTGTAATACCTTTCAAACTTTCATTCTCATCCCTCTTTTCACCTTTTTTCTCCAAATTTTCAAATTTTGTGCATTCCCTTGTTTCTTTATGACTCTTTTTCTAATTTTTAATCCATTGTTCTAACTGTATGCAATTAAACCATGACATTTTCATTCCACATAGTTTCTCTCTTATACTCCCTTTCTCATTCACCCGTCCTATCCATCCCTCTATTTTGTCTAGTCCTCTTTTCTTTAATTCCTTTCCCATTTTTTCCTTCAAATTATTTGGGATTTTTTCCCCATTATAACCGGTGTTAATACTGAATCAATAGGCAAAAATTCTCTCTTATATTTATACCATATTTCCCATATATTTTGCAGAAATGGGTTCTCAATTCCTTTAATTTCCTTTTTTGTAAAATTACCAAAAAACATGTTCGATATTCTCTTTTCTATTCTCCCTGTTTCTGTCTCTAACCATTCTAAATCCCCCTGTCCTACAATTCCTTCTATAACATATCTCAATTGATTAGCTTCAAAATATCCTTTTATTTTAGGAAGACCAAGTCCTCCTTCCTTCTGTGATATATACCAAAATAATTTATTTAATCTTGTCCTTTTCCCTCCATTACAATATTTATTCAACATATTTTGCCATTTTTTCACTTCTACTTCTGATATTTTTATTGGTAACATTCTAAACAACAACAATAACAAAAGTAGTTTAGGTAATATTTTCATTTTAACTAATACTACTCTTCCAAACCATGATAGTTGAATATTTTTATATTCTTCCAACTTCTTTTCCATTTCTTTCCTTAATGCCATAATATTTTTCTCTTCTAATTCTTTTAAATCTTTTGTAATATTTATTCCTAAATATTACTTTTTAATCTTACTTCTATTTTGTTCTCTTTTACAAATATATTTTCTTCTTCCTTAGTACAGTTAAACAATATCATATCTGATTTGTTCCAATTAACCTGTATGCCTGTCACCTCCCCAAATACTTTTAAATGCTCTAAATTTTTTCTATTCTGTTAATCAATTCCTTAATTGTTAGCAATGTATCATTAGCAAACAAGCTTATCTTATATTTTGTTTCTAATCCAATTCCTTCTATACTAATATCATTTCTTATCACATTTGCTAGAATTTCTATTACCATTGCAAACAATATTGGAGAAAATGGGCAACCTTGTCTTGTTCCTCTCGTTATTTTTATCTCTCGTTATTCCATCATTAACCATCACTATAGCTGTGTTATGGGAATACAATTGATCTATTAATCCTCTAAACCTCTTCCCCATTCCAAATTCTTTCAGTATTATTTTTAATGTTTGCCATTCCACACAGTCAAATGCTTTAAATATATCTAATGCTAATATCCCTGCTTTTACTTTTGTTTTGCCGATTATATGAATTTTATTTAACACCCTTCCTATTAAATTTGACATTTGTCTTCCTTTCACAAATCCACATTGATCCTTTAATATATATTTAAACATATAGCTAGCTATTCATTCTCTTTGCCATTATTGCTGATAATAACTTTGCATCTTGATTTATCAATGATATAGGCCTGTATGATCCAGGGTCCCTCAAATCCTTATCTGGCTTTGGTATCAATATTATCAATGATTGTTGCCATGATGGAGGGACTTTGTCTCCCATTATTATATAATTATATAATTCTAATAATTTAGGTATTAACTTCTTTTTAAATACTTTATAATAATCTGGTCCTAAACCATCCATTCCTGGAACTTTCCCACTTTTTAATTTATTTATTGCTTCCTCTACTTCCATTTTCGTAATTGGTTTTTCTAATAAATCCCTATCTTCCTCTTCTATTTTAATCTTCCAATTTCCCCCTACATATTTTTCTATTTGTTCCACTGATTTATTCCCTGACTGGTACAGGTTTTTTAAAACTCCTCAAAAATTGTTAGTTTTTCCTTCATTGTTCTACACATTTTACCTGTTTTATCTCTAATCCCAGTTATCATATTTTCTATTTTCTTCTTCTGTGTTGATCTAGCCAACATTTTTGAATTTTTATTACTAAATTCAAAATACTCCCTTCTTAAATAAATTAAATTTTCCTGTACTTCATCTACTTCCATTTTATCCAATTCCTCCCTCTTTGCTCGTAACTCAATATAAGTTTGTTTTTCCTTGTCTAATATATATTTATTTTCCAAAAATTCTATTTCCCTTTCTAATTTCCCTTTTCTTTCTTCTTGCCTTTTTTTTAGGTTAAAGGTTTCTTTTATGCATATCCCCCTTGTCACAGGTTTCATAGTATCCCACAAAATTCCTTTTGATACTTCTTTATCATTTAATTCTCATAATTCTTGCCATTCATGCTCAATTTTTTCTACTATTTCTCTGTAATTTAAAATCTTTGTATTCAGCCTCCACCTTTTCACCTGTTCATAATCTCTCTTCGTTATAATCTCCACATTGACCAAGGCATGGTCTGTTACTTTGATATTTTCTATCTCTAAATTTATGGTTTTATCAATCAAATTTTTTGATACAAAAATATAATCAATTCTTGAATAACTCTTATGTACCATTGAAACGTATGTATATTTCCTTTCATCTCTCTTTACCAATCTCCACACATCTTTCAACCCCTTTCTTTTTATTATTTTATTTAAATTTGTAATATTGTTATATTTATCCCTTAATGAATAATTTGATTTATCTTTAATTGCATGTTAAAATCTCCTGCTACAACAATATTTTGTTCTTGCATATTCTCCATTTCTTTAAATACTTTCTCATAAAATTCCTCTTGTTTTTCATTTGGAGCATATACATTCATTAGAACATATTTATCTTCTCCCATTTCACCTTGCATTATAATATATCTACCATTTTCATCTTTATTCAGCTTTTTAATGAAAAAATTACATTTTTTGCTATTAATATTGCTACCCCTCTAGCTTTTGAATCCCATATGCTTTTTCATAAACTCTTACCCAATTCAATTTCAATTCATTTACTCCTTCCATTTTTTTATGTGTCTCTTGCAAAAAATATTATATCTGCTTGATCCTTCTTCAATAATGCTTCAATCCTTTTTTGTTTTATTACCGTGCCAAGGCCGTGAACATTTAAGGTTGATTGATATCTTTAATTTATTAACCATTAGATTCCTTATTACATTATCTATAAGATCTTCTGGCTTCAAAAAGTGACATCCCTTCCCCATACCCACCCCTTCCCAATTCTTCCCCCTTCCCTTCCCCCTCCCCTTTCCCTTCTTTGCCTCCCCACCTTGTCTTCCCAAGGCAAATTGCCTTGCTCATGACCCCTTCCAGGTGAGGAGTGGTGAAGAGATCTTCCAATGGCCCAGAACAACTCCCTCCCCCCCGAGTGCTCATAAAAATAAAAAATAAAAACATTTCCCCTCTTTTTCCCCCCTGTAATTTTATTCTTCTTCCTTCTGCTTTCTTCATCTGTCTAAACTTTTCCTTCTTCGCTGTCCGCTCCTCCATCAGCTCCATACTCCTTCTTATGTACTCCCAACTCCTCCAACATTCGCAGTCCTTCTTCTGGTGTTTCCATTCTATATCTTTTTCCTGCCCATTCAAATTTCAAAAACATTGGCTATCCCCAAGCATAGTTTATACCAGCTTTCAAAAGAGTACCAATACAAGGCTTCATCAATTTTCTCCAAATTACTGTTTGTGGACAGTAGTCATTATATAATTCCACCCTTATATCTCCATACTTCAGTCTCTCTGGATGTTTCTTGACTGTTCTCATCAATTCCTCCTTGTTATTGTAATTAATATCTCTAACAATAACATCTCTTGGCAAAATACTTCTCCTTCCTGTCAGTTCTCTATGGATCTGCTCAATGTCCTCTTCCCTCCATTTCACAGCTGGGGTCACTTGCTGTAGCCATTTCAACACTTCAGATTTCAGATTAGATCCTTGATCTTTCCCCACAGATTCTGGCAGGAACCTTATTCTAAAGTTATTCCTGTGTTGATAATCTTGCATGTATATCTATTTTTTCCATATCTGTGGTTTTCTTCATATTGTCCTCGGTGTGACTGCCTTGAAGTGTTTGAGTTTTAATTATTTCTTTGTTCTCTTTTATTATATTAAGAATATCTCCTTGTATTCCTTGTATTTTTGTACTCATTTCCACAAATCTTTCTTCAGATCTTTTCCTCTCCTGCATTTCTTTTCTTATACTTGCAAACTCTGAAAACATTCTCTTTTTGTCTTCTCTAAATTCTGTCATCATTTTTGTAAAGGGAGAATCCATATGAGTTTTAATATCCTCTGTGCTTTCTCCCCTTCTTTCCCTTTCCCTTGGGCATAGAGGATCAGGGACAGAGGCACTTGAAAGACCACTCTTTTTGGGGCTTGTTTTGGGGTTTGTTCCCTTTTCCATACTTAGCTCTTCTAGTTCACCCTTATTATTCTGTGTTTCCAAACAAATCCTTTCCAACCTCTTGTGAGACCTATCCGATGGCTTATCTGATGTTTGTGGCCTCAACCAACTTTTTTCCTGCAATATTTCTTCTTTTTTTAGACATAAGAAAATCAGAACACTCCAAACTTTCGTTCCTCCCCATCTGTTTGTGGCCCCTCCTTCCTCCACCACTTATTTTTTTAAAAATCTTTCCACTTATTCTCCAGTTAGATCAATTATTCCTTCTCCTGTTGAATCATCCTTTTCAGTTGCCTACAATTGTTCACTGCTTTCTCCAACCTTAGTGGTTTATTAGCAAAATGTTCTTTTTAGTTATGTTAGAAGAAGCTCCAATATCGGGCAAAATCGAAAGTAACTATTTGTTTACTTTAGGCTTCTTTGAACTGCAGTTTTCTCTTCTATTAATATTCCTTATTAATTCACAGCCATAAATCTTCCCTCAAAAGCTCTCCTCATGCCTTTTTGAGGGGAAATTATTCATTTAATTCCATTACCTTGAGCACCCATCCTGGGATTTGTTTCCTACGCCATTGAATCTTGGCTCCCCCCCTCTCAAATTTTAATTAATTCAAAGGTATAACTGTGAGAGGTTGGGTAACTTTGGGATCTTTACATCTGTGTATATCAATACTAACTGATGAGACTCCAAGCCAGAATAAAATAAAAAATGGTTTTTATTGGAAAATAATCATGGAAGCATTCACACATGCACTAACGCTCACAAGCAATCTCACCAGGCTAGCAAAGAATTAGGAGGAAATATTTAGATAAAGGAATAGATTCAGGCAATGGGCTATAATTACCTGTCCAGAGGGCAGCGATTCATGAAGCAAAAGGGGCTCAGACTTGAAGCTGAGAGTCACACTGAAGAATGGTGAAGTGATGAGATAGTAGGAGCTGGGCACACTTTGGTTATGATTTGGGGTAATATTTATACCCAATATTGTACCCTTAAGGGGTGTTTTGGGTGTAGAACAATGATTGAGTGGGTTTCCCAGAGTTAAAAAATGGAAGCTCTGGTTTCGTTGATTGATGCTAATGGTTGGGACATTAAGACTGATGGCTTTAAGGAAACCTTCACATTCTGGTCAGGCAGGGGTGTGAAGGAAGACCTTTGCAGGATAATGTGTGTTAATGGACTTTTTCAGACGTTTAAAAAGCAACGCAAGCAGACTCGTCAGCTTGCGAGGCTGCTGCGCAGCAAAGTGTCAGTTTCAGATGACGCTGCCCTCTAGCGGTACTGTTGCAGTACCACGGGGAGAGTTGAGCATCATATTTGCTTGATTTTTACTCATAAAAGTTGATCGTGAGTAAAAATCAAGCAAATATGATGCTCAACTCTCCCCGCAGTACCGCAACAGTACCGCTAGAGGGCAGCGTCATCTGAAACTGACACTTTGCAGTGCAGCAGCCTCGCAAGCTGACGAGTCTGCTTGCATTGCTTTTTAAATGTCCGAAAAAGTCCCGAGTCACTTGATTGTTTTTGGAGTGTGACTCACTGCCAGGAGCATCCAGGGGAGATTAGCACATTTCTCCCTAACAACTGTCTGAGGGGGATTCGCTTAATCACATTATGGGTGTGTCTGTTTTGGGGGAATTTCCAAGACATCTTCAAAGGCTTCAAGGAACCTTCACTAATCCTAATGTCTGGGTTGCCCCGGTCTAGTGGAAACCATGTGAAGTGTCTAATAAGCTGAATTATGACTTATTGGAGGGAGGGGGGTGTAGGTAACAATCCATAGAACACAGAAAAATAGACAGGGCTATGGTGTACTCATTTTTGTCTCCAAACATTCAGAGCCTTGTTTTATATGAAGCAGTATGAGGATGGGCTTGAAAATTATTACTAATTAATTACTGTTTAAATAATTGACAGAAAAACTTCTAGAACTTAACAGGCCAACAAGCTCCTCATTTAATAACAAACAAACAAAAAGACCCCATAATATCCACTGAACTACTTTTAATCATTTTTATACTGAAAAGTGATGTAATGTACCAGATTGCTTTGATACAGTGCTTCGATACATTCATGGATTTTAATTTTTCCTTTGTGTGTTTCCACTTATTGATAACAGAAGCAGGCATCAAAAATTCTCCCCAGTTTGAAACTGCAACAAACACTCATTAGCCAAAATGTGCATTGTGATGTTGCCATGCAACCCATATTACTGTTCCAACAAAATATGCCATCTCTGCTCAGCCATACTTCCCATAATGACATAATTAAGCATCCATGTTCTTTGGTAAGTGCACCTGCTGTCAGGTACTGAATGTATCACACTTCTGAAGCCTGTAAAAGATCTACTGCTGAGAAATGTATAAAATGAAAACATTAATAATGCTAGAGGCTCCTCCCTTTCAGGGTACAGGAGTTTACACTTCCAACTAAAAACTGGCTTTTTAAAACAGTTTAACCTTTGTGAGGCAGCTTTTTCTCCTACAAGGAATACTCAGCAGGGAATTCTGTGGTGCAAGAAACAACAACACAGCTTTCAACAGTATTGTGTAAATCTCAAAAGAAGTGCCAAGAGTGGTCACTCTTTCAGTGATTCAGAATTGTCTCTAGGTTGCCAGGAAGGCTACCTTTGCATATGATAAGAAACAAAGCTCTCTTTTCCTTCCAGCTTGTCAATACCACCATTCAGGTGCTGCTCATGCAGAAGGCAGAAGAGATGCAAAGGGGCTACAAAGCCACAAATTGGCTTTGCACTTGAGGTTGCATTTTTCTGTCCACCTCCTCAAGTCCTCTGTGTAAACCTCTGGAGCATGGCTGGTTCTTTTCATGAAGGCATTTCATACATCTAGGTTCTAAGACATGTGAGGAACCCACAGAGATGTAACACTTTGCTGATCATGTGTGGGATCAGGAGGGAACTGGGCAATCTTAGGGGCAGCACTAACCATGGTTTTTTTGTGTTGCTCTCATATCCATCCACATTTGAACAATGCCCAAACACAGCTGCTATGAATCACAGAGGTCTAGGACAATTCATGGTGGCTGCTTCATCATGGCCATTTCAGTGCTAGTGATTCAGCATGGCTGGTTTAGCATGGCCAGTTGATTGTGGCCATTTCAGAGTGGCCAATAGAGCACAGTGGATGATTCAATGCTGCAGCAGCCATTTCAGCACCAATCAGAGTAGATAGCTCAACACTGCTCTGTTAGCTCTCTTTCAGTGCTGTGCTATCGGCAAGTCCATTGTTGCACTCATTCATCTCTCCTGCCCATATTAAGTCTTTTTTAAAATAAAAATGTCTTCTTCAGTTAAAACAAGCATTTTAAGTGTTTAAAGTATTTGATAATTATGAGCTCACAAGTAAAACATTTTATTATGCTAAGAATGGTTAATACAAACAAGTGTCTCGGTATTTGATAATTATGACCTATGGCTTGCAAGTATTCCACAGGGCTCTATTTCCATCCTGAGATACAAAATTTGAAATGTGCTGATCAGCTTTATGATATTTCTTCAACTTAACTGGACTTGCAGATAGAGCAGTGCTAAAACAGCTGCACTGTGTTTAAATTGCTTGATGTTTGATAACCACCCTTTATAGTCTGTTGGGCTCATAAACCAAAAGTCACAGGAAAAGCATGCTACCTCTATCTTGGGAAGGGTGGAGGCGGGGATAGGGATATGGAGTTTGCTGTTGAAAAACATGAAGATTTCATAGTCTGCAAGCCACACTGAAACAGCTGCTTGTTTAAATGGCTGTGCTGAAAGAGCAGTGTTGAATTGTCTGCTCTGTTCGATGCTGAAACATCTGTGCTCAATCGGCCATGCTGAAATGGCCATGATCAACTGGACATATTAAACCAGCCATGCTGAATTGGCACTCCTGGAAAGGCTGTGATGAACTGGCCAGATTGAATCATCCCATTCCATATGCATAGCATCTATGTCTCTGTGGCTATTTATTTGTATGGTCAATAGACACTAGAGAGAAGGGATGGCTTATCGAACATCATCAGCATCAGAAGCAATCTGTATATCAGTTATTGGCAAATAAGAGGCTGAACCAATTTTGCTGTTTTTGGTGAAGGAATAAAAAAGCATTTACCAACACAAATGAGCTTGCAGCTGCCTTTTTTTATATATATAGAAAAAAATGAGCTGAAAATATGTTTTTTAAAAAATGAGGCCCATGAACTAAGAAGTGCACAGGACCCAGAAGCTATGTGGGAGGCCTCTGTAATTACTCCCCTCAAGAGTATTAGAATGACTTAGAAACTGAGCGATAAACAAAGAAGTCCTAATTTAATCTCTGCTATGAACTCAACACCCCTCCTCATTTCCTCAACTTTTTAAACTTTTGGTAATTAATATTTTAGCTTGTTCTTTGTAAAAACTGTTGTAAACTGCCTTAAAGACCATTGTGGGAGAAAAGTGGGATATAAATTAAATAAAGCAAGAAACTGGATTTAAGCAAATATATTCCAACAAGAGCACCACTGTTGCAATTGTCAGTGAAATGTATGTGTGTATGTGTGTGTGTGTGTGTGTGAGAGAGAGAGAGTGGGGAGGGAGGGAGGGAGATTACCATTTTTATCAGGATTATAAAAACAGTCCTTCCCACATCCCACCTCTTCTAAGTAGCAACCTCATTACTATAGGGGAAAAAAATGATGGCTGGAGAGAAAAAGGACCCTGACAATCAATTTTAGAAGAGTAGCTGTTGTAGCGAAACAGATAGGAGCCTTATGGCATCTGAAAAGGCTAACCAATTTATTATGATGTAAGCTTTCATGGCCTACAGTCCACTTTATGGACCAACTCCTCCATCTTCAATCAGCTCTATGTTTATGAATGCTATCTCTCTCCTTTTCATCCAAACCTTCCCAATCTGTCTTCTCAACCTCCCTATAGAAGAGAGAAAAACATCAACAAATTCCCCTCACAAAATCTTATTCCCCATACCCTGAGTCAATTGATTCCCAGGGGGCATGGCCTGGTCCCCAAGAGGGATGGCCCCCAAATCTAACTCAATATTAGCACAGGTGAAGGGTGCTGCACAGCACCTTGAAGAACAGCAGGCCACTGCTGCAAATAAAGCAATAACAATAACATTTATATTTCTATACCGCTTATCAGTGCAAAGCACTCCCTAAGTGGTTTACAATGTGTTAGCTAATTGCCCCCAACAAGCTGGGTACTCATTTTACTGATTTACAGAAGGATGGAAAGCTGAGTCAACCTTGGAGCCCTCTGGGATGGAACTCACAGCATTGTGGCTGCAGTACTACCATTTAACCACTGTGCCACCAGCCTGAATTGACAGCTGCAAAGCCTGAAGTAACATCTGTGTGTAATAATAAGGGGAATTAAACTGCATCTGGCCCCAGTTATAGCTTTGAGGAACAGCAAATCAACCCCCCAACACCCCTGAGCTTTCAGCGGCCTACTCAGTCTGACCACATAGGCTTACTCCACTCACCCCTATGGCCATGCAGGAGATACAGACTCCTCATCCCTAGACGTGTCCATTACTGGGAATGAAATGTCCCCTGACTCACCTGAAACCCTGTGCTCAGTGGGCTTGCCCTTGTCACTAGCTGCCTGAACCACTGTGACCTCATCTTCCAGCAGCACATGAGCACCACCAGCTTGAAGTCATTTAGCTAAGGCCTCTAGGCAAGACAAGAACATTTGGTCAAAACTGTTCTTATCTCCCATCCAAGTATGCTTAGCAGTATTTATAGTTACTTGTTTAGGAGAGACCTGAAACTTTTCAAGTTCCTCCAGTTTGGCCACGATGACTACCCTCTCTCCCCACTTCATCATCAGAAGAAACTGGGGCAATGGAGGCGCTTAGCAGGGGTCTTCTTGGTTGGGCCTCCTCCTTTGTAAGCCCCACTCTCTTTTTGGAATGCTATTAAACTCCTAAGGTTGTAAGCACTATTCCTATTTCATCACCCAAACCAACCATGAATTGTCCTCACCAGCGGGGAAAAGGTATAAACAGCACTAAGCAAATGCAAACCAATGATGCTTAATAAGGCCCTCTGGTATAGTCATGTGACACAGTCCAACAAGGCTAACTGAAATCAACAGACTACAGCAGCCTTACATAACCTCTGGCTCCACCCCTGTCAAGTTCAGTATCTTGTCACACAGCACCACATGTAACAAACTCTGGCCTCTATTCTTGGAAGCCATCAAATGCATACCTTCTTCTTCAACACTGTTCGCCATGCAGGTACAGGTACATATTCAGCTAGATCTGGTGCCACCCATTATGATAATCTCCAGTGGGATAGTCATGTTAGTTCCTAGGGAACTATGGAACCCAGTGCTGCTGGCAGAATTTATATACAGTAGGATCCTCGTAACTATGGGGGATTGGTTCCAGGCCCCACCGCAGATAGTGAAATCCATGGATAATAGTGAATGTCCTTGCCACTGCCACCAGAACACCCCCCCCAGTGGATAAGGGAGAAAGGAGGTGAGTTCCTCCTACCCTTCCTCCCCACCCACCCTACCCACCAGCTCCACCGCACCACCAGAACCTGCAACACCAGAACCATCCTGGGGAAGGGAGGGGAAAGTGAGCTTGTCTCCTCCCTCCCTCCCACGCCCACCCCTGCCAGCTCTGCCATACCACCAGAACCCCCCACACACAGAGAAGGGAGAAAAGAGGCAAGTACACCTTCTCCCTCTATCCCTTCCCCTCCCCACCCCCTCCAGCTCCACAACATCACTGGAAGCCTCCTCCATCCCCTTCCCACCCCCCTGCCATTGCCATCCATGGATAATTGAATCAGCAGATGGTGAATCATCGGATGCAGGGGTGCTACTGTAATCTCCAGAGATCTGAATGAATGTTAAATAGACATGTATAAGGCCATGTGTGCAGGTACACTCCCTCCTGATTTTTCATGCTTGGATATGATAGAAGTGTCCGAGGGTGTGATTTCAGAAACATAGAATATGTAATTTCTGAATTAAAGCTTCTTTTCTTCTTCTTCTTTTTTTTAAAGAAAACCTTTAATGGTTCATGAGACTGTAGTTGTTGGATGGGACTGTGGTTTGTACATGGGAGGGGGCCCAAGTTGGTTTTTTTTTTTTTTTTTAAACTGGTCCCCAAATTGATGCTTGGACTCTGTTATCTTCCCATTATTTGTTGTAAAAATTCATAACCATCAGATCTCTGTTGCAGATGGTTCAGATGATTTTACCAAAGCCCAGGGAGCTATGTCAAATGAACCTTTTTGCAGGGAAAAAAAAATCAGGATACATTTCCAAGTTAATCATTTTCTGTGAAGGAAGAAGATGGCACAAAACTTTATTTCTCTGACCTGACTTTTGTTTTGTCTTTTTTAAAAGTGCAGCTTATTGAAAAAAAAGTTTATTAGAAGAAGGGGGGAACTTTTGGCACTGAAAGATGAGAGTGGAGGGTAACTAGGGAGAAAGAGATGAATTCATCTCTAAAGCCGACAGCCTCTGGTGGAACATCGGAAATGGAATACCAGTGTAAAGATGAAAATGAAACAGATACTCTGAGCTCAGTTTACACTTTTGATTGATGGCAAAGAATGAGCTTAAAGTTATTAAAGCAGTTGATGGTTTAAAATTCATGGCTTCCACAGAAGGGTGCAGGTGGTGATGGGGGCGATTTGTTTCCTGAAAGTAACTGGGGAGAAGCATTCTAAAGGGCTTCCTGCAAAGAGATAGAGATATACTAATTACAGGATTTGGAGAGAGAAAAAGCAGATCTCAGAGGAAAAACTCAGTGGCAGTGATGACTTTGTCTTGAAAGTAAATGCATGCTGGGCCTAAGACAGGGCTTATGGGTAACATTGTTTTCCCATTCTTTTACTAAAAAGCAGTGCTGTTGGCTCCTAACAGAGCTGAATGAAATTCATTTAGGAATGGGGGAGGACATAAAAGACAAAAACCAAAGACCAAAGACTGATGGAAGGCAAAATCTTCTAATTTGTGGTGTGGGATTACTGGCCCACCTTTAGAAGAGGAGCTGGGTAAAAATAAATAAATAAATAAATAAATAATTATTTACTTACTTAAATAAAAAGAGACTGACTTATCCAAAGCAGTAGATCATCCCATAGCTACCACAGCAAGGCTCTCTGTTGTAGAGCCTCCATCTGTTTTTCCTGGACTGGAATGCAATGGAAACAATCTAACACTTGAACTCACTGCCTTCTGGTCCTGGAGGTTGTAACAAGTGCCATTGCAGTTGACAAATACACAAGAACAACTAGGGTTTAAAAATGAAAAAGGAGGTCCCTTCTTCTTATCACCTTGTTTACTAAAGTTAGCTAAACAGCACTTCTCTGAAAAATATTGGAGAACCTCAACCACAACCAAAACCTCCCACCCCAGTAGATCATACAAGCATCTGAGTAAAGTTAGATTAAGTTAGGGTGTTCAGACTACTAAGGGTCGTGAACCTGGACTTTCAACATCCAGTTGAGAATAGTCAACCCATTGTACGCCATACAGAGACTAGAATCCTCTGCTACCATGAACAATGGTGAAAAAGGTTCACAAAAGGTTTTATAGAATCATTATGCCAACATTTTTTATGCAAGTAACAATATTTTGTGCAGAAAATGATATTTTCTGTAGAAAAACATTTTTGTGTATGTAAACAATTGGGGAGGGGTGCAAAAATGCCCTAAATCCAAAACCTCTCATGTCAGTTCTCCATTTGTTTGATGGGGTCTCACTCTCCCATCTTCTCCAATATTTGGAGTATTGCACACAGGGAAGGTAACATGAGCGTACTGAAAGTTATAAACTTGGCTATTAAACCCCCACCTTCCAAAAGATCTCAATATTAACTGTCTTTTCAGCTTAAGACCAAAGTTCCACAGATTCTTCTTTTCATCTACTCTATGTTTGTATTTGTATTGGCCTCCTGCATATAACCAGCCTTGATCACATACTGTAAGACTGCTTCCTGGCTTTGGAAAAACAAAGCAGAGGGCAGCTGCAGTGATGAGCCTGCTTGCTGCAATCAGCTCTTGCAGTCACATGGGGCCCAAACCATTTTTTGCCAGCTGGAGCAGATTCTACCAGATAATTTTTTAAAATAGTGTAATGGGCCTTACCTCGTCTTGGCCCTGTCTTTGCCCTGTGGGTCATGATGATTGCCTGGGGGGAAAATGAGGCAAAAGCCCTGCATTGTCACAATTGCAGGGCTCCAGGACAGGGGCAAGATGGAGTAAATTGCCCATGTAGACAAGCTCCATGTCTCTTTTACCCATTCTGTATTTAAATCTGCATTTTAACTTATTTGTAAATGCAAGCATTCAGAGGGAAAGGAATAACATTTTCTACATTACTGAGGCCTATATCCAATATAATGGTCAGGTAGTGTTAGAAATGGTGGGGGGGAGAGAGAAACTATATCATAGAATACAAAATAAATTCATTCTGGTAAACTTCTCAAAACCCACCCACAACCATTTTAAGGCATGTTTATTGCTACTGCGACAACTGCCCGAATGGAATGAAATGCACTTTATAAATTATGGCATATTTTATTCCCTAAATTTCAATAACAGTAGATAGCCTGACCTACTTCCACTTTTGTCAGTGTGAAAATTGTGTGTGTGTGTATACACACACACACACACACACACACACATATATATACATTGCCAATAAATATGATTGTATTTCAGACCCCTGTTTCTTCCTGATAGCAGCATAAAATATTCCTAATAGGAATGCATGATCCATTGCTGTCTCAAGTTATAAGAAGCCAAACAATTGTGCTTAGGTCCATTTGCCTGAACAGTCAAAACTAACATAATTACATTTTTAAAGGGGACAAGTGCAGAGTTGAGGGACATTTAGAATTACCAATACAAATTTCCTGCCAGTTTCCAGGCCAGTTTCCTGCCAGGGAGAAGAAGGAGAGCAGCTTCTGGACAGCCATTCTGACTGGGGAAATTGAATTTTTTTTTAAAACTGTTGGGAGAGGCTGCTTGTTGCTGAGGGGCTTGAACTTCTGACCTTGCCCTTTTACCCTCAAGAGCCAGAGGCGCGCGCCTAACGGCACGCGAATTTCAGTAACCAACAAAATTTCAGTAACCAACAAAAATACAGCAGACCTAAAAGTACAGCTTAGCATTCTCAGCGTTAACTAAGAGTTCTTAGATTACCTAAAAGCTCTCATCATGGACACTGAGGGGACTGCAGCAGTCACTTGCAACACTTGTGCGATGTTTGTATTCTTGTCTACAGACGTGGAGAACTTCACATGCACCAAGTGCAAGCTGGTAGCCCTCTTGGAGGAGAAAGTCCAGCAGCTGGAGACATGGGTAGCTACACTTCAACAGATTCGTGAGCAAGAGGTTTTCCTGGACAGAACAGAACAAAAAGTCTTGGATGGGGACCGCACAGAGGAAGTGGCTGTGGAGGAGAGGGTCACTTCACAGACACAGGAAGTAGACAGCTGGAGGAATGTCACACACAGAACAAGAAAATCCAGGGATTCTTCCAGCAGCTTGCAGCTACAGAATCGATTCGAAGCCCTTTCCCTTATCAAGGACAACGAGGAAGAACAGCATGGACAGACTTCAGGGGTAGAGCAGGGGACCTTGAGAGGACCACCGCAAGGAAAAGCAGCTGCGAAGCCTCAGCGGAGGCATGTGCTGGTGGTGGGGGACTCCTTGCTGAGGGGTACAGAAGCAGTGGTATGTGGGCCTGACAAGATGACTCGGGAGGTGTGTTGTCTCCCTGGGGCAAAGATCCGTGATGTGACCGAGAGGCTGACAAGACTCGTCAAGCCTACGGATCATTACCCCTTCCTTTTGGTCCATGTGGGAACCAATGATACTGCATGGCACAGCTTTACCAAGATCAGAAGAGATTATGAGGCCCTGGGGAGGAAGCTGAAAGAAATGGACGCACAGGTGGTCATCTCGTCTCTTCTGCCAGTTGAAGGGCATGGTCCAAGAAGGGAGAGGAAAATAGCCGACGTAAACAACTGGCTCCGTAGATGGTGTCGCCGAGAACAAATTGGATTCTTGGATCATGGACTGCGCTTCCATGCGGGGGGACTTCTGGAAAGAGATGGGGTGCATCTTACAACAGTTGGAAGAAACATTTTTGCCAACAGTCTCAAGAATTTGATCAGGAGGGCTTTAAACTGAGTCAAATGGGGGAGGGAGACAGTATTCTGGAAGGCAAAAGGGCTGGAGAAAATAGTCAAACTGTCATAGAGGGAACAAGGCAAACAGCACAAGGACCCAACAGTGGGAGGCAAAAAAACTTGCACAGGGAGCAAGTAAAGGGAACACATGGTCTCAGATGTCTCTACACTAATGCACAGAGCATGGGAAATAAGCAAGATGAACTTGAACTCCTCGCACTACAAAACAAATATGATATAATAGGCATTACTGAAACCTGGTGGGACGAGTCTCATGATTGGAATGTAGGAATAGAGGTGTATAACCTTTATAGGAGAAACAGGCCAAACAGGAAAGGAGGAGGAATAGCATTATATGTCAGGGATATTTACACCAGTGAAGTGATCCACGACATCAATACTGGAAGCCCGGTGGAGAGCATCTGGATAAAAATGAAAGGGGAGGGAAACAACAGGGATGTTATTGTGGGACTTTACTACAGACCCCCAAATCAGACGGAGGAATTGGATGTTGCCTTTCTAGAACAGATGAACGTACATGCAGAAAGGAGAGATGTAGTAGTGATGGGTGACTTCAACTATCCTGATATTTGCTGGCAATCTAACTCAGGCAAAACTACAAGGTCTAGCAAATTCCTTACTTGCCTGGAAGACAATTTCATGGTCCAAAAGGTGGAAGAGGCAACAAGGGGATCAGCTATTTTAGATCTGATCCTAACCAATAGAGACGACCTGGTTAATGGGGTGCAAGTGGTGGGATCCTTAGGTGAGAGTGATCATGTTCTCCTGGAGTTTGTTATACAATGGAAAGGAGAAGCCAGGCATAGTCAGACACGCATTCTTGACTTTAGGAGAGCTGATTTCAATAAACTCAGGGAAATACTGGTGATGATCCCATGGTCAGGAATACTAAAAGAGAAGAGACCTCAAGACGGATGGGACTTTCTCAAAAGGGAGATACTGAAGGCACAATTTCAAACAGTACCATTGAGGAAGAAAAATGGGAGGTGTCTCAAGAAACCAGGATGGATGACTAAAGAACTTTCAATGGAGCTACGTTTTAAATGGAACATGTATAGGAAATGGAAAAGGGGGGAAATCACCAAAGAAGAACTCAAACAGATAGCAAACACGTGTAGGAGTAAAGTCAGAAAAGCTAAAGCACAGAATGAGCTCAGGCTTGCTAGGGAGGTTAAGAACAATAAAAAGGGTTTTTTTGGGTATGTCCGCAGCAAAAGGAGGAAGAAGGAAATGATAGGGCCGCTATGTGGAGAAGATGGCAAAATGCTAACAGGGGACAGAGAAAAGGCAGAATTACTCAACACCTTCTTTGCCTCAGTGTTTTCAGAAAAGGAAAAGGAGGACCAACCTGAGGATAATGGAACAGAGGAAACAATAGGGGAAATCCAGCTCAAAATAAGTAAAGAGGTAGTACAGGAATACCTTCTTAATCTAAATGAATTTAAATCTCCAGGACCAGATGAACTACATCCAAGAGTATTAAAAGAGCTGGCAAATATAATCTCAGAGCCATTGGCAATAATCTTTGAGAACTCCTGGAGAACAGGAGAAGTCCCAGCAGACTGGAGGACGGCAAACGTTGTTCCCATCTTCAAAAAGGGGAAAAAAGAGGATCCCAACAATTATCGTCCAGTTAGTCTGACATCAATACCAGGGAAGATTCTAGAGCAGATCATTAAACAGAGTCTGTGAACATTTAGAAGGCAATGCCATAATCACAAAAAGTCAACATGGGTTTCAGAGAAACAAGTCATGCCAGACTAATCTGATCTCTTTTTTTCATAAAGTTACCAGCTTGGTAGATGAAGGGAATGCTGTGGACATCGCATACCTTGATTTCAGTAAGGCCTTTGACAAGGTTCCCCATGACATTCTTGCAAACAAGCTTGTAAAATGTGGGCTAGACAAGTTAACTGTTCAATGGATTTGTAATTGGTTGACCGGCCGAACCCAAAGGGTGCTCAGCAGTGGCTCCTCTTCGTCTTGGAAAGATGTGACCAGTGGGGTGCCACAGGGTTCTGTCCTGGGCCCAATGCTATTCAACATCTTTATCAATGACTTAGATGAGGGAATTAGGGGCATACTTATCAAATTTGCAGATGACACCAAATTGGGAGGAGTAGCTAATACCCTAGAGGACAGGATCAAAATTCAAAATGACCTGGATAGACTGGAGAGCTGGGCCAAAGCTAACAAAATGAAATTCAATACGGAGAAATGTAAAGTACTGCATTTAGGGCAGAAAAATGAAATGCATAAATATAGGATGGGAGAGACCTGGCTGAATGAGACTATGGAGATTTTCAGACACGGAAAAATCGTCCCTTGCCGCGCGAGCAGCCTCCCGAAACTGCTGCGCGGCAAGGGTCTTTTTCGGACCGTGCTGTGCCTGTTGCGAAGCCGTCCGTGTCACTTCCGTGAAGCTTGGGACGGCTCCGCGTCATATTTCAAGCACGGAGGCTGCCCGTGATTGAAATATGACGCGGAGCCGTCCCAAGCTTCACGGAAGTGACACGGACGGCTTCGCAACAGGCACAGCGCGGTCCGAAAAAGACCCTTGCCGCGCAGCAGTTTCGGGAGGCTGCTCGCGCGGCAAGGGACGATTTTTCCGTGTCTGAAAATCTCCTATGTGCGAAAGGGATCTAGGAGTCCTAGTAGACCACAAGTTGAACATGAGTCAACAGTGTGATGCAGCAGCTAAAGAGGCCAATGCGATTTTGGGCTGTATCAATAGAAGTATAGTGTCTAGATCAAAGGAAGTAATAGTGCCACTCTATTCTGCCTTGGTCAGACCTCGCTTAGAATACTGTGTCCAGTTCTGGGCACCACAATTCAGAAAGGATATTGACAAATTGGAGTGTGTCCAGAAAAGGGCAACTAAAATGGTGAAAGGTCTGGAAATGATGCCTTATGAGGAGAGACTTAGGGAGCTAGGTATGTTTAGCCTGGAAAAAAGACGGTTCAGAGGCGATATGATAGCCCTGTTTAAGTATTTGAAGGGATGTCACGCTGAGGATGGAGCAGGCTTGTTTTCTGCTGCTCCAGAGACTGGAACACGGAGCAATGGGTGCAAGCTCCAGGAACAGAGATTCCACCTCAACATGAGGAGGAACTTTTTGACAGTAAGAGCTGTTCGGCAGTGGAACACACTCCCTCGGAGCGTGGTGGGGTCTCCTTCCTTGGAGGTCTTTAAACAGAGGCTGGATGGCCATCTCTCGGGGATGCTTTGATCAAGATTTCCTGCGTGGCAGGGGGGTTGGACTGGATGGCCCTCGTGGTCTCTTCCAACTCTGCAATTCTATGATTCTATGATTCTATGAAATACAAACATACAGTATATGAAAAGAATAATTTGTGGAACTTTGGTTTTAAGCTGAAAAGACAGTTAATATTGAGATCTTGTGGAGGGTGGGGGCTTAATAGCCAAGTTTATAACTTCCAATATGCTCGAGTTACCTTCCCTGTGTGCAGTACTCCAAACATTAGAGAAGATGGGAGAGTGAGACTGCTACCTTGGCAGGTTGCAAAAGGAATGTATATGATGCCCCTAATTATGGTCAAGAGCAGCATGCTCTCATGGGAATCAAGGAAGCAGCCTCATACTGATGTAATGGCAAGCTCATTTCCAGAACTCCCCCACCCCCCACAACACACACAGGGAAAATCAGTAATGGGAATGCAATCAAATTATCAGGTATTCTGAGTATAAGGAAAAATTTGCTTGTAGAATTCCTCTGCTGTTGGAGCAGTGATTCTCAAGTCCAGATGTTTTGGACTTCAATTCAAAAGTCCCAGCTAGGAATTCGGGGAGTTGAAGTCCCAAACATCTGGAGAACCAAAGGTTGAAAACCACTGTGTTGGGGAATGGAAAGAAACAAGTAATTAAAATTTGGAGGCTAATTTTGCACATTTTATTAATATTGTAAGGTGTTGTGAGAGTTTCCAAGTGGGCATACACAGAATATCTGTAATTAGAGAACCATTTTCAGCACCTAGCACATCTTGTATGTCTCCACTAGGAGTGACATTTCCAGTACTCACTTCTGGTCACTTTCCAGAAGTTAACCTGGTCATCCTAAAATTCCAATTTTTGGCTTTTTCACGGGAGGTAGATACCATTTACAGGCAAAATGGTGCCTCTTTAGCCAAGATATGTTTGGGGGTAGAGATTTTTTAAAAAGCACTTTGAGGAATGGAGAAATAAGGGACACATGGGACCCATCTGAAGGGTTGCTTGTCACCTTGCAGGCCACACAGTTGGTCCCCTGGACATATAGGAAATACACAGCATTTTGAATCTGCTGTGTAGCTTGCTGTTGTGATTCTGCTCCCTTCTGAAGAACATTTCAGTTATCCTTGTTATACAGTATGAAAGTTGGGGATGGATAGGTGGGTGTATGGATGGATCCATTTATTTCTGGTCTATTGTATCACAGATATATAGTCATACATCTGCTGTATCCATTTTTTGCATCAGGATATGAAGAAGAAAATCATGAAAATATGAATTTATCTTCATATACAGTCTTCCTTGATGTCCACATTTTGTGCACAACTTTCCATAGTATAAGAATGTAAGATTATAAAAAGAACAGTGATGGATTGGAGAAAAAGACTGGTCAAGTCCAGCATTCTGTTCACACAGTGGCAAATCAGAGGCCCCAAAGCAGAAGACCATAACCTTTGCTGTCATGCTCTCCTGTAACTCATATTAAGAACTGTACTGGAGAAAGCACTTGTGCAACAAGATTAGTGGCCACTGATAGTCCTCTCCCCCACATTTTATGCATTACTATCCCAAATTTATTGCTTTCTCTGGACTTTATCAGATGCAGCAAAAATCACAGGATTACAATGTCATGGTAGTGTGAACAGGTGAGGCTATTGCATGACGTCGCCATCCTCACATGGTTACTCTGTGCCCCATCCGCAAATAAGGCATTCCTTTTAACTGATGGGACAAGCCATCAATATTTCACCAATAACACTTTTTTCATGGTATTGAGGGTGTGCAAAAACACGTTCTGTTGTAATTGCAAGATCACAGCATGAATGAGCGGTCCCCAGAGAGAAAACCTCCAGGTGAAAACATGAAAACAAAGCACAGGACACTCTTTTTATGAACTGTGCTGTCTAGTTTCAATATTTTTTATGTTTGTTTTAGTGCTTGTGTGTTCATTTACTTTGTCTATTAATGTTGGGGAATTTTTAGTTTTAAGTGTGCTCCCATCTTCTCACAAGAACAGCCAAAATCTCACCCATGCTAAATGGCAGAAGTAAACTCAGGTTCTTAAAGTGCTAGTGGTTGTTGTGTGATAATTCCCTGGTGTTTCTTTTGTGTGATTATAGTGACATATGATAGTAAGTGTAATAATGCCACAATGTTTCTGCTTTCCTCACTCACTGAATTACAGCATTTTAACACACTAGTTGATGATGCCCTTTCTGTGTACATTTTTGTGCTGAACACTTCATCAGAATATTTGATAAAGTAATTACAAGGATAATTTGGTCCAGGAGCGGTTAACTAGGCTGCTTCTCTAAACTGAGGTTCCTATCCCTAGTTGAAGAAGCTAGTTGACTAGAAGCTAGTTGCTAGTTGAAGAAGCTAGAAGCTAGTTGAAGAAGAAGCTAGAAGCTAGTTGAAGATGCTAGAAGCTAGAAGCTAGCTAGAAGCTAGAAGCTAGTTGAAGAAGCTTAGTTGACATTCTAATCATTTCATTTAAAGGGTGTTGCCTTTGCCTATGGCTGCAAGGCTAGAAATTTTACCATGCATTGAAAACTGCTTACTTCAGTGTAGATGTGTAAATTGCTATTGCTTAAAAACAATTTGTAAGCTGCTCTGATAGCCTTGGGGCTGAAGAGTGTGGTATAAATAAATAAATAAATAAATAAATAAATAAGACATTGCCATAGGCAACATTTGTATATTCATGGTGGTACATCAAATCCTGTCTGTCTAGATTAGTCTTCTGTTTTTTGCCTAAATCCTACTGTTAGTCACCAGTAGAATACACCCATTGTGTCAATCGGATTTATCTAAGTGTTGATTCCCCATTCAACAATTGACTCAGTGGGTCTAATCATGTTGAGACTAAACCAATAGGATTCCAGTCCCTGTCTACTACACTGTGTCCTTCTGACTCTATGGATTCTGGTGTTCTATTGATAGATTCCTTTGGTCCTGGGATCAATGCAAAAATGAACACAAGTAATAAAATGGTTAAAAACACAGTCTGAAAAGCCAAGGTGATGTAAATTTTGGATGTGCCTTTATGAGATGAAGATAAATACATTGTACCTGGGGAAAAGGCATCTCCATAGATTATGTCAAAGATTAAGACATGCATAATTGATTTAGCTACCTAAAGACAAATGAGACACACTGAGAATGGGAAGATAATAGTTTTAGGGAGAAGGCATAGCAATTACTGTAAAACAGAGTTTAAGAGCCTCCAAGTAACTTCTATTACTCTAAATTGCATTTCATTTCATTTTCAGCAAACATATGCATAGCTAAGGACTTTTTCGGACGCGTCAAAAATAACGCAAGCAGCCTCGTCGCATTGCGAGGCTGCTGCGCTGCAGAGCATCAGTTTTGGATTACGCTCTCCCCTGCCGGTACTGTTGCGGTACCACGGGGAGATTTGACTGTCATATTTCATTGGTTTTTAATCACGATCAACTTTCGTGCTTAAAAATTGACGAAATATGACGCTCAAATCTCCCCGCGGTACCGCAACAGTACTGGCAGGGGAGAGTGTCATCCGATGCTCTGCAACCGATGCTCTGCAGCGCAGCAGCCTCACAACGCTATGAGGCTGCTTGTGTTATTTTTGACGCATCTGAAAAAGTCCTTAGTCTAGGGTGGTAGGTGTAGAGTCACCTGGGTCTTTTCACTACTTTCATCAACATTCCTCAGATGCTTCTCTTTATTATAACATTCTCTAAAAATGTTGCTTTAGCCAATTCTTGGTAGTAGCTCTGATCTCAGGGCTTGCCGCCCTAATTCACAGAGTTGACAATTTCTTTACTAGCACCAAACTTCTAATAGGATCTCCAGAGCTGGTGAAAGACAACAGACAACGTGATACACACAGCAGCAAACAATGATTAATAAATAATCTCTCTCAGTGTTTTATTTCAACCTCAGGTAGATGTGTAGAATACACACTCCCCCCCCTTGAAATTCCTAAAACATTTCCCTTAAAGAGGAATGTGAAAGCTTGCCACCCAGTTCCACTGGAGCAGAATTTTTATGGAAAAAAACTGTAGGCTTTAGCTGGTGAGAATATACAGAATATGAAATGTATAGAATATTCTGGTTTCTGCAGCTGGATTTGCAGGTGGATGAAGAAAAAAGAGAAACTAGAATAGAATGTGGAAGTAATAAACTAATAGAGAATGATATAATCTTAGAGATGGAAGGGGCCACTGTGGCCATTCTAATCTAACCTCCTACCATGGAAAAATACACAGTTAAAACATTCCTGAACGGTGGCCATCCAACCTCTGTTTAAATACCTCCTAAGAAGAAGAGTCCACCAGCTTCAGAGGCAACCTATTCTACTATCAGGCAGTTCTTACAGTAACACTCTTCCTAACATTTAGGTGAAATTTCATTTCTTGTAATTTGAACCCATTAGTTTGTGTTCTAGGAGATTTTCAGGTGGGGACAAAAATAGCGTCCCCATCTCACTATCACTTCTCCCACTACCCACCCGATGCCGTCCCAGCACAGTAATGAAGAGTTTCAGACCTACCTTTATTCTCAAGTCTTCTTTCCCCCTCGGCAGCCATGGGGCTGCATTCAGTTCCTGGTTGAAATCCTGGGCCGTTCTTGCGAGAGGATGAGCGTGCAGGAAATTCAAAAAGAAAAAGAAAAAGAAAGGTTAAAAAGTGACAGCAAGCACAAAAACATACTTAAAACTTAACAAGTAACCCAGGGAGGGTACAAAAAAGGGTGTCACTAACCTCAATGTCCTGATGACACCTAGAAGCATTCTGGCACAGATCTCCCACTGGGGCTGGCATCACGCTACAGGAACAAGGCACCTTTTCACTTGCTCATCATTCCATTACAGAAATGGAATAGATGATCTATTCATGGCTTAAGCCGTGAATAAAAAGCAGTGCTACAGGAATGGAAGCAGCACGGGAGCATAATGTGACAGGGATGTTGTTCTCTGATATTCAAGCCTTTTAGTGACCTCCTGGCATCCTTGTAACACCATATTTAGGGCATTTGATAATCTCCCTAGTGTCTATAGCAACAAAAACAAGCTTGCTGTATCTTCTACAGGCTAATCTGCATGAGCCAGGATATGCCGACTTCCCACCAGCATGTCCTGGCCACAGATCAGAACTGTTATTTCCCTATTCCCTCCATGGAATGAGAGGAAGTCCTGACAGGCACATTTACCCATCATAGAATCCTAGAATCATTGAACTGTAGAGCTGGAAGAGACCACAAGGGCCATCCAGTCCTACCCCCCGCCACACAGGAATCACAATCAAAGCTTTCCTGACAGATGGCCATCCAGCCTCTGATTAAAGACCTCCAACGAAGGAGACCTCACCATGCTCCGAGGGAGTGTATTCCACTGCCAAATAGCTCTTACTGTCAAAAAGTTCCTCCTAATGTTGAGGTGGAATCTCTGTTCCTGGAGCTTGCATCCATTGCTCTGTGTTCTAGTCTCTGGAGCAGCAGAAAACAAGCTTGCTCCATCCTCAATGTGACACCCCTTCAAATACTTAAACAGGGCTATCATATTGCCCTTTAACTGATAAACATACCCAGCTCCCTAAGTCTTTCCTCATAAGGCAGGGTTTCCAGACCTTTCACCATTTTAGTCACCCTCCTCTGGATACGATTCAATCTGTCAATATCCTTTTTGAATGGTGGTGCCCAGAACTGGACACAGTATTCTAGGTGAGGCCTGACCAAGGCAGAATAGAGTGGCACTATTACTTCCGTTGATCTAGACACTATACTTCTATTGATGCAGCCCAAAATCACATTGGCCTTTTTAGCTGCTGCATCACACTGTTGACTCATGTTCAACTTGTGGTCTACTAGGACTCCTTGATCCCTTTTGCATGTAGTCTCGTTCAGCCAGGTCTCTCCCATCCTATATCTATACATTTCATTTTTCCACCCTAAGTGCAGTACTTTACATTTCTCCGTATTGAATTTCATTTTGTTATCTTTGGCCCAGCTCTCCAGTCTATCCAGGTCATTTTGAGTTTTGATCCTGTCCTCTATGGTATGTAGCCACCAGAGCTGCCATTTCTCTCACTGTCTTGGAAGGCAGGAAAGGGGCTGCAACATATGACCAAGGCCCCCTACATGTGACCAACCTTGGCCACATGCTGCAGGACTCCTGCCTGCATTCCAGAGCCAAGGAAATGGTGGTAGCAGTGAGGGCTGGTCTGCCACTACGGGCTTCTGTGGACACATGGGCCCCAAACCATTTCCTCCCAGCAGAAACAAAATAAAACAGGTATTATTCTGTTTTATTGTTGTATCAGACTCTACCCTGCTTTCCCATTGTCTGAGCCCATATCCTCCCCAGGGGTGGTGAGGACTTCCCAGTGGCAGAATTGGGCAAATGCCCTGCACCGTAAGGACTGCAGGGCTCTGAGACAGGGGAAAGATAGGGTATATTGCTGGTGTAGACAAGCTTTCCAAGACACCCCATTAGATATTTAAAGCTGGTTATTATGTCACCTCTTAGTCTTCTTTCCGCCAAGCTAAACATATCCAACTCCCTAAGTTGTTCCTCATAAGGCTTGGTTTCTGGTTCTTTGATAATCTTGGTCACTTTCTCTGGACATGTTCCAGCTTGTCAACATCCTTCTTGGACTGTGGTGCCCTCAACAGGACACAATATTCAGGGTGAGGGATGACCAAAGCACGATAAAATAGGACTATTACTTCCTTGAACGGAACCCTATGGTGTTGTCTAGACAGTGAAAATACGTTCCATAGAATTTTCAGGGAATACCTTTTGTTCCTATGAGATCCCACAGTGATTCACCATATTCAGAAGGAGAGGGGCAAAAACTACATGGGAAAACCTTTGCTGCTTTTCCTGAACCTTTAAAAATAATATGTAGAAATGCACATTACCACCTGTTTGACATTGCAGCACATTCTCGGGGAAGAAGAGAAGTGGAAATCTAATTGGTCAGACATGCACAGGGGGACGGCTTGCTCATCAGAAGCACCATTTTGAAATTTCATGGTAGTGATCATGTGCTTTTTCACTGCACTGAGGCAGCCAAACTGCTGTTTAAAGCAGGAGGTTGTACTTGCACACCCTTGATTTACATTTTTATCAAAAAAAAAAACAAAAACCTGTGCACTGGTGGCAAGTTGTGGAGAATAACAGCATGAGTAATTCACTTACAGCCACCATCTTGATTCGCAGGCATGCCTCCATGTAAACATCAAACATGGACAGCTCTGCATACCAGCAATTTTGCCCCCCAAAAGTGGAGACAAATGTTTTTATGTTAATTTTAATTTATGAAATACAATCATTTTCACACGAAGTGGCTCTACACTCACAGACAGGCATTAAGGCCACCCTAGTAACTGTGCTTCTAATATGTACACACTGGACTTCTCATCCAACATCCATGTGTTGATTTCAGCATCTGAAATAGTGACAACAAGGGTCTAAATCAGGGGTCATGTGGCCTCACAAATGTTGTTAGAGTGCAGCTCCCAGTAGCCTTAGCCAGCATAACTATTGCTGGGTCAATGAATCAACATGATTTACATAGGAGCCGACTATCAAAAGTTCAACACAAAAATGTCAGGCAAGAGAGCCAATGAGCTGTGGACTCCTATTGTCTCTCTGTAGACATGAATCTCCTTCATAGCATTAACATGTGAAGAAGAACAAACCCACTTCTCTGCTCTTTAAAAGACTGAGCCCAGAGCTGACAGCTAAATAATACCAATAGTGATTAGATAAGGAGAGAACAACACTTTATGACAGAGGCCTACCTTTAAAAAATATAATTCATAATCCAAACCAGTCAAAATGTTTAAAATCCCTGAGGTAACATGGAAGGGTATGAGATGAAGGTCACATTGCTAATGTTCTTGCCCAAGGTTTGAGGGTAGGAATTTGATCTTCCATTATTGACTGAAGAAAGCTTTCAGACTCCTCTTGCTTGCCTCCTGTTTTCAACTAAGCATGTTAATTAGAAATCTGATGAGCCTTGCATTTCATTTGGGAATGAAAGGTTCAAGTTAATGCCTTTGTTTCACAGCTGGTACAGACAGAATATTGACTGCTATGGTTGAGAAATAATATTTATTACAACGAAAGGATTGGCTGTTGTCTCTGACCTCTAACAAAGCATACTCTTGAAGGAAAAACCTGTTTTAAAGAGGGAAAGCTAGTGATAATCAATATGCATCACTGGACCCATCACAGAATGTCTGATGACCCAAATGACTTCAAGTCAGGGTGTTCCGTAAAAGCGACCTTCCTGCCAGGAAGTTTCAAAATGTAGCAAGTTACTTTTGAGCTTTCATGTGTGAACTGTCTGCTGTTTCCACACTTTCTGAGAATAGCTATGGGAGAAAAGAGTCTGACTGGTAATGGGCAAAGTGGCCTTGCATCTGCAGATTGTTTGGGAATCAATAGGTGGAGTTGCAAGTGGGTGAGAATGGGGCAGTTGGATGATGGGCAACCAATGGCTCAAATGGCTGCCAGATGTTGACTGTGAATACTTTTTATCTTACTGTATTTCCTATGAGCTTCATTCAAAGCAACAATTGTGTAGTCTTTACTCTGTAGTTTTTGTGTGGCAATAAAGGTTACTGTTAACCCTGAAGCTACTGTCCACTGATTCTGAAGAAGCAGATACATGACAATTCATCATCAACCAAACATGACACCCTCATCTTTTTTTCTCTTTGTTTCGTGTATGTGTGTGTGTGTGTATACACAAATACATGCATGCATGCATGCATACACACACATGTAGGACTAGTACTGCACAAACTGTGGTGCAGAGATAGGTACTCTTCGATCCTTATATAGATCGTATGTACTGGTCAGCCAAATGTACACAAAATTTGTTATAGTATCAGTTACATTCTTCCAGACAAACTATTACATGTACAGTAGGAACCCCGTATCCACTGATTCATTATCCACTGATTCATTATCCACTGATTCATTATCCACTGATTCAATTGTATCCACAAGACACAAAACAGCACACCTACCATAGAGTCTTCCTAGAAAATATGTCTTCTCTAGCCATTTTCTAGGATCTCCAAGGCAATTCTATGGTATTTTAAACCGGAACTCCCATTATTTTCAATGGTGTTCACTATCATCCATGGTTTTCGGTATGAACGGGGCCCCCCAGAACCAATCCCCAGCAGATACAGGGGTCCTAATGTAGAATCACAAGAAAATTCATGTAAGACAGCAGACATTCAGGAGATGATATATAACAAATTGTCAGTTGCCCATGGCCAATTAGCTTAGCTCCCCATTCACATTTCAGCTCCTGCATGACTGATTTGTTGATTCTAGGGTAAGAGGAACCCAAGACAGACATGAATTTGGGGACATAGTCGACCTTTCAGAACACATAGTCCCTGACAAACTGGAGATTTCCATGTAATGTTCTGAATGCTGAACAGAGAAGAAAACTGACAGAAGAAAATCTATTTATTTGAAATGTGATTCTGGAAGAGAGTGTACCACGGAATGCAAAAATGACGAATACATAGGTCCAAAAGCAAAGCAAATCTGCTTTCTTACAAAAAGCCAAAATGATTAAACTGAGACTATTGTACTATGAACATATCACAACTAAACACTATTAACTAGGAAAGGTTATAATACTCAATAAAATGGAAGGCATGAGGAAAACCACATTACAGAAGTATTGGTTCGATAAAGGAAGCCATAGCCTTAAAGCTGCAAGACCTGAACTGCAGGAATGTAATTTCTCACTAAAGTTCTTGAAGGAAGCAACAACTAATTTTTGCAATTTTCTTCCTTCTGCAAGAAAGTTTTCAAAAGCTGCACAGTTTTTGAGGACTATTAATGAATCAGGAATTATTCTGTGCAAAATAACATGTGGTTGGTTTGCACAGAAAACAGCATTTTGCTGTGAAAAGCAACTGCATGTGAATTTTGCACAGAATAAATCCTGAACTGTGAAGATTCCCATCCATCCAGGTTTTCTTCCATTCTTAGTAAACAGAGCTCGTGATGACTGGGTCGCTTGGAGTTCTCCCTTGGAGGGTCACTATATGTCAAAGCTGATTCAACAGCAAATAGCTATAACAAATCTCTACAAGGTTTTATGGTAGCCACCACTGAATTTGCTTCCGCCCACCCACGAACCCCCCCCAAAATTATATTTTAAAACATTTTGAGGAAAATAAGTGCTCTATCCTGCCAATTCATGATTATTTCTGTAGTGTCTTTTATAGACATCATCTACCCGTGTACTAAGAAACCAATTCTGCATGTAGCTAACAGGCACACACAGAAAAGCCAGAAGAGAAATATATATATATATATATATATATATATATATATAGTGGGGGGGAAAAACCCAGATACCTTTGCAGACAGATACATCCCCTATGGGTTTAGAGTTCAAGAACACCTGCCTTGAATCGAATAACCAAGTATGATGAATAATGTTTTAAAAATAAAGTGCTACACTGAGAGATAAAACAGTGGGCACTGGATGGATGGACAGGCAATCAGAGATCTGTTGCTATCAGTTGAATCTAGCAAGAGAGCATAGACCTACAGGAGATGAGTGAAAATTAGGGATGGAAATAATATGCACAGTTATTTGCTTTGCAGCCAAATACGAGTTTCCTGGTACTCAGGATACCCTTTCAGGCAGAATAGGTAAGAATTTTGCATAGATTTTGCACATTATTTGCATACCCTAAAGAGTTTCAAGAAATTATTATGTGCAGAAACACACAATAGACGTTTCTCAGAATGCTGGTTTTTGCATGAATATTAGGTTTCTGTATGAAAAGCATGTTTTAATGGGGGGGAAATAGTTTCTAGAAACACAGGCCAGAATTCACTAAGGCAAATACATAACCTAGAGTTTTGCAATCATGGCTGGTCCCCTATGTATTGCCTTGTTTAGGGGATATGTAGGGGGTGTGAAAATCCCCCAATCTCCACTTACTGGGCAGCAGTCACTGTGATGGATGGAGAACTGTTCCCCTGTCAATTAGGAAGCAGATGAGTGATGTCTCCACCCCTCTTCCTTTAGTGATTTCCAGTGTGAGGGGAAATTGCAACAGTGACCCTGCTCATGGGAGGGGAATGTTAGTCAACTGTTTCCAGATTGACAGGAGAACGGACCCCTGCTGATCACAGCAGCTGCTGCACAGTAAGTGGGGATGCGGGATGTTGTCAGGACTGAAGACACTATATGGAGATTATCACACTACACTGTTATAGTGCTATTATTCCACTTTAACTGCTCTGGCTGCCTCCTGTTGAAACCTGGTATTTGCAGTTTAGAGAGGGGCATTTAGAACTCTCAGCAGGGAGCTCTTAGGCCTCACTAAACTACAAACCCCAGAATTCCATAGGAGGTAGCCACGGCAGTTAAAGTGGAATAATAGCACTATAACAGTGTAGTGTGATAAAGTCCTATGTAGCTACAGAACTACAGCGGTTACACATTTGTAACTGCATTAATGAATTCCAACCACACTTCTTTGTTTTAAAAAATACTAAACGTTTTGATACAAATTAGTACAAAAATTAGTACAAATTTGTACCAAATGAAACAGTTCTCTTTTTTGGTGTGTGTGTGTGTGAGAGAGAGAGAGAAAGAGAGAGAGAGAGAGAGAAACTATATTTTCATTTCCAGAAACACATGTGGGTTTTCTGTGTAAACTTTATGGAGGTTTTGGGGGGAGAGGATAGTTGCAAAGACCACCAACTTTCACACAAAGCAGTGTGCTTTGGGAAACAGTATTTTTTTATTATTCGAAAATATTTGTTTTGCAAACAAACAAACTTTGCTGCAATTCTATATCTCAGTCTACATTGTATAACTTTACACATGCTTAGGTATGTAGCAAAGGCGCTACAGAGCCTTCCTAGTGGATTGTGAAGATGTGTACCAGGGCACTGGCAAGAATGACCTGATGAGCTTTGGGCTCTACCAAGGCACATCAGCACCCCCTAGCCAATGTCCCAATGCACACTGAGAGTACATCAGATCTGATGCAAAAACAGTTGCTTCACTGGCTCCCCTATGTAGTAACATAATGAATAAGGGTTGTTGAAAAACTGTTCAATTCTATTTCATGCAGGCCTAAGTCCACTTCTGTAGATGTAAATTCTGCAGTAAATTCCAGCCCATTATTTTTGTGTAAAAACCTACATATTTCTATGTTGGATAATTTCCTGAAAACTGCAGAAAAATGTTCAGTTTCTCTCGCAACAAAGAGAATATTATGGAAATATCCAACTTGCCTTCCCCCAAAGCACAATGATTGAAGGGTACTGGCAAGATTCCTACCCCAGACTGGCAGTTAGATCTGTCACAGAGCAAAGTCCAGCTCCCTGTCATGCCCTGCTTCCAGAACTTGGAAATGGACTCTGACATAGGAGTTTATCACACTGCCCTGTTATAGCACTATTATTCCACTTTAACTGCTCTGGCTGCCTCCTGTTGAATCCTGGGATTTGCAGTTTAGGGAGGGACATTTATAATGCTCAGCCAGAGAGCTCTTAGGTCTCACTAAACTACAAACCCCAGAATTCCACAGGAGGCAACCCTAGCAGTTAAAGTGGAATAATAGCATTATAACAGTATAGTGTGATAAAGCCCTCAGAGACTGAAGCAGTAGGCATACCAAGACCTGCTGAACCAGAGCAGGAGGATGTTCCAGAGCCACAGGCCTCAGACACAGATAACAGTGCCAGTTTATCAGTCTGAATGGGCAAGACTCTCTGCCAGAGCTGGTAATGACACAAAGTGCTTTTAAATTTCTTTCCCCGGGTCTGTGATGTGTGATGCATTTGAAAACAAATAAAATGTAACTTCTTTTTTAAAAAATGGGGGGAGGGAACCAGGCAATATTATCATTATTTAATATAAACAACTGAAACAAAGTTCCACGATCTTTGACTTTTAAATGGACTCAGTCAAGGTAGCCATCCATGGCCCTGAGTTTGCAAGCTGTTAGCAGGGCTGTTAAAAATAGGGTGTCTTGGAGGTCTCTCATTCATCTCTCTGTGTGTATGTGCCTTCAAGTTACCTGTTGATGTATGGCAACCTCAAGAATTTCATAGGGTTTTCTTAGGTAAGGACTACTCAGAGGTGGATTTGCCAGTTTCTTCCTCTGAAATATAGCCTACAACTCTCATTCAAATGTTTACCATAAGGCAAAGCCAATTTGGTGGCAATTAACAAGCAAATTAACAAGATCATTGCTGAATGGTTGTAGGCCAGGGAGTATCTTGGCCTATGAATACATATTAAAATAATATTTAATATTATTTAATATTATTTTAAGGGATGGGTGGGCTAGGGTATTGTGATTCTGGAGTTTTTATATTGTAAGCCGCCCCAATTGCGTTGCAGAGGGGCGGGATAGAAATAAAATATTATTATTATTATTATTATTATTATGCAGGTCCAAAATGAACCTGCTGGTTTTCAACCCAATTGGCCTGCTAGTGATGTGGCCTTCTGGGCTTGCTTTGTAAAGAGCCAGTACACCACACCCTTGAGATCATATAACAAACTTCCCAGTTCTCTGAAGCCTTGACCGCATGCCTCCTTGTTCAAACAGAGCAAGCCTCATAGTGAAGATGACTGTGTGAACAGAAGAGAGTAGGATAGACAGTGGTGCATGAGTGTTTAGAGATCCATTGGTAGGAGTCTGTGTACAACAATGAAGAAAAGGTCAAGAGCCAAAAGCTATGTATAGCGGTGAAACAGAAGCTGCATGGACAACTTGCATCAATTGGCAGGGGAGCTGCCCCTTCTGCTGACCTGGAAAGCACGTTCCACACTGTCAGTATTAAAACATTACATAGCAGTAGCTCATTAACACCTATGACAAAAAGAATAATGAAAGCATGCTCAGCCTTTCACACCAACATGTGTTATTTGATATTAAAATAATCACTGCATGTCCATGAGAATTTCAAATAATACATCAATTATTTAAACATGTTGAGCTGTTTGGTGGATTGAGAAGAGATCACTTTTTAAAAAAATAATAATAATACAGCCTTCTCTCTCTCCCCCCCCCAAAAAAGTTCCATATTCCACCCTATTTGGTTGTTAATCCCCCCCCCAGAAAAATGAATTTAACTTGCTGCTTTTATAACAGTAGCTCTTATATTTTTGAGGTATTAATTCAGAAGACACTGGTATCTCCCAAAAATGTACAATCTTGCTCCATGGAAAATGATCAAAGTACCTTTGCTTTTTGTTTTGAACTCACAATAGGAAGACAATTTAAATAGCAGATTAAATGTGAATGTGCTAAAAACTTGAGAAAAGAATGCCGTTGTATTTTAATGAAAGACACTCAAACACACACACACACACACACACACACACACAAATAGAAGGTTTAAATATTTTGCATACAGTCTATGGAACAAAAATGAGAAAGATGTGATGTATCAGTTGTATACAGTTTTATAAGGCAGAAAGGAAGGCAGAAGGGGAAAATAAATAATAAACAGGGGAGCCACCCAAAGTAATCCTTCACTGCTATTTACCATCAGAGAGGCACCATGCTTTTCCAAGAATGTTCTCTCAAAATATTCACATCAGTAAAGGACCAGTGCTTAAAAAACCCAAACCATATCTCTGCTTATAACTGAGAACCAAACAAATTCATCATAAGCCACCCAAAGACTGTTGTGCTTTCTTTTCCAAGAAATGCCAGCAGAAATTCTTTTTTCCTTCTTGTGGTTCTTCTCTCTCTGTGTGTCTTTCTCTTTCTTTAACCATAATGTGACCTTTTGATTCAGCCTACCTCTTCCATAAATTGGAAGAGTGAGATTAATAGATTGGTTCTACCTTTCTCTGCATACTGAAAGCAAACATCTGTCAGTAATATTTCATTTCGTTTATTTCATTTGTATGCCACCTTTCTCCCAGGACTTTGTCAGACAAGGTATTTACCACTACAAAACCACATCAGAAGGATGCAACAATAACAGAAATGGGCAACATTATCAGATGCTCTCATTGTTCAGCCGTTCCAAGGGCATAGCACTGTTGTGGATGAGGCATCACATTTTTATTTTTATTTTTTTTGGATGGGCTAAGCCATCAATAAAAAGTGATGCCTTATTTACAGGTTTGCTATGCCCCTGGAACAGCTGAATGACAACGTTGTCTGATAATGTTGCCCATTCCTATTATTACCGCGTCCTTCTGATGTGATATTTTTCTGCATCTGATAAAGTCCCCAGAGTGGGACCCAAGGCAGCTCCCAAGAGAATCAACTACATTAACAATAAAAATTTTAAAACAATCAAAAATCTCTACATTAAACAGTACGAAATCATTTACAACAGATACAAAAGTTTAAAACTCAATAGAACACACAACCTAGTAGGAACTTTCCTTGCTTACACGTTCAAAGTCTGCTTAAACAAAGAGGTCTTTGCCTTCCTGTGAAAGGAAAGTAGGAAGGAGTCTGGCTTCGCCTATCATGGAAGGGATTTCCAGAGGATGGGAGCAGCCACTGAGAATGTTCTCTCTCCCGTTCTCACCAAGTGAGCCTGTGATGGTGGTGGGACCAAGAGAAAGCCCATTCCTGCAGGTCTTAAAACTCTGGCAAGTTCATAGAGAGAGATACAGGGCTTATCTACATGGACCAAATATCCTGGCTTGCCCCTGTTCCAGAGCTCTGCAGTCCACATGATGCAGGGCATTTACCCCAATCAGACCGCAGGCACTCCTCACCACCCCCGGGGCAAATACGGGGCTGGAACGGGTGCAAGCTGGGAAAGGGTCTGATAAACTGTTATATCAAAATACCCAGTTTAATCTATTCCTGCCAGATTGGGCCCCATGTGTCTGTGGGAGCCCGACCCAACATGCCATCCCTCACTGCTGCCACCAGCTCCCTGGCTCTCCCGGAAGCCAGGCAGGGGATCCTCAGCATGTGACCAAGACTAGTCATGCAGGGGGCCTGCAGTCACATGTTATGGGCCCTGTTACATCTTCCTCACTTGTGTCAGTAGGGAAAATGGCCGGGGCAGGGTGGTGGCTACAGCAACAGGCTGGCATTCTGTTTGAATGCCAACCCATTTGCTCCAGGTAACAGGGGCAGGATGGGCCAAATCCAGAGCCAGGACATGCTAGCAGGGAAACGGTGCATATCCTGGCTAGTATAGATAAGTCCAAGGTTTTTCAGATAGGCTGGACCTACAACTAAATAGGTCTTTATAGCTCATGACCAGCACTTTGAATTGTGCCCAGAAATGAACCAGTAGCCAGTGAAGTTTTTTAGGAAGGGGTTTATATGCTCCCTGTAACTGGCCCTGCTCAGCAATCTGGCCACAGCATTTTAGACCCGCTGAAGTTTTCAGTTTCCAAATGCAGCCCCATACAGAGTACTTTGCAGTAATAATAAAGCCTGCTGTATGAGCTTCAGAATCCCTCTTCAGCAGATAAACTTGTCATGGAAAACATGGGGTTAGGCTCTAACCCAATGATTTCTATCCTGTGCCAGAGCTAAAGACTCTACTTTAAGTTTATTTTGGAGATTATTATAGAAGATGTGGAGGCATGGGGGAAGGTAAGTGTGTAGTTTTACATCTGGTTTCAATGGGCTTTTACAGCTAGGATATCCACTATGGTTGATCTTCGGTTCCCACTTATGGAGAGATAATCCCTCTTGGTCTCAGCATACAGTAGGGCCCCCACATCTGTGGGGGATTGGTTCCGAGCCCCAAGGCAGATGGTGAAATTGGCAGATCATAACAGCTGGGATCCTCCTCCCACCCACCCACCGTGCTACAACATTCCCCATGAGGTCGCCTCCTCCCTCCCTCCCTTGCCTGCCCCCCATGACAGAACCCTCCTCCTGCCTGCCCGAACACTCTGCCCACCCACCTGCCATGCTGGAACCCCCCCCCCCACCTGGAGAAGGGAGGGGGAGATGAGCTCACCTCCTTCTTCCCTCCCTGCCCACCTGACAGCTCTGCCACGCCAGAATCCCCCACCCAAGAGGTTGCCTCCTCCTCCCTTCCCCTCCCCACTGTGCCAGAACCGTCTGCCCACCCACCAGAACCCACACACACAGAGAAGGGAATGGGAGGTGAGCTCAACTCCTCCCTCCCTCCTTCCCCCGCCCACCAGCTCCACCGTGCTGCAGCACCAGAATCCCCCAGCAAGGTTACTTCCTCTCTCCTTCCCCTGCCCGCCCACCCACTGCAACCCCTCATGACCTCGCCTCCTCCCTCCCTCCCTCTCCTACCCACCCATCCCGCCATCACCATCCATGCGTACTTGAATCCACGAATGGTGAACAAGCAGATGCAGGGGTGCTACTGTATTCAAGAGGCTTTGGGAAATTCCCACTGTTCTCTTTAGGAGCTCCTCAGAGACTCCAGCTCCAGGAGCAGACAAGCCCTGATAGAAACTGAGGCTGTTCACATGATGCAGAAATAATTCAGTTTGACACGGCTTTAACTGCCATGGCTGAATGCAGTGGAATTCTGGGATTTGTAGTTTTGTGAGATATTTAGCCTTCTCTGTCAGAAAGTTCTGGTGCCACAACAAACTACAAATCCTAGGATTCCATAGGATGGACCCATGATAGTTAAAGTGGTGTCAAACTGCATTCTTTCTGCAGTGTGTCAGCATCCTGAATCTCTGACAGCAACAAGCAATTTTAACACAGGGATCCAAGAGAGGAGGGTTGAAGGCTGAGTTGACTGGAGGACACAAAGAACCTCCCACTTAAAGACAGTTGAGGGGGAGAATAAAGTGTTGGGATACTATTTTTTTTCCAGTGGCCCCTATTATGGTGGAACTGGATCATCATGTATCATCTATTTGGGAAGAGGAGGTGGATTTGGGGAGTAAAAAAGTATGGTCTGATGGTTGCCTGGAGGAATGCCAGCATCAGTAATGCATTAGCTCCCATTTAAAAATATATATATACTAGAAATGTCCTCCCTTTTTTCACCCACAGAAAGGACAGTAAAATCGTGGGGGGCAGAGGAGGCATCATCTCAGCACTGTGACAGAAAATTAAAACATAGCTTATTCAGACTAAATAGTAGTATTGTGCTTTATAGACATTTTATGTGTTGAGAAGCAAGAACTAATCACAAAATAGGGATGTAAAAAATATACCAGTGAGGGTTGTGTTTTTTTTTAATTTCTCAGAATCCCAACAATATTTTTTTTCTTATCCCATTTCTATATTTAGGTTTGAGGCATGTGCTTTTAAAAAAAGAAATCATGCAAGGAAATTCATGCAGATTTTGTTATGCACTTTTCTAATTTATGCATTTTATGTGTATTTCTTAATGAATACACCTAAATGTAGACCAGTGACTAAAGCAAGTTATATGTGCATTCTTGAAATACATACTTTTTAGTCAATAATGCATGTATAATTCAAAAATAACTGAAAGCAGAGTATCTGATGCTTGCAATGAATTGCATGAATTCATTTTTGTAAAAAAAACAAAAAACATACACACATGTTTAATGCAAATTTTTTATCCACCCCTGCCTCCAAGGCTGATTGATTGCAGTGTGGCTGTGTGTGCAAATGTATCATCTAAAAGCATGGTACAGTATCCTACTTTAAAATTGTAACACATTATGTACAAGCAAAAGAAAAAAAAAGGCTTTGACATTGATAAAGCATTTAGATAACTGTTCCTTCACAAGCTTTTGCAAATGTTTCATCATCTGAGGCTAAGAAAGATGTACTGAAGAATTAAGCTTGCTTATGTTATGCCTGAAGTTGGGTGGGAGTTTTGGATGGGAGACACAAGGAAGCTGGCTGCTTTAAACGCCAATGTTGAAAGAAGGCTTTAATACCTCAGATCACTGTGGGACAAAAAAAGCGGCCCTCAAACTATTTTGCCTTCTTCTTTCCAGAGTGCTTTTTCATTTTAAAGACCCAATCTAGCATTAGGGATGGGCAAAAAGCATTCTTCTTTTATGCCTTGCCAATCATCTGCATTCTAAAATCATGAATAGGGAAAATCTCAAGTGTCGGCTATGCCAGACAGGCTTTTGGTCTCATCCAGCATTACTCTTCCTTTATTTATTGTGATCATTAACTCAGATTTGGGTATGGATTGCCTCAAAATGCAAACATTGGTCTGGCTTTCCATGAAAGACGTTTTAGAGTTGGTTACCTTGAAAGCTGGTTCACACTGAAGAGAACTTTAGGTTCATTTTTTATTATTATTATTTCTAGGAAAGGGGTTTCAAAGTTGATACAGGTTCACATTTTCATATTTACACAAAAAATCACTGCATTCCTCTCTAGGACAGAAATGTACACCACTGTTACCAAAGAGACCCATGGGATGGGTCTTCCATAATAAAGTCATTTATTTTTTAAAAAAGGTGTTGTTTGTTTATGTGTGTTTCTTAGTTGAAATTCTAGAGATGCATACCCACTATCTCACTATATATCAGCATTGTATAAAAACCTAGTTTCACTTCAGTCAATACCATATGTGCCATTTTAAGTTCTATGATGAAATAAACAGATGTTAGAAATATTATTTTTTTAAAAAGTAGTTACTGTTATAGGCACAGCTTTTTAAAAGGGATTTGTCCCTTACTCATTTTTCAGAACTAACCAACATAGTTAGCTTTGAGAATTGTATCATTGAGAGCCAATATAGCTGAGTAGTATATTTGAGAGCCAGAGAACATTTGAAAGCCAGCATGGGGTAGTGGTCTGAGTTTAGGACTAGGACTTTGGGAGACTTGGAATCAAATCCCACTCAGTCTTGGTCACACACTGGGTGACTATGGGTGAGGCACACTCTCTCAACCTCAGAGGAAACAATGACAAGCCCCTATGGACAAATCTTGCCAAGAAAATCCCGTGAAAGGTTTGCCTTAGGTTTGTCATAACTCAGAAACAACTGAAGGCACACAACAACAAACATTTTCTTTAAATTACTTAAATGCTTAAATGCCTGAATTCTACAAGCCTATGGCACAAAACACTCACTGTTTGTGACAACCTCAGTGTCACCTCAACACCCACAACAGTACATGAATCACTAGCATAAGCCACAACTTGAAACATGCAATATTCTTCTTCTACCCTTTAGTGAACCCATACACTGTATCTATGAAAGTAAACTAAAAGATTCAATTACTGTACACACCACCACAAGGAGATGTATTCCTGGGACTTTATCAGACACAGAAATAAGGTATAGTAACGATTCCACATAACCACGAAAGGGCACGCAGATCAAACAACATTACCCTTTCATGTTTAAAATCAGCCCCAAACTCGTACCTTTTAATTGACAGCTGAAGCCATCAATAGATTCCCTGTGGCACTTTAGTGCCGGCATTGGCAGTGTCCAAACCCTCAGGTCATTTAACTCTCGTGACTGCCATGAGAGTGGCCAGTCCAGCGTGAACACTTCCAGGTGAGATTGGGACATACAGGTATGTTTCACTCTTTTTATGACCCTCCCCAGGTTACCTGGGACTTTTAAAGTGTGTGTGTGTATATGCTTTTAAAAACTTTTTATGCTTTATTTTTATTTTAAAATTTTCTGTGTGACAAAAGTCTCACGGGATTTCAAACGAGGAAGTGAATGGGGCTCTGTTCACTTCCTCTTCATTACCAGGGCTGCCTGTGCCAGGAAAGGAAGTTAAATACAGGGGAGGGCATTCATTTGTCTGCATAAAAATTGGTTCCTCTGTGCCAGTAAAAGAATGTTTTAAGGGGCTAGTCTGATAATGTCCCTTGTTAAGTTATGACTTTAAGACTTTTTCAGACATGTCTTACTGCACAAGAAGACTCTAGGAGAGATATGATGCTGTCGCACGACAGGGAGTCCTTTTCAGATGACACTGTCCCTCTCCCAGCATTGTCCATTACAGTTCTGGGTCCGATCTACAGCAATTGCACCATTTTTTACTCACGGACAACTTCTGTGAGTAAAAAAAATGGCACAGTTGCTGTAGATGGGACACAGAACTGTCATGGACGATGCCCCTGCCGCGTGACAGCGTCATACCTCTCCCGGAATCTTCTTGCATGGTAAGACATGTCTGAAAAAGTCCTAAATGTGATTTAGTTATAACATTGTTATTTTTTTTAATAATATTGTTATGGTGTGTGTGGGGGGGAGAGGATAAATACACCAAACAAGCCCGCCGGCCAGCGACGAGCCCCCATTTCAGGAAAAGGAACCGGCAAAACCACATCTGAGTGTTCATTGCCTAAGAAAGCCCTATGAAATTCATGGGGTTGCCATAAGTCTAGAGGCAACTTGAAGGCATATACACACATGTATTGTTATTAGGGAAAGGAATTTATTAAAACAATTAGGAGTAACTAATTTTTGTAATTAGTTACTTCTAAGTTCTGATAAAGTCCAAACTGAATTCCAGCTCTACATATTTATTTATTTGTTTGTTTGTTTCATTTATATGCTGCCTTTCTCCCTAGATGGGACCCAAGGTGGCTTCCATAAAACAGATTAAAAATGCAATATATACAGTTAAAATATTATAAAATCAGATTAAAACATATTATAAAACAGATTATAAACTAAAACATGCAAACTAAAACAAGCCCTGCTGCATATACCTTAAAAGCCTGCTTAAAAAATCTTCACCTGCAGGCGAAAGGAAATCATGGAGGGGGCCAGCCTAGCCTCCCATGGAAGGGCGGTCCAGGTGGTGGAGCAGCCACTGAGAAGGCTCTCTCTTGAGCCCTCAACCAAGTAAGCTTGTGATGGTAGCAGGACCAAAAGAAAGCCTCCTCCTGATGACCTTAGGGCTCTGGCAGGATTGTATCAGGAGATCTAGTCTTTCAACTAGTCTGGACCTAAGCTGTTTAGGGCTTTATAGGGCATAACTAGCACTTTGAATTGTGCCTGGAAACAAACCAGGACTGAAGCCAGATTGAAATGGATCTAGATAATCTGTCTCATCCAGAAACCCCTGAGCTTGGAGGCCAGCACATATTCTAGAACTTTTCCCAAAATTGGAAGGTTGGAGACTAGCGAATAATTATTCAGAAGAGTGAGGTCCAGGGAGGCCTTTTTTTTTAGTAACGCCCTTACTACAGTCTCTTTTAGGCAGGATGGCAACTGCCCTTGCTGCAGCGAGGCACTCACCACTCCCCTTACCCACTCGGCCAATCCCCCTCTAGCTGCTTGCTGGAGGGGCATGGATCCATTATGCATGTGGTGGCTCTCACCTCTCCAAGGATCCTGTCCACATCCTCGGGTTGCACAAATCATACATATGAGCTGCTCAAAGCAGAATTTATCAAAAAGATGCTGAAAATGTCATAAATCTGTTCATTTCTGTCATCTGCTACACAGTATTTTATCTTCCAGTTTTCATTATCAGTAGAGTTCCATTTTCTTTTGGGGTGATAAAATCTGACCCAGTTCTGGATTCATTTTCCATGATAATAGCCCATTACCACACTTGTTGTCCAATCACTTTGAGACTTACCAATAGCTTCAAAATCTTTTGTTCTAAGCAATAAGATTTATTTATGTACTTTCTATGCTGTGTGAATCATGCTTTATTTATAGAGGCAATTAAAGCTTGAAGTGACTGTTTCCAATTCATTTCTTGTTTCTCAGAGAAGAAGTAGGAATGGTTGATTTTGTAATGTTTCTATCTAACTTTCTATATTAGGGATTTAAGAAAAAACAAACCAACAACCTCTGGGTTTCATGTCAAGCCAAACATGTAAAGTGAGATTGGGCTGTGTATATAAACATTTTTCAGTGCAATAACTCAGTGTTGGCTAACAGGCCAGTCCTCCAAAATCATTTCAGTTTGACTGATGATCAGCAGTATGTGGCACAGACAAGGCAGTTCATCTAAGCTATTTTCATAGCCACATCAACAGTGGGGACTGTGCAGAACCTTTCATTATTACAAAATCAACTTTAGAAGATCAATGATGTCTTTCGTACACTATAAAAACTGGGTATTTTTCCAGTGCAATGTTTAGATTTCACACAATGGCATCCTGTGAGCACACTTGCATGGGAGAGATAGCAGTCACATGGGTCTTCTGTATAACGTTTTGAGGATTGTGTCAACAGCCATAGGCCACTTCCCACAAAAGACCTTCACCTTGAAGATGACAACCCTAACAACTTAATAGAGCTGGCCACCTGCATGGAAAGCTGAGCCGTATATTGCGGCAGAAGGTGGGTAGCCTTGTCACCAGAGAACAATCTAATTTTGATACATTACCTTCTTTTTCTTGTGATGCATTGTGTTTTGATATCTGACAAACTCCATTTTACTGACTTTCTCCAAAATCTACCAGCATTCCTGTCTAGCTCTTTCCTTATATTGTATCTAGTTGAAAGACTTCTTCTTTCTTTCCACATAAAAAATATGTGCATTTTCTGTAGTGTACATGCTCATTTACATATTCTTATAATGCACATGTGCATATTTCCCACCCTGACTGAAGTATGTGCACAGTTTAGCTCCTGGCATTTCTCAAATGTATGCATGTTTTCATGAACACAGAACATTTTATAAGGCTTGCAAATATGCAGATTTCTGAAGAAAGGTATGTTCTTTCTCACAACAAGTCTCAGGAGGTGTGAAATAGGTAATTTCTTTGGGAGTATCAAATATACTGAAATTCTTTCCAACCTCGGATTGTGTTATTCTTTAAAGGATGAAATAACCAATTCAAAAGGTTACTGAGACTTTATAAAAGGCACCCACACTAAGAGAAGTTGTGTAATTTATGTTAGAAGTGCAACAACACTTAGCACTGAAGAGTCAAGAATGCCTTAGAGTGGGCAGTAGTAATACAGTTAGATAGTTTTGAGTGGTGCAAAGGGTCCTCCCTCCTTTTCTACGCTGCACATACTCTTATCAATTTGTTACCTGAATCACCAATGATGTGGAAATCCCATGCAAGATTGAGTTTTAATAGATTGGAGAAATAAGCAGCAACTTGACTTGGCAATGTGACAGGGGTGAACAACGGGAACTTTACACCTATGTTTACCTCTACTAGCTCTAAACAGACCCACATGAGATTAAAGTTAACGATGATCTTTATTAATAGTTCAAAAATAACAGCAAACATGCACACACTCATGCAGAAAGCATTCACACAAGACCAACAAAAGAAAGGTGGAAGATACTTGGATAGGGGAATAGAAGGAGGACATTATGGGTGATACGACCTCTCCTGTAGTACAAAGTCTCAGAGCAGACTGGCAGCATGGATAGGGGAAGCAGGAGTGGCTACACGGATGCACAGAATGTCCTCAGGAAAGGGATCTGTGTGCACTGAGGTGTGGTTTTGGGCTTCTAATTATACCCCAAAATGTGCCTGGGAGGGATGGGATTTTGAGTGAAGAAACAATGTGTTTAGATATGTTTCCTGATTAAACAATGGATCTCTGGATCTGTTAATGTGTTGCATAACAGATTTGAATAGCAGCAGCTGCCTCCTTAATCACCAGGTCGGGATCAGGAAAGATACTCTTTACAGACAATGTATGTCCCAACTACAGATGATGGGATTATTGTATGGTACCAGATGTGCTCAGGAAGCATTTCCTCAAGTCTGGCATGACCTTTGTGTTGTCTTAAGATTTGGAATTGTTCAGAGAGAGTTCCTTAAAGCAATGCATGACTTGGCTTTTTCCTGCAAGTGTCTTTTTGGAATTTTTCAGAGGTCCCTGATCTATTGCAGATTTCGTGGAAGGCCACATTAGGAGCCAAATTATTATATTTGCCAGTTATTGGGGTACATGAGTGTGGGGCTTGAGAGGTGTACTAACAAATTTATTATTTGTGCTACAAATTGCTGTTTTCTAGAAGTGGGCTTTCTCTTTTAATTTATAGCTAAACTGGACCAAAATGCTCCTCAGGTTCCCAGAGAACCATCAACTTCAATGAAAAAAATAAAAAAGCAAAAAACCCAGGGGGGTTCTTTTTCATGCACATCTATCCACAGAAGGCTTTCCAAAAATGCTTCATGTGAGGACTTCCGGGGCGTGACGGCGTCGTAGTAGGCTGCAGGGAGGGAAGGCTCCTCACTTGCAACCGTCTGATTCTGTGAAACTGGCCTGACCAAAGGGTGAAACAACAGTCAGACCAGCAACCCTCCCCGGTAAGGGAGGGGAGTGGGCTTGTCGGGGGTCCAGTGCCAGCTACAGCGGCTACCCTTTTCGAGGTGGCTACGCGGAAGGCTGAGGGGACCGAAAAGCAGCAGACCAGAATCAGACTGCCGCAGCAGTGTTTGCGGCAATAGCGAGGCCAGCGTCCTTCTTTTTAAGTTTGAAGTAGAGCTGAAGTAAGCAAATTTGCTTGTGTGATTTCCAACACCTTATTACGACTTTTAGTTCGCTGGGGACTGGAAGCAGAATAGCTTGGGAAGAGAACCGTGGTGGATAACTGCGAGGGAAGATAAAGCCGAGGAGAGGGAGCAAAAGGGAGAGTGCGTTCGAGCAGTTTGAGAAGTATTACTGGAGGCGATAACAGTGTGAGAAAAGCAGAGAGAGACTGAGAAAGCGATAGAGATGAAAAGCGGAGAGTGGCGGAGGCGGATGGAAGAAGGCTGGGGTAGAGAAGAATGGAGAAGGTGAAAGACTGCAGTACATTGGGACAGATATTTGAAGCAAGCCGGAGGAAGCTGAGGAAGGGACAAAACGGAGAAGAGAGAGAAAGAATAAGAGAAACAGTAAGAAATAAGAAGAGGCGGTCTAAGGGATTGAACTGAATTGAATCGACGCGGATAGGGGGGAAGCGCTACGTCTAGGAGTAGAGGGAAAGAGTGAAAGAAGAAAGGAAACGACTGCCGGGACTGATTGTCTGTGCCCTCAGCGAACTCTAGCGGCTGGAGGAAGGAAAACTGAGGGAAAAAAGAACACCAGCTGTGGAATACCGAGACACTCCAGAGGAACGGAGCACCTGAGACATTTGTGTGGCTAAGTTCATAGATGTATGTAAATATACATAAAAGAGGTCTAAAAGAGGTTTAAAACAGAAGCTTAACAGAAGTTAAAAGGCTAGAATAGGAATAATTATAAGCGAATGGTGGGAAGTGAGAGGGGCAGTAAGTGGAATCAATACCTAAATAAATAAAGGCATTTATTTAGGAGTAAACAATTAAAAAGATAAGCTAAATTGATTTCTGAATTAATACACAAATTGATTTTTGATTATTGCGCACTCCAGACTGAAGGAGTAAGGAACACTGTTAATAACTAAGGTTCAATTGAGGACAAGTTTAAGCTTCCATGGTTGTATTTTGATATGCTTTAGAGTGAGTCGATTGGTATATACAGGGAAGGGATTAATATTGATTATTATTGTGAGTGCTGCGAAGCGAATGGGAGACAACTGATTTATAACTAACATATAATTGATAGTTGCAGTGGATATAAAATTGATATATATGATAAAGAATTGGGATATTAATTGAGTTATTGATAATATAGGTATATATGATAAACAATTGAGATATAATTAATATACAATTGATTTACACTTGAGACGGATACTATATTAAGATATAATAGATTGGAGAAAAGAGGTTAAAACACTAAAACATGGCTACTGGTACTAGGAAACACACCCAGTTAGTGCTGCAAAGGAGACCCTCAATAGAAGGACCTAGCAAAGACTTTTCCTCTGTCCTGCTTGAGGAGATGAAAAAGGAAATGAAGAAAATGCGATTGGAAGTGAGGGAAGAGATGAAAGAAATAAGGGCTGAGATGAAAGCAGATTTGAAGAAAGAGTTAGCTAATTTTGGAAAAAAACTGAATAAACTTACTGAAGATATTGAGCAGATTAAAAAGGAAGTCCATGACATAACGAAGGAGCAGGAGCTGGAAAAGAACATGATGCTGATGTATGAAGTGAGACAAAGAGAGAAATGTATAAAGATAAGAGGGCTACCAGAAGTGGAGAATGAGAATATTGCAGAACGTATTTTCCCATCACTGGCAAGATATTTAGAAATGGCAGAGGACAAGATGGAGACACAGCTGGATAAGACATTCAGGATTAACTCATCAATTGCTAAAGAGAAGAAAGTCCCTAGGGATATAGTAGCGTGTTTTACAAGATCCAATTTGAGGGATCAAATAATAGAGAAAAGTTACAATGAAACACTGGAAATAGATGGGAAAGAAATTAAGATATATAAAGATATTCCTCCATTGATACTCAAGAAGAGACAGGAATATAAATTCCTGACACAGTTGCTGAGGGAGAAAAAGATAAATTACAGATGGGAAAAAATAGAGGGGGTGTCCTTCTCCTATCAATATAAAAGATATTGAATAAATAGTATTCAAAAAGCAAAGGAATTCTATAAGAAATTAAAAAGAGATAAAGAAAAGAGGAAAGAGGAGGGACAACCAGAAGATAAAGGAGCTGTAGATGGAGAAGGAGACGTGGAACGACACCTAGAGGGGAAGGAGGTGCTGTCAGAAGAAGAAGAACTAGTGCAACGAGAAACTATAGATACAGATAACGACCAAGGAGAGGAAGAAGAAGGAGAAGAGGTAGTAGATGAAGAAGAGGATTAAGAAGGAATTAAGATTAACAAGATGGATACCAAAATAGTATCGTGGAATGTGAAAGGATTAAACACAAATTATAAGAGGAGACTAGTATTCCATCACTTGGAGAAAGCTAAGAGCGATATAATATGTCTCCTAGAAACAAGGATTAAAGAGAGGGATGAGAAGTACTTGAGAAACCCAAAACTAGGGCAATGTTTTATTGCTACAAATGAAAAAAAAAAGAAAGAGGTGGCAATGTATATCAATAAAAAGTACTCAACCTCCCTTATCTTCAAAGATCAGGAGGGCTCGTATATAGGAGTCCAGATTAAAAATAATGATATAAATATGTTAATTGTGGGAGTATATACTCCAAATCAAAAGCAGGAAAAGTTTTTCCAAAAATTAAACAAAGAAATTGCTAAATGTGATATTAAAGATGGCAACATCTTAATGATGGGTGATTGGAACAGGGTGCTGGAACCAAAAATAGACATACAATCAAATAAAACAATCAGGAAAAATCAGGGAAAACTACCACGATCCTTCTTTGAAATGAAAGAAGACCTAGGATTAATTGATGTATGGCATTTGAAATATGGAAGTTCTAAAGGATACACCTTTTATTCTGATGTGCACCAATCATTTTCAAGAATTGATATGTTTTTTGCGTCTAAAAATGTAACTCCTGGCATAAATGATATGAAAATAATGCCCAAATGGACCTCGGATCATAATCCAATAATGCTAAAGATCAGAGGGAGAAAAAGAGAGTTCAATTGGTGATTGAACCAAAATTTACTGACTGAGGAAGAAAGTGTCAAAGAAGCTAAAGAGACTCTAGCAAGATCCTTTAAGGAAAATATATCTGATGAAGTAAAGATAAAAACCGTCTGGGAAACCAGTAAAGCAGTAATGCGTGGTTATTTTTTAATGAAGGCATGTGAAAAGAAAAGAGAAGAAGAAAGAGAGATGAAACAACTGTTTCAGGAACTATCAAAAATAGAAGCTAAATTAATAGAGGAACCAAACAATAGAAGTTGGAATCAGGAGATAGACATACTAAAGAAGAAAATTCAATCAAAAACAATAAAAGAAGTGGAACAGAAGATGAGAGTAGTAAAACAAAGATACTTCGAAATGGAAAACAAAACAGGAAGATGGCTGGCCCTAAGATTAAAAAGATACAGAGAGAATAAACTGATTAATGAGTTGAACTACAAGGGGAAATACATTACAGAACAAAATTCAATAAAGAAAAGTTTCCACGACTTCTACTCTAACCTTTACAAAGAGACTATAACCGATACAGAGAATAATGAGGAAATAAACAAATACTTGGAAAAGCAAAAAATAAGGAAACTAACAGAAGCCCAGAAAGAAATATTAAATAAGGACTTCACTATGATGGAAGTTGTAGAAGCGATCAATAAAATGAAACCAGACAAAGCTCCAGGTCCGGATGGCTTCTCTTCAGTATATTACAGAAAATTAGGGGAAGTCTTATATGCACCGTTATTGGAAACTTTCAAGGCAATAAAACAAGAGGGAATACCAGACTCCTGGAAGGAGGCTTTCATTACAGTCCTTCCAAAGGAAGGGAAAGATAGGCAGGATATTAAGAACTATCGTCCATTCTCATTGTTAAATCTTGACTATAAGATATTTGCTACAATCCTGGCACAAAGATTAAAATAATCCTAGCCCAGACTATCCATGAAGATAAAAATGGATTTCTTCCAAACAGACATATATGCAACAACCTCAGGACTGTAATTGACATAATAGAATATTACGAGAAACACAACGAGAAGCAGCTGGCGTTGATCTTCCTGGATGCTGAGAAAGCGTTTGACAATGTGAAATGGGCATTTCTAAAAGCAGTATTGGAAAAAATGAATGTTGGTAATAACTTCAAAGCATGGATAGACGAAATATATAAAGACCAAGTAGCTAGACTGTTGATAAATAGTGAAAAAACAGAACAGATAAGAATTAAGAAAGGTACGAGGCAAGGTTGCCCCTTATCACCATTGTTGTTTATTAGCGTAATGGAAGTAATCAGCAATAATATAAGAATGAGTGATAAGATTAGAGGAACGAAACTTAAAGGTGCTGAGTTCAAATTAAAAATGTTCGCAGATGACATTGTCATAATATTGGAAGAACCGGGAGGACAATGGGAAGAACTACTAAGTATGTTAGAAGATTTCTCTAAGATGTCTGGCTTTAAAATAAATAAGGATAAAACGGCAGTTCTAACAAAGAATATGAGAAAGCAGGAGGAAGATAAAATAAGCAAAGAAACTGGATTTAGAATTGAGAAAAAGATAAAATATCTAGGAATCTGGTTAACGCAGAGGAATGCAGATTTATTCAAGAATAATTATGAGGAAATATGGAAGAGTATTAAACAAGAACTTAACAAATGGTCTAAGCTCCAACTCTCGTGGTTAGGTAGAATAGCCTCGATAAAAATGTCAGTTTTACCCAAATTTATGTTTCTTTTCCAAAATTTACCAATTATAACAAATAACAAATGCTTTGCAGAGTGGAATAAAGGAATACTTAAATTCATTTGGGAGGGAAAAAAGGCGAGAGTAAAAGCAAAATTGCTAACAGAAAGGAAAAATAGAGGAGGTTGTGCATTCCCAAATTTATTTTTGTATTATCAGGCGTGTGCTTTAGTATGGCTGGAAGATTGGGCGCAGTTAAGAAACAAAAAAGTGCTGGATTTAGAAGGTCATGATCTGGTTTTCGGTTGGCACGGTTATATGTGGTATAATAAGATAAAAGAGAATAGAGCTTTTGAGAACCACTATGTCAGAAAGGCGTTATATAAAGTTTGGGCCAATCTGAAAACCAGATTTTATTACAAACTACCGCTCTGGGTTTCGACACAAGAAGCCTTCTTTGGAAGGTCAAAGCTAGAACAACAAGACTGGTTAAGTTACAAGGAAATATTAGGGGAAGAGTCTCAAGGCAATATGAAAATCAAATCAAGAGAGAAATTAGAAAGCGAGGGAATTAAAATAAATTGGTTTTTGTACAAGCAAATTCAGGAAAGATACAGTATGGATTTAAGATTGAGGAACTTCCAACCAGAACCAAATGATATAGACAAGGTGTTACTGGGAAACGGGAAACACCAAATAGCAAGATATTATAAGATACTTCTAGACAGAGATTTGGAAAACGAACAGGTGAAGGAGCAAATGATAAAATGGGCCCTAGATATAGGCCATGTTACAGAAATAGATAGATGGGAAAAATCTTGGGAGGAATCGCAGAAATTTACTCTGTCACAAAATATGAGGGAAAATTATTTGAAGATGTTCTATCAGTGGTATATAACACCAGTGAAGCTGGATAGGATGTATAAAACAGGTGCGAGACAATGTTGGAAATGTGGGGAGGCAGAAGGCACACTTATACATATCTGGTGGAACTGCCCAATGGCAAAATCTTTCTGGAAGAGGATACATATTAAGATAAAGGAGATCTTGGGAACCAATTATCCAATGGAACCAGAAATGTATCTTCTAAATATGGTAGATAAAATTAAGGGACAGAAAGTTGTGAGTAAAAAGAAAATTATTCTATATATGATAACAACCGCCAGGATTCTATATGCTAGCCTTTGGAAACAGAAAAGTGTGCCAACTATAGAGGAATGGTTAAACAAATTATATGATAATGTGGACATGGATAGATTGACGGCCTCTCTAAAAGGCGAATCGTTGAAAAAAATAGAAGAAGAATGGGAACCGTTAAAATAAAATTTTTAGTAGTTAAGTTGAACCACGGGGTAGATGATGGGGAGGGAAAATCACGATCAGATTTTAATAGTTAGATTTCTGAGACAACCAGTTGAAGCAAATAGAATGTAACAAGCAGGTTAGAGGGGAGAATATAAGAATATGGAAAACACAAAAACAAAGAAGGAAGGGTCGCATAGAGGCATATGTGTAAATTAATCTTTAAAACTTATTCACAAAAGGTGGAAGAATAACAGATAAAGTAGTTCCTCTATGTGTAATTTTTTTTTAATGTAAAAAATTTATTGTAAAGACTATGGTGTCAATTTGTAAATCAATAAACTAAGATTTTTTTAAAAAAAAATGCTTCATGTGAGCATGAAATGTTACACTGGAATCATCCTGTGAAGTACCCCCAAATATTTCCCAACAGAGATGTGTAAGCAGCTTTCAATTTACATTTACAGTTCCTGCTGTAAAACTGTTCAACATTGGCGAGGGTGGAGGGCTGCTACTGCTGATGCTGTGGAGGCTCTGGGGGGTGGGAAACCCTCCTAATATTTCAGCTGAAACCCACTCCCTACCTGCATTTCCAGCATTAAAAGAGCAAAATATTGGTGACCAAAAGTATAAGATATAATTTCCAGCTTGCCAAAATGGTGGCCATGGCCGGGGGGGGGGTGTAGCAAGCATGAGATCCCCCCCAATGGTCTTCTGACTCCCAGTGCACATACATTCCTTCTACAGAGTAATGTACAGCCTTTGAATAAGAGTAATGTACAGCCTTTGAATAGGTACTGCAGTGTGTTTTCTTCTTGGGTGTTTTGCTTTGCTTTGTTTGTTTTTAAAGAATTAACAAAAGGAAGATGTCTTTTTAGATGAGTTCTACAACAACTTATATAAGTTCAGTTTTATAACCTTTACAACTGAATAAGCCTGCACTACAACAATACCATATTCACAGTATGATCTTCTTTAAACAAGGTATCCATCATGCAGTTTATTCCAAGTCCAACAAAATATAATCATAGAGTTGGAAGAGACCACAAGTGCCATCCAGTCCAACCCCCTGTTAGTTCAAGCAAAATAATCTGATTTTACGAATTAGGGTAGCTAAAAGATTATCTATCTATCTATCTATCTATCTATCTATCTATCTATCTATCTATCTATCCAACATCCCTACCTACCTGCCTACATATTTGATGTTTCGCTGCTGAGTGGTATAAATTAGAGCATGATAATTGCAGTTCTGTTTTGAACTTTTTTCAAACGATTCTTACAATAGGCAAAAACTGCCTGAATTAAAGCATTCAAAATTCAGATTAAAATTTAGAAATCTAAAAATCCAGATTAAAATGCCATTTTCTGCTAATGTGGCATTCTCCCTGAATATGACCTTAGCAACCCTTCCATATGTGTGAAAATGGAAAGAAAGATGATAAATGACATTTATCATCCTTGAAACAGTTCTATGTTCTATCCTGGGCTCAGTGCTATTCAACATCTTTATCAATGACTTGGATGAGGGAATTAGGGGTATACTTACCAAATTTGCAGATGACACCAAATTAGGAGGAGTAGCGAATACCCTGGAGGACAGGATCAAAATTCAAAATGACCTGGATAAACTGGAGAGCTGGACCTCCCACCTGCCCGGCCACCACCCCAGACCTTTCCAAAGTGGCTATGGGGCTCGAGAGCCCCAGAGCTGCTTTGGGAAGTGTGGGGGTGCCTGGCAAATGTCCCTCCCACCAGGCCGCCATCCCCCTGACCTTCCCAAAGTGGCTATGGGGTCGATAGCTCCACAGCCACTTTGGGAAGCACGGGGGGGGCAGCTGGGAAGGAGGCATTTCAGCCTCCCCATGCTTCCCAAAGTGGCAATGGGACTTGAAAAGGGCGGGGAGATGTGGAAGGGCAGGGAGGTTGTGGGTGGGCAGGGGGAGGCCTATTTTTATTCGTGTTTTTTTTCCCATATTTTCAGGGGTCTTGAGCCCCTAACCCCCGTGAATGTGGAGGGAGGACTGTAGAGTTGTGGGTCCATGTAGTTTCATTTTACTATGAAATAAAAATCAATCAGTACAGTGACATCCTTAAAACATACATGCCACACACCTTTAAACATATGTGAACTTTTGCAGATGATGCTGTGCACTGAACAAACTGTTCAGCTGTGTGGATAGTTTATGTTGTGTTCTAAGTTGCTGCAATACTAGAACAATGAGTATTTGGGCAACTGGTTACATCTGTTGTGCTATAGGATTTAACTGTATGGCTCACATGGATTACCTGCCTTCTCAAGGAAAAGCTGTGGGTGAATGAATCCAGTTGAATGTGAATCATTTCAAAGTAAGCTGGGCTTAACAGCAGAAAACACACAAGAAGTACGTGTTACTGAAATACTGCTGTATAAATTAGCATTCCCAAATAGACTCTTGGCTATGAGGGTTTCGTTAGGTCATCCTATATAATTGCCCTCCCTTTGGTTACCATTTCTATATTCTGTTCGGAGGATATTTTTCAGGTTCTTGGTGTTCTTAGTGTCCATCATACCTTCCTTTAGGACAGAAGGCAGGACAGAAGGCAGGGAAGCTAGTTAAACACATGGCTATTTGGCTGTTTCCCTAGGGGCCCATAGCATGAGGGAAGGGAAGTGGATGTAAACACAGAGAGTAGATCATCCTGCCTTGCCTTATCACATGAGGTCAATGCTCTTCAGCTGTTCTCTAATTCTGGTTCTGTAGGAGACAGTGGTAAAGGCAAGTCTTTTTGCTAATGGATTTTTTTCAGTTAGTAAAAAGACTTGTGTTTACCACCATCTTCCATGGGACTGGAACAGAAGAACATCTGAAGCACACAGATGTCATGCAATAAGGCAAGGCAGAATGTGCTATTCTCGGGCTTTACTTCCACTTCCCTTCCCTCATGCGATAAGGCTCCTAGAATAACATACATGATAGTATCCATGTTGCTTTTCATACACAATAAGTTTTGTAATGATGCCAGGAATTTGTGTTTGCTATTGCTTTGACTGTGTGGTCTCATATGAATTATGGGGTTATTTTGTCAGAATTTGATATTATACTTTATTCAAATCATTGAAACACCTCAGAAGTGGTCTGTCCAGAGATTTCTCAAAGTTCATCAGACAGAAAATCTACTTTTGGATGATTCTACCATCCAGGGGTGTAAAACTGATTCACAAAAAGGTTGGCCATCTGGAGTAGTAGTGAGTTGTGCCATACTATTACTGGAGATGTTCAAAGCAGCAACTTCATAATCTAGTCCTGGCTTGGTGAAGCTCTGTTTAGAGACTATGAATAAATGACCAAATGTCGCTGTAGATACAGAGACATGGAGAACATTCCTGCTTATTTGTGCATTGTTTTCTAAGTGCTAGCTAATTGCCCCCACAAGCCGGGTACTCTGCAGATTCCATATTCCTGTTCTTGTCTGCTACAGCTTCCAAAGCAGGAAGAAGAAAACTGTGCAGGATGACACTCATTGAGGCCTCTGGTGCTTCTATTTGAGCATTGCCAGCTAACCAAAAGCATTTTGGCTTGTGATATATATGAATTCTGTTTGAGACAGGTAAGGGTTAATCTTTATGAATCCATTTATGCTCTGCTTGACAAATGGTTATATTTCTGTGGTTCCTTACAATAATTATATGGAGATGCTATGAGCTCAGAGGGCAATAGGCCCTCAGGACTGTGGTTAAAATCCTAAGATTCTACCCAGACTAGCTGACTCCTGCAGAAAGTAAAATAATAGCTGACCCTTTGTCACAAGAACACTAAACCAAAGTTCGGGACTAGACAACTTCTGCTTTTGGCCCCATGTCACTAAAGAAGATGTCAACATGTTTTGCAGACAATGTCACATATATTTGCTGATTTTGCAGAAAAATGAGACATGACCTAACTAGGGCAAGTGGGTCTGGATGGGCAGGGGTCAGGATGAGGGGGGTAATTTGAAGGTATGGAAGGTGTGGTCTAGTTGGAGGCATATCGGAAGACTGTGCGCCCTAAGCCAATTGGTGAAGGAGGAGGAATCATGCGGCTGGGAGGCAGGGAATAAAAATAGGCTGTCTGCTCATGCTCGGGGTCTGCATCTCTCCTTTGCAACTGGATGGGGGCCCAAATCTGCAGATTTGAATAAAGTCACTGCTGCAGCGTCTGCTTGAATCATAAGCCTTTGTCTGCCTATTAATTTTGTTTTGTTTTTCTGGTTTGGTAAGATCTAAATATAGGCAGTATATTTCTAACAGGCTTGAGAGCTTCCCTTCAAGTGATGGGTGTGACAATTTCTGGGGTTGTAGTCAATTGGGGCCTTTTTTGACACTTCCAGAGCTGTACCCCTGGTACCCCACCACAATTCTTTGAAAGAAAAATAGAGAATTGTATCCCTGGAGGTTTCCAATGGGTGAAATTCTGAACTACAAAAAGACATGCCCAAACACCCTAGTTTTACCTCCCAAACACTTTTCATGAAAACAGAAGTGACCTTCTAGTTTGGTTTCATTAGAAGTATGGCCCATGGATGTCTCTGGTGGAGAATGGTGTTTGTGGCCCCTGGACCCTCCACAGCTGCTATAGAACATCCCTACAACTTGAACTTTGTGTGCATAATTCCAAATATGTACCTTAATATTTACATAGAGAACAATGGTTTGTCTTCAATTACCTTTCACCAGGGAAATGGCGCTTAAGGTTATTTCTTCTTCTTCTTTGCTGTTCTCAAGTGTCTTTCAACCTTCTGGAACAGATGGGGAGGAGGTTGCAGCAGGGAGGAAAGACAGGAAGAATCACTTTTCTCCCTCTTATACTGTCAAGAGAGGGACACACTGAATATGACTCAACATTTAAAAGCAAATGACTTTTGGGACCCTGTAGTGAGATGAAAGTGAAATGACCCATCAGGAGAGGGGATTTCGAGGCAGAAAACCCTTGTTGATAAACAGCCTTCTGCAGGATGGTCACCTGAAGTAAGCAAGTATTGTTTCACAAATGATCAACAATATGGTACCCATTTTATGGGTGCCATGGTCATTTTAAATCCTGATAAGGCCAATCTGGGTATTCTGCACTCTTCTTCAGTATCTGCTAAGTGAAAATACTTGGCATATTGTTTACTGAATACGTTTGACTGTGAGAAATAGTGCTACATTTTTAAAAATAGGAAAATGAAGTGTGTGTGGAGAAAAATCTGGTCAGTTGCCTGGGACAGTGGTCAAGTTTAAGTGAACCCACAAATAGCAATAAAGCCTGAAAACCTGGTTGTACTTTGTATTGTACAAAGATTCTTCAAAAGATGGATGAGGAGGGATTTTGCATGGCTTTCACAACTAATGTTCCATTGAATATATTCTCTGGGAAGCAGATGTAAAATTGACAGATAAAACCTGACCAGATAGATCTTCTTCCTTGACACATGTGTAAAATGAATGGCCTAGACTTCCCTTCTTGTAAAATTATTTGTTCCTAGTGGACCACAGGGAAAATATTTTTCTTCTCTTGTTTAGTTACTCATTTTGTTTTGGTATGAATCATAGAATCATAGAATTGCAGAGTTGGAAGAGACCATGACGGCCATCCAGTCCAACCCCCTGCCATGCAGGAAATCACGATCAAAGCATCCCCGACAGATGGCCATCCAGCCTCTGTTTAAAGACCTCCAAGGAAGGAAACCCCACCACGCTCCGAGGGAGTGTGTACCACTGCCGAATAGCTCTTACTGTCAAAAAGTTCCTCCTCATGTTGAGGTGGAATCTCTGTTCCTGGAGCTTGCATCAATTGCTCCGTGTTCCAATCTCTGGAGCAGCAGAAAACCAACTTGCTCCATCCTCAATGTGACACCCCTTCAAATACTTAAACAGGGCTATCATATCGCCTCTTAACCATCTTTTTTCCAGGCTAAACATACCCAGCTCCCTAAGTCTCTCCTCATAAGGCATCGTTTCCAGACCTTTCACCATTTTAGTCACCCTTCTCTGGACACACTCCAATTTGTCAATATCCTTTTTGAATTGTGGTGCCCAGATCTGGACACAGTATTCTAGGTCTGGTCTGACCAAGGCAGAATAGAGCGGCACTATTACTTCCCTTGATCTGGACACTATACTTCTATTGATGCAGCCCAAAATTGCATTGGCCTTTTTAGCTGCCGCATCACACTGTTGACTCATGTTCAACTTGTGGTCTACTAGGACTCCTAGATCCCTTTCACACATAGTCTCATTCAGCCAGGTCTCTCCCATCCTATATTTATGCATTTCATTTTTCCGCCCTAAATGCAGTACTTTACATTTCTCCGTATTGAATTTCATTTTGTTAGCTTTGGCCCAGCTCTCCAGTCTATCCAGGTCATTCTGAATTTTGATCCTGTCCTCTAGGGTATTAGCTACTCCTCCCAATTTGGTGTCATCTGCAAATTTGATGAGTATGCCCCTAATTCCCTCATCTAAGTCATTGATAAAGATGTTGAATAGCACTGGGCCCAGGACAGAACCCTGTGGCACCCCACTGGTCACATCTTTCCAAGACGAAGAGGAGCCACTGCTGAGCACCCTTTGGGTTCGGCCGGTCAACCAATTACAAATCCATTGAACAGTTAACTTGTCTAGTCCACATTCTACAAGCTTGTTTGCAAGAATGTCATGGGGAACCTTGTCAAAGGCCTTACTGAAATCAAGGTATGCAATGTCCACAGCATTCCCTTCATCTACCAAGCTGGTAACTTTATCAAAAAAAGAGATCAGATTAGTCTGGCATGACTTGTTTCTCTGAAACCCATGTTGACTTTTTGTGATTATGGCATTGCCTTCTAAATGTTCACAGACTCTCTGTTTAATGATCTGTTCTAGAATCTTCCCTGGTATTGATGTCAGACTAACTAGACGATAATTGTTGGGATCCTCTTTTTTTCCCTTTTTGAAGATGGGGACAACTTTTGCCTTCATCCAGTCTGCTGGGACTTCTCCTGTTCTCCAAGAGTTCTCAAAGATTATTGCCAATGGCTCTGAGATCACATTTGCCAGCACTTTTAATACTCTTGGATATAGTTCATCTGGTCCTGGAGATTTAAATTCATTTATATTAAGAAGGTATTCCTGTACTACACCTTTGCTTATTCTGAGCTGGATTTCCCCTATTGTGTCCTCTGTTCCATTCTCCTCAGGTTGGTCCTCCTTTTCCTTTTCTGAAAACACTGAGGCAAAGAAGGTGTTGAGTAATTCTGCCTTTTCTCTGTCCCCTGTTAGCATTTTGCCATCTTCTCCACGTAGTGGCCCTATCATTTCCTTGTTCCTCCTTTGGCTGCGGACATACCCCCAAAAAACCCTTTTTATTGTTCTTAACCTCCCTAGCAAGCCTGAGCTCATTCTGCGCTTTAGCTTTTCTGACTTTACTCCTGCACGTGTTCGCTATCTGTTTGAATTCTTCTTTGGTGATTTCCCTCTTTTTCCATTTCCTATACATGTTCCGTTTAAAACTTAGTTCTGTTGAACATTCTTTAGTCATCCATCCTGGTTTCTTGAGACACCTCCCATTTTTCTTCCTCAATGGTACTGTTTGAAATTGTGCCTTCAGTATCTCCCTTTTGAGAAACTCCCATCCGTCTTGAGGTCTCTTCTCTTTTAGTATTCCTGACCATGGGATCACCCCCAGTATTTCCCTGAGTTTATTGAAATCATAGAATCATAGAATTGCAGAGTTGGAAGAGACCACGAGGGCCATCCAGTCCAACGCCCTGCCATGCAAGAAATCATGATCAAAGCATCCCCGACAGATGGCCATCCAGCCTCTGTTTAAAGACCTCCAAGGAAGGAGACCCCACCACGCTCTGAGGGAGTGTGTGCCACTGCCGAACAGCTCTGACTGTCAAAAATTTCCTCCTAATGTTGAGGTGGAATCTCTGTTCCTGGAGCTTGCATCCATTGCTCCGTGTTCCAATCTCTGGAGCAGCAGAAAACCAACTTGCTCCATCCTCAATGTGACACCCCTTCAAATACTTAAACAGGGCTATCATATCTCCTCTTAACCGTCTTGAGACTGTTGGCAAAAATGTTTCTTCCAACTGTTGTAAGATGCACCCCATCTCTTGCCAGAAGTCCCCCCCTCATGGAAGTGCAGCCCATGATCCAAGAATCCAAATTGTTCTCGGTGACACCATCTACAGAGCCAGTTGTTTATGTTGGGTATTTTCCTCTCCCTTCCTGGACCATGCCCTTCAACTGGCAGAAGAGACGAGATGACAACCTGTGCACCCATTTCTTTCAGCTTCCTCCCCAGGGCCTCATAATCTCTTCTGATCTTGGGAAAGCTGTGCCTTGCAGTATCATTGGTTCCCACATGGACCAAAAGGAAGGGGTAATGATCCGTAGACTTGACGATTCTTGTCAGCCTCTCCGTCACATCACGGATCTTTGCTCCAGGGAGACAACACACCTCCTGAGACATCTTGTCAGGCCCACAAACCACTGCTTCTGTATCCCGCAGCAAGGAGTCCCCCCCACCACACACCTCTGCTGAGGTTTCAAAGCTGCTGTTCTTTGCAGTGGTAGAATCAAGATCCCCTGATCTACCCCTGAAGTCTGTCCATGCTGTTCTTCCTCGTTGTCCTTGATAAGGGAGAGGGCTTCAAATTGATTCTGTAGCTGCACGCTGCTTGAAGAATCCCTGGATTTTCTTGTTTTGTGTGTGACATTCCTCCATCTGTCTACTTCCTGTGTCTGTGAAGTTACCCTCTCCTCCGCAGCCACTTCCTCTGTGTGTTCCCCATCCAAGACTGTTCGTTCTGTTCTGTCCAGGAAAACCTCTTGCTCATGAATCTGTTGAAGTGTAGCTACCCGTGTCTCCAGCTGCTGTACTTTCTCCTCCAAGAGGGCTACCAGCTTGCACTTGATGCATGCGACGTTCTCCACTTCTGTAAACAAGAAGACAAACATCGCACAAGTGTTGCAGGTGACTGCCGCAGTCCCTTCAGTGTCCATGGTGAGAGCTTTTATGTAATCTAAGAACTCTTAGGTAAAGCTGAGAATGCTAAGCTGTACTTTTAGGTATGCTGTATTTTTCTCCTGGCAGGAAACTGGCCTGGAAACTGGTAGGAAACTGGCTGTCCAGAAGCTGCTCTCCTTCTTCTCCCTGGCAGTAAACTGGCCTGGAAAGCCTCTGCAAGGAGTTATATAGAGCTAGGCTCCAAGCTCCACCCCCTAGTGCCTCACAGGTGTGACTCACAGAAGCTCCACCCCCTCATCAACAAGCAGCCTCTCCCACCAGTTTAAAAAAAACTTCAATCTCCACAATCAAAATGGCTGTCCAGAAGCTGCTCTCCTTCTTCTCCCTGGCAGGAAACTGGCCTGGAAAGCCTCTGCAAGGAGTTATATAGAGCTAGGCTCCCAGCTCCACACCTAGTGACTCACAGGTGTGACTCACAGAAGCTCCACCCCAACAGCAACAAGCAGCCTCTCTCAACAGTTTAAAAAAACTTCAATCTCCCCAATCAAAATGGCTGTCCAGAAGCTGCTCTCCTTCTTCCCCCTGGCAGGAAACTGTGAAAGTGAAAGCCATGAATGTGGAGGGGCAACTGTATAACTTGTGGTTGGCATGCTGAAGCTGATGAATTTGTTCCCTGGCTTTTCTAGTTAAAACAACCTAGAAACAGCATATTGAATCATAGAATCATAGAGTTGGAAGAGACCACAAGGGCCATCCAGTCCAGCCCCCTGCCATGCAAGAGTACAGAATGAATGTACTCCCAACAAATGACTGTCCAGCCTCTGTTTAAAAACCTCCAAAGAAGGAGACTTCACCACACCCCAAGGCTGCATTTTCCACTGTTGAACAGCTCTTACTGTCAGGAAGTTCTTCCCAATATTTAGGATGAATCTAACTGGAGACAAAACATCTCTGGTTGAAGCCCTAGCAAGCTCTTGTCAAAGAGCATAAACAATATTGTGAGAGTAGGTGTTATATGGTTGGGATTTTGCATTCCCTGTGATAATAGCTTTGTTAATTGTATAAAATATGCACTAATCTAATCAGAATCTTTGGATTTTGCATTGGACTGAATCAAATGGGGTGGAGGAGTTTGGGCACTCCATTTTCCCCAAAAGAGGTTTGTCAAAAGGAATAATCTTTTACCCTATATGCTCAGACCCTCAAAATATAGACATTAATTTGCGGAGTTAATGTACACAGCTTGGCAAAGCAACAGGTAGCAGGATCTTTTGACCTATTTTTACTGGTACTAAGGAGGAGACGTTAAGCTAAATAGTACAATAATTTGATCTTTATTTGAGAAAAACAATAGTAACAACATTCACACGTACATTCAGGCTTCAAGCATTCACACAAGACTAGTGAATAAAATAGGAAGTATTGGGACAGAGGAATAGAGAAGGGAGTTGCTTGTGGGAGATACAGCACATGTCCTGTAGAGCAGAAGGTCCTGCAGCAACGGGGGCCTCAGAGTGAGCTCTGAGGGTCAGTTAACAAACCGGCAGCATGAATATAGGAGCAGCTGAAGATGCTGAAGACAATTTTGAAGGGTTTTTATAGTCAATATTTGGCTTCTGGGGATGGGATTTAGAGTGAAAGACAATGTTTCTCAACTATTCCAGAATACGGCCTCACAGCCCGGAAAAAAACCCAAGGAAAATCAATGTTTCTCAGAGTTGCTCAAGGTGAAACAAAGGCATTCCAGATATGTTAATGGCATTTTGATGTGCAGATACTTTGCAATTGAATGAAGGAGGCAACTTCCTTTGTTTGGAGGAAGGACAAAGGTATGAGGATCGTTTACAGGTTCGAGTCTCCCATCCTTAACTGATAGGATTAGCCAGGTGTTCAGGCATGGTGTTGCTCTGCAAATTAACATTTCTTTGGAATTTAGGTGGTCCCTCCTTTATGTGCATACCTGACTGAGTCTGAACGCTAGTCTTTGGAATTTCTTGTAATTTTCCAGCTTTAATGGCTGCACTGCATGGAAGGACACATTTGACCTACTTATTAAATATTGCCAATGTATTATAGATATAGGGCAGGACGTGTCAGTGTAGGTAACATATGATCTGGACCCACAAGGGGATGGCACTCCTACCATATGTCCCACGTGCTTGTCCCTTTTAGTGTTCATGAGGCCATCCATTTTACACTTCAGAATGTGTAACTTGAACAGGGGGAGGTGCTGAAAGAATAGGTCTAGAGATAACACTGAATATTCGTTGCAATAAAGCAATCTCTCCCAAAGGTAACTGCCACATTTACCCAAAGATGATCCCACACTTGCCATACAATTCTAACAATGTTCAAGATGAGAATTCCCAGGTGTTAATTAAATTAATGGGTGTTAATTAAATTAATACTGGAATATCCAACAACAGATCTGCATATCACAGTAGTACAGAGATGTAGTACATAGATTCAGTATAAGTAGTTCTGCCTCAAAAACAAATAATCAAATGTCTTTGTAAAGGACAATGAATTGTAAAAGGAAGACAAATGCCAAAGAAATTGTGAAAAATATTATTTAGTATGGACACAACACACTGAGGTTTCCATGGAAATTTCCATGGGAACAGAACCTAATCAAAGTACTCCAAAGGAGAAGAGGTTAAATCAGTCTATATTGAGAAACATGGAAGCTTTCTATCTCATTTCTTTGCTAAATTGTATGTCTTTAACTATGGTGGTGTTATAATTATCCTTTCTTATGAACTTGAACATGAGTTCCATGCAGCAGTTACCCAGCTGACTGGGTAAAAACACCTGAAATAATCTCTCAAGCATGCCACACCATCAGACTCCTTGCTCATCGACTGATCTCTTCCCCTTTTCCCCAACACATACAAACATTACATTCAAAGACTGTTCAAGTTCTGCTTGCACAAGTGTTAATAGCAAAGAAATTTGAAAATCAAAAATGCACCATATGTCCCTCTTTTCTAGTGTTCCCTTGAACTTGCTCATCCATTTTGTGAAAGTCAGCTCATCAAAGACATGTGAGGTGAGGGTGGAACTGTTGCCACATTGAGAGTGTTATTGACCAAACAGAACTGGAGAGCTTCCAACTTGTTATAGGTGCTAATGATTTGTGTGTCCCATTTTTAAAGGATGGATCGGGCCTCTGCAGTTTGCCTCTTCTGCCAGGATGTTCTCCGAGTTTTGTAGTGCTATCATCTTTCTGAATATGCAAAGGGAAGAAAGTAAAGGTGAAAGACGACAAAGTTAATGATGTGGGTGCCATCTTCAAAAGAGCTTGTCTTTTTATATTATCTGATAATATCATAAATCCTTCCTTTGATTTATTTATTTATTTATTTATTTATTTATTTGGCTTTGATTGGAAATCCATATCTGTGGTGTCTGCCATCCTGGCTAGTGTTCCCAAAACTTTGCCCACTGTTTGGCAACTTCTTAGCTTAGCTCTGCAGAAAGAAGAGCTGTGGATGGTTTTGGTACTCATTTTTATTTTAAATGGATTCTATAGGGAGCCAAGAAAAGTTTGAGAAGTTCTTAAACGATGCTGTTGTTCACACACTGAGTAAACAAGGAACTGTCTGAAAGCTTTTGCAGAAAAAGAACTATTGTTCACGTTGGGGAAAAATATATAACTTTTCAAAATCAATTCCTCAGCACCTACAAAGAAATGGCACAATGGTGCCTTGCTACAAAAATAGCCATGTGCCAGACAACTCACATTTAGACTTATTACCACCATCACCCCTAAAAATCTCTCTTTATCGGTGATTTCCATCAATATGCATTCCAGCTGTTTCACACAGAAACATTCTGTGAATGTTTCTAGGGAAGAAAAGAAAGGAAAACAATGACCAATGTCAATCATACAATTTTAACTGTTTCTAAACTGCTCAGGGGGAAAAACACAAGAAGAAAAAGAAATTGTTTGGAGAAGAGTCATTATGTATTATTTTCTGAAAGTAGGGGCCCTGGTGACATTCTCTGAAAATAATGTCATGCAATATAACAAAAAATTAAACATCCTAGCCATGGCAACATGCTCTCTAAAGGAAATGTCACATACATAATCAAAGTCTCATAGCACCTTCAAGACTAACAGATTTATTATGCCTCATTTATTTTAAATATATATTTTATTTAGCATTTTTTAGCAATTTACATAGTATATTATCATTTAGAATGTTGTGGACTGCACTCTGGTACATCAGATACATACATTGTTATCCTTTGTAATAGGTAATTTCAAGTTTGCTCTCCAGAAATGAAGTAAGTAGAATATCAGGGACAGTATCAGGGAAATTGTTTGAAGGCAAGGAACATTCACTGAACTTCAGATGAAAACATGAAATTTACATAAGGTAGGTTTTTCCCCTTTGTTCTGGTAACCCATTTACTGTAATTCCCATCTAATACATCAGTACCTGCAAATTTGTACAAATATGGCAAATTTATGTTTGCTGATTTTTGTTTGCCTGCTCCAGATGGTGAACACAGGCCTGACGGGACCACATTCCTTGTGTTAAATGTTCACATTTACAGGATCAAAATATTTTGGCTAAAAAAAAAAAAAAATGTAAACAACAACAACAACAGAGCAATTAATGGTCTATGGACTGACATAATTGCTTTTACAGAGGGCCCTTGGTAATCTGCTGGAGTTTGGTTCCAGGACCCCCCATGGATACCAAAATCCATGGATGCTCAAGTCCCATTATATATAATGGCAAAGTAAAATGATGTTGCTTGTATAAAATGGCAAAATTAAGGTTTGCTTCTTGGAATTTATTTATATTTTTAATATTTTCAAGTTGTGGATGGTGGAAACCATGGATCCCAAATCTGTGGATACAGAGGGCTTATTGTACTACATTTCATTCTGTCCTATGTCTGTATAGCTCTGTTGGTCTGAATGCAGGTACTGGCTACATACCAAGAATACCAACATATCTTACGTACAGAAAATCTTTGCCACCTGTGTTTTGCATTTGGAAGGTGATTAAGTCAATGAATAAACACATATCAATAGAGATGAAACCATATAGGATATAATTAATAAGCCAAATTGCCAAAAGAGTAGTCCCAGTCATATTGTAGTAAGTACACTGCACATGATAATGGTATAATGGTATGTAGTTTATGCATACCTAGCAATTGAGAAGGACAGTCACAAAATATTAGAAACACAATTCTCTAATTTTCTTCCCAAAGGAAGAAATAAGAAATTTCAGCTATTTTCTTCTTGCTGCTGGAGCACTTTTTGAAGACTATTCAAAGTTTGGGATTTATTTCGCACAAAAGCATGCACATGGCTGTTTGCATTAGCTGCACAGAAAAAAAACACTATATTTATTTGCAGAAGATGTTATATTTCTGTGCATAAGATGCTGTCTCCTGTGCAGAAAATTCTGTTTTCCATGCAAAATGACCATGTGCAAGTTTTGTGGAGAATAAGTTCCGAACTTCAAAGATCCTTTTCTTATCACTTCTGATAAGACCTTTTCTTAACATTTCCGAAACATAGCTTTGTAAATATTCTTAAGTATTCTCGGTTCTGCACAATATGCAACGAAAGGACTGAATTGCCTAAGAATTACATCGTATATTAGAGAGATGAATGGATGTTTTAAAAATGTGGAAATGTCATTTATTTCTACACATATTTAGCTCTTCCTCAGATCATTGCTGTGTACGTTGACTGTTCAAAGCAAGTTCACTCTTGCTGTACATAACCAATCTTGTGGAGTCCCTATCTAAGATGGCTCAACTTAGTAATGCAGATAGACATATTTTCAGTTTCTAATAAAGACCAGGGCTAAACCCAATTTAAGTCCCAATTTGGCTAGAACCATTGGGATGAATGGGGCTTGTTAGTCATCACTTATGAAAGTTCCATGGATAACCGTGGGAATAAAATTGGATGTAGGTCCATTCTTTCTCCAGAACTGGCCTTTTAATACTTCTAAAGCACAACCCTCTCTGAACAATGTATACACATTCTAGTTCAGAGCAAGGACTGGGAAATCAGATTAAAAATCTTATCCATTATCCCTGTCACAATGTTCTTCAGTTCTTCTCACAGCCACCTGAATGTCTCTCAAGTAATACCAATCTCCACAATCATTTCTAATGTCTTTATCCCAAATTCGGTACACTTTAACCACTGCTATCTTTTATTTGTAACACAAGAGTTCTAATTTCCCTGTCAAACTTAAGCTGGCAGAGAACATACAGATGTCTGTATTTTCATAAACTCAATGGGGTTCCCTTTTCTCTATGTGTCATGTCTTATTTAAATTGTAAGCCCGAGGACAGGGAACTATCAAATCAATTATTAGTAAGCTGCCCTGGGAGCCTTTTTGGCTGAAGGGTGAGGTATAAATGTTTGAAATAAATAAATAAAGCAGAATCCATGTCCTTTCAAACGAGATGTCCTTTCAAACAGAATTGCATACCAGGCACACAATATATCAGAATAAATTAACACTAGCTCTACTGGTGTGATACTGATGTTGGAAGGTCTTATCTCCAAAATGTACAACTAAGACCAGTTCATGAGGTTTGGCTCAATACACTGGTTTGCTGCAACAGAACACAGAGTGGTTAATCCTCTTTAAAGATCACAATGGCATTGTACAAAGAAAACAACATTATTCAAAGGAGGATTTTCTAAATGAACAGTTGACAATAAGCTCGAGAAGGAGGAGGAAACAGCAAGAGAGTGGGATGCTACTGCCACCTCACAGCAGTTTGGACATATAACTTGAAACAATCAAGCATTGTAGTAATATGGTGAATACATTCCACATAGAACATCTCTGCCTTTCTGTGACTGTGTTACCTCTCTGTGTCCTGGGAAATTGTGAAATGAAGCACACATACTGCTTAATATAGTTCTGATCTACTCAAATGTCCAAGGTACTGTTAAGGCAAGTTAATCACTGTCTCACTCTTATTCTTTCTGTATCACTCAGCTGGACCCTAGTTTAGCATGGACAGAACTCCTTCTGTTCAACTCAGAGCAGCTGCAGGAAGAGCAGTGGTAAAATCTAGAATAGGTGTGCTGCCTCCATGGCAGGATATCCACCGGCTGCCACTGATCCACCATCTCTGTCATGCCTTAGCACTTGACTTGTGAACTCTCAAGTGGAGGCACTTTATTGTTTTTTAAGCTCCTGTACATCTTCCAAAACATTATATGTAATGTTTCCCCAAAGGAGCTGTGTACTTTACCCATCCACCTTGTTTCATCCCCAAGATATTGACCAATAGTGGCATATATTGGCAGTCCCAAGGCCACCCAGCCATCTTGACACTTATTAGGTATTTGATCCCACAACATTCTCATCTTAGGACTTATCTACACCAGCCAGGATATGCCGACTCCCTACCGGCATACCCTGGATGTGGAGGTGGCCCATTCTTCCCCATTACCTGGAGGTAGTGGGCCAAAGTCCCAACAGAATGCTGGCCTACCACTGCAGATGCCATTTTTCTTGGTCTACTGGGGTCGAAGGGAAGCTGGCTACACCATGTGATAAGCTCCATGCATGTGACCTCCTTCGGTCACATGCTGCAGGAGTGCTGCCAAGTCCCAGAAGTGTAAGGGTAATCCGGAAGAGTAAGAGCAAGGGCCGGCCTGTCAGGATAGGCTCCTGATGACACTTGGGGTCCTGATCCAGTTTTGGCTGCCAGTAGTGGATCAAACTGGGTATTATATTATAACAGCATGTCAGAACTTATCCTGGCTTCCCTCCATCTCAGCCCCATATCTGCCCTGGGGGTGGTGAGGACCGCTTGGGGGCAGAACAGGGCAAATGCCCTGCATCATGTGGACTGCAGTGTGGTGACATGAACCCTGAGAGCAACCTCAAATGTGCCAGCCAACTTTACCTAAATGTTCAGCCTGGCCATCTCTATCCTCTGTTTCAGTCACCCTGTCCCTTTTACTTGAACCAGGAATGAACCTTTTAAATCAAATATGTGTGGAACTGTGTGGGTGTTACTTTGGTCAGGGCCAGTTTAACCTGTCTGCCAAATCAGCATTGGCAGGGGGCCTGTCCCTTTTACTTGAACCAGGAATGAACCTTTTAAATCAAATATGTGTGGAACTGTGTGGTGTTACTTTGGTCAGGGCCAGTTTAACCTGTCTGCCAAATCAGCATTGGCAGGGGGCCCCGAGGTCAAGAGGGGGGCCCTTGTTGGCCTCCTTAATCTGATGAAGGAGACAGCCAGGGGACAGCCGGGAGAAGCCCCCTCTTACCCTCCTCCTCCAAAAACCTCCTGCTGGCTTTTTTTTAAAAAACAAACAAAACAGCCTGTCCAAAACTAAAGAGAAAGAGAAACAGCAGCCCTCCGTGGCAGAAGCTGGAGGGAGAGGCACGTCGGAGAGGGTGAGTGTGTGTGTGTGAGAGAGAGAGGAGAAATTTGAGGGTTGTCTCCCTCAGAAAGGGCTTCTTTCTTTCTTTCTTTCTTTCTTTCTTTCTTTCTTTCTTTCTTTCTTTCTTCCCTTTCCTTCCTTCCACATAGATCCCCTTCAGCCCATCTTTCCAGCTGCTCTTAACCTTTATTGGTTCCTCTCCCCTCCCTTCACCCTTTGGTCTTCTTCAGCTTCCTCCCCTTGTTGCCAACTGAGTTCAACCTGCAAAAGAAATTTGTATGTGTTTGCCTATGTGCCTTCAAGTCATTTCTGACTAAGGCGAACCTACCATGGGGTTTTCTAGGCAAGGTTTGTTCAAAGGGGGTCTGCCTTTGTCTTCCTTTGAGGCCGAGAGAGTGTGACTTGCCCAAGGTCAGCCAGTGAGTATTCATGGCTGAGTAAGGATTCAAACCCTGGTCTCCACAGTCATAGGGCAATGCTGAAACTTCTACAACACTCTAGCTCTTTTAATAGAAGAATATAAAGAATATAAATTAAAATTTGGAGTAATATTACTGGGAAAAATGGTTTTATTGTTGTCACTTAAACACCAGTGTTATGTGAGAGGCATTGGCCTAGAGCAGTGGTTCTTAACCTTTTCTTTACCAGGGACCCCCTTTAAATATCTTTTGTTGCCCCAAGACTTAACTCAAGATTTAAAACACTAAAAATAATAGCTAATAATAATAGCTAACAACAACAACAATACAATTACACCATTCATTAAACTTTCCCTCAGAGTCACTCTTGCTTCTTCCTGCAAGTTTGTGGCTGGAGTGGATTGAATGGCAATGTGCAGGCCCAGCCAGCCAGGCTTTGCCTTGGTTCCTGTCACGTGGCTACTCCACTACAGGGAGGAGGTGGGCCAAGCAGCCTTCAAGCCTTTGTGGATCCCCTGTGAGGACATTGCAGACCCCAAGTTAAGAACCACTGGCCTAGAGAGTGCTGGAAAAGGAACAATGCAACCAGACCTTGAGAAGGGTGCTGGCAGGAGGATTCTAGGAGGTGTAATCCAAGAGTAACTTTCCCAGGCTCTGAATGCAGCCTAGAATCATAGAATCATAGGGCTGGAAGGGATCAGCTTCTGCCCTGCAGGAACACACAATCCAAGCATTCCTGACAGATGGTCATCCAACCTATGTTTAAAAAAACCCACAAAAGGAGACTCCACCACACTCTAAGGCAGTGTATTCCACTTCCAAACAGCTCTTACTGTCAGGAGGTTCTTCCCAATATTCAGGTGGAATCTCTTTTCCTGTAGTTTGAACCCATGGCTCCGTGTCCTGGTCTCTGGAGCAGCAGAAAACAAGCTTGCTCCTTCCTCAGTATGGCATCCCTTCAAATATTTAAACATGGCTATCACATCACCTCTCAACCTTCTCTTCTCCAGGCTAAACATACCCAGCTCCCTAAGCTGTTCCTCATAGGGCGTAATGGCTTCCAGACCTCTCACCATCCCTCTCAGTATCTTTCTTGAATTGTTGTGCCCAGAATTGGAAATGGTATTCCAGGTGAGGTCTGACCAAAGCAGAATGGAGTGATCCTATTACTTCCCTTGATTTATACAGTACACTACTCCTATTAATGCAGCCTAGAACGCACTGGCATTTTTTGCTGCTGCATCACACTGCTAACTCATGTTTAGCTTGTAGTCTACTCTTTATTTTCTTTGAGAAAATCTACACCATTACATTAATAAACAAAAAATATTATGTTAGTGCCTATAATATAGTTTTTAAACTAAATTATTGGTGGCAAATTATGTACTTCAGATGGTGTTTCCCCTCTCAATGACTGTCTTAGAGCAGTAATGGATTGGATGAGGAAAAAACAGATTGAGACTAAATCCAGACAAAACAGAGGTACTGACAGTCACAGGCCCGAAACCAGGTCTGGGAATACAACTTTCAGTCCTGGATGGACTCACACTCTCCTCTAAGGACTGTGTTCGCAGTCTGGGGGTACTCCTGGATTCATCGCTTCACATGACTAGTCAGGTGAATGCGACAGCCAGAAGTGCCTGTTATCAGCTTCGGCTGATACGCCAACTGCGCCCTTACCTGGATACAAGGGATCTGGAAACTGTGGTACATGCTTTGGTAACCTCACGTTTGGATTACTGTAATGCACTCTACATGGGGCTACCCTTGTGCCTAACCCGGAAACTTCAACTGGTACAAAATATGGCAGCCAGGTTAATTACAGGTACATCTAGGAGAGAGCATATAACACCTGTGCTTAAATCTCTCCATTGGCTGCCGATTAGTTTCCGGGCTCAGTACAAAGTGTTGGTTTTAACCTTGAAAGCCCTACATGGCTTGGGTCCATCTTATCTCCGGGACCGCCTCATCCCATATGATCCCCCCCGCGCACTTCGGTCCTCTGGGAGGAACCTGCTGCAACCTATGAAAACTAGGCTGTCACAGACCTCCCAGAGGACCTTCTCTTCTACGGCTCCCAGACTCTGGAATGGCCTGCCGGATGAGATCCGTCTTATCACTACTCTTGATAGCTTCAAGAAAGTGCTAAAGACGGATCTCTTCCGGCAGGCCTTCCCGGAATAACTTCCCAGTTCCAGTGGATTGATTGCTACCCACCCCCTTGCCATCGTTGCTGTTATTTATTTATTTATTTATTTATCATATTTTATTCTTGTTTTAACTTTTCATTAGTTTAATTTAGTTTTAAGGGGTGGGAGGGTTAGGATGGGGAGGGATTGTTTTAACTTGATGTTTTAATCTTGTTGTACGCTGCCCCGGTTGCTGAGCAGAGGGGCGGGTTAAAAATAAACATTTATTATTATTATTATTATTATTATTATTATGTAATATAGTAGGCCCTTCTTATCCACTGGGGATTGGTTCGGGGGGGCGTGGATTCTGAAAACCATGAATAATAGTGAACGCCATTGAAAATAATGGGACTTCTGGTTTAAAATACCATAGAGTTGCCTTGGAGGGCCTAGAAAAGGGCTAGGGAAGACACATTTTCTAGGAAGACTCTATGGTAGGTGTGCTGTTTTGTGTCCCATGGATAATGAATCCATGGATAAGGGGGTCCTACTATAATCTGAACATCCTCTACGGTGCATAGGTTAGGTTACATTGACCTGAGATAAACATATGGGGCCCCCAAAATAAAGCATTGCAGGGCCCCCCAAAATTCCTTAAACCGGCCCTGACTTTGGTAAGTGTGCCACCAATTATCTAGATGTTGAATGAATCACCAAGAGTCTGGATCTGAACAAAACAAAGAGTTGGTTTATTGAAGGGATAAAAATGGAACATCAATTAGGAAATCTTGTGCTTATGACATTGTACTATCTGAACAGTCTGTCACTTGATAATAACCAATCATAAATATCATAGAACACCAATTTGCCTTTGGTTATTCTAATACCTTCCATTATGACACAGACTCATTCACTCTTTGTTCATTCAACCTTCACATCCACACTTCCAACCTGTGCACACAATATTCCAGGATTCAAACCTCACTCATAAAGCATATAAGCCTCCACTCAGACTTCACTGCATACATACACACATACCCAGAACTTTCAGCTCCAATCAAGCAACTGATGACAATTCTAACTGTCATGCATCTCTTCAAACACCCAGCAACCCCTCCCATTACAGTCTCCTGCTCTGGGATGGGTTCCTTTCAGGCTCTCATCTCATTTGCTCATCTTCATGCCTGTCTTATGCAGGGCTCTGAGATGTAGACAAGCCAGGGTATTTAGTCCATGTAGATAAGCCCTAAGTTGCTCGTTTTTCTGCCAAACACCACTACCACTTATGCAGAGAATCTAGAACTTTTGTAAGCCCAAAATGGATTTTGATCCCCAAGAGCCCACCAATGGTGTGTCCCCACAAACAATATTATTTATTTTCAAAACCAAAAGTAACGGGAAGTTTCACCCATCAAAGCTCTGAGGTCTGAGCTCTTGATTCTTTGAAGTTTGTATTTGAATTCCTATGAATTCAACCTTGCTTGTGCTGAACAAGGGTTGTCACCTCTCTGTTTCTGCCTTTCTGTCTCTGTTTCTGTTTCTTCTGAGATCTTTTTTCTGATCTTTAATACTTCTATAGTAAGACAGGTGCAATGTGGTCTCCTCCGTGCTGGGAATAGCTGCATGTATTGAATTTAGCCAGTGCAAATAGGGAAACACTTTTCAATAAACCAAAAAGATAATAATCATAATGTTAAAGAATAGTTATACACCTATCACATGAGAAAGTGCATTTATTTTTAAAACAGTATATAAGAGAGCCAGCATGGTTCAGTGGTTTGAGCATTGGACTACAACTCTGGAGAGCATGGTTCAAATCCCCATTCAGCCAAGGAAACCCACTTAGGCAAGTCACACTCTCTCAGCCTCAAAGGAAGACAATGGTGGCAAACCTCCTCTGAAGAAATCTTGCCAGGAAAACCCCATGATAGATTTGCCTTAGGTCACCAAGGTTGGAAATGACTTGAAGGGAGACAACAACATCAATTTAGATATAGAGATCTTTGTAATTTAAGATATATTTTACAGGTTTCAAAATGATGCAGGGAGCCTACACAAGTAGAGAAAGCTCCCTTCTGTAAACATGGAGTTTTCAACTCATGAGGGGCTGTGGAGGTCCAGGTGAGTTGAGTGTATGATAGAGAAGGAGGGCCCAACTGTTTCATGGTTGTTTCCTCTTTCACATGATTCTAATCACAATGGGGAGCAGAGATTTCAGTAGGGTTTAAATAAATGAGGAATTGAAAATACAAAATGAAGCAGTTACAGCAAGACTAGAATGTGGGAAGGGGAAGGGGCAAATTATGTTCTGTGGAACAAATTATGTTCTGGGGACACTGACCAACCCAACCTGAAAATCTAGTTGTAGAATGAAAGATCTGCAAAGACCTTTATGATTAATTAAATTAATAACAGGAGTGTGAACACTCCCAGACCACCCAAAGAAATGTCAAAATTATTTTTATTTCCCTTCAGATTACTCAAAAGTCTGCAGGCTGGAAACGGAGGACTCTGGACTTTGCTTTAGGTACAAGGAAACAACTACTAAGGAGACTGCAGAATGTACTCTTGTGACAAATTTGCTAGCTTTATTGCCATTTCTCATTTCCTTATTGTGCTTGAAAGGGTACTCTTTAGTTTTATTTGGGGAGGGTGTGGGGGAGAGATTTTCTGAGAAATTTTTCTTTGTGTAAAAAACAGTGTTGCAGTTAAGAAGTAAAAGCTGTGTACATTACCCATCCACTTTGTTTCATCCCCAAGATATTGACCAATAGTGGCATATATTGACTGTCCCAGTCAAAAACAATGTAATACGTAAAAAACAGTGTTGCAGTTAAGAAGAAAAACAGGGAAGTTATCCCATTTTAAATGCTTGGATTTCTAGTTTACAGTTCTTTTTTCAAGTAAAAGCCTGTGTAGCCAGTAAATATTTCTGTCCCTGTTGCTACTATTTTTGTCTATGGACTTTATCATACCACCCCCCTAAACCAGTTCTTTTGCCAGCATAACTTCTGCCATTTTTATGCCAGCAAAAGAACTCCCCATGACACACTTGCATCCACACTAAAGGCTTCCCCTGCGATGAACGAGGAAGTGAATGGAGCTCCATTCACTTCCTCATCTAAAATCCCTCAAATTCTCATGAGAATACCTAGCGTGAGAAATTAAAAATAAACAAACAAAAAGAACACCCAAAAAGTTTCAAAAACCACACTAACACACTTTAAAAATTCCAAGTAAACCAGGGAAGGTCATAAGAAGTGTATTACCTACCTGGATGTTGTGATTTCACCTGGAAGTGTTCTGGCCGGACCAGGCATTGGTTCTGCATTCACATGAGTACAATGGTGTGCAGATTCAAATGCCAGCAATGCCAGCACAAAAGTGCTAGGGGAGGTCTATTGATGGCTTGTAACATCAATAAAAAAGGACAATTTTTAAACTGGACATGATCGCGAAAGGGCAACATTGTCTGGTACATGTGCCCTTTCGTGATCATTAGACATCCTTATGATGCATTATTTGCATTGTCTGATAAATCCCTATGTATTTCTGTTTACATTAAAAAGTTAAATAGTCCTGCTGTAGAATTAAAGAGGTGCAGATGCAGGAGGTGGTGATCTTGTCTAGAGGTAAATGGAATGTCTTCAGTCCAATTATTTGCTGCCTTTGATAATATATTTGGGATTGCAGGGTTAGTTAATTGCATGACTTCACATCTTCAGAGTACCTCTTCTCTCAGCATCCACATGCCTTCTGATTATGAGAAGAGATGGTAGCCATCTTGTTGAGAGAAATGACAAACCTTCAAAGATGAAACTGTTTCTGGCAGAGAGAAGGAGCTGTGATCAGTTTCCTGCCAGAGAGAAGGAGAGCAGCTTCTGGACAGCAAGTTTCCTGCCAGTTTCCTGCCAGGGAGAAGAAGGAAGCAACTTCTGAATTTTTTTAAAAAACTGTTGGGAGAGGCTGCTTGTTGCTGAGGGGCTTGAACTTCTGACCTTGCCCTTTTACCCTCAAGAGCCAGAGGCGCGCGCCGTAACCAAACAAAAATACAGCAGACCTAAAAGTACAGCTTAGCATTCTCAGCGTTAACTAAGAGTTCTTAGATTACCTAAAGCTCTCATCATGGACACCGAGGGGACTGCAGCAGTCACTTGCAACACTTGTGCGATGTTTGTATTCTTGTCTACAGACGTGGAGAACTTCACATGCACCAAATGCAAGCTGGTAGCCCTCTTGGAGGAGAAAGTACAGCAGCTGGAGACACAGGTAGCTACACTTCAACAGATTCGTGAGCAAGAGGTTTTCCTGGACAGAACAGAACGAACAGTCTTGGATGGGGACCTCACAGAGGAAGTGGCTGTGGAGGAGAGGGTCACTTCACGGACACAGGAAGTAGACAGCTGGAGGAATGTCACACACAGAACAAGAAAATCCAGGGATTCTTCCAGCAGCTTGCAGCTACAGAATCGATTCGAAGCCCTTTCCCTTATCAAGGACAACGAGGAAGAACAGCATGGACAGACTTCAGGGGTAGAGCAGGGGACCTTGAGAGGACCACCGCAAGGAACAGCAGCTGCGAAGCCTCAGCGGAGGCGTGTGGTGGTGGTGGGGGACTCCTTGCTGAGGGGTACAGAAGCAGTGGTATGTGGGCCTGACAAGATGACTCGGGAGGTGTGTTGTCTCCCTGGGGCAAAGATCTGTGATGTGACCGAGAGGCTGACAAGACTCGTCAAGCCTACGGATCATTACCCCTTCCTTTTGGTCCATGTGGGAACCAATGATACTGCAAGGCACAGCTTTCCCAAGATCAGAAGAGATTATGAGGCCCTGGGGAGGAAGCTGAAAGAAATGAATGCACAGGTGGTCATCTCGTCTCTTCTGCCAGTTGAAGGGCATGGTCCAAGAAGGGAGAGGAAAATAGCCGACGTAAACAACTGGCTCCATAGATGGTGTCGCCGAGAACAAATTGGATTCTTGGATCATGGACCGCGCTTCCATGCGGGTGGACTTCTGGCAAGAGATGGGGTGCATCTTACAACAGTTGGAAGAAACATTTTTGCCAACAGTCTCAAGAATTTGATCAGGAGGGCTTTAAACTGAGTCAAATGGGGGAGGGAGACAGTATTCTGGAAGGCAAAAGGGCTGGAGAAAATAGTCAAACTGTCATAGAGGGAACAAGGCAAACAGTGCAAGGCCCCAACAGTGGGAGGCAAAAAAACTTGCACAGGGAGCAAGTAAAGGGAACACATGGTCTCAGATGTCTCTACACTAATGCACAGAGCATGGGAAATAAGCAAGATGAACTTGAACTCCTTGCACTACAAAACAAATATGATATAATAGGCGTTACTGAAAACTGGTGGGACGAGTCTCATGATTGGAATGTAGGAATAGAGGGGTATAACCTTTATAGGAGAAACAGGCCAAACAGGAAAGGAGGAGGAATAGCATTATATGTCAGGGATATTTACACCAGTGAAGTGATCCATGACATCAATACTGGAAGCCAGGTGGAGAGCATCTGGATAAAAATTAAAGGGGAGCAAAACAACAGGGATGTTATTGTGGGACTCTACTACAGACCCCCAAATCAGACGGAGGAATTGGATGTTGCCTTTCTAGAACAGATGAACATACATGCAGAAAGGAGAGATGTAGTAGTGATGGGTGACTTCAACTATCCTGATATTTGCTGGCAATCTAACTCAGCCAAAACTACAAGGTCTAGCAAATTCCTTACATGCCTGGAAGATAATTTCATGGTCCAAAAGGTGGAAGAGGCAACAAGGGGGTCAGCTATTTTAGATCTGATCCTAACCAACAGAGACGATCTGGTTAATGGGGTGCAAGTGGTGGGATCCTTAGGTGAGAGTGATCATGTTCTCCTGGAGTTTGTTATACAATGGAAAGGAGAAGCCAGGCATAGTCAGACACGCATTCTTGACTTTAGGAGAGCTGATTTCAATAAACTCAGGGAAATACTGGGGATGATCCCATGGTCAAGAATACTGAAAGAGAAGGGACCTCAAGACGGATGGGACTTTCTCAAAAGGGAGATACTGAAGGCACAATTTCAAACACTACCATTGAGGAAGAAAAATGGGAGGTGTCTCAAGAAACCAGGATGGATGACTAAAGAACTTTCAATGGAGCTAAGTTTTAAACGGAACATGTATAGGAAATGGAAAAGGGGGGAAATCACCAAAGAAGAATTCAAACAGATAGCGAACACGTGTAGGAGTAAAGTCAGAAAAGCTAAAGCGCAGAATGAGCTCAGGCTTGCTAGGGAGGTTAAGAACAATAAAAAGGGTTTTTTTGGGTATGTCCGCAGCAAAAGGAGGAAGAAGGAAATGATAGGGCCGCTACGTGGAGAAGATGGCAAAATGCTAACAGGGGACAGAGAAAAGGCAGAGTTACTCAACACCTTCTTTGCCTCAGTGTTTTCAGAAAAGGAAAAGGAGGACCAACCTGAGGAGAATGGAACAGAGGACACAATAGGGGAAATCCAGCTCAAAATAAGTAAAGAGGTAGTACAGGAATACCTTCTTAATCTACATGAATTTAAATCTCCAGGACCAGATGAACTACATCCAAGAGTATTAAAAGAGCTGGCAAATATAATCTCAGAGCCATTGGCAATAATCTTTGAGAACTCCTGGAGAACAGGAGAAGTCCCAGCAGACTGGAGGAGGGCAAACGTTGTTCCCATCTTCAAAAAGGGGAAAAAAGAGGATCCCAACAACTATCGTCCAGTTAGTCTGACATCAATACCAGGGAAGATTCTAGAACAGATCATTAAACAGAGAGTCTGTGAACATTTAGAAGGCAATGCCATAATCACAAAAAGTCAACATGGGTTTCAGAGAAACAAGTCATGCCAGACTAATCTGATCTCTTTTTTTGATAAAGTTACCAGCTTGGTAGATGAAGGGAATGCTGTGGACATTGCATACCTTGATTTCAGTAAGGCCTTTGACAAGGTTCCCCATGACATTCTTTCAAACAAGCTTGTAGAATGTGGGCTAGACAAGTTAACTGTTCAATGGATTTGTAATTGGTTGACCGGCCGAACCGAAAGGGTGCTCAGCAGTGGCTCCTCTTCGTCTTGGAAAGATGTGACCAGTGGGGTGCCACAGGGTTCTGTCCTGGGCCCAGTGCTATTCAACATCTTTATCAATGACTTAGATGAGGGAATTAGGGGCATACTCATCAAATTTGCAGATGACACCAAATTGGGAGGAGTAGCTAATACCCTAGAGGACAGGATCAAAATTCAGAATGACCTAGATAGACTGGAGAGCTGGGCCAAAGCTAACAAAATGAAATTCAATACGGAGAAATGTAAAGTACTGCATTTAGGGCGGAAAAATGAAATGCATAAATATAGGATGGGAGAGACCTGGCTGAATGAGACTACGTGCGAAAGGGATCTAGGAGTCCTAGTAGACCACAAGTTGAACATGAGTCAACAGTGTGATGCGGCAGCTAAAAAGGCCAATGCAATTTTGGGCTGCATCAATAGAAGTATAGTGTCTAGATCAAGGGAAGTAATAGTGCCACTCTATTCTGCCTTGGTCAGACCTCACTTAGAATACTGTGTCCAGTTCTGGGCACCACAATTCAGAAAGGATATTGACAAATTGGAGCGTGTCCAGAGAAGGGCAACTAAAATGGTGAAAGGTCTGGAAACAATGCCTTATGAGGAGAGACTTAGGGAGCTGGGTATGTTTAGCCTGGAAAAAAGACGGTTTAGAGGTGATATGATAGCCCTGTTTAAGTATTTGAAGGGATGTCACGTTGAGGATGGAGCAGGCTTGTTTTCTGCTGCTCCAGAGACTGGAACACGGAGCAATGGGTGCAAGCTCCAGGAACAGAGATTCCACCTCAACATGAGGAGGAACTTTTTGACAGTAAGAGCTGTTCGGCAGTGGAACACACTCCCTCGGAGCGTGGTGGGGTCTCCTTCCTTGGAGGTCTTTAAACAGAGGCTGGATGGCCATCTGTCGGGGATGCTTTGATTGTGATTTCCTGCATGGCAGGGGGGTTGGACTGGATGGCCCTCGTGGTCTCTTCCAACTCTGCAATTCTATGATATGATTCTATGATATGATATGATTTTTTTAAAAAAAATAAATAAATACTTGGTGCAAAGGTCTCACTTATTTATTTATTTATACCCCGCTTTTGCATCTACCATATCTATCTATCTATCTATCTATCTATCTATCTATCTATCTTATAGTATTTCTGTATTGCGTCCCAGCCCACAAGGGCTCCTGGGGCAATAAACAAATAAAAACCAATTAAAACAAACAGATAAAACATTTTTTTAAACACATCAAAGTACTTTATTTAAGCTCCTTATAAGCAGTTGAAAAACAGTCTTAGAATCCAGTTTTTAAACAGTCAAAACTGCAGTTTCAAACACTGAATGCCATGAGGAACAGCACTGTTTTGGCTGCTTGCCAAAAGCTTAAAGGAGACCAGCCAGTCTAACTTCCTTGGGTTGGGAGTTCCACCATATGGGAGGAAGTGGTCTTTCAGATATCCTGGCCCCAAGTCATTTAGGGCTTTGTAGGTAAATACCAGCACCTTGGATTGAATTCAGAAGCAACAGCAGCAAAGAAGAAAAAAATCACAATTATTCTCTTTATATTAATCAAAGATGTGAAGATTTCAGACCCATTCTTTACCTCCCAAAGCCATTGCCGTGCAGTTTTGAATGGAAAGTTCAGTACTCTGCCTCTTCAGAGTTCCTTCTGTCAGATATATCAACTAAACCTTAATGAACCAGGATGGTATGAGGTCTGGAAGCCATGCCCTATGAGGAGAGGCTTAGGGAGCTGGCCATGTTTAGTCTGGAGAAGAGAAGGTTGAGAGGGGACATGATAGCCATATTTAAATATTTGAAGGGATGTCATACTGAGGATGGAGCAGTCTTGTTTTCTGCTGCTCCAGAGATTAGGACATGGAGCAATGGGTTCAAACTACAGGAAAAGAGATTCCACCTAAACATTAGTAAGAACTTCCTGACAGTAAGAGCTGTTCAGAAGTGGAATGCACTGCCTCGTAGTGTGGTGGAGTCTCCTTCTTTGGGGTTTTTTAAACAGAGGCTGGATGGCCATCTGTCAGGAATGATTTGATTGTGTATTCCTGCATGGCAGGAGGTTGGACTGGATGGCCCTTGAGGTCTCTTCCAGCTCTATGTGTCTGTGATTTTATGAATCATTCAATGGAGAGCAGCTGTTTAATTAGAAGCAGTAGATTTTCGCCTGGATAGTTGATGTTTCAGTTGGTATTTGTTACCATTCATAGGTGGGAACTCAGCTGAGCAATGCTGCTGAACTCTATTATGCATTCTAAGCTCTTCCTTCTGTTAATGATATCAGCAACCTCCCTTCACTCAGCTCATATAACACAATCCCCCCCCCGTACCTTCATGTAAAAGAGGAAATAAATTATTCAGCCCTGTTGGATGAGAAATTCTTCATATAAGTTTGTAAGCTGGCAAAATGTCTGAACCACAAAAGCCAGTCACAGTCAGCAAAATCCTTTTCCTTGGGGTTCTGTATTCTTTATAACTAGGAAGTAAAATATTAAATACACAAAAATTATTCCAGTCATGGCTAGGAGAGATGTGCATTTCATGAAATACACTCTTTTTCTATGTGCTTGAATTTGAAGCAACGCTTCCAACTTCCACCAGTCTTTTTGATTTTGTGTAGTAAGGGAGACAAGGTGTGATGGTGGAAAGCCTATGTGTAATACTGGTTGTTCCCCTCTATATTTAACAAAGATGTAGTGACCATACCTTATAGAGAATACTCTGTTGTCAGGACTCAAGGGCTGGAAAGAATAAAGTCCTCTAGTTACTCATATCCTCTGTTTACAGAAGAAGCCTGCCTTAATGATAATAGAGACTTAAAAGAATGAATAACAGGGACAGGAGCTACCAAAACATTTTACCATATGAAACAAAGGCCTTTCCTTCCTCTGTGTTGATAAAAAGGACCTATAATAGCCTGGATGATGGTATGGAAGCCTATTAAAGAGGCTTCCATACCAGTTCTTGCAAGTAATAAGTTACAAGCAACAAGTGGAGGCACTAGTGGGGTGCGGAGAGGCCGAACCACACCAGGTGACACCATTGGGAGAAAGAGTGACACCAACCTTAGTGACCCCACAGCAAACAACACAATGACCTCTAATAGGTTACTTTTTGGTAACTAGGGTATAAACAAATTGGATTTCAAAAGTAATGTAAAAAAAGGAAATATGGTTTTTGGAGGGTGCAAAAGGGTTTTTTTTTACTGGTTATTTTACTAGTAAATTTTGAGGGCATTTTTAAAACTCTAAATCTAATTAATAGTGCCAGCTAGAGTGGACTGATTAAACCAATGGGATTCACACAGGTATTGACTTGTCACTTAGTAATTAATCTAATAACCAAGGACTAGAATTTAGGCTATAGTGAGTGGAATTTTTTTTCACATTTCATGCATGTTTTTAAGCCATCACAAAATAAAACAAAACACCAAAAACAAAACTTAAAAGAAATGTAATATAACTAGTTTTATTTTCTTGAAAAGAATAACAACAACAAAGAACAATAGTGGTATCCCACCCATGCTGCCATACTAGAGGACGATCTTATACCTGCCTGTCATAAAGATTTTATAGATGAGGAACCTTTCTGAAAATAAGAGTTGGGACATTTTCAGACATGTAAAATTACCTTCTTGCCGCACAAGCAGCCTCCAGAACAGTATCGAGGCTGCTGCGCAGCAAGGGTCCATTTTGGACGCCGCCGTTTCTCTCTTGGCATCGTCCGTGACTGTTGCAGCCGGCATTGGAGGCGGCCACACTATTTTTTACTCACGGACAACTTTCGTGAGTAAAAAATAGCGCGGCCGCCTCCAATGCTGGCCACAACAGTCACGGACGACGCCGAGAGAGAAACGTCATCATCCAAAATGGACCCTTGCCGCGCAGCAGCCTCGATACTGTTCCAGAGGCTGCTTGCGCAGCAAGAAGGTAATTTTACGCATCTGAAAATGTCCTAGGTAACTGTTTTTAGCACTATTTGAACAGATTCATACACAGACTTTCAAAGCTCTCAACCTGGATAGATCATATTTATAAGCTACCATTTTTCCCAATTTCATTTTTTTGTTTAAAAATTAAATTCTTTCCATCTTGCATAGGAAGAAATTTGATAATGGGTAAATTCTAATAAAAATGAAACTAAAAAAAATAATTCAAGGTCATTTACACATAGTTTTTCATCACTTTTTACATTTATTTTATAATTTCAAGTTGTTTCCAGCTTATGGTGACCCTAAGGTGAACCTATCATGAGGTTTTCTGAGGCTGAGAGTGTGTGACTTGCCCAAGGCCACCCAGTAAGTTTTTATGGCTCAGTGGGGATTCAAACCCTGGTCTCCAGAGTCATAATCCAACACTCAAACCACTAGACCACACTGGCGTGCCCCCTACAAGAGCACCAACTTGTACAATGTTAATAATGTGCAGGTATACCACACAACTTGGGATGTAGGTACAGTGGGGGATGACATGAGGGCATCACTCTCTCAAATAAGAAATCTGCTCTCAAGTGAAATTGACCATTTCGGAATACAGTTTAAAGCATCCCAATAAAAGAGGCAGGGAAAGTGACTAAAGGCTTATCTACAGGGATAATTTTCTCCAGCTTGCCCCCATTCCAGAGCCCTGCAGTCCAAACAATGCAAGGCATTAACCCCAATCTTCCCCTGGGAAGTCCAAAGGACTTCCAAGGCATATATGGGTCTGAAATGAGGGCAAGCCTGATAAACTTTTCTAGGAAAATACCTGGGTCCCATCTACATGAGGGAAAAATATCCAAAGTACCTTGTAGTATTGGCATCTTGCATCAGCAGTGACAATTTGACAGTAAGAGCTGTTTGGCAGTGGAACACACTCCCTCAGAGCGTGGTGGAGTCTACTTTCTTTGAGGTCTTTAAACAGAGGCTGGATGGCCATCTGTCAGGGGTGCTTTGATCGTGATTCCTGCGTGGCAGGGGGTTGGACTGGGTGGCCCTCGTGGTCTCTTCCAATGCTACAATTCTATGATTCTAAGTATTTGAAGGGGTGTCACATTGAGGATGGAGCAAGCTTGTTTTCTGCTGCTCCAGAGATTAGAACATGCAGCAATGGATGCAAGGTCCAGGAACAGAGATTCCACCTCAACATTAGGAGGAACTTTTGTCAGTAAGAGCTGTTTGGCAGTGGCACACACTCCCTCAGAGTGTGGTGGGGTCTCCTTCCTTGGAGGTCTTTAAACAGAGGCTGGATGGCCATCTGTCAGGGATGCTTTGATTGTGTATTCCTGCATGGCAGGGGTAGGACTGGATGGCTCTTGTGGTCTCTTCCAACTCTACAATTCTATGATTCTATGTCGAAACATTTTTTCTGGCCTCGGAAGGCTCCATAAGCCTCACATTCCTGATACCAGCTGCGCGTGATTTACTTGTGTTAGTTCTTCATCACCACCATTTTTTAATTAATTTTTTTTTTTTTTTTTTAGAAAAGTCATCCTTACGTGTGCTGGTGCGATAGAGGGATTCTCCAATTATATAAGAAAGCAAAGAGAAAATATTGATCCTTTTATTGCTTTAGTGAGCTATCGCTAAGGCAAAAATCTAACATAGCCCTGCCCCCGCTCTCACCCGGCAAATCAGCTTTGTGCTTCCCTTCAAGTTTGTCATTGTACTATATTCTAAACAAGCAAAAATTTGCAGCCACCTTGTGGTTTGTGAAAAACTACGGGGAAATCTGCAAAGGCTTTTTATCCTATTATTTTGGTCCCCTCTCCTTCCGAATAGTGTGGATTGGCGCTGGATCCTGCTTAGACTGGTAAGATTCCCAGCAAATTCCATGAGGGGTATTTTCACCATGTAGATGAGCCCCTGGTTTACCTAGCAAAAAATGGACCAGTCCCCATGTGTCTGTGGGAACCCATCTGGCACACAACTCCTCACTGCTGCCTCCAGCTCCCTGGCTCTGCTAGAAGCCAGGCAGCAGTCCCTCAACATGTGGCTGAGGCTGATCACATGCAGGGGGCTTGCAGTCCCCATGTTAGCAGCAAAAATGGTAGTAGTGGCTTCAGCAATGGGCCAGCATCCTGTGTGGACTCCAGTCCATTTTCTCCAAGTAACCGAGGAGGGTATGGGCCACCTCCACAGCCAGGATATACCAACAGGAAGCTCGGGATAGTTGAGTCCCAAGAGAATGCAACACACAGGAAATATAAGAGTTCTAGGTGTGAACATTTTCAACGATTCATTTTCAGCAATGCTAGAAATTTATGGATCGAAGACAAATTTCATTGGGGAGCAGAGCTCTTATTTCAGGAGGCAATGCCCTTATTTTGCCCCCTGCCCTATAGCTACATCCCCACTTCAGCCAGACCAAATAAATGTGTTTGTGACCAGGAAAACATTCTGCACATATTTAAATAAGAATTCCTCCATACACATACAAAACAGCTAGCTGATAAATTCTTAGTGTTTTTCTTTACCTGGCTGTTGTTAAAAGCGATGATATTACAGGAAATTTTCCACACTGCCAGATCTTTTATTGGTTTCTATCTGTACATATCCCATTTTCATTTATTTCTCTGACTGTGATATAAAACCTACATAGTGCTCCTTTCACCTGCCAGATGTCTGAGCTTTCAGAGTTGCCTTTGTTTTCACATGTGTGTTCCTAGGGGCTATCACAGTGATGTGGCAATTGTGATTAGTAGTTAATTTCACAAAGTTTGGCTTCACAAGTCGCTCTAATTAGTGTTGCTGGAAGATTGTGTTCATTACCTTCTTTTAACAGTATCACTTAATATAACTGAGCCGTGTAATTGGCCGATGGAGCTGAGATGCAAATGGATAAGGGATTCTTTCATTTCAGATGTAAATTATATTCAGTCAGAGTTGTACACTCTAATCCACTGGTCATTCATGCTAATGATACTTAGCTCTATCCTTTGCAACTGATGCCAAGGAGGCTGTGGTAACACTGAATTGTTGTCTGGATGAGGGAAAGGACTGGATGTGGGTGATTAGACTGAGGCTTAATCCAGACAAAATGGAAGTGCTGCTAGTCAGTAGGAAAAAAAATCAACCTGAGATTGTAATCACTGCCTGTTCTGGATGGGTTTGCACTCCCTCTGAAAGATGAGGTTCATAGCTTGGGGGTGATCTTGGACCCAATGCTGTTCCTGGAAAGCTAGGTTGCTGCAGTGGCCAAGAGCACCTTTGCCCAGCTTCAGCCAATGTGCCAGCTGCACCTTTCTTTGGGAAGGCAGATATGGCCAGAGTGGTTTATGCCTTACTTACTTTTTGATTAGACTACTTCGATGTGGTCCATGTAGGCCTGCCCTTGAAAAGTGTTCAGAAGCTGTGGCTATTGCACAATGCAGCAGCCAGACTAGTGTCATGTGTGCATTTTTGAGACCATATAACACCAGTCCTGCACAAACTTCACTCACTTCCAATTTGTTTCTGAGTTCAATCCAAATTGCTGGTGGTGACCTACGAAGCCCTAAATGACTTGGGGCCAAGATATCTGAAAGCCCACCTCCACCCATATGAGCCTGCCAGAAATTTGCAATCTTCAGAGGAGGCCCTGTTATGTGTCCCAATACCTCATGAAGTTAGGTATTGGTGAGTACACATAACAGGGCTTCCTCTGCAGCAGCACCCCAGTGGTGGAACACCCCACCCAAGGAAGTTAGTCTGGCCCCATATCTGGAAAGCAAGCAGCTAAAAAAGTGCTGTTCTACATGACATTCAATGTTTGAAAGTGCTGTTTTTCGTGTTTCAAAAATGGGTTCTAGGGTTGTTTTTAGATTGCTCTTAGGTGTTTTTTAAACACCATTTTAATGTGATTTAAAAATGTTTCCGATCTTTGTATTGTTATAATTAGTTCTTATTTGTTCATTGCTGCAGGAGCCCTTGTAGGTCGGGAGGTGATACAGAAATTCAGTTCAATCACCACTAATGAGATTTTTGTTGTTGTTTGTAAAAGGAAAACATTTTTGCACTGCATCTTAAGGTCAATCAGAAGTTTCTGGTACTAAACACTGCATTTTTTTTCTTTAGAACAAAGTATGAGGGGAGATTGCCACATTTTAGAACAAAAGGAAGATAGCCTAATGGAAGCTCCCCAGTTTAGACATGTATCATTTATCTTCTCTTGTGGGTTGTCTACACACTTAAAATCCCCCTCATAGAATTTGAGAATACCTTTTGTCCCAATGAGATCCCATGGTGATTCATGTTAATCAGAAGGAGGGGGGCAAAATCTCCAAATACCATGGGGGAAAAGCCTTTGCACATTACCGCTCATTAGGACAAACAATTTGAATTGTAGTGTATTCTCGGTGAGGACAGAACTGGAAATATGATTGGTTGGACATGTGCGGGGCACAGGCTTGCCAGCAAGGAGGTTGCCGGAAGCACCATTTTGGAGTTTTGTGGTATCAATTGTGTACTCTTTTTGCTGTGTTAAGATGATTAAACATATTTTTGAGCTGAGGGTCACACTTGCTCACCTTTAATTTATAGTTTAAAAAATACTGTGCAGCTGCAGCAACTTATGGAGAATAATAACACGAGTAATTTACTCGTGACCACCATCTTGATTCACAGGCATAGCTGCATGTGAACTTCAAACACAGATAGCTTCTCCTACTAGCAATTTTGCCAAAGGACTGTGGAGACAAATGAACACTGCTGCGAATTTGCATTAATGCACAGCAATACACATTATATCACCTTGTCTAGACAAGCCCAACCCATCCTGCTTCCCATAGTGTTTTTCTTCCAGTTCTGTATGTTTGATAATCAAAGCTCTGAGTAGAAAAGTACCTGTGGGGAGGGGAGGAAAGGAATACAAGCCACAAAGAGGAGGATTTATCAACCTGTACATCCTTTTCACACTCAAAGTCAGCCCCCCACCACAAGTGATTTAATTGGGATAGAACTGGGTTTACAAATGAGTCTGCTGCTTTGGGCCTAAATCCTATTTTTAATCCATCTTAACAGACACATTCAGTCAATAGAATTTACCTTTATATTGACTCACCATTCAATAATTGATTCAATGAGTCTACGCCAGTTGCGATTAACCAACAGAATCATGACCACTGTGTCTAAAATAGCACTTATCCATTGATGATATTTATATCTCAGTTCTACACCATTGTGCTCAAGGAAGTGTACATGGCTCTCCCCTTCATCATCACAACAACTTTGCGAAGTAGATCAGGCTGAGAGCATAGTTGTTAAAGGTCACCCATCATATTTCATGATGTGTACTTGAACATAGACCTCCCAAATCCCAGTGCATTCCTCTAACCACAATACCACATTGGCTTTCCCACCACATTAACTCTCTTATCTGCCTTTCTAAGGATAGAGTTAAAAGTGAAGCCCATATTAAAAATACAGCAGATTATCACACCAGAAATATAATGTTCCAAGGCTGTGTGGAATATTTTATTCCCTCTATTACCTGTCACTGATAAAGATCATCATAATAATTTAAAATACAATTTGATGTATTTCCATGAATTTCACACTGAAAACACTATATTTTGAAAGACTAGACTGAAAGGAATAAATAACCACCAATATCATCCCTGCTCCCATAGAAACCATTAGCTGAGAGAAGATGGATACATGCTTAGAGTGTCTGCCTCAGAAATTAACTAGAGACTAGACATGAGATGCCTGAAAAGATTCTGTCTGAGTGGGAAGGGAAACATGAACCCGGAAGTGTTGAGAATCTTGCTGAGTTGGGGGTGGGCAAAGGTTGCAGAGGAGACCAAGAGAGCAAGTTGGAGGGGGGGAGGGGTTGGAGGAGAAAAACAATGGACTACAATAATGTTGTGGCTTCTAAGTTTGAACTGTGCTTTGTTTGTGTTTCATTTAAAGACAGTTCATTAAATGTCTTGGTTATAGGTTTATTTTGATGCTGCTGCTGTGTTGTTGCTGCTAAAGCATTGCTGCACTGGTTCAACTGGCTATGCAAAAGCAACCTAGCCCCATTCTTGATGTGAAGCTGTGAACATCCTAACAATTGGCTTGCACGGAGACAAGGGGAAAGGAAGGGGCCAGTAAAAGTCATGACCTCCATATGATGGCCAGCAGCAAGTTCATGGGATTTCTGTTACCTCCCCTCCCCTCCACACACACACATAGCTCCAGTTTTGGTAGCATGTTAAGTCTTAACTTGAACTTTTAATTTTGGAACTTGAGTGATGACAATTCATTTTCTACCAACAGCCAAACCAATTTGCTGATATTTTTTCAGAGCTGCTGCTGGAGGTCAGCCTGATGGATAAATCAAAATTGCACCGATTTATGAGAAATATACATCACTGTCCAGCCATCTGTAGCATACAAAAAGCCTTTCTCCCATTTCCCCTCCCCTTTCTCTTGCTTTTCTGGTCCCACATCTACCAATCATCTGCCTCTGCTTTCTGTGTGAGAAAGCCTATTTGTTCATTGTACTGATAGCCAAACTTGGCCCATTTCTGCTCTTTTAAAAAGTTGCTGGTGATCAGATTCATTTCTCATTATATTTATATTTCCTGTCTCAGATGCCTATACGTCTTCATGTTCTGAATCACTCTTGTGGCACTGATTCATGACTTTACATCTCTAGTAGCACTCATTTTGCTCAAACCAGTGAACTGATGATATGATTCTCTACATGCAAAGTTTCAGCCAGCTCAATGGAAGGACACAGAGTGCACAACACAATATAATATATATGCAGAATTGATCCTCTGCTTTGAATCCCAAATCAGGAAAAAAGCATGATAGAAATAAAGACAACAACAACAACAATGAAGCCCTCTCAGGAAAGACACTTGTGCATGCAGCAGAACGGACAAAAGGCTCCAACTAAACATTATAAATGGTGAAATATTTATACACTTATCTACCTGTCTACCTGTATCTACTGCCCAGAAGTAATACAACATTCTTCTACCTCCATCCCCTATGCAGTCTTCTGCGCTGACCAAAAAGCTGGTTTACAGTTTTGAGTACGTACAGTAAGATGCTGAAAAACTTTAGTCTATCAGTTTTAAAATTCCTTTTTGGGGAGGTGAGGACAGGGAGAAAGCACAAACTCACAACCTTCCCTTTGTCCAGTGGTACAGCTTGGGTTGGCCTCTGAACCAAAACTCAAGGCTGCATAACTCCTGCCCCCGTGGCCATTCAGAGAAAAAGTGCACACAGGCCCAACACCATCACCTGAACTAGCATGACAAGGCCCCATCTGATTTATTTGTTTGTTTGTTTTTAAAAAATCATTTTCAGGCTGCTGCCAACCACTTATGTGCTTGTATATAAATGCTCATTTAATTATTCACCTAAAATACAGTATATATTCTCATGCTGTAATCTTGCGATTACAATGGATCACGGTTTTGCATGCAGTCAATAGTGTGAAAAAAAAGTGCTTTTGATGATCTATTGATGGCTTCTCCCGTCAATTAGAACTGATGCCTTTTTCACTGCTGGAGCATGGAGTAATAACATGAAGATGATGATATCGTGTGATAGTGGGGCCCATTCATGCTACCCTGATGTCGTAATCCCATGATTTTTGCCGCATCTGATGATGTTCTAACTTTCTGCAGGACCTTACAGACTAAACATTTTTAAAATGGACAATTAACCAGAGTGACTCTGTGTGAAAGAAATCAGGTTTGAGGATAAGCTGATATTTTTAGCAAAAATAATTTTTTAGCAAAAAAAAATTTCTTTATTAAGCAGAGAGAAAAAGATAGTGGAAACCAATAGAACAATCTCTACTCAATACAAGCTCTTAATAGCAGTTTCTCAAAGGAAATGAGGGGGGAAACAGTGCAGGTGCTAAAATCCTACTCCTGACCAATCTAGGTATAGCTGAGTTTAAAGGCCTACAGTCTAAGAACTTGTTCAGATGAGGTACTTACCACTAAAAAATACCCCATCATTTAGGATGTTATGATAACAGAAAGGGTCAAGTTATCAGACACCCTTGTCATTCAGCTGTTTCTGGTGTGTAGTGCTGGCATGGGTGAGGCATCACTTTTTTATTGACAGGCAAAGCCACCAATAAAAAAGCACAAACTCACAACGTTATTTTTTTTTCTTTAGAACAAAGTATGAGGGGAGATTGCCACATTTTAGAACAAAAGGAAGATAGCCTAATTCATGCCTGCACTATGCCCCTGGAATGGCTGAATGATGTTGTCTGATAATTTCGCCCTTTTGTGTTATCACCACATCCTTATGACATGGTTTTTGCCACATCTGATAAAGTTCTAAGATATACATGGATTTTTTCCACCCTCTTGATGTGAAGAAGATTCCAGGTTTTCTTGGGCAGAGCTTCTGGGGGTTAGAAGGGGGAGAGAGAGAGGACTTTTTCAGACGGGGTTTTGTAACGTGAGCAGCCTCATCCCCGTTGTGTGGCTGCTGCGCTGCAGGGCATCCTTTTCGGATGACGCTCTCCCCTGCTGATACTGTTGTGGAAGTGCTGGGAGGCTGCAGCACCATATTTGGCAATTTTCTAATCACAAAAGTTGATCGTGATTAGGAAATCGCCAAATATGGCGCTGCAGCTACCCAGCACTTCCACAACAGTATCGGCGCGGGCACAGCGTCATCCGAAAGGGATGCCCTGCAGTGCAGCAGCCTCACAACGGGGGCGAGGCTGCTTGCGTTACAAAACCCATCCGGAAAAGTCCAGAGAGAGAGAGAGGCCACACACACACACACACACACAAAGCTGGAGGGAAGCCCAACACTCCCCCTTTCTGGCTAATATACAGTTGTCCCTTCATATTCACTGGGGTTGGGTTCCAGGACCCCTCCCCTGTGGATACCACAATCCATGAATACTCAAGCCCTATTATATGCAATACCATAGCAAAATGGTGTCCTTTTTATAAGATGGCAAAATCAAGGTTTGCTTTTTGGATTATTATTTTTTAAAGAATATTTTCAAGCTGTGTATATTTAAATCCATGGATACCAAATCCATGGATACGGAGGGATGACTATATAGCCCATTTCTAACTTGAGGGCTGTCTCCTGAAGGAGACACCTCTGATTGGGAAATGTTATTCTACTGGAGGGTTTGAAAGTTATTCTACTGGAGGGTTTGCATTCACTGTGATGTGTGTAAAGATCTGATGTGAACATGGCCTCTGCCTTTCACGCTATGGGCACTGGCAATGACTCTTAAATGGCCTGAGAGAGGTGAACAATGGGGTTGCACACCTTGAGACAATGCCAATCAGCTATCCTCTTTGAAATCCAATCTGGGTTGCCCAATATCTCTGGAAACTGCAGAATACCTCACAATAGGGTGAGTATTGCAGTCTGAGCCAGTTTGGCAAATGCTCCATTCAATGGAGAGAAGCAGAACAGTTAGGCATTTATTGTTCCCCTGAAAATAACAATGGGACCTTCTTTTCTTTTCTTTTCTTTTCTTTTCTTTTCTTTTCTTTTGTCAGCTGAAGTGGGAGGAAAATTCCAGTTTGTCCTTTAACATGAGGCATGACTTCTCCAAGATGGATCTAGGCTTTTGCCCTACCTTTCTAACATGCATGCAGACTTCGGGCAATAGGCAGCTTCCTGCCTTAAGCACCAAAAAAACTGCTTGCAATTCATTTTATCAAGCACAACCCATAACAGTACATGAATGTAAAATATACAGGTTACCAACAGGATCCCCTTCTCCCTTATGATATGTCCCATCCACTCAGGTCCTCTGGGGAACATATACTGCAGTCAGCCAAAACTAGGCTGACAACTTTTTTTTGTTGTTTTTTGCCCACCACTAGATTGTGGAATGACCTTCCAGAGGAGAGTTGTAATCTGGATACACTATCTGGGTTTAAAATAGCAGTAAAGACTTTAAATTATGAATTTTAAAGTATGTAGTGGTTTTTAAAAAATATGTTTCGATTTTATGTTATCTTTTTACTGGTGTTACGTGTTTCATTTGTTGTAGTTCCGCCACTTCAATCCATAGGGAAAGGCAGGTAAGAAATAAAGATGATGATGGTGATGATGAGCATGGAATGGCAATGGCATTGCAGGGGGTGGAGAGAGGAGAGAAATGTTAGTTCTGTGCTTCACAGCTTAATACATATGACCATCTAAACTCAATATTTTCAACCCACTAAACTCTTTAGCCCATACCTGGCAGACACAAACTAAGTTTACCAGGTTAGAATGGGCTAAAGACTTTGATGGTTAGCAACTCCCTGGAACTTCTCTCCCTTGTAGCAACAGTGACTTAACTTTGTGATGAATGTCAAGGGCAAGAAACTGCAGCCAGTCTCCCTCAAGGGAGGGCTTGCAAAGGTACTACTGCTTAAATCAAAGTTGGACAGATTAGGTGAAAGAACAAGCTGTAACTTTTCCAGGTCAACTGTCCACTGAAGGCTGGTGCCACAATAAAGCTTGGGCATTTGCCTATTTGATCTGGTTATTTTATTTCCCCTGCTTTTGTTCTAGTGCCCCAAACACACTATTCTTTTATGTAAGAAATATACAACACATTTATGCACAGTTTCAGCTTCCCATTCACCACAGGCCTTTCCTTACTATTTTTTTTCCATTATGGAGCATGGGACACAACACACAACATAGATTCCATTAAATATTTTAAACAGTTCCTTTTTATGGCTGTTCTGTATTTACTAAAGACCTGGCTAATCAACTTTTCATCACCCCATATGGTGGCCTGTTACAACATGGCAACTTTCCTATGTGTGGTGTGCAGTAGCACATGGACTGGATAAATTTGTATAAATAAATCAAAAGACAGACATGTGAAACCATGTGTAGACAACATTTACAGGGCCAGCCTCACTTAAGCAAAGTGAGGCAGTTTCTTCATGAAACAGATTTGGTGTATCAAGAAAGGGCATCAAATGACTAGCTATTTCATTTATTATTCTTGTATTTTTACTGGTAGGAAAGGGGGAAGGCATATAAAGATTTTCTGCCTCAGGCCCCTGGATAACTCAAATCGTGTAGACTCTGTAGTGCAGTATGTTTCTCATAAAAGTTGTATCTTGGTTCTAAGAGGGGGCACCATTTTTTTTATTCTGGTTGAGGTAACAAAATGTTTTTTGGCTAGACCTGGAAATCTACCTTGCACTTGTAGTGTGTAAATGGTATTAGGATTTCACCCTGAACACGTTTGATCTCATCTGATTTTGGAAAGCTAAGTAGGGTCTAGCTATTGCTTGGATGGGAAATGGCCAAGGAAAAACAGGGATTATCCTGTTTTAAAGCAGTCAAGCATCCAGGAATGTACACCTCTATTTCACTGGACTACAATTTGGGACTACAAGTTGGCAAGTTTTACCCATACAGCACCTAAAGGTTTTTCCAGATATAGCAGCACAGAGACTCTGTGAGAAATTCAATGTTCTCTACATAAGAAAGGAGTAGTTAGCTTTGCCCAGGACAAAGCTCTGGATCTCAAGAGTATTTACTTTTCTGTAGCTAATGAAGTTGAAATGTTATTACCTGTCTTTTATTGACTTTTTTCTCTAGTTCCCACATTGCCAAGAAGGGGAGTGCCCTCTGCCTACACTGAAATCCCTCAGTACATCTTAACAGACAACATCTGAGACAGAATGTAGGCCTCTGACTCTAACATTATCATCTTTATTCTCCTGTATGATTTGTAACATCTTTGCTTGATAAAGAAGCCAGTGAGGCTTTGAAAGCTTGCATAGCATATACAAGCTTGCATTATGCTCTGGAATTGGTCCAAAAAAGGTATGACCACTTGTGGATTTTCATAGAATCACAGAATCATAGAGTTGGAAGAGGCCCCAAAGGCTATCCAGTCCAACCCAATTTCTGCCCTGAAGGAATACACAATCAAATCACTCCCAACAGATGGCCATCCAGCCTCTGTTTAAAAACCTCCAAAGAAGGAGACCCCACCACACTCTGAGGCAGTGTATTCCACTGTCAAGCAGCTCTTACCATCAGGAAGTTTGGTTGTGTATTATGTCAGGATAATACCTTTAAGTGTATTAAGAAAATGTTGAAGCAACAGGCCACTTTACTAGCACAACTGAAGTGTGTATGTGCACAGCTGTGGCTAGGCAGAAGGTGACTAGCCAAATACTCCTATAAAGATACACTCTGTGTGAGTTACTATTGTGGGTTGATGTTGAGGAGTGTTTGGAGAATTGCTGTTGGATTTGTTATTCAGGTTTGCTATATATATTCCTTGTTTGTTTTGTACTGGAACTGAAGAGAAGGTCTCCAGAAGAACCTTGCTGCTTGTAAGTCTTCTTATTGTGGGTGAAAGTGGGTCAGAGCAATGATAAACCCTGCTAGTTGAAACCTTTGTTTTTCAAGCTGTATTCTGCTGTGTGGTTTATCTGCTGTTTGGCTATTCCAGGTCCTGGTTTGTCCCCAGGCTGGGCCAGTCACCTCTCAGTGATCCTGTACTCTGTGGACATATTACTCTGTGTTGGTTTTGTCAGAACAGTTGTAACTGTAAAAAATGGTATGAACTTTGAAACTGATTGGAAGAAAATGTGCTAAATTTGCATAATCAGAATGCAAATATATAATTATAATTCATGGCCAAGATCCTGCATTGGGAGGTCTCTTGAATCTGTGTGTATAGGCCACTCTTGGTTATGGGCTAGGATGATATAGGCAGCTGCACAGACCCTTGGAAGGTCCTATGGGCATCATGTTGCTGTTGTCTATCTCAGTGTGCCCCCTTATTGGCAGATATGTCCTGCTCTTCATCGCTTCTGAAATAGCTGTGGAGGGAGGATTGCAAGTCTTCAAAGGAGGTGATTTAGTGGAACTTTTGGTCATTGTAATCATGCAACAACTGTAATTATGGATTAAACCAATTCAGGCATATGACGTTGTTACTGAACAGATGCCAGCCTATATATATATATATAGGCTGTCATATATATATATAGGCTGTCATATATATATATATAGGCTGTCATATATATATATATATATATAGGCTGTCATATATATATATAGGCATATATATATATGCCTATATATATATATAGGCATAATCTGTCAATAATATGCCCGTGTTTGAGGAAGTGGAATAGAGCCATCTTAGAATAACTGCTCCATGCAGTGGTTAAATGCCAGTCCTGCAAGTCACCACATTGCAAGTTCGATTCCAGAGGGCTCCAAGGTTCACTCAGCCTTCCATCCTTTTGTAGGTCAGTAAAATGAGTACCCAGCTTGTGGAGGCAATTAGCTAACACACATTGGAAACTGCTTAATGCAGTGTAGATGTGTAAATTGCTATTGCTTAAAAAACAATTGGTAAGCCACTCTGATAGCCTTGTGGCTGAAGAGCGGGGTATAAATAAATAAATAAATAAATAAATCCCCCTTTTTTCATTATCAAAGCATGTGAGTCAATTAGGGAGACATGAAAAAGCAAGGGATATGTATATTTTACTTATTGGCAATATTTAATTGTTTAGTTGGCTATTCCCTGCTATGTGATTGGCAAGTAAACGAGGGACTACCCAAATACTAAGGGTGGAGTTACGCACAACCTAGGGAAGGGCCTTGGAAATTCTGCAAACAAGTCATACCCAGGTCAGAGTTCTTCCTAAAGAATACCTGGAGGTGAGTCACCCACTAATCCACTCAAAGATAGTTGAGCACTCAGTGCCTGCAACACAAGCTTTTCCTCTTTTCCCTAAATCACAATGGAAGGTTGCTTGTGCCTATTCATTCACAAATAGCTAGCCCATCAACAATCATTAACACATCTGGAGAACCCTTTCTCCAGCCTTTGGAAAGTCCAAGAGACATTGTAGTCCACTCTAAATCCCATCCCTTCAGTGGAATTATAAAGTATAAATGTCACCCTAAAATGCAATCAAAGTGGCCGCTGTTCTTCATACCTCCATGCTGCTAGTTTGCTGGGCAACACTCCAAAGAATACTCTGAGTATCCTCTGCTGAGTATCCTCTCTGGTCCTTTGATTGATGCAGTATAACCCACAATCTCCTCATTCTATTCTCTATCCAAATGCTTCCTACTTTCTTTGGTAGCCTGGTGTGATTGCTTGAAGCTTGAGTGTTAGCATAAATGCTGTCAAGATTAAATTCCAACAAAAAACATTTAATTGTATGTTTTGGCTTGGAATTGAATCAGTTACTACCAGTATATATAGGTTAAAAGACCCTGAAGTTACCCAGCCTTTCACTGCCATCTTGAGGTGATTAAAAATTTCCCATAGGAGAATTCAGACACTCATGGGAACCCCACACAATTCAGGTAAGAAAATTATCTTGCTTGAAAGGATGGAGAGCTGCTACCAGCCAAAGTGGGCAATCTAGAACTTGATGGACCAATAGTCTGACTCAATATAAGGCAGCTTCCTGTGTTTCTCAGACAGGAATCACTGCCTTTCTTTAACTGAAGGCACAGAGATAATAATTAACTAAGTATCCACAGTAAGTTTTCCAAGGAATATTTCCCTTTCAATAAATGCCATTCAATGCTCATTTTCTATTGCTCTCCAGTGCACTTGTTGAATAATGCAGCAGCTGCTGGCCTCTCCTGTCAATGTTTCGGTAAAGCATCACACACAAAAACAATGTCAAAATCTCACCATGTTAAATAGAAGGATGCAAGAAGAGAGCTCACATTTGAGCATATCATGACAGAACTCAGTGGGGATCTCCACAGGAAATGCTACAAAGCATATTTCATTTGAAGCAATGAACTTTAATAGGAATTTCATTTTACACATCAATGTACACTATGTGATAATCCTGAGCATGTACAGTCATCAACTAAAGTTCAGGATTAAATTTGGAGGGGAAAGGAACAAATAGAAAATACTTTGTTCCCCAAGTTAAGTGTGTGTGTGCGGGGGGGGGGAGTAGCATTAAATCTTATTAACCTTCCCAATGCAGGTCTAGCTAATTATTTTAAACTTTGCATGATATATTACTATGTATCAGAATATATTTTTATCTCTTTACACATGCTAAACTAGAAAATTGGTTCTCTTTGGGTGCTTGAACAAATGCAAATAAGAGTCCTGAGGCAATTAAAACATTTTTTTTAATTTAGGAATATATATATATATATATATATTTACTAATGAGCCATGTTGTTGCTCTAAATAAGATGAGAGAGCTGTGGAAGATGCAGAGCTTCAAAAGAGGTGTGTGGTTTGGGCTTTTTCTTTTTTCTTTTGGACCACAGCTTGTTCCCTACCCTGGCAGCCCCCATCTTGGAATATTACATAATTGGTAATATTTAATAATTTGGCTTGATGTGGCCTTCCTTGTGGTTAGAGGGTAAACCAGGGACCTGAGATACCAAGGCTGGAATCACATATAACCAAGGGAGGGGCCCTTGAAAATTCCCCAAACAGTAATACTCAGGTCAGAGTTAACAGCTGGAAATGAGTCACCCACTAATCCACTCAACAATAACAGTCATCTATGGTTGCAAAATGGGTTTTTCCTCTTTCCTTCCATGCCAACAATAGAAGTTGTCTGCTCCTATTTAATTCCAAATACATCACCCATTATCGATCATTCCAGAGCACCCTTTGTTTAGCCCTAAAAAAACTCCAAGAAACATTGTATTCTACTCAAACTCTCATCCCTTCAGAGGAATGATCATAAATACATATCAGCATAAAACACCACCAAAATGTCAACAGTTTCTCCTCCTACATCCATGCTGCCATTTTGCTCTAAGACCCTCAGAATGCATCTCTGAGAATCTTTTGCTGCACAATCTCTGTTCCTTTGATGGGTATCTTATCACCTGAGAACCACCCTCAGTTTATTCCTCTATACAAATACTTCCTACTATCTTCAATAGCCTTGTATGATTGTGTGAAGCCAGACTGTTTGCATGAATGTTGTTAAAACTAATTTCCAATAAATATCATTTAATTGTGTGTTCTGGCTTGGAGTCTCCTTAGTGATAACTGGTATACATAGATCAAAGATCCTGCCATTATCCAGCCTCTCACTGCCACATGGAGCTAGCTAAATATTCTCCATATTAACATTTGGTAACTACTGAGATCCGTGCGGACCCTACACAGTTCAGGTAACAAGCTTCCAAATTTGGGAGGCATTGTTTAATGGTTTCTCAGATGAAGGACCATTATAATTAAAAGAGTTAAAGATGTGCTGGAATCATAATAGAATTTTAGAGTTGGAAGTGACCACAAGGGCCTTCTAGTCCGCCCCCTGCCATGCAGGTATACAGAAGCAAAGCACTCCTGAAATATGCCATCCAACTTTTGTTTAAAGACCTCCAAAGAAGGAGAGTCCACCATCTTCTGAGGCAGTCCATCACCAACAACAACATCAAACAACAACACTGATAAATAGATTCTTGGATAGAATCTGAATCAAGTCCAAAACTTCAGTCAGCAAAATCTGGTAGATAGTTAGGTGTTCTTGCTGTTATTGTTATGTTCCCACTCCATTGTGTTTCTATTCTTGACAGCTTATTTAGGATTTCCATTTTGACTACCAAAATGGTAGCCTGCTTATGTGGCAGCCTACGCTGAATATCTAAGTACTTATACAGCCAAATCTTATGCTCAGAAACTCAGAAATATATCCTTTTATCCAATGGCGCTCACTTCTTGGTGATTATGCCTAAGGCCACAGCATTTTGGATGATAGTACTTAGACCATTCCTTCTTTACAGAGGCCAAGGAGACTTACAGCAATTCACTTCTTACAGGGATACCTGGGTTTTGCCAGGAAAATCACCAACACAGACTAAATTGAGGTTCACCCATATTAATTCAGCAGCTTGTTATTTAAAATAGGAAGCACACATTGATTTTCCTTTTTCCTCAATTTGGGATGATAGCTATGATCTCACTCTAACTGTATTTCCTATGCCTTTTTGATTTTCCATTCTGCCTTTTTGAAATGTATTGCTGAATTGCAGATCTGTGAAAAACTATATTAGTAATTTCTGTAACATTAAATTTCTGTGTTAGGGAAGAACCTGAGATCCTCCTCCTGAAGGTGATTTTTCTGAATAATACATTCAGGTAAGAAAGTACTGGTCACACTATCTAGCTTACTTTCCTCTGAGATAGCCAATGTTATTCTTCGGGACAGGAGAGGCTTAAAAACCCTATACTAAATTAAAAGCAATAATCAGAATATTATTTCAATAATTCCTCTCATGCAATGTCATTTAGTCATACATTTTCTTAAATGTCAGTCATTCACTTAAGAGAGCATGTCTGTCTTTGTTTTGTAAATGTAAGTAAAAGATCATTCATGATTAATATTATGCTAGCTTAAATATTTCCAGTCATCAGCTAATCATTTTTTTAAAAAAAATTATTAACATATTTAAGGATGATTTTTTTTAAAGTTTCCAACTTTTACCATCCTAAAATAGTGAAAATGATAATCCTGTTTAAAAAGAGATAAAATTCAAAAACAGCCACAAAACATGAGGCATGTATAAAAAGAAATAAAGTCTGATGTAGATATAAAAGCCATTTCTTAAAATTCCATTCCAGCATAACTAACAGAGCACTCCTCTAAATGTCTACCCACTTAACCTGTATGTGCAAAGGAGAAGGAACAACTTCCAGAGGTGTGGAGAGGGAGTCACATTGTTGTTGTCCTGTGCCTTCAAATCATTTCTGATTTATGGCAACCCTAAGATGAATGTATCATGGAGTTTTCTTGGCAAGGTTTATCCAGAGGCAGGTTGCCATTTCCTTCCTCTGATTCAGACACTGCAACCTGCCCAAGATTATTCAGTACGTCTCCATGCCAAGCAGAGCCCAGGTAAAAGTTGGAAACCCTGGTCTCCTAGAGTCCTAGTCCAACACGCTAACCACGATACCACAATGGCTCTCAGGGAGTCTCAAACTAGGGACAACATGAGGTACAGTGATAAGTGCTGAAAGCTACCGCTTGCCTTTTAAAAAGACATGCAGGGATGGTACACCTTGCATAATGGCAATTTGGGTTTTTTCCCTACCCAAATTTGACAACAATTTCACTTCCTCCTAAGAACACAGGATTTGCCTTAACAACAAAACATGCAGAAAGCAAGGACTTTGTTTTCAGGATGATGAACACTTGGAGGAGCCTTTTAAGAGCACTTTAATCATCTCAAAAGCAAGTCACACATTCTCCATGCACCTTCTTTTAAGAGCATAACTTGGTGCTTTTTGCTTTTTTTTTTTGTCTGTTTGTTTTTGCTGTTACTATCACGTCATAAAAATTGTGCCTGAAGAAATGGATTAAAACAGGTATTTTAATATAATGATTTTATTAGGCCCTATACCATTTTCTCTCTGTCTTAGCCCCATCTCTGCCCTGGGGGTGGTGAGGACTGCCAGGGGACAGAACAGGGCAAAAGCTCTGTGTTACCAGGACTGCAGGGCTCCAAGACAGGGTATATTGCTGGTGTAGACAAGCCGTTAGATTTACAATTCAGTTATACTTTCCCAAAAGAAGGAAAGTTCTTGCCAAGCCTCTCTTCAGCCCACAACTTTAATGACAGACATTTTGTTAGCAATGCAATCCAATCTAGATATATTGCCCACTTTTCTAAAATGTAAAGTTTACAGTAGGAAAGCCTGCTTTTCATCAAAAGACATCTTCTATTTCAATATGTAACATTAAACTTGTATTTCTTTGATAGCTCCCAAAACAAAGAAATGGCTAATTAACATTCTCTGAACCTGTCACAATAATATACTTTCTTCTGTGCTGTAACACATTAGGAAAAAGGGCTAGACATTTGTAAAAAAAATCAAAAAATGTATTTATTTGCGTTGATTAAAATGTATGTAAACCCAATGAAATTAGAGCTAATTCCTATGTAATGTACCAAATCTCTTCCAAAATATAGTTTTCTAGGTCATAACAAGCCTGGCCACAGGTATATTTCTGTATTCTAAACTATTGCTATGAGGAAAAGGTAAATCCAATCAAGCACCTCTCATTCTCTGAAAGTTTTTAATATGACTGTTCAAACAAATTATGTTGGCACAATTCGGCCAACTTCCCATGTGATCCTGGCAATAGCATTGGGATTTTCAACCTCTCCCCCTTCACTCTGCAGACTTTAGGCTAGATCCACTTGTTAGTACCTACTAGAGTAATACTACTAGCACCTACTACATGTACCCAGTAGTACCTGCTAGACCCATTGAATCAATGAAATGTACATCATTGTTGGCTTTACCAATTACCAAATGATTCAGGTGATCTACTCTAGAAAGAGTTAATAATTAGAGCTGGGCCTTTGGAACTGCCTGAAAAAAAGCTCTGAAGGGATTCACAAACCACTAAAGCAGCTTTGGGGGGAGGGGCCTAGGGGTTGCAAAGAGGCAAAGCAGTTGCAATGACTCACCCACACTTTATGCTGGATTGCACTCTTGCATGAGCAGAAGTCCAGCACCGGATAAAAAACTTTCAGAGTTAATTTCATTCTCTTTTGTTTAATATAGTATGGCCTTTCGCCACATTCACATAGTTATTTAGCTACTATCAGAACATTAGGCATGATCCAACATCAATGTGTTGGTAAGCACTCATCAGTGCACAGAACTAATGGAAATGGAAGAACCTTTCCATAGGGAATGATATTTTCTCAATTTTAATATTTTTAACATTGTGCTGCCCTCATGTCAATACACATTATTAAATTAGGTACAGGGATGGCAAATAGATTCTGATCTAGTCAATTTTCTTCCTGAGGGAACCTTTAAAAGGACGGAAAGTCCTTGATTGGGAGGCCATTGCTGAAGGGAAAAGGTAACCTTCAGCAGTTTCCATATTCTTTTTCTTTCTAAGGCTCAAGATGAGAAGTTCTGTGGATTATGCACCTAGAGGAATGAAAGGAGACAAAGCTTCTAGCCTTTCATGTAGTTAAAGATGCTGAAGGGCTTGAAGAAGCTGATTTCTGTAAATTCTAATAGGAACTGACCTGATCTGCACCTTCCATGCAAACATGCAGATTTGAACTTTGTTATCCACCAGCCTTCCTGCTCCCTAAATGTTCTTATAGATCTCCATTAAAAAAAAAAAAACTACTAAAAGATATTGTTAAAGTCATGTGGGCTAGACAATGTGACTGTTTAGTTGGATTTGTAATTGGTTGATCGGCTGAATCCAAAGGGTGTTCACCAATGTCTCCTTTTCATCCTGGAGAGAAGTGACCAGCGGGGTGCTGCAGGGTTCTGTCCTGGGCCCAGTGCTATTCAACACCTTTATCAATGACTTGGATGACGGAATAGAGAGTATGCTTATCAAGTTTGCAGATGACACCAAATTAGGAGGGGTAGCTAATACACCAGAGGACAGGATCAGAATTCAAAGTTACATTAACAGATTGGAGAGGTGGGCCAAAACTAACAAAATGAATTTCAACATGGAGAAATATAGGATATTACACTTGGACAGTGTAATACTGCCTGGGTTGATGGCAGTACATGTGAAAGGGATCTAGGAGTCTTAGTGGACCACGAACTGAACATGAGTCAGTGTGATGCGGCAGCTAAAAAAGCCAATAGAAGTATAGTGTCTAGATCAAGAAAAACAATAGTGCCACTGTATTCTGCTTTAGTCAGATCTCACCTAGACTACTGTGTCCAGTTCTGGGCACCACAATTCAAGAAGGATATGAACAAGCTGGAAAATGTCCAGAGGATGGTGACTAGGATGGTGGGAGGTCTGTAAGCCATCCTGGGGAAGAGAAGGTTAAGAGATGACATGATAGCCATGTTTCAATATTTGAAGGGATGTCATACTGAGGATGGGGCAAGCTTGTTTTCTGTGGCTCCAGAAACTAGGACACAGAGCAATGGACTCAAACTACAGGAAAAGAGATTCCTTCTAAACATTAGGAAGAACTTCCTGACAGTAAGAGCTGTTCAGAAGTGGAACATACTGCCTCTGAGTGTGGTGGGGTCTCCTTCCTTGGAGGTTTTTAAATAGAAGCTGGAATGCCATCTGTCAGGAATGCTTTGATAGTTTATTCCTGCATGGCAGGGGGTTGGAGTGGCTGACCCTTGTGGTCTCATTCAGCTCCAACATTCTATGATTCTAAGATGGGGTAAAGTTGTTATGCCATTTAAAAAAACTGGAAAAATGCTTCAGTCAAAATAAAATGGATGCCCCCCCCACGTGACCACAGCAGCCCATATCACCATTCTGACAGCTATTGATCTAGCTGTCATCTGCCTCACTCTTCCAAAGCCAGGAAGGAGTCCCACAGCATGTGACCAAGGCTGGGCACATGCAGCAGGCCTTTCTCATGTGCTTACTGCCTATAGTGAGTGTGGTGCACCTGCCCAGCCAACATGCCTGTCTCAACTCCACTCTTGTAATCTCATGATATAACTAAAGTATGATAGCCTGAGTTTGGTCATTTTGGTGTTTAGAGAGAGTTCAGATTTGATTTGCCATTAATTTGGTCGTGCCTCCAGTCCATTCCTAGAACTGGAAGAATTTTCTCCAATTTCTCCACCATTCCATTTTCTTGGAATTCTTCCAATTTATTCCAATATTTTCTTTCTGCAGTACATGCCTCCTGCCACAATAATGTCAACCTTCTGTACAAAGCACCAGAATGATGTTATGTCTAGGACACTGTGGTGGATACAAAATGCTGACCAGGAAGCTAACACAGTAGCTGGGAATCAGTTGCAGTAGGAGCAGATGAAATACAGAAGAACCCTTAAAGCAGGGATGAAGAAGCTGTGCTACAACTACTGCTTAATGTTGAACCCCACCTCCCAAAACTTCTTAGAGATTTCCTCCCCTCTGGAGAACTTCTATGAAATGTTTCCTTTAATTTCTTTGCCCACAAACAGGGTGGAACATTTTGAGAGCCCATTTGTGTGTAGACATACCTTGAAATCTAATCAAAGTTGTTTCAGTGATTGATTTCAACATATCTTTTTACATTGCCAGTTGCATGCAAATATTGTTTTGTTGGTCTCTTTGATATATCCTTCAAAAAGAGAAAAAAAACACTTTAAAATTTTGACATAACTAACCCAAATATGAGAGTAATGATACTTGAGAAGACAGTATTACCATATCTGAACACTAGATGTAAAGACAACATGCTTATTCAGGTGATCTTAAAGCCTCCTCACTTCTTTTGAATAAGAGAAATAAACCTTGGCCCAGACATTTCAAAAAGCTATTCCTTTAGATGCATAATGACTGAAGCAGTCTTCTACTAATATTCATATGTTTCTTGCCCACTGAGTGATGATGACTGACAAGGTGCGGGGGGAGAGAAACTAGGGAACAAAGTATGGCCAACTCAGATTATTTTCATTTTTCAGTGACTTGAAGCTAGGGGCAGGAGAAACTATAGATAAGGTAGTTCAGAAACATTTTAAAAGCTGATTCCCAGACATAAAAAGAAATGCACTTTTTACATTCAGTGATGGATTTTCTCCTGACAGAAGCAAATACATTTGAGAAGTGGCCAAGAAAGAGGAACCAAAGCTTAATCTTTCAACTGTTATGATATTCCACTAGAGATTTCAGGCTTTGGTGCTTCAAACTTTTTGGCCTCTTTCTCAAAGCAGTGAATGCTAAGTATAAACTCTGCCAGCTCTAGCAAAACTGACACAAATGTGTATGGGAGCAAGGAACACAATTACACTGTGAATCTACCAAACATTTCTAGTTCTGTGCTTTGAACCAAGATGGTGTAGTGGAGCCAGGACTCATAGGATAGGATGAGAAGCAACAGTAATTCGTGTACCATCTCCCCAGGGCTTCCCTGTCTGTCCAAGCTTAGTGGCAGTTCTCATAGTAGCAGGAAGGAGGATGGATTATCCAAGCATAAATGTAGCAATCCATGTTACCATGTAAGGCTATTAAAGGCTCATTTACATGAGCCAGGATACGCCAGCTCCTTGCTGGTGTAGTCTGGCCATAGATCTGACCCGTTCTTCCCCCATTTCCTGCATGGAACAGGAAGATGTCCTGATGGTCATGCTGGTCTGTCACTGCAGCTGCCACCGCCGCCATTTTTTTCACTGATTTGGAAGGCAGGGCCCATAACATGTGACCGAGACACCCTGCACGTGATCAGCCTTCGTCACATACTGCAGGACTCCTTCCTGTCTTCCAGGAGAGCCAGGGAGACCTCAGCAGCATCAGCAAGGGCTGGCCTATAGACACACAGGGCTTGATCCATTGTTTCCTGGTAGTTATGGAGTAAACCAGGGTTTTTTTAAATAAACCATTCTATTTGGATCTACCCCTCCTTTCTTTCGTCTCTGCCCATATCTTCCCCAGGGGTGGTGAGGACTGCCTGGGGCAGAATGGGGCAAATGCTCTGCATCATATGGACTGCAGGGCTCTGAGACAGGATCAAGATGGGATATTAGCCTGTGTAGACAAGCCCGAAGTTAGCCTGTTATGTAAGTGCCAGTTATGACCCATTAATTTTTAAAAGGCCCTTTCCTGGTGGAGATGAAAAAATATAAAAGTTGATAAGGGTCAACACAGCTGCTTCTGTTATTGGACTCTCTTTGCAGGAGTAGCTATGGGAACTGTTAGGATGAGCATCTGCATCAGCATTCATCAGTACATCAATTCTAAACCAGTTAGAGGTCTATGAAAAGGAAAGCAAATTTCCATGGTAGTGAGCTAGAGACATCACACTTCTTTAATCCACTACTATTCATTGAGCTCACGTAAAACATCCTGAGCACTGGAGATGGTGAAAAATTAAATTTGCTTTGTTCTCCACATGAGATGGGTTATTCTGTGATTTATTATTTCCCCAAATTTTTCTTTCTCTTGGTTGCCTGTTAATTCCATGTGGTGGTCCCCTCATTTTGGAAATGCAGTGATATTTCAGATGCCTTCCCCAATAAAATCTTAATGAAAAGTTTGTAGGCAGTTTTGTGTGCATTTTCACTAATAGACACGATGTGGTCTTCCTGGTCTGCATACTTTTTGCTTGTGTTTTTCTCTAATATAATGATTTTTTTTGTGTGCAAATATCCCTGCATAATTTTCCTTTATATGTGCATTTTTGTGAACTTTTTGTTGTTGCAAGGTAGATTGAAGCATTCTGGAACACATGGATACATAGATGCATTCTGGTTCTCTTATAGTTCAGCAGGTTCATATTTGACAACTTCATATTTTTTAAAAATGGATCTGGTACATTTTTTTCCTATATCCTTATTACTTACTCTCTGTTCTCCATCTATCCACTCTTTGAATCCTCATCAACAACTGCATAACCTTCATGCTCCAGGACAGGATAATGTAATCCCTCAGAGTCATATTTTGTTGAAGAATCCACACAGACGTAGATGTACAATGTAGCCATTTCCAAGCACAGTCATCACAACAGTTGTAAACATGCCTCCGTATCGCAACCACTTCCCATATACATTTTTGTTCACAAAGAATGTAGATGTAGTTGGGCTTCACATCTGTCATTCCTCAACTTTGATTATACTAGCTAGGACTGACGGGAGCTGCAGTCTAACAACATCTGGAGGGTCACACCTTCTCCACCCCTGTATAAGTTAAAGATGTCAGCAATGTAGAAAGGAAAAGAAACTTGGAAGTCCTCTCTTTTCTTCAGGGTAGACTTCTGGTGTTTTCCATTACTAAAACACCATCCTCTTTCAGTTTCTTCTCCTCCTCCTTATTAAAACAGAACAGTTTAGTAGGCACTGGAGAGAATCAAGGAGTAAACAGCATGGATGCCAGGAATTTCCATATCACAAGTTATAGCTTGCCTACGTTCAGTTTGTCAGAATCTGAGGACTGGCTTTTCAATTGCATGCAGTCAGGAGCTTGCTGAAAATTTATTTCAGTTCATATTTGTAAGAATTTACCCCACTTCTCAAATTTCTTCATCTTTGTGATGGAATAAATGAGTTGAACTAAAGTTGACCAAGTCATCCCTTTGAGCTCTGAGGACTAGAGCAGCCCCTTTTGAATAAATGGTTGAATGGTGTATACTTATTTATGTTATTTTTACAATGCAAGGTTTCTCACATAATAAGTGGGTGGTTTGTTTTAGGTTTTTTGATGATGATGATGATGATGATGATGATGAAAAAAGTGCAGGGAGCTTTCACTTTAGTTGATTTCTATGGTTTTACTTTAGCTGCCATGGCTGCAACCTATGGAATCCTGGGGTTTGTAGTTTGGTCCAGAGGCACCAGAGGAGCTTCATGACTGAGTCTAAAGGCCCTTCCTTCAATTGCCAATCCCAGGATTCCATAGGATGTTGTCTTGACAATTAAAGTGGAATCATGTGCTATGATTATATAGTGTGAAAGAATCCCTGGTTGTTTTGCTGCTGCTGTTATGTGTGCCTTCAAGTTGTTTCTGACTTATGGTGACTCTAAGGCAAACCTACCATGAGGTTTTGTCAGCAAGATTTGTTCAGAGGAGGCTTGCCATTGCTTTCCTCTGAGACTAAGAGAGTGTGACTTGTCCAAGTTCACCCAGTAGGTTTCCATGGCTGAGCAGGGATACAAACACTATTCTCCCAATTTTCTAATCCAACACTCAAGCCATTGCACCATGCTGGCTTCAAAAATCTTGGTTAGATGCCACAAAATGAATGGCAATGCTTTAACTATATATGTGTTCTACGGGCAGGTAGGACTGCTTCCATCCTTATCAAGAGGCATGCTAACCTTCCCTCCCTTCATACAAAACTTTGTTGTTTTTCAGGGACAATAAATAAATAAATAAATCTCACAATGTTTGGCATACTTGTTTAACATTTGTGATATCATGAGATTATCATGAGAAAATCTGCTAGTATCTTTACATCCCTGTATCTTACATCTCTGGATAAGGGCTCATGGTGGCCAGGGAGTGGATGGAGAGGCAACATTGATGCAAATGCTATGAATATTATGATTATTTTCAGTATTTCACCCTCCACATTATTCTACAAGCTGAACATGAGTCAGCAGTGTGATGTGGCAGCTAAAAAAGCCAATGCGATTCTAGGCTGTATCAATAGGGGTATAGTTTCTAGATCAAGGGATGTAATAGTACCACTTTATTTTGCTTTGGTCACACCTCATCTGGAATATTGTGTCCAGTTCTGGGCACCACAATTCAAGAAGGATATTGACAAGCTGGAACATGTCCAGAGGAGGGTGACCAGGATGGTGGGAGGTCTGGAAGCCATGCCCTATTTATATTTATTTATTTTAAATGTTATTATAATCATCAGAATCCTATACCCACACCCAAACTCTGCTTTCTGTAAAAGCAGATGTGGCCATATATACACAAAAACAATTCACTAAAACGTAGTATTTCTGCGCCCAGTGTTTAGCAGAGCTTGCATAAGGAACAATAAGAAATAAGTACAGAATGAGCAGCTGGGTGGTATGCAGACACTGATGCAGCCTTCTAACCCAGTTTCCTAAGAGCTCATCTACATGAGCCATGATACGTCGGCTTCTCACTAGAACATTCTGGCTACAGAACTGGTCCATTCTTCCCCCACTGGTCCATTCTTCCCCCACTGGTCCATTCTTCCCCCACTACCACTACTATGGAATGGGCTGGAGACCAAATAGGCACACCAGCCTGTCACTGCAGCAGAGCCACCACCATTTTTTTATTTTATTATTATTATTATTATTATTATTATTATTATTTGCTGACTTAGAAGGCAGGATGGGAGCCTGTGAATTATGTGACTGAGGGGCCCCTGCATGTGATTAGCCTTAGTTACATGCTGCGGGACTCCTGCCTGGCTTCTGGGAGAGCCAGGGAGATGATAGCGGCAGTGAGGGCTGGCATGCCGGATGGGCTCCTGTGGACACGCAGGGCGTCATGTGATTTTTGCCAGTGGTAATGGAGTAAACTGGGTGTTTTCCTATAACTCTGGTCCTACCTTGCCTCCCCCCCCCATCTCAGCCCTGTATCTGCCCCTGGGAGTGGGGAAGACTGGCTGGGGTCAGAATGGGGAAAATGCCCTATAGGGCTCTGAGACAGGACACAAGATGGGGTAGTTAGCCTGTGTAGACAAGCCCCTAAAACAGAGATCTTCCAAGATATGCTTCTGAGAAGTATGGAGATAATACAAATGAAGACAGATCTCTATTAACCGGGAGACTTAATTAGAGCTGCCTGCTAGTTTCTAGCAGTGGGGATAGGGCACATCATTTTAAAAACATATATTTTAGGATTGCCTAAGCAAAATGATTTGAAATGCACTCATTATTAAACTGTTTAAATTAGGTTTGGGGCTTTGCGGCACATGGCAATTCAGAGATCTTACTCACCCATGAAATGGTTGCCTCACATTTGTTTGTAAGTGACCAATCCACAGTAGAATATATATATATATATATATATATATATATATATATGAATGCAGTAGTGCTTTCTCTCATATTGGAATATATATATTCCAATATGAGAGAAAGCACTACTGCCTTCATTTGAATATTGCACAACATGTGCAGCCATGAGATTAAATGATTCTTTCTAGAGGAGAGGAAACTTGGCTATTTCTATTACACATTAACTTTGTTTAATCTATTATTGATCAGGTGAACTACCCACAGTTCACTGTAGTATCTGCATATTTATTGTCAATTTTGCTCTTTACATGTGAGAATGAAAATCCAGGCAAAGGCCATTTTACTTCCCTCAGCTGCATATCAAGAGACGTAGGCCTGGCTGGTGCAGTGAATGGTTGTGAGAACAGTTAGCATAGCCTATTCCCTTCTGGCACATCACATCACTTCCACCCAACAAGAAATATTCACAGGCTGCTTATCTTGTTACTCTTAGGACTGTATCAATAGTGGGAGGCTGTGATAATAGACAGAAAGGCCTGTACCCATCTCACAACACATGCAGCCTTCTTTTCTTCTGAAATCTGGAAATGGGGAAGGAATAAGAATGCTAACCAGGAGTCACATTGGGAGTCTGTTGGAAGGCTAGGTTGGCCCCATCTTTGTTCTCTTTCTGTAAATAGGCAGAGACATTTTTCTTTACTCAAGCCTTGGGTTATTAACTGGCCATTGCAGAAGGTCTTTCTATTGGGAGTGAGTGTTTATTTTTATCATTATTCTTAGGTTTCAAATACTTTTTAAACTTTAAAATTAATATTTGAAACATGAGTGTTTATTCATAGTTGTTTTCTAAAAAAAATTGTATTAAACATTGTTTATCTATTTTGTTTTAACATGCATTGTGTACACCCTTGGATCCCATACTGGGATAAAGATGGGATATAATTAAAATAAATAAAACATTTGATTGGTGATTATTGTGATGATAGATAGACAGGCAGATAGATCCTTGCCTCAGCTCCATAGAAGAGTAAATGAATACTGGTAAGAATAGGCATATGGACAATGTATGGCAAGAGTTCATTATTCAAAAACCTCTTCTCACAAAGGGCTCAGTAGATATTAAGGAAGTCACAATTTTGTGATATGCCCGACATTCATTGGAGTCCTTTCAATTCATGGAGAGTTTAAAGCAGTAAAAGAAACAACAGTTCTTCCAGGTAAGAATATGACATTCTGTCAGTTTGCTTTTCAGTGAGTTTCTCAGAATTCTATCCCCATTTTTCATGGAATCATAGTAGAGTTGGAAGAGACCATGAGGGCCATCCAGTCCAACCCCCTGCCATGCAGGAATGCACAATCAAAGCATCCCTGACAGATGGCAATCCAGCCTCTGTTTAAAGACCTCCAAGGAAGGAGACCCCACCACGCTCCAAGGGAGTGTGTTCCACTGCCGAACAGCTCTTACTGTCAAAAAGTTCCTCCTAATGTTGAGGTGGAATCTCTGTTCCTGGAGCTTGCATCCATTGCTCCATGTTCCAGTCTCTGGAGCAGCAGAAAACAAGCTTGCTCCATCCTCAATGTGACACCCCTTCAAATACTTAAATACTTCATACAACTTCCATTATCAAGTTGTGACAAATCTGACCTCCCCACAGAAATACACTTTTCTTTCATGGAGGTGCATAGGGGAGTTGGATAGACTTCTCCTTATGTACATGTTTTTATGCTTTTTTCCTCATTGGCTAAAGCAGTGGCTCTTAACTTTTTCTTTACCGGGGACCCCTTTAAATACCTTTCATTGCCATGGACCCCCAAAACGTAACTCAAGATCTAAAACCCTAACAACAACAATAACTTACACCATGGATTAACACTACCTTCAGAGTCACTAGAGGGGAGGGAGGACTTTTCTCCTGCTTCTTCCTGCAAATCTGTGGCTGGGGCAGATTGAAGAGAAATGTGCAGGCCAAGCCAGCCAGCCTATGTCTTGTCTCCTGTCATTTGGGCTGAGCAGCCTTCAAGCCTTCATGGACCCCCTGTGAGGACATTGTGGCCCCCTGGGGTTCCACGGACCACAGGTTAAGAACCACTGGTCTAACGCATTTCTACAAGCATTTTTTTTTTCAAACTACTCATTTTTAGTCTCACACTAAAATCCTCCCTATAACAGGAAACTGAAAGATAATTGTTTTTTGTTTTGTTTTATGTTAACAGTTTTGGGCTGCAATTACACGGCAGGTTTTATTACAATAAATTGCCCCTTAGGGCTTTTTCGCACCAGTGGTGGGTAGTTTACACGGTCTATGGAGGAAACAGCTGTAAAGTCATCCCTTCACATTCGCGGGGGTTAGGTTCCCCAGATGCCCACAAATAATGATTGCCCTTCCCCTCCCCCGCCAAAGCGACCATGGGGCCTCTGGAGGCCCCATAGTCACTTTCCCTGGACTCCCCATTCCCTTCCAAGGCCTTCACAGGGCCTCCGGAGACCCTCCCAAGGCCCCGTGGATGCCTCCACAGCCCTCCCCTCCCTCTCAAGGTCTTCACGGGGCCTCCGGAGAGTCTCCGGAGGCCCTGTGGAGGCCTCCCCGGGCCTCCCCCCTCCCACCCTGGGCCTTCACGGAGCCTCCAGGAGGCCCCTTGTTGCAGTTTTGTGAGGGTGGGGGGGCCCTCCCAAAACCGCGAATAATCAAAACTGTGAATGCTAAGTTCGCAAATGTGGAGGGGCAACTGTATTTTGTTACTCTTTTTTTTTTCGCTTTGAGATTCACACAGCCAAATGTAGTAGAGGTGTGGCCAAGCATTGGAGAGAAGACAAAGGAATGCAATAGGTTAACAGCTGATGGACAAAGAATGTCACCCTTTGCCTCTCCCCCGCCACCGTAGCTCCCTGCCCCCAAATCAAACTCGAGACGGAAGGTTTTTTCTCCCTGCCTAACAGCTGATCGACAAAGGGGCCAGTTACACGGCAGAATAAAGTGAGCAAAATTCTGGATTTCTGTCCTTTCAGAACAGGGGTGAATAGTTCTTACGATTTATGGCTAATTTGGATGATGCGAGTGAGTTTCAGCTTTAGTTTACACAGACAAAAGGGGAGGGGGATGGACAGGCAGCTGTATCATTATCATTACAGCCAGGCAGAAGATGGAGAGGAAGGAATGAGGGGGCAGTGTGAGGGGGAAAAGCGATCATAAAGCACACACACACACACACACACACACACAAGCAGCTGAGATTCCTTTTGCTCTGCAATCCCTGTCAGCTGTGCTTTTCCCTCTCTCTCCCGTGCAAGCACACACAAACACACTAAAGAAGGATCGATATCTCTCTGAAACAGTAATTATGCTAAAAGCAAGCCGGCTCATCTCTAAGCAGAAGACAGGAAGGATTTTCAATTTCCTACTGTTACCGAGTCTCCCTCCTGACTCCACATCTAGCCAGCCCACCCCTTCATCATAAGAACCAATCACAGTGCAGCTCTACTGCAACTGTATCGGGAAGATTGCTGGTGATTCACATGGACTTGCCATTCACGCTAGCAATAATGTGCTAAGTCATGCTACTTTTCAAATAAACCAGCAAAAGTAGCAAGATCCCCTGAGATGCTATATTTGAGGTTTTTACCTTTCTCCTTCTGAATGAGGCAATACTGTGCCACGATCTGTGGGAACAATGAGCAATCTTATCGGTATATTTAGCGGAATATTTGTCTGTGTAAACGCAACCTTGCAGACCAGAAACTGGATATATTCCTACCAAATTTCATATTTGTTTTTTCATTGCAAGTGTGTTGTCCATCCTTACTTGTTGGAAACGGAAGTTCACATCATGGTGCTGAAGAAATGGAGGGTTGTTCCTTACATCCAGATTGCAGCTACTTCTGGTTGCACAATGAAAAGGAGAAGGGGAGGGAGATGGAGAGATTAATTAACATTTGAGTGATTTTATGTATGTATGTATGTATGTATGTGTTTCATTTATATGCCATCTTTCTCCCTGAGAGTTACCCACAGCAGATCACAAAAAGGAATCAATAAAACTTGATAATTTTTTTTAAAAAATTGAATCATTACATTACAAGATTATGAAATTGTAAAAGTATACAAAAGATATTTTTTAAAAAATATAGCCTCCCTGCAATAGATGATATATTAAAAAACTGCTTAAGCTGGGTCTTAAGGGTCTTGGCTTGCCAGTGAAAGGAGAGCAGGGAAGGGTCTAGCCTAGCCTTCCATAGAAGGGTGCAGCCACTGAGAAGGCTCTCTCTCACATCCTCACCAAGTGGGGCTGTGACAGTGATGGGACTGACAGGAACCCCTCCCCTGTAGATCTTAAGGTTCTGGCAAGTTCGTATAGGGAGATATGGTCTTTCAGAAAGTATGGGCCTAATCCATTTAGGGCTCTATTGATCATGACCAAGACTCTGAGTTGTGATAGTGTAAGACATTTCTTAAAGGGTGCAGTTAACAGGTACGAGAAAGGGAGGCAGTGGGGCTCCATTTCAGTTCATAGAATGTCTAAAATGGCATTAGTAGAGTTATATGGAAGAAGCTGTGTGTGTGTGTGTGTGAGAGAGAGAGAGAGAGAGAGAGAGAGAGAGAGAGAGAGAGAAGATACTAGTTCTGTTTGAACATATTCCACAGTGTGGCTTCTCCACCCTTCAGTAGATTCCAATTTCAAATATGTTGCTATTAACTGTACTTTTTTTGAATCAGTCCTCCCTCCCGAGTGTTGATGGAATATATTGTAACTGGCATAAGGAATATCCATATAAAAAGCCCTAGCCAGCCACCTGCTGGTATTAAATTTCAAGTTAAATTGTCAAAAAGATTCTATAACAGAACTGAAACATAACAGCTGCTTGAAAGGGCCATAGAAATATGCACTCATCCCTTTGACTGATGCTGATAGAATGACTTAAAAAAAAAAAGAAAGAAAAGAAAACGCAAACTGTCTCCCAAGAGACAAGAGGCAGACGGCATGTGCAATGAGTGGGTTCATGCCTCATTCCTTGTAATTACATGACTTTCTTTGTGCCTGTTAGAATAATTCAGGCAGAAAAATATTGTTACAGGTTTTGGGGATGGTGAGGGTAACAGTGGCAAACGGTTATACTTTATCTAAGAATCACAAGTACAGTATATGAATGTCACAAAAAAATCCCACAACACAACAGTAACATGCTTTTCTTAAAAGTCCCCAAATGTTCTCAAAAGGTCCCTTTGTGGGGGAGAATTTTGTCATGCCTTCGTTCCCACAAACCATTTTAGAAGATACTGCAGAGAGCAGAATCCTGTGCCTTTAAATCAAGAGGTACCACCTCCTGAAATCTTCTCTATGGCACATCTGTTAAAGATAGTTCTTTGTTTATTACATTAATATCTTAACTTTCTTACAGGGAGCTCAAAGCATGTTATAGGATTCTATTATTCATTTTATCCACACAACAGTTCTTTGAGTAGGGTTACATTAAAGACATACTGCCCAGCTCAAGGTCACCTAACAACTGGAAAGGTGAGTGAGATTTCAAGGAGTCTCTCCCAAGACCTCATCCAGTCCTGTAACGTAGCACTGCATCCTTAAACTTTTGATGTTGTCATATTATTTCTTCAGTACAAGACCTAAGTAGAAAAGTAAGGTTTATACTGTTATCATTTCCATCTGTCCAGCAATCATAGACTAACATCATCAGGTAGCAAAATTGAACATGATCAAATGGTTGTTTTATATATATATATATATATATATATATATATAATCTTGTCCCTCATCACATCTATACTGCTTGGGCCAGGGAAACTCTAGGATTATTTTCCACACCAGTACTGTTGTCCCTTGGAATAAGTGGTACTGACTGATAGGGGAAGGAATTAAGTTATTCATCTGATCCTCTTTGTAGTTGTTACTAGTGTGACTGGAACATGGTTCAACAGTACGAGATTCAAAAGATCTACTGTAAGTAAACCAAACTAAGTCAACCAAGTATGAAAGAGATCTCAATCTATTGGTTTCCAGAATTCAAGATACAGCATAATTTTGCATAAATAACTGAAGGCTTTCTATTTTGTTTGAGAATGCTGAGCTATAGAAAAGCCATACTTCTCTCCAAACTCTCAGACAGTTCATGTGCGAAAATGGAAACTGCAAAGATCATATCTACCTAGCAATGCAACATTTTCTTCAGGAGTAGCTCCAAGGTGTCTATGAGTCAATTAAACCACCATCAGTGCTTTTACAAAGGAAGAAAGTATACTACTAGTTTTCCAAGACTTCTCATTAAAAGCACTGCATCCCTATGAGTAGAAGTCATTCATTCATTCTTGATTGATGAGCAGAATATTCCACAGGGGTAAGCTTTTGATGCATTTGTTTCTAATGCATTGCATGTTTCTATTATACTGCAGAATAAGAAGCTTTGAGAGGTGGACATGCAATTGTTCATTTTGTCAAAGACATGATTGATTCCACTAAATGTAGCATTAAAGGCAGTGCCCTATGTATTTCTGACCTCACATCAGAAGCATTTGTCATAAAATCCTTGTTGTATCCATTAGACATGACTTTAACCTTTCTATTAGCATTGCATTATATACCTTAGGCCAACAATAATTGTCAATATTATTCTGTTTTTCTTTTCCCCTGTAGAGAAATAATGCATTCTCAAGCATGCTCACCACAATTCCATTGGGAAGAATGGGTCACTGGTTGTGTATGGCTACATCTACACAGGAGTCCATTCGTGTTATTGAGACATTGCTTTGCCATAGTTAGCTGGAACCATGATTAAAACAGACTTCATTCATTACTTGAAAATGGAGCTACAGTGTCCAGCAATTTCCCATGCGCAAGCTCTTCCTATATGACTAAATGCAAAGTTGTGCTGGTATATGTAGCAGAACTTTCCAGCCTCCATTCTTCTCAGAACATTAAAGGCTATCTGCTTCTGTTACTCAATATAGACTGTGGGTTTGTGTTTTGTTGTTTTTGTAAGATGTTGCTGTTACATCTTACAATGCTTTAAAAGTAACTTGTTGTGTTGCTTGTTTTGTGTGTGTCTGTGTGTTTTGCTTTCTGTTATGTAAAAAAAAACATTAGGTTTAACTGGAGAATTGTCTGAAATGGGAAAGTTCAGTGACAGGCTGAAAATGCCTCTCAAAATTAAAACTAATTTTGAGAATTAAAACTAATTTTGAGAAGTAACTGAAATGTAACTCATACTGATGATGTAACCTCATTCCCATTTGTTATATTACTTTGAAATACAGCCTCCTTGGGCAACTTGCTAGCCACCCACCCAAAATAACTTGCTACCTGTAACTTGTTGCTTTTAAGATCTGCCAGTTCCCATTGAGCAAAATTTTCTGGTAAAATCATTTACACTTGTAAGAATTACTCGCATGCTTGATGCATTTTAGTACTTCTTATTGATCCTGCTCAGGTATTTGTGTTTATACTCATTCCTTTCCAAGCAACAACAGTGACAAATTTATAATGGATAGAATGGGAAAGCAGAAATTTGTTATCCTTAGTTGTTAGCCAACGCCTTGCCACTCATGGAGTTGTTGTAAGTAAACTATCATATCAATCAACTGATGGAGAACTGAGGTTTTTGGATGAGATTGTATACTCATGTGATTTTCCTGCCCAGTAATGTGAAAGATGCTTTTGTGATTCTCATCAGGGCCTCCTGGGGTACTCACCACCAGCCTTACCTGCATACCTCACACACCCTGCCTTACCTGCATACCCCGGAGGACTCAAAAGAGATAGCACATTGGGAAAGGATGTCGCCACCAGGGCAAGGTGTCAGCAAGGCAATGAGCGGGGGTGGAGCCAGCAAGAATGCTGGAAACTTCAAAAGGTGTCTGGGAGAATGAAATGATAGGATGGATGGATGGAGGAGGGTGGGGCGCAAGAGGCCGGAGATGCTGAAAGAGAGAAGTGGAGCATGTAGAGGAAATGTGAGAGAACAAGAGGAGAGGCAGATGTGAGAGGAGTGGGGAAGGCTGGAAGACAGGGAAACAGAGACCAGGGAGAGAGGAAGACAGGGACAGGTATCCGGGAGTTGGAGAGTGAGGGAAGGGGGTGGGGTAGAGTGGGTGGAGGAGAGGCAGCTGGAGATAGGGCTGGAACAGAGGGATGCAGTGGTGGAAATGTGAAGAAGAGTGGAGAAGAAAAGGGCAGTAGCCTCAGAGACAGAGATATCTTCCAGGGCTGTCTAAATGGTGAAAATACTCCTCGTGGAATGTGAGGAGAATCCTACCTGTCTTACTGGGATCCCACATCATATTGCCTTATTGGGAAGGAGGGGGGCAAAATTTCAAAAACTCTGAAGGAAAAGCCTTTGTGACTTTTCCTGGAGTTTTTAAAAAACAGTGAGGGGGAGGAACATTCCTCTTGTTAGGACAAGCAATTTGCTTCGAATCACTTTCCCATAGGAGAGGAAGTGCAAAGTTAATTGGCCAGTTCAGCATGGGGAAGGGGCTTACTAACCGGCCAAGCACCCATTGCCACCATGTTGGTTTTTCACCTTAGTCTGGCTAGTTGCTTGGAGAGGGAGATGTGGGAGCATTTCTCCCCCTCTTCCTCTTGCTCTAAGCAACTGACCAAGCAACCAAGCAGTTACTGATACTTCTTTCCAGTCCCGGATGCTGGGAAGGGATACTAGCCTGGCTAGTCGCTTGCAGAGGGAGGTGGGGGGTGTTTCTCCCCCTCCACCTCTGAGTGGCTAGCCAAGTGGCTATTGACATTACTTTCCATCATCAGAGAATGGAAATGGTCACTAGACCCTTCTCCTCCCCACACCCATGCAAGAGGGCATGCAAAGTTTATGGAGGCTGTAAGACCATTAAGACAAATCCCAGATGCTGCGACTTGTCTTTACTGTTGGTCACTTCATGTTTTGGGGGCTCGTATAGACAGTCCCCAGGCAGGACAGGTGGTCTGGGAATCTATGAGGAAAAAAAGAGTGAATGGGGATACATGGAGAAGAAGGTTAACCTTCCAAGGGGTTCAAACACTGGTCAGAGGGGGAATGGAATCCAAAGGGAGAGGCTATTAATAAAGTCTGTGGTATGTACTGTTAGGCTACCTAAGCAATTATGGTCACTTACCTTTTCTCATTGAGTTGGTTAACAGGCAAGACAAGCCAAGTTTCTTTATAACTTAAAACTGTAACTGTGAATGTAGTACAATAAAACACAAACTGCAATTTCCCTTTGATTGTGTGAGTCTCCCTATACAGAGACAGGGATCCTCAAGGACACGTTATCTCAACCACCACATCAGGAGTGGGGGGTGGAGTCACAGCCTTAATGTAGACTTGAACTGCACAGGAAATGCCAAAACCAAAATACCAAAACATACTGCACAGTTCAGGGGCCCACCCACACTACAGAATTATAGTGCTATCATTTCACTTTAACTGCCATGGTTTCATCTTCTGGAACCCCAGGATTGACAGTTGAAAAGGGGCCTTTATAGCTTTCAGCCTGAGAGCTCCTCTGGTGCCTGTGACCAAACTATAAACCTCAGGATTACATAAGGTATTGCTAGGACAGTCAAGTATTCAACATAATTTTGTTTATTTAAAGTACCGTATTTGTGTATTTCCTCCCAGCCCACAAAGGCTCCCAATAAACAAATAAAAACCAATTAAAACAATACAAAGATTAAAAATATTTTAAAACACTCTTTAAAACCTCTAAAAGTAGTCTTAAATCAATCCCAGAATCCAGTTTTGAAACCATTAAAACAGCAATTTCAAACACTGAATGCTGTACAGAACAACACAGATACACCTTGCTGGCATTTTTTGCATAGAAAACAAGGTTGCTGTTAAGAAAATAAGATTTTGTTGTGCAGAAAATCATGGGAGGTTTTTTTTAAAATAAATAAATCTCAAGCTAAATAGTCCTCAAAATTATTTATTCTTACCTATGAGAATTTTAGATTTACATCCCTATTCTTGACAGCTGCTATGAGAAGGTGCCGAAAAGTTCTTGGCCCGACCAGGTAAGGAATGACCTACAGCCATGAAACTTATATGCTTTTCCAGATATTCATCCTGAATATTCACTAAGACCCCACATTCTTCAAAGCATCAATCATCTTGCCAGCCTGGTGAGTAGGTGCATTGTTCTGCCAAAAGAGAACATCCTTCTGCAGCTTCCCTCACCGTTTTTCCTTCAGTTCCTCCTTCAATTGGCACAGCAACTTAGAGTAGTATTCTGCATGAATTGTTTGGACCTTTGGAAGATAGCCATCAAAATTACCTTCCTTATCCCAAAAAACTGTGGCTATGACCTTTCCAGCTGACTTTTGAGTCTTGAATTTCTTTGGCTATGGAGAACCCAAGTGCCATCACTGCAAGGGCTGTTGTTTGGTCTCTGGACCATACTGATGTTTTATCAACAGTGATGAGCCATTCCAAAAAATTATCACTAGATTGCTCAAAATGCTGCAAAATCAACTTGGAGGTATCCACTTGATTTCATTTCTGGTCAGCATTCAAACATTTTCAGCACTCATTTGGCTGACAGATTCTGCATAGCCAAATGCTCATGAATTATAAACCCAATGCATTCCTGGGATAGCTCTAGTTTCTCAGCAATTGTTTTAGCTGGGATTTGCTGATCTGCCAAAATCAGGTCATGAACAAACTGAAAAATTTCAGGAGTTGACACTGTTGAAGGCCTCCCAGACCTTCCTCTTTCTTTGGTCTCTAAATCTCCACGCTGAAAGCTGGCACGCCACCTCTTCACAGTTGAGTATGATGGGTGCTTGTCACTCAATGTTTGCATCATTCACTCGTGGAATTCCTTTGGAGTTTTCTTCTGCAGGAACAGGAACTTCTTGACAGCCTGAAGTTCAGCACTTGAAAATCCCACACTTCTCATTGACATGGTTCTATCAATGATCTGAGAAAATTCAGAAATCAGAGCTATGATCCTTCAAATTAGCAATTTATAATACAAAAGAACACTCCTTTAAGCTACAGTGACTCCAAAATTACAATCCAATTCTGGGAAATGGGTCGGGCTGGGAACTTTTCAACAACCTCTTGTATTTTGTTTTCCAGAAATGATTTAGACATTGCTTTGTTCTACAGCATCCTGGGAAGAAAAATACTCTGTATGTGTGTGTGTGTGTGTGTGTGTGTGAGAGAGAGAGAGAGAGAGAGAGAGAGAGAGAGAGAGAGATGAATGTCTCCTCCCAGCATTCCTCAAACTTCTACAACATTTGAATATTGATAGATATAAGCACCTTATATATTAAAGCACAGGAGAATCAAAATTGCAGTGTTTTTGGAGAAACAGTGATTCACGTATTCTAAAAAGAACAGGGAAATTTCAGTACATTGTTTCATTATAATATTGCCACTGTAACGTAACCTCTTCAATCTCTACCACATATTGAAACCTCAAATAGTACCCATACAAAATGTATAAAAATACAAAACAATGATTGAGAGCATGTGAAGAAATAGCTAATCAAGAAAGAATGTTTAAATAGAGTTGGACCGCTGTATCTGTGGAACCAATATCCACAGTTTCATTTATCCACCACTGAAAAAATAGTAACATATACTTTAGAATTGTGCTGGAAAATGCCTAGAGAGGGGTTCTTTCCTAGATCCTCCAACACAATTCTATGTTATGTTTGTACCAGAAGTCCTTTATTTTAATAGGGTTTACTATTATCCACAGTTTCCAGAATCCGCAGTAAGTCTGGGGACTGAATCCCCACAGATACAAGGGTATTTACATGTTTGAGTTAAATGATAACTGTGAACGAAAGGTTAACCGTACAGAAGAAAAACATGTTCCAAGTTTTACAGGACTAAAGTCAGAGAAGGTATACATTGTTAATCTCTCTTTTTTGGTTGGCTGTTACTGTAGTTAACTGCCAATGAGAATAATGTTATGAAGTCAGGACTGAGGTATTGATATTGAAACAATCTGAATTCTTAATTGATGGGTTTCATTGGAATTTGATTAGTGCAGAATGTCAGGCAGGGGGTGTGACAGAATGGTGACCACTTTGCTTGGTTAGTGGTCTGGCTAATTTAGAGGGTCTAAATGGAGAGGATATAGATCAAGGAACAACCAAGGCAGAGTGAGTTGCTAGTTGAAGAGAATTCTGGTAATGAAGTTTGAAGGTAGTTGAATTGTTCAATGTAGCTGGAAGAGGCAGCAATTGTGGACTGGTGGGTGCAGTATAAGATCCAAGAGAGCTGGGCAAGAAGGTGGAATCATTCAAGAGCAGAGGAAAACCTCTTCCTGCACCATTCAGGAAGAGTGAAAGCTTGAATTGCATTTTGAGGCTGAGATCTGAGGACATACTAGGTGCTGAAGCAGGGTCAAAGCTTCAGGAAGAGGCCAAGAAGACTTCAGTTAAGTGCAGTCAGTGTAAAGACTACAGATTAAGGACATTATCAGACTAGTGTCTAAAACACTGTAATTCCATGAATAAAAATAGGGAATTATTGCATGAAGACCACTAACACTTCAAGAATGGTAGTTTAGTTCTGCAATTTGGCATAGGCAAGTTCTCGGCGGTTCTTGCAAGAAGACACGATCATGCTTAAGACTCCAAAGCCCCCTTAATTAGGAAAGTAAATGAACACAAAAGCTCTAAAACAAACCTAAAATGTGAAAAGGGGACGGCTCATTAAAAAAGGTGTCATGTGCTTCATTTTTGTGCTCTCACCCAGAAGTTTTCTTGCTGAGGACCACCCATTCACACTGTTATCTTGCGATCACAACGGGATGTGATTTCACATGCAGTCAATAGCGCAAAAAGGGCTCTATTGCTGATCTATTGACAACTTGTCCCATGAATGAGAAAGAACACCTTTTTCATGGCTGCAGCATGTGGTACTAACATGAGGATGATGACATTGTGTGATAGCAGCGGCTATATGTGCTACCCTGACATGATAATCCTGCAATTTTGCCACATCTGGTAATGTCCTAAATCTTCAGTATTTCAGCTTATGAATTAAATGGATGGAATCTGATGGTGGCAGGGAGGGAGAACTGGTAATTTGCTTAGATGAGGAATGGAGCTATAGCATACTGGTTATTCACAAAGGAAGTGTAGTAAGATTAGTTTAGCCAAGATCATTGAAGGAATATAACAAATACTACTAAAACATTACTTAATGTTAAGTAATGTTGTTTATTATGTATTTGTTTAATTAAAATTTAGCAAATCTCTTATTTGTTATTCCTATGCCAAGACACTAAAAGGAATAGGAAATGAAGAATGAATTTTAAGTTAAACGGTGGCAGTGAAAGGTTGGCAAGGCATTTTATAAAGAGCCATGATAAAGTGGAACAGTTCTGAAATTCCTCTTACAAATAAAACCAAACCTCCCACAGAGAGTAAAGAGCAATAAAGATTTCCTTTGGACTGTAGACATTAGTGGAGATAACAAGTGGGGGAGGATATAGAATAAAGAAACCTTAAGATAACACCTGCAGGTTACCTATTGAAGCAGAGTACAAACAGTTAATTAACCAATCCAATGTGGCACTGCATCTGTGAAAGCCCTCTTGTGTCCTTCCAGCTAGAAGTTTGCACAGCTGGCAAATTTAAAATAGCAATTACCAGTCCATTCTGGAAAGTTTGGGAGACTCTGAACAGCATTCAAGTAGGAATATTAATTAAAACAAGTATGATTCAGATGTTTTCCAGGGCTCTGAGGTGCTAACGAACTTAATTATGAACAATAATCAGATCTACACATTAAACAGGGGATTATATATCATGGAAGAAGGAGTCTATTTGGTGTCACAGTTTAAGGGGCATTTGCCTCTCAGTGCTGCAAATCTAATTTTTAGAAGGTCGTTATTATAACATGTTGTGAAAGCATTGCTGTGTTTTAGAGACACCAGGTCCATCTTCTTGAGTGCCTACAAGAATAAACATGCACAACGGTGGGCTCCGCCTACTGCTAATTTGCTAATATCACTAAGCCACCCTTGGTGTTTCATCTTGCAGGCTGAATGATTTTGTGTTAGAAGGCACCCCACTTACTATGACTATTTATTGTTATAACATTATGTACATTCTGCATTATGCATGTCATGTACCATGTAATGCATTATTTATTTTTGCATATTGAAATACAAATATGCTGTGATATATGTCTTTCTTCACTTATTAATGCACATTTGGCATATATCATTGAGTATGATGTTGGCTGGCACCAGGAGCAGAAACAGAGACAATTCCCTCAATACAACTTGTAAGTAAGTAGCTTGGCTTGTTGTGCCCAGGTTGTGCTTTAACACACAAAGGCTGAGATGCTACATCATGGAGTGTATGATAAAGAAAATTTGCTACAGGTCTCTCTTACCACCCCCTGGGAATCATTGCTTCTCTGCAGCAGTCCCCTCCATAGCTATTCAGTGGCAGATGGAGAGTGTGGGAGGGTTGGGGAAACATCTGGTCATGTCCCTCTAGCCAGGTGCAGACTGAAGATATCACCCATCAAGATCTGTCAGGGTTCTCTGGAGGTCTCAGTGGGCGATGTAATCAACGTACATCTGGCCCTAGAGACATAGCCAGATACTACTTCTCCAGCTCCCCTCACATGCAGTTTCCTCCAGCCACTGAATGAATGGGGAAGGGGGTCTATTGCAGTGAAACAGTGAGTTGGGGGTGTAGTTGTTTCAATGGGGGGAAGAGAATACCAGACTCTGCAGTGACCACAAAAAGACATATGCAATCTTACAATGGACAGGTTGTTGGCTGAAGACAGATACATTTCATGGCAGGGTTTTACCAACTGTCTTGGGTTTGGGAGGGAAAGCAATGTACAGAAAGATGAAGTCAGATTGTGCTGGATCTTATGGTAGCCTCCCACTTTCCAAACTCACCATGATGTGTTGAAAAGAGAGGAAAGGTGGAAGAATGAAAAGTACTGCAAGCCAATGGTGGCTTGGGGTCACCATGTTAGTGGAGCAGTGGTCCCCTTTGGATTTAGAGAGTTCTACTCACATGCCCCCACATCCCCCCTGAAGCCCTGAGCATTATGATAGTCCACAGGGACATGTCTTCACTGTTCTTGCGGAGTTTCAGCTGCCATTGACACTGCTTCTGCCACCACCACTGCAACCAGTTTTAAAACTCTGGAGCCAGTTCCTTGCAGAAGAAAAAGGTTTTCTCCTTTCCCCTGGCTCAGCAGTGCTGCCTCCAACTGTTCTGATGCTCTCCCATCACTTCCGTGAAGTACTTCCGTCACTTTCTTCAAGCACCTCTTCCTGTGACAGGCAAGTGGGAGAGCAGGCAAGGCAGTGCTGCCAAGCCAAGGGAAGGGAGAAAACCTCTCTCTTCCACCAGGAACCAGCTCTGGAGATTTAAAACTGAATGTAGTGGCAGTGGCATCTGCAGTGGAGGCTGAAGCAGTGGGCAAAACTCCACAGAAAATCCCGAATCCCACATTCTGGTTGGATACCCCAAGATGCTGCAAATCTAGGCCATGACACATGTGGCCAGATAGCCCCAGATTCAGGGAAAAGTCCATGCCATGTGTAGCCTGATCGCAGTAGATTGTGCCATATTTGCATAGGGATTTAGGTTATTTGATGGCGAAGACAAGCCCTAGGTCTAAATATAAAAGAGTTATCCAAGGTTCTGAACTCTGTGCCCAAACATCATTTCAGCACCTTGGACAGGTCCATCAAAATACTAAAAACAAAAAACAAAAAAACCCCTCACATTTCAGAAGCTCTACCTCGTGGGCATGGGAGTCAGCATCCATCACTGTTGCACTCTTGTCCAGTCTTGGATCTTCCCTTGCTCTCACTTGGTCTTTGAATTATCTTGATGATGTAAGAGTGACTGGTTCAGATGACCTAAGAAGTGGGATGACTTCCTATTCTCTATGTTTCTCTAGCAACAGGAACAACATTAAAATATTTTATACCTATAAATTATAATTGTATACATCCAAATGCATGCTATAAGAACAACAATAGGAATAGGAACTAAAACAATAAAGGGCAGGTAGTACACACAATGGAAAGCACATACTGAATATCTTAAAGTGCCAGGGCAAACAAATGGGTTTTGATCAGGCACCAGAAAGAATACAGTTGTCCCTTCACATTCACAGGGTTAGGGACGGAGCACCACCGCAAAAGTGAAAAATACCACATATAAGTTAAGCCCCACCCTCCAACATGCATACTACACTACAGTATTGTAGACTCCTCTCCCGCCAACGGGACCGCCAATACCTGCCACTGTGGTAGCAATTCCCACTCCCAGGCACACAAACCATGCCCCTCACCCACACTCCCCTCCCTGCCAGCTCTCCCTCCCTCTGTCCTGCCAACAGCACAACTCCAGCTAGCTTCCTTACCTTGCAGCAAACAGCGCTGCCAGGTTAAAACACTTAGTGAGGTTTTGTTATTGTTAGGGCAGAGGGAGGGAGAGTTGGGGGGGGAGGTGAGTGTGGGTGGGGGGCATGATTTGTGTGTCCGAGGGGTGGGTGTTTCTACAGTTGCAACTTTTAGCTTCGGTTTGGATAAGGAGCAACCTTACTGAGTGTTTTAAACTCACAGCACTGTTTTGGTGGAAGGTAAGAAAGCAAGCTGGAGTTGTGTTGTTGGTAGGATAGGAGAAGAGGGGGGGAGGGGGAGGAGGGGGAGGAGGAGGGGGGGTCTTGGAGTTTGAGCTAGTTGAACAGCAGCTACAAACCATGAATATGCAAAACCACAAATGTGAAACATGCAAATGTGAAGGGACAACTGTATAATGATGGTGCCAGTCACACCTCTAAGCATAAGGTGTTGCAAAACAGAGCAGGTTCTTTCTCTCCCTGTCCTATCAGGTCTGAAAGGTACTGGAAGAACAGCTCCCCTTAGTGTTCTTAAATCATGGAAGGGCTGTTTTTTCATTTCACAGAGAACCCTTCTGCCATCTCCAATGTCAAGAGGTATGTTGTTGTTGGGGGAACAGTCTGTACAGTTTAGGGGAAAGGAAAGAGGAAAGTATGAAGCACATTATGACTTTCCATTTAATATGCTTCTTCAAACTGCCAGGGCAGAATCAGGTAGCCACCTCAGAAAACAGATCTGGTATGTCAAGAGAGTACAGCAAAGTACAAATTATTTGTTCTGTTACTGCTGCTTTCTTTCTGCCAGAGATAAACAGAGAAGTTTGTGGAATTTTCTCATTCATGTGCCAGAGTAATTTGGTTAGCTTTGGGTAAGAAGATATCCCTTGATGTGGGTGAGTATGGAGTGCCATTTCCTTCTCCTACCTCAGACAGCTATGTGTTTTGGGCTGGTAAAGTGTCAAGACACACACCCACCCACCCAGTTTATAAGGAAAATACTCTTGATATGGAAGAGCCTCTGAGTGCAAGTGGCTAGAACATTATTGTTTAATCCCTCCAACTGAACAGGTCTCATGGTGCTGCCACTGGCATTCTGCAACTCACCCAACTCACCCATCCACCCTCTGTTCTCACTTTCACCTCCCGCCTTTCTTGCAAACATATCTGCTTCACCCTGGCTTTCAGCATCTTACCTTTAATTGAAGAAACTTAATCAAAACTAATAAAATTGATTGATAGAATATGATCGTTTTTAATCAAATGCAAAAGAATATGCCAAAGGAGCATGGGGGGGACCCTATAAAAAGCAATAACTAGCAAGCATCTGAAGTTTTAATCAATTTTTTTTCCCTACATGTAGCACGCAAAGGTATATTTCAGCAGTATTTGAAACACTATTTAATGTTCTCCTTCAAATAAAGCTTTACTAGAGAGGAACACTAAAGATTCCGCCTCCACCCTCTTCTACTGTGAAATTTATTATTTTACGCAGGTGCAAAGATGAGGGAATGTAGGTTTGAAAAGCAACATTATGGACAAGGCAAATAATATGCTAGCAACATGTGGGCAAAAACATTGCAATATTAGATAATTCCTGGAGTGACTTCACTGGCCTTGGAGTCCACTTAAAAGCAAAGTTAAATGAAAAATGAGTGCAAGATTAATGAGTAGTAAATTACTCATTATAGCAGCACACACAAAATGTTGTAAGGAGGCTTTATTATTGTGCTTTTAACACATACATTGTAGGAACAACTTGTATTAATAGACACAAACAGTATCTTTTCTTCTTTTTTCCTTTTTTTCTGGGTGGGGGATGGGGAAGGCAAGAAAATATTTGTTTTAGTAAAAATTTCTGATTAAACTGAGCACTTATGAAATCATTTATCCCAAGGGAGCAATTTATGATAGCTGTCACATGGAAAGAATTTCACACTAGGTGCAGATTTGTGACATACATGACAAACCTGGAAGCATTAGCACACTAGCTAGTTTGGAAAACTCATGTGGCTGAACCTACCCTAAGTTGTGAGGTGGGACAATCAATCCAGTCCCAAGTTAGGGTAGGTTCAGCCACATCAGTTTTCCAAACTCTTGCCAGTGTGTTAATGCTTCCAGATTCTACGGTGAACTCGCCACGGGTCAGCGTAAGAGGGGCGCTCCAAAAAAGCGATACAAAGACTCCCTGAAACAACATCTCAGGCTTGGCCAAATTGATCACCAACAGTGGTCCGCCCTGGCCTCACATCGGGAGGCATGGAGACGCACTATCCACAATGCTGCAGCCTTATTTGAGAACTCACGACGAACAAGTCTTGAAGAGAAACGACAACGCAGAAAGAATCACAACCCAGAAACATCACCCAAGGAGACCTTCTGCTGTGCTTTTTGCAACCGGACTTGTTTATCTCGGATTGGCCTTTTTAGTCATCAGCGCGCTTGCAGAAAGCGCGGGATGAGTCCTTCCTGAATCTTCGTTTGCGAAGAAAAGCCAGAGAGAGAGAGAGATGTCATGTAAGTCACAAATGTAGAGTGTCAGACTGAGGCTTGGAAGAGCCAGGTTGAGATCCCCACTGAGCCATGAAACTCACTGTGTGACCTTGAGTCATTCATTCTCTTTCAGCCTGGCCAACCACAAAAGCTTATTGTGCTCATAAAATTGAGGAGGAAAAAAGTCACACAGCACCTTGATTTCCTTGGAAGAAAGACAGATTTGAAATGTAACAAATAAATAAAATATTGCAGAGCCATCCTTCATGCACTGCAATTTTTTAAATCAAAATCCTATGTATAGATAATCACCACTTTATCTAATCACCCAACAAGATAAGTTGTCAGGATATCATACCACCTCCATCTTTGAAAAAAATACATGAATAGTTGAACTGAGCCTTCACAACCATTCTCATTTGTACTATACAAAGAAGGGTTTGCTCCTTGTACTGTACATGTTATCTATTCAGTGGTTAGCATGCCCTACTAACCCCCCCCCCAATAACATTTCAGAATTGGAAATATTGGACACTTCAAACAGATCAAGTAGACTGGGGTGATCCAAAAAGAGGTCAGGTGGTGGTATTAAGGACCAGGGAAGGTGTCTTTAGAAATATTTTAGCAAGCAAGCCCAAACTAGGACTGGGCGGAATCCCCCAATAAAACCATTAAGGTGGTATGTGCTAATTTCTTCTTGGGCCCCTCAACGGTAAGTCACACAACCTAAGCAATCAAGTGACCTTTCCAACCCAAATCCTCAGGAAATCTCCCCTTGAAACCCCATCCTGTCCTGCAATGTGAGGTTGTTGTAAACCCATCAATTCCAATCTCCAAGCCATTAACAGCAATCAGCTAACTTTCAGTTTCCTTTGCCTATTTGATGGGAAAGCCATCTAAGCTTAGTTCTAGCCAAAGTACCCCCTTCAGGATATGAAGCAGGGTGTAAACATTAGTCCTCTAAGAATAGAAAGGTATGCCACTGTGGACGAGATTGGCCACTCTCTTTCTTGGCACACCCCCAGACTGGAGTACAGTACTTCGAAACTCTGTTCTTTAAGACTGGTAATTATCATCCTATTTCCTAAAGCTGTCCCTCCAAACTTTCTGCCTTGCTGTTCAAAAGCCTTGTGTGGTTCTTGTGAATGTGTTCTTGTGAATGTTGTGTGTGTGGATGCTTTTTGTGCTATTTCCAATAAAAACATTTTATTTTAATTCAACCTGGAGCTCTCTGCAGTTAGTACTAGTATAGATAGGTGAAAAGCTCCACACAATTACCCTCCTCTCGCAGGCATACTATTTGAGCTAATAATCCCCCCATCTAGACTTTTGATATCATGGGTGGGTCCCAGAGCAACCCCACCACCACCTCTTAGGGTAACACAGTGTCCAAAGGGTCTTGAAAACAGGGGTACCTAACTTACTTCCAATAGACACATACAGCTTCTGGCTGTGCTTTAAATCTTTTGTTCATATAGTTTTCAGTCTTAGCCACCTCTCCTGTTCCTAAACTGTTATTTGTTTTCAGGGTACTCTTAGGGTATTTAGACCCTTGAAAATGACATGGTTGTTATAACCTCTCCTACAGCATCACGGCCTCAATTCCAAGGCTCATTTATGCTAGTCAAGATGACCCTGGGGCAGCTTGGCATATTCTAGCCCTGGAGCTGCCCCGAATTCCCCCCCATAACTGGAGCACTCCATGCTGAAAATGGGCAGCTGTCTTCACATGCATCTATCTGGGATGTGTCACATTCCCTGAGGCCAGAAAAAAGGTACCCAGCATTGATCACATGCTGGGGGCCTTCTGACCTCAGAGGACTTGATGTGCACCAGCAAAGGCTGGAGTAAATTGCGAGGATTTTTTTTAAGTGTTTTAGGGAGAGGTATTAAACCAGTTTGAGGATCGAATTGGCTGAATATCATGAGGACAGTTTGGCCCAGATTTGGGGTTTCGGGCCAGCATCATCTGCACAGATTATCCCAGGATGCCCCCAAAATATTTTATTAGGCTTGTGTAAACACCCCAATTTGTGTCACTGCTTTCTCTAGTATAGCCCAAACCCTCTCTGCTAGCTGTCTTGCCAGTGCATAAAGATGGGAGTGGGGTGGTTGCAAATTAGGGGAAAATGTGACTCTCCCCTTAATTTCCAGAATCGCTGGATTTTGTATCAGCCAACTAGGGAACCAACTAAGTGGCAATGAATCTTCTAAGACTCTCATTTAAGACATAGAGGAAAAGCAGAAATTAGTCAAATTTATCCTAAACATAGTTTTGGGCTGAACAGTTGAGAATAGCATTATTTGATGGTTATTAAATTGGCAGGGTGTTGTTTAATGACCTCTTCAGAGTGGGCTCTTAATGCCAAATAAATACCTCTACCCGTGTATCTCTGTGGTTGCTGTCAGTTTTGATACCTTACACTGCTCCTGCTATTAATCCTGAGAGAATGGCTGCATCCAGTCAATGGAAGAAAACAGCAAAAGTACTTTGGAGCAGGTCTGAAGTGAAACTTGATGTCTAAGATTTTTTATTAACTTCCTCCTACATTATTCCTTCAAGGGAAGCTAAGATAAAAAAAGAAAAGTACTAAGGAAATCAGTCTGGATTCTGGCCCAAGTGGTTTCTTCTTTTGCCATTGTATGATCAAGGGAAATATATTTGTCATTGTTTTTTTTTTAATTAGTCATGTCTGTAACTGTTGCAGTTGATCCATTTACTCATATAGTAGGTGCTGCAAAAATGTCAGGCACCCAAATTATGTCCTATCATCCAAACTGACAATATCATTACAAATCTAAGGGATTATCTACACCAGCCAGGATATGCCAACTCCACACTGGCATATCCTGGCTGCAAAGCTCACTGGTTCTGCCCCCGTTGCCTTGATGAGATGGGCCAGAGTCCAAACAGAGCACTGTCCCATCATGGCAGCTGTCACCATTTCCCTCACTCTGCTGGTCCAGGGGAGCCGGCCACACCATGTGACAATCCCCCTGTATGTAAACAGCCTTGGTCACATGCTGTGGGCCTGTTGCCCAGACCCAGAAGAGTAAAGGTGACCACCACCAGCAGTGCGGGCCAGTGTGCCAGATGGACTCCTGCAGACTTGCAGGCCCAATCTGGTTTTTTCCAGTGGTAATGGATGAAACTGGGTATTATTATAAATGCTTTATTGGGCCCTACCCCGGCTTGCCCCTGTCTGAGCCCTGTTTCTGTGAGGATTGCCCAGTGGCAGAACAGGGGGAAAGCCCTGTGTCATATGAATGGCTCTAAGATGGGGGCAAGCTGCATATTTAAAAATGCCCACTATTGTATCTGAGGGTGTAATACTTCACATAAGGCACTGCATGAATAACATCAACTGTCTATGAAGACTAGACTAGGTTATGTCATAGAAATGGATTATGGGATATATCTCTAATAAGAAAAAAGAAAAGGAAGGGAAGGAAAGATTGAGATGCAGACAACTTTTACTTTTTATATGTGTTAAATGAACTCTGAACAGGGAACAGACTGAATGTGTGTTGGGAGAACAAGAATTCATGCACACACACAAAATGGAACCTGTAAATGAGAGTCTGTGGGTTTTCTCCCTTAACTGAAAGGCAAGACATACAAACCTGGCTATTATTTCCTGTCACAGCTGTATAGAAGTGTTTTCTAAAATGAAGAGTTTTGTCTGTGAGTGGGAGGAACATTGCACTCTTCTGATAACTGCTTTCAAATGCTTTCCTGTTGTACATTCGCCATCATGCACCTGATCTAGTTTACAGCCTGGAAGCTCTCGCGCTTAAAAAGAACCACAGGTGTTTGTTTGTTTGCCCATTCTTTGCTTTTTCTAAGCATAGTGTGAGGGTCAAATGACAGATTTCATGGGAGATACACTGGGTCTCCCAATGCATTTCTCTTGCCATAAAAGCAGCCATGGGCAAGGATTGTAGCCCATTGCATAGGGGAGGGTTGTCCATTGTGCTTTTGTGCTTTCCCCTCTGGGGAAGGTTTTGTATCAGGAAATTAGTGCAGAGAGTGGAATTTAATCCTCTTTTCCATGTGCTGCAACCCTATTTGAAGTTTTCCCACCACCACATGGATGCTTTCAAGGAAAGGAAAATATTTTGTAAGATCCAGTCTCATAATAATATCCTGATCTTAATAAGGCTCCTCACCTATTATTCAAGAAGAGAGAAATAGAGTAATTGTTCCACAAAGTGAAAGGAAATAAAAATCTTAAGACATTATTATTGTTCCCTGAAAATGTAAAACTATTATTATAATAGCAACACAACACAAGCATTGTACTCTGCTGAGTTTTATGCATCTTCCTTCTCTTGGTTGATCTCACATGGCAAATGAGATCAACCCTAAGGAACATCTAGAATAGGATTTAGAAGAATAAAGCACCAGGCAAAAATGGAACCAGCAAATAAAGGCATGGAAAGGCCTATGGGTTCTTCTCCCATTGTTGAAAAGGCAGCTTAAAACTGGGTTTTATCATCCTGCTTTGCCTGCAACCTATCATTTTGTCTGTGTGATCTCAAATCCAAAAAGGGACACCACCTTGGAGCTTTTTAGGCCCAAATGCTGTCGATGCACAACTCTGAGGTTTGCACTCCCTCACCCACTGGCTTGAGCAGTGATGGCAAGTGAAGGCCACCAAAATCTGCTGGCTTCAAGTAGCCTAGTTCTCCCATGTCTCCCTCCCTCCCTCCCTTCCTAGACAAAGCACCTATGGTCTTTGTCCTCTGGCCACCATCATCCTAGGAGCATAGTTAAGCTGAGTAAGCTTACCCACAGGACTCTGGCCAACAGAGATCTTCTTTAGAATGGAAAGCTCACTTATCTCTACCAACAAAGTTCACTCCATCCATAAATGCTTGCAGGTGCCTAAACATCTCATTGGCCACAATCCAGCAGGCACACAGAGTCCTTCCATTCTGTGCTATGGACAGGTGAAAAGAGGATTATTATTATTTTTGTAGATGTAAAGGTGAGTCCTCTTGCATGAAGCATTTATCTTGATGGAATCAGAAGAGCTCCTGCCCATTACTAGACAAACTGAACAGTAAACATACCAGACAACAATGATCCCCAAACTGGGTGTTTACTAGCTGAATCATACATCGAATAACCAAACTGCAGGTAATCTAATTAAGGAAGCAACAACATAACGCTGCCATCTCATGGCAAATCATAAGGTAGATTTCTTCTCATCTATAACAGAAAATCTTCTTTTCTGGATACAGAACATCCATTTTTGGATTTTCTTATAGTGAACCTGGACTACAGTGGTATAAGGGAACAAACAAACAACCATAGCCAATGAGTGCTGACTAGTGGCTCTGCATCAGTGGGGGGAGCAGTTCTGGTGGAATTCCAGGGGGATCTGTACTTGTCCCTCTGCTGTCCAACATTTTGATACATGACTTGGATGAGTCTGTAGAGGGAACACTTCTCTAATCTGAAATGACACAAAGATGGAAGGAACAGCTAAAATTATAAGTGAAAGATTCAAGCTTCAAAAGGATCTTGCTAGAATCTTACTGAGCCAAAACTATCTATCTTATTGTATTGTACTGTACTTGCATCCTACCTTTCTCCAGTGTAGGGGGATCAAGGTGGCTCACAACATGGGTTAAAACAGAGTACTGTTAAAATACAGTTGTCCCTCCACATTTGCGGGTCAAGCATTCACAGATTTTATTATTCATGGATTACTAAATATGTTCTCTCTAGGCATTTTCTGGGTCTTCTGGCACAATTCTATATTATGCTTCTGCCAGAAGATGACCATAGCGTCATGCTGGAGACCTAGAGAGAACACTTGTCTAGTCATTTTTAGGTCCTCCAGTGCAATTCTATGGTTAGTTTCAGGAACTTCATCTGGAGGACCTATAAATACTTAGAAGAGTGTTCTCTTGGGTTAAAAAATAATAAATGGTGGGCATATATTCACGTTTATTCTCACTTTTGCAGGGGCCCTCTGATCCTAATACCTATGAAAGTTGATGACCAACAGTAGTAGTAGTAGTAGTAGTAATAGAATGATAATTAAATAAATATAAGTTTAAGCCGATGGTGAATTATTGGAAAAACAGACTTCTTTTTACAGATTTCTTTTTTACAGATTTCTTTAAACTTGTTAATAGTCTTAACAGCTGTGAGTGAGTGTGTGCGTATTTGGGCAAGCTGTTGAGTGTGTTACAAGCATATAATTCTTAGAATCCTGATAAGTTCTATTTAAGTGTGGGTGTTCATTTTGTTTCAAAGCAACTGAAATTTATGGCTGCATGTAAGAATTGTTGCTGACTAACCCATGAAATAATGAGACCATGCACAGAGATTGATGAAAATATGGGCCACTTTATTTAACTATATCCTGTTTAATTCTTATTACTTAAGATGTGCAACAAAAGGGTGTGCAACCTTGAGTGGAAACAGCTGAGGCAGTAGGTCTCTCCTAAACCCCCTCCCCTGCATCTCCTGGGAGAAACACCTGAGTCCCAGGAAGAGACCCAAGTTGTCAGTTGCTCCTTGACTGGCCATCTACTGGAAGACCAACCCAAAGATCTCCCCCTCAAGTCGCATAATGTCCAGTGAGGTTTAAACCTTTAGGCCAGCCCCAAGGATATTCACCTTCTCATCCCCTGCATCAATTGACCAGCTGGGCAGTTCCAGAGACCTATCCTTCACCAAACAGGTGATCACTGACTGCTGCAATCTTCCCTCACTACCTGCCAGTGACCACCTATTTAAGACCCTATCCTTGAACTAATTACTAACTTCCCCTTCAACAGTGCAGGATAGGCCAAAAAAAAAAACTATGGAAAAGGGGGAAAAAGCCTACCCAACCCATATGTGACCAGCAAGCTTACAGTGGACTTTTTCAGACAGGGCAAAAAAAAGAAAAACAAAAACACCATGGCGGTTGGGAGGAGGACAGTGCTGTCCCACTTCCAGTGCTCTATTTTGGACAATGGCATGCTCCTCCTCTCCTTTGTTCATTCTGCCTCCATCCTGCTTTCGTTTTACCACTGCCACTTTTTATTAACAGAAACTTCCATTAATAAAAAGTGGTAGAGGCAAAACGAAAGCAGGACAGGGGCAGAACGAATGAAGGAAGGGAGGAGGATGGTGGCATCTGAAATGGAGTGCTGGAAGTGGGACAGCATCGTCTTCCTCCCAATCTCCGCAGGTTTTTTTTTTTTTTTACCACATCTGAAAACGTCCACTATGTCAGAGGCAGGAGAGTGGGCCTGCCAAAACAAAGAGAGGAAGAGGGGAGGGGCAGCCAGGACTTAAGAATCCTGTCAAAGCTCCATTCCTCATGCTCTGCATCATGGCGCTTACTGCCAATACATCATATTACATGGCCTCCCCTCATGGGAGGCCAGCAAACTTGCTCCCCTTCAACAAGCTACTCTTCCTCTGTGGGGGAAGGGAATTAGCAAAAAGCAGTAAATGAACCATTATAGTAGGGATGTGTTGCACTGGGGAAGGGCACCAGGGGGAAAAGTCATAAAAAAGCAGAGTAATGATTTTACTGGTTTAAGACTAAACTTTCTGCATTCAGAGAGAGCATTGTTGAAAGGCATCTGGAAGGGCAAAATTAGGCTCTCAGAAATTTGTATGAGAATCTGTCACTAAAACAGCAGACTTCCCTACCAGCTGCACAGCAGTTGACAATGTAGGCAGCCAAGACAGTGAACAAGGTCAGAAAGGAAACAGCCAACACTGACCTAAATGCTGCTAGAAAAAATAATAATACATGAAACAGAACAACTCTGTTTAAATAACACTCAGGTCAGGGCAAAAAGCTGGCTGAAGCTCCTAAACAGAAATAGGAGGTTGATACTTTAAACAAGCTAATTTGGGGTTATGTGCAAGCCATTTATGTCCAATTTGGTGTCTTTCAGAGGGAGAGAATATTGATTGTGGTTTATTATTATTTTTCTCCCTCCCTCTTAAGAATAAATGCACAGAAATCTAATTTAAAGAATCATTAAACAGTCATGCACAAACTTTGCAAAGACGGCTCTTCCAGTGGTGGCTGGTGACTTCCGTGTCAATGCTACAATGAATCTGGTTTGGAATTTAGTCTGAACTTTAAAGGAATTTTCCAAGGTGCTGAAGCCAACTCACCCCAAATAGGCTCAGCACTTGGCTTCCATAAAGCTCAAAGCAAAACCCAACAGAACTCGCTGTCCTATTGACATGAAAGTGACCAGTTACCAACCTGCTTTCGCTCTTGCCCAGCCAATCAGTTTTGTGCTTCCCTTTGAGTTTTTTATTGTTAAATAGTCCAAATGAGCAAAAGTGTGCACCTGCCTCACAGTTTTTGAAAAAGTATGGGAAAATTTTACCATGTTGTTTTTCCTGTTTTGCCCCCCCCCTCCTTCCTAATAGTGTGGATTGGTGCTGGATCCTGTTTAGACAGGTAGGATTCCCAGAGAATTCCATGAGGGGTATTTCCACCGTTTAGATGGGTCCAAAGTTTTAGGGGTGCTAAAAAAAAAAAAAGAAAGAAAGAAGAAGACAATTTTATTCTTTATATTAGACACACATATTTTGGCCTGATAGTATTTAAATGGGAAGTGCAACTTTAGGGAAATGCAACTTTTAAATCACCTGCAAGGACTCCAAAAAGAACACTTTCTGAGCTTGTGCCATTTCTACAAGAAAATGCTGTTTCCTGCAAAGAAAGTGCTATGATTTGTCCAAAATGCCACATGGGAGTGTTGTGGTGAATAAGTTGCAAACTGCAAATAATTTTAAAAAAAAATTGCAGTCTTTGAACATTTTCTTGCAGTGGGAAGAACATTCCTAAAATTACTCATCGATTCCTTCAGGAATGAAATAAGTGAAGAATTACATCTCTAATTGGATGGAATAGTGTGTGTGTGTGTGTGTGTTGTGTAGAGTAAAGAATAGCCAAGAGAGGGTACAGAAAATCCACTTAGGCAAAGGATATGAAATACTTTCAGATTGATGAAAATTTGGCCGAGAGGCTATTTCCACATGATGAGACAGTCTCCCAAAGATTCTCCAATTTGCCCAAGGCACTCACCTTCCCTGGAAGATTGGAACATAAAGGAAATTTTCACACTAGCTATCTGTTCCGTTACAGACAAAGAACAGGGTCGCTAAAAGAGTTTTCTTTCAGACGATGTTCACCCCCTTCCGTGCCCTCAACATTACCATTCTGTTTTCTCCCGATGATATATTATTCATGGGAAGAAGTCATTAATGACCACCCGTTCCATTTCTATCATGGAATCATGGGTGGTCTGAAAGGTGTCCCGTTACTCTCCCGTGATGACAGCTGCAGTGGGGAGGTCCATCCTGGACACTTCTGGGAAGGAATGGGACGCCCAGGTAAGTGGCACCCTTCCCCCCATCCCTGGGTTACTTGTATTTTTTAAAAATATATTTTTGTATTTTGTTTCTTGTTTTGACGTTTTAGGGGGTATTTTTGAATTTGCCACATGGCCGTTCTTTCACAAGAACAGCCGAGATTTGAGTTCCCTGTCATAAATGCAGCCGTCGTAAGGCTGCATTTATGGCTGGCCAGCTTGGGGACAGGGAGAACATTTCTGCCATGGAATGGAGGTAAGTGTGCAAACATTTTTCTCCATTATGCAGCAGGAACGGGAGAGGAGGTGGTGGGGCTAATGGAGTTGAAATTTTATTATTACTTTATCTTGTTGTAAGTGCAGTTTTACTTTAACTGAAGTTCTCTGCAGTGGGTACTGGTATACATAGGTGCACAAGGTCCCAAAAGTTACCCGACCAGCTCACAGCCATCCATTTGAGCTAATTATTCCACCACTGAATAACTGAGATTTAGGCATCACATGGAACCCACCACCTCTTTGAGTAAAACTGTACTTACAACAAGATAAAGTAATTTATGGCTGGAAATCTATACATTTCCAAGCTTGTTATGTGTTCTGTGAAAGAAAGAAAAATGTCTTCAACACTGTGGGAAACATATTGAGTGGTAGCCATGTTGGCCATACAGCAAAATACAAAATCCACAAACAGTGATACCTTTATTGGGCATAAAATACATTATGCATGAAGATGACGATATTAGAGTCATGGACCTATATTCTGTCTCAGATGTTGTCAGTTACGATGAGGGATGGTGTTGAGGGATTTCAATGCAGGCAGAGGGCACTCCCCTTCTTGGCCATGAAGGACTAGAGCCAATATTCAATAAAAGACAGGTAATAAAATTTCAACTCCATTAACAACAGAGATCTAGCTGTCCCTGTCCTGTGCCAAGGTTACGACTCCTTTCTTAGGCTGGGAACATTGAATTTCTCAAGTATTTTATGCTTTGGAGTAAACACTATGAGGACATTTCTTTTGTTTAATTTTTTTTATTGGTGTGTGTATATGTGTGTGTGTGTGCGCGTGTGTAAACATATATAACAAGGCATCAAAAAAAAAAAACAGAAAGAATTATCATAGTTATCCAATTGAAGAGAATATTTGAAAACAAACAAACAAACATAACAACAACAAAAATACAACCATTTGACAATAAAACTACTTATTTATAATCCCCCAACTCCAAAATTTCTGTATGTACAAATATTTATATACATCTGCCTAAAACTTACTTATACTCTAAAAAGACTTCCCACCTACACACCAAATATTTTCGTAAGCTATTGCATACCTATTCATCCTCTATATTACTAATATCTCACTACTATCTATTATCTATAACTGTTAACCCAATTCTTACTATTATATATAAAACATTTCCACCTATTATTATTACACATTCCTATCAATATTCTTATAACAAAATTGATCACTAAAACTTTAATATTTATTTTATTAATTTTTAACTTGTTACTAATTGTTTTCAACATTACAACTTTTAGGTTTTTTTAGTTTTTAAACCCTATTACATACACATTACCCCTACTTTTTTTTCATATATCTTATAACCAGTTCCCAATTATTCATAAATTCCTTTATTGGCTTTCCTTTCACGAAGTTTGTCAGGTTGTCCATTTGTGCCATTTCTGACACTTTTTCTATCCAATCCATAATTGTAGGAATACCTTTAGATTTCCATTGTCTCACGAAGACCAATCGAGTTGCGGTGACTAAATAACTTATTAATGAGCTATGTTGTATTTCTTTCGTGTTTCCTAAATCAATCATGTTTAATAAAAATAATTCTGGATGCATGGAAATTTAAATCCTAAAATTTTTGACATATCTCTATTTATTTTAGACCAGTACCTCTGAGTTTTCTTATACTTCCACCAGGAATGATCAAAGGTTCCCTTCTGCCATCCGCACTTCCAGCAGATATCAGAGGAATGTTTATATGTCTTACCTAGCCTATCTGGGGATAAATACCAGTGGTACATCATCTTATAAAAGTTTTCCTTCACATTAGAAGAGCACATACATTTAATACCTCTATTCCAAGCATCTTCTCATTAGTCACTACGGGGACATTTTAAAAACACATTTCTAAAATGTACACTGACAGGCTTTATATCCTGGATATGGAAGAGCTCAGGGGTTACACACTTATGGAGAAAGACAGAATCCTTCTTAAAGTTTTCTTTAAACCTTTTAACAGCCAGGTAAGCATTTTTCTACAAGCAGTCAAGCATGTTATAGGTATACTGTTCTTAGAAAACTGAGAAGTGTTATCTAAATGTTGATACTAATTTTGTTTCAAGGTAATTCACTGTTTTTGAACTTTTCTCTGTATTTGGTTCTTTAATGAATACAGGACATACACATGCATATCCATAGGGGATATGTTCCTGGACTCATTGTTTATAAGGCAAATTGCAGATAGTAGCAAACCCTATTAAAATAAAGGACTTCCAGAACAAACATACCATAGAGTTGCATTGAAGGGCCTGGCAATTCCTAGAGAGGACACTTCTCTAGGCATTTTCCAGAACAACTCTATGGTATATGTCCCTATTTTTTCAGCTGTGGATAACTGAAACCATGGATGTTGGTCCTGTAATGTGGATTGAAAATGAGTTGACCTGAGAGCCTTCCACACAACGCAACTATAGCATTACAGTTCCACTTAAACTGCCATGATTCCATCCTATGGAAACCTGGGATTGGCAGTTCAGGGAGGGGCTTTTAGAATTCCTATTCAGAGAGTTCTCCTCTGCTGCTTTGACCAAACAACCAATTCCCATAGGATGCAGCCATGGCAATTGGAATGATATCCCTATACTTGTGTAGTGTGAACAGATCCCTAGTGTTCTTGCCAAGCTCTATGGTTGGGACCAAAAGGTTGCCTCCTTGGGCTCCAAGCTTGGATCCATCTGATCAGTGATCCTTGCCAGCCAGCTGGGCACAAAAGCAAGTCCTAAATAGTAAAATGATAAGCAGTTTCCTGAGAGGAAATTCAAGCAGACCAATAAAAAGTTTCAGAAGATTTGAACGGAATCCTTCAGCTCATTTCAGGGAGCTTGACTGAGTCTTGAGTAGGGATAGAAGTGGAGCTGGGGGTGTCTTAGAGATGTCTGGCCAATGAGTGGTGGGAATATTTGGCTCATCAGACAGATAAAAAAGAAATGTTTATTTTATTTGTTTGTTTGTTTCAATTGTATGCTGCCTTTCTCCAAAAATGGGACCCAAAGCGCCTTTCATAAAACAACAGATTAAAAATACAATATATACAATTAAAATTTGTAAAATCAGTATAAAACATATAGAATCTAAAACATACTAGATAAAAACAAGTCCTACTGCTTATACATTACAACTCTGCTTGGAAAGAAAAGTTTTTACTTGCTGTCGAAAAGAAATCAGGGAGGGGGCCAGCCTAGCCTTCCGTGGAAGGGCGTTCCAAAGGGTGGCAGCAGCCACTGAGAAAGCTCTCTCTCGAGTCCTCACCAAGCCAGCCTGGGATGAAGGCAGGACTGAGAGAAATATATATGCAAAATAGTTGAGAACTTTACTCTGAAAAACATGAACTGAATGGGACAGTAACAGTCTGGTCACTTTTAAACCACACAGGCTGGAGCAGTCCCAACAGCTATATATGAGGCATAAAAGTCATTAAGAAAGGTTGATTGTGGTAAACAGCACAGTAGTTATAACAGTGATGTTGGAAACAACAGTGTCTGTTCCAGGAAAAGCTTTGTGTAAGCATAATGCAACTATTAATTACATGTTTATTGTATTTACTATTGCAAAGGCCTTTTTTAAGTATACAGCAGTGGCTGGAATTCATTAAAGGTTGTAGGTTTGATAAATGACAATGACTTTTGACTTGACCGCACACTCTTCCTGGTATTTGCCAGTAGTGAAGAATCCCCTAAAGACAGTTAAATATACAATAATTTGTCTCTATTAAACCAGATGGGAAGAACCAACTTATCATTCAGTGAAACGTTCAGGCCAAACAGCATAACTGCAGTTGTTGACAGAAATATTACACCCACACATTTTTCTGTGCCCAAAGCTAAGCCACTTTCTGTTCCTCCTTCCTAATCCACTCCTTTTTTACCCCTGCTTTCCCTGTTTTGTATACTTATGTAGGAAAGAAGATTGAGAGGATTGTTCAGACACTTTACTGAACAGCCTTGATTACATTACAGTAGCACCGCCGCATCCGCTGATTCACCAACCGCTGATTCAATTATCCACAGTTGGCGACAGCGGGGGGTGGTGATGGGGGAGGGAGGGGAGGAGGATTCTGCATGGCTTCCATGGTGGAAATGGCAATGGAAGGGTAAAGGGAGGGGAGGAGAGGTCTCACTTCCCTTCTCCCTTTGCCCCTGCTCCACGGCTCCATTAGCTCCGGTGACTCTGATGGAGACAGGAGGGCAAAGGGAGGCGAGGTCTTGCTTCCCTTCTCCCTTCACCCGGTGGGATGGCTTCCATGATGGCAATGGCGACTGGGGGGATGGCATTTGCCGTTATCCACAGAATTCAATATCTGTGGGGGGGCTGGAACCAACCCCCCACAGATATGGGGATCCTACTGTACTGCCTCTACTACTTTACAGGATTGTTGTGAGGATAAAATGGAAGGAGGATCTACCTTTCATTGGGGAAGGGTATATGGAAACAGGGTATTGGAAGAAGACTTCCATATAGATATGCCAAGTATGCAGGCTGAGATAAGCATATCTTAACCAGTATGAAAGACTGAACATGGAGAGGTTAAGCCAGCATATGGCAAAGGTTTGGACATTCCATTGTGTCCCTTCTAAATCATAATCTGCTGCATTTCTTTAAGGGACACATAAGTACAAAATACCTTCTCACACCTAGGGACCCCATGGAACTTGGAATTTGCTCATCAAGTTACAAATTCATTGGTCAAATCTTGGACAAATGTTCAAGATGTTCCAGGTGATGTCTGATCAAAATAGAGCAGAGCGACACTACACTTCCCTCAGTCTGGACGCTATCCTTACATTGATGCAGCCCAGAATTGTGTTGGGCTTTTTTTACTGCTGCATCACAATGTTGTCTCCTGTTTAGCTTATGCCCCCCCTAAGACCCCTAGATTATTTTCACATGTGCTTCTTTCAAGGCTGGTGTCATCCATTCTACATTTGTGGTCTTGTTTTCTGTTTTGTTTTGTTTTGTTTCACTGCCTAAATGTAGTACAGTGGGCCCTTGGTATCCTCTGGGATTTGGGTCCAGTACCCCCATGGTACCAAAATCTGTGGATGCTAAGTCCCATTATATACAATGGTGTAGTGAAATTGTGTCCCCCAAAATGGGATAAAATGTCAAAATCAAGGTTTTGTTGGGTTTTTTTGGGGGGGGTATTTTTAAGCTGTGGATGGTTGAATCCATGGATGCTAAATCCATGAATATGGAGGGCTGACTGTACCTTACATTTATACCTTTTGAAGTTCATTCTGTCAACTTTGGCCCAGCTGTCCAATCTGTTAAGCAAATGTCAACTCTTAACTAATCTCAGTTAATTAAATCCTCTTGGTGATGCCAACTAGAGTAGAATGATAGAATCAATGGGACTTACACAACTGCTGTGTTACCATTAAACATTTAAGTCAGTGAGTCTAGAGTAGTTAGGAATATTAAAATGATTCAATCCAGTGTTATGTATTTTGATTTTTAAGCCTGGGTATTTGTGATCCATGTGTGTGGATGTGTGCACACCTTATGCAATCACATGTTGGTTTTAACCTACATGGAGGATAGCAGAGGATAAAATAGATACGTCTGCACCACTGCCACCTCTTAACTTATTTATACATTGCAAAAAAGCTGCATGATTTTTGCACACATTAATAGATGTACTTTTGTCTGTGTACACTTGCGCATGCCAAGGAACATGTAATAATGGGGCAGGGAATCCCTATGAGGAAGAGATGAAAAATCTGTGTGCTCTCTGCTAGACCATTGTCCCAAGAACTTAGTTTAGTTACTTGCTTCTAATGATAATATTTTGCATGAGGAGGAACCAGTATAGAACCCCTATTAATTTTTAAGACTTTAGGAGTCAACTTACAAAACCACTGTAGGTCACTGCTATTATTACGAAAGGTAATGGGAAAACTATTTTTCACTTTTGAGAAATGAACAAACAAACACAGCTTCCTATGTATCTGCAGCTGAATTTCAATGCAAACTTCAGTTGAACTTTGCAGTTGATCTGCAGATAATATCACCATTTATATTTATGAACTACAAGCATATAGGAAATTTAAAATTATCACATCATTGCATGATTAAAATTCAGCCTTATATAAATAACAATTAGGAATGGGAGGATGGGATTTATTCAGTTTTTACAAATGCAAATCAGAGAACCATTGCTTAATGCATAAATTACTATTTCAAACTTGAGATCTACATACTCCTTGCAATAGGAATCAAAGAATAAATGAGAAGTAAGTAACTTGCACTTCCCATCAGTCCTCATGATCCATGATATTGGCAGGGGTTGATGATTCAACATATGGAGGATCAATTGTTACCCACCCTGGCTTAAACCTATTGCCTCCTGTTGTGACAAACAAGTTGAATAACTGAGTTCTCTCTCTGACACCTCTTTTAAGTCCTTAAAACTTTTAAGATACTCCACTCTTCTTTATTCTAGACCAGTGATTCCCAAACTTGGATTCACGGATGTTGTTGGACTACAGCTCCCAGAATCTCTGACCACTGACTACGCTAACTGCCTCCTTTTGGAGGAGGGATGTAATAATGATAATGATAATGATAATTTATTTATATTACCTTTTCCTGAGGGAATCAAGGTGGAGTACAACATAATTATAACAATAAATTATCATAACAGTAAAAGCTCAAAGTTAATAACAATCCCATATCCCATCTCTCACCCCATCATAAAAACAATGTAGAACAATAAAATAGAAATTACACAGCAGAATATATTAAAATTTTCAAATATGAATTCAATAAAATTGCAGATAGATTTTTTTTTTAAATCAGGAAGGCTAATCTGGAAAGGCCTGCTGGAAGAGATCCATCTTAACAGCCTTCTAGGGTGATAATATGACAGATCTCATCTGGCAGGTCATTCCGTAGCCTGGGAGCATCAGATGAAAAGGTCCTCTGGGTCACTGCAGCCAATCTGGTCTTCTTTGGCTGCAACAGGTTCTTCCTAGAGGACCTAAGTGTACGGGGTGGATTATATGGAAGAAGGTGCTCCCGCAAATAACCTGGACCCAGGCCATGTAGGGCTTTAAAGGTTATAACCAACACCTTGTACCTTGCCTGGAAACTAATTGGTAGCCAATGAAGGGATTTTGAGACAGGTGTTATGTGGTCAGCTTTAGATGTACCCGCGACCAACCTGGCTGCCATGTTTTGTACTAGTTGAAGTTTCTGAACTTGGCACAAGGGTAGCCCAATGTAGAATGCATTGCAGAAGTCAAGCCAAGAGGTTACCAGCACATATACTATTGTTTCTAGGTCACCCTGCTCCAGAAAGGGTCGCAGCTGATGTATCAGCCGAATGTAATTCTTCACTAAGTTTCTTCTCAAAAGTAGCAATGAGAAATTTCAGCAATTTCTTCCTGCTGCAAGAAAGTCTTTGAAAACCATGCAGTTTTCAACGGCTATTGGTAATCTGGGACTCAGCTGCTCAAAATTCACAAGGTGGATGTTTTGCACAGAAAACAGCATTTTCTGCACATATTAATTCCTGTGTAGAAATGCTGTTTTCTGTACCGAAAAACACTGTTTTCTACACAGAACAACCACATGTGAATTTTCTGCAGAATAAGTTCCGAACTTCCAAGATTGTTCAGGTTTCTCAATTCTCAAAAAACATGTTCTTGACCATTTAAAAAAATATTTTCAAATATTCTTTCCATACCTGTTTGGAGCTGAAGTCCAACAGCATATGTAGGGGGATATGGGTCTAGGTGTCTAAGGATACCAGAAGCTAAACATGCAGTGGTGGCACTAGGGGTGTTTGGAGAGGCCGAACTGCACCAGGTGACACCATCAGGGGGAGAGGTGACACCAATGTTAGTGACACCACAGTAAACATGAGTCAATAATGTGTTGCAACAGCTCCCAAAGTAGTGGTTTGATGGCCATCTCCTAGGAGTGCTTTAATTGTATATGTTTTGGTATTGGAGTAGATGGTCCTTTTCGACCTTTCCAACTCTAAGATTCTATAATTCTCTCTATAGGGTTGCCAGAGTGAAAAATTGCAATACACAACCTATACTATAAATGGTTGTGTAGAAGGAATTTCAACATGTGTTGCTTATTACCTGTTTGCATAACAAACAATCCCTGTTGAAATTCCCTTTTCTACACAATCCTTGAAGGTACAGTGACCCCTTCCAGTTTTCAGTCTGGCAACCCTAGGATCTCTTCTGGTAGGCCTTTCCAGAATAGATTATCCCTGCCTCGGGAACCCCCCCTCCTTCAGCAGAGTCCCCACAGCCTCCTTTGTTAATGGAACTGAATATCACTGGGGATCTACTATTATTGTTAAATGTATGTATGTGTTTTATTAAGTGCTTTAATTGTTGTTTTAATTTGTAATTTGATTTAATAACTTTTTAAAGGGGGAGGGGAGTATATTGTTTTACTTTGTATGGTGTTTTAATGTTGTTAGCCACCCTGATTGGGTTACCAAAGTGCGGTGTATAAATATTATTATTATTATTATTATTATTTGTGGGAACCACTTCTCTAGACTACATGCCCTGCTTTTAAATGAGATCATCCCTGAATTTTTAATAAAATCGCCTCCTTTCAATCTTCCTCTCAGAGTTTTGCATTGTTGGAGGATGACAATCCAAAGCCTAATTCAGTAATTTGATTCATGATAGTGCTTTACAAGAATTAGTACAATCAAGAAGAACAATTCAGTAATTTAAATCCTGAAAACTCCATTTGATAATTGGTAGAACAACAACAACAACAACAACAACCAGGTATAGTCAGGGGAGACTTCTGAATTCCAATATGTTGTGCCTGTTAAATGACTGAGACACATCTTTCAAAGACTTCCCATTTCTGATGCATTTTGCCCTGTTCATTTTGACAACAAGACTAAATGAGAACCAGCTGGCATGAATGACATACCTATATTAGCATAACATGAAAGCTTTGCTGTATTATTAATTTTCCATATTAGTCTTCATTTCATTGATGTAATCTAAATGCTAAATGATTTAATGTTAGATTGCTTACTAGAAACATGATTATGTTTGTTATCCATAATAGTGATGGGCCATATGATAGGATAGCATATTCACCAGCAGGAACCAGCAGGCAAGAAACAGGCCTGACCAGGTTACAAAAGGGAAAGTATGTTCCTTAGGGAGGGATGAAGATATCTTGCCAATGTAGAAGATAATGTAGAAGCTTGTGTTCATGCATAGGGCTTCATCTGAATACCAGCTGCACTGGCCCGCTTTGAGGCTCTGGAAGAGGGAATTTAATCTAGGCACAGAAGAACTTTCCAAGTTCACACTGGTTTTTAGACATCTGAATTACCTGGCCATGGGCTTCAGCATCACCGTGGTCATTTTCTCTTCCCAGCTAGTTTTAACATTTCTTACCTTGCAAGGCACAAAATTAGCCACTGGTTGATTGGGCTGGATAGGAATTTTGCAGATCCTGGACTCCCACAAAGCAATATTTTGGTTTTACCATTTCATTATATTGTTCTATATTCCTGTCACTGTTTCTAGCTGCAGGTGCTCAAGGCATTAAGCCAGATCCATTCTTTTCCCACTGGATCATCCACATAAAGAATCTTGAGTTTTCATTTCAAGGCCCTGTACCAGTCTGAGGGCTCTCATGCCTGCCATACATCCATTTCCAGGGGCTGCAAATTCTAACAATGTGCACCCTGGTAGGCCTGAGATTTTTGCCACACCTATCAACATTTTCCCAGCAAGTGGGCAGTCCAATGACTCTCTCCTTGCTGCAGACCTCAAGAAACTAGACAAGCTTCACCCAAGACAAAATTCTGTCCATTTTTAATGCACCTCTCTGTATGCATAGTCTAAGTCTCAACCCACACTGGAATAAAACAAAATCTGCCTATCGTGTAACTTGTAACTGTGTTACAAGGCCATTGTACAGAGTACAACAAATAAAACATGGGTGCTGAGTTCATTAGCATTTAATGAATAACAAATTGGCTTGCCTCTGCTAGTAATATGAACTCATCTTCTTCCTGGGTTTTTGTTTTGGTTTGTTTTTGTTGTATTTACATTATCTCCTCTCATGCAAATGAAGGGGATGCACAAACATGATTAGTTGTGGCATCTTTCTCCATAATGAACAACTAGAAGAGGATTGGCAAAATGAAATTGCCAAGCTTTCTGTTCCTCTCCAAAGCAATGATCAAATAGCAATTTGCAGTAGGCTCCAGAACTCTTTAACTTTCAATTTATGTACTGGGACAGGAGGCAAATCTTAAGATAAAGGTTCACTTTATTTTCTTCCCATTTTAAACATAGGTTTGACCTGTGTTAAGCAAGGATGAGCCTCACTGTTATTTTTCTTCTTCTCTTTTCTTCTTAAAACAATCACATCCCCAGTGCATCATGAAAGTGTTCAAAGCCAGTGAAGCTCTGAAAGCTTGCACAATGTATTTTGTGCATTTTGGTTGGCCAATAAAGGTATCAGTTTTATATGGATGTTTTTTTTTTGTTTGTTTGTTTTATTTTGCTGCATGGCCAACATGGCTACCCCTGAATAGGTATTCCTCCTAGGAAAGTTTTGGCTATGTTTTCTCTTTCTCCAGATCATGAAAACTTGGGAGAGCTCATGTTTCGTTTAAGGTTCACAGTTAAGATCTCTGACTGCAAAGATAAAGCAGGAATGCAAACGGAATGTGGTTGAAAGTGAAGGTGTCATATGGAAAGGCCTTCTAGGTGACAGGCAGAAGTGGCCCATGTGATAATATGGCAAGTTGTAACTTACTGTCTCTGAGGAGCAACTGAAAAGTTCATGAACAAAGGTCACCGTAGTCCCCTAATATCTAGGACTGATCATTGTCAGAAAACAGGTTTTTGTTAAAAGAAGAAGTATAAAATACGTCTGTGAAGTGATAACTGGAATAATTTTATTATGTGTATTGTAAATGTCCAAAAGTTTCTGAATTAATTAAAAATGAACCTTATATAAATGAACATATAATTGGACACTGTATAACATAATTCCTCTCCATTGACGACCCCTTGTCGTGGGAGAGAGGCTTGCATACCCTAATGATGTTTTGAGCTATGCTGGCGGTGGCATAATAGCCACCGGTAGGGTCTCCCATGCCAGACAGGTCAAAACTGAAGGGTCTGACAAAGAGCGTCAAAGGGCAGGATGGGCTCTCTAGCCTTATGGCAAATGTTGCTGTCCTTGAGCAATCAGGGATCACCAGCATTGAGGCCATGATACTGAGAACACAGCTGCACTGGGCAGGGCACGTTTCTAGGATGGAGGACCATTGCCTCCCAAAAATAGTACTATATGGTGAACTCGCCATGGGTCAGCATAAGAGGGGCACTCCAAAAAAGCAATACAAGGACTCTCTGAAACAACATCTCAGGTTCGGCCAAATTGATCACCAACAATGGTCCTCCCTGGCCTCACATTGGGAGGCATGGAGACGCACTATCCATAATGCTGCAGCCTTATTTGAGAACTCACACCGAACAAGTCTTGAAGAGGAATGACAATGCAGAAAGAATCAACCTGAAAACATCACCCAAGGAGAACTTCTGCTGTGCTTTCTGCAACCGGACTTGTTTATCTCGGATTTTCAGTCATCAGCGCACTAGCAGAAAGCTCAGGATGAGTCCTTCCTGAATCTTCATTTGAAAAGAAAAGCCAGAGAGAGAGAGAGAGAGAGAGAGAGAGAGAGAACATAATTATAACTAATAGTGAACACTGATGTTATTTACAAGGGACACACCATAGAAGCTGATTCTTATTACTGTAGCACAACAGACAATTCAATAAAAATTGTATTGAACTTCATAGGTAATGTATCTATCCCATGAAGAATTCTTGGTGCAGAATTCTCATACACAATAGTAGAATCGCTAAGACAATTAACAATATTCTTACGAGAATTGATGGTGTAAGTATGTAGGGTTAATGGTTTGATTTAACAGAAAGTCCTTTTATCCAATATTTATGTGAAATGGCAACTGAAAAGGACATAACTAATCAAGAGTCAGCTGAAAATAAAATGAGGTACCAAAGCTTGGAAAGCTACTTTGGGAAGCTAAAACTCCCAGGTGCCAGTTACATGACAGGATAAAATTCGCCAAATTCCGGATTACCGTTCTTTTGCACCAGCAGTGCATACTTCACACAAATGCTTGTTTATTTGGAAGATGCGGCCAGTTTCGGTTTTCATAGTTTACATAGGCAAAGGGGGGGGGCATGGCCTCCAGATGATTAAAGCCAGGCAGGAGGCGGGGAAGGGTCACCCAGGAAGGAAGAAAAGCACAAACAAACAAAAGAATAATGGAGAGATCTGTTGGTCGCAGTACATTCACACACACACTCATACACCACCCAAGTTCACAATCGTCTTCCCTGCCCCCAAAGTGAAGGAAAGCACAAACAAACAAAAGAACAATGGAGAGACCTGTTAGTTGCAGTACATTCACACACACACATACACACACCACCCAAGTTCCCAATTGTCTTCCCTGCCCCCAAAGTGAAGGAAAGCACAAACAAACAAAAGAACAATGGAGCGATCGGCTGGTTGCAGCACGCACGCATGCACACCACCCAAGCGGGGGCTAGCCCCATTCCCAATCATCTTTCCTGCCCCCAAAGCCTTCCTTTGAAACAAACAGGAAGGGCTCAGAGCAGATTTCCCAAAGTGGGCTGCAAGCAGAAGAAGGGGCAAATGGAAGGCTCGGTGGATTTCTCTCTCCAACCCCTCCATCTATTCGGAGAAGGCACAATGGTTACTCCAACCAATCAGGATTCAGCTCTGCTCACACTAATTTGAAAACGTCACTGCAAGTTCACACAGACATTTGCGAATGGTAAGTTCACACGACCAATTGTGCGCATTTTCACAAACTTTATCAAAGAAGTTGGGAAAACTAGTGAAAGCTGATACTGTGTGGCTTATGGTTTTTCGCTCCCCCTCCTTCTGAAAAGGGTGCTGTTGCTTCGAAATGCTGGGAACTATCAGGCTTCTTGTCGCATTATTTGAGGATTTATTTTGCCATGTAAACGGCCCTGCAGAATCCTCCAGCCAACATAGTCCTGGTTTGCTTAGCTTGAACTATCTCACAGGGTTTCAGGGAGGGGAGATAGAAACCCAGGTACCCTGCACTGAGCTCATTGAAGGAAAGATGGGACATGAGTGTAAATAATATATAAACTAAAAGAATAAGAGATGAAAAAAAAATGGGGACAATGTAGTATTCTACTCACCCTGTGTGGCAGCTTTGAATATGTTCTGTATTGTTCTGAAATACACACACACACATACCTGTATATGTGAAGCCAGAGTATTATGTAATTTATCTTCTCTGTGTTGATGGTTTAAAGTTTCTAATAAGCCTAAGGCAGCAAAAGATGGTGGCTTCCCTATCAGTGGCGCAGTGAAATGACTTCAGGTTTTAGTCTGAACATTAAATGAGCTATCTAAGGTGCTGAACCTACTTGGGAGATAGGGTTCAGACATTTGGATAGCTCTTTTAAAGTTTGCACTAAAACCCAGAGTGGATTCATTGCTCCACTGACACAGGAAACCCCAGGCATACAAGATGACTGTAACAATCATCTGAAATTCAAACAGTAAGAAATAGGGATAGATTTTTAAAATTAAATTTGCTTTTATTTCCTGTGAACAAGTTTATTCCATCCAGTTTCTGAAACAGTTCACAAATATGTTCACACAGTCATATCATTTTTTGTACACAATTTTCACTGGAAACTTGATTTTTTTTCCCTTTAATATATGTCTCTTTCATTTTGCATAATGTATACATTTTTTCCTGTATCTGTATCAGAGATGTGCATTTAAAATTTGGAGAAGTGTGAAACATAAAGGATAATTACATTTAGTTTGATTAATTTGCAGTAAAAATGCAAAGAAATCTTACCAACTTTTTTTTCAAACAAGCTGAGATATGTAGAGAGTTAATTAATTCATATTACATTTTCCACCTATTACATAGTTATGAAACAATTTGTGCTTTTCCCCCCACCAAAATTTCCACAATTTGCACAAAATCTCGCTGCACAAATCTAGCATCTTTTGTCTTCATGAAACAACACACACACAGCAAGCACAAAAGGAGTGCCAGATTGATCCAAAAGAGACAGGAGTTTATCACATGAGGTTGAAATCATGCAAATTCGACAGGATAGTAGCACAAATGGGTTCCTGTTATTGGAAGATGTTGTCATCCTCATGTGGTCCATGTGTGCTCTACCTGTTAATTACACATAACTTTTGTTTGATGGGAAAAACCTGTCACTAGCCCTCAATATTGCTTTTTTCACAGTATAGTTGTCCCTTCATATTCACTGGGGTTTGGTTCTGGGGCCCCCCCTCATGGATACCAAAATCCATGAATACTCAAGTCCCATTATATGCAATGGCATAGCAAAACGGTGTCCCTTATATAGATGGCAAAATCAAGGCTTGCTTTTTGGATTATTATTTTTAAAAGAATATTTTCAAGGTGTTAATACTTAAATCCATGAATAACAAGTCCGTGGATATGGAGGGACAACTGTATTGATGAGTGTGCAAAATCACGTCCTGCTGTAATCATGTGGTTACAGTGTGAATGGGCAGTCCACTTTCCCCTGTTCCCTTTCCCAATGAGAACACATAATTAAACTTCCACAGGAGAATGTGAAGAGGACCAACGGGACACTATTTTTGTGAACTGTAGCCTTTGCTTTGTAGATTTTCGTTGGTTTAAGTGTTCATTTGTGAAGGTTTTTTGTTATGTACCATATATTCCGGCGTATAAGACGACTTTTGAGCACTCAAAAGTGCCCTCCAAAATCGACAGTTGTCTTATACGCCGGATATACTTGCTTCACCTGCCTGCCTATCTCCTGCCTCTTCGCAAACGGAGCGAAGAGGCAGGAGACGGGGCAGGGGGTAAAGCAAAGTGCTCCTCCCTTCCCCCCGCCCACCCCCCGTGCATCCACCCCCCTTCCCAAAAACCGTGGACCCGTGACTTTTGGGAGGGGGGGTGGCTGGGAAGACCCCTCCTCCCTTCCCCCGCCCACCCCCCGTGCATTCACCCCCTTCCCAAAAGCCGCAGACCCGCGACTTTTGGGAGGGGGGGTGGCTGGGAAACCCCCTCCTCCCTTCCCCCCGCCCACCCCCCGCGCATCCACCCCCCTTCCCAAAAGCCGTGGACCCGTGAATTTTGGGAGGGGGGTGGCTGGGAAGCCCTCTCCTCATTTCCCCCCACCCACCCCCTGCACATCCACCCCCTTCCCAAAAGCCGCAGACCCGCAACTTTTGGGAGGGGGGTGGCTTGGAAGCCCCCTCCTCCCTTCCCCCCGTGCATCCACCCCCCTTCCCAAAAGCTGCGGAACCACGACTTTTGGGAGGGGGTGGTGGCTGGGAAGCCCCCTCCTCCCTTCCCCCGCCCACCCCCCGCGCATCCACCCCCCTTCCCAAAAGCCTCAGAACCGTGACTTTTGGGAGGGGGGTGGCTGTGAAGCCCACTCCCCCCAGCCACCCACCCTCCACCCAGCCACCCCCCTTCCCCAAAGCCTCGCTTTGGAGAGGGGGGGTGGCTGCAAAGCCCCCTCCGCCCATCCACCCATTCACCCTCCGCCTAGACACCCCCCTTCCCCAAAGCCTCGATTTGGAGAGGGGGGTGGCTACAAAGCCCCCTCCGCCCATCCACCCATTCACCCTCTGCCTAGACACCCTCCGTTCCCCAAAGCCTCGATTTGGAGAGGGGGGTGGCTACAAAGCCCCCTCCCCCCAGCCACCCATTCACCCTCTGCCTAGCCACCCCCCTTCCCCAAAGCCACGCTTTGGAGAGGGGGGTGGCTGCGAAGCCCCCTCCCTCCACCCCCCCAGCCAGCTGGCCATCCCGCATTCCCCAACCCACCAGGAGACTGGGCAGCCTCCTGTTGGTTGGGGAATTGCGGGTGGAGGGAGCCCAGAAGGAGGGATGGGGCTGTGGAGTTAAATCCCTAGATTCGCTCCCTCTCCCTTGACGGTCAGGAGAGGGGGCGAATCCCAGGGTTTGGCTCCATGGCCCCGCATCCTCCCTATGGAGCCAAACGGGGCATGTTCGCCCCTTTCCTCCACCTTCGAGTCCAGTTTGACTGGAAGGTTGAAGAGAGGGGCGAATGTTGCCCTGCCAGCTGATTCTATTCGCTTTCCCAACTCACGAGGAGATCCTCATGAGTTGGGAAACAAAGAGGATCAGCTGGCAAGGCTCCCCCAGCCAGCCAAATTGGGGGGGGGGTGGTCTTATCTGGCGAATATAGGCCTAGGCCTAGATTTTTGGCTGGAAATTGGGGGGGTGGTCTTATACGCACAGTCGTCTTATACGCCGGAATATACGGTATTTGTTTTTTTGTGTTTTTCACTAAAGTTGCATCTTCTTCCTAGAATAGCCAAAATCTGGCCAATGCAAAATTATGGAAGTAAGAGAATATTTTTCTTAAACGTGCATGCGTGGACCAGCATGAAACATTAATACTCTGACATTAGAAGCCAATACAAAGAGAAGTGTTACTATAGTGCAAGCTGAAATCCCGTTTTTAAACTACTAGTGGTAGTTGTGCAATAATTCCATGGCACTAGTACTGGACAATTATAGCCATGTGCAATAATTACTGCAATCATCCCACTATATTTCTGTTTTCCTCAGTCATGGAATTACAGCATTTTTAGATGCTAGTCTGACAAATCCACAAACACAGCCAACACTTTCAAATTTTACCTGTCCGTACAACAAGGCAACAATTATCACACCTTAGCTATGTCCCTTCTTTAATTTTATATTTTATAGTTATAAATGTGTGTCCCTCTTAGTTCTGCTGGCCCTCTAGGTGGCTTTTGATAACATCGTTCTTTTAAAAAAATATTTTATAAAATCAACTCTATTATCTTTTCACTCTTAAAACCACCACCACCACAACAAACAACCACAAAAACCAAATAAACAACTAAACACCATTGGGGGGGAACCTAACATTGTTCTTGATGGGACTTGATGGGAGACACTCAGCTTTATTTTTCCTTTCCACCTCAATCCAAGAAAGCTGTCTTGGTTTTAAATGAGCGTCTGCCATCAGTAATGGACTGGATGAGAGCCAAAAAATTGAAACTTAATCCAGACAAACCAGAGCTGGTCCTGGTGAGTCAAAAGGGAGATCCTAAAAAATAGGGATTCAGCCTATGCTGGATGGGGTTATACCCATGCCCCATTGCCTGGAATCACAAGTTTGCAGCTTGGGTAGACTCAACTCCAAGCTTGGAAGTCTAGATCTCATAGCTGGTAGTTGTGCTAGATGGCAAGTCCCCGGGTGTCCAGATGAACATTTCACAGATGAAACCTGGGATGTGTGTGGCCAAGCAACATCAGAGTATGCTAAAGGTTGCAAATGTTATTAATGAGGAAGAACTGGCTAGAGGAGCACACAATTTCCTTGTTGCATCCTCTACTAGCTGCAGGTCCAATTCAAGGCACAATTCAAAGTGCTGATTAGGACCCATAGACCCCTGTTGGTCTCAGGCCCAGGTTATCTCAAGGACCTGTTCTCCCATATACCATGGAAGGGGAGAGTAAGGCAAGCATTTGAAAGAAAACAAGCTTCCTCCCTCTTCAATATGACACCTTTATACTGCTGTTTTCTTTTTATCTAGCTGTATCTGTAGACCTGATGACAACCCTGTAAAGTAGGCTGGTGGGTTTTTAAATGCCTCCTCCCCTTCTCAGTGTTCCACACTTTTCCCGGAAGTGCTGAAGGTGACTTGCTCTGCTGCCCTGCCTCCACCACTGCTAGTTGACTTTCTGGGTCCAATCACAGCCCATGACTGGTGAGTGAGAGGAAGGAGGTGCCCTTGCGAGGCTGGGGGTGTAGATGCAGATTGAGTGGCAGGAGTGGGTTGTGAGGTGGAGAGGGAAGTCGCATGTGGGTGGTGATTGGTTGGGTGTGTTTTCTAAGCAGCCAGTCAGCACACTGGGAAAGGCAACATATCCAAGTGTGTGTGTGTGTGGTTATGTTTTTTATCAGTTTTAATTTTATTGATAGTTTGTTACATTTTAAACTTTTGTATGAGGTAATTTTTTAGCAATGTTTGTTTGAACTGTTTTAAGTTGCCTTGAGTCCCAAACTGGGAAAAGGAGGGATGATTATGATCACCACCACCACCACCATGTGTTTCATTTGTAGTGATGAAAAACTTGCATGTTTAACAAAAAGGTACATAGACACAGCAGTGGGGAAAACTTCAGCATTTTCATTTCTGCGTTTCATTAACAAACACAGAAAAAGTATCAATCCTGGTCAATATTCTATAGCAGCTACTTAGTTAAATATAGCTACTTAGTTAATTAAGTGACAATACTGGTCTTACTACTCACTCAAAACCTGATGGAAACCTCATTCACCTGTGCAGGGCTCAACACTGGAATGGACATCCTTCCCACCCACCCACCCCTACAATGCAGCGGATGCACAGTAAAATAGGTTATGGGAGGTGGTTATGATTCTGGAAATAGAATCACAATCATGACTGCAGAACAATCACAAATACTGTATGGAATAATGACTGTTCTAACTCCCTCCCTAATCTACCTTACTGGTGGTTGGCCAAGAGGGTTAAATACATTCTGCTAAGTAGCTGGTGTAGAACACTGGCCCCATTTGGATTTAAAATGACATTTTAAAAAGAATCTTAACTCAGCAAGATCTCACCAGTGGAGAAAATGACAGAATCAAAGGTGATGAGCTGCTGTATCAGATGGCTAACTTTTGTTCTTATTTTAATATCTCATTCTCTTTTATGTTCTGGATTTGAAGAGAAACAAATTTGAAATATGACCAGGACTTTCTCTTTTTCATGGGAATCCTATTGGCTCCCTAATACAATCAAAAGCTTCCCACACATATTTCTCTTATCCTCCCGAGGCTGCAAACAGTTTAAGCAAAAGGGGGGGAAAGATGTTGAAATCTGAAGTCTTTAATACAAGATTCCATGCCTACATGATCTGCAACAGGGAAAAAAAAAAACAACAACCAAGCCTTACTTTTTAAAGTGCAAATTAAAAACCACCATAGCAGAATATGTCACCTGGAGAGGGATGTTTTTGGTTTTTTTTTTTTTTTTTTTATGTTGAAGTCTAAAAAAGTAAAAGATCACAAGATCAAAGCACTAAATATAACAATAAAAAAAGGCATAGAATCAAGGTAGAAAAAAACCCCAAAGACATGATAGGACATGTGATAGAATTATATGTTCTTGCATATGTGTGCCCAGTTGTTTCTTCTCATGCCTTGCTATATCTTGTACAATGGGTGTTACATTGTTAAATACTTTGGAAGCCTTGGGGTTTGAGGAATTAGCTGCTGCTACAGATGATGCTTCAGCTGCTGCTGCTACAGATAATGATGATGATGATGATGATTTTATGTGCATGTTTCCAATGTGCATAATATTGTGGGTGCATCCACAGGCATCATTCAGTTTAAGTGAAACAGATTTCCAAGGGTGCGTTTACACGGCAGGTTTTATTGCGATTGGTTTGGAGATGGCCTTTGCAGTCAGCAGCTCTGCAGCTTGGGCCAAGGCACCCTGGATTTTCAGGGAGAAAGTTTTTCCGGCCTCGCCCGCCAGTTCCACTGCGACTGTGCAGGCAGGAGGAGATGGAAAACACCAGGAGGCAGGGAGACAGAAGCCCTCCATGGGGTCATCCATGTCCCGCTTCACCAAAGCCTCCCACTCGCCTTCTGAGCCCGTTTAGGGTCATCACATACACATATACATCTCACCCTCCCGAAGTGGTTAGCAGCTGATTGCTACTGCATCTCCCTCCCTCACTTCACCTCTTTCAACCCCCCCCCTTCATCATAACAACCAATCACAGTGCAGCTCTGCTGTAACTGTATCGGGAAGATTGCTGGTAATTCACACAGCCCTTAGCAAAATGGTTGTTTACGCAATCAATAATGTGCTAAGTTGTGCTACTTTTCAAATAAGTTGGCAGAAGCAGTGACATCCCCTGTCACACTATATTTGGTTTTTTTACTTTCTCCCCTTCTGAATGAGGCGATACTGTGGTGCGATCTGTGGGAACAATGTGCAATCTTTGCGGTATATTTAGGGGAATATTTGTCTGTGTAAATGCACCCCAAGTCAAGTCCTGTTGGGGGAAAAGACATTTGCTGGGCTTAAAATTCTAACATGTACCAGAATTGCATTTGACACTCCCTATGTGTTTTGCCTTTGGGGCAAAAAAGGTGTTTTGATTTAAAAAAGGATTCCGAATAAAAATTAAGGCCTTGGCAGGTCCAGGGGCCACAAAAACAGCCTTGGAACATACACAGCCTGCAGGGTGAAATTTTCCCCACCCTGATCTAGGCTAAGCAAAGATCCAGGAAGTGTACAACAAGAGAAGCCAGCAAACCTCAGACTGAAGCCAGATTTTTCACACGCGTGCAAAATTTACATGTGGAGGAGGCAGAGGGGGGTTGAGCTTAAATCCCTCTAGCCCCACCTTCTGCTCTCCTAGCAACAGCAGATGGGCTGAGGCAAAGTTAAGGCCTCCATCCTGCACTCCCTCAAAAGGGGTTCCAACAGCACAGTTGCAACCATGCTGGGAACCCTATTTTGTGCAGAAAATAGCATTTTCTGCAGAGAAAGCAGGATTTTCTGAGCATAGAATATTATTTTTTTCTGTAGAAGAAGTCTTGGACTTTGAAGAAACTCATCAGTCCAGGATTCTTCTTGTCATGTTTTCTTGTCAAGAAAACAATTTTTCAACACACACACACACACTTCCAAGAATTATTTCCATCTCTAAAAACAATACAGATAGAAAATACTAAAGCTGACATCCTCCACTGGGATTGGATCTTTGTGTTGAATGCAATGTTGTACAACTGAATGTGCAACCAAACTCACACATGCAGGCTTACTAACATGGTTTCAACAGGTATCAGTGGATACACATGGGCCAAAAGTATGCATCTCCAGAGCATCATATATGCAACCTCTTTCTGGAACTAAGCAGATATTATACAACAAACAAACAAAAAATCCAACCACTTCAGTAGATGTGCATAGAATATCAACAAGATTATGGTTAATATGAACAGATCTTAGAAGTAACAAGTTACAAGTAACTCTTTGTAACTAGTTACATTTTGGAAAAATAGGCGAAATAAAGTTACATTTTAAAACTAAGAACAAAACTACTTTGCTGGTATAACAAGGAACATTTTCTAGCTACTTTCAAACATTATTTTTGAAGAGCAATTTAAGCCTTTTTAGGACCATGTTGACAGGAATTTTAGAAATTTTATGCAATTGTTGTAACAAACCTTAAGTGCTTTTTTAAACCATAGAAAATAACCAAAAAGTAACCATCATCACAAGTAACACATTACTTTCCCCAGTACGGTAATGGAGAATAACAGATTTTTTCCAATCCCAAACCCTTTAATGAATAATGGGAATGAATTGCCTTTAAAAAAAAAAAAGATTTCTGAGCTCTGAATTTACATAAAAATTAGAACTCTTTAAATTGTATCACTTTTGAATGTCATATTCTTCCAAAGAAAAAGATGAAGATGAAAGGCTTATCTATATTGGCAATATACCCTGTCTAGCCCCCATCTTAGAGCCTTGTAGTCCTGACAACGCAGGGTTTTTGCCCCATTCCACCCCCCAGGCAGTCCTGACAACCCCTGGGTAAAAGATGGGGCTAAGATGTGAAGAAGATGGGGTATGGCCCAATAAAACATTTTAAAATTCTTCCCACCAGCAAAACACTGCAGCTGCTCCATTGATATTCTGCAGCAGGAAAGTGTCCCACAGCATTTGACCAAGGCTGGTCACATGCAGGAGGCCTTGGTCACATGTTGTGGGCCAGCTTTCTAACTTCTAGAAGACCGAGGGAGACTATGGTGGTTGCAGCAATGGGCCGGCATGCCCATTTGGACTTCCTCCCATTTTTTGGAAGGAATGGGGGAGGAACAGGCGTGTTCTGTGGGCTGGTGGGGAGTATCCTGACCCATGTAGATAAGCCTGAAGACAACAGTGAAGGGGATGGAGAAGGAGAAGTGGCGGGGGGAAGAAGGGGAGGTGGCAGCATATCATTAAGTCAAACAACTGCATCTGTTTTGTTACTAGAAGCCAGGAAAGTACATTATACCACATACCACATGGTTTTCCATATTATATATTATTCCATGTGTTACACCTGAAGACTATAAAGCTCAGGGCAGCAGGAGATGAGGTTTACAGAACTGTCTGATAAGGACTGACAATTTTATGCCACAGTATTCATCACCCTCCATCTTATTATTTTTCGACAGTGCATTAAATAGCTGTGCAGGTTGTATTCCCTGACTGTCAGGGAATGTTTATCCCTTACTGGTGTTGTTTTAATTCTGTCCCTAATTATTCCAAAATTTATTTCCCCATAAAATCCAGATTGATGAAAGGCTACATAGGTAAACAGCAAGAAAAGTGCTTCTAAATTCACTCAGGGCTTTCCATATAAAACAGCTGGGAAACAGTCTAAACAGAAAACTGCACAAAACATACTGTAAGAATGTAAATGTGAGAAAGATGACAACAAGTGAGGATGCTGCTGTAAATATGAAGTTAATAGGGAATAATGGGTTTAAGGGAGCTTCTTCCAAAGGGATTGTTTTCATGCTAGATGCACATCACAACACATTTTTCTAGTTGTAATAACACAGGATATTGTGCGCATTTAAAAAAGTAATGCCAATAAATTAAATTTTGACATAATAATATTCATTTCTGAGATTAAACCTTAAACTTTTCTGGTTCTATTACAGTTCATTTATCATAATACCCTGGAGCTATTTGTCTTTTAATTTTTGCCATATTTGATAAATCAGATCACATTGTCTTGCATGGCTTTTCATTGCATTTCCATCTGATTTACTTCTTCCACTATTTGGTAAAGTACATTTAAAAACAACAACAAAACCAAACCCCTGAAGGGCTACCAGATGGTATAACTGCTGTCAAATCTGTTTATATTTGAAGCAAGCAAGGTTTAAAATTAGCATTTTCAGAGAGGGACAACAAGAAGTACACTATGTATGCAATTACATGTGTGTGAGTGTGTGTGTGCCCTTTTTTAAATAGTTTGGGAAATTGTTTGATAGATTGTGCAACCTTGTAGGTTTTCATACTGGATGTTTCTTTAAGGGTTCCATCCAGCATCACATGAGTGGGCATCCACTTGCACAATGAACCTTTCCTATCTTTTCTTCCCTCTTTCCTGATTTATATGCAGAAAGAGAAGACCATTCATATTCTGGGAGAAGGCAACAATTGGTCATCACATACACACCACAAGACTTCACTCTGTATGTCCTGCTGTTTCCAGTACCATGCATATGTCTACAGAATTTTCTCAAAAAACTTTCACAATAATATTGAAAAGCCGTGGGATCCTGGAATAAGACAACTCGAGTTGAAACCTGATCTGAGGCACCACAGATGAGTAGTTGTGTCAATTTGTCTCCTCTCTAGTACTAACAAAGGAGGTGGCTGAGCACTTGAAAGTCCCATGCCACAAGCTGGAAGCACTCAGTTTATCTAGGACTTAGAGTTCTGGGTTGGCAAAACCTAGATTTCCTGGTCTACACATCCCAGACTAAATTGTGCCTCATGAATTTAATTATCAACCAATTTTCATATTTCTCAAATGTTCCAATAGTCTTCAGCTCTAAAAATACAACAAAATACTTTTTTTTAAAAAAAAATGTGAAAATACAGGTATTTGTAGAAAAGTGCATTTGTATTTCTAGATAAATAAATGTGCATTTCATGTAGCAAAGCATACTGACAAATTTTCTCATCCTTGATTCATTGATTCACACAGGGCTTGAGTACGAAGGTACTATAGCCTGTCTTTCCCCCCATCCCAGAGCCCTGCAGCCCTAACAATGCAGGGCTTTTGTCCCATTCCACCCCTGGACAGTCCTCACCACTCCCAGGGCAGATATGGGGCTCCGATGGGGGTAAGGCAAGGTAGGGCTCAATATGACATTTTAAAATAATACCTCTTTTAATCTGTTACCACTAGCAAAAATTCAATCAGGCCCCACATGTCTACACGAGCCCATCCTGTCAAGCTGGCCCTCGCTGCTGCTGGCTCTTCTAGAAGGGAGGGAGGAGTCCTGCAACATATGGCTAATGCTGGTCACATGCAGGGGGTCTTGGTTGTATGTTGCAGCTGGCTTCCTTGATGCCAGGAGAGCATGGAAGATGGCGGCAGCTGCTGTAGTGACAGAGCTAGTGTGCCCATCTACACCTCCTCCCATTTCATACAGGTAACAAGGGAAACAACAGGCTTGATCCACAGCCAGGATATGCTGTCTGGACCTCCTCCCATTTCATACACATAACAGCAGAACAATGGGTCTGATCCATGGCCAAGATATGCTGGCAGGGAGCTGGTATATCCTGGCTCATGTAGATGAGCCCACAGTTAAGAAAATGATCAGCATCATGATATCTCTTGAATGTCAAGACACATTTGCAAACATCAACAGTACTTGTATGAACAATCCCCCCACCCACCCACCCCAAAAATCCCAAAATAAGAAAAAATCATTGGAAAATTAGCAAAATCTCTTGTAATCTCAACCAGTGGGGAGAAAACATTTTACATCCTTTGTTCTTGCAAATGAGAACCGAATAAGTGAAGGTATATACCCCTAATTTCATGAGGAAAGAGGAGGGAATGTGATTAGGGGTGACCAAATGTGGCTGTGACACACAAAGTGACATTTTATACACTGGGGCATCCCTCAGTTTTGTTTTGTTTTTAACCAGTCCCCAAACCCTTCACACTTTTATCTTTCAGATCCTCTGACAGTCCAAGGTCCCGTCTACACGATTTAAATAATACGTACGGCGTGCGCTTCAGTACAAACGGCCGTTCGGATGCACACAAATGCAAAAGAGGGGGGCCCCAGTTTTCCACCCTGAAATACGCACACACGGCATTCGGGAGGGAAAGCGGATCGTGAAGAGAAATCCGTACGCCATTCGGATGGCTGACGGGTCTGTACGGTCCATTCGCACACATACGAACAGGCAGGGTAATCTGATTGGCTGGCTGAGTAGAGGGGCTGGGGAATTGGGAGCGGCCGCCATGTTGGTTTCCCGGCTAGCGAGCGTCCGGTAAGTCTGTTAATTTATATGTTTATTTATTTTTATTTTATATTGTAAATATGGAAAACCGACTGTCCGCAAACCAGGAACCCTTTAAAAAAAAAGCGGCAGGAGATTTAAAACTGCCGCTTGGCTTGCTCGCTCCAGCCAGCTTCGGGAAGAGGGAGACATACGAAGCTTAGGGGGCTTAAAAATCGTATAGCCAGTTCGTATGCATCCGAACGACAGGCTGATCGTATTTTTTGCCCCCCATATGGATTTTTTTATGATCGTATAGCTGCACCCCAAGTGAGACTCTTGTTTCAACAGAAGACATTGCAGTTACAGTATGAACAGAAGGATTAAAAGCTACTAGTAAGGTCTATTTAACGAAGGCTGGATTCCTGTCAAGCAGTTATGAATGTATAACCTAGAGTTACACATATATCATTGGTTTGTATTCCGATCCCTATGGTTTCCCTAGTTTAGGGGACACATAGGGCCATGAAATTCCCCCCAGTCCCCTCTTACCAGGAAACAGCCATTGTGATCAATGGGGGAGGGGTCCATTCCACTGTCTTCCAGGCAGCATCTGATTGCCTTTCTTGCCTTTTCCCTTGCACAAGCAATCTCCAATGTGAAAGAGAATTGTGATACAGACCTGTTTCTGCCTGTTGCAATGGAGCTCCCTCACAGAAGGGATCATGGGAGGGAATGAGAACATCAGTCAGCTGTTTCCTGAGTGGGAGGAACAGACCCCTGTCAATCACAATGGCTGCTTCACAGTAAGTGGAGCTTGGGATAATTGAGCCAGGATTCACTGCATAGCTGCATAACTATGGTGGTTACTCATTCATAACTCTCCAGCTGGATTTCAGCCCTGTATGAGATGTTTCCCCAAGACATGCTATCAACTTGTCAAAAAAGTGTGACCTTCCACAAATCGTACTTATTTAAGATTTATCATTAAAGTGAATTTCTCCAATCCATACTATCAAATGCTCCATAGATACAATCAAAAACTGTGCTAACAGAGGACACACTTAGTTAGTCCTCTGGCCGAGCTGCAACGTTAGAAAAAGTTTTCCCATTAGCTGAAACACCTGCAGGATGCTGATCTAGTTTGAATTGAGAAATTAAGGGCAGCTTCTTTAGAAGTATCATTTTCCCTATCATTCGAGAAATACTTGTGAGTATTCTTTGTATTATTGTAGCTGCTTTTGCTACCGTTGCATGTTTTGTTTTGGGTTTTGTTTTTGTTTTTTGTAGTTGTCATTGCTGTGAGTTCTCTCCTTCTTCCTCTTCTTTTTCTTTTTAAACAACACTGCTATAGAGTTTACAAGCATCTCTTTTTGTTGTCAAAACCTCTGTTCAAAAATCTTACCAAGAGGTAATTAAAAGCAATCCAAACTTAATAAAAGTGTATCCAGCCTGGACATTGTGCCACATTGAATAGAAAGAGCCATACCTCTGACTAAATACAGCAGCACCCCCGCATTCACTGATTTGCTATCCAAAGAGTCAATTATCTGCAGAAAGAGACAGCAGGAGCTGGTTATCCACGGATTTGGTTATCCATGGGGCCCCGGAACCAATCATGGATATGCGGCTCCTACTATATGCCTTGGTTTGTGCTCTTTCTGTACCTTGATCTCACATTCAATTGTAATGTGCAAATGACTTTGAGATATGGTCAGATTGTATGACTTTTGTTAAGTAGGGGTGGAGAAATCTGTCAAATTTTTCATCTTCTCCAACACTTTTTTAAAAATGAAGCCAAGCAAAATCCTTAGCCATTTTTAATAAGGAAGGGCAAATCTGACAATTTTCACTTTCTCCCATATTGATATTTTGGTCAATTTCCTGTCTGAAAAAAGACTTAAAATGAAATTCTCACCCCTCAGTGCTGGTAAATGAAAAGATGTGTATGTTGAATGAATGTGGTTTAATATTTTCCTCCTCTAGCCAAAGACAGGATAAACACATGTGACACTGTGTGTACTCTCTTAATAACAGATGGAGGGGCTATGCATGAAAAGACAGTACAGCAAGTGATGATGGGATGTTTGTAGACATTGTTCCTGTACTTGTTGGAAGTGCAACAATGCTTAGCACTGAAGAGTCAAGAATGCCTCAGAGTGGGTAGTAATATTAGGGTTAGATAGTTAGCATGACCCATAGTCCTCCTGCTTGTCTACCTATCCTGCTCCCTCTGTGATGTAAACTGATACTCTTAGGAATGTTTCCACCTCTTCTCCTCCCCAGAACCCTCTCAGCTCTCCCTAGAAATGTTGCTAGCTTAGATTAGCACCTGAGTAACTTTCCTGTCTTCCAATGGAGCTCTATAATAAAGCCTTAGTTTGTTTCTCTAAAGCCATTGGTGTTTTTGCTCCTTAAATCAGGATCTGTAACTGACAGCTGCATGCATGCATTCACTATCTATCAGTACTATCAGTGGGGGGCAGCTGTTAGTATGCCCTATTACCCCATCCCAACAGTATCTCATAAATGGAAATGTCCCTGATTGGTCTAGCCTCCCTTTCTCCTCCCCACCGCAAGGGGTGATGGGAAGAAGAAAGGGAAGATGGCGGCCCGCATGACGGACCATGCGGCTGGCCCTTCCCCCCTCCCCCCCTTCCTCCACACCCGCCCCGCCCAGGACAGCGCCTGACGAGCGGGAAAAAAGGGGGGGCAGAACTGGAAGGCTGCTTCTTGGGGCTGCCGGCCAGGCTGCAAACAGGCCCGCCAGCCAGCAGCGAGCCCCCTTCTTGCCATTATATTTCTAGACACATCCCAGGTCACTGTGACCTACGCGTCGCTGGCACAGCTGGTGGGTTATCTGCCAGCCATATGCCATTCCAGCTATGAAGCACTGCTCTTTGGCACTGCATACACGATTGCCTTTTTCGGGGCCCTGAGGGTGGGGGAGGTGGTGTGCTCCTCCAAGACGGATTCTTTGGGCAAGGCACTGCAGGTCGGCGATGTTTCGTTTGGTGAGCATGACTTGTCCATTCACATCAGGCACTCGAAGGCGGATCAACGTGGCCGTGGGGCCACCCTGTGGCTTCGGAGGGTCGAGGGTTCTTCTCTGTGCCCCGTGGAGAGCATGAAGAAGTTTCTGGAAGTGCGGGGGCAGAGGCGCGGCCCCTTGTTCAAGCACCAGGATGGGATACCTCTCACCAGATTCCAGTTCACGAGTGTGTTTAAAATGGCCATCAAGGGTTTGGGTCTGCCCCCAGAGGACTTCACCAGCCATTTCTTCCAGATTGGGGCAGTGACCATGGCAGCGGAAGCCGGCATGTCTTCAGAGTCGATTATGCACCTGGGGTGTTGGCGATCCAGGGCCTATGCGGCCTACATCAGACCAGGCAGGGCGCTGCCGGCTGCGCCAGAGGCCCAGGGGGACCAGTAGGCCTGCCTGTTGATAAGGTAATGGTTGGCGGAAGGCGGTCCCAGGGGAACGCCTTTGTGGCGGATGTTTTGGGTCGTGAGAAGCTGGATATTCAGGGGTCTCCGTCAAGTTCAAGTGCAAGTTCAAGTTCAAAGCCAAGTTCAAGTTCAAGGGAGACCCCTGCTAGCTGCTAATATGTTTGTTTACAGGGAAGGAGAGAGCGTCGAGCGGACGGCTCGGCCAGTGCTTCTCTCCTTCATGCAGGGGAACCGGGATGGACTGGTCCCCGCGCCACCCACATGTGTGGGCGGCGGGGTGGTCACGACCCATACATTGCCGCCAACCATTAGCTGGCAAGTTGCGGCCAATTATTGCCAAAATATATATATCAAGTTATCTACCTCCAACATATATATCTTTTATCTACCTCAACGTGTGTATATTACTAACCTGTACCTAACTATGTTTTCTGAAGTTTATATTTGCAAGCAATACATGGTCAATCAAATCTGAGTGTCTGTGATTATTCAAAGGGGGCTGTGGGGCCGTCCGGTCTGGGTCCGCAAAGCCCAAGTTAGGATTATGAGGAAAGATCCTTAGTAAACACAGTTGTTAAGGAGGGATGTGCTAATCCTTTCTTACAGCTCTAGGCATTTCAGTAATGATTCAATCAAGCAATTAAGTGACCATTCCTTAACCTATTCCTATGGAAATCTTCCTATGGAAATTGAAGCTGTTGCAAACCCATCAGTTTCTATCTCCCAGCAATTAAAGCAACCAGTTGAGTTTTGGTTTCCTTTGTGTATCCTGTTAGAAAGCCCACCATGCTTTGTCATAACAACCCCTTCACGATATGAAATAGGCTATAAATAAATATTAGTCCCCTGACAAAAGTAAAGTGTGCCACAGATGGACAGCGACACTCTGCCAGATTCTCTGTGCCACCCTCAGACTGCAATCCAAGCATCTTCGCTACATGGAACTCTTCTCGTCAAGACTGGTAACTATAACCCTATCTTCCCAGATCTCTCTCTCTATCCCTTCCTTGCCTTTCTTTCCAATAGCCTTGTATGGTTCCTAAAAGTATATGTTTTGTAAGCTAGTGTATCCCCTGTGTTATTTCCAATAAAAATACTTTATTCCACTTTAACTGGAGTGCTTGCTACAGTTAATACTGGTAAAAGATACCCGAAGCTACCCTCCTCTTGCAGGCTTCTGTTTGAGCTAATAATTCCTCCAAATAATAATAGAGATTTTGGCATCATGGGTGAGGCTCCAAAGCACCCACCCACCCACCCACCTCTTAACCTCTTAGAGTAACAGGGAATTTCTCATGTTCTTCAAAAAATGATGTAAAATTATTTCACTTCAGTTGTTTTGGTTTTGTGGGGTTTTAAAGTCAGTAATAGTTAAGAGAAAATGGAATAGGCCAATATTTCTCCTTACTTTCAAGTCAGCAATAATTCCAGACAGTGAGGGCAACCCCTAGGTGAGGGCTGCTAAGTCAAGGGATAGGGAGGAAAGGCTAAACCCTGACTGCCCTAATTATTTTAAGCTCTACTTTCCTGGTATTATTATTATTAAGTGTAGGAGAAAACAAATATACAAGGGGGGACATGCAAACCCTGCTGCCTCTGCCATCCCTTCCATTACTCTGCTTATGAAGAGAACAACTTTCTGAAGAGGAGAGTCTCTCCATTTAATTTAGACAACTAATTTTCGAGTGCATTAAATTACAAGTAGACACCCAATCTGTTTAACCTGTACACTGGATGTATCATACTGTATATAAAGGTAGATTACACTTGGAAAAAAGAGGAATGAAAACTGGAGGCAGAAACATATATATATATATAGATATATATATATATATAAGATAGGCAGATGACACCATACTGCTAGTAGCAAATAACAAAGACTTGGGATGGCTCTTGAGGAAAAGCATGGAAGAAAGTACAAAGGCTGGTTTACAGTTGAACATTAACAAAACAAAAACAGTGACACAAATGATTTACGCAGAAGACATTGAAATAGTTAAAAGTTTTTTCCATACTTTGGCTCAGTTGTTAATCAGAAGGGAGACTTGCAGTCATAGAATCATAGAGTTGGAAGAGACTACCAGGGCCATCTAGTTCAACGCCCTGCCCTACAGGAATACACAGTCAAAGCACCCCTGCCAGATGTCCATCCAGCCTCTGCTTAAAAACCTCCAAAGAAGAAGACTCCACCACACTCAGAGGCAGTGTATTCCACTTCCGAACAGCTCTTACTGTCAGGAATTTCTTCCTAATGTTTAGGTGGAATCTCTTTTCCTGCAGTTTGAGTCCATTGCTCAGTGTCCTAGTCTCTGGAGCAGCAGAAAATAAACTTGTCCCATCTTCAATATGACATCCCTTCAAATATTTAAACATGGCTATCATGTCATCTTTTAACCTTCTCTTCCCCAGGCTAAACATGCCTAGCTCCCTAAGCTGCTCCTCATAGGGCATGGCTTCCAGATATCCCACCATTTTGGTTGCCCTGCTCTGGACATGTACCAGCTTGTCAATATTCTTCTTGAATTGTTGTGCCCAGAACTGGACACGGTATTCCAGGTGAGATCTGAATAAAGCAAAATAGAGTGGCACTGTTACTTCCCTTGGGCTAGACACTATACTCCTATTAATGCAGCCTAGAATCGCATTGACTTTTTTAGCTGCCATGGCACACTGCTGACTCATGTTCAGCTTGTGATCCACTAAGATTCCTAGATCCTTTTTGCATGTACTGCCCTTAAGCCATGTGTCACCCATCCTATATCTGTGCATTTCATATTTTCTTCCCAAGTGTAGTATCCTACATTTTTCCCTGTTGAAATTCATTTTGGCCCAGCTTTCTAAACTGTCAAGGTCATTTTGAATTCTGATCCTGTCCTCTGGTATTAGCTACCCCTCCTAATTTGGTGTCATCTGCAAACTTGATAAGAATGTCCTCTATTCCATCATCCAAGTCATTGATAAAGAAACCAGAAGACTAAGGCTGCCGACAGATTGCAGAAATAATGGAGTTTGACACTGCTTTAACTGCTATGGCTCAATGCTATGGTATTTTGGGATTTGTAGTTTTGTGAGATATTTAGCCTTCTCTGTCTGAGAGCTTTAGTGCCACAACAAACTATGAATCCCAGGATTCTATAGCATGGAGCCATAATAGTTGAAGCGGTGTCAGACTGCATTATTTCTGCAATGTGGCAGCAGCCTAGGACTTTTAAAGGCAGCTATAAAGGACATCATTCTCAAGTGTAAAAATATATCATTGAATACTAAAATCAGAATTGTCCATGCCATCATATTTCTAGTTTTTGTGTACAGTTGTGAAATGGAGACATGAAGAAAGCTGATAGGAAGAAAATCAACTCATTTGAAATGTGGTTCTAGAGAAGACTTCTATGGATGCCATCGACAAGTGATCATTGGACCATCACATGACTAAACTGAAGCTGCCATGCCTTCAACATATCACAGAAAAACATGACTCATTGGAAATGATAATAATGTTGGGAAAAGTGTAAAACAGTAGAAAAGGGAAAACACATTCAAGATGGATTGATTCAATAAAGGAAGCCATGGCCATGAGTTTGCAACACCAAGCATGGCTGTTAATATCAGGATCTGATGAAGATCCTCCTTCATAGGTTTCTCCCTTATCTTCATGTGTGTGTATGTGTGCACACCTTCAAGTTGCTTGTTGACTTACAATGACCCCATGAATTTCATAGGATTTTCTTAGGCAAACAGTACTAAGAGGTGGTTTTGCCAGTTCCTTCCACTGAAATACAGCCTAGAGCACCTGGTATTAATTGGCAGTCTCCCATCCAAGTACTAACCAGAGCTGACCCTGCTTAGCTTCCAAGATCAGGTGGGATCTGGTGCCTTTAGGCAGTCCTTCATAGAGGCACTTTAAAGTGTGATTAACTTGATTGTATGTAACAACAACAACTAATCACTTTCATTTGAGTATCTCCGGAATCTGTCTGCATCAGCCTGCTTTGGTTCTGGATTTGGGACTGACATAAAACCCAGCATATATATCACAGCAGGGGTGTAGCTACAGGAAAGGGGTTAGGGCATTGCCTCCCAAAAAAGAATTATGTCCCCCCACCTCCTGAAATTTTCCTTCAGTCCCCAAATTTCTAACATTGCACAGAGAGAGAGAAAGAGACATTGAAAATGGTTCACAGCTAGAACTCTCATATTTGTGCTGTTTGTATTCCCCTGATAGCTTTGCCTGCTCATTTTCTTTGGATGCTAACTTTATTTTTAAATGCTCAACTGGAATTTTAAATTAAGGGAAATTTCATTGGGGGGGAATAAGTCTGATTGGGTGGGGGGCAGTGCTCTCATTTCACCCGTAACCCATAGCTACTGTATATTCTGGCGTATAAGACTGCTTTTTAACACTTGAAAATCTCCTCAAAAGTGGGGGGTCGTCTTATATGCCCAGCAGATCTTTCCCCTGCTGTGAGAATGACTGCCTTGTCTTTGAAGTGTTAAATTCCCCTCCATTTAGCTCAGGACAGAAGAGAAGCAGTGTTTAAAAGGACATCAAGTTTTGCCTATGGTGAAATTCTCTTATCTGGATAAAAGCTTCTGGCAGAGTTAAATAATTCTTTAATTGCAAAGTATTTATTATGGGATTGTATTTTGGTAAACTTTCCAGGAAGATTTCCTCTGCAGGAGTTTGCAAGTGGCTCTAAAATCATTAATGTGTTCATTCAAAAATGTGGGATTTGATAGCTTCATATAAACCAACTTAATTATTAATGCAACCTTACTTTCCAAAGATTGAACACCACAGAGATTTTTCAAAGTATCCCATGCTTTTTTAGCTGTTCTCAGTCCTTTAATTTCACAGACTATTCCATCATCTACAGCCACTGAGCTGGCTGGCTGGTGGGAGGCAGGTTTTCGAGCCAGGTGGCTGGCTGGACAGGTGGGGGGCAAACTCTATATTTTAACTTAAAAATTTGGGGGAGGCATTTTATACGCCCAGTCGTCTTATATGCCAGAATATACGGTACACCTCAGACACAGAAACACTGGATGAGAACTCCCCTGGATGAGCTACATTTATCAGGAAGAGCTCCTTACAATGCCAATGTCTTATCCTACCTGACTTGTAGAAGGAATTATCATTTGATTTCCACAGGTTTCAGTGAACATACTAACAAAGCAGGTCTCATTTTCCCATCAAGCAGAGCTGATTACAGCAGACTCAAAAGTGAGGATATCAAATCTATTTTCTCTGAACCTTATCGACCATTCTTAAAGCCCTTCCACATATGGGAGGGGTAACTAGGGGCCTTCTCTAGTCACATAGGAGATTATCACACAGTACCCTAGAAACTGGGACTGTCCCACTACCCCACCACCACCACCACCACCACCACTACACTCCCCCCCCACTCCCATACCTGTAACGAAAGAAGAAAAAAATGTTCCGAGACTTACCTTGCTGTGCGATCTGGAGTGCTCCCCCTCCCCTCAGCAGTCCAGGTGTGAATGGAGCTGTCACAAAGCTCCTTTCACATCCCAGATAGCAAATCCTGCCCATTCTTATGAGCAAACAATCACGCGGGTATTTTAAAAATAAAAATACAAGAAAAAAAAGTGACAGCAAGCACAAAAACACACTCTACACTTACAAAACAACCTGGGGAGGGGAAAAAAGGGGTGACACTTACCTGGCTGTCCCAATTGTACCTGGAAGTCTTTGGCATGGACCACCCAGTGATGTCACATGCCACTGGCATCATGCCAGCAGAACGGGTCATCTGTTCACTCGCCTGTCATTCTGTTATTATAATGGAATGGTCTTCTTATTGACGGCTTAAGACATGAATAAGAGGAAGCAGGGGAGGAACAGGAGCAGAACAGGAACATCACAGGAGAGGGACAATGATGTCTAAATGGTAAGCCTTTTAGCGATCTCCTGTCATCCCTGTCCTGGGATGTTTTGACCATCTGATAATCTCCGTAGGCTCCCCAAATGGTTTAGAGGCCTGATTTTCCAGAGTTGCATCAGCTCCCATTGAGATACATTCAGCTTCCAATACATGGAAATGAGTTAGGAAGATACCTTGAAGTGGTTGGGGCCCACATGCTTGTCCATCTACCCCCACCATGTAATTCCTAGTTTAAAGATGAAGTTCTAAATAGGGCTATAATTCAACTAGTATCAATGTAAAATTTAATCCTGGTCAGAGTCGGCCCATAAAGAAACCAAATGAAGGAGATCTCTTTATTGACCTTATGGCTCTTGGGTACACATTTGTTTAGTATCTCATCATGAACTGTAACTCCAAAAGCATTTTTCTTGCTTGCACATGGTAACAGCCTTTTGTCCAATTCTTTCCTCCCACAAATGTGCTAAATTCATGTGCTCCCTGATGAAAAGCCGCTCCTGTACATTCCACTCACAAAATCAACCAAAGCATGTTGTTGTGCATTATGTCTGACCTTTCAAATGATGGCCCATATCAACTGAAGCAAGCTTCAGTTCTCTTTGTTAAGATAGTATACTCTGAACAGAGAGTAGAAAAACCCACTCAACTATCTGCAGGAAAAACACACAGTGGTTTGTGGTATAGGTTTGAATACAAATTTGAGCAATTGTCTGCTTTACAATAAAACGTATTTGGATACAACAGAAGGACACTTCAGCAAAGTCAGTTTTGATGAGGTACCCATTTCCCTCTCAAGAGGAAGAATGTTAAAGTAAAGTGGTTGTGAATGATGTAGAGAGCAACAGATACAATGAGGACTGGGAGGGAAAGCAGATAGGGATATATGCAAACTGTTGTGCGTGTTTTTAAAATGTAAAATATACATTGAATAGGGCAAGACAAAGGTGTCAAGTAAGCTAACACTGGTTTGATTGCAGCAACAAGGTTAATGTAGGGATGGATAAGTCTGTTTCACTTTTTAATCTGTTCACATTTTTAATATAAAAATAAGTTAGTTCAGTGTCCTTTCCACATCAATTTGCAAATGCTTTTTTAACCCTGGAAAACATTCCAATAGATTTTTGTGTACATACTTGCACATATGAAAATTTATGGGCATTTCATATCTCCCTATCATATACATTTTTCCAAGAAATTCCCCTACTGCGCCTTTATAGACATCTTTTTAGGAGAACAGCAAAAGCCAAATTTAAAGGGTTATTTTAGAGCAAGGGATGAAGCACCAAGCATTTCTTACATCTGGAGGCAGTCAGACGGCTCTCCAAAAGGATGTTTCCAGTACTTCATGTACTGTGCAGGCAGACGATACGATGGAGAATCCTTGTTAATAAACAAGACAAAAGGAATGTCAAACAGAAAGAAATGTGTTTTTCTTGTTCACTCCTTCATCCATTTGAAGTTTATACACCAGTTTCTCTAAAATGGGATTCTCCAGACCCATCTAGTCACACCGAGCCTGTCAAAAATCACCAGGTTAATTCCTCTGCAGTTCATTTATTTGTTCAAGAAGTGTGAATTAGAGTAATGTCCACTGATGTGCAAGGTAAAGATACATCTTACCTTAAGGGAGGAATTAGGTTTATGTTGGGGGGTGGGAATGGCTGGATTTCCCAAATTTGGGTGGTACACCTTAGTAGCCATGTGTGTATAGCCCATCATGGGATGTGAGAGATAAATGGGTCTGATACTCGCAGGGCTGGTTTAAGGCACCAGCGGCATCAGCTTCCACAGGGGGCCCCATCATTGTAAGGGCCCCCATAGTAGTAACCCTCCTCCTGCAAAAACATTATTAGTAATAATCTGAATATCCTGTACTGTGAATAGCTTAGGTTGAGTTAGGTTACATTGACCTGGGATAAACATATGGGGCCCCCAAAATAAAGCATTGCAGGGCCCCCCCAAATTCCTTAAACCAGTCCTGTACACTGGAAAATACTGTCCACCCTTGCCTTCTATAAGGGGTGGTCATCTGCAATGGTCCAGGGGCGTCATGGACTCTCAAAATGTCAAAACGAAACAGGAAGTGGCTAGAAGACCACTTCTAGTTTTCAAAAAGGGATTTTTGTCTTATTTTATATGGGGGGGTAGGTGCGTGCTATAAAGGTGGATTACTACTATAAGGTGGATTGCCACTTCTGGATGTTTTGAGGAGAGGCACACTTTCTTTTGGCCAGAAAAAGGGTGCTTTGGGGGTTCTGGGGGTTCAAAGTTCACCAAAGCAGCCTTCAAGGCACATGTGGCTCCAACTGCACTTTGCTCATGACTGCCCTAGGTCAACATCTCTACAGTCCAACTGTCCTAGCTTTGCTTTTAGCCTGTTGAAATCACACAATGTTCAGGTGAAGCTTTCTTTCTGCTATATGGCTTTGATTTTGGTTTAGCTTCCTGTGTGGCTCCATCCAGAACTGGACACTGCATTCTTACATATCATTGGGGTTCCATTCTGAGGTCCAAAAATGATCACCTTAGAAAGATTTGTATGAATGAAATGGTGGCACTTTTCTGATACTGAAATCCTGTTCTCTGTTGCTATAACTCTGAAGCATAATAAAAACTCTGTGTTCATGGAATGAACACTGTATCTAGTTTTGAAAACTAAATATTTCCCTTTCTAGATAAGGCTGCTTTAATTAGTGAAACTTTAGCACCACAGTAACATAGCTATTTTTGAGCAAAATTGATTAAACATATAGTCCTTTTTACTGGACCAATTGGGAAAGGGGGTGGAAAGAAAGAAAAAAAGAAAATCTCCAGGAATGCTTAATGAGCTTTGCAGCAGTATGTTTAATCTCCGTTACCAATGTAAATGCAAAATGGTTGAAGAAAAATTAGCCATTCGGTCATGTGTTGGGCTTCAACTAATGATGATTATTTAGTGATGTAAAATTAATGCGTTTTTAATCAACATATTATTAGGACATCCATTTGTATGCAATTATTTCATAAAGAATTAAGCACAGAGAATTAAAGTTACTGTGCCTTGGGGGGGGGCGAAGTATGGGAATAACAACTATCTCTATTAGGGGAAGATGCATTTTCCTTAACTGGAGTTCTTTTCCTCCAAGAAAAGGAGAGCAAATGGGAGCAAAAGAACTAAGGCCAGAGTCCTCTGTATACAATAGGGATTTTGCATCTCCTTTCCCCAAATGCAGAGCCTTGGGCTCACAAAACCTAGCTTAAATTTAAGCAAAATGTTCATTTTAAAGGACCTTTTTTTCAAACCCTTTAAACCAGAGGTGTCCAACCTGTGGCCCTCCAGGTGTTTTGGATTCCAGCTCCCTGATGCTAGAGCCAGCCGGTCCAATGGTCAGGAATTCTGGGAGCTCTAGTCCAAAATACTTGGAGAGCCACAAGTTGAACACCACTGCTTTAAAGTGTGCATGATGCAGCTTGCAAGGCAGGTTGCTGCAAAGCCTTCCTCTTGAGTGGCTGCCAGAGATTTCTTCAGGGGCTCTGTGTTCATGCCTTCCTCTTTTTTTTTGAAGCTGATGACACATAAAGCTCAGCAAGAGGTCTGGGCTGTGCTCCCTCTCTTCTCTCCTCCCTCTCTCCATCTCCTTCCCTTTGAAGCCAACAGCACACAGAGGACATTATCATGGGAACCCCATTGTCTCTGCAATCACTTTTGCAAAAAAGTGAATGGATAGAAACCAGTTTGGCAGTCCTCTCACATCCCTTCAACAGTGTGACTGGGGCTGTTTCAGCCACTGATGATCCCTTGGTTCTCTTCTGGACTCTCCCTTAACCCCTACTCCCTGGCCTATTGCACTACCCAGAATGTCTTTCATTGTTTTTTTATTTTTATTTTTAGTTGTAATGCAATTTGGCAATTATGGTACTGCTATTTAATGAAATAAACAAGAAAAGGAAAGAAAGTGGGGAATAAAAAGAAAACCAGCTTGTTTGGGGATAGCAGGAGGGAAGAGTTAGGGGGAGAGGAGGAGACTGAGACCACATGACTGCCAAATCTTGGGACTGCAACTGGGGAAATTTATGCCTCCTGAGGATTCATGGCACAGCAGCATGATTGGGAGCTTATTGGTAGGTGTTCCCCCTCAATGGCAAGGAACACTGTAACCATGCTTTGGAGGTACAGCAGCAACAATTTGGAGGTGACGTCATGTGATAAGTACAAGTTGTCCCTTCACATTTGTGGGAGTTAGGGACAGAGCACCACCGTGAAAGTGAAAAAAATGTGAAAAAGTTAAGCCCCGCCCCAACATATGTGCTACACTATAGTATTGTAGACTCCTCTCCCACCAACAGGACTGCCCATACCGGCCACTGCGATAGCAACACCCGCTCCCGGGAACACAAACCATGCCCATATTATTGCAGTTGTTTATTTTAATGCATATCAATGAAAGTGAGGCTAAAATCAAGATTTATAGTCATCCCTTCACATTCATGTGTTTCACATTCACGGTTTTGCATATTCACAGTTTGTGGCTGTTGCCCAACTAGCTACAACTCCAAGAACCCACCCTCCTCCTCCTCCTCTCTCCTCCTGTCCTGGCAACAACACAATTCCAGCTTGCTTTCTTACCTTGCACCAAAACAGTGCTGCCCATTTAAAATAGAAAGGTCACTCCTTTCCCAAACCAAAGCTAAAAGTTGCAACTGTAGGAAAACTCACCCCCTGGATCTACAAACCATGCCCCTCCCCCACACTCACCTCCCCCCCCAACTCTCCCTCCCTCTGTCCTGCCAACAACATAACCTTACTGAGTGTTTTAAACAGGCAGTGCTGTTTTGGTACTAGGCAAAAAGCAAGCTGGAGTTCTTTTGTTGCCAGGACAGGAGGAGGGGGGAGGAGGGTGGTGTCTTGGAGTTAGAGCTAGTTGAGCAGCAGCTACAAACCATGAATACACAAAACTGCAAATGTGAAACACACAAATGTGAAGGGACAACTATATCACCAAATGCATTATTATCCAGCTTTGATTCTTCTTTAAAAGGTTCATGTGATAAAGTCCAAAGTTCAGCACAAAGTCTAGGCTGTGCTCACTGTAGATTTTCCTTGGTTTTTTTCCGGGCTGCGAGGGCATGTTCTGGAATAGTTTCTTTCTGACATTTTGCCTGCATCTGTGGCTGGCATCTTCAGAGAATGTGATAATGGGCTCTCCCATTATCTGGGCAGCACAGCCAAGTAGGTAAACAAAGAGTTAATTAGGTGCCAAGAGTAAAATTTCACATTTTATGGGGGTCAACAGTAGAAGATAACTGACCAACAAAGATGATACCTGGATGGAGCTTCAAGATGCTTCTGTGAAGAGGTTATAAACAATGCCTCAGGGGTCACAAGGCAGAGAGAGAACAGAGAAACACAAAGAGAGACATCAGCCGAGGGACTCTTGTCCCAGCTAAGGGAGTGCTTAGTAGAGTCTGAGCTGAAAGGCCCAGACTGCCAACCCCATGAACATCTAGTGCATCTGGACTTCAGCTTCTTGTGAGGGAACTGTTCAGCTTAGTCACATCAGGGCTTATGTTTATTTTATAAATTTGGCTGGGGTGGCTTAGACTATCTGTGATTTTGAAATTCTTAAGTGTGCTTGAAGGAAGATGCCTTCATGTAAAGGAAATATCCATTACTCTGTAGTTCTGCTTAGAATAAAACTTCCTTGTTATAGTTCTCCTTTCCCTCACTCACACTCTCTTCCATGTCCCTTGCTCTATCTAATTCCCCACAGGTGGGGGGGGGAGGAAATCTCTGCAGTGACAGAGTGGAAAGTGCAAGCTGAACCCAGGAACTTCCCACTGGGTTACAATGAAGGGAATTAAAGTCAATGGGTGGTGGCAGCTAGTATAAATGGTTTCTGGAGGTCCCATTCTACTCAGGCAGAAGTAGGGAGAAAGGACCCCCATAGAAACCAGGATCAGACATTTGCACATTTGAGGATTGTGTGGAGGAAGAAGAAGAGGTTTGTGTATACAAGAGATGGCTTGGTTTGAAGTGTTGTTGCTTTACAAAAAAAATGCATACTTGGCAATGGTTCCTATTCGAAAATGCACTGGTTGGGGAAAGGGGGTAGTGTGCTGAAGTGTCTATGCTGTAATGGTTAGAGTATTTGTCATGATGGAGGACCAACTCCATCATGGAGAGTCATCTGCAACCCTTCAGATAACAACATCTGGAAAATTCCACTCCTTCCTTCCATAGCAACAGGTATGGTAGAGGATGGGAACCTCATTACCTAAAGATGACATCATATCACCTGACTGGAGAGCCAATCAGATCTGGCCATGCAGAACCAATCAGATTTGATCAATGGAGTTTTGAGTTCTGAATTCCTTTGTTTGAGTACCACATGGCTAGGAGCCAACAAGAGAACCACACATGGTACTGAGGTCAGAGGAGCCGACCTCCCTCATGGGCTCTATAACATCAAAAGAGCCACAAATGATGCCATGAATTCTAAGGAAGATACTTCCAATGACTCTGATTTTCATCAACAGAGACTGATAACTGTGAGTTATATTTTCTTAGCTTAGGGAATGTCTACTTAGAATGCGTTAGTCGTTATGATTTGCTTTAACCTTATGACTGAATGAATTTCATGTAACCTTAAGCTGAGTTCCTGGCGGAGAGATTTTCCTCCATGCTAAGTACTTCAGTGCTTGGAACTAGAAATAAAGTTTTCTCTCTTTTTTCTACAAACTTGCCTCAGACACTTTTTTCAGTCAGCTATCTGGGGTCTCTTTGGGCTTGAGAAGGAGGGGCTGGGGGTAACCTTCATTTAAGATGGAAGTTTTAAATAACAATGTGATTGTCTCCTTGTAATCACATTTCAAATTAAGTTAAATCAAGGAGTGGTGGCAGACTATCGAAGTTCAGACTATTTCCAAAAGGCCGGGAGCTTCCTTCCCTTCCCTGTGAAATTGGATTGCACAGTGAAGGAGGGGGACTCCACCTTCACAGTATTGAACAGGGAGATTCAGACTCCACCTATGGTTGGTTTTGCTGCAATGGACATTCATTAGTAATGAGATAAACTGGAAGTCCATTGTGAATAGTAGTTGGAGTATTGCACTGAAATTTGGGAGATTCAGATTCCACTTCCCACTTAGACATGAAACTCACTGGGTGAACTTGAGCCAGTCATTCTTTCTCAACTTGGCTTATGTAAAAACTAGAATAAAATTGTGTTGTGAAGGGAAAAGAGAGAAAAACAGCTACATCTAATTCCTTGATTAGTTTTGTTGTTGTTGTTGTTTTGGTAAAAAAAAAATAAGGAAAAAAGGCATTTGTGTTAACATTCATAGAAAAGCGTAAATGGAAAGGTTTGAAAGTTGTGGTGCAGTTCTTGTTGTATAAGAAGACCTACTGTATATTCCGGCGTATAAGGTGACTGGGTATATAAGATGCCCCCCCAATTTTTAAGTCAAAATATAGACTTTAGGGTATATTCGCCATATAAGATGACTCCCCCTCACCCACCCTCCCCGAAGCCGTGATTGGGCTCCCCTTCGTGGCTTTGGGGAGGGCGGATGGTGGCTGGAAAGCTTCCCCCCTCCAGCCAGCCACCCTTCCTGAAGCCTTCCCGAAGCTGGCTGAGGAATCGTGGGAGATGGCTGGCCATCTGGGGAGAAGCTCAGCCACCTCCCGCGATTCCCCAACCCACGAGGAGGCTGGCCAGCCTACTCGTGAGTTGGAGAATCGCGGGGGGATGGCTGGCCAGCTGGGGAGAGGCTCAGCCCCTCCCACCCAGAAAGGCTCCCCCCCCCGGCAGACTTGCTGGCTGGGAGGGGATCCTCTTTGTGACTCAGAGTCACAGAGGAGACCCCCTCCCACCCAGCAAGGCTACCCCCGTGCAGCTGCACTGGGCAGGGGGAATAAGGTGGCTAGCAAGCTTCCCCCCACCCAGTCAGCCACCTCCATAATTCTGAGTCCAAGATGGGGCTGGCACCGGATCCGGTGTATAAGATGACTTTTCAGCTGATTTTACAGGCTAAAAAAGTTGTCTTATACACCGGAATATACGGTACTTCCCCATGAGAAGGAGCAGTCATTGTATTTTGAGGAAGCTTGCCATTGTGTGGTTTTGAAAGAACATATCTTGGAATTTCTTATAAAAAGAGATTTGGGTAGGAAGTACAACTGTCTTGGGCTTTCTCTTTTTGTCTGAAATTTGAAATTTTGTCTGAATGTGAAATGTCTGAAACAAATGTTCACATTTCTCCTTTGTAACAATGCAATTCTTTGCTCATTTCATTCTCAGAGAAAGTGAAGAGCAATTTTAGCAATTTTCTTCCCACCCCAAGAAATTATTTGGAAACTGCACAGCTTTTGAAGAGAATTCATAGTTTGGGGCTTAGGACTTTATTACATCAGGCCACTAAGATGCCACAATCACATTAGTGTAGGAAACACAAACATACTGGTTTGGGGACAGTCATTTTCTCACAGCTCTTCAGAAGTGGTACGGTGCTGCTATAGTCCCGGGCCCTGACTTCTGCACACTGGCTTCCATAACCCTGCCTTCCTGCCATATGCCCTTCCCAGCATGCCTTTAAGTCTGTATTTTTCCCATTTTTAAAAAAATCAGCACAACTAACCCCGCCCCCCCAGCACAATGCAGTGTTGTGTGGAAGGAGGTGCTTTGATGGCCTCATATGATAAGAGGCCCTTTGATTGGGCTATGGCACATGGCACTATGATGTGGGAGATTTGGGACAGAGATGAGCCAATTTGGGACAGAGATGAGCACAGACCATCCTCTTTCTTCTTGCTGTTTTGCTTTGATTTGACCCACCTTCCTGCCTGTGTGAGTTTACTGGTTGCTTTGGGGCTGGGTAGGACTATTTATTTCCCCCTTTTCCTTTTTTTTTTTTTTTTGGCCTATCCCACATTGGAGATTTTCAGACGCGATTTTCTGCAGGATATATTCCAAAACAGCTCTGTTGCTGCCGCGCGGCAGGGGAGCAGTTTCGGACGACACCATCCCTCTGCTGAACCCCTCCGTGTCACTTCCATGGCAGAATGAGGGAAACCATGTTATATTTCATTCACAATTGTTGCCCGTGAGTGAAATACGATGTGGTTTCCTCCATTCTGTCACGGAAGTGACATGGAGGGGTTCGGCAGAGGGATGGCGTCATCTGAAACTGCTTCCCTGCTGTGTGGCAGCAACGGAGCTGTTTTGAAATATATCCTGCCGAAAATCGCATCTGAAAATCTCCAATGTTACAATAGAACTGGAGAATTGGCCTTAGGGTGGTGTCATAAGTAGGTGGTCACCTGGCAGGTCACGGGGGGGAGGGGATCAGTTTGGTGTACACCGATGGCATCCCTTTTGAGTGAAGGATGGCTCTATCAAACTACCCTTGCAGGTCATGTGACTGGAGGGTGGGGAGTAAACTATCCTTGAGGCCAACCCAAGGGTTGATCCCTCATCAGAAGTTATGTGACTTAAGGTGCCTCGCCATAGGGTTTTGCCTTCCAGCAGATGGTGCCCGAAGGGTAGCCCAATTGATGAGAAACCCCCCAGGGCTCTGGTGTTTCACCCAGAGAAGCTGGGAGGTAGGTCTGGGTAAGACCATCACCTTCAGCTTTTCCCACATTGTGTCTCCCCCCAAGTTTGCATATCCCAAGGAATAAAAATTAAATATATGATAGAATAAATAAAGTGCCCCCTATTTTAATCCAAGCTTTGTGTCTGGCCTCATTTCGTGTGTTGGTCATAAATTAAAATTTAGTACAAATGTCACAGCAATTGATTAAATTTAAAAAAGAAAAAAGAAAAAAATTGAAAAAAAGGAAAGAAAACCAGCCTGCTTACGGATAGTGAGGAGGCGGGGGAGAGGACCAGAATTACACCCACTCACGCAACATGACTAGTGCATATCAGAACTGCAGTGGGAGGAACTTATCACACATGTTAAAGCAGCATAATTGGGAGGTGTTGATGGGTTTTGCCTATCAATGAAAAGGAGCACTTCAAGAATGGATGGAAGATGAAGCAGCTACAGGACAGACATGGCATTGTGTGGTGAAGTGCATCCACAGATGCTACTGTCCCGCTGTAATTCCACTTTGGCAGCCTTGTGTGAGAAAGTTCTTAGTCTGCTTAAAAGTCACACTTTAAAAAAAAAAGAAAAAGATTTTTTTTTTTTGTTCAGGAAACAGATAATGTACAGAAAATGATGTTTCTGGTGCAGAAAATACTGCTTTCAGCATTTAAAAAATGTACAAATCTTGTGAAGAATAAGTCCTGAAGTGCAACAATAAAAAATTTTTTCAAATATTTTTGAATACTGTTTCCATACCTATGCTTCAGTGGGATGAAGTGAACGTCCTATTTTAAAGATGATAAAGAAGCCCTAAAAAGGAGAGAATGGGTTATTACCATACAAACAGACCAATTCAGTTATCTGCAACCACTCTTAATTTGCATAAGACCCTGTCACTGTGTAACTACACAGCCTTAGGCAAATTGTTTAACATTTTAAAGTTCCCTCTTTGTTAAATGGATTATGTTCACCATCGCTGAGGGTTGTCATGAGAAATGTGGTCATACAGTTCCATGCTGAAGTAAAAGGCTACATAGACCTTACATTACATTTTTTCTTATTTTCTCAAATTAACATTATTTGGTTTTTCTGTTTCTGTTATTTATAATGTAACCCCTACAAAAAATAAGTTCAATCAGACATATGGCTTCATGAATTCATGCATGATAGCCTCAGTCTCTTTGTATTATTAGGAGAATTAAATATTAACACTAAATTACTCAGATCAGCAGTAAGATAGCTAAAAATTCCCTATTTGTATCAGGTTGAAATAGGGCCACAGCTTTACTAACAAATTAAACATTACCTGAAACCAGCATATGCAGAAGGCCAGTGTGTGGAATTATTTAAGGTAAGTGCCCCACCTAGACCTCTTTCTCGGTATTCAATGGGTGAGTCACTCAGTCCCAAGAGATATGTTTCATAGAATCACAGAGTTGGAAGAGACCATGAGGGCCATCCACTCCAACCCCAGCCTTGCAGGAATACTCAGTCAAAGCACTCCCCACAAATGGCCATCCAACCTCTATTTTAAAAACTCCAATAAAAGAGACTCCACTATACTCTGAGCCACTGTCAAACAACTCTTACTGTCAGGAAGTTCTTCCTAGTGTTTAGGTGGACTCTCTTTTCCTGATGTTTGAATTGATTGTTCCATGATCTAGTCTCTGGAGCAGCAGAAAACAAGCTTGCCCCATCCTCAGTATGACATCCCTTCAAATATTTAAACATGGCTCTCATGTCACCTCTCAACCTTCTTTTCTCCAGACTGAACATACCCAGCTCCCTAAGCTTCTCCTCATAGGGTATGGCTTCCAGACCTTTCATAATTTTGCTCACCCTCCTCTGGACACATTCCAGCTTCTCAATATCCTTCCTGAATTGTGGTGCCCAGAACTGGACACAGTATTCCAGGTGAGGCCTGACCAAAGCAGAATAGAGTGGTACTATTTTAATGGCTTGTCATCTGTTGAGTGGGGATGTCTTTTCTCTTATACTTCCCACACCCCAAGCCTAGAACTCAAAAAGGGTGGAGGACAGCTGGATCCCCAAAGACAATCTCCCTCTCCCCCACCCTTGGAACCAAAGATGCAAAGGACACATCTGAAGTACTGCTTTAAAACATAAAGTGAGCTCTGCGTGTTCACCAGTCCCTACTTGCATGTTAGCTGTAATTCTATGCATCTCTCTTATGATCTGGCAGTAAAGATAGAACAATAACCAGTTAAATATAACAGTCTGCAGCAGTTTCATGAATCTCAAAATTTTGCTTCCTGAGTTGGCTGTCTCACTCTGTTTAGTGCCAGGGACACTCCGGACATACATATTACACACACATGCACCAGGACAAAAGTGGTTCTTATTAAAGTGCTTTCACATTTTCCATTATCTCACAAAACAAAATAGTTAAAGGTTGTATTGACCTCTCATGTTCTGCAATACACATCTCTTGAAAATGTGTAAAAATACAATATTCACAGGGAATACATTCCGGGCTAGAAATATGCATACTTGTCATTCAAGAAGATCTGTACATTGTTGGCTCAAGAGGTAAAACAATGCACAGTTCACAGAGAAGAAGAAATTAAAGTTGACATAAACAAAGACTAAGACAAAGAGCTTTATTGTGAATATTAGATTACATGGCAACAGTAGTGATCTGTGCAAAGTGAAGGGGGTTCACATCAAATGCTATTAGCTGAACATGAGAGTCTCCTGAGAGAACTTTCAGCAGAGACATTTCTGTTTAGTCCCATCTGGTTGTATTCAGAGGTTTTTGTTGTTGTTGTTTTTTTAGGATGACATGTGGCATGGGTATGACCCATATCTTCTTGAATATCTTAACAGAGTAGTCCCCTTGTTAATGTTTGGTCTGAAGCTCCCTAGCGATATTGAAGGTCTAGTAAGGAGTATGTGCTAGGGGTTCTTCAGTATGCTCTACCTCCTCTTCCTTGAAATATATCACATGGATCTCTATTATCCATCCACCTGTTTTTACTTCAGTATGTCAGCAGATTTGTTTTCAGTTAACCAGGAACTGAGTTGTCATCACAAGTTATATATTATTGTTTATTTTTTGAACATTTTACACACCATCTTGTTGGGTTTCCGGGTGCGGGGAACAGAATATAAACATAATAAATAAATATGTACATTTAAATAGATTTATATGGTGAGCATTGCAAGTGAGAATGTTTGAGCCTCTGTGATTCTGAAGAGCCCCATGGGATGAAAATAATCAGGAACAGGCTAGGTAAAGAAAAGTTCATTAGATACTACTGAGGAGAAATCCTTTTAGTTGCTCTTTTATTAGCAGGCATATCTGATGAACACTGAAGAAAGTTTGTTATTTGGAAAATATGATGGGGTTAACAAATGGTTTATTCAGACTGTGAAAATGATCTGCCTTTGATAAGCTATACATTTGTTTTCTTGTCCTCATGTTTTACAGCATGCCATTGCCTGGGATGACACTGAACAATACAGTGGTTGCACGCTTTTGTTTTTGTTTGTTTGTTTGTTTGTTTGTTTGTTTGTTAAAATATTGCTGCTTTAATAAACTGAACAGATGTCAAGCGGACAGATGTCTAATATGAAGCATGAGCATTTGTCTAATTTTAAGCTATATTTTCCACACAGTAAATGCATTTGGTGTTGTGAAGGTAGTGGGAAAAGCAAAAAGTATTCTGGAAATCTCTAGAACACTCAAAAATGCTAAAACAGATGTTACCTGAATTGTGTGAGGTCTATGGGGGACCCACTAGTGACACAAAAAATTAAGATATTAGAATCATAGATTCAGAAGAGACCTCAAGGGCCATCCAGTCCAATCCCCTGCCATGTAGAAATACACAATCAAATCATTCCCGACAGATGGCCATCCAACCTCTGTTTAAAAACCTCCAAAGGAGACTCCGCCACACTACAAGGCAGCACGTTCCACTGCCAAACAGCTCTTACCCTCAGGAAGTTCTTACTAATGTTTAGGTGGAAACTCTTTCCCTGTAGTTGGAACCCACTGCTCCACGTCCTAGTCTGTGGAGCAGCAGGAAACAAGGTTGCTCTGTCCTCAGTATAACATCCCTTCATATATTTAAACATGGCTATCATGTCCCCTCTCAATATTAATTTGGGGAATTTAATTAACACAAAGTTATAGCTGCAAGAGGCCCGGTAACTATGGGACCCTTGCACCTGCATATACCAGTACTCATTGATGAGACTCCAAGCCACAATGAAATAAAAATGTTTTTTATTGGGAAATAATCACAGAAGCATCACTCATGCACAGATACTCACAAGACAACCACATAAAGCTAATGAAGAGTAAAAGCAGAAATACTGGGATAGAAGAATATATTCAGGAATAATGTGCTATACTTACCTGTCCGAAGACAGGTAAGTATGCAGCAAAGAAACTCAGCCCTGAAGCTGATGGTGCGACAGCAATCCAGCAGAAAGATGGTACAAGAAATGTGCACACTTTGGCTATGATTTGGAGGTAATATTTATATTCAATATTGTACCCTTAAGGGGTGTTTTGAGTGAGAAACAATGCTTGGGTGAATTTCTCATGGGTAAACAATGGAAGCTCCAGCTACGCTCCAGCTAGTGGTCGGAACATTAAGATTGGTGGGTTTATGGTCTCCTGTGTGAGGGGAAGACATTTACTGGGAGAAGTGGGGATAATAGGTGTTCTGGTTACTGTTTGTTTCTGGAGTATGACTCACTGCCAGGTGGGTCCAGGAGAGATTAGCAAATTCCTCCCTAATGACTATCTAAGGGGCAGGGGGAGTCACTTAATCACGTCCTGGGTGTGTTTGAATCTGGGGAATTTCCAAGACACCTTTGTAGGCCCTAGTGACCTGCACTAGCCCCTATGTTTGGGTTGCCCTGGTCTACTTAAAACCATGTGAAATCTCTAACAAGCCGAATTATGAATTATTTGAGGGAGACTGTATAAGGTAGCATAGAAACACTCATTAGCAGTAAAATTTAAGTGAAATAATGTAAATGAGACTTTTTTTTTTTTACTTTTCATAACAGAGTGGTCCACTTGCACAACACCAAATATAGCAACCCTTCAAAATGATGCCAATAGGGCTTTCTTTGTTTTCTGTCAGATCTTGGCCAGAGAAAGCCCAAGACATTTTGGTTTCTAGAGGAAGAAGATATGAAAGGTGATAAACTATAATAATACACCTGACAACTATTTCCTACTCTTTTTTTTTTTTAATACTCCAGAGTCTAGTAAGTGAAATCAATGAAGTTGCCTCACCCTGCCTTATGGTCAGCTCAGTCCTAATCCTCTGCCACAGATGTAGAATCTAGGAATGGAGAGCAATAAATACAGTTTACTACATTGTGTCATTCAGCGTCACAAAATAACACTGGATTTACTGTTTTCACAACCAGAACATTAGCCCAGGCAAAACAATGAACTGACATTCTTAGCCTTCAGTGTTTGGTTCACTCAGTTCGGCATTTCCCCCTTTTCTTCTTTTTATTTTCCAGCAGTATGTTTTTCACCTGGCCTAAATATCCTAAAGGCACCAGATCCTGTCTGATCTTGGAAGCTAAGTGTGGTTAGCCCTGTTTAGAACTTGAATGGAAGATGATCGATGAATACCAGGTGCTGTAGGCTGTATTTCAAAGGAAGGAACTGGGAAAACCACCTATGAGTATTCCTTGTCTAAGAAAATCCAGTGAAATTCAAGGGGTTGCCAAATGTTGACAGGCTTTTTACAGGTGGACCTCCCTATTTCTTGTTGTACATGTTACATGTACAGTGACCAGATGTTTTAGCACTGAAGGGACAAGAAATGGGGAAAGTGTTTTTTTTTTAATAGAATCATTGAGTTGGAAGGGGCTTCATGGACCATACAGTCCAACCCCCTGCTCAGTGCAGGATCTCTTGCTAAAACTTATCCAGCAGGTAGCTGCCCAGACTCTTTTTGAAGAGGTCCAGAGAAAGAGACCCCAACACCTCTCTAGATAATTTATTCCATTGCCAAACTGCTCTTACTATCAAGACATTTCTTCTACTGTTGAATGAAAATCTTCCCTCCTATAACTTAAAACAATTGACCTTGTGCTACTCTTCCGGGCAGCAGAGAACAGGCCTGGCCTTTCCTCTCTTCTCCAGTTTGGAACAGAACAATAGTGTGTATGATGCAGAGGCATTCAAACAAAATTGGAGTGACAGCCCTAGCTTCCAATCTGTGCCAAGATTCTCACTAGGATTTACTGAAACTTCCAATTGTAGTATTTTTAGGGAAGGCTTGTTTATAATGTTATTGAAGTTTCCCATTTTTCTACCTTTCCCCTTTACTTAGGAGATTATAAGACAGGAAAGCAAAAAGTGTTCCTGTCCCACAATCTCAAATCCCATCCTGTCCCAGCACAATAACCCTCCCCATGAGACCTACCTTCTCCTCTGTCCAAAGGCAGTCCAGGCATGAACAGAGCTGGATTGAAATCTTGTCCATTCTCGCAGGAAGATGCAAGCACAGGAAATTCAAAAAATAAAAATAACACACAAAAAGTTACACCAAGCACAGAAACACTAAAAAATAATAATAATAACAAGTCACCTGGGGAGGTTCCTAAAAAGAGGGTAGCCTACCTTGTTTTCATGATTCCACCCAGAAATGTTCTGGCAGAACCACCTATTGACGCTGTATTCATGGCAGGACAATGGCGCAAGGTTTCAAACATCAGCAATGGTGGCATAGAAACAGAATGATCTATTGATGGTTCAGCCTGTCAATTAAATAGAAAAACATAGTACCACCAGCGGAACACAAAAGGACGTTGTCATCTGATATTGGCATTCTTTTGTGTTTCACTGGCATTGTTATGGCGCCACATTATCCGTGTCTGATAATCTCCTCAGTCTAGGGTTTGCTGAAGGGCTAGTTAGAGATTGAAAAGACCTGGGAGATGTAGTTTGTTCGTTGTTAGCTTAGAGAAACAGAAATGTGAAGTATTTTGTTCATTCTTCTTAGGTTTGAAAATGCATTCAGCTCTTGTGAAGTTACTTGAGTGTATGAATATGTGAGAGGTCGTTTCCCTCCACCCCTCATTTTTCATAGGGATATTCAATGACTCTGCAATTTCATTGTGTGTGGGGGTGTTAGGTTAGGGAATTGTTTTCATTCTTCTCAAGCTTAAATATATTAAACTATTTTGGTCATATAACCATCTGTTTTTAACTTAATGGATAGAAGGAACTTGCCATTTACTCTGGGAGTTCAGCCCTGCTCCATTGCCATAGCTGCATTTGATGATGCTTGATCTTGACCAGTGTTTCATGTCTGAAAATCCCTACAAGTTAAAAAAAGAAACAGCTCCATTCTATTACAGTAAACCCTCCACATTTCCTGGGGGTTAGTGGTACAGGAACCTCATGAAAGTGGAAAAAACTGGAATATTTCTAGCTCCCCCCCCCAAACCAAATTTTAAATACACAAAAGATATGGATTCAACACACCATGGATGCCTTCGATGCAGCAAAGTTCCTTCATAAAGTAGAAGTGGGCAGGTGGCGGGGCTTGCCACTGCCTCCACTGTTCTCCTATGTCATTTTCATTAGGGATTTGCAATCATTCTGTCTTGTGAGACCTACAGTCCCTATCAAAACATAGCATAGGGCTGCAGCAGAGGCAGCAGCAAATAATCTGCAAATAATCAAATCTGCAAATGTGGAGGGCCAACTGTATATGTTTGCTTGTCTCATTTGCATCCCTTATGTGTGTATGTACCTTCAAGTCACCTGTTCACTTATGGTGCCCCCATGAATTTCATAGTTTTCTTAGGCAACAAACCCACAGAGGTGGTTATGCTAGTTCCTTCCTCTGAAATAAGAGCCTACAGCACCTGGTATTCATTGGTGGTCTCCTATCCAAGTAACCTTACTTAGCCATTTTTATCCCACCTTTCCTCAAAGGAGTGTACAGTGCAGTACATGACCTTCTTCTCCATTCTTATCCTTATAACAAACCTATGAACTAGATTAGCCTGAGAGACTAGCCAAAGGTCATCCAATGAGTTTCTTAGCCAGTGGGGATTTGAATCTGGATCGGCACAGTCCTAATCCAATGCTAAAATCACTACACAAGATTATCTCACAGGAAATAAAAAATACCTTAAATGACATCGCTGGAACATGTAATCTTATAGAACAGTGTGATGTTTTCTCTTTCTTTTTCTTTTCCTTTTTGACAGAAAAAGGGTGGTCCAGGAAGCTTAGATAGCTTTGGGGCAAACATTTGCTTTACTCCTACAATAGTGCATAAACTTTCCTGAGTAGAATTACTTATCCCTTCATTTTCATGTACACCCTGTGAAGTTCTGTACAGGGAAAAGATTTACCACAAAGAATGTAAGTCTACTCGCCACCTTTCAACCTACCATGCAAATTAATTTGTACAAAGACTAATTTTCTGACACCAAGGTTCATCCAATTTATTTACTTAAATTACATTAATTCACCAGCCTGACCTTTCCAGCAGCTTATATTGTCTCTCCTGACAACTGTGTAGCAGGGCTCTGCTGTTTCTTAATCAGCACACCATTTATTTAACTCTGAAAGCAAATACGAAAGTGCATCATTTATGTGTCTGGGCCACTCTTTCGTCTTCTACAGCCCCACTACCCCCTTCCCTTTCTATAGGTCTCAAATGTTTTACCATCTGAAAGCACACCAGAATGTCTAATTGCAATAAGATTAAATTAAGAGGTATGCTAAAATCTCATATCCATTAAAACTGGGAACATAAAGCATCTGAACCCAAAGCATCTTGTCAAACAACATCCATCTCACATATCCGTAGTGGCTTTATCATCACAGGTGAAAGACCTATTGTTGAAAATACTAGACACTGTTTGAGAAATTGTAACCTTTCCCTTTACCAAATCCCCATCTACAAATAATGTCAATTTGTCCTTGGGAACTATAGAAGAAAAATGGTACTTCATGCTAGTTTGAAAACTTTGCCTTTGTTACATTGTTACCTAATACACCAATCTCATCTTCCAGGTTAAAGCTATTTTCTTTGGTCCTTCTGGACTGGTTGCTCTTGGTACAACCAGTCATTACACTTTTCATGTAAGGTACATATGGAAAGGCAGTTGAATTTCCCCTATTACAGTACAGGTCACCACCTCCCGCATGTCTGCAGGAGATATGTTCCTGGAATTACCCTGTGTAAGTGAAACAGTGGATAATAGCTAACTTTAATTAGCTTTATTTTAATAGCTAATTAAAATAAAGGACTTCCAGTACAAACATACCATAGAGTTGTGTTGGGGGACCTAGTGATTCCTAGAGAGGAGACCTTTCTAGGCATTTTCCAGTGCAACTCTATGGTATGTGTCCCATATTTTGTGTCCCTCAGATAACTGAAACCATAGATATTGGTTCTGTGGATATGGTAAGCAACCTGTATTCTTGTGCATGCATTCCACTCCATTACAGCCATGTTAATGGGGTGTGTCACAGCCATGTGAGTGAGGAAGAAAGAGTGGACATGACTCAGGGGAGGAGAGATAACCTGACTCATTGGAAAAGATGATAATGTTCCATACAATGGAAGGCAAAAGGATAAAAGGAAGAACATTTCACTGACATATTGAGTTTGCAAGACCTGAGTATGGATATTGATGTCCAGGGCTCTTGGAGGTTTCTCATTCATAGTACTGCATAGAGAAGTCTCCCCTCAACAAGTGTGCCCCAATATGAGGATGGAAGAAACATAACAGTTGGGGTAGTTTTATTGAACAGGTGCCCACTTTTACAGACACAAAACTGCTCAGAAGAAAGCCCAGGCACCACTGTGGATTGGTTCCCTAAATTTCAGTCCAGACCTCTAGTTCCAGTGGATGTCCAGGTTTAATCTGTTATATTACATCATGGATGGACAACTGTGAAGAGTCCAAGGAACAAAGTTCACCTCCCAGCAGGCTTCAACCAGCTTTCTCACCAGCCAGATACTGGCCTAAACCAAATGTAGAAGTATCATCTACTTTCCATTTGTATCTATTTGGGCCAGTTTTCTTCAGGCGAGTTGGGGATGCTTTAAAGGGATCTATCATTTCTGGAGTGGCAACTGATCAATATTTTTGTGGGGGTGCAAGAGATCAGGGGGACCTTTGTGGTGGGGGGTCTTGGGGTGCCTTAGGCTGACAGTCCCCCACACTTGTCTTACAATTTCTTTTTGTTTGCAGTCAAATATCTAAAAGCTATAGACACCTCCCGTGGCTATATTATAGATATTGTGGCATTTTATAAAGCTCTTATAAAAACAAACAACTGAATTATTATCTGAAAGTCTTTAGCTACCAGGCAGCATTGATCAGAGAAGTACTGTCAATAGGAGGTAAATAACTTTGTTTCTTTCTGAGGTCATATTCTCATTTCTTAATTTGATGTGGGCCTAGTTCAAAGTCTTTGAATCTTGTGCTATGATGATGTTTGGCTCCAGGTACAAATATGATGGACTGAAGCCAACTTTAACATCAGGTGCTGGTTTATTTTCCTGAATCAGCAACCCGGCCTTAGACTACTTAATTAATGCAGCCAACAACCTTTGTAAAGGCAGTCATATGTGAGAATCAATGTACCTTTCACTATCAATCACAATGATTTATAGTGTATTTCATAAGCTTTCAAAAAGTAACAGCAACATTTCAATGCCACTCTTCCCCATTTTTTATATATATAGTATAAATATTTTATAACATATATTTTAACTCACTTGGAACTTATTATATTCCACATTCATGTCACACATACAAAAAGTAAAATAAAGCTAGCCCCTGACATTCCAAGGCCAATGGTCTACACTGGGATATTGTAAATGGATTGCTTTGGTCTCTTAACTAAACAAAAAGTAGGACAGTTTCCTAGCATTAGACCAAAATTCTAGTAGTACAAAATACACACAGTGAGACAAAATACACATTCCCCCTATTTAAAACAAAAACAAAAACGGTTGAATGAAGGCAGCCCAACAGTGTGTGTGTGGTGTAATAAGCACACTGAAAGTCTCCACACCCACCCACCCACTGCTGCTGTTATACAACCACAAAAAGTGTACTACACTGGGTTAATAGACTGTCATTACACTGACACAGAGCACCAACAAGATTCCAGCCTTTTTTCAAGATCTGGCCAATTCAGAAGTTTGCAGATTTCTTAGGATGCAAAGAACTGGGGGTAGACAGAGATAGAGAAAGAGACAGCAAGGTATAGTGGTTTGAGTGTTGGACTCTGGGAGACCAAAGTTTGAGTCCTTGCTCAGCCATGGAAACTCCCTCTGAGTATCCTTGGGTAAGTCACATTCTCTCAGCCTCAGAGGACGGCAATGGCACACCCCCTCTGAACAAATCTTGCCTAGAAAACCCTGTGATTTAGGGGTCACCATAAGTAGGAAACAACTTGTAGGCATACTGCAACAATGGATACAGAAATAGGTATAGATCATAGATGAGAGAGAGTCAGAAATTCAAACATTCCTAGATAACATGTTAACAGAAAATAAGAACATTCTAGCATTGGACACAGTTTGGCAGAGCTCAGGATTTTTCTTTTAAGAAGACTGGTTCCAACAATCTGCTGAAGCCATCCATAATCAAGCAGGGGTGGGGTAATGCTCTTAGTCCCAAAGCATCATCCTATTACTGCTTGATTATGGATGGCTTCACCAGGTCAATGCATTTATTTTTCTTGCAAGGACTTTTCGAGCCCCTGCTTATTGATCATTAAGTCTAATCCCCATCAGTGAGAAGTGAGAGAAAAAAGCAAAGGAAAATTGGAACTACTGGTCCATCAGTTAATTTGCCTTGAGGGTTCCCTTGTGCTGCCATTGATGGTGATGGGTAGCTGGCACCCAAATGACAGGATAGGCCACATACACACACATACACGCTATGGGCCACTAGTACTTGGAGAAATCATATACAAGGTATCAGCAAGGTCATGCAAGTTGCGGGGGTTATCTGGGAATTGTAGTTTCAGAATAACATTTCAAGACACTAGATTTGTGTTCAGACTGCAGTGTATAATATTGGTCCATTTGGAAAGAAGCTAGGACCTAGACAGTTCTGTTCATAGGCAAGTATTTATTAGTCCTTGGGTGTGCTTTGATTATGTGTTCTTGCATGGCAGGGGGTTGGATTGGATGGCCCTTGTGGTTTCTTCCAACTCTATGATTCTATGAATTCTGATTGGGGCCTTCTGGGAGGTCTAATCCTACTTTTAAAAAATCCAAGCTCTGGTATTTAGACCTAAGAGCAGTAAGGAATGTGTTACGAATCTAGAGCTCTTGATAAAAACTGCAGATAACATCACATTCTCATCCCTTACTCTATACCTAACTGCCTAAAAATTATTATATCTACAGATTTTTTTAAAAAAAAAAAAGTTTATTTTTTTTCAATCTCAAGACCTTGCATAACCCCTAGCAACCTCTTATGGAACCCTAGAGTTCCAGGGAACCCTGGTAGAGAAATCCTGCTCTACTCTATCAAACAAGTCATGCTGAACCCTGTTGTCATTTAATTATGCCTGTCCACTCCATGCTCTCCACAATTGACAGCCACTGGCACAGCACAAAATGTAATGATATCAGGAAGCAGCATAAAGAGAATTTGGTATGGAGTGGACATATTATTAGCTGCCTTAAGACCCATTATCAGAAGAAAAGCAAGATATTAATAAATAAAACTATGACGACAATGATGATAATGAGACAGGGAAAAGCTCCATGTGAAACTGTTTTCAGTAGCAGCCCTGCATTTCTTGTAATACCTTGTCAAATTTTAAAAAGAAACACACACACAGACACAAACCAAGAAGAAGGTGGAAAAACCCACACAGAAAATACTTGTCAGCTTTTTCCATGATTTGTGATCATGTCCTTTAAATGTTTTAAAGAATCACAGTTTGCTTAATGGAGGCCTTCAAAACAGCATTTTGTGTCAAGTGATGTAAAGGCACTTTGAGACCTATTACATTTGGAATCTAGTTGACCAGCATCCCTGCTGAGAAGCCGCATGGCCAGAGAGGAGTGGTCTTTGGCAGCGGAGCCGAGCAGGGAGACTAGGGCCGGGTTTCCCCCTGCGCACATGTGGCACGATTAACAGCCTGCTCCTTACAGCCTGTCTGGGCTCTCTGGGCCCATAGGGCCTAGTGCGCACATTGTGGACAGGCAGGCCCAGCCAGGACTCGGTCCACAGGCTGGCATCTCGCAGCCCAGCCGGAGTTTTTTTGGGCCCGCTCGCCTTTTTCTGGCTTTTTTGCAGCCAGGCCTTGTGGGGTCTGGTTGGGCCTAGTTTTGCCAGGTGGCAGGAAGGTGCCTGTAACACATGGCCCATTGATATTTTTGGGGGCTTGCGCATGCAGCCAGGCCTGGGGAGGCCAAGTTCGGCCTAGTTGGACCTTTAGCTTTTGGGCCTAGTGCACGTGGTGGGGTCTGGCTAGGCCCAATGTGACCTGTGTAGGCCCTTGGGATGCGGGCCTGGTACATGTGGCCTGGCCTAGTTCAGTCTAATCAGGCCTTAGGGCCTGAACTGGGCATGACATGTGGCTTAGCCATTTGGCAGCCTGGTGAGGCCAGGTAGGCCTTGGGACCCACATTTGACTCAGTGGCTTTGGCAGGCCTTCAGGCCTGGGTTGGCCTACCAGGCTAGCTTACTGGGGATAGGCCTCCAGCCTGTTTCAAGGGGGTAGCCTTTGAGCTGGGCCCGGGGGGATGATTTTGGCCAACTTAGAGTGAGCTTCCAGTTTCTTTTTCTTTTTTTTTTAAGTCCTGCCTCTGGCTGTGTTATTATTGGGTTTTGTGTTTGCCTTAATAATAATAATAATAATAATAATAACAACAACAACAACATATATACATTAAAGGACATTCATATATATCTGAACTGTTCTTATGGCCCCAAACAAGGGTAAGGTGGGATCTAAAGGCACGGCCTTGCAAAAATCCCACAATACACCTGAGCCTGCATCGTCAAGTGAGAGTGAGGATGATTTACCTTGCTTTGCTATTTTAGACAGTATTAAAAAATTGGAAGAGGTGCATGGGCCCCCAACCACTCCACCAATCACAGGGGCTGGGTGGCATGGGGAAAAGCACAAGATTGGTAATGAACTTCTTGCTCATTTAGAGGCCTTGAAAAAGAAGATACAGCCGGAGGGGCCATCCAGGTCCAAGGATAATGCAGCTGAGGAGGTGCCTGAACCTGCCAACATGGAGAACCAGGAACAGCATGCTGAGCCATCAGGAGTTTCGGTTCCTGGAGGTGAGTGGCCTGATTCCAACACACCTCATACTCCAGGGCCATTCTGGCTATGGGGTGGCATACCTGCTCCTACACAGGGTGAATACAGTCAAACCCCAGGTGGGAACCTGGAGACACACTTGGGGTGGCCTATGCCTCATTCCGCTCTTAGTTGGATGCCATCACAATGGTCTTCCTGGTCTCCATGGGGGGTTAGCATATTTTCCATCGGTGGGGTGGGTGGCCAGCCTTGGGCTGCAGCCTCTCACTCCCCTGGCTATGATTCAGTTTCATATGGAAATTTCAGAGAGTTTTCTCAGGCAAGGAATACTCAGGACTTTATTAGACCAGGCAAATATGGCATCATAAGGATGCCTAATGATCGTGAAAGGGCATACATACCAGACAACATCGTCCTTTCACACTCATGTACAGTAAATGAGGCATACTTTTTTTTATTGATGGGTCAAGCCATCTATAGATCTCCCATTCCACTTTTCTGCTGGTATTGCCGCCGTTTCAATCCAAAATGCATAGATACAGGACTGGAACACGGAGCAATGGATGCAAGCTCCAGGAACAGAGATTCCACCTCAACATTAGGAAGAACTTTTTGACAGTAAGAGCTGTTTGGCAGTGGAACACACTCCCTCGGAACATGGTGGGGTCTCCTTCCTTGGAGGTCTTTAAACAGAGCCTGGATGGCCATCTATTGGGGATGCTTTGATTGTGATTTCCTGCATGGCAGGGGGTTGGACTGGATGGCCCTCGTGGTCTCTTCCAACTCTGCAATTCTATGATTCTATGAATACAGCTTCCATTTCCAGGTGAAATTGTGACAGCCAAGTAGGGGATGCTCTTTTTATGAATAAATCCACCCCCCCCCAATGTGAAAGGAAGACAAATGTCAAATTTAATAGGAAGGGTGTTAAATAAAATACATATAATTGGCAAAACAAAAGTAAAAGCAGGGATATTAGCATTAGATATATTTAAAGCATTTGACTGTGTGGAATGGCCAACATTAAAAACAACATTGAAAGAATTTGGAAAGGGGAAGAGGTTTAGAGGATTAATAGATCAATTGTATTCCCATAACACAGCTATAGTGATGGTTAATGATAGAATAACAAGAGAAATAAAAATAACGAGAGGAACAAGACAAGGTCGCCCACTTTCTCCAATATTCTTTGCAATGGTAATAGAAATTCTAGCAAATGTGATAAGAAATGATAATAGTATAGAAGGAATTGGAGTAGAAACAAAACATAAGATAAGCTTGTTTGCTGACGATACATTGCTAACAATTAAGGAATTGATTAACAGAATAGAAAAAATAAAGAATATTTAAAAGTATTTGGGGAGATAACAGGCTTACAGGTTAATTGGAACAAATCAGATATGATGTTGTTTAACTATACTAAGGAAGAAGAAAATATATTTGTAAAAAAGAGAAAAAATTAGAAGTAAGATTAAAAAGTAATATTAAGTATTTAGGAATAAATATTACAAAAGATTTAAAAGAACTAGAAGAGAAAAATATTATGGTACTAAGGAAATAAATGGAAAAGAAGTTGGAAGAATATAAAAATATCCAACTATCATGGTTTGGAAGAGTAGCTTTAGTTAAAATGAAAATATTACCTAAACTATTTTTTTTTTGTTTAGAATGTTACCAATAAAAATACCAGAAGTAGAACTGAAAAAATGGCAAAATATGTTGAATAAATATTGTAATGGAGGGAAAAGGACAAGATTAAATAAATTATTTTGGTATATATCACAGAAGGAGGGAGGACTTGGTCTTCCCAAAATAAAAGGATATTATGAAGCTAATCAATTGAGATATGTTACAGAAGGAATTGTAGGACAGAGGGATTTAGAATGGTTAGAGATAGAAACAGGGAGAATAGAAAAGAGAATATGGAACATATTTTTTGATTATTTTACAAAAAAGGAAATTAAAGGAATTGAGAACCCATTTCTGCAAAATATATGGGAAATATGGTATAAATATAAGAGAGAATTTTCGCCTATTGATTCAGTATTAACACCGGTTATAATGGGAAAAAAATTCCCAAATCATTTGAAGGAAAAAATGGGAAAGGAATTAAAGAAAAGAGGACTAGATAAAATAGAGGGATGGATAGGATGGATGAATGAGAAAGGGAGTATAAGAGAGAAATTATGTGGAATGAAAATTTCATGGTTTAATTGCATACAGTTAGAACAATGGATTAAAAATTGGAAAAAGACTCATAAAGAAACAAGGGAATTGACAAAATTTGAAAATTTGGTGAACAAAGGTGAAAACAGGGAGGATAATGAAAGTTTGAAAGGTATTACAAGCGAATTATATAAAATATTGATAAAAATAAGGATAAAAAAGACAAAGGGGAATATTTAAGGAGAATATGGGAGGAAGATTTAAAACAAAAAATTGGAGATCATGAATGGGATAAAATATGGAAACAAAGACATCTAAAAAATATGTTGATACGGATAAAGAAAATTGTTATAAAATAATATGGAGATGGTCTTTGACACCAGCAAGATTGCATAATATAGATAAGAATAACTCTAAATATTGTTGGAGAGGTTGTAAAGAAATAGGTACATATATGCATATGTGGTGGAATTGTAAATTTGTACAGCAGTTTTGGGAAATGGTTTTTATAGAAATAGAGATTATTCTGAATAGAAATATAGAAAGGAAACCAAGCATAGCATTGATGTCAATTTATAATGGAGAGAATAGGAACCAAGCAGAAAAGGATTTAATAACAAATTTATTAACGGCAGCAAGATTAATTATAGCAAGACATTGGAAAATGCAAATAAATGTACAAGTGAAGGAGTGGTATAAAAAAGTTTGGAAAATGGCAATAAATGATAAGTTGACATGTAGAATTAAAGTAAGAAGAGTAAGTTGGAAAGAAAGTGATTTTGATAAAATTTGGAAAGTATTTGTTAAAAAAGTATTACAGACAAAAGATGGGAGGTTACCTCCACGAGAAGAAATGAGATTCTGGAAAGATTAGGTAAGGGATAATGGCTCCGGTGAAGGGGAGCACTGAGGTGGGGGGGGTAGGGGAATTAATGTTTTTGAATAGAATTAGAGTAAAGAATCTATGTTAACTTTTGAAATTAGTTAATAGAAAAATTACAATGTTTATAGTAATTTTATGCGTTATACTAACTATTGATTGGATAATATAATGTATGGTTTAAAAAATTAATAAAAATATATTTAAAAAAACAAATAGCCTTGGATGTGGCTGGAGCTATAGGCTTTGGAGTTTATTTCACTGGCCATTGGTGCGCAAGCCGGTGGCCCACAGACTAGGCTGAGTCCGGCATTTCTGGGGACCTGACTTTTCCTGAGTTTTTTCCCATTCTAGTCGTGACCCATATTTGGGCCAGGGAGTTAGCTATCTTCAAAGTCCACTTTTGGTGCGACAATATGTCAACGGTCCATGTAATAAACTCATTGACCTACAAGTCCCCATGGGTCATGTGGCTAGTTCGGGCCTTCACTTTGCAGTGCTGGCAGCACAATATTCTTTTTGTGGTTCAGCCTCTGGCGGGTGTTGACAATGGTATTCCTGACACTCTTTCCCGCATGCAGATGGAGTGCTTCAGAGATCTGGCTCCAGACGTGATGCCCGACAGTGAGCAGATGCTGGCAGACCTGTGGATGATTGGGAGGTCTAGGTGATCAGGCTGCTAGGTATGTCCTTAGCACCTTCCACTAGGAGGAGTTATACCAGAGCCATTTGAGAATTCGGCCAATTTGTCCAGCAGGCCGGATGGCAGCAGAGGATGCCTATATCTGTCCCTCAGTTGTTGAAATTTAGTGTGCATCTGCCCCCAAAAGTTCTAGTGCTTCAATCCATTCAGTCCCGGCTATCTGCAATAGCTTTTTGGCTCAAGGCCCGGGGGATGGTTGACAGCACGGGTGATTTCCAGATCCATAAAGTTGGAGAGGGATGGGCCAGAGAGAGAGGCATGGTGGCATACACTAGGACCCCTCTTTCTCCACACATCCTTCAGGGCCTGTATAATGTTTGGGCTGATATTTGTATATCACCCTATGAGAGGTTGCTGTTTCATGCAGCAGCTCTTACTGCATTGTTTGGTGCTCTCTGGATTAGTGAGTTGGTACGAGCATCAAAAATGACAATTCTAACAGGGCCCTGGAACTCAGAGATGTGGTCATCCACGAACGACAAGTCCTGCTCTTGCTACGCTTCTCCAAATCTGATCAGTGGGGTGTGGGGACCCAATGTAAGCTGCAGGCCTGCAGCTATCTGGACCCCTGCCCGGTGAAGGCCTTGAGGCAATATCTATCTGTGCGGGGTTCTTCACCAAGACCTTTGTTTATTCACTTTGACTCTTCTCTTTAACTAAATTTCAATTTGGGACAGTGATGGCCAAGGGCCTGGACAAGCTGGGTCTGCAATGTAGGCATTTCAGAACACATTTGTTTCGAATAGGGGCTGCCTCTACCGCAGCTGCTCTGGGATTCCAGCCCCAGGCACTACCAAGGATTGGGCGGTGGCACTCCTCCGCATACTGTAAATATGTTTGGCCGCTCCAGTGTTAACCTGTTTTCTCTTTTCTTGTTTTACAGGTCCCAGACCAGCGTTGATAAGATGACGGGCACTTGTATGCGGCCACATATGGTCTACTGGGCAGTGTGGCAGGCCTGATTGAGTTATTTTGGACCTCACCTCACCTTGGGGGACCAGTTAATTGTTGAATGGTTGGGTAGGAGGGGTCTCCGTTGGCACGACCTTATGCCATTATTGTTTGATGAGTGGCAAGGGCCTTCTCCTGATATTCTCATTCTCCAGCTCAGTGGGAATGACCTGGGTTTGTTGAAAGGGAAGGCTTTGGTCCTTCAGGTGATCAATGATATGTGGGTAATCAGGTCAAGGTGGCCTGAGGTTACCATCATGTGGTTTGCCATTTTACCCTGTCAGGTTTGGAGAGGGGATGGAGATCCCTGACTGCTTGATAGGGCACAGCGAAGAGCTAACAGGGACATCAAAAACACTCTCACCAAGGGGCTGGGGTGGCATCTCCCACACCCTGCTATAGTGTTCGAGAGGCCTGAGCTCTACTGAGCTGATGGGGTGCACTTCTCAGATGTGGAGAACACAAACTTTTTGGGTGATCTTCAGAGGGGGTTGAGGGACCTTTTGGACAAGCTGGTGGGGGAATAGGGACTAAGCAGATGCTTGTACCTATTCATAGTCACAGATTGGGGAGGCATAGATCTCGGTGTGTACCTTGGCACCTGTTTGGGTGAAAGGAGAGTCTCTGACCAATAAAGTTGTGAGACTTAGCAGAAGTGAAGGAGACTCACCTTGGGGCTGGCCTAAGGGATAATCCCCCACCTTAATCCATGGGGCTTGGGTGGGGGACTTTTGGGTTGGACTTCCAGATGCGGGCTGGCTTGGGAGTAACCCCAATTTTGGGGTTCCTCTTGAGGGCTCAGGTGTTCACCCGGGGAAACTGGGGAGTAAGGTCTTGGATTGACCTACTGCCTCGGCTGCTCCCTCACTAGGTTGCCTCCCCCTGCTGAAGATATTAAAGGGATTTAAATAGGTAGGGTTAAATAAAGACCCATTTCATTTACCCCTTTTTTGTGCCTGGTCTCTTTATTTCCCTGCGTTGGTCAGAAAAAGCAAGATATTAATAAATAAAACTATGACGACGACAATGATGATAATGCGGCAGTGGGAAAAGCTCCATGTGAAACAGTGTTTTCAGTAGCAGCCCTGCATTTCTTGTAATGCCTTGTCAAGTTTTAAAAAGAAACACACACACAAACACACACCAAGAAGAACAAAAACAAACAAACAAAACCACACAGAAAATATTTGTCATCTTTTTCCATGATTTGTGATCATGTCCTTTAAATGTTTAAAAGACTCACAGTTTGCTTAATGGAGGCCTTCCAAACAGCACTTTGTGTCAAGTGATGCAAAGGCATACAGTTCTGAGACTTATTTCATTTGGAATCTAGTTGTGTGCCCTTGGCTTCTAAGTGACCCACCATAATAATCATGTTCAGGATGCTGCTGAGTCAAGATGGTCATAGGGAGGTGGCTTTACTTATCTCATCAGTGCAGCCCTCTCCAGAGAGCTTACAGTCTCTGCAGTAATCCTTTACATTTCATTCACTTGACCAAGAAGAGATGTAAGGGAAGAGGACCAAAAGGGTTTGCCAGGGTTCCATCACAGCTTGTTTTTCTATCTCACCTCATATCTTGATGGTATGTGAGAAGGACAGTTTCATTTCTTGCTTTCCACAAATCATCATCTCCCTGTCCCCTCCTCCCACCCAGATACACAGGGGAATGTACACTGAAATATGAATGTAATTCTGTGTGCATGTGTGTCATAGCATGTGTCAAGATCAACAAAAAGAGAAGATTGAAGTACACATTAGATTTACAGAATATTGTTGCATTCTTGATTATCCATATAGATTATTGTGATGGTTTTACACAAAATGCCTAAATCCTGCTCTTAGACCTAATTGGAATAGAGCATTGAATCAATTTGATTTTTTTATGTGTTGACTCATCATTCAACAGTGGATTCAATGGGTCTAATGTAGCTAGGACTAAGCAACAGGATTCCAACTTTAAAAATATAGTTATGTAATGGGCATGGCAAATATCATGAGAGTCATGATTACTTGCATATTCCCCAGATGTTATTTCATAGCCTAAAATGGGTATGAAAGAGTTATTTTACACGTACAACAGTCAACTCTGCCATCTAGGAGCTATGACACTATTGACCCTGACATGACATTCCAATATTATATGAAAATGATTTCATACCTATCAGAGCCCATGTGGTGTAGTGGTTTAGAACTATGACTCTGGAGACCAGAGGTCAAATCCCCACTTGGCCATAGAAACCCACTGGGTGACCTTGGACAAGTCACTCTCTCAGCCTCAGAGGAAGGCAAAGGCAAGCCCCCTCTGAACAGATCTTGCCAAGAAAACCCCATGGTAGGTTCGCCTTAGGGTTACCATAAGTCAGAAACAATTTGAAGGCACACAACAAGAGCATACCTATCATATGAAAAAAAGTGACTGTCCTCCATTTTCCTACCTCTTGATCTACCTGTGAAAGGCGGAATAGAAGTATTTTACTGTAGTTGATCTGCTTCTTCATTCTTGAAGCTTCTAGAAGGAGGGATAATTTGTTATAATGAGAGATTATCTCATTGTGCATATCTCTAATATGCACAGTAGTTTCCGTTGTCTAAGCTACATGAGCACCTTACATCAACCTTTTCCTTGCAGCCATGCCTTTGACCATGTCCCAAGGTGGGGAGATGTACATACTCTTCCGTGACTTGCAGTCTGCCACAGCATGAAATAGATGTGCTTTCTTTACTATGAAACATCTGCTGCATCTGTTAATCATCAATAAATCATCTTGTACATCTTGTACATCTATAGCTTTGTCTTATCTTACCACCTCAATTTTTTTTTGGTGCAATGGCCAAAAGTCCAAAGTCAATACATTTTTGATAGTTGTATTTATTTTATTGATTTTTTTTTCATTTGCATTTAATGTGTTTTTAATCATGCCTGTTTGCCATCCTGAATGTTAATTTTTAATGGAAAGGCAGGGCAAAAGTGTAACAAACAGCAAATAAAATAAAATAAAATAAAATAAAATAAAATAAAAATAAAATGTAGACTACTTTTTCTCAGTCAGTCAACTCTGCCCTCTTCCTTGGTTTTCTATTCCCATCTCCGTCTCAACTGTTTCTCCAGTCCTCCACTCAAAAAAATAGAAATAAAGCCAGTTGCCACTCTTTGACTACAAAGCACACTTGGTACTGGGTTGTTTTGAGGTCCCATCCTTTAAGGATGTCATTTTGCTCCTGAAATTTGGTATACTCCTGCCAACTTCAGGATTGCTCCAAGCCTGTGTACAGATGGTACTGTTTGGGCTACATAAGTAAGGTTTCTCACAATACGAAATCAGAAGTTGAGGAGATGCTAGGTTTAGGGTTGCTCTAAAATTAGGGAGTCTAGGAGTTCTGGTAGGAAGGGGGAGAAGAAATGAAGACTTAGGTCCGGTCCAAACAGTGAAAATAATCCTAATGGAATTTGAGTGGAAGGTGATCTGTCTATATGGACATTCGCATCAATACATCTCATTCCAAGGGGGCAGCCAAATCCACCATAAAGCTCCAAAGGGAAGCCTTCAAGGCTTTTCTCAGGGGTTTTAAAAAGCTCTGTAGGGGATGCAAATGTCCAATCATTAAGACAGTCACATTCATAGTGCTGTGCCAAGGCAGCACAAGCTGATTGGCTGGCTGAGCGTGGGGGTGTGGCTTGCAAACAGGGCAAGTGCCTACTGCTGCTATGTTGGATTTTCGACTATGCAAGAGGTTGGTAAGTCGATAAAACAGCAACCTTTTACAATCAGAAGAGGGATCTCACTTGCAATTCCTCACCACAGCCTCACTTACTGGTAGGAGAGGGTAGAAACATCAACCTGTTGCACCCCAATCACCAGCAGAACAGACCTCCATCTCTTGGTGTGGCAGCTGGCTATTAAAGTAGGTTTGGTGGTCAAGCCAGGAGACGTTAGTTGCTCAGTTGTAACTAAGCAGGTGATAGAATGTTGGTCTTAATTTTCACACACTACATTTGCTGTCATCATGGGTTGGAAATGTAAATATTGAACTCTTACTGCATATTGGAGGTTAAATAATTTTTTAAAGCCCATTATTCCTCCATTGTTCCCAATGATACTGGTAATTTGTCAACAGGGCAGTATTCCCAGCAACATCAGACTGAGAAAGGTGTAAACTCTCTTTTAAAGACTCGTCCTTATTTATATGCACTACGAAGAGGGAATTTTAATAGGAATGCAGGCAACATATTCATGAGATGCTTTGTTTGACAAATCCCCCTGAAAGTGTCTAATGTTTTGTTGTCATACATCATCCATTGGCCAGCTTGAACACCTTTTTCATTGCGGAGCTGTCATATCAAATTGCATTTGACTAAAATAAACCTAGAGAATTAAATGCTGATATACACTGCAGCCCTTTCTGCTGCCCATAAATCCTGGGTCTATTTGACTACAGCTCTCTTTTTCATCTGGATGAGCTTTCACTCCATTCTGACTTGGCAGTTATAACTCATGGCCATATTTATTTATCACCACTGTCCCTTAGTGCTGCTCAACACCAATAAGACTGAGTCTAACAACAGTGGAAGTTCAAGATGGATAGGGAAGCAGCCAATAAGATGGAATCAGCCTACAAGAGGGATGAGTGAGACTTTTGTCTCCATTCATTTTGGAACAGAAATTCTTAATATTACTTTCTGTGTCAGATAGGAAGTACAGTTGTCCCTTCACATTCGCTGGGGTTTGGTTCCAGGACCCCCCGTGAATACCCAAATCCGTGAATACTCAAGTCCCATTATATGCAATGGCAGAGCAAAATGGTGTCCCTTATATAAGATGGCAAAATCAAGGTTTGCTATTAGGATTGTTATTTTTTTAAGAATATTTTTCAAGCCGTGAATACTCAAATCCGTGAATGTCAAATCCGTGAATGTGGAGGGACAACTGTACTTGAGAGAAAATGTGAAATTAGGCCAACAGTTGAATGTGGAAGAAATCAGAACTGATAATTTCATCCATTCAGGCCCAGGGCTCTCAGGGCTTAACCCTGAAAAGCCTGACTTTGAATCCCTATGTATTCAACCACATCTGTGGTGCTTATTTAGGGTTACTACTGCCTTTTCCTTTCTAAGAAGTTCCTCATTTTTTATCTCAGTTGGTACGCAGATGCAAACAACATGATCCTCTCTATGCTGGGAATTGCTGTGTTTGGCCAATGTTGATGTGGATTAATTTTGTTTCACTTTGTTTTTTGAAGAATTTGCCAAGATTTTCAGATTTCTCCATATTTGGGAAGGAAAGAACTGGAGAGCAATACATTCAAATATAGCAGTTAGTGAAACTGATAGATTTTCCCATCCCTCACCTCCAGTGCTTTGGTACTCCTGCAAAATAGTAGTAGTAGTAGTAGTAGTAGTATCCTGCCTCTCCCATCAGGATCAGGGTGGCAAACATCATGCAACGTCGGACAACATTCCAATACAAATACTGAAAAAAATAGTACCATTAAAGGAATATCTATCATTATAAATTATACATTATATATTGCATTATAAACTTCACACTTCAAGGTTAAAACTTAAAATAGAAAAGATCATAGAATTAAAATTATAAGATGTAAAATGTAAATATAAAATGGCATATAAAATGGCAGCCGAAAATGAATTCAAAAATGAAATTGAAAAAGATCCCTAAGGCCACTCTCTTTTCCCCTACTAGAACACAGCATTTCTCCATAATGTTTTTTGCCATATAATGCTGCTTGCCAAGGCTTCCTTCTCTATTATGGGCAGTGTTGCCAACCAATCTCTTCCCAGTTGCTCAACATCCCCATCTGGCAAGGAAACTCAGGTAGGCTCTTCACTGCCTACACTGTTGTGGTAGCCTGGAAGCAAAGGAAACTGTTCTCTGCTAACAGGAAAGTTCCTCTGCAAAGGAAACTGTTCTCTGCCCACCAAGCTAACACTGCAGCACTACCACTGCAGAACTGGTGTGTGTGTGTGGATAGGTACGCAGTATCCAGCCCAACAGCTATCACATAACACAAGAGTTTTTCATCTCCCCTTATAAAGTCGCCAACTCTGGGCTGGCTATTCACTTTGAGCAATGGTGGTTGAGCAATGCTGAGTTTTCACCATGATTTACCACTGAACCTCTAGGCCACCAACTCTGACAATGCTCCATTTATTGGGAAGGGTGTGCAGTGTGCCATCATACCTCAGTTTTACAGCGACTCTTGCTCTCTTGGTTTTTCTAGGTATGGTTGCAAGTAATAATGAATTCATTTCAGGCCTTGAGCCCTTCTCTCACAAGTTACACCAGGTGACTTTGGGAAGGCTTGGTCAGGCAAAACATCTGTGGGAAGTTTAAAGGAAGCTAAATGTATTCTCATCATTTATCAGGTAGGTTTTATACATCTAAGAATGTCAGGAGAGGCCTGCTGTATCAAACAAAGGCTTGGCCTTACCCAGAAACCTCATTTCAATAGTGGCCATGTAGATGCTTCTGGGAGCCTCCAATCAGGACAAGAGGCCACTGCCAATATTTGGAAGCATTATGTTTTTGGACTTCAGCTCCCAGTTGCCATGCTGGCTGGGAGAAAGTAACTCTTCCAGACTCTGGCCACTGCCATCCTCATGTTATTTCCTGTAATATTTGGCATTCCAATGTCAGTGCAAAGCTTCTACTGTGGTATATAAAGTTGTAAGATTCCCCCCCCCCTTCTGCATTGAAACCTGTCTGTGTTTTCTATACACAGTTTTCCTATTGTCTGAAGTGTGTTCATGTTTGTTGTTGTTGTTGTTGTTGTTTTAATTGCACATATTTCAGCCAATTATATTTTTAAAATGTACCTCTGGTTCTGTCCACATTTTTATTTTATGGAATGTACCCTAGGCCTCACAAACATGCAGATTTCCAAAGTAAAAGTGCCTATTATCTTACAATGAGTCTCAGAAGGTGTGAATGGATGCTTTCATTGATGCTGTGGACTTAAAGAAAATTCTTTTCAACTGTACCAGGTGTAACATACACTATTTAAAAACTCCCGAAAAACACTCACTAGACTTCATGAAAACTCTGTAAGGAAGGCCAGTGGATATTTACATTCCTCCTCACCCTTCTCAGCATTCCACACTTTTCCCAGAATTTCTGAGGGTGACTCACCCTGTTGCCCTGCTGCCACCACAGCTGCCACAGCCATCACAGCCACCACTTGACTGCCTGTGTCCCATTACATGTGGCCCACGGCCATCAGCATTTAACTGTCTGGGTCCCAATCTGAGCCACAGATTGAGTGGCAGGAGTGGATTGTGAGGTGGAGAAGGAATTTGCATGTGGGTGGTGATTGGTTGGGTGTGTTTCCTGAGCAGCCAATCAGCACACTGGGAAAGGCAACATACCCAAGAGTTTTACATATATTGGTTCCAGGGGATGGGGTAGAGGTATCCCAAGTTGGCCTGAGGAATCGTACACTGCCCATGCAAAATTCTTGCTATCATTCTCTTTCCCCATGGTAGCTTTGCACAATACAACTTTCAAACTTTAGACAGTCCTCTTGGCACTAGGGAGATCCTTTCTAGGGTTTCAGGAGAGATGGAAGATATCTGTTACAAAGCTTGCCTTCTACTTATACAATGCTAGACATCCTCTTGAAACTTCGTAACTTCAAATGTATGATTTGTGTCTCTCATACAATTTCCAGGTTTATTCCAATGAACCTACATTGGATAGCTTTAACAACAATAAATTTAAACTGAAATATCCCAAGGATTCAGAGATCTAGTTACGTGTGTGTTTTAAAAAGTAAGGCTTTTTTTCCTCAGTGCATAAATGTTTCCCTAGATCTCACACAAAAGCTTAAGTCAGAGGAGGGAAGAGGAAAAAAGATCAAATGAGCAGCCTCCTTAGTTAAATGTCAAGTGCAAAATGAACTAGTCATTGAACTCCTGCTATATTTTCTCAGTGGAAGATAAAGGTGAACCTATAAGAGTAAGTGGCCATGTCTGTAATTTTGTCATAATTTAAATGTTTGGAGGAAAGACAGGTTAATAACACTTTTCTCTCTGTATCCGCTCAGATACAGAAGCAAACCAGTAGTGTTTGCAGCAATATGTGCAACGAAAAGAGAGAATCCTAAGATTAGTGAGGAGCAGACAGACCTTGCATCTTCACAAATGAAAAAAAAAACATAAAGAAAATAGTGTGTGTGTGTGTGTGTGTGTGTGTGCATGCATGTACATGTGCCTTCAAGTCACCTGTAGACTTATGCTGACCCCATAAATTTCAGAAAGTTTTCTCAGGCAAGGAATACTCAGGACTTTATTAGACCAGGCAAATATGGCATCATAAGGATGCCAAATGATCGTGAAAGGGCATGCATACCAGACAACATCGTCCTTTCACACTCATGTACTGTAAATAAGGCATACTTTTTTTTATTGATGGGCCAAGCCATCAATAGATCTCCCATTCCACTTTTCTGCTGGCATTGCCGCCATTTCAATCCTTGCGCCATTGTACTCACATGAATACAGCTTCCATTTCCAGGTGAAATTGTGACAGCCAAGTAGGGGATGCTCTTTTTATGAATAAATCCACCCCCCAATGTACTTGGGACTTTTAAAGTGTGCATTAGTGCTTTGCTGTACTTTTTGTGTCTTTATTTTGTTTTTGTTTTTGAATTTCCTGTGCTAGCATCTTCTCATGAGAATCGGCGAGATTTTAACCCCGGAAGTAAATGGAAATCCGTTTGCACTCTGTTACTGTCAAGGAAGCTTCATTGATGCTGGAAAAGGTACGTCTGGTAGGGGGGTTCTTTTGCTGGCATAAAAACCACACAATTTACTCTGGCAAAAGAATGTTAAAGTTCTCAGATGTGGTTTTGGCAGACACAGTCTTAAAAGGCATTCTAGGCAAATAAGCAAAATGATGGTGGTAGTGGGGAAATCACCAATAAAACCATTGGTAAAATAAAAATAAAAAAAGGTACCAAGATTGCAGAAAAATGAAATAGTGATCAGAAAGTAAGAGAATATGAGGCTTTGGTCCTGTTCTACAAAAATGTGAATGTGTGCATGCGTGTATTTAAATAGAGTGCAATAGGGAAAGGGGTTAGAGAGAAACACAGAAAGAAACACAGCGAGATTGCTTCAGATGAGAGGTGGACAGTGCCCCCTTCTTGTATAACTGTCAGCTGCAGATCATTAAAATACATAGTGATTTGTTCTATCAAATGCAATGTCATCATGTCTTCCAAGCTGCTCCTGTACGCCAAAAACATTCCACCCCAGTTGTGATCTCAACCCCAAAGAGTGAGCCCATTATGGAAATGCTTAGCACTGAAATCCCCACACAAACACCCCATCATCTCTGCTCCAGGTAATAAATAAAGCAATAGTTTGGCCTTTACAGAACTTGCAGCTACAGAATCTAGCAAGAACCAAGGAGTTTTCAATGTTTAACTGCACCCCTGTGGTCCCTGGACCATTTTTGTTCAGGGTGTGCTTTTATAAATATACAGATCACCTGTAAGTGTCTACATTTCTGGCATAAATTGCTTTGGTATTAAATGTCTCCTCCCCCCCTCCGCTCCCTCCCAACTAGCAATGCAAACTTTTTACTGAGATTTTGTGAAGGGAATCTTATGTCATTCTCTGTATTTGATGGAGAAAAATGCACAGCCCCTGTGGACAGCAAAAGTCATCCCCACACAAACACCCCATCATCTTATGTCCATCCACTCCTCGTGCAAACAGCAGATCTGGTTTGCACAGGGGTAAATGTTCTGATGTATGTGAGGTGAAGGTGATTCTGAATGCCAGGTTGGAGCTCTCTGCCAACCATAATTGTAACCTTGAGTATTTGCTAATAATAATAATAATAATAATAATAATAATAATAATAAAATTTTATTTCTATCCCGCCCCTCTGCAACGCAATCGGGGCGGCTTACAATATAAAAACTCCATAGTCCCAGTACCCTAGCCCACCCCCCCTTAAAATAATATTAAACTATAAAAGATTAAAAACATACAATAAATTAGAAAAATATTAAAACATACAATCGTTTTTAAAAAATGATTTAAAAAAAATGATTACAGCTCAGGGAGGACAACCGAGTCTTGGGCCAGGATAGTTATTCAGGAAAGGCCTGCCGGAAAAGATCCGTCTTGACAGCTTTTTAAAAGCCGTCTAAGGTGTTAATAAGACGGATCTCATCCGGCAGGCCATTCCATAATCTGGGAGCAACAGCGGAGAAGGCCCTCTGGGAGGTCACCGACAGCCTTGTTTTCATAGGCTGTAACAGATTCCTCCCAGAGGACCGAAGTGCGCGGGGAGGGTCATACGGAAGGAGGCGGTCCTGGAGATGAGTTGGACCCAAGCCATGCAGGGCTTTAAAGGTTATAACCAACACCTTGTACTGTGCCCGGAAACGAATAGGCAGCCAGTGGAGAGCTTTTAGCACAGGTGTTATATGCTCTCTTCTGGAAACACCAGAAATCAACCTGGCTGCCATGTTCTGAACTAGTTGAAGTTTCCGAGTTAAGCACAAGGGTAGCCCCATGTAGAGCGCATTACAGAAATCCAGACAGGAGGTTACCAGTGCATGTACCAGAGTTTCGAGGTCCCTAGTTTCCAGGCAAGGGCGCAGCTGGCGTATCAGCCGAAGTTGATAACAGGCACTCCTGACCATCGCATTTACCTGATTAGACATCTGGAGCGTTGGGTCCAGGAGCACCCCCAGACTGCGAACACAGTCTTTGGAGGAGAGTGTAGTTCCATCCAGGACTGGAAGTTGTATTCTCAGACCTGGTTTCAGGCCTGTAACTGTTAGTACCTCCGTTTTGTCTGGATTCAGTCTCAATTTGTTTTTCCTCATCCAGTCCATTACTGCTTTAAGACAATCATTGAGAGGAGAGATGCCATCTGAAGTCGAAGCTGATGACCGAGACATGGAGAAGTATATCTGGGTGTCATCAGCATACTGATGACAACACACTCCATGCCTCTGAATGATCTCTCCCAGCGGCTTCATATAGATATTAAATAGCATCGGGGACAGGATGGCACCCTGAGGAACGCCACAGTTAAGCTCTATTCTGGTAGAGCAGTTGTCCCCGAGCCTCACCCTCTGAGATCTGCCCGAGAGGAAGGAACGGAACCACTGCAAAGCAGTGCCTCCAATTCCTAACCCCCTCAGGCGATCCAGGAGGATGGAATGATCTACTGTGTCAAAGGCCGCTGAGAGGTCCAAGAGCACCAACAGGGTCACACTACCCCTGTCGATACCCAAGCGGAGGTCATCAGCCAGAGCAACCATGGCAGTCTCCACTCCATATCCCGTCCTAAAGCCAGTTTGAAATGGATCTAGATAATCGGTTTCATCCAAGACAGCTTGGAGTTGGGAAGCGACCGCCCTCTCAATCACCTTGCTTAGAAAAGGCAGCAAGGAGACTGGTCTATAGTTGTTCCTGTCCAAGGGGTCCAGGGAAGGCTTTTTCAGGAGCGGCTTAACCGCCGCTTCCTTCAGACAGGGTGGAACGGACCCCTCCCTGAAGGACGCATTGATAATATCCCTAAGGAGTGCTCTCGATGCGTCTCCGCCTTGGGTGGCCAGCCAAGATGGACAGGGATCGAGGGGACAGGTCGTCTTTCTCACTCTACCAAGGAGTTTGTCCACGTCATCGGTACTCACAGATTGAAGCTGATCCAATAAAATTTCATCAACGGAGTTGCTGGACACCTCGTCTATAGATTCTGTCATAACACTGGCATCTAAGTCGGCTCTTATCCAAGAGATTTTATCTGCAAAGTGGATGTTAAACGCATCACAGCAGGCCGTTGTCGGGTTGAGTAAGGGGTTCTGCGCAGGTGGAATCTGCGTCAGCTCCCCCACCACCCTAAACAGTTCTGCTGGACGGGACTCTGCAGACGCAATACATGCAGAGGAGAAAGACTTCTGCGCTGCACGTATAGCCTCTCGATAAGAATCAAGGAAATTCCTATGACGAGTCTTGTCGGACAAGAGTCGAGTCTTCCGCCAGGTGCGCTCTAGTCGTTGTCCAGCCTGCTTCATCTTCCTAAGCTCCTCTGAATACCAGGGCTTACGGTTAGGAGCAGGCTGGAAAGGACGTTTGGGAGCGATTGTGTCGATAGCCTTGGTGAGGTCGGTGTTCCAAATATTAACCAAAGCTTCAACAGAATCACCGGCGTTACCAACCATTAAACCCTCCAAGGCTTTCTGGAATCCAATTGGTTCCATTAGCCTTCGAGGGCGGACCATTCTAATAGGTCCACCACCCCCGGTGGGCCAGACAGTGGCTCTTAGCTCCATCTTGACCAGGAAATGATCCGTCCATGACAATGCAGAGGTTTTAATAACCTCCGCCCACGGATATTCCTGTTCCGTACTAAAGGCCGCATCGAGGGTATGACCTGCACAGTGAGTAGGCCCGACAACCAATTGGGATAGGCCCATGTTTGTCATGGATTCCATGAACTCCCGAGCTGCGCCAGTTAGATTTAGCAAGCTGGTCTCAAGTGGGATGTTGAAGTCACCAAGAACTAAAAGTCTGGGTGAGTCCAGCAGCAATTCTGAGACCAACTGTGTTAGCTCGGTTAGGGAGTCTGTTAGACAACGGGGTGGCCGGTATACTAACAGAATCCCTAAGCTATCCCTGGACCTCAGGCTTAGGTACATACACTCGATGTGGACTGTGTTCCGGATAGGCTTCCTGGTCAAGGTTAGATTGTTTTTATGAACCAGAGCCACTCCGCCCCCCCCCCCGCCCACTTTTCCTTACCTGCTCAGTAACTGAGTACCCGGCCGGGAGTGCCTGCGCCCAAGTCGCAGCACTGGCCTCTCCCAGCCAGGTCTCCGTAAAGCATGCCAGGTCGGCAGCCTCATCCAATAAGAAGTCGTGGATAATATGCGTCTTGTTTTTAACCGACCTGGCATTGCAAAGGAGCAGAGTAAGGGTCTGTGGAATGGTTGGTGCACTCTCCAATTTATTCTGGGAAACAGAGTGAACTGAAGGCGGGATAGATATTAAACATCGATCCCGCCTTCTTTTGTAACAATTTTTCACTCTGTTGCCGCCATACCTTCCCTTCCCCCACACAACCTCAATTCCCGCTCCCAGATCATTCCCGGCCCCTGGTAGGTGTTCCTGGGGTGGGGGGGGGTGGAGTGACTTTTAAGGCCAGCCACTCCTGGCCACACCCCAACTCCCTGCTCAGCTGTCTCAGCTGCCTTACCCCGGTGTAAGGGGAAGGAAGGAAGGCTCCCTCACAGCCCTGCAGAGTCTTCTTCAGGCTGGCTGGCTGGCTGGCTGGCTGGTAGGTGTTCTGGGGTGGGGGGGTGGAGTGACTTTTAAGGCTAGCCACTCCTGGCCACACCCCAACTCCCTGCTCAGCTGTCTCAGCTGCCTTACCCCGGTGTAAGGGGAAGGAAGGAAGGCTCCCTCACAGCCCTGCAGAGTCTTCTTCAGGCTGGCTGGCTGGCTGGCTGGTAGGTGTTCTGGGGTGGGGTGGGGGTGGAGTGACTTTTAAGGCCAGCCACTCCTGGCCACACCCCAACTCCCTGCTCAGCTGTCTCAGCTGCCTTACCCCGGTGTAAGGGGAAGGAAGGAAGGCTCCCTCACAGCCCTGCAGAGTCTTCTTCAGGCTGGCTGGCTGGTAGGTGTTCTGGGGTGGGGTGGGGGTGGAGTGACTTTTAAGGCCAGCCACTCCTGGCCACACCCCAACTCCCTGCTCAGCTGTCTCAGCTGCCTTACCCCGGTGTAAGGGGAAGGAAGGAAGGCTCCCTCACAGCCCTGCAGAGTCTTCTTCCGGCTGGCTGGCTGGCTGGTAGGTGTTCTGGGGTGGGGGTGGTGGAGTGACTTTTAAGGCTAGCCACTCCTGGCCACACCCCAACTGCCTGCTCAGCTGTCTCAGCTGCCTTTACCCCGGTGTAAGGGGAAGGAAGGAAGGCTCCCTCACAGTCCTGCAGAGTCTTCTTCCGGCTGGCTGGCTGGCTGGCTGGTAGGTGTTCTGGGGTGGGGGTGGTGGAGTGACCTTTAAGGCCAGCCACTCCTGGCCACACCCCAACTCCCTGCTCAGCTGTCTCAGCTGCCTTACCCCGGTGTAAGGGGAAGGAAGGAAGGCTCCCTCACAGCCCTGCAGAGTCTTCTTCCAGCTGGCTGGCTGGCTGGTAGGTGTTCTGGGGTGGGGGGGTGGAGTGACATTTAAGGCTAGCCACTCCTGGCCACACCCCAACTCCCTGCTCAGCTGTCTCAGCTGCCTTTACCCTGGTGTAAGGGGAAGGAAGGAAGGCTCCCTCACAGCCCTGCAGAGTCTTCTTCAGGCTGGCTGGCTGGCTGGCTGGTAGGTGTTCTGGGGTGGGGGTGGTGGAGTGACTTTTAAGGCTAGCCACTCCTGGCCACACCCCAACTCCCTGCTCAGCTGTCTCAGCTGCCTTTACCCCGGTGTAAGGGGAAGGAAGGAAGGCTCCCTCACAGCCCTGCAAGTCTTCTTCAGGCTGGCTGGCTGGTAGGTGTTCTGGGGTGGGGGGGTGGAGTGACTTTTAAGGCCAGCCACTCCTGGCCACACCCCAACTCCCTGCTCAGCTGTCTCAGCTGCCTTACCCAGGTGTAAGGGGAAGGAAGGAAGGCTCCCTCACAGCCCTTCAGAGTCTTCTTCCGGCTGGCTGGCTGGCTGGCTGGTTGGTAGGTGTTCTGGGATGGGGGTGGTGGAGTGACTTTTAAGGCCAGCTACTCCTGGCCACACCCCAACTCCCTGCTCAGATGTCTCAGCTGCCTTACCCCGGTGTAAGGGGAAGGAAGGAAGGCTCCCTCACAGCCCTGCAGAGTCTTCTTCCGGCTGGCTTCCGGCTTGCTAACAGCAGAGACCAAATAGCTTCTGCTTATTGTATAGCTGATACAACTATCATGGGCAGGTATACCAGGAAACTATTTTAGAGCAAAGATGGGGAAAGTATGGCCTTGATCACATGCTGCAGGCCTGTTTCCTGGCTGCAGAGAATGCAATGCGGATGGAAGCAGTGGTGGCTGCAGAGATGGGCTGGTGTGGCGGTATGGTCTCTTGCAGTCCCATGGGGCCCAATCTGTTTCTTCTTAAATGAAGCAGTTTTTCAGGTATTTTGCTGAAATGTTTTAATGGGCTTTACCCTGTCTTCCCCCCATCTTTGGTCCAGGGTTCTTGAGGACTGCCCGATTGCAAAACAGGAGAAAAGCCCTGCATCGTATGGACTGCAGGGCTCTAAGACATGGGCAAGATGGAGGTAAATAACTATCTCAACAAGCCTTCAGTCAATGAATGGGAAAAGTAGCAGTGGTAGCCTTTAAGTGGTAAGCTTTTACCATCTGCATGGATTAACCTGAAGCTTGTACAAAGACCAACCTCCCCTGCCCAAATACAAATAGATGGTTCTAGCCATGTAGATGCACTTGTATATCACTACATTACTTTGGACTACAACTGCACTTCAGTCCAGTATTTTATATATTAGGGATGGGGAGATTTCAGCCTTGCAGGGTCTACTTTTGAATAATTTTAACTTGCTTTAATTACGATGATTGTAATTGTTTTAAAAATTGTATTAGATTTTAATTGATGTTCTTTTGTGAACTGCTTTGGGAGAAAGGCAGCATATACATACATTAATTAAATTAATAAATACTGAGGGCTTGTTGTTGTTAGAATGCCATGTCCACCAATCAGAGCCAAGTGCAAATTAATAGGAAGGGGAGAGCACTTACTAACCCTCTGCCTGCCCCTGTTTCTATATTTTGTTAAAGTCCACTGCTTTTCACTGCTCTGTAAGGTTATCATTTGGTAATTGCTACATGTTTTGGTTTTTTTAATGGTGCTGTTATCCTAAGAGGTGGGGGTGCTTTAGAGACCCACCCATGATGCCAAAAGCTATGAGAGGGAATTATAAGCCTGCAAGAGACAGGTAACTTTGGGATCTTTTCATCTATGTATACCAGTACTAACTTTAGAGAGCACTCCAGTTTAAAGTGAAATAAAGTATATTTATTGGAAATAACACAAAATGCATTCACACACACACACACACACACACACACACAAAACACACATTTCTAAAAACCCTACAAGGCTATAGAGGAGCAAGACAGAAAGATTAGATAGAGGGAGAGATTCAGGAATGTAGGGCCATAGTTGCCAGTCTTGAAGAGCAGAGTTTCATGCAGCAAAGATACTCAGATAGGAGGCTGTGGGTGGCACAGGAGGTTGCGATCCAGAGGTGCACTGAGAAAGAGAGTGGCCAGGTTCATCCACCATGGCACACATTTCTATTGCCAGGGGACTGATATTTATACCCTATTTCATATCCTGAAGGGGTGCTCTGATTAGGACAAAGCCTGGATGGCTTTGGCATGAGATACACAAAGAAAATTGAAACTCAACTGATTGTGTTAATGGCTGGGAAATAGGAATTGATGGGTTTACGAAAAACTTGCAGTGCTGAACAGAAGGGGGTATGAGGTGAGACTTTCTTATGAGTAGATTTGGGAATGGTCACTTAATTGTTTGTTTGATGGAATGGATAATTGCTGAGGCACCCAGGGCTGGAAGACAGCATTAGCACATACGTCTGAAAGACTGTGTTTATGAAGGGGCTTCTGCAAAATCCTAACATGGGCTTTCTTGCCATAATATTTCTAAGATACCTCCCAGGTCATTTTGACCTCTAACTGACCTTTTTAGTTTGCCCCAACCAACTTGATCCCCAAAAGTGTCCAATATTTCTAATTATGAGATATCATTGGGAGGGGGTAGTAGGGCATGCTAACAGTGCTAAAATCACAGATAGACAAGACCATCTTCTTGGCTTCCAGGGAGGTGTTGTTTTAAATTTGTAATCATTAAATTATAATTCTAATTTTAAGTATTTATAATTATTTTCAGTTCTCTCTTTTTTAATGGCTAGTTCAATGCTGTTCTTTTAAAAAAATATATATAAATTTGTACATTTGTAAATTATTTTTAAAGTATCTTTAGTGGCTTTTATTTGTTCTTTAGAGCTGTTAAAGTCACCTGCTTGGAGATTTCATGAGATCTCATGGTATAAGATATTATGAATATATAAATTGAGTAAATGCCATTTTATAGGATAGTACCCTGTTCAGTAGTTAAGAGATTGTAAACTGGACTTCTCACAACTTCTGGGGATTTATGTTTACTGTTATTAATGATTGAACATGACCTCCCCTAAACCCACCTTTTCATCCTGACAGCACCCCAGTCAAAGGGTTGGGAGATGTTGCAGATTGAAAGGCTAGGAATATCTGCAGCTCTTTTCCAGTTGTGGGGTGTCTTGAGACAAGCAGTGGCAACAGGATCCTGGGGGGTTACTCCAAGTGCCTGTTCTTAACATGCCCCATGTTTACTGGGAGAGTCCTGTAAACATCATTGCCTCTTGTCCCAATCTGCAGCACCTCAGAAACCCTTCAGTGAAGGTGATGCCAGGCAGGAAAGTTAGTTTTTTTGGAGGGTGGTATCATCCAATATAACTGACAGAGCTCTGTCATTGTAGTGAAAACTAATGATGAAAGACCTCAGCCATTGTTTTTATTTGTGTATCATTGGGCTAAGTCCAGTTTTAGCCTCAGTTAGAGCAGACTCAGTAAAATGGGTAATACGTACATAAGTAGTTGTTAACAAGTTCAGTGAGTCTACTGTAGTTGATACTAATGTAGGATTTAACCTTTTATATGTAAGATGCCTAGAGTATTTTTTTAAAAGGAATACAAGAAATGGAACTAATAAAACCACAACTCTGAGTTAGCATTGAGCAAGCACACATGCTTTCCTGCTTGCTTGGGTAAATGGATGCCAATATTTGTATCATTTTTCATTGCCCCCCCCATAAGTATTGTTTCTCTTTAGTTTACTTGCTCATTTTAGCTCAATCTCTGTATGCCACTATAAGATGCAGAAAATGCCCCAACATAAGCTTTTCCTTCCACATAAAGCTGTGTGGTTTATTGTACTAAGAAACCATTTCCATTTAAATTATTTCCTTCAAACAGAGGTCAAAGGCCATAGCAAAATCATAAAATATCCAAGGTATAAACTAATGGGCTAGTGTTGTAACTATGCTTTTAAAACCTCTTGTACGTGTCCAGATTTTGTTCAGTAACCACATCCCCAAGGACACCAAGCAACATCTCAACTGGTAGAAAGATGACCATTGGAAAGGAATGTTGTATAGATTAAAGGGATACTACTTTCTTGCAACACAACCCAGACCAGATGTTTTTGAATATCTATTCCACACAGTTTAATAGATTTTGATTACTGGCAAGTATGCTCATAATGGAGACTTTCAGTGAATATATGCTTTTCTCATATTGGGTCTATAAATATGTAGCAATACTGATGGATTAAGCAAAATACTCACCACCAAGTCATCACCTCCATTCAACACATTTGGCAAACAATGAGGTGCTACTAACCTATTTTATCAGGACACTGCTAAGCAATGCTAACCAAAACCAAAGTGCCAGATGGTGATATGTTTTAACAGCTAAGAAAATGTTCAGAAGTCAGGAAACCCCATTGAATTGTGTATGCAGTAAAATCACAGTGCTGGAATAGCAATCCACAAATTTGGAGAAGACTACTTGAAATCAGTGGGGGTTACCTTAGCCAGTATGTTAGCCTTCTGCTTCTACCATGCCTTGGGATAATACTACCCTTAAAGTTGGCCTAAAAAATTACTTTAAAGCAGTATGTCTCTCTCTCTCTCTCTCTCTCTGGCTTTTCTTCACAAACGAAGATTTAGGAAGGACTCATCCCGCGCTTTCTGCAAGCGCGCTGATGACTAAAAAGGTCATCCGAGATAAACAAGTCCGGTTGCAAAAAAGCACAGCAGAAGGTCTCCTTGGATGATATTTCTGGGTTGTGATTCTTTCTGCGTTGTCCTTTCTCTTCAAGACTTATTCAGCATAAGTTCTCAGATAAGGCTGCAGCATTGTGGATAGTGCATCTCTATGCCTCCCGATGTGAGGCCAGGGCAGACCATTGTTGGTGATAAATTTGGCCAAGCCTGAGATGTTGTTTCAGGGAGTCCTTGCATAGCTTTTTTGGAGTGCCCCTCTTACGCTGACCCATGTTGAGTTCACCATAGAGTATTATTTTTGGGAGGTGATGGTCCTCCATCCTAGAAATGTGCCCTGCCCAGCACAGCTGTGTTCTCAATATCATGGCCTCATTTCAAAGCAGTAAGTATAAATCCCTTTAAAAACAGGAAAAAATATAGGGAGCACAGGATAAAACCAAAGTAAAAGGAGCAGCTCAGGCTGAAACAGTGCAAAGATCACACACACACTGTTGGACCCCTGTATCCATGGAACCAATATCCATGGTTTCAGTTATCTGCAGGACACAAAATAGGGAACACATACCATTGAGTCATGCTGGAAACTGCTTAGAGTAGTATCCTCTTTAGGCATCTTCTAGGTTCGCCAAGACAACTCTATGGTATGTTATTTTTACTGGAAGTCCTTTATTTTAATAGGGTTCACTGTTATCTGTGGTTTCCAATATCCACGGTAAGTCTGGGAACCAGACCCACACAAATACAAGGGTCTAAGATACAGGAGTCCAGATACAGGGGTTCTTGATATACCCCATGATTGGGAAAGCCCTGTAAATTTCATTTTCCATGTGTCCCAATCTGCAGCACCCCAGAAATCCTTCAGTGATGCTGATGCCAGGCAGAAAAGTTAGGTTTTTTGGAGTGTGTGTGTGTGTTTAGGTTTTTGGAGTGCATGGGAAAACAGAAAAGTCTTCACCTGCTGACAAAAATGTCATGGGATAGGTGCCAGGTATGTCTCCCTGGCAATAGCATTTCACAGTTGGATTGCCACCAATGAAAAATTCCTCTCTATTTTATCCATCCATCTCCCCTCATTTGGTGGGAATAGTAGAGTAACGCTACACTAACAATGCTCTCTTAACTAACTTGATCCCAAGGCATTAAATAGCCTTAACTCATGAGCCTATCCAAATTCACAAGTCTATAAGCAATGAGGACAAAATCATATGCAGGCTTATTCTCTGCTGCCTTGGAGAGTAGAACTTGATCTAATGGTTTTAAAGTTATGGGGTGGGGACAGATTATGACTGAACATTAGAAGGAACTTCTTGACAGTGAGAGAAGTTGGGCAATGGAATCAATTACCTATAGAGGAGGTGAGGTCTCCTTTTCTGAATGTCTTCAAAAAGAGGCTGGACAGCTATCTGCTAGGTATTCTCAAGGTGGAAATCCTTCATTGAGCAGGGGATTACACTCGATGGCCCATGAGGCCCCTTCCAACTCTGTGATTCCACCGTTCTGTATTTAAAGAAACAGAGAAAAGGTAGCTTCCATGTCTTGGATGTAAGCTTCCCAGGACTATCCCAATTCCTGCTTTCAGGACCAAAATTTTAGAAGTAATGGACCAGAAAAGAAGTTCTTATTTTCTTGGTTCTTATGAAATCTGAATTATTTCTGAGATGCAAGTCTAAATCAAGGAGGACCCAAAACTATATGAGACAGTGAATCATGGGATCATCAAGAACAGGCATCCCTCTCTCCAAGATCCAGGACTTTCTATTATAATATTTAGCCTTAGAAGCATTTAAATTCCTGTCTATTTGAACCAGAAAACACTTCTGCCCACCCAAAGAGGCTTTGAGATTTTGTTCCTATCAAGATCACCCTGTGCCTTACCTTATATGACATTTTGTTTTGTTTTTAAAAACTAGTGGATTTTCCAAAGCAACTCATAATATGGCTTTAGGAGATGGTTTCCTATTCAGAGAAGGAAGAAAAGAAAGAAATAACACATTGGATATACCCATATTTTCAAGCATACCTAGTTTTGGGTTTGTTTTTATTTGTCTTGGCCAATATGTAAGTACCAAGGTCAGATGTGAGCAGAAGGAAGCGAACAGGACTGTGCAACCAATGAATTTCCCTACACAAGTCAACGGGAGGCAGAAAGATTTCAGTGTATGAATTTTGATCTAGATATGGGAACCAAATTGGTCAGGCTGGGTCAAAACCAGAGCAGGATCAGAATCACTGAACTGGACCTTGAACAGAATTGGTGTGGGATTTCACAGCCCTAGAATTAAACAGGATGCTTGCTCCACTTTATGATATCACTCATATCTTGGGAGGGGGGAAATGAAACTGTAGGAAGGTCCAGAGGAAATGATAAGCATCTTTAGGACTACAGAGTCAATGAATTTCTATTATCCAGTTGGATGCCTATTAATTTCTGTTCAGTTTGGTTTCCGGAACTAAATCTTGACTGCATTAAAAATGTATCATAATCCTAGCTTTACAGCACTGATCAAGATCCAACAGCCAGTAATCCTTCTGAAAATCCTGTGCTAACTTAGCTTAGAGAGTCAGCAGCCCACCAGCCTCATGTCCCAAGTGCAGCCCCATTTCTCCAGAATGAGAGATCGGAGGACTGCCGTTATAAATCCTTCAAACAAATCACAGACGAATCCTGGCAGTCTAATACATAATCTACTTGCTTGTTCTTTAAACATTTGTCAGTTTTTAGCTTGACAACAGTGAGGTTTTTTTGGTAGAAACATTGGAAGTTAGCAGTATTAACATATTTTGATGCTGTCAATTGTATAGGATGTGTCACAGAAATAAGCCTCTTGTGCATTTTAAGAGCTTTCCTACACGCCTCTCAGACCTACATGTTTTCCAACATAGAGTTTTAACTGCCTCTAAAAATAATACTGTCTGTAGAAATTATCTTTTTGTCCAAAGCTGAATCAAAGGATCATTGGGTAGGTGTTTGGAGTCAAACTTGCCCTCCATTTTGACCATTCTATCCAAATGTCTCCCCCTACCATTCATGACAAAATGCAAGACATATTGCTTCTAGAGGTAAAGCAGTAAATGCCTCCTCCCCAGCCAAAGTGCATAATACTCAAAAGCTGCCCAACTTTGACTCCTGAGGTAGAAAACCCCACAAGTGTGTGTGTCTCTCTCTACCTTGTGATAAAAACAGAATAATAAGGAATCAAATGCTGCCCTTTCCCGACCCTATAAATCAGTTGCCTGAAATGATCACCAGGGATGGACTGATCTATCAAGTCCTTTTTCATAGATTTCATTCTTTTCCTACTTTCAACTTGATAAAGGAAATTATTTGGGGAGACCCTCCTTCACTCATTTTTAAAAATTATTATGCATTGTACACAATGTTTGATAAGCTACCTACGAAATATGCACCAGGCCAATGAAAATGTGTTTTTTTAGAGTGAGGGTTCAACATTAGTAAGCAGGTCATTATTAGCAAGCAGGTCATTATCTACCTGTAGGTTTCTTTTTAACAAAGTAATGGAAACATAGAATCATAGAGGTTGAAGAGACCACAAGGGCCATCCAGTCCAACACCCTGCCATGCAAGAATAAACAATCAAATCATTCCCGACAGATGACCATCCAGCCTCTGATAAAAACCTCCAAAGGAGGCCTTGCAACCTCCACCAGCAAGGATGCTTCCTCCATGACTGACACTCATGGAAGAAGCATCCTTGGCCGCAGGAGCAGCAGGGGCACCGGGTGGAACAGGCTGCCATGGCCTAGGACACTTCTTTCATGACTGACAATCACAGAGAAGTGTCATCAGCTGCAGCAGCCCATTCCACCCAGCGCAGAAGAGGCCTGGCCCACTTGGCCCTTGCCCGGCTCCCTGCCGGCTGCGGCTGCTTCTGCCATCCTTGGTGACATAAGCCTCCGCAGCCAGCAGGGAGCCAGGAGAAATGGCAGCCTAGCAGAGGGAGGAAGGTCTGGCCCGCTCAGCCCTCACCCAGCTCTCCACTGGCTGTGGTGGCTTCTTCCAGCTGAGCTTTGGAGGCTGCAGGGACCCAAGGCAGGGCCTTTTAAAAATGGCAGATCCTGAATTGCAAAGCTTCCCTTGCAAGCCTGGCCCCTCCAAGGTCTGACCAATCATAATTCAGCTCTGCTCTGTGCCCCTTTCCCAGGATGGTTGCTGATTGATCAGACCACCAATAGTGCATTTTTTCCCAGACTTTCCAAAAAACTCAGTGGAAAATAGAGGGATGGAAAGTCATGGGTTTACTGGGGGGTTTGCTACCCCTCCTTCTGAATAGCACATGTCTGCCCCAATGAATGTGTGAACCAATAGGGTTCATCCCAATTTCTTCCTGGTTATTTTTTGCCATGTACACAGCCCCCTAGTTTCTGGAGCTGCAGAAAAAAATCTTGTTTCATCCTCAGTATGATATCCCTTCAAATATTTAAACATGGCTATCATGTCACCTCTCAACCTTCTCTTCTCCCAGCTAAACATATCCAGCTCCCTAAGACAATCCTCATACAGCATGGCTTCCAGACGTCCCACCATTTTGGCCACCCTCCTTTGGACACATTCCAACTTGTCAATATCCTTCTTGAATTGTGGTGCCCAAAACTGGACACAGTATTCCAGGTGAGGTCTGACTAAAGCAGAATAGGGTGGCACTATTACTTTCTTTGATCTAGAACATGTTGCATTAAAGCAATCATCCTCATCATTGAGCTGAAGCTGATAACAATCTAAGTACCATGAAAGTGAGATCAAAATAATGATCAATATTCTGATCACATCTGATTGATAATTTCTGAAGGGGCTCAACTATGTAAGATTCTTCGCAGTCAATTTTGCCTAATCATTTCAGGAGAGCTCACACTCCCCTCCCACAGTCTTCTCTTGGGGAGAGCTTGAGCCCCCCCCCCCATTTTCTCTTGTTCCAGAGACGCTGCACCTGGACACACACACAATCATTTAGTCAATAAGATATACTTCAGACAAGAATGGTTTGATCATGGGCAATAGAATCCAAAGAGATAGCCTCTTTTAGCATAAAAAGAAATGAAGGGACCCAGCAGCACCTTTAAAACTAACTGGAAAGTCTCCAAGGTGCTATCAGACCCCTTTATGTCTTGATCACATGTAGAAAGCCTTTTTTGCACTTATGATAAACAATAGCCAAATTCCATACATCTGGGATTAGGATTTCAGCATTGTGAAGAGCAGACTTGACTCCGCAAAATGAATCCTCTACACTGAAGAGTAAACATATGGCACAATTCTGCTTCATTACATCTGTACTCACAACCACATTTCAAACCAGATCATTTGAAATCAATTCAAAGTCTACTGATGTGTGCATTCATCAACATGATGCGAAGATGAGGTTGAATCTATTACAGATCTGAAGATAACCTTAGAGGAGGGTTGAGAAGCATATGTTCCACTTGTGTAGAGGGACTGTTGAAGTCCAACTCCCACCATCCCCAACCAGTATGACCAGTGGCTAGGCTGAAGGACCACATATTCCATTTTTCTGCCTTAGTAATATGTCAGTTTTGTGGTAAACCAGCTTTGTGAGATGTAACTACTGAAAATGGCAACCAGTGGAAACTTTTGCACATGCATATGTGAGTTTGAGTGTGGGGGTGTGTACACAGACACAGACACACACAAACCTTTTAATATTTAGAGAGTACATTCCAGGTTCCAGAAGCACAACCATGTTATTATCAGTCCCCATATTATCGTCTGACATTGTAGTAATCACTTACAGAGGGGTGGAGGAACCTGCTTTAGGCCTGAGGCATTTTAGGGAGAGGATGGCAGTGGAGACATGAGGTCCCCACGCTGTCCTCATCAGCTCTGAAAGGTACTATCAATCTCTTCAGGCACCATTTTTGCTTATTTATTTATTGAAAGATTTACCATCTGCTTTTCAGAAAATAATGCCCTCACAAGGTGGTAAACAAAAATTGTTTTAAAAAAGCAGACAGGTAGAAGAAATGAGTAATGACAGACAGACAGAAGTAATGTCTGTAATGAGCAAATACCAAATTACAGATTTTTCAAGATATGAATTAAACCAGCATTGGCTAACTTGCAGCTTAAGCACCTGGCAGGTACTTGAATAACAAAGAGTATTCAGATCTTTTTCACCCCTCTTCTTTTTAATAACCAGCAATGATGAAACCATAGCCATTTCCTTGGGGAGGGCATTTCAGCGTTGTGGGACTACCAGAGAAAAGGTCATGTTTCTGGTCCCTGCCAATCTGACAGCTCTTACTGGCAGGCCAGAAGACAGACCTCTTTCCCAAGATGCTTACTTGCCTTAAAGTTATGGCAGGCTCTTTCAAGAGCAGGCGTTACTTGAGATAAACTAGTCCCAAGCCATTCCATCAGGAAGTCATTTCAATAGTCTCCTTCTCTAGCCTCTGCAGTGGACACTGAAGTAGAAAAACTGCATTATATGGCAGTGATTTTATTGTTGTTTTCCAAACAATTCTGAATGAGTGTCATTCAGAAGGTGTTTAAGAAATTAACAACAGCGGCAGCCCACTCACAGAGTCTGCAATGCTCTGTCTTGGTGCACTTGGCTATTTGCATGTAAAAAGATTTCTGACCAGAAGCTGGGCAGAAAATTATAACGTTGAGGCAGAATTGTCTGTGCTTTGGAGCGGGGGTGATTGGCATGATGGTTCACACAATGAATGGGGCTGCCATTATTAGCCGGACTCTTTGAAATGTATTTCTGTTCCCAGAGGAAAATTGCCCACAGTCTTCCTCCCACTTTTTTTATTAGATAATTATTTATTTTGTTCCTTAATTGGCTAATTATGCCTGCATTGTGGCATCTTAGAAGCAAACTGTTCAATATAATTGCTAATGAGTAGGTTTTGTATTTTGTTGCAGAGAATTCATAAGTATTCTCTGCCTAATGCTAAGAGGTTTGTAATGGGTTTAGTGTGCTAATTATTAGTTATTATGACATACTGTGAAAACTTTAAGAAGACAGGAAAACTAGACTTTGGACTGAAAATTAAAAATATAGTAAAAAACAATATTCCAAATTCCTTAAGTGGTGGCGCTAAGATGGAGTCTGTATAGTTTAATCATTATAATTTTTATTGTATAATATAAGGATGTAAAGTAGTTAGGAGGCATCCAATGGATATTGACTTTCCCTTGTTGATTCTTATTGTTATATGCATAAAATGAGAATCATTTAGTGCTGTACCTACATTCAAAAATGCAAAATATGTGCATGTGCAGGAGAAGTGTGAATCCATTTTGTTCTTTATTTTAAAGTTTTAAGTCTATACACCCAACAACAGAATTAAAAGAATCTTACAATATCAAAATACAAAATACAAGGCAAAATAAGATGTGATAAAAGGAAATACACATGGATGAAATAAACCAAAATAGTATACTATCAGGAATATTATATACAAAAATAAAAAAAATGTTCACCAAACTCCTCTCTATAAACCCTATGAAAGTGAGTTGAATTTTATAATACATTTCTAGTATTCTGGCAGATTTTGAGAGCTTCTCTCTCTCTAATCTTAGTAGCCATTGATAAAAACTTAGCAATTGAAAGAGAAACATGTTGTGCATTTATCCTCCAACAGGAATTTTACATACAGCTTTTCTGGTCATCCTGGCAATTGACTTAATAGGAGAGAGATCAGTTGATTACTACTCTGGTTATAAAAAATACAAGATAAAAGAATATGTGTTTTGTTAAATCCAGCCTACACATAAGTTCTATAGTGACATGTGTGTAGGCAATAGACATTGAACTCCATACACAATGGAAAACTGGGCTTGTTGATCTTGTGATTGATATTGATGGAACCAGAAGTGTCTGATAGTTCTGTTGCTTTTGGAACAGTGAATCTATGCTGGGTTTTATGGGAGATACTCTGGTTTTATGGGAACGATCCAAAATGCTGAACTCTGCTTTCAACATGTACATTAGATAGCTCCTGAAGAACAGGGAGTCATTCCCATAAAACACAGAATGGATTCACCACGCTGAAGCAATAGAACCACTAACCACCTCCGGCTTGGAAGTGTCATTTTGAATTATAGACCCCAGATTTCCCTAGCCAATGCCCATGCTGGCTAGGAGAGTTTTGGAATTGTAAAAATTTAAAAGGCATCTGCATAGGAAGAAGAGAGAAATCACCAATGAAGAGGTAGCTAATATTTGTAGGCAGTAGGTCAGGAGGGCTAAAGCTCAGAATGAGCTCAGACTTCAAGGTTACAAATAATTCTAATGGTTTCCATCTGTGTTCAAAGCAAGAGGAAGAGCAAGGAAATGGTAGGTTTACTGCATGGAAAAGATGGAGAAATGCTAATGGTTTCTAGTGCCAGATGAACTGCATCCTAAGGAATTTGGAAATGTAATTACAGAGCCTCTTTCTTTAATCTTTTACAGTCATTGGAGAATAGGTGAAATCACTGAAGACTGGAAGTGCGTAAGTGTTGTCCCCATCTTTAAAAAGTGGAAGGGGGGACACCCAGACAATCATTGAGCTGTCACCTTGACATCAATACTGGGAAAGATTCTTGAACAGGTAGTAGGTGAGTTCTTAGAAAAGAATGCTGTGATTTCTAAAAGACAGCTTGGTTTTCTCAAAAACAAATCATGATGCCATGCTAACCCCCCAGCTCCCCAATCTCTGTTTTGATAGAGTTGTAGAGCCTGATAGATAAGGGAACACTGTCTTGGCTCGGCTAACACACACTTGCAGACCGTTCAAGGGAGGAAACAATTAGCTCGAGGTTCTGAGATAGCTCAGGCAAGGGCAGTATCTCAACAGGACTCAGAAAGCATCCTTGCCTGTGGGAGTCCATTTAGCAAAAGCGTAATCAAGGCTGGTCCAGGTTTGAGGAAACAAGCATAATCATCTGCCAGTCCAGGGCCTAAGAATCCAGCAAGGGTCATCACAAAGTCCAGAGCTGGCTCTTAAATGGGCTGCTGCCAGCTGGCTCAAATCAGGAGCACCTCCCCTGCTGCTTGGCAAGGAGCCTCATTGAGTGTCTCTGCTCTGCTCTCCACTTCACATGCCAGATCCATGGACTTGGGGGCCATGCTGTTTCCCCAGCTGTGTCCACTGCTGCGTCAGCTGCTGGTGAGTCCTGGCTCTGCTCCTTCTCAGGTTGAGGCTTCTCTTCCACCAAGAGAGCTGCAGGAGCATCTTCAGACTCAGAATACAAGTTCAAATCCTGGCCTATGACAAACAAGCTTTTTACCAGACAAGCTGGTAAAATGTGGTTTGTAGCTTGTTGATGGATGTAACCAGAACACTTGCCAGTGGTTCCTTTTCATCCTGGAGAAAAGTATAAAGTGTGGTGTTGTAAGATTCTGTCCTTGACCCAGTTTGATTTGATATCTTTATAAATGATTTGGATGAAGAAACAGAGGAGATGCCAATCAAATTGGCAGGTGACACCAAACTGGGAGGAGTGTCTTAAGATTCTAGCTGATCTACACAGACTAGAGAACTGGGCCAAGACCAACAAAATGTTTTTCAATGGGGGATAAATGTAAGATTCTATATTTATGCAGGGGGGAGGGAAACCAGATCCATAAAAATAGGATGGATGATACCTGAATTGACACAATGAGTGTGAGAAAGATCAAGGGCTCCCAATAAATCATGAGCTAAACATGAGTCAGCAGTGTAATGAAGAAACAAAGAAGCTAATGATTTCCTAGGCTGTCCTGATTGAAAGAAATAATAGTAGCACCATGTTCTGAAATATTCTGCCCAGTTCTAGGTACCACAGTTTAAGAAGATATGACCAAGATGAAACATAACAGAAGAGGGTGCCCAAGCTGTTTAAAGGAATGGAAACCAAAGCCTTTGAGGAATGGTTGAGGGAGGTGTGTATCTTTTAGCTTGTAGAAGAGGGACTTCTGAGGGGCTCTTGCCTAAGCAATGGAACAAGCTTGTGTTCTGTTGCTCTGCAGAGCAAGATCCAAACAAGTAGATTTGTAGTACAATAAAGATGATTTCACCAGAATATTAGGGGGGGGGTCTACTCACAGTAAGAGCTGTCTGACAGTAGAACACCCTGCTTCAGAAGATGATGGACTCTCCATTATAGGCATGCTTTATCTGTGGATCCAGCATGTTAGGGGGTTGGGCTAGATAGCCCTTCAGATCATGTCCAACTCTACAATTTTATTATTCTGTGATTACTTTATTGTATTTTCTTAGCACCTTGTTAAATCCATTTCTCCAGGCATTGTACAGTGCCATTTCAAATAATACAATGCTAACATATTTTTCTTTAAAAAAAAAATTAATCTAGATGACAGTTTCCTTTGGTCAATGTTCTTCTCACTCTGTCTTCAGGCAGTTGGTATTTCACATACAAGCTGCATTCTTAAGTGTCTCTACCAAGAAATCTTATTGCAACTTACTGCAAATGTTGTTGCCAACTGCAATTCCAAGAAAAGGGTAATGGCACTTTTTCAAAAACAGATATCATATATTAGAAGACAAATTAGCTTCAATAAGTTAAGCGGAGTAGAGGGCTCTACGGTCCTTGAATATTTGTTCACAGCAATTATAGAAAGCCCTCTTTTTCCAGAGAAAGTCTTGATAAATCACAATTTGTTTAACCATTGTGAAACAATAAATGCTCAAATACAATTTCAGAGAACAGAAAATAATGACATTTTTAAACTACTAATGCATTGGATAAGTGTGCATCCATCTAGACTAGTTATTTACCGTATGCATAGATCCTCTAACTGAGAAGGGAAAGGGACCTATACAATTTAGGAATGGGTGGGAGGGGTTGTTTTTCTGCCTACAAAGGTTTGCAAATGAGCAGCCCAATCATATAGATGATTACTCAGAAATAAATCCCACTGAGTTCAATGATGCCTGCTCCCAAATTAAGCAAGAACAGGATTGCACCCTTTGGGTGTTTCTGGATTTGTTGGTATGCCTGGTGCTTTAGGCTACAGCAGTGGCCAGAAGCACTATCCTCCATGAGAAGTTTAATGAGAAGACACAGGCTCTTTCTTTCAGATGTAGACGTGGCAGCTTTCATGCCATCTCTTTTGACCTGCTGCGCCTCAGGCTTCTCTTGCTAGTATTTTAGAATATAGAGCCAGTGCAGGGAAGAAAAATGGCAGTCTATCTCTTAACAGGGATGACTGCAAAAACACATCTCACCTTGGCTTCGAGACCACCCATTTCCAACAGTCTTCTAAACATTATTTCAGATGCTGATGCTGACCTGTATAAGACTTTCTCAAACAGAGATGATGCCATGCAACATGTACTTCCAAGCCTATACACCTGTGAATTTTTTCATCATCTCTTCTACTGTAATTTCTGTGTCATCAAGTGGTCTAGGAAGGTGGGTATCCCAGACTCTAAATCAGCCTTCTGATTGAAAGTATTGCTGTAGAACCCCATAGAGAGAAGCTGAGAAATAGTCCATTGCTCTTTTTGAAGAATAAATGAAATATGCAATTAACTAGCTAAGACTCATCTTAATAGGAACCTAAATCCTAAGGATATCTATGCAAACAATTTTGGGGGGAGAGGGAGTGACTGGGGCCTCAGCATTGAGATCTTGACCTTTTGCCAGCCACTTGAAGATGGGGGGAGGATGCTAACAAAGACATTTCAATAGAGGGTAGGAATTCACATTTACCCATTCAACATAAGGTTCAGTCATGAGGGAAAGTAGAGTGAAGTGGAAGGAGGGGAAATCACCCCCCAAATATGGGGGAAATGAATGTAATGCTGTGAGTTTGGAATTTCACATGGAAAACTAGTCCCAAAAATCTGTCCCTTATCCTGATTTTTACACCTAGTTACTGAAGAATCTGTCACTAATGACAGTCCAACTATATCTGGCTCACTAATCTTTTCTGAGATGGCATTTTCTTGTATCTTACTGTGGTGTGAGAAATTTAACAGATACATCTAAATGTTCCAATTTCTGTTTTCCACAAGCATTCTTAAGGACATTTGTTGAGCCAAACAATTCAACAGAAAAGTGAACTAACTTCTGAAAATACACTGAAGTGGGCAGCTTTGGTCTGTTCAGTTTAATGTCCTATGGAGCCTCCATGGGCTGTACACACATGCATGGATGTATGCGTGTGTGTGTATGTGCACGCACACACGCACACAGTGGGGAGAGGGAGGGAGGGGGAAGGAGAGATGTACAATTGTGTTTCTGCAGTAAAATGGGGAGGACTTTTTGTTTTAAAAATAAACCATTTCTCCTATATTTTTAAATAACAGCATCACAACTTGCCACCCAATTTTGATGCTAGGGGCCACATCTTTCTCAGCTGTAATACAGACAAAGATTTCTTCAGAACAATACTTGGTCATTATACATTATTATACAGTATATATTATACAGTATATAATATATAGTATATATGTGAAAAATACTTTGAAAAAAATAGAAATGGTTCATTTTTTAAACATAGTTCAGCCATTTCCTTTCAAACTTTAGTGGCATGATTATGATGTAATGCCATTTTCACACATTAATTCCCTAAAACACCAGGTGGGTTGGGAGGCACATTGGAGGACACCTTTCTCACTGATATTCAAGGCATGAAAAGGCCAATATAAACAAGCAACCTCTCTATACCGCCCAAAGAAGACAATATAGTTGTTAGATTAATGAAAAGACCTGATCTTAACAAGTAAGAGCAATGATAACAAAAAAATCTTTGGGTGGAATCCAGACTTAGTTGTACTTGGAGTACACTCCCTGGAATCAATGTGATTTATATTAGTTAATGATGCAAGCCAGTGAAAAACTGATATATTTTACCTAAACATATCCAGCTGAAAGAGCAGCTTTGGAATAAGTGAACAAAACCCAATTCAGGTTATGGAAGACAATCACACTTGTATAAGGCTTTCCAAAACAGAGAAGGTGATGCCAGGCAACAAGCTTATTGGAATAAGATACTGTACAACAAAGTGTGTGAACTGACAGAAAAGGGAATAGAATAGAATAGAATAGAATCTTTATTACGGTCATAGACCAGCACAGGTAAAAAGGGATACAGAATAAAGGTAAAAACACCGGATAAAAACAGGCTAAAAGCAATATTTAAAACGTCCCTTCAGATTACATAGCTCTAGTATAACAAGACAAAGGTGGTACTATTCTACTGTGGAGGTCACTGTCTGTTGAATTTTAATTGCAGCTGCGCAGAATCTGGCAACATTGTAAGTTGTTCCTGGGTTGGTGTCTGAAAACAACAAGTTTATGTAGAATTGTCCAGTGTGCCCTTGGCATTTATGCAACAGGGGTGAAATAAGGCTGAGACATATGTTCCTGTAGTATGAGCACTGGAGTAATACATGCTATGTTGTTTCTATTTGGCCAGAGTTGCAGGGGCACAGTCTGTCTGAGAAGGGGATCTTGTATCGGCCTTCAAGGACAGCTGAAGGGAGGGCACGACACCATGCAAGAGTAAAGGCCCTTCAGTGTTTAGGTATTTCAAGTGTTGCTAAGTATGCCAAAGGAGAAGCCAGATATCTGTTGGAGTCACTAGCAATGAAGGTTGGAGTGCTGGCTAGATCTAGTTGTCGCTCTATATCTATGACAGAAAAGAGAGCAATCAAGATCATCTTGATTGTGATGCGGCAGCTAAAAAGGCCAATGCAATTTTGGGCTGTATCAATAGAAGTATAGTGTCTAGATCAAGGGAAGTAATAGTGCCACTCTATTCTGCCTTGGTCAGACCTCACTTAGAATACTGTGTCCAGTTCTGGGCACCACAATTCAGAAAGGATATTGACAAATTGGAGCGTGTCCAGAGAAGGGCAACTAAAATGGTGAAAGGTCTGGAAACAATGCCTTATGAGGAGAGACTTAGGGAGCTGGGTATGTTTAGCCTGGAAAAAAGACGGTTTAGAGGCGATATGATAGCCCTGTTTAAGTATTTGAAGGGATGTCACGCTGAGGATGGAGCAGGCTTGTTTTCTGCTGCTCCAGAGACTGGAACACGGAGCAATGGGTGCAAGCTCCAGGAACAGAGATTCCACCTCAACATGAGGAGGAACTTTTTGACAGTCAGAGCTGTTCGGCAGTGGAACACACTCCCTCGGAGCGTGGTGGGGTCTCCTTCCTTGGAGGTCTTTAAACAGAGGCTGGATGGCCATCTGTCGGGGATGCTTTGATTGTGATTTCCTGCGTGGCAGGGGGTTGGACTGGATGGCCCTCGTGGTCTCTTCCAACTCTGCAATTCTATGATTCTATGATTCTATGATCTACTGTTCAGCAACTGAGATGACAGCTGTTATCCTTACCAAGGCTTTACCATGAGACTGCTTCAAGAACAACGTTCACACACACACACAGGCTTCAAGCATTCATGCAAGGCTAGCGAATAAAGTAGGAAGGATTGGGATAGAGGGATAGAGAAGGGAGGCTGTTCTTAGTTGATACTGTACCAATCTGTGGAGTTGAGGTCATAGAGAAAACCAGCAGAGCGGGGGTCCCAAAGCCAGAACAGCAACAGTCTGACATGGAGCCCAGAAGCAGGGAAACTGTGCACACTCGAGTGGGGTTTTGAAGGGGTTTATATAGCCAATAATTTCCTTCAGGGAATAGGATTTAGAGTGAAAGACGATGCTTCCCGGAGGTTCTGAAGATAAGACAATGGACACTCCAGATATGCTAACAACCCTTAATGTGCTGATACTTTGTAACTAAATGAAGGAAGATACTCTCTTTGTTTGGGGGAAGGTAGAAGGATTAGGGTTGTTTACAAACTTGAATATCTCAGCATAGGCTGATGGGATTAGCCAGATATTCAGGCAAAATGTTGCCTTGCAAATTATCTTTCTTTGGAATTTGGGCTGGCCCTTCCTTAGTGCATAACTGACTGAGTTTCACTGTTAGTCTTTTGGGTGTCCCCAGTTTAATGGCCACACTCTGGGAAGTTCGCATTTTGCCAAATTATTAAATATTGCCAATTATTACAGACATGGGGCAAGGGGTGTAAGGGTAGTTAACACCACTCTGTCAAGGAAAATGGGTATTGTAGTACTATTGTATCTATAGGCCCTGAAGGTGCATTTTTACTCTCGGTAAAATGCAGGCCTAGCTTGGTCTGTTTTTTCCAATACAGACCTGAATGATTTTCAAAGGTCAGACAGAATGTAAACAATTCATTAAGCCTGGGAAATGTTCTCCAGGCAGCTGTTTTATCTCAACACCAGTCTGTGAGAACTCAACGTGTCATGATTTAGTTCTAATCAGCTCTGTGTGAAGAGGAAAACGAAACTTTGTTCACTGCCTGTGTGAGAAGGACACAGACGATGCAGATGATTTCTTCTTAGCTCTGTAGCTTGGCTGATGCAGCCAGAATGTAACTTGCTTATGTAGTGAACTAGAACTTTAAAAATAAAGTGGAATAACTTATTTTTGCCTATCTCCATGCTTTTACACACCTGAGAATGCTTGGGGGCAACTATTCCTCATGCTTTCCTTACCTTCTTCAAGAAGATGAGCCAGTGTTGATTGCATAAAAGTATTGTGAGTAAAGCTACTTTTATATACGGCATAAAGAAGAATAAGTTTGAATTCTTTCACTGCTAGATAAAGTAGGGGCGGGCGGGCTGGTGAGCTGTTCTAACTTCTGCCTAGGTTATCAGATACTCTGCTAGAGAGATCCACTAAATCTCTCATATTTCCTAATATTTCTGAGCACAGATAATTTTACAGTAGGCCCTCGGTATCTGCTGGGGTTTGCTTCAAGCCCCCTCCCCAACCCCTGCGGATACCAAAATCCATGGATGCTCCATTATATACAGTGGTAGAGTAAAACGGCATCCCTTATATAAAATGGCACAATCAATGTTTGCTTCTTGGAACTTTTTTGGAAAAAAATATTTTCAAGCTGTGGATGGTTGCATCCATGGATAAAGAATCAGTGGATATGGAGGGCTGACTATATTTTGACTCTGTCCATCTCACAAGCATAACATAACCAGTCTTCTAGCCAATGGTTCTCATCTACGAATGTTCAGTTGTTCTCCAACAACATCTGGGGAATCTCAAGCAACACTGTTCTAAGCTAAACCAAAACAGGTTCAATAAAACATACATACATTAATTAATGCATTTAATATAATAACCCCCCCCAAAAAAATCTTGATCAATTGTTATCCAAACTCGGAAAACAGGGATACAGCTTTTTTTGGGGGGGGGGAGATCAAAAGTCTAGAATTACAATGTAATTAGAATTATAATGGAATTTTCAACCCTGAATTACCTGTGTTAATTCAAAAACACTTTGAATACTTGACTTTATCCATTGATGTTTCACCTTTTACAGCTACAATACCAGTGCACTGCAAGAAAATAAAACATGATAAGGACTACAACACAAGAGTGTTTTAAATATTTAAAGGTAGTTTGAGTAGGCATTATTCATATTAATAGCTTTATTTTTGAGTGCAAATCAGGACTGAAAATTTTCAGGTGACAAATATTACCATTAAAATTCAGTAATGAATGCATTTTTAATAAGGCAGTAATCTTGTTAGCTTTAGAAATGATTTGTTGTTTCCTTTCTTTTCAGAATGCCTGAAATCTGAGTAAACTTCATCAGATAATTACCCAGCATTAATTACTTCCTCCAAGAAAGTGTTCTTATTTTATAATTAGGGGATGTGCTGTCATTACTATTTCCCCCCTTTCCTAGCAGGTGTCTTCTGTAGAGGTTGCTACAGATATTGTTAATGGGTGGCATTACAAGACTTATTCTAATAAGAAAAATGTAAGGCAGTTTTTTTCTACAAGCGTACTGTGGTTTGTAACTCTCAGGATTGGTCCCAGATGTGACCTATTCTTTCCAATTTCAGTGTTTCTTTTGTAGCCTTGCTGTTAATGGTGTTTTCATTTCTTTGTGCTGGTTAACAAGTGTTTTGTGGTGACTACAGAAAGAGGAGTGTAATGGTTGATAATGAGAATGGAGAGAGAATCCCACAGCTTGGCAAAATCAGCTTGGGAAAATGGGATTGACATTAACATTGGAAGAGGGGGTCTGCGTATGGTGGGTAACCAATAGTATTGAAGCCAGATTTCATAGATTGTAATATGCATTAAGTGTACTGTCTGCTTTCTAGGTTTCAGTTCTGAGCAACATGCTTTCTGGATGACTGTGCCAATAGAGTTTTCCATTTAACTCTGAAACTGCTGGTCACTGTGTCTGGGGACTTTATCAGACGTGGCAAATATGGCATCATAACAACACCTAATGAATATGAAAGGGCACACAAACCAGACGATGTCGTGCTTTCATGTTATGTGTAGAAAATAAAGCGTTCTTTTTTTTATTGATGGACCAAGCCGCCAATAGATCTGCCATGGCATTTTTGGGCCAGTATTGCCTGCATCCGAAACCGTGAGCCATTTTCCTTTCATGATTACATTATCAATGGGCAGAACACATCCGGTTGAGACTGAAAAAGTACGCTCTTTTTATGAATCTCCCCAGTTTACTTGGGACTTTGTGAGTATGTTTCTGTGCTTGTGTGTACTTTTTTGTGTTTCTTTTGCTGTATATTCAAATTAAACTGTGCTCACATCTTCTCATGAGAACCACCAAGATCATGAACGCAGAAGTAAACAGTGCTAGCATTCATGCTCCAGTAATACTGGGGCTGCCTTTTCACACTATTACAGAGAGGTCTGATAAAAAGGGTTCTTTTGCTGGCAGAAAAACAGTGCAAAGTATGGGGGCAAAAGAACACTTATAGAGGCTTGTCTGAGTCTTGAGAATGCAGGTACATGAGAGTAACTCAGCAGATTCTAAGTATATATAGAATCACTTAAAGGTACCTACCCAATGTAGTTTCACCTTCTTGCATAGAGATGGGAGAATTTTGGTCCCATCACTGGCCTGAATCCCATGGGACTGGGTCAATTTGGGTGATCACCGAACAATAATTTGCCGAGGAGTAGCTTATTCCAATGTATCCATGGCAGGTTTCTTATCTGTATTGACCTGCTGTGTGATTCTTCATGCTAGGTACAGAAGTGTCATAGTGGCCATGGTGCTCTGGGATTTCTAGTTGAAAAAAGTAACTATTCCATTAGTCTCCTGATATTGTGTGGTGGGGAGGAGGGCTTCCTTGACTTCTCTGGATCACATCCAGTCACCCTTAAGTTGTAGGATTCAGCTCTGAACCAAATGTACTGCATCACCTTCCCAGTCAGTGCAGCAGACAGAGGTGCTTCAATCCTAAGTGGTCCACACCACAATCTTGACTGACAGACACTAGTCCAGCATGTTGAAGTGTCATGGCAGGCTCTCTCTTCTGTGCAAGAATGCATAGGGGTCAGTCCAAATTTTTACAGTGTATCTGTTCTACAGAGTTGTAACTGTTCAAAAGCATTTTAATGAACATAGGCCCATCCAATGGGATCCTGGGGTTTTTAGCTTGGCAAAGTATTTACAATTCTCTAGTAGAGAGCTTCAAAACACCTACAACACTAGATTTCTCTAACTGAGAATTCTAAGTACCCCTCACCAAACTACAAGTCCCAAGATTCCATAGGATGGAGCAATGATAGTTAAAGTCATGCTATATTGTGTAGTGCACACTCTTGATTTTCACACTACACAGTTATAGTGTTACTAGTCCACTTTAACTGCTCTGGCTTCCTCCTGTGGAATTCTGGAGTTTATAGTTTACTGAGGCCTAAGAGTTCTCTGGCTGAGAGTTGTAAATGCCCCTCCCTAAACTGCAAATCCCAGGATTCCACAGGAGGCAGCCATAGCAAATAAAGTGGAACAGTAACACTATAACAGTGTAGTGTGAAAATCTCCTTAGTCAATCTTAGTGGAGACCACTGAAACTAACCAAACTTTTGTTCAACATGGCTAATTCAAACCTCATTAATTTCAGTGGGCCTACTCAAAGGATTGTCTAGACAGGCTATATACCCCATCTTTTCCCCATCTTGGAACCCTGCAGTCCAGATGGCACAGAGCTTTTGCCCAGTTTTGTCCCCAGGCAGCCCTCATGATCCCTGGAGCAAAAACGGGGGAAGGACGGGGTAGGGCCCATTAGACCATTTAAAAATAATACCTGGTGAAATCTCCAGCCAGCAAATAAATAAATAAATAAATAAAATCCCAGACCAGGCACTGCATGAGTGCAGGAGCCCGTCCTGGCATGCTGGTCTGTCACGGCAGCTGCTGTCTGCTGTTGCTCTTCTGAGTCCAGGAAGAAGGCCCTCAGTATGTGACCAAGGCTGGTCACATGCAGGGGGCCTTGGTCACATGCTGCAGGCCAGCTTCCTGGCTTCACACAGTGGGATGCGGATGGGGGCAGCAGTGGTTGTAGAGAGCAGCTGGTTTGCCAGTCTGGACTCCATCATATTCCATGCAGGTAACGGGGGAGTAAAAAGCCAGATCAGTGGGCAGAATACACTGGAGGGAGCTGGCCTATTCTGGCCTGTATAGATGAGCCCTATGTCTCAATCCAATAACATGTGAAGTAGTGAATAACTGATACTTGTATAACTTTACACAAGTGGATGTGGACATTCCAAATGAGTATACTAGAAGTGATTCTCAAAAGTAGCTTAAAATGTGTTATTTATTAGAAACATTTTGAGAATACTATATTTCACACCAGGCAGTGGTTATGTTGTATCTGTTGAAGAATGTGTTTCTTCTTTCTTTTATTATTTGGAAATTAAACCCTGGCAAGAAGTAATCATTGCCTTCATGAAGTATACACTGTAATCAAAACAGATTAGAACATTTGGAGTGCTATGGGGAATAAATGAAACTATCAAACGAGCTATTGAAGGGGCTGAACTTATCTTGGGAACTAGGTTCAGAACTTTGGATACCTCCTTTAAAACTAAGACTAAAAGCCAGAATGGATTGCCTGGGTGACACAGAAGCTACCCATTGTCACATCTTCAGTAAAAATAAATAAATAAAAATATATAAATAAAATCTTCAGTTGGTCTGAAGAATGGGATTTAATAGAGGATTCTGGAAACTAGAGTCCCAAAAGGTAACCTTCTCAAGTTCTGCTCATCAGCTAACCTGTGGCATAGTTGGAACTTGACCCAAGTTCCTGGGACCTGTTTTCAGTCCCTGATATAAGCTCAGAAGATGTTTGTGGGATGCTGTGGTTGTCTCCTGCACAGTGGAACCTGTACTGAATGGGAGGATGAAGTAGATGACATTCCAACTCTACAATTTAACATTCCTATGAAACAAGAAGAAGGAAGAAAATGCCTCTGAATTTGAATAGTTTTTTGTTCTTTACCAAGTAAGGCCACATTGCACCCCCAAATACCTGAGAGATTGGGGCAGGTTTGACAGGTCAATAGAGGTGGCTTATGGGTGGCTTTGAGCCCCAAGGTCTTTCTCTAGGAATTAAATTTGTCTCCCCTCTTTCTTGAACTTCTCAAGATAAGTCTCAAAGACAGCCCAATTATTAAATGACCTTCTTGGAAACCATTAGAAACCCTGCATATAGAGAATTTCTTGCAAAATGAAAATTGGTTGACCTTTACTCAACTAATATGCAAGATATACTGTGCAGGACTCAGCTCTCATAAATGGTAAGCATAATAAGCTGAAACAATATTTGCTGAATAGTGAATTTCCTCCATTTATAATGTCACCTTTGGTCTCTTTTTCTCCCCTCTCCCAGAATTATGACTAGTTTATATTTAATATTTAGGTTCCATAGTACTACATTCAAAGAAGCATGTTTAAATCCCAGTTTGAATAACTTCAACCAAGAGTATATGGAACTTCAGAGTAACCTTTAAAAAAATCAGTCATGTTGTCTATTAAGGCACATCATAAATCTGCTAAGATCCCTCTGCTAAAACTTGCTTAGTACAAAGATTCTTCATTGTGTATGCACTAGATTAAAATAGTATATGCAAAAAGGTATTAGGCAGTTGGCAGGAGTATAAATAAGTTACCTGCAATAATAAACATATAATTTTGCCCTCTCTGCAACAAACACTGTAGCAAAATCTAATTCTATCCATAGTAAATTTTGTTGGCTACATAGCAAGGTCGTTCAAGGTGGTTTCCTTTGCTTATTTGAGTGGCACGGCAGATATGAAACCTCTGAGATGAAGCAAGAGAGAACAGGAATATGGTATAAAAATATCTTTGCCATGATAATAACAATAATAAAGGTTGAGTAGACAGAATGAGAATGAAGGTGGAGAATGCATTACACAATGACCAACTCCACTATATTACACTAGAGAAGATACTATCAAAGAAGGAAGAAAGACTCATAGGGTGATACAAGCTCTATGTTCCTTTATAGTGCTGGTCCTATCATTAGGCACCATGAGACTGTGGCCACCATCTAGCTATTCCTTATGAGCTCTCTATTCTCCTTTGTTGGAGGGGCATTCAGGTGTCTCAGATGTTTGGAGGACAGTTGTCCTATTACTAATGCTAAGACAAGTACAGCTGGCTTCTGTACATGGCCTAGGGATGAGCATATACATCCCTAGCAATAGTGTGTGTTTGTGTATGAAGCGGTGTGCTCTGCTGAATTATCTTTTATTAGTAAATATATTTTTTAAAACTTTTTTTTAATTCATTGTATTAATTTTCTACATGTACAATATAAAAATTATGCATTCTTAATCTACAATCACTCCAGTCATAGACCTTCTCCATATACATGTCTGTCTATCTTCACTCTTAGCTTATGCGCTAAACCAGGAGACAAAGGGGGTCCACCCACATCTATAAGGCTATCATTTTTTTATATATAAGAAATAAAATTTTAAAAAACATAAGTGAAATAAATGTATATTTTTAGTAATTACAGTGTACATATATTGTACATATTACTGGCAGTATACAGTAGATGTGATGTACTAGACACACGTTTGCATTAACTCAATCAGATTTCTTTATTAAGCAAGGAAACACATACTAGTAACATAGGCAAAGCCAGAACTGAAACCAATCCAGTACAGACACCAGATAAACCCTTGCAGTGTGAGAATGGCATGTAGGGAGGGCAGTAGGAGTGGAGTCTGCCTCCAGGTGCTATGGCCTTGAAGCCACCAGAGAAACAGCATTCCCAGAGCAAAAGGCGGGCTGGCTGAAGTCCAGAGATAGAGAGGCCCAGGCAGGGGAATCAGGCCAGGAACCAAACTCATGTTAGGCCAAGAACCAAACTCATGTCAGGGTCTTCCATGGAATCTACTCTAATACCCAGAATCCATGGACAATCATGACAGTAGATACTAAAGGTAAATACAGATTGTCATGATTGAATGTTTATTTAAAAAATAAAATAAATGGTGGATATTTTTTAAATAGTTTGCTTGTACTGAACACTTTACACATTAACAGGCAGCTCAAAAGCATATTTCACGCAGTCCACTATATTTAGAGCAATAGTTTGAATTCACTAGATCAGTGGTTCTTAACCTGTGGTCTGGGGACCCCCAGAGGTCCGTAATGTCCTCACAGGGGCCCTGCGAAGGCTTGAAGGCTGCTTGGCCTACTTCCTACCAGCAGTGGAGCAGCCATGTTATAGAAGCCAAGGCAAAGGCTGGCTGGCTTGGCCTGTGCATTGCCATTCAATCATCTGAAGCCACAAACTTACAGGAAGAAGCAGGAGAAAAGTCTTCCATCCCCTTCCAGTGCCTCTGAGGTTTAATGAATGGTGTAATTGTGGTGTTGTTGTTGTTGTTGTTGTTAGGGTTTTAAATCTTGAGTTAAGTCTTGGAGGTCTTCAGGAACTTAGTGGAGAGATATACCAAGTCTCCCACTTTATAGCTCGGGATGGGGTCACACTTCTTATCCGCATGATCTTTGTAGCGGGCCTTCACATACTCTAGGACCGATACAACCTTTGGCCATGCCTCCTTAATTTGAGTGCACCACTGAGTCACAGGCACCGGGTCTTTAGGGTCCCCTTCCCCCAATGGCAGAGGGTCAAAGTCCTGTCCTGAAACAATTTTGAATAAGGATAGGCCTGTACATTGGTGAATGGCATTGTTATACGCCATCTAGGAGAAAGGTAACAGATTGACACAATCAGATTTCTGGAAGCTGACATAAAACCTTAGGTACTGCTCTAAAACCTGGTTCACATATTCAGTCTGACCGTCTGTCTGTGGATGATGGGAATTACTCATCCCTAGTTCCATTCCCAACAGCCTCATAAACGCTTTCCAAAATTGGGAAGTGAATTGGGCCCCTATGTCTGAGATGATCTTGGGGGGGGACCCCATGTAGTCTGTATATGTGTTGGACAAACAGTTTAGCCAACTGTAGAGCAGTTGGGATTTTCTTGCAGGTATCAAAATGAGCTTGTTTGGAAAATAGGTCAGTTACCACCCACAACAGTCTTTTTCTTACTCTCTAGTAATTCAACAATAAAGTCCATGCAAATGACCTCTCAAGGTTTAGTGGGGGTAGGCAATGGCTGTAACAGTCCTTTTGGCTTCCCACCAGCCCTCTTTGCAATAGCACACATATGACACCCCTTTACATAATCCTCCACCTCCTTCTGCATTTTAAGCCATCAAAATTGTTGCCATGTTAAATGCAATGTTTTCATATACCCAAAGTGACCCACACTTTTCACATCATGGCACTGTTTGAGAAATAGCAGCCCTCATAGTCTCTGGGATGTACATGTGTCCCCCTTTCCAAGCCAAACCCGCTCGCATTATGACCTCCCCTTTGTGAGAAAGGAACCAGGGGTCATGAGAAAGGGTGTCCATCATCTGAGCCTGCCACCCCTCCGTGATATCCCTTGGGGTGAGGGGGGAAGGCTCCAGGTGCGTTGGGGCCGGTGCAACAGTTGGGGTCACGTCCATCAGAGGCGGCCCGTCAGGCACCCTAGTTAGGTCAAGGTCTTGTGCCAATGCGGAGTCGGAAACAGCATACTGTCATTTGGCTTGAGTGCATGTGACACTTCCAATCCCAGATGGGAGGGGGAGAAAACTGTATCCACTACCTCCTTTACTTTGCTATCATGTTGAGGGAGCCTGGACAAAGTGTCAGCTAGGAAATTCTTTTTACCCGGAAGAAACTTCAGCATGAAGTTGAAGTGGTAAAAGAAACTGGCCCACTGAATGTGCTTAGGGTTCAGGCGGCGTGGGATTTTCAAAGCCTCCAAATTTTTGTGATCTTTCCAAACCTCAAAAGGTTGGGAAGATCCCTTCAGCAGAAGGTGCCAAGTCTCCAAGGCTACTTTAATCGCCCCCGCCTCCTTCTCCCACACTGGCCAATTTCGTTCAGTGTCATTGAACTTCCTCGATAGATATGCACAGGGTCTGAGGTCCCCCCTCGTCCCGTTGCAGTAACACCCCCCTATCACCACATCTGAAGCATCCACCTGAACTACAAAAGGCTGCTCAGGGCTGGGGTGTTTAAGGATAGATTCAGAGGTGAAGAGTTTTTTCAGCTTGTGAAATGCCATTTTACATTGATCAGTCCACACAATCTTTTTGGGGGGGATTTCTCTCCCTTCCCCTTCCCAGCTTGTTTAGTCCCCCCTCCCAACTTTTGGTTTTGGGTAAGGCAACCTCAGCGAAGTCAGGGATGAAGGACCAATAAAAATGAGCAAACCCCAAGAAGCTTTGAAGCTGCTTTCTGGTTCTGGGAGCCTCCCATGCGAGGACTCCCTTAACCTTCTCAGTCCATTTCAAGCCCCTGCTAGAGATGCGGTACCCCAAATAATCCAATCAGCTTTGGTGGAATTCACATTTTGACAACTTAGCATACAAATGGATTCCCCCCAGTTTACTAAGCCCTTTCTTTCCCAACTCCACATGGGATGTATATAGCCCTCTGAGTAGATGAGCACATCATCCAAATACACCAGTACCCCTTTGTACAAAAATTCTCTAAGCACATCATGAATATTCCGGGGGCTCCCACCAGCCCAAATGGCATTACGCAAAATTCAAAGGCCCCCAACTGAAAGTTAAAAGCAGTTTTCCATTTGTCCCCCTCCTTAATTCGCACCCTGTAATAGGTCTCCCACAAGTCCAACTTGGTGAATATTTTCCCTTTGGCCAAGTGAGCCAGGGTGTCTTTCATTAATGGGAGGGGAAATTGATTTGTGATGCTGATGGCATTTAGGGACCTGTAATCTATGCATAGATGCAGAGAAGAATCGTGTTTGTGTCTGAACAACACTGGGGGCCCCAAGGGAGAGGTCGTAGGTCTGATGAACCCCTGGGCCACATTTTTGTGTGTGAACTTCCGGAGGGCGTCCATCTCCGCCGGGGTCATGGAGTAAATCTTAGGCTTGGGCAGTGCTGCCTCTGAAACTATTTCAATTGCCCAGTCAAAGGGCCTGTGGGGAGGGGGTAAAATGTCACATTCCTTCTCTTCAAACACATACTGCCACTGTTTATACTCCACCGGTAACTCTTCCGCTTCCCCTTGCACCACAGCGACCTTAACATTCTGATGCTTGGTTCCTTGTGGGATCACCGTCCCCAGTGAGGCCTCACTGTTTCCACACACCCCGTGTTCCCGTACACACATGCAGTCTGTAAAAGTCACAGTTTCTTTTATCCAGTCTATAGTGGGGTTGTGGAATTTCAACCAGTTCAAGCCTACCACTATGGATGGGACCAAGCCCACTGCTATCACAAATTGGAGCTCTCATCTTCATTTGCACCAGGCCAGTCATTCACCTTGTGGGGGCCCCCTTCATCATCCCCCTGTCCATCTGAGACAGCCACACCAGCTTGTCTAGCTTGATGGTGATGACTGAAAGTTCACTGACCAGGGAGGGGTGAATTAGCACCTGGGTACACCCAGAATCCACCATTACCATTACTTTTGGGGGGACCCCATTATCTGCAACCCCTATCTTGGCCTTTAGAAATAATGCGGCTTTTACTCCACTCACTACAGCACTTGGGCGCCCTTCAGGATTAGCCCACCCTCAGGTGCTTAGTAGGGCGGGCTGGATCCATTTCCCACCGGCTCAGCATCAGAAGAGGACCCATTCTCATCTGGCTCCTCAGAATACTCCCCCACTGCATGGCCAGGGATCAGGGCATGAACCGCTGCTTTGGGCTTTGGCTTGAATGGCGTCTTGGGTGCTGTCGACCTCCCATCTGCCTTCTTGGGCCTGTCTTCCACAGGGTTGTCCCACGGTTGCTTCTCTGGGCACTCGGCTATGCGGTGGCTGCCTTTCCTGCAATGCAGGCACAATCCCTTTCTCATCCGCTGCTCCCTCTCTGGTGCTTCCAGTCGATCGTGCTGCCTTAGTTTTCTTCCCTGCGGATCCACTGGGTTTCCCGCCTAGCCCCTGACACTGCCAGGCCAGCTTCACATTCTGCCTCAGGGTTTCCACCTCCCCAGTCAGCTGCACCCACCCAAGGAGGGTTTCTGGGTTCCCTTGGACCAAGGCCCATTCCAGGATGTCTGCATTGAGACCACCCTGGAAGTACTGTAACTTAGTGGCCTCGGTCCAGTCAGGGATCTGGCTGGCCAGGTAGCAGAATTCAGCAGCGTATTCAGCCACAGGTCTTCAGCCTTGGTGTAGGCGATGAAGTTCCGTGCGTGTATGCCTCATCCTCAGCAGGTCTTCGAATTGAGCTCTGAGGGCCATCATGAAGTTGTAGAAGCTCCCTAGGTCCCCCATGTTGTAGAACCCCACCAGCCAGTTTGCTGCCTCCCCCTCTAGCTTGTTGGAGACATACTGCACCTTCTCGGCCTCTGTCTGGAATTCTTCCTCCCAGTGAGACATGAATCCTATCACCTGGGTTAAGAAGTATGGCAACTTTGCAGTGTCCCCATCAAAAGTGGCCTTCAGGTCCCGGAGTTTGAGACCACACAGTCTCTCCTGCGGCTCAACCGGGCGAGCCCCCACAGGGGGTACTGGACCAGGAGCCTGCAGGACGGGACTTCCATCAGGAGCTGCGGGGACCCCACCTGGGGGAGCTGGGACCCCAACCCCTGGAGGAGCTGGCAGCTGGGTTCCCTGGGGTGGTTGTGTCCCCCCCCCCCCCGGGGCTGCAGGTTGCTGAGGCAGTCTCTGTAAGATTTCCAGGAGGCTTGTCTGCATGGTCTCAATCTCTTGCTTCAGCTGCTGCACCTCTTTTTCCAGTTCTGCATGGGGGGGTCTTCCCCCAGGCTCATGAAACCCCTCACCTAGGGGCCGATCCCACTGTAGGGATATCTAATCATCCCGATCCTGCTCATCCAGCCAGAGCCAGCTAGCTCCCATGGCCATACCTGCTCCACGCACTGGAGCCCCGGAGAAGGGTAGGCTGCCCATCCCCAGGGCTTGCCTGGCTCCCAGCTCCATGAGGTCAGGGGGAATGGTCAGCCTCCCAGCCCTCTGTCAGGCTCGGCTCAGCTCTTCCTATGGCATGATTGCACTGTCCTCTGGCAAGCCGGCTCCCTTGTCATCGCCTGTGGCCAGGTCTTTCTCCGTCTGGGTCCCAATCTCCGTGTCGTCAGACATCACGGGTAGGAATTAAGAATTAAGAAGGATTGTGAGTTCTGGCTTACTGTGATGTACCAGACATAAGTTCGCATTAACTCAATAAGATTTCTTTATTAAGCAAGGAAATGCATACCAGCAACATAGGCAAAGCCAGAACTGAAACCAATCCAGTACAGACACCAGATAAACCCTTGCAGTGTGAGAATGGCATGTAGGGAGGGCAGTAGGAGTGGGGTCTGCCTCCAGGTGCTATGGCCTTGAAGCCACCAGAGAAATAGCATTCCCAGAGCAAAAGGCAGGCTGGCTGAAGTCCAGAGATAGAGAGGCCTAGGCCGGGGAATCAGGCCAGAAACCAAACTCATGTTAGGCCAAGAACCAAACTCATGTCAGGGTCTTCCATGGAATCTACTCTAATACCCAGAATCCATGGATGATCATGACAGTAGATACTAAAGGTAAATACAGATTGTCATGATTGAATGTTTATTTAAAAAATAAAATAAATGGTGGATATTTTTTAAATAGTTTGCTTGTACTGAACACTTTACACATTAACAGGCAGCTCAAAAGCATATTTCACGCAGTCCACTATATTTAGAGCAATAGTTTGAATTCACTAGATCAGTGGTTCTTAACCTGTGGTCTGGGGACCCCCAGAGGTCCGTAATGTCCTCACAGGGGCCCTGCGAAGGCTTGAAGGCTGCTTGGCCTACTTCCTACCAGCAGTGGAGCAGCCATGTTATAGGAGCCAAGGCAAAGTCTGGCTGGCTTGGCCTGTGCATTGCCATTCAATCCTCTGAAGCCACAAACTTACAGGAAGAAGCAGGAGAAAAGTCTTCCATCCCCTTCCAGTGCCTCTGAGGTTTAATGAATGGTGTAATTGTGTTGTTGTTGTTGTTGTTAGGGTTTTAAATCTTGAGTTAAGTCTTGGGGATCTTGCTGAAATGACTCTCTTGGCCCTCAGTGTGCCACTAAACTCCTTCCTTCTTTTCATCTGATCAACAATAAGCTACCAGACTATCTGTGCCCCCATTCTGGTCTGTATATGGGGAAACTGGTTAATAGTTCCAAAGGAAATAAAAATACTTTTTGAAGATTTATTTTGAAGTGGGGCAGAGGATAATGGATGAAGGATGGAGAACAGTTTTTTTGTTTGTTTGTTTTATAACCTTAGCCCTCATCCCTGGTCAAGATAAATTCATTTTTAAAAATTGCAGGTGGTGGATATAAAGGACATAGCTAGATAAAAGTAGATTATTTTTATGGAAAGAAAAAGGGGTGAGAGGGAGATAAGTTTTTTTAAAAAAATCACAAACTACTTATTGGGGGTGGCAGGGAGGGAAACCTAGCAAGACACACACACACTGCGTGCACTTTTTGCTGCTGGGGAAACCAGGCTCCATTCTTTCCACTACAGACAACTCCAGAGAAGGCCACGGCTGACCTTTCCCTCTGGTGTTCACCCACCCTGTCCCCCAGGCTCTCCTTTTCTCCCTCTGACCAGGCAAACAAAAGGTATGTGGCTTCCAAATAGCTTGCACACACTTGAATGCTCTTCCTAAACAGCAGGAGAAGAGGAGTGGGAGGCTCTAAGACCCAAGAAGAAGCATATGTGGTGGGCTGAGGAGGGGGTGCTCAAGGGGCCCCACTTCATCAGGGACCCACAGAGCCCACTTGCCATTGGGGAAGCTGATGCCCTGGCCAGTCTGCCACTGATTAAACCAATCATGAACTTTCCCTTAACAATATTTGCTATGTACTCTATCATGTATGTCATATCTCTTCCATTACTTTTAATAGTTAATTCTACCGCAATGTTATTAAGCTGTTTAAACAAACTCAGTCATCTTTTGTTACCTGTCGTGATACCTCCTCCATTTCAATAATTCATCAATTGGCTATATTTCATAAATTGGCTTATTTATTGGCCTTCCACATGGTTTTAGTAGACCAAATACAAGGACTCAGGGTGTGCTCAGAAAACCTAAGGAAGAGGCCATCCCAAATTCCTAAAAGAAATGCCTGGGTAGTAATTATTCGGACCCCACCTTGGACTGGTGAGTTAGGGTGGAAATGAGCTAATTCTCCTGGACATACATGGAAGTGGGTCATTCACACTTTGCCTTGCAAAACTGGCTTTCCTTCCCACCTCTCCTAGAACAATAGAAGGTTGCCTGACGCCCATCAGTCTTAAGGTTTCATCCATTAGCAATTGTTAACACAACCACAGCTTCCATTGTCTAACTATGGGAAACTCCAGCAAACATTGTATTTCACTCACAACACCCCTTCAAGGGGAATATTGAATATAAATATCACCCCAAAACATTGCCAGTGTTCACAGTTTCTCCCATCTTACTACTTTGCCAGTTTGCTGTGTGACCCTTAGAATTTCTGCTACACAAATCTCTGCTTGTCAGATAGGTATAGACCATCACCCCAAACTCTATTCCTCTATCCCAATACTTCCTACTATCTTTGCTACCCTTCTATGACTGCTTGAAGCCTGAGTGTATGTGTGTGTGTTCCTGAGATTATTTTTAGTTAGTACCCAGTATACATAGGTCAAAATGCCCTGCAGTTACCTGGGCTCTCGCTGCCATACTGAGCTAATTAAAATCCCCACATATGAATATCTGGGCACTCATGGGATTCCAACGAACTCCCTGTAATTTGGGTAACATTTTATCAGATTGGATCTGTTTTAAATAAGCTTTTAACTATTTTTAGACTTTTTAACAATAGTGTTATTTATTTATTTTTTGTAAAATAAGATACAAACTTAGTCTTGTTTTAAATTACTGGAAGCCACCTGGCATCCCACTCCAGGGGAAAGGTGGAGTATAAATTCAATTAAATAAATAAAAATAAATAAATAAATAAATTCAATAAAAAAATAAAAAGGTAGGGGCTCATGCACTGACACAGACAGACACACACACACAGAGACACGCACGCAGGCACATACACTTTTCAAAAACAGAAGTTGACTTCCAGACATTTTCACTTTTGTTTTGTTATGTTTTGTTTTTCAGTTCATTTCCCCCTGGACTTGTTGGACAATCAGATGCATAATTAATGTTCTGCATAGGTTATTTTGTTTTCATTTGGAGGGGATTATTTGTTTCCTTTTTAGTAAAATATCCTTTGTCCTCCTGGACACTCTTCTTTTCCTTTTCCTTATCCCTATGAGTATTCCATTTAAAAAAAACACTTCCCTTTGTGCTTGCTTCAAGCAAAAGTATTTTGGGTTGGTTTCTTGCAATGCTGCAATCACTTGTACCTCTCATTTAGCTGCACTATTGTTGTTATGTGCCTCCAAGCAAACTCCAACTTATGGTGACAATATCATGTAGTTTTCTTTGCAAGATTTGTTCCGAGATGTTTGCCATTGCCATCCCATAAAAGACTAAGAGAGAGGGACTTGCCCAAGGCCAGCCAGTGGCTGGGAGTTTCCATGGTTGTACAGAGATTCAAACCTACATCTCAAAAAGTCCTAGGGCTTATCTATGTGGTCAAAAAAGCCCATACTCACCCCGTATTTGTGGCACAGTTGCCACACAACATTTTTGATAATTCACATCTCCATTGAGGTTTCTTCATGAAATTCCAGGTCTGAAAGAATCACAGTTTGCTCTTCATTTCAGGGGAAAAGTTGGATTATTGCCCATGTGGCAGCCACAAATTGGCTTCACAGCAAAGCCGGTGGTGGGATTTCTGGTGGACAGGATTCCATTCTGGCACTTTATGTCATGCCTTTCTCCCAATATAAGGACTCAAGGCAGCTAGCAATGAATTTAAAACAATACATATTAAAAACAATAAAAAGCATTAAAAGGATAAACATAAAAATTTAATAACAATTTATGCAGTTAAAACATTAAACATTAAATTATTAAAATTTATTAAAAACTATATATGAACTTTAAAACCAAAATCACACAGCATTTAAAAGCCCAACCCTTATCAGTTTACAAATGCCTGATGGCACAAAAATGTGTTTACCTGCTGACAAAAAGAGAGCTGAGACAGGGCCATCCTGGCCTCTCTAGGAAGGGTTGGAGTTCCAAAGGCTGGAAGCAGCCACCACACAGGTATGTAGACTGACACAGCTTACAATATTTTGAGAAAACTACCCCCCACTGTCACCTAAATTCAGAGGCTGTTAAATTCAGAGTCTGGCCATTAGGTTCAGAGTCTGAAATTGCCTAACTGCACCAACCAGATCCAACAGAAGAATCAAACTGGCTGAGAATCCCATTGACTGGGCAAGGTAGTAATTGTTTTGAACAGAAGGCCTATTTCAGTGTTCCCTGTTCTATTCCACACCATTGACTCTGGGGACAGATGCATCTGGGAAGTTCTTGGCTGAAACAGAGAGGATGCATTGGGTTTTCCTCACCTTGGCTCAATAAATTTGGCTCTAATGCTGCTGCAACAAACTCTGTTCAAGCCAAAAAGTCTCCTGCTCAAGCGTGGTCTTGTGGTCATGATTCTTCCCAGGAACAGGTTCACAAAGCCAGCTCCAAGGACACTTAGGACTTTATCAGACAAGGCAAAAACTGTATCATAATGATGCAATAACATAACAGGCCAAAATTATCAGACAACGACATTGTCATCCCATAGCTATCATTTGCACCAGCCATGATTAAGGTGTCATTTTTTGTTGATGTGTTAACCCATCAATTGATCTTTAATATCACTTTTTTGTGGTACTGAAGGCATGTGAAAATACATCCCACTGTAATTGCGAAAATACAGCATGAATGGACAGTTCCCTCCCCCCATCCCCACTGCCAGGGAGAAAACTTCCAGGTGGCAATGTGAAGATGATTGAAAGGATGCTCTTTTTAGGAATGTTCTTGTTTTGCTGGCATGTTTTTAGGTTTGTTTCAGTGCTTGGATGTTGATTTACTCTGTTATTTAAGGTGTTTTTGGAGTTTTAACTGCTTTTGCATCTTCTCGCAAGAACCACTGAGAACACATGCTTCTGCTAATGCAGAAGTAAACTCCTGTTCTTAAAGTCCTAGTGCTCATTTTGTGATAAATTCTGTGGTGATTTCTTCACATGATTACAGTGACATGCAAAAGTAAGTATTATAAAGCCACTATGTTTCCACTTTCCTCACTTATGGGATTACAGTGTTTTTATACACTAGTCTGATAAAGTCCTTATAGAAATGCCTTTGACTGAATCAGATACTTTTTTGGCTCTGGATGATGAACTGCATTGGTGACTATGCTGTGAGGTCTGGATAGCTCCTTGATCCATGCCATGGATACCAAACAGTGGTGTAGTGGAGCCTGGCCCCACAGGTTCAGCTTGCCAAGATTGTTTGAATAGCAAAGGCAATGACATCTTCTACCACCAACCTCATAGTGTCTCCTTTGAGCTTAGCTGCAGTCCACTCAGTAGCAGAAAGGGGAAAATTGATTTCCACAGCAACAATATGTTGGGGCATGTGTTTTCTGTTATTATGCATAGTATTGGGTGGGTGATCTGCTCTTGAATGGGCAATTAAGACTCATTAGCTTTACAAAAAGACCTGCTTTGATAGAGCTGAAAACTGCTAGAACTATTTCATTGATGTGGATCAATATATCTGCATGAAGGGGGGAGGCGTGTCCCCATAGAGTTATGTCTGCAAAGAACAGCAAGATGAATACCTATACTTCAAAATTTACCTCTGCATCACAGTACTATCTGGCTGAGTAGGACTATTGGCAAGGCATTACCATGATTGGTACAGATTAGGAGGCTTAGTTAGAACGTGACCTAAAATGTCAATTCTTAAGCAGTTGGATTGTTCTTAGCATTCCCACCCAGTATAACATTTCCTTCATGTTCTGCTTCTTAACTCCACCAGAGAAATCAAGAAATATCTTTTATCTCCAAGATTGCCAGTGACTTATTAAATACAAGATCTTTCCAGCTCCACACTGGTGTCTCAAACAGGCAACATTGAAAATAGAGATGAGAAAACACAAGGCAGAATTGGAAGAAAGGGGAAGAAAATAAAACCTTAATTGGAAGATAACAGAAGAGAAATAAAAAAAACAGGACAGCCAGCTGTATGTTTCAGGGTATGCCAAGCACCCTTTCTTGGCAATATAGACATAAGTAAGTGTTTAACATTGGCAGCTTCACATGAAACACAGTTCCAGCTTAAAAAAAATGCTTGTTGTACTTGAGAGAAAACTATGTGATTGATTTTAAAAATGCACATGACAAGAGAGAAACTGTGTGGAAGAAAAATAACACATTTCGTGGAATGCATGAAAAACTGAACAGCAGAAGAAGAAAAATAGCTGGTGCATGAACTGAAAATGAAAGAAGTATGCTAGGACATCTCTGATGTGTGAAACAGATATCCCAGTTGTAAAATAAAGATTATCCATTACTCAGGTCTCATCTACTCACCCAAAATATGCCAGCTCCCTCCCAGGGTATTCCACCAGCAGATCTGGACTGTTGATCCTCCATTACTGGCATTAAATGGGATGGAGTCATAGGATCATAAGAATCATACAGTTGGAATAGACAACAAGGGCCATCCAGTCCAACCCACTTCCATGCATGAATAAACAATCAAATCATTTCCGACATATGGCCATTCAGCCTCTGTTTAAAAACCTCCAAAGAAGGAGACTCCACCACACTCCGAGGAAGTGCATTCCACTTCTGAACAGCTCTTAGTGTCAGGAAGTTCTCCCTACTGTTTAGGTGGAATCTCTTTTCCTGTACTTTGAACCCATTGCTCTGTATCCTAGGTGCCGTTTACATGATGAAAATGTTCCGGGAAGAATTCATGTCGATCCCTGGCAGTTTACACATACATCGGGTCGGGTACGTGATTTTCGGAAGGGGGGCCACCTTTTATCCCTCAACCTGCGGGACTTCCAGTCCCGCGGTTTGTGCTGGTTTTTAAAAAAGTCACTGGAGGATTCGGAAAATCAGAAATGTAAACAGCCTGGGACAAAATATCTTGGTACTAGGGGATGACCGAAAATGGTGGCTGGGGGCAGGTTTAGAGATCAGCGACCAGAAAAGGAGGGGTCAGTCACCCGTTCAACAGATCCAGCCTCACCAGCTGAAAACAAAGGCATCCCTTCCAGCTGCACATAGGTTGATGTGTGTGTGTGTGTGCGCACGCGCACGCACGCGCACGCGTACTCAATCACCCTTTTAAATGGATTTCTACACTGCAAACCCTTCAGCTTTACCTTTCCCTCAACTGCATGTTACAGAGAGATCGTGGTGGGCAGAGGGTCACCCATTCATCCCCTGCCTTGATCACCTCCCTGGGTCTGAACAGGCACAGTAAAATATTCCAGCCTCTGAACGAATGAACACCCTTTAATTCCCCCTCTCTGTGTCTGTGTCTTTCAAAACACCTGTCTGTAGCTGGCTTGAAACCTAAACTCTGCTGCTAAATCTCTGCTGTAAGGGTTAACATTTTAAAGAGGCAAGGGGAAACCCAAGCCTCCCCCCCCCCTCACTCGGCTTGATTTCAAAAGGAAAGCACTCGTTCCTGCTTCTGAGCAAAAGATCTCAGTCTGGGTCTTTCAAAATGCTTTCTGCCTCTGCTTAAAGGGTTAACAATTTAAAGAAGCAAGGGGAATACCAAACCTCTGCCCCCCTGTCTCCCCCCCGCCAGCCAATAGCATCGCTCGTGGCAGGAACTCTAAAGGAAGTGCATCACCGAGGTTGTGAAAACACGAGTAACCACATCCTTGATTGACAGCCAAAAAAACACACACCCTAAAACCTAAAAAAAAAAAAAACCAGCCACAGAACTTTGGACATGTAAATATCAGTCACGGGACCACCTGGGATATCCAGATCAGTGACAAAAATCGTATAAACAGCGAGGGACGGATTTGTGATCACAAAGTCACGGTAAGCACCACGACAATTTTTGTCGTGTAACTGGCACCCTAGTCTCTGGAGCCACAGAAAACAAGCCTGCCCCATCCTCAGTATGACATCCCTTCAAATATTTAAACATGGTTATCATGTCACCTCTTAACCTTCTCTTCTCCAGACTAAACATGACCAGCTCCCGAAGTCACTCCTCATAGGGCATAGCTTCCGGACCTCCCACCATTCTGGACACCCTCCTCTGGACACGTTCCAGCTTGTCCATATCCTTCTTGAATTGTGGTGTCCATAACTGGACACAGTCTTCCAGGTAAGGTCTGACCAAAGCAGAATAGAGTGCTGCTATTATTTCCCTTGTTCTAGACACTATACTCCTATTGATGCAGCCTAGAATCGCATTGGCTTTTTTAGCTGCCACAGCACACTGCTGACTCGAGTTCAGTTTGTGGTCCACCAAGATGCCTATATCCCTCTCTCATGTACTGCCCTCAAGCCATGTGTCACCCATCCTATATCTGTGCATTTCATTTTTACTGCCCCCAAGTATAGTATCCTACATTTCTCCTTGTTAAAATTCCTTTTCTTAGATTTGGCCTAGCTTTCTAATCTCTTCAGGGTGTCATTTTGGATTTTGATCCTGTTCCTCTGGGGTATTAGCTACCCCTCTTAATTTGGTGTCATCTGCAAACTTGATAAGTCCAGACAAGCATGACAGTCAGACCCTGCAGCCACTGCTGCTGCCCTCCACATCACACTCTCTGACATCAGGAAGCTGGCCCATAGCACATGAACAAGTCCCCCTGCATGTGACCAGCTGTGGGCCCCCTTCCTGGCTACAGAAAGTCAGGCAGAGAGCAGCTGTAGTGACAGGCAGACAGGGCCAGATCTACTTTTTGCCAGTTAGAATGGATTTTACCAGGTATTAAAAAAAACTGTAATGGGCTCCCCCCTGTCCTCCCCCTGTCTCATCCTGTCTTTTGCCCTGGGGATTGTGAGGATTCCTGGTGGGGGAAAATAGGGCAAAAGCCATGCATTATCAGGACTGAAGGGCTCCAAGATGGGGGCAAGATAGGGCAAATTGCCTGTGTACACAAACTCTCTGATTATAAAGAGGGGTAGATGGTTCTTTGTCTCTTTGAAGAGTAGCATGAGAAATTATTGGTGATTCCTGGTATCAGTGGCTAAAGAAGGGAGCTTACTGGCTTGACGGTAGGACCTTTTGCGGCCTGGCTGGAGCCCCCACGGTCCCTGCTCCAAGTGGCCTCCTCATGGCCACATGGCCGGCAAGGGGGTCACCATGACTGCCCTTCTCCTTCCTGGCAGCCTTGTGGCTGGGAAGGAGTGGGAAAAGGCAGGCCAATCAGGGTGAGCTCACATTGCCCTGATTGGTCGAGCAAGCGAGATGGTGCGGAGGGATGACAGGAGGTCTGCGACAGGGTGGGTACATAAGCCTCTGGCACAGAGCCTCCAGTGGCTCAACATGAGCCAAAGAGAGTGGTTGGTGGAGGCAGGGCAGGGAGGCCCGAGGTGGCAAGAGGAAGCTGAACAAAGGCAAGTGTGGCAGTTCACTGCTTCAGAACCCCCCTCTACCAGTGGTAGACCGGGCAGCTCCGGCACTGCCTGGCAAGCCATTGCAGGTGGCAGCAGTGAGGCCGGCCTGGAGTGAGCAGCGGGTGGCTGCAGCAGGACCTGGAGAAAACTGAGGAGTGGGCAGGTGCGGTGAGGCTGGAGCACTGCGAACACCAGGTGGCTGCTGGAGCAGCAAAGCTGTCCGCAGGCCTGGAACTCCACCACCACCCCTATTTTGGGCTGAGGAAGTGGCGGATGGTGATGAACAGCAGCAGCAGCCACTGTCTGGCAGTGGAGATTGGTCAGAGGGGCAAAAGGCCATGGGGAGCAGGGGGAAGTTGGTCCTCCCCCTCTTCTCCCTCCCCTTCCAGGCTTCTTTTGCAGGTGTTCAGGCCACAGGGTTGGCATACGGTGTTGAATAAAGTTCAGTGGGGGGCGGGGGTGCTGCATGAAGTGGGGCATGACAGGGATCATGGAGCGTTGGTCACATGTGGCCCTTCCTCTCCTCCCACCAGCCATTCCAGCTGGCTTCAGTAAGACAAGCCAGCGCACAGGGGGATCAGCTACCAGGTGCTCCCTCCCCCCCCGCACAGACCCTCATGTGCCTGCATGCACCACACTGGTTGGGGGTGGGAGGCTAGGACAAAGATGCCTCCAAGGAAGGCAAAGGCCAAGAGGAAACACATTGACCCAATCCATGGGCCAGAGGCAGTTCCTACTACTGAGGAGGCGGGCCCAGCTCCAGCCTCTTGAGCAGGGGTCTACCCAGGGGGGTATTGGGGGGAAGCAAACCTCAGACTGCCTTTGGAGGCCGTTGCAGCACTTGCCCCTATCACAGGCAACATCGGGGGATCCTATCCATGATAGCTCAGAAGCTGGACAGTTTTGGGACCCCATGGCCTGGGGGTAGCCAGCTCCTCCCCACCAATGCTGAGGCCATGAACGGTGAGGGACCCTGCTCATCTGCCAGTGTTGGGACATCCAGCATCACGCTGGACACCGCCAGTGGCAGTGGGAGATCTCGTTGGTCCTGGTCCAGGGGCAGGAGTGTTTCCAGAGGCTCTAGATTATCCGAATCGCCAGGCTCATCATCCAGGAAGTGCTGCGGGTTGCAGCATGGGCGGAGCCCGAGACGCAACCAGCAGAGGTCACATCACCACAGGAACTCTGACTCTGATTCGGATTCCTCCTCAGGTGAGTCTCCTGTGGAAGACAATTGCTCCAAATTCAGGTATTGGATAAAGGGGGTGTTCAAGCCAGGCCTTCCTGGATGAGCACTGTGACTGTGCAAGGCCCAGGAAAAAGGGGAGGCGGACAAGACAAAGGCGGACAAGACAAAGATGTGTTGGTGGAGGCCAAGTCCAAGGAGGAACCACCTGGCAGCCACTTGGACAGGAAAGTGCACTTCAAGATCTTGAGGGGTTATTATGTGGACGTTTTTTCCTTAGCTCCTCTGCTGGGTGAGGAGGCCAGGACTTACAAAGGGGACAAAAAGGAGGGGGAGAAATACAAAGCGGACCCAGTGGAGTGCACCATCTCCAACTGGCTTGGGGAAAACACTGTGTTCATGGGGGGGTGGCCATGGTGGTCCCAGAACGTGGCTGGCAACTGATCAACCAACTTCATCAGGTGTTGAAGATCAGGACAATGCCCAGGGATGCAGCGGCCATCATGTACAATGAGGAATACAGGAAGAAAGCTTCCATGTCGGCTATCCACAGGTGGGACACAACTGACAGCAGGATCTGGTTGGTGGCGGCAGGGCCCAAAAAGAGGGACAAGGGGGAGGCCACCAGGGAGCCCAGAAAGAAGGATGGGAAGCGAATGGTCTGTTGGGAGTACAATGGTGGTAAGTACACTGGGTATCACTGTCGTTTCAAGCATACCTGTGAATCATGCAGGGGATCGCACCCAAAGATTTCATGCTCCAGGCACTTCGGGGGCAGCCAGTCCTTTTGGAGCTCCCGCCCTGCTTCAGCTGGCATCAGAAAGGAGGCAAGGTCAGGATCAGGCACTGGTCAGGGCAGCACCAAGTGAGGGAAGCGTGGGGGTGGCTGGGGGAGGCTGCATGGCTTACACACCTGTAAAGATGGAGGCCATGCAGCCTCTCCTAGAGGCTTACCCGAACAAGACAGCGGTGAAGTACATAGCCAAGGGTTTCAGGCATGGCTTCTGCACCCCATTTCAGGAGCCTCAGGAGGCATTGGTATCTGGTAACTTAAAATCTGCAGCACAGCTGCCAGATGTTCTGGTCAAGAAAATCAACAAGGAGCAGGAGGTGGGTAGTATTGCAGGCCCTTTCTCTGAGCCTCCCATGCCCAACTTGTACATTTCCCCCTTGGGTGTAGTGCCTAAGAAAAACCCAGGGGAGTACTGCCTCATTCACCACTTGTCTTACCCCAAGGGAGCGTCGGTCAATGATGCTATCTCACCTGAACTGTTCTCGGTGAGGTACGCATCATTGGACCATGCCGTCTGGCTCCTACAGACATGTGGACACGGAGCCCTTATGACAAATTGTGACATACAGTGGGCCTTCCACCTGCTCCCAGTGCACCCAGGGGACCATTGACTCCTAGGTTTCAAATGCCAGGACATGTGGTATTATGACATGGCGTTACCGATGGGTTGCTCCATCAGCTGTGCAGCATTTGAGACATTCAGCATGTTCCTGGAACAGGCTCTGCAGCATAAGTCAGGGTCCCCATTTGTGACACATTACCTGGATGATTTTCTAATGATGGGGCCGGCTCAGCAGGGGGAAGGAGTGTTGATTACTTATTTCCTCCTTCCAGGCACTGGCAGTGGAGATCAGGGTTCTGCTGGTGCCAGACAAGACAGTGGGGCCAGCAACTTCCCTGGTTTATATGGGGATAGAGCTGGACTCCGTTCTGGGCGTGTCACGCCTGCTCATGGACAAGCTGGAGGTGCTGAGGGTGAAGATGCATGGCCTTCTTGAGCAAGAAAAGGCCACACTCAAGGATGTGCAGTCACTACTTGGACATTTCAATTTTGCTTGCAGGGTGGTGTCCCCGGGGAGGGCATTCTGTGCGTGGGTGGCACGGATCACCAGGGGGGAACATGATCTCCACCACCATATCTGCTTAACGAAAGGGGTGAAGGAGGACGTGAAGGTGTGGCTGGAGTTCTTGGAAAGTTACAATGGAGTCACAGTACAGCAGGAGCAGAAAGAGCTGGAGGGGGATGTGCAGGTACATTCCAATGCAGCAGGCAGCCTGGGATTTGCAGTTTATTATGACTGCCACTGTTGCACCCAGCCTTGGCCTCTAGGCTGGCACGCAGCAGGGATGGCCAGGGACCTCACCTGCCTGGAGTTATTTCCCATCTTGGCAGCTGTGGTCATCTGGCAGGAGGAGTTCAAGGACAAAAAGATATGTTTTTGGTGTGACAATCATGCTGTGGTCCATATCATCAACAAGCAGTCCTCCAGGTCTGAGAGGGTAAAGAGGCTGGTGCACAAGTTTGTGCTGGTTTGCCTGGAGTCCAACATCAGTTTCTACACCTGGCACATTCCGGGCATGGACAATGAGATAGCAGATACATGATCTCGTTTTCAGGGCAAGAGGCCGTGCACTGGCCCCAGACGCAGATGAGGAGGTGGTCCCCTTCCCAGAAGAACTCTGAACCTTGGGAATGGTCAGTGATCCAACAGGTGGTGAACTCCTTGGCCCCCTCAACATAGGCAAGCTACAAGTGGGTGGCGGCCCAGTTCCTGGCCTTCAGGTGGCAGCAGGGCTAGGTGGCTCCTGGCTGGCATTGGAACGTGAGGTACTGCATTACTTGGCAACCCTGAAGGATCAAAGTTTGGCACCTAAGACGATGTCCGTCCACATGGCTGGTATATCCTTCTTCAGCAAGGCAGTGGGGTGTGGTGACCTCTGCAACACCTTCATGGTCCAGAAGGTGGTTGAAGGTTGGAGGAGGGCCACCCTGAAGGCAGTTGGTGCATGGTGGCCAGTGTCATACGGGCTGCTGATGCGCCTGGTGAGGATATTGCCAGCAGTGTGCCACTCAGATTATGAGGCCATGCTATTCAGCACTGCCTATACCACTGCCTTCTTTGTGGTGCTGAGAGTAGGGGAAGTGGCGTCGGGGAGAGCGTTGCTGAGGCAAGATATAGCGGTAGACGAGAACACACTGAGCCTCCGCATACAGCACTCGAAATGTGATCAATGTGGAAAGGGGATACACTATAGCTCCAGAAAGTGGAGGGCTCAGCGCCGTGTCCAGTGGGCAGCATGTGGAAGTTCCTGGAGGTGCAGGGTGCCAGACAGGGGTCCCTGTTCCAGCATGAGGATGGGTCGCCACTGACAAGGTACCAGTTTGTGGGCGTGATGAAGGTGGCACTTGGGAAGCTCGGCTTTCTGGCGGATGACTTTGGGAGCCACTTCTTCCGGATTGGAGCAGCAACCATGGCAGTGGAGGGCAAATTGTCCACCAAGACCATCATGAGGCTGGGAAGGTGGCATTCCAGGGCTTTTGCAACATACATCCAACCAAAGAGGCTGCTTGCCGCACAGCCCACACCTTCACAAGACCTGTAAGGCTGCCTGATGATGGCCGGGTAATGGTTGGTGGAAGGCGGATCCCATGGGGATCACCTTTTGTGATGGAAGGCACGGGCTCTGATCTGAGTAAGCGGGGAATGCAGGGGGTCTCTGTCAAGTTCAAGTTTAAGTTCAAGTTCACAGAGACCCTCCTCCCCCACTCATGTTTAATTGCTTGTTTTCAGGGGAGGGCAGAGCATCGACCAGGGTGGCTCGACTGGGGGTTCTTTCCTCCAAGAGGGGTTAGCAGCAGCCGACAGTGAGCCATTGCCCAACATAGGGTTGGGCAATGAAGGGATCCAGACTCATGCAATAGTGCAAACCATTTGCAGCCATTAGCAAGTTGCGGCCTTTATTGCCAATTATTAATATTATCCTCATATCCAATTATTATCTTATGCTAACCTGTACCTAATCTCTTACGGTTATTTGTACTCAATACATTTGTAACACAATCTGGAGTTGTCTGTGTATTCATTGGGAGAGGGGAGCGGGGAGTACGGTCTGGGTCTGCAAAGGGGCTTACTGGCTGGACAGTAGGGTATTTTGCAGCCCAGCCAGTGCCCCTGCGGTCCCCATTCTGAGTAGCCTCCTCATGGCCACATGGCCGGTGAGGGGCTGCCATGACTGGCCTTCTCCTTCCCAGCAGACCTGTGGCTGGGAAGGAGCAGGAAACAGTGGGCCAATCGGGGCAAGCTCATATTGCCCCAATTGGTCACGCAAGCAAGATGGGGAGGGACATCTGGCCACATTTCTGGCACAGCCAGATGATGTGGAGGCCTGCAACGGAGCTAGTACATAAGCCGGCCCCCTGGCGCAGAGCCTACAGTGGCTCAACATGAGCCGAAGACACACCCGCCCTCCCTGTGATGTATGTATGTCTTGTTGTTTGTCGCAATTTGCTAGGTGGATGGCATGGGCCCTGATCGGGGTAAGCGGGGAATGTGGGTGGTATCTGTTAAGTTCAAGTTCAAGTTCACAGAGACCCTCCTCCCCCACTCATGGTTAATTGCTTGTTTTCAGGGGAGGGGAGAGTGTTGAGCGGGGCAGCTCGGCTGGAGGCTCTCTCCTCCAAGAGGGGTCAGCAGCGGCCAACAGTGAGCCATTGCCCAACATAGGATTGGATGTCATTGGATGTCACATTTTTGGCTGATGGTAGAATGAAAAACTTAAAACACCCCATGCCGTTTCTCTCCGTTCCTTATTGTAAGCCTGAAGCTGTGCCTACCTGCTTGCTTCTTGACTAACTTGCTGCCTTTGGTGGATTTCTTGTAGGGTGAAGGTACTAGGAAATACTTGGGAAGCTTTAGGAAAGGGCCAAAATAGATTGGGAATGCAGCAAGTAAAAAGAATGGTACACTTTGAAAACATAGAAAATTCAAGTCCAGGAGCTAACCATATGCAATTTGGCAGAATTATTCCTTTCTTCATGGTCTACCATGCCTTTAAGCTTCTTTCAGTGGTACAAAGAAAAAAGTTATAGACATTTTAGACTCCCCACTATAGAGGTGAAGAGGATGGTCTAGATCCCTGAATCATGATCCAAAATCCAGATCAGATTGGATAGGTTTGGTTTATTCCAGAAAAAATAGGAACAAATCCAAACCACTGATTCTGAAGGAGATTTATAGTTTAATTTGAAGTTTGTCTCTTTCTCTGTGTGTGTATGATATGTGTGTGTGATATTTTCCTTTTTTCCATTACCAAATTAAAATGACAGAATCCAAAATATCTTTCCTACAGCAGACCCCTAAAGAGTCTCCCAAATAAATGCTTCTGAGGGAGTTAAGTCACCATCCACATTCACAAGGAAACATGTTACATTTCTACATGGATATAATGCTATGATCATAGTGATTCAAAATACCTATGGACACTAATAAGGCAAGTTAATACATTTATTTGGTTTCATTTCAAACACTGGCCCTATGAATGTACAACTCTCCATTCCTAAAATCACATCTATTTATATTTTGATAGAGAGGAGGCAGTTTGGCGGAAGTAGAGTTTTGAATGGCTGCTTTCCATACTAGGTCTTTTTCACAGGCTGTTTCGTCAGCTGTCCATGGCTTGCAATTTTAGACCCAATTAAGAAGCCATTGTTTTTATTATCTGGTTAGATAATAAGTAAGGAATAGCCCAATCTGTGAAATTTCATATAAATCATTAATGATGCTAAATAACATTGTATCTTCATAGTTTGCAAATATCTCCCTGAATAGCCCACCAACTGTCCAAATGTTAGCAAATTAAGGCAATGAGATAGAGCATATTTCTCATGTCCAATCCTTGTATCACTCTGTGCATGCTGAAATGGTATTGAAAAGTTTCATATTATGGAAATGGAAATGGATAGTGAGAGCACCTTGAGCCATATTCTTATATAACTTTATAGGGAAAGCTAGCCATGGCTGTACACATGGGTTGATTCACTGAAGGAAGCCCTGAGTTTGCAAGATCTCCTGGAGATCTCTCATTCATAGGGTCATCACAAATCAAAGTCAACTTGACCGCAAACAAGAACAATAACAAAGCCATAGCATGCCCTATTTACCCCCTCCCCTCAATATTCCATAACTGGAAATATTGAACACTTTTTGGGTCACATTGGCTGAGGCAGACTGGAGGTCAGTCAAAGGTCACAATGACCTGTGTGATGTCCAGCCAGGACTGTTTAAATCTCTCCTGCACTTTCCTTTGTTTTAATTCAGGCCTTAGTATGTCTAACTTAGGAATGTTTCATTGTATTAGAGTTGTGGGGGTTGCTGAAGAATTCCCCTGCATTTTTCCAGGTTTGGTTTGTCCCTGCCCAGCAAGCTCTGTTCTAGCTAGTAGTTTTTAGTTTTGCTCAGTCTTTGCTGTGAGCTTGCAGGGAGCTGTTTTATTGGTGGCAAACAGGCCCAGATAGCCAGGAAGGGCATTTCTTACATCATTTAGCCAAATTAGTTGCCAAACAACAAATAAGTCAAAGGAATCAGGAGCTGAAAGACCCTGCACCAGCTCCATTGAGTGAGGAGATCAAACCAAGATCAAACCCAGAGAGATGACACCCTGAAGATTGCTGAAACTCAAACAGTAAAGTACCTTTTATTTTAAGCTTTTAGAGCTGGGGAGGAGAAAGCCCTTTACTTTTGTTCTTTAAAATAAACTTCCTCCTTTTTTGAACTTTATATTCAGCATCCGAGCCTTTTTGGGTAAAAGAGTTTGATTTCACCAGGGTACTGGCATTGCACACCCAAACCTGCCACCACCTTTAGTTGGGTGTGTCTTCACAACCTGAGACATATCTATAAATATGATGGCGGGAAAGTCCAAGTTGGGATTATGCTGAAAGCCCTCATAATGGATTTATGCTAACAACCCAGTCATTAAGGGGTATGTACTAATCATTTCTCCCAGCACTGGCCATTTCAAGCAATAATTCAATCATGCAAGCAAGTGACCTTACCCTATGGAAATCTCTCCTCACACCTCTTCTTGCTCAACCTTATGGGGTTGTCGCAAGACCATCAATGTTCTATATCTCTGCATTTAAAGCAATCAGTTGAGTTGGTTTCTTTTGTCTGTTCCATGGGAAAGCCATCCAGGCCTTGTTATAACCCACACCTCCCCCCAAGGCATGAAATAGAGTATACATATTAGAGCCCCAACAATAACAAGGTGTCCCACAGTGTATGGACCCAGCCACTCTCTTTCTCAGAGTGCCATAGTTCGGAACTGTTGGAGGTATGAGTCTAAAAATAAAAATGTATTAAAAATTCCAGGGATCTAGCCCTTTTAAAAAGGAAACAAAAAATATCTTCTTTAAAAAAATAAAAATCTTTTACTTTCAAATTCATGCAGAGTGACACTTAAGAATGCAGAGACAGCTCAATTAACATTTAAAAGTGTGGTCTGTGGTCTGATCACCCAATGAATTAGACTCATTACAAAAACAAAGGAGTCAGTTTAAAAATGCATATCAAAAGTTTACTGAAGGTATATCAATCTTAATTTACATACTAAAACTTTAAAAAGGGTTCCTAACTAACTAGGAGGATTTAGGGTAGAATGACTCACCCAGCCTTTAGCGGTAGAGGCTGCATGATGAACATCATGGCATGACTTCATAGCATGGCTTCAGCTGCATGGAGACTCTAACTTAAAAGAGACTTACACAAAGAGCAATAATATTTAAATGAGGTCATGTGTTGAATGACCCAGCACTCCAGTTGGCTGGAATTGCCTAGAGAAATAAGAGAAAGGGAAATTGGGAGAACAGAAGCATGCAGGGAAAAATTCCTAGACTTATCTTAGCATGTGAATGGAGTACACAAGATTGTTTGACATTACTTATTTCCCCACATACTACAGGAACCTTCTGTGCCATTCTCAGACACCTTTTTTGGAATCTTTGCAGCACAGAACTCTCTTCTCGTCAAGACTGGTAACTATCACCCTATCTTCCCTTTCCTCTCTCTATCCAGCCTTTCTACCTTGCTCTGCTATAGCCTTGTATGGTCCATAAGAATGCATGTTGTGTGTGTTAGTTTACCTTCTGTATTATTCCAGTAAAATACCTTATATTACTTCAACTGAAACCTCCTCTACAGTAAGTACATACATAGGTGGAAAGAACCCCCAAATTTTCCTTCCTCTCAAAGGCCTGAGCTAATAACTCTCCCCTCCAAAAAATATATTAAAGGGCATTTTGGCATAATGGCTGGGACTCTAACGTACCTCCCACCTCTTAGGGTAACAATCACAGTAACCAGAGACCACAAGATCCTAAACATTCTAGCATCCTGACACCCACATGGATTCTCACCAGAACATAATTGAAAACAAGGCTTCTTTATGCCCTTACGTTACTCAAACACAAGTGATAATGCAGCTGCTTTGAACATTATGTCACACTGGAGTAGTTTCTTCCAGATGCAAACAGACTGGTACAAACCCAAAACTATAGGGAAATGCAGAAGACAGGATTTCTTTCCTTCCTTTTTAAGTATGCAAATTCTAGTTCACATTTCAGATGAACAATGAGAACAGCGATAATCTCCCCATTGCAAAATAATTACCTTTGATGCTTCTACTGGATGTCTGACTAGAAACCGAATGCTTTTAGGCAGCTTCAATCATGAGGTAGCAGCAGATTATTTTAAAAACATACCAGATTGAAGAAATCAGTTTTCTGAGCAGTTTTAAGGATTTAATTCTAGGCATACACTTGATGTTTTACTTTTTTCATATAAAAATATAAAATGGAAGCAAAACTTATATTGCACCATTTAATTAGCTTCCTCTTTCCTGCTCTTTTGCATAATTTTCTGGTGAATAAACATAGCTAAAGAAAGGAATAATCTTCCATGCATGTTTGGCTGCTTCCCCTGATATCACCTTGTAAAGCTTGTTGCTTTGGGGCACTTTTTTTTTCTTTCAATTATATTGGCCATTTCATTTCATTATAAATTTGTGAACTGGCCAGTACTATTTAAGGATATCAGTGGTTGGCCTTACAGGCTATTTCTTAGGTAACCAATAACATCAATCATTTAGAATCTGATGGACCCAGGAGCAATAAAAACAATGTGCCCTGTTGCCCTTTGGGAGGGAATCTTTTTACAATTCTAAACACTTTTTAGCTTCCCTTTACTCTGGTGCTACAACAGGCATCTCCTTTTATTGCTCTGTTCATTTCTTTCAGATTTGCACTTGTGTTTTCCACACAAATTACCATTTATTTTGTGGTGTTTTCTAAACAACCCCTTCTGCCAAAAATCTTGGAGGTATGTCCAGAATATCAGACCTGCAAATAGGACTTTTTTTTCCAGAAGTATTACATTGGCATTATTAATTCTTTTCTTTGGAAATTATTGTTGTTGTGTCTTCAAGTCATTTCTGACTTATGTCAATCTTTAGGCAAACCTAACACATGGTTTTCTTGGCAAGATTTGTTCAGAGAGGATTTGCCTTTGCCTTCCTGTGAAGCTGAGAGAGAATGACTTGGCCAAGGTCATCCAGTCAGTTTCCATGGCTTAGCGGGGATTTAAACCCTGGTCTCCAGAATCATAGCCCAACACTCAAACCACTACACCAAACACTCAAATCACTATACCTCTCTGGCTCTCATTCTATGGAAATTCTTGATGATGCTGTGTGCCTTCAAGTCATTTCTGACTTGTGGCAAACCTAAGGCAAACCTATAACAGGGTTTTCGGAGGTTGAGAGTGTATGGCTTCCCAAGGTCACCAAGTGGGTTTTCATGGCCAAGCAAAGATTCCATCCCTGGTCTCCAGAGTCATAGTCCAACACTCAAAGCACTACACCGTGCTGGAAATAGCTTCCCCACTCCCCAATTCCCATCGAAATGTTAGCTACTCATTTCTTGTATATTCAGATGTATTCTATATTCCCACCAGAAGAATGGATGCTGCTGGTGACAGTTTCCTCCTCCCTCCAGCTGGAGGAATGTCACACACAGAACAAGAAAATCCAGGGATTCTTCGAGCAGCTTGCAGCTACAGAATAGATTCGAAGCGCTCTCCCTTATCAAGGACAACAAGGAAGAACAGCATGGACAGACTTCAGGGGCAGAGCAGGGGACCTTGAGAGTACCACTGCAAGGAACAGCAGCTGCGAAGCTTCAGGGGAGGCGTGTGGTGGTGGTGGGGGACTCCTTGCTGCAGGGTACAGAAGCAGTGGTTTGTGGGCCTGACAAGATGTCTCGGGAGGTGTGTTGTCTCCCTGGGGCAAAGATCTGTGATGTGACGGAGAGGCTGACAAGACTCGTCAAGCCTACGGATCATTACCCCTTCCTTTTGGTCCCTGTGGGAACCAATGATACTGCAAGGCACAGCTTTCCGAAGATCAGAAGAGATTATGAGGCTCTGGGGAGGAAGCTGAAAGAAATGGATGCACAGGTTGTCATTTCATTAATTCTGCAGGTTGAAGGGCATGGTCCAAGAAGGGAGAGGAAAATAGCCGATGTAAACAACTGGCTCCATAGATGGTGTCGCTGAGAACAATTTGGATTCTTGGACCATGGGCTGCGCTTTCATGAGGGGGGACTTCTGGCAAGAGATGGGATGCATCTCACGACAGTTGGCAGAAACATTTTTGCCTACAATCTCAAGAATTTGATCAGGAGGGCTTGAAACTGAGTCATATGGGGGAGGGAGATAGTATTCTGGAAGGCAAAAGGGCTGGAGAAAATAGTCAAACTGTCATAGAGGGAACAAGGCAAACAGCGCAAGGATCCAACAGTGGGAGGCAAAAAAAACTTGCACAGGCAGCAATTAAAGGGAAAACATGGTCTGAAATGTCTCTACACTAATGCACAGAGCATGGGAAATAAGCAAGATGAACTTGAACTTCTAGCACAAGAAAGCAAATATGATATAATAGGCATTACTGAAACATGGTGGGATGAGTCTCATGATTGGAATGTAGGAATAAAGGGTATAACCTTTATAAGAGAAACAGGCCAAAGAGGAAAGGAGGAGGAATAGCATTATATGTCAGGGATATTTACACCAGTGAAGAGATCCATGACATCAATACTGGAAGCAAGGTGGAGAGCATCTGGATAAAAATTAAAGAGGAGGGAAACAACAGGGATGTTATTGTGGGACTCTACTACAGACCCCCAAGTCAGACAGAGGAATTGGATGATGCCTTTCTAGAACAGATGAACACACATGCAGAAAGGAGAGATGTAGTAGTAGTGATGGGTGACTTCAACTATCCTGATATTTGCTGGCAATCTAACTCAACCCAGACCTCAAGGACTAGCAAATTCCTTACTTGCCTGGAAGACAATTTCATGGTCCAAAAGGTGGAAGAGGCAACAAGGGGGTCAGCTATTTTAGATCTGATCCTAACCAACAGAAATGACATGGTTAATGGGGTGCAAGGGGTGGGATCCTTAGGTGAGAGTGATCATGCTCTCCTGGAGTTTGTTATACAATGGAAAGGAGAAGCCAGGCATAGTAAGACACACATTCTTGACTTTAGGAGAGCTGATTACAATAAACTCAGGGAAATACTGGGGGTGACCCCATGGTCTGGAATACTAAAAGCGAAGAGACCTCTGGATGGATGGGACTTTCTCAAAAGGGAGATACTGAAGGCACAATTTCAAACAGTACCATTGAGGAAGAAAAATGGGAGGTGTCTCAAGAAACCAGGATGGATGACCAAAAAACTTTCAACGGAGCTAAGTTTTAAACAGAACATGTATAGGAAATGAAAAAAGGGGGAAATCACCAAAGAAGAATTCAAACAGATAGCGAACACGTGTAGGAGTAAGTCAGAAAAGCTAAAGCACAGAATGAGCTCAGGTGTGCTAGAAAGGTTAAGAACAATAAAAAGGTTTTTTGGGGGTATGTCCGCAGCAAAAGGAGGAAAAAGGAAATGGCAGTGCCACTTCTTGGAGAAGATGTTAAAATGCTAACAGGGGACAGAGAAAAGGCAGAATTACTCAACACCTTCTTTGCCTCAGTGTTTTCAGAAAAGGAAAAGGGGGACCAACCTGAGGATAATGGAACAGAGGACACAATGGGGGAAGTCCAGCACAGAATAAGCAAAGAGGTAGTACAGGAATACCTTCTTAATCTAAATGAATTTAAATCTCCAGGACAAGATGGACTACATCCAAGAGTATTAAAAGAGCTGGCAAATGTAATCTCAGAACCATTGGCAATAATCTTTGAGAACTCCTGGAGAACAGGAGAAGTCCCAGCAGATTGGAGGAGGGCAAACATTGTCCCCATCTTCAAAAAGGGAAAAAAGAGGATCCCAACAATTATTGTCCAGTTAGTCTGACATCAATACCAGGGAAGATTCTTGAGCAGATCATTAAACAGAGAGTCTGTGAACATTTAGAAGGCAATGCCATAATCACAAAAAGTCAACATGGGTTTCAGAGAAACAAGTCATGCCAGACTAATCTGATCTCTTTTTTTTTTTTTTTGATAAAATGACCAGCTTGGTAGATGAAGGGAACGCTGTGGATATCGCATACCTTGATTTCAGTAAGGCCTTTGACTACGTTCTGCATGATATTCTTGCAAACAAGCTTGTAAAATGTGGGCTAGATAAGTTAACTGTTCAATGGATTTGTAATTGGTGGACCGGCCGAACCCAAAGGGTGCGCAGCAGTGGCTCCTCTTCCTCTTGGAAAGATGTGACCAGTGGGGTGCCACAGGGTTCTGTCCTGGGCCCAGTGCTATTCAACATCTTTATCAATGACTTGGATGAGGGAATTGGGGGCATACTTATCAAATTTGCAGATGACACCAAATTAGGACGAGTAGCTAATACCCTAGAGGACAGGATCAAAATTCAAAATGACCTGGACAGACTGGAGAGCTGGGCCAAAGCTAAAAAAAAAAATGAAATTCAATACGGAGAAATGTAAGGTACTACACTTACGGCGGAAAAATGAAATGCATAGATATAGGATGGGGGAGACCTGGCTGAATGAGACTACGTGAAAAAGGGATCTAGGAGTCCTGGTAGACCACAAGTTGAACATGAGTCAACAGTGTGATGCGGGAGCTAAAAAGGCCAATGTGATTTTGGGCTGCATCAATAGAAGTATAGTGTCTAGATCAAGGGAAGTAATAGTGCTGCTTGGTTAGACCTAACCTAGAATGCTGTGTCCAGTTCTGGGCACCACAATTCAAAAAGGATATTGACAAATTGGAGCGTGTCCAGAGAAGGGCAACCAAAATGGTGAAAGGTCTAGAAACCATGCCTTATGAGGAAAGTCTTAGGGAGCTGGGTATGTTTAGCCTGGAAAAAAGATGGTTAAGAGGCGATATGATAGCCCTGTTTAAGTATTTGAAGGGGTGTCACATTGCAGATGGAGCATGCTTGTTTTCTGCTGCTCCAGAGACTGGAACACAGAGCAATGGATGCAAGCTCCAGGAACAGAGATTCCACCTCAACATTAGGAGGAACTTTTTGACAGTAAGAGCTGTTTGGCAATGGAGCACGCTTCCTCGGAGCATGGTGGGGTCTCCTTCCTTGGAGGTCTTTAAACAGAGGCTGGATGGCCATCTGTCCGGGATGCTTTGATCGTGATTACCTGCGTGGCAGGGGGTTGAACTGGATGGCCCTCGTGGTGTCTTCCAACTCTACAATTCTATGATTCTCCCGAAAACTCCCAAAACTGTCCAGGAGGGTTGATAACTTCCATATGAGATTTGGGGAGGGTGTGGCACGGGAAGGTGCAAAGGTGAGGGGTATAGTTGTGCTATGCAAAAGGAAGCCCACTTATGTGACCATTGATGTTGTCCTGATCTACTAACGCAGTGTCTCTATTACTACTTTTAAGTATTTCCATAGCACATTTGCAAGCAGTGCGAAATGTATTTTCACATTAATTCACAAACTGTAATTTATATAAATGTAATCATTACCTGGTGTCTTCCCAAGAACACATTTGATGTTGATCTACCAGAACATGGAAATAATTAGTTACAAGTAACTTTAACTAGTTACTTCAGAGGCAACTAGGGCATAACAAAGCTACATTTCAAAACTAATATATAAAGAAGGTGTATCACTTTACCAATGTGACTTGTAACCCTTTTAGATACTTGCAAAAATTACTTTTAAAGGGAATTTTTACAGGCAAATTCAATGAAATATAGATAAAGTAGAAGCAAATTCATGGGATTTTTGGAGTTTTATGCCATTCTTTCACCAAATCTATATTTTTTCCTCAAAAAATTATGAAAAGGTAATTACTACTGCAACAAATAATGTTAATAAGTTACTTGTTTTCATCTTTGAAATGAGTAACATCATAAATTACTTTTTGGGAACTGTAACAAGTAAGAAAATACAGTTGTCCCTTCATATTCGCTGCAGTTTTGTTCCAGGACCCCCCCATGGATACCTGTGAAGACACACCCAATTAAAAGTGGTGGCAGGTTTGGGTGTGCAATGTCAGTACCCTGGTGAGATCAAACTCTTTTACCCAAAAAGGCAATAATGTTGAATATAAACTTCAAAAAAGGGGGAAGTTTATTTTAAAGAACAAAAGTAAAGGGCTTTCTCCTCCCCAGCTCTAAAAGGCTTGAAATAAAAGGTACTTTACTGTTGGAGTTTCACTCTTCAGGGTGTCATCTCTCTGGGTTTGATCTCCTCACTCAATGGAGCTGGTGCAGGGTCTTTCAGCTCCTGATTCCTTTGTCTGTTGTTGGTAACTAATTTGGCTAAATGGTTGTTGGTAACTAATTTGGCTAAATAATGTAAGAAATGCCCTTCCTGGCTGTCTGGGCCTGTTTGCCAGCAATAAACAGCTCTCTGCAAGGTCACAGCAAAGACTGAGCAAAAGGAACTAAAAACTACTAGCTAGAACAGAGCTTGCTGGGAAGGAACAAACCAAAACCTGGAAAAATGCAGGGGAATTCTTCAGCTCCTCCCACAAGTCTAATACAATGAAGTATTCCTATACTCAGACCTGCTAAGGCCTGAACTAAAACAAAGAAAAATGCTGGGGAGATTTAAACAGTCCTGGCTGGACATCAGACTCCCCGCTCAAAATTTCAACAAAATTTTGCAATGTTATGACCTATCTTATCCATTTATACAGTAAACCCAAAATGTTTTATCTAACTCTGAACAGGGTAACTAAGTCTGTCAAAGGTCTTTGATAATTGATCACTTTGCCTTGGCTTATAGTTCTTACAGTAGCCTTTCGGATTTTTCCATCTGCACTTGGGTAAACTTCTTCCACAACTGCAGTAGGCCATTTATAGTGAGGGCTCTCACTTTCTTTAAGAAGGACAACATCTCCAATGTTTATATCAATTTGGGGACATTGCCACAATTTCCTTTTTTGCAAGTGACAAAGGTATTCAGACTTCCATGTCTTCCAAAGCTCTGATGCAAGCGACTGAACTTTTTTCCATTGAATGGTATGAATTCCTTCTGGAACTGGAAGGCTGAAATTTTTCCAGTCAGGGCTTTTAGAAGTCAAGAAGATGGCTGGAGTCAGAATTTGAACCCTTTCTGGATCTGTAGTAATGGGCACCAGTGGGTGGTTGTTGATGATAGCCAGAACTTCTACCATAAATGTAACCAAGATTTCATGTTTCAGAAACTTGCATTTTGCAAGCATTGCCTCTAGAATACGTCTACTGATGCCTATCATGCACTCCCAAGCTCCCCCCATATGGGAAGCATGAGGCACGTTGAAAAACCACTGAATTTTCTCTTTGTTAGCAAAGTCTATTACAGTCTTGTCCTCTGCTAGTTTAGTTATGCAATTAAGATCTTTGGTGGCTCCAATGAAGTTAGTGCTTCTGTCAGACCTGATAGTCTTTACTGGGCCCCTTATAGAAATGAATCTTTCCAAGGCATTAAAAAAAAGGAAGAAGAGTCCATACTTTCCACAACTTCAATGTGTACTGCTCTGATCACTAGGCAAGTAAATAACACTGCCCATCTCTTACTGTTAAATATTCCTCTGGTTTTAGGAGCACGTACCTCCCAGTGTCCAAAAATATCGAGACCAATATGTGTAAATGGAAAATCCATAGAAGTACAGTCTTCTGGAAATTAAGCCATAAGCTGGCTCTCACACTTCCTGTGAAGTTTTCTACATGTCACACATTGAAAAATAACTTTGCTAACCAATTTTCTGCAGTTTATAATCCATAAGACAGCATTTCTGACACTTGCTTCAGTCAGGGTACGCCCTTGATGATGCACTCTTTCATGGTAGTGTTTGACTACTAGAAGGGTTACATGGCTACTTGCAGGCATAATGATAGGATTTTTCAAGCTGTTCTTGATTTTAGCTCTTTGAAGTCTACTTCCAACTTGTAGAAGACCTCTGCTGTCCATAACTGGATACAGATCTTTAAGGACACTGTGCCTAGGTAAATAGTGTTCCTTTTCTATGCGTCTGAATTCTTCCTTGAATTCAGACCTGTAGATCAGGGTTTCTGCTTTAACCCTGCTGTCACCGCTATTCTCCTTTCTCTAAACTTCAGAAGTGCTCCTAGTAAGCTGTTAAGCAAGCCTGGACCTTTAAGAAGAACATCATTAAGTGAGATGTTTTGCACCATTGCACTTGAGTTGAAAACTATTCTCACCTTTTCTGGCTTTTGTGGGTGAGTTACCTTATGGTACGGCAGGAACTATTGTTCTTGGGGTTCACTGCACAAAGGAACTCTTTCAACATAGTTGCTTATAAACACATCTTCAATGAACTGCATAATTTGTTCCTTTAAAGTGGGGTCTTTAAGCATTCTACTTCTCAAAGCAAAAGGTCTTTTCTCAGCAAGTTGACAGTTGTTAGGCAAAATTGGTCAATCTTCTCTAAAGGGAAGGGATGCCATCCAGCTCCCTTCACTTTTCTGGACTGTCTCTAGATTCATTGTGTCTAGGAACTTTCTTTCCTCACGGGAAAAGGCTATGTCCTCATCTCTTGTTGAAGTTTCAAAAATGGCACTGTTGTCAGGGATAATACCAAGGCAACAGACTTTAATGTGGCTTAGGCAACTTTGTAGTTGTGTGGGTCATGAATTCGGAAATTGGCTGTTGCCTGTAAGATTGAACGCTGCTGGCGGGCTTTTGCCATGGACACACACAGGCCCAATTACTATCCATCCTAGTGGCAATTTCTGTGCTATTGGCACACCTGGAGGTCCATTTACTTGCTTCAAGACCTGGAACAGCTCTGGGCAATCTGAGCCTATCAGGAGGGAAATTTCAGCATCTTTGTCCAGTGCAGGAATTTCTTTTGCTATAGCCTTCAGGTGTCGTGACTTCAGGTGTGCTATAGCCTTCAGGTGTGCATGGCCTTGGTTGCTATTTGGTTATTGCTTCTTGGGATAGAGGGGCACTCTATTAATGGAGGAAGTTTAATGCACCTTTTGCAATCGCACGGCAAAATCATAAACTCAGTTGCCACTCTTTCCTGCATTTGTTGTTGTCCAGCGCAGGTAGATATGGTGTATTCAAGCCTCTCGGCTTTGACTGCAAAATTATTGAAGAACTCTGGTGTGGCCAAGGATGCATCACTCTGTGAGTCTAGGGCAATATAAAGTCTTTTTCTAAAGTGAGGTTTGTTCTCTGAGAAAACTTCAGCTAGACAAATCGGATGGCATATCCTAGTTTGTGTTGAGTCCTGGCATAGCTTTGTGCATGCCACAACTGATTCTGCTTCTGAAGTAGGTTTAACTGCCTTTTCTGCAGCCTCACTTTTAGGACTCTGTTTTCTTCTTCAGTTTAGGTGACACTGAAGGTGATTTAAAACGGTGCATTGCTGAACAGTTCTGTGGACTACCGCATTCTGCACATTTCACCTTTACTTTGCAGTTTTTGGCAAAGTGACTTCTTGAACCGCAGCATCGGAAGCAAACCTTTGCTTTAGTTGCTATTTCCAGCCTTTCGTCATAAGGCCTTTTTGAGAACTCTTTACAATCTGCAAGGCTATGTGGTTTGTTATGGATTGGGACATGGAATTTCTTTCGTCTCTGGCTTCTTATCTGACTTAAACTGAGTGACCTCAGTAGATTTAACTACAACCATGCTCTTCCCCATCTCTTTGATAGTTTTTTTGTCTTCCTTTACAGTCTTCTCTGGATGCATACTCTGGTAAAGTGTTGGGAACCCAGTCTGTGGGTCATTTCTTTCCTTTGCAGCTCTTGTCACAAAGGTCACAAGGTAACTAAAGGGTGGGTAGCATTGCATGTTGAGTTCCTTATAAGAAAACACCTCTCTTCCCCACATCTCCTGGAGCTGAAAGGGTAGTTTTTGGAGCACCTGCGTCTGCGTGATGTACTGATCTAAACAGGCTAGACCAGGTAACTCTGGATTACATTTTAAAGACTGAAGTTCAACTAAAAGATCACTTAAATCCCAAAGTTGACGGTAGTCCTTTGACTTGAGGATTGGGAACTCATAAAGCCGATTCAAAAAGGATGCTTCTATTTCTGTTGATGCACCATATCACTCTTCTAATCTGTTCCACGCTGTCTGCAATGCCTTAACCGGGTTTGACATGTAGGCCGAGTAGACTCTCTGGACCTGAAGGGATGAGTTGGGGCCCAACCATGCCATGAGTAAGGTGAGCTCCTCATCTGCTTGCAGCTTCAAATCTCTAATGGCTCTCTGAAAAGTTACCTTCCATAAGATAAAGTCTTCAGGAAGGTCTGAGAATATTTTCTGGACTCCCTTGTCTCTAAGGTCCTTCCTGGGAGTTTTAAACATAAGTGGTGAATAAGCCTCTGTGAAGGTGGGAATCATCTCTGCAGGCTGGAAGAAGCATGAACTCCTTTTAGTCTGCAAATAAGCTTGACTGGCAGGCAAGTCCATAGATTCTCTAGGCTGGATGGCCACGCTAGCATGGCTGGGAATTTGGCTCCCCGCCATGGGTTTCTGGTCTCCAAAGGATTCGTCGACTGGCATATTTATAGGTAGAAAATCTCAATGAATGACCTTCTCTTTGCAGACAAGTTCCTCAGTAGGCTGAAGCCATGGAACTGCAAGCAATTGTGTCTTGCTAGCATCTAAGTTAGGAGGAGGTAGCTTGACCACTGGGTCTTGTGAGGAGCTCTCACCCACAAAGAACAAGGTAGACATCCTGTCTCTAGGCTCTTGTGTAGGGAGCTTCCTCAAGTTTTCTTTACTCAGATCATCTTGGAAGGTCTTGGCTAAAATCCTGGCCTTTAGGGACAGTTTTGAAGCCTCCTTAGCTTTGAGTAGAAGTTTCTTCTCATTCTGAATAGCAAGTTCTTGCCTTTCTTGCTCTGCTTTGAGGGTAGCTTCTTGCATTTCTAAATCAACCTCTTGATGGGAAAAGGTTAGTTCTTCACTGGCCATAGCTGCTTCTGCTTTGGCATGCAATATTTCAGACTTCAATTTCATTCTTTCCACTTCTTTGAACTGCTGAGCTGCCATAGACGAACTCCAGCTAGAATGGGAAGAATAACTGCTACTACAACCTTTACTGGAGAGGGAACCATGTCTGTGTGAAGAAGACTTACTGGTGTGGCAGGTTTTTGAGCTCTTTGCACTCTGAGGTTTCCCTGGGTATACTCCTCTGCTGGACTTGGCACTGACGGTAGGGGACTTTTTACTCTCTTTTTTAAGTTCCAAACTCTGCAGCCGGAACTTGACTATGTCCCAAACTGCACCGTACTCCTTTTCTTTATCCACGACTTCCTCCAGGAACTGTTTTAGTCTGGATTCTGCATCAGGATTGTTAAACTGTTTGGATCCTTTTATTCACCACTTCTTTCCACAGTAGAAAACTGGATTGCTGGGCAAGCTCTCTTCTATGCATGTCTTCTGAGCCACAGACTGCTGACAGCAAGAACATGGTATGGTGCAAACTCTTCCAGGCTTCTACTTCTTTCACACTTAAGTGCCTTTCCTCCTCCAACAGCTGTTTTAGGGCCTTCTCAGTCATGCGCCTGTTTCTTAGGGAGCGAGTGTCATGTGTGTGTCCATGTGCTGTTTCTTCAGAAAGCCTATCCATTCTGGCTGGTCCAAGTCGCCAAAGCAACAACTCAGCAAGGATGAAGAGGACTAAATGGTGTAGTGCTGATTTTTACTTACAGCCTGCTACTGCTCTGCTCTCCTGCTATCACCACTTCTATGCTACTTCAGCACAGACAGACCTGGTGTCAGTTGAAGAGTCTTCTAGCTCCTTTCTTCAGATTTGCAATGTGAACAAACATAGAACACACATTATTCTCTTTATAAAGCTCTATCCTTATACTTAAATGGAAAAAAGTTCTTCCAAAATGGCCACTGACCATGTGCTCAGAACTCTGCAGGAAGAAGTAGACCCCAAATGGCTGCCGACCATGTGCTCAAAACTCTGCAGGAAGAAGTAGACCCAAAATGGCTGCTGTAGCAAGACAGGCTATCTTAACACAGCAACTTTTGCTTCTCCTCTTTCACAGCCACAGAGAGGCCTCTTCTCCCTCTATGCGAGTCTTGGGAATCTTGCTTCAGTGCAGGCTGTGCACTGGGACTCTCACTTGACAGACAGCAGCGGCAAAGGCCGACAAGTATTCTTACACTGTGAAGACACAACCAACTAAAGGTGGTGGTAGGTTTGGGTGTGCAATGCCAGTACCCTGGTGAGATCAGACTATTTTACCCAAAAAGGCTCTGATGCTGAATATAAAGTTCAAAAAAGGGGGAAATTTATTTTAAAGAACAAAAGTAAAAGGCTTTCTCCTCCCCAGCTCTAAAAGGCTTGAAATAAAAGGTACTTTACTGTTGGAGTTTCAGCACTCTTCAGGGTGTCATCTCTCTGGATTTGATCTCCTCACTCAATGGAGCTGGTGCAGGGTCTTTCAGCTCCTGATTCCTTTGTCTGTTGTTTGCAATTAATTTGGCTAAATGGTTGTTGGTAACTAATTTGGCTAAATGGTGTAGGAAATGCCCTTCCCGGCTGTCTGGGCCTGTTTGCCAGCAATAAACATCTCTCTGCAAGGTCACAGCAAAGACTGAGCAAAAGGAACTAAGAACTACTAGATAGAGCAGAGCTTGCTGAGAAGGAACAAACTAAAACCTGGAAAAATGCAGGGGAATGCTTCAGCTCCTCCCACAAGTCTAATACAATGAAGTATTCCTATACTCAGACATGCTAAGGCCTGAACTAAAACAAAGAAAAATGCAGGGGAGATTTAAACAGTTCTGGCTGGACATCACAATACCAAAATCCATGAATACTTAAGTCCCATTATATGCAATGGCATAGCAAAATGGCGTCCCTTATATAAGATAGCAAATCAAGGTTTGCTTTTTGGATTATTATTTTTTAAAGAATATTTTAAAGCTGTGGATACCACATCCATGGATACAGAGGAACAACTGTACATTACTTTTTAAAACACAACTTTCTAACCTCTGGTCACTTTTATTTCTAGTTTATAGATGGTCATTACCCTGAATTGGCTTAGCCAGAGCCACATAAGTAGCTCGTTGAAGAGGTGACTATTTTAAATGAAGAAGCCTCTCTATACACCTGATCTGTTATGTTACAAAATTCTCCTTACTGCTTCACAGGGTGACAGAGAATCCTGGCTTTTCCATGTATTGGCTTGAATCCTGTTGACTAGTCTCAACTAAAGGCCTTGTAAAACTACAAATCCTGGGATTTCATAGGACAGAGCTAGAGTACTTAACGTTGTGTCAAATGGCATTATAAGTTGCCCCTCGACATTCGCGGCTTTCACTCTCGCGGTTTTGATTATTCGCAGTTTAGCCCCAGCCCCTTAGGGAAGGCTGCCAAGAGGTGGGGCAACCTCCTGCCTGCACCTTCTCCGGCCTTCCAGAGGTGGCTCCGGGGCTTCAAACCACCGGAGTCTGCTCAGGAAGGCCGGGGGGTCGGGCGGTCTGCCTCCCTCCCTCCGCCTTTCCCGGCCTTCCTAAGGGGACTCCGAGGCTTCTAAGACCCGGAGTCCCCTCAGGAAGGCCAGGGGGAGGCCGGGCAGCTTCCCTCCCACCCACCTGCTGCCTTCCCCGGCCTTCCTAAGCGGGCTCCGGGGCTCCAAAGCCCCAGAGTCCTCTCAGAAAGCCTCCTCCCCGCCCGCCTGCTGCCTTCCCGGGCCTTCCTGAGGGGACTCCAAGGCTTCTAAGCCCGGAGTCCACTCAGGAAGGCCGGGGAGAGGAAGACAGCCACCCGCCCGCTGCCTTCCCTGGCCTTTTTAAGCGGGCTCCGGGGCTCCAAATCCCCGGCGCCCGCTTCAGAAGGCTGGAGAGAGGCAGCGCAGCCTCCTCCCCACCCACCCGCCCGCCCACTCACCCGCCCGCCCACTGACATCCCCGGCCTTCCAAAGCAGGCGCCGGGGCTCCAAAGCCCCGGCGTCCACTTCGGAAGGCCGGGGAGAGGCAACGCAGCCTCCTCCCCACCCTCCCGCCTGCTCACCCGCCCGCTGCTATCCCCGGCCTTCCTAAGTGTGCTCCGTGTATTCTAAGGCCCGGATTCCCCTCAGGAAGGCTTGCGGAGACACCAGCCAGGCTGGCCAGACATCCTTCCGCCACCTCCCTCCCTGTGGGGGGTGGTGGGAGCAGTTGTTATTCACGTTTTTTCCACATTCGCAGGCGTCTCGAGAATGTAACCCCAGCAAATGTGGAGGGACAACTGTATTTCTACACCAAAAAATGGACTTCTTAGTAGCTGCTCCCAGGTTGTGGAATTCCCTTTCTGCTGACAGGTAAAGATCTTATTTATTTAAATAGGCATTTGGTTAATTAACTGGTTGTACAGAGGGATCTTTTAATGGGGAGGAGGTGACATGTTGTTATTTTTAAAAAGATTTTAGTCATGTTTTAAGAGGACAATTTATTTAATTATGTTTTAATATTTTTTTTTATTACCAGACTTTTAGCTACCCTTTTCTTCAGTCTGTGCTGTCAGCTGCTTTGGGTTCAATGTCAGGAGAAAGGTGACATATAAATTAAATAAATAAATCAGTAGGACCACTCTAATCTCTTAACAGAATTACAATTGGATTTAGATTCCTACTTCAGGGTTCCATCTAATTGCTGTAGTAGGCTTTTCAGCATACCTAACAAAGCAAAACTGAGGCTTAGATTTTTTTTTTACAGACAACAAAAGGCTTAGTTACATCTGTGACTTACACTGTACTACATAAGACTTCAGATTTAGATTTACTGGTAACTGGATGAATAAGTGGTTACGACTCAGGAGTGACTTTTATCAGCTTAGAAGGTATGTCAATGTGACTCAGAAAAAGTGGTCCAAGCCTCCATTATTAATAAAGGAGTGACATCCCTATGTTCATTGTATAAAAAGCTGAGCCCTGAGGTAAAAAGTAGAATACATTCTACACCTCTGTTTATGATCAAGGCGTCTCTCTTTTTCGTATAATTTGCAAAGAAAACTTGATGTGCTCTCTTTGCCTGAAAAGAATGTATTTCATAGGACATTTTTATACCCAGAAATTTTATTACTGAATTTTTATTCTAGGGGGAGACTGAAAAAGAAATTTAAATGCACTCAAAGGAGTCATGAGCTACAGTGAATTTTGGTGGATGAATGTATGTTTTATCTTCATTCCTCTATTTATTTAGTTCAGTTAGTGGAAATCAGGTTGATGTATTTTCACAGATACACACACACACACACACACACACAATTGAGGCTTCCTGTGTTTTTTCTATAAAACACCAATTATGGGTGATCTGATTAAGTGCACACTCCAAAAGGAAACATATCTTATTATCTTACCTCTTATTAGGATGACAAGGAGAAATAATTAAGTCCTTGAGTTTCAGAGTTTGCCAGATGACAAATTCATTGCAATATGGCTCATTATGTTACAGTAACAACCTCATTTATTTTAAATTCTCTGCCCATTTACTGTTTGTAAAAGTTCCCTAGATATATTCTTCAATGTTAGAATTTATGTTCCTGATATTATAAGGACATTTTTATCTTGAATGATATATTTAAGAAAGTTATTTTTCAAATTTCCTGTCTTCGGGGAACTCTTTATTTATTTTATTTGCCTCTATCTTCTCATCTATTCAAAACCTGTTTGTCTGCCACGAATCCCGGTACATTCTACAACTACACCCCTCACCATTTCACCTTCCTGTGCCACACCCTCCCCAAATCTGATATGGAAGTTCTCACAACCCTCCTGAACAGTTTTGGGAGTTTGGGGGCGAGAGGAGGAATCTGTTGCCAGCAGCATCCATTCTTCTGGTGGGAACAGAGAATACATCTGAATACACAAGGCATGAGTGTACATGCTATCTTGTACCAAGTCCGAACAAGTGTTGAAGTGAAGAAGCATCAGCACTTGTTGGGGACAGAGGGAAACTCTGGACTTGCATGCTTACCCTTTTGATTCAGTTCTGTGTCTCAGTGATCTCTGTACTCAAGGGTGCCGTTTACACGATGAAAATGTCCTGGGATGAATTTGTGTCGATCTCCGGCAGTTTACACGTACATCGGGTCGGACACGTGGTTTTTGGAAGGGGAGCCACCTTTTGTCGCTCGACCTGCAGGACTTTCAATCCTGCGGGTTGTGCCGAATTTTAAAAAAGGCTCGGGGGGAAGCGGAAAATCGAAAATGTAAACAGCCTGTGACAACATATCCCGGGTACAGGAGATGGCCAGAAATTGCCCTATCCGTGGGCAGGCTCTGACCAGTTAGTAGGTGGTGTACCTGCCCCCTTTTTGACCATCCCAAACATTTAAAGTTGATACATCTCCATTTTACTGCTGCACGTTTACCTGTGAGCAGTTGCAGCAATGGACGCAGAGAGCGCACCTCGTCCCAGGAAAGGTGGCTGCGGGATCTCGTGGTCCTACAACGAAACCATAGATCTTTTGGCAATATGGGGTGAGGAGAAGGTGCAGGAGCAGCTGAGGGGATCACACAGAAATATAGATATGTTTGAAAAGATTGCTGCCGAAATGAAAAAGAAAGGGCATGACCGCACCGCTGAAGAGTGCCGCACGAAGACTAAACTGATGCGGAAAAATTATCGCCAGGTAAATGACCACAACTCAAAAAGTGGAAACAATGCAGCTACAATGCCCTTTTATAAAGAACTGCATGCCATTCTGGACGGTGATGCCAACTACCACCCGAAGCAGCTTGGAAGCACAACCGACATTGTGCGGGTTCCGCGATGGTCAGCAGTTCCCCATCACGCCCCCCTCATCGCAGAAGAAGAGGGATTCCCTCCATCATCCCAAGAGATGTTGCAGGGTTTCTCTGAGGAACTGTTTTCGCAACCCCTGGGTGAGGTGTTTTTTTTTTAACAATGTTAAATGTATGTGAAAAATCAATTAATCCTATACGCACATTTCATTATTGTGCCACTAAAATTTATTTCTAAATGATCACAGCTAACACGATGCTGGTATTCAATATTTGGGTCAGTAATGTGCACACCGAGTAATTTACAGCTGTTTTTTCCCCTGTTTCTATGAGTGGAAATGTACGGGATCTATGTGGAAACTCGGTTGCTTAATTTTCCGATTACACATCTTCAAAAAATATAGTTTACAGTCTCTTGCTGCTATGATGAACAGTAGCTGTACAGCTTTTAATGTTAGAAAACCTTAGCTAAGTTCTCCATGTTTACAACCTTGAATTATTGATGTGCTGTATTGAGGTTTCCTTTTTGTTTTATGCTAATGACGGAAGTAAAAGGCAAATGGGGCTCTTTTGTTTCTGTGCCCTGGGACTGAAAAGTGATGCGTTCACCTTGGCATGTTTGCAATGGCACCCCCTGAACTAGCCATAAACAAGGATGTAAACTATGTGTTGCCCTCTTTCACTGGGGCATAGGCACTGCTGCAGAATATGTAAACTGCATAAGTTTATTCACACGAATAACTCCATGTTGCCATTCAGAAAAGATGAGGTGCATGAAAAGCGCATGTGACGTCCTTCTTTGTTTAAACTTTGGCCAATCGCTGCATCCGTGGCGGGGAAAAGGACCGGAAACACGTAGACAAAAATTTGAAAAAACGAGTAATCGCATCTTTGATTGACAGACAAAAAATAATCATGGAACATTTAATGCGTGTGAACAATAAAATCATGGGATAAAGCATCCCGGGATCTAAAATTAAAAATGGTACATTGTACGTGTAAATATCAGTCACGGGACCAAACGGGATATCCATAGCAGTGACAAAAGTCGTATAAACAGCGGGGGACAGATTCGGGATCACTATAACACGGTAAGCCCTGCGACATTTTTTGTCGTGTAACTGGCGCCAAGGATTTTTCTTCCTACTTGCATGAAGAGGTCCCTCACCCCCCCTTCCTCCAAGAAGTTTTAGTGCGTTACAACTCTTTGTCCCAGAAGCCAGCCAAGATGAGGCAGCTCAGCTTCAAGATGCCTTACATGAGCTCATGAGAATCAGCTTTTAGTGACTCTTGTACCCACATTAGATAACTCTCTTCTATCTCTCTATTTTCTTATCTCAGATATGTATTCTCTGTCACAAAAACATGTAAGTTTTGCTTTTCAACTTAACTAGAGCAGCCTGCATATTTCTATCCTGTTTTATACCACAAACCCATATTGCACTTAACCCTTCACTCTGCTTAATATAAATGCCAATAATTCCTACAAAAGGTAGCTTTTCCAAACTAAAGATGCTATTCATCTGACAGTGGTTCTCTGACGTTTCAAGCACAGGTCCTTTCCAGCCATATGCTGGTGATGCCTGGATGTGAATCTGGGACCTTCTGCATGGATTATGGACATTGCACTGCTGAGATTTTAGGTAAACAGCAGGGATCATAGAATAAACCAGTAAAATAGAATTTTTGCTGATATGGTTCATTCTTCACTGTTAACTGCTTGGGCCAATTCACAACCCAAACTTAGATCAATGCACTCTATCTCCTTCAGCAATGCAGATTTTGTTATGGGAGCTAAGCTCTTTGAAAACAATGCCTAAATCTATAGTTGAAAAGGGAGAAAAGAAGGTGGACCATGACAAAAACACAGGAATAAAAGTTGGCTTGCTTGGTAGCAAACCAACAACAGGCTGAGCCATCAGTTTATTTTATGACTCATCTCCATTGAGTTGTAAATGGAATTTAAGTGCTATAGTAATTGTAGTGCAAAAGAAGGGAGTGTACTAGATCAAGCAATAATATGACAACTTAATAAAGTAGAAGCAGTGAGAATGAAAGGCTAATGTAGGAAGTAATGGAAGATAACAACAGTGAATATTAGAAAAAAGGCAAAATCTGAGTAATGCTTTATATGAATAACAAAGGTACAAAATCCAGACAATAGCATTTCAACAAGGAATTGTTAAAATATCAACTCTTTGGGATATTGGTATTTGTAAAATAATCCTATCAAAGCAAAGATGTGACAAACTAAACGCGATAAAAATTAAATATAGAGGGAGAGAGACTAAGAAGCAGTAGCTTATGTCTGTCTCCTGTTTACGGTCAATTTATTTTAACCATTTCCCACCCTGATAGGGACCCTGTGCCTTTAACTACCATCTGACCCTTAGAAATCCAACAACTCAGGTACTCATATCATTACATCAGTGTGCTGGAAAGTTTCACTTCTTGGCGTTGCACAACTATTAAAAAACATGGAAGAAGCTCTAAATCCCATTTATTGGTGATGTACCTGGGTTCTAAGACATTAAAATCCAAAACTGGAGGGCCAGTGTGGTGCAGTTGGAATGGGGGTGGTGGTTATGTCTTCCCAGGCTAGCCTCAAAATGTTTTTTTAAAAAACAACAAATGTTCTCTGTATTCTCCGGGTCACTTCTGTTCTTGTTGTTGTGTGACTTCAAGCAATTTCTGACTGATGGGGTGTGTGGAAAGGCCGAACAGCACCAGGTGACACCCACCTTAGTAACTCCACAGCTGAAGGCGAACCTCTCACAAAGTTTTCTCAGCAGTATTTATTCAGAAGAGATTTCCATCACTTTCCTCTGAGGCTGAGACAGTGTGTGTTGCCCCCACCTAAAGGGGGCTCAATGTATGAGTAGGGATTTGAACCATGTCCAATATCCAGACTGCTACACCACACTGGCTACTTCCTGCATTTGAATGAGCCTGTCCTGGTCCTGAAACAGCATATGGTAGGACGGAAACATAGTAGAATCTCCCCATGCCCTAAAGGGGATGGGGTCATTCTGAGAAATACTAATAATAAAAAAGAAGTAATGACATTTTTAAACATTCTGGAGTTGGGCACAGTGCTGGTGCAGTCATCCAAGATTTGGTGACCTCAGGTAGTTTCCTACCTCGGGGGGTAGTGGTTAAAGTGTTAACAGACTGGGACTTGGGAGATTCATTTCTAGTCTTTACTGGGCAGTGAAATCTCACTTTGGACCAGTCACTCACTCACCTGACCTGCTTTACAGGGTCACTGTTGTGAAGATTCATGCCACCTTGAATTGGATGAAAGGTAGGATATAAGTGAAACAAGCCAATAAAATGAGCAGGTTAGTGTCTAGCCTTAGGTTCAGGATCTAGTGGAAGACAGAGGGAGGCAAGCTTCTCTTCAGTCCCCTCCCTCTGTGTACACACACGCACAACTACACACACTACTGTTCCAAAGGATCCCCAGCTCACTCTTCTGCAAATGAGCAAAACTCCATTGTTTTTGTGTGCGTGTGTGTATATATATTAGCAGTATGTACATGTGCCTTTAAATTGTACAATTTACTTGTAAAATGTGCATTTTGTATGCCATTCCCCATAAAGTACCTACCCAAGGAAGTGCACAATCCAAATGACAGTTGCTGTCGGATCTGTGTAACAGTCTAAAGTAGGTCATCTCACTTGAAAATGAAGAACAAATTAAATTCCTAATAGATACACACTTAAGTAATATGTACATATGAGTTAAATATATTATTTACTGCATGTAACTGTGATTTAAATATATTGTTTAGTCCATGTCCATGTGATTTAATCATCTTTCTCTCTTATAATTTAAACTATTTTTCTGTTTGTCTGTCAGTTATGCTAGCAATCTTGTTATGTTATCTAATGACTAAAACAAAGACAATGGCAAGTTTTGGGACCCAGTTAATCAAAATACTTAAGATACCTCCCAAACGCTGTGTTCCCCCTCTACAATACGTATTTATGAACCATGTTTGGCCAAACTCATCACTTAGGTTGACATCTTGAACATTTTTTGTCTGAAAGTGATCAGCAAACTTTGCCCCCCCCCCCCGAAATTGTTCTTTTGGACTATTTTTACATGGAACATCGTACACAACAAATGTTGAGAATGGGAGATGTTCCCACACAATGTTTTGTTTCATACAAGTCTTAAGTTCCATAGTTGACTTCAACTTGGGAATACTAGGGAACTGGGTAAATTTCTGAGAGTGTCTGTAGATTTCCATCTTTTTATGGGGGAGGGTGGGGATGGGTGGTGTTTAGGGATTTTAATCTGTATTTGTATTTTAATTTTTGTAAACCACCCCGATTGTTTTTAACAGAGGGGAGAGGTAAAAATATCTTTTATTATTATTTATTTTTTTTTTATTATTATTATTATTATTATTATTATTAGATGCACGGTGGTTGCTCCCACGCTCTGGAACTTCCTTTCACGGGAGGCTAGGCTGGCCCCCTTCCTGCTTTCCTTTCACCAGCAGGCAAAGACCTTTTTGTTGAAGCAGACTTTTAATATTATAAGAAGGGAAGATTTTATTGGGATGTTTCATTTATGTCTTTAAAAATTTGTATGTCTTTTAAATGATTTTATATTGTTTTATGTGGGGATTTTAATTGATTTTAAAATTTCATTGTTCAAGATTTTTTTTTTTAAAATGACTCCTTCTGGAAGCCACCTTGGTTTCCACTCTGGGAGAAAGGTGACACATAAATTAGATAGAGATAGATAGATAGATAGATAGAGCACAATGTTTGCTTAACCAAGACACTTAAAATACAAGAAATATTAAAACTTCCTTCGAAAACATGTTCCACTTTGTGACCAGGAGTCCAAACTTTTTTTGTTTTGTTTTGTTCATTTGTTTTTATTTTTAAGTCTTAAATTGTTTCTGGAAACTGTCATGCTTTGAACCATGGGATTTACTACAGAAATGACATTTCACAGTTCAGAAGCAACCTGAGAGAACATGTCTCAGGAGCAACACGAGACAACATTGTATTTCCATTGCATTCCTAACTTGACACATTGATCATATGGTTTAAAATGGCACTGTCTATCTGTCGTAACAAGTGCAGTCAAACATAATCAGGAGAGGGAAGAATTTTGTTTGTTCTTCATTTTTATGACATGATTCAAATTAGCATATGGATTAGAACATGGCTGCCTTCCATATTTGGTACTTCTCTGGCTTTTGTAACAGAATTCTTGCCTCAAAAATGCATAAACAATAGATATGGAGATTTTCAGACCTGCCAAAATGCATGTCTGCCGTGCGAGCAGCCTCCCGAAACTGCTGCGCGGCAAGGGTCTACTTCGGACGACGCTGTGCCTCTCGCGAAACCGTCCGTGTCACTTCCATGAAGCTTCGGACGGCTCGGCGCCATATTTCAATCACGGAGGTTGCCGTTAGGACGGGGCAAAAGTCCTGCATCATTAAGACTACAGGGTTCTAAGACAGGGTCAAGGTGGGGTAAATAGCCCATGTAGACAAGGCTTGTAAGACACATTTGTAGATGGTAGCATATTCAATGTAAGCGCCTTGACTTTTCCTTCTCTGCAAGGGTAGGAGGCAAAATAAGGTTATTGCCCACGCATAAGAATTCTGTTTCCCATTAAATCTGTCTTCAACTTCCAAATTTCTAGCATTGCAGTAACCTAAAACTGCAGCTAAGCATGTACAAATACAGTATAGGCATCCAAAGAAAATGGGTAGGTCAAATTACCAAAGGAATATGAGCACAAAAAATATAGGAGTTCTAGGTGTGAATGCTTTTCAGTATCTCACTCTCTGCAATGCTGTAAATTTTGGGGACTGAAGGAAAACTTCATTGGTGGGCAGAATTCTCATTGGGGAGAAACACCCTCATTTTGTTGCCACCATAACTATGTCCCTGCTTCTCCAAGAAAGATCACAAATAGTCTGAAGAAAATTAAATTATGAAATCTTCACCAAATGTACTTTGTTGTGGGATAATTGTACAGTTCTAGCCTTGTAGATGACACTTGCTGTTTACAACATGGAGAGAAAGGACAATAGATGTTTTATGAGGAAGAGTTTGGTGGGGGGAAGCACCTCTGATCACAAATGAATAGTGCTGGAACTAAGAGAACCACAATGAGACAAGTCAAGCAGGGCACACTGTGATGGGAAATAAATTTCTATAGATTTCTTTAAAAGAGACCTTAACATTATTAATGTCATAAAATTCTCATCTAAACTTAATAAACCCAAATTCTCAACCTTCTCAGGACATTTTCAGACACGTTTTACCACGCTAGAAGCTTTTGGGAGAGCTTCAATGCTGCCGTGCAGCAGGGACTCCATTTCGGACAGCGCTGTCCCTCTGGCAAATTCATCCGTGTCACTTCCGTGTAGGATTGGAGGCGTCCATGCCATATTTTATTCACTGACAACTTCCGTGGATAAAATCTGGCAAAATATGCTGCAGCCGCCTCCAATCCTACACGGAAGTGACACAGACGATTTCGCCAGAGGGACAGTGTCGTCCAAAATGGAGTCCCTGCTGTACAGCAGTGCTGAAGCTCTCCCAAAAGCATCTAGCGCGGTAAGGCATGTCTGAAAATGTCCTCAGTCACAAAACACCTACTCCAAAAAAAATTAGGAAGATTCCTACCTCTTCATCTGACTATAGATTTTATCATATGAGGGCTCTTCTCTCACTACAATAGTGTTGTTTCTAAAAACACCATGCAGTCAGATGTGCTCTATTTCCTATTGTACCAAAAAGCTTTCCAGGAATAGGACCTTAGTTTAAGCTAAAAGATTATCATGCACTGCCAAGGCATTATCCCTGATCCTTTTGGCACACAGGGGCATGCGCACACACAGAGGGAGGGAGAGAGAGATACCCCCCCCAAATATAAATGAAAATAGTTTTACATTTAAAAAGTTTTTTTTTCTTCTGGTGGGGGTGGGGGGGAGAGGCTTTCTGACCAGTCAGACCAGACTAAGTGCTGGTAAATGAAAGCAAGCAGGAAACAGCTACTGAGCTGTCTGTCTATCTGATCTATCTGCCAGTGCTTAGTCTGATGTAACTGATCAGAAAGACCCCCCTCCTCTGGAAAAAAAGTGCTTTTAATGTAGGATTGTTTTCATTTATATTTCACTTATATTTGATTATATTTGAAGTGTAGTCTGAAGGTAGAGAAAAAGCAAAAAAGGTGCCAAGGGTTAATGAAATAAATGTTTTCTTAAACTGTAAGTCTGTTTTGCACTTATATTTTGAGGTGTGTGTGTGTGTGTGAGAGAGAGAGAGAGAGAGAGATAGAGAGAGAGAGAGAGAGAGAGAGAGAGACTGATTTCAGAATGGGGCTGGAAAAGGAGGTGGGGACAGTGAGCAAAGTTTTGGCTTCTCTTCCTTTCTCCTTCGCCCTTTATCCCTAGAGCACTTAAGTCCCACCCAAAGCACTCCCACTGACCACCCTCTCACCACCCAAGACCGGCATTAAAGCAGAATTGAACTATCACACTATAAATTGAAGCATAACAGTACTGTAGTGGGAAAGGGAGTCATTAATGAATTTTCTGTGTTAACGAAATGTTTTCCTACTGGAGAACAACAGAATAGAAACAACATCATGTAATCAGCCCCAGCCAATGAACCTATTATCCTGGTGTAATTATGATTTGCCTCCCTCTTGTAATAAAGTCCCCTGTGTTTGTATGTGTGTGTGCACATGTGTGTGCAAAATCATTGACAGTATTATCACATGACAAGCAATAAAGTTTTTCATCACTGCTATGCATGGCTAAGTCTGACAGTTTTTGTTTCTTTTTCCATCAGAAGCATGTCTGCATTGCCGCAGGAACTCTCTTAGGGTCTTAGAAGAGACACCACATCCTCTATAAGTGCGAAGGAGAATTGCTTCAACTTATAAGGAACTTCCAGCTTGCAGGGTTGTTTTTTTATACTGTAAATGTTTTATTAAACTTATTTATTAACTCATTTAATGCCCCGCCTTTCATCCCAAACTGGAACGCAAAGTGGCTTACAAGACTGAAAAATAAATACATATAAAATCCCAGTAAGTTTTAATAATAAAACAAAATTAAACCGATTATTTTAAAACACTGCTGAATTAAAAACAATTTTAAAAAACACCAGGGGGCCAGTTACACAGGAGGATAAAGTGCGGGAAATTCCATATTACCGTTCTTTTGCATCAGCAGTGCCCAGTTCACATGAATTTTTGCTAAGTTGAAAAATGCGGTGAATTTTTGGTTTCATAGTTTATATGGCATGGCGTCAAGATCCTGAAAGCCAGGCAGGAGGCGGGGAGGAAGCAAGGAGGGAAGCAAACACACACAAAAGAAGGATCTGCTGAGATTCCTTTTTCTCTGGAATGCAGCTGAAGCCTGTCTCTCTCTCCCTCTTGTGGGAGGGGGGAGTTCTCTGCCAGCAGGCGTGCACACAGAAAAGAAGCAGACAGAGGGAAGGAAAGCAGCTGAAAGGAGATCCCTGCCAGAGCGTGCGCGTGTGCACACACACACAAACAAACAAACAGAAGGACGATCTCTCTCTCATACACACACAGATAGAGAGAGGGAGGGAGGGAGGAACAGTAGTTAGAAAGCAAGCCGGCTAGTTTGATCTTTTTATTTCAGACGCATCTCTTGCAAATCAAACCCCCTCCCTCCTTGGTCAATTGAAGCAATCAGGATTAAGTTCTGCTGCCCCCAAAGCCTTGAATAAAGACAAATGACTGAAGGGAAGCACAAATAAACGCACGAAGGTGTGATCGGCCGGTTGCCGCACGCACGAATGCGTGTGCGTACACACACACACGCTACCCAAGCAGGGGCTAGCCCCATTACCGATTGTCTTCCCTGCCCCCCAAAGCCTTCCTTTGAAACAGACAGGAAGTGCTCAGAGCAGTTTTCCCAAAGTCGGCTTCAAACAGAAGAAGGGGCAAATGGCAGGCTTGGTGGATTTCTCTCTCCAACCCTCCGTCTATTCGGAGAAGGCACAATGGTCACTCCAACCAAACAGGATTCAGCTCTGCTCATGCTAATTCGAAAAGGTCGATGCAAGTTCACGACCAATTGTGCGCATTTTCGTGAACTTAATCAAAAAAGTCGAGAAAACTAGCAAAAGCTGATACTGCACAACTTATGGGTTTTTCGCATCCCCTCCTGAAAAGGGTGCTGTGGCTTTGAAATGCGTGGGAACTATCAGGCTTCTTGTCGCATTCTTTGAGGATTTATTTTGCCATGTAAACGGCCCCTAAGAAACATTGCAATACTTTTTCATTAAAAGCCCTTTCTTTAGTCAGTTACCAAAAGCTTACCTATAAAATGTAAATAAGGTTAAATCTCTACACCCTTATAAAAAGTTTGGCTAGGGTCAGGGGAGACCCAAGTGATAACCCCAAATCCTTGAATGGGAGGGTTTGGATTCGGCATAATTGCAAACAGGGTAGCTTCAGCTCAGCTGGTCCTCACCCATCTTGTTGAATTCATTATTGCACTTTAAACAGTACAATGGAAAAAGTGCACAATGTGGTGTGCAGCTCCATCTTCTACACAGTGCAACAAAGCCTGCCAATTATTCAGGCTTGGTCCTGTACCCTTGAAAAAGCATCCATACTATTGATTGACTTTACTAGCTGTGTGAGTTGCTGCTAAGGAGACAGCTTCTTACCCACCCACCTACCATCTGAGGATCATTAAAAACAATTGCAAAGGGAGGGAAGGAGGGAGGGAGGAAGGCAAATCAAAGCAATTCCCTAGGTAGAAATCCTTCGGAGATGTGGAAAAATACTGGAAAAGATTTAAACAAGGCTCTGGCCTGCCTGGTCTTGCAATATGTGCAAAGTCAGAACAACAGATGCTCACGCAAGCATCTTACAAAAGATGGCTTGTGAGGAAGATGGCAAAAAGAGCATGGTTTCAACTCAAGACCCACTGCTCTGCTTGGGAAGGCATCTTCTTGGAAGGATTCTGTAGAATTACAAATGGACATCTCAAAACCAATGTGATCCCTCATGCTTTAAGTTCAAGGAATGTGCTAATTTTGAAAATAAATTGCTATTTGAAATCTTGTCAACTGCATCAGTCATCTTGCAGTTATAACAAATTCATCATGAGGTATTTAGCATTGATCTTTCCTCCCCTAAACTGTAAAACACACACACACACACACACACTTCATCATTATATTCTCATCTATCATCATCATTTTCTAACTATAACCTTTTTAAAAATTGAAAGCCTGTCAAACAGATGAGTGTAGAGTATCTTAATAACTGGATAATTGTTCAGATAATTATTAAAATAATAAATCCTTCAGAGCTGATTTAAATAATACATGGAAATCTTTTCATAGACCAAGCATATTGCTCTGTTGTAAGTATTATTCTGTTCATAAGGTTGGGATTATACTTTTATATGTATAAAATATACTTCACCTAGCAGCCTTCATTAGGCCTTCAGTCAATTGCCTGTTAACTTTGGCTTGTCTATTACGGTGAAAATACTCCTCATAGAATTTGAGGAGAATATGTTTTGTCCCACTGGTTCCCACATCATTTCACAATATTCGTAAGGAGGGGGGCAAAAAAACCAAATACTTTTCCCATAAAGACTTTTCCTGTATTTAAAAAAAAAAAATCTCAGAAGGTAATGCTCATTCCTGCTCATTGGGACAACTGATTCACCTTGTTGCATATTTCCAATAAGAGTGGAAGTGGAAAGCTGATTGGTTGGATGTGTGCAGGGGGCAGAGCTTGCTGGCAAGAAAAGCACCCAGAACCACCATGTTGGGTTTTTGCCATAGCAATTGTGCATTGGGGCAACAAAACTTTTTCTTTTTTTCTTTTTAAGGACAAGATTGCACTTCCACACCTTGGATTTGCTTTTTAAAAGAATAAACTGGTGGCAGCAACTGGTGACAATAAAAACACATGTAATTCACCTGTTCCTGCCATCTTGATTCTCAGGCATGCTTGTTTGAACAACAAATGCATATGGCTTTGCATGCCTGTAAGCATGAAAAAACAAAACAAAACATGGAGCCAAATGAAAGCTGCTATGAATTGGCATTACTGTACATCAATCCACATTTTATTGCCTTGTGTAGACAAGCCCTTTGAGTACATAAATAAGGGGCCAGTAGCAACATACATGTCTGGATCCACACTCTGGATGCTGCTGCATATGCTGGCAAAAGGTGCTGAGAACAAATGCAGATGGCTTAGTCTTACGGGAAATAATTTTATTCATGCATATGATTTTGAACATGGGAGACAGGAACCCTGGCCTTTTCCCTATACTTCTATGATTCGAAGTGTGGCACTGGTTATAGCTCACTCAATGCCTCTCTGATGTAAACGCATTTCTTTGCTTGCACAAAATACACTACTGAATATCACTATAAGTGATAATAACAGCAATGCAAGTGATTGAGATTAGTTCATTATTCTATTATTATTAAAAATCATCAGCACCTATTGGCTATTAACTGTACAGTCAAACTAGGGAGTCCTATAAATCCCTCCACATATGAAGAGCTTGCATTTGGGGATTTCATTTCTTGATTTCTGCTCTCCCTCCCTCCTGAGGGTAGGTGCTTACACTTTGGAGAATCTGAATGACTGACTTCTACTCCTAGCTTAAATTTAAAGAAGGCTCTGCTGAAAAAATAAACCTAAATCCCATTTCTGTGATGAAACGTGGCTACCTGGTCACAGAACGGAATAGTATAGAACTTGGGGAAATTGTTTGGACTACAACTCACAAAATCACTCAGCCGGCATAGGCATTGGCCATAATGGCTGAGGAATTCTGGGAGCGTTATTCTTCATTAAACTTCCCAAACTCTAAAATAGTGCTGCAGTCAATCATTATCATAGTCCAGCCTAGAACCAAAATTGTGGCTTCTCATGAATGACACCAATGTTTGTTTTTCCTGTACTGAAAACTTTGATATTCCCATAACACAACTCTTCTAATTGGAAGAATACTCATTTGTTCACATGCCTTAAATGGTAAATTAGAATTCCAGCAAGAAATTTTAATTTAAGGGGATTGCCTTTGATTTCTTCACATAATGTATTAATTAGCTGACATTTTACCAACTCCAGAGAAATCGGGGAATTACGACTATGCAAATGTTTTAAAAGCATGTATATTTCTTTATTTTCACAGTGTCAAGAATATTTACTGCTATTATATTATACATGTACTGTCCAGCCTTTGCAGGCAGCTCATTAAAATTACTACCTTCTTTCCCAAACCATGACAAAATAGTGTATCTTTCTCTGTAAAGGAGAAATAAAATGTTGATCTCTTAAACACAGTGGTGCCTGTTAAAAGGGCAAACAGCAGTACATCTGAGCTTCATATATGCCTGTTATAGCCACGTTGCCTTAGGATTTTCTTCATGATCAGCACCACCATATAATGTGAAAATGGCTGTTTGGCATCTTTGTAACCTAATTCTATGTATGCTTGCTTATGGAGCAAATGTATAAGGCATCATGCTATAAGTGATATCACATTTCCTCCTCCAGAGAGTATATTGAGAAGCTGAAACATGTCCAGAGGAGGGCAACCAGGATCGTGAGAGGTCTGGAAGCCATTTTGCCCTATGAGGAGCAGTTTAGGGAGCTGGGCATGTTTAGCCTAGAGAAGAGAAGGTTGAGAGGTGACATGATTACCATATTTAAATATTTGAAGGGATGTCACACTGAGGATGGAGCAAGCTTTTTTTGTTTAGCTCCAGAGACTAGGACATGGAGCAATGGGTTCAAACTACAGGAAAAGAGATTCCACCTAAACATTAGGAAGAACTTCCTGACAGTAAGAGCTGTTTGGCGGTGGAATACGCTGCTTCCTGGGAGTGTGGTGGAGTCTCCTTCTTTGGAGGTTTTTAAGCAGAGGCTGGATGGCCATGTGTCAGGAATGATTTGATTGTGTATTCCTCCATGGCAGGGGGTTGGACTGGATGGCCCTTGTGATCTCTTCCAACTCTATGATTCTATGATTTTATGAAACACACAGATCAAAAAACCTTTGCAATCATCACTCTAAGCACATGAGGCTTTCGAACCCTCCAATAGAATAACAAGGTCATGCTGTATCCCACCCAGAAATGTCCCCTCACTCCAGATGACAGTCTCCCAAGTTAGAAAAGGGTTCTATATAGGCCAGAGAGAGAGAGTTGCTCTCTCTAGAGGATCTCCTTAATTTAAAGCCTCCACATAGTCTCTTTCTTCCAAATCTTAAGCCACCCATCTTCTTCACATCAGAGGGTGAGAAAATCTGTGTGAGTCTATAGTCCCTTAATCTTAGCTATATCATTCTGCCCCCCCTTAGATTGGGCAGAAGTAGAGTTTTAGCATCCATGCCATTGTTCCCCTCCTTTTCCTTTGAGAAAGCACTGTCCACTCCCTCAAAGTGCATGGGTTGTCATGCATCAGCAACCACTCCAAAATCTCAGGCTGAACTGCTGGATTTTCATCTCCTCTGTCCAAATCCACACTTGCACGGCTACATTCTGGAACTCATCCACATATTTGCTAACCATCTTCAACATCTGACAGATGTTCAATAGTCAATTGCAAGCCTTCTTACATCAAAATGGCTCTTTGAATGGATCCTGCAGACTTTCCAGAAATGCCTGCAAATCTCCCAGCTCATCTGCAACTGTGTTGTGCAGCTTGACCATCCACTTGGCTGCCTCACCTTCCTGCCATGCTGTGATACCTCTCATGGCCACAGCCTCATCCTGGAACATCATGCCCCAGCAGCCAAATGACTTTGATAAATCCCTGTACTTGGGTCAAGAAATAGACCAGTCTCTTAGGATCCCCATCAAAGCTCCCCACTGCCATAAGAAACAGTTATTACTCCCCTCCCTAGTTGGCAAGGAACACTTGTTAACAAGCACAGAGAAATGCAATCACAATTAACATCAAGGTTACAGAACAATAGAGAAAATGGCAAGAACAGACAACATCAGGGGCCCATCCTGACACTGCTATTAACAACTTGCATTGAATGTAGACTGTTCCATTGGTCTCTACTGCTATGTTTTTTTCCTGATTTTGTGGCAAAATCAGCTTGTCCTCAACCTGATTTCTTCCCTTCTACCTCAATTTTACTTGGAGTCACTCTGGTTAATTGTCCATTTTAAAAACCTTTAGCCTGTAAGGTCCTTCAGAGAGCTAGTGCCCAAACCAGTAAACCCGATGCACTGCTCTTAACAATAAGCCAAGGACAAAGGGGGGAAGGGTGAAAGAGAAACTGAGGCATTTTAAAAGGAGCTGAAAAGTGGAACAGAGGATTAATCAGGACTGCCCCTGCCAAATCCAGAGAATTGGAGGGTATGGAAATTCAGGGTGGCATATATAGCCCTAAATCAGGGATAGGAATCATATCACCCTCCACATATTTTTGGACCACAACTCCCAGCATTCTCCAACATTGGATATGCTGGCTGGAGGTGCTGGGATCTGGAGGACCACATAATTCCCACCCCCGGAATAAGCTCTAGATGTTGTTGAACTGCACCTCTTCCCAGCAGCCCTCGCCAACATAGCCCTTGGCAAGGAATGCTGAGAGTTGGAGTTCCACAGCCTCTAGAAGGCAGCACAATTCCTACTTTTGCTTGGCAGGAAATAAATATACACACAGGCAGGACAAGTGCAACTGAGTGATATCAAAGGCCAATCTGTCTTGCTATTGAAGAAGAGGTTAGAGGGATGCTTGGGGTTGCTGGGCTATAGGCCTCCAAAGACATAACTAAAACAGAATCCTTTTGCTTCAGATACATGCACTTTTGCCTCAGAAGCTTATACAGTATATATTTATCCCATGCATCCAGTTTATACTTCAGCCGGAATATGTGGTGGGTTTATACTTTAACTCTGATCTCTACTTCCTAGAGAAGAGCTGGTGAGCAACCAATATGAATCAGCAACATTAATTTTTTCACCAGAACCATTCAAGAGAATAACAAAGTGAAAGAATTATCCAGATCCCTTTCAACCTGGTTTTATTTCAAAATCTTTCATTTCTTTAACTTTTCTGTATAAACATCTGAAGTTCATAGGCACTGTTTCCTAAATGTACCAAAGGAAGAAAAGAAAAGAAGCACCAACCTTTCGAGCAACACCAGTGGTGGTGCTGGCAGCTGGCAATAAGCCCAGCATGCTGGTACAGACTCCTGCATTCCCATGCCGGACCCATCAAGGTTTTCCCACATAACATGTTTTTTTTTTCCCAGGCCTATTTAAAGGGTTTACCCCGGCTTCCAACCAGCTTTGCCTTGGACATTATCAGGACTGTCCGGAGGTGAATTGGGGCAAGAGCCCTGCGTCGTTTGGACTGCAGGGCTCCAACATGAGGGAAAGCCGGCATAAATTGCCCATCTAGACAAGCCCTGTAGGACATCACAAAACCACAGTAAGCACAAAGCATGATTTCCAAATCTACCCTGAACATAAGCTGCTGAAGCTTTTCCAGCCAGTCATATACTACAGTTGTGAATTCCATAACAAACTATCACTGAACTTTCTTAGTGATATTTTGGTGTGATTTCTGAACAGAATCTAAGAGATTAACAGGGTCCTTTTTGTAAAATGTATATGATTGTTCACTTGTTAGAAAAATCTGGCTTACAGATATCACTCAGTTTCAAATTTGGCTCAAAAATACAAATCTTTGCAGATTTGTTTGAGTTTAAATTAGCATTCAGGACTTCGGACAAAAAAAAGAAAGCTTATGAAATGTTCAACCAACTTAATTAATATAGTGCAACCAACATTATGAGTCAATTTATAACTCTTGGGAGAAAAGAACAAGATTTCTTTTGAGATTTTCCTTGGGGTTTTTTTTCCAAGCTGTAAGGCTGTGTTCTGGAATAGTTTCTTTCTGACATTTTGCCTGCATCTGTGGCTGGCATCCTCAGAGAAAGAGCTAGAATACTTCTCTGAGGATGCCAGTCACAGATGCAGGCAAAACATCAGAAAGAAACTATTCCAGAACACAGCCTCACAGCCCGGAAAAAAAAGCCCAAGGAAAATCTATGGATGCTGGCCGTGAAAGCCTTCAACTTTCTTTTGAGAGTTCTTCTAAATGATGAGCCATTTTCAAATCAAACCAAGGAGAGTTTTCCCATCGCTAATTTGGATTCATTCATCCTGATAAACATCTTCTAAGCTCAAGAGGCATCTCATTGATAGCAAACTTGCTTCATTCCTGCTCTTTGATAGTGGGATGCTATTTGAAAATCTAGATTATTCAAACTACAGTGCATTACAAATATTTATTTTTCCCTATTTATATTATTATTATTATTTCCCTATTATTTCCTATTTATACTATTACATTTTGAAGAGGAAGGAGACACTAATATGGCTTTGCTTGGGCTAACTAAAAATACTTACATTCCTTTAGATTTTTGTGCCTTGATTTCAAGGACTTTTTGCCAGCAAAACAAGTTTACACAGGGCTTGTCTATACGAGGCTATAAATGCGGATTGATGTGCACTAATGCCAATTCACAGCAACTTTCATTTGTTTCAATGATCTTTTGGCAAGATTGCAGGCATGCAAATATATCTGCATTCGTTGTTCAAACGGACATGCCTGTAAATCAAGATGGTCTGTGTTAGTGAATTACTCGCATTTTTATTGTCACCCGTTGCCACCACTGAACAGTATTTTTTTAAGCATATCCAAGGTGCAGAAGTGTGATATTCCACTAAAATACACAGGAAAAAAGGGAGGGGAAATATTTATTTATTTATTTATTTATTTAGCCATTTAGCCCTGCTCTTCAGCCACAAAGGCTCCCAGAGCATAGATTTTACTTGTTTTTTTTTTTTCTGAGCTGTGAGGCCATGTTCTGGAATAGTTTCTTTCTGATGTTTCGCCTGCATCAGCCCAGGAAAAAAACAAGGAAAATCTATGGATGCCAGCCATGAAAGCTTTTGGCTCCCAGAGCAACTTACAAATTCTTTAAGCAATAGCAATTTACACATCTACATCATATTAAGCAGTTTCCAGTGTGTGTTAGCTAATTGACCCCACAAGCCGGGTACTCATTTTACCAACTTACAAAAGGATGAAAGGCTGAGTGAACCTTGGAGCCCTTGGCATCAAACTTGAAACATGGTGACTTGCAGTACTGGCATTTAACCACTATGCCACCAGGGCTCCCTCAAGGCTGCTTCATCACCTCAGCACATGATCGCTATGGCGAAAATCTAACATGGCAGTTTTGAGTACTTGCCTTGTTAGCTAACTCCGTCACCTGCGCATGTCCAACCAATCAGCTTTCTACTTCCTCTCTTTTCAGGAATGTGCATCAAAGCAAATCAGTTGGCCCAACAAGTGAGAATGCATATTCTCCATGGAGCTTTTTAAAATCTTTGGGGAAAGCCATGAAGGCTTTTCCTGCATAGTTTTTGGTGCTTTTGGCCCCCCTATGAATAGAGCAGATTGATGTGGGATCTCATTAAGCCAAATAATATTATCCTCAAATTCTATGAGGAATATTTTTTTCAATTTAGACAACCCCACAACTAGAATTACAGGCCTTCTGATAAGAAGGACTCTGGAAGAAGACTGTGGAAGATAAGTTTTGACACTTAGCCAGGTAAGATAATGTAAACATTTGGTGAGGAATATCTGTTGGATTGAAAGTTACCCTGACATATCCACAGTGTAACATGACCTGTTGTTGCTGAGTGTCTTCAAGACATTTCTGACTTAAGGTGACCCTACCATGGGGTTTCTTGACAAGATTTGTTCAGAGGAGGTTTGCCTTTGCCCTCCTCTGAGGCTGAGATATTGTGACTTGCCCAAGCTCATCAAGTGGATTCCATGGCCAAGCAGAGATTTAAATCCTGGTCTCCAGAGCAATAGTCCAATGCTCAAACCACTACACCATGCACACTCTGATGTGACCCAACACCTTCTATATTAAAATGTATATGAGGTCTGTGTATTAAATAATGAGACTGTGTTTCTACTTTTCAGACAAGTCAAGTAGAACTGCTTGTGAACACTTGAGTGGTACCTTGAACATGTCTGGACCTGCATGACAAACATCAACATTCCCGGCTGTTCAGTTTATTGTCAGCCATCATTTAAAGTGACTGTGTTGTCCATTGTATGCCGGGAAAATGCTATGTTTAAAAGCTGAGCAATGTGACATTCTGCAGCAACATGAGGCGGACCCAAACCTTTTTCAAAAAATCATCACTTGTGATGAAACCTGGATCTTCCAGTACGATCCTGAGAAAAAACAACAGCAATTGCACTGGAAAACACCATCATCATCAAGAGTGAAAAAATCACACCAAAGCAAGTCCACATTCAAAGCCATGCTCATTGGGTTTTTTTACATCAAGGGTGTAATTTTGGCAGAATGGGTTCCAGAAGGAAAACAGTGAACCAGCATTATTATAAGGAAGTTTTGACAAAGCTGAGAGAAAGAGTCAGAAAACAAAAAGGCCAGAACTGTGGGGAAATGGTTTCATTCTTCATCAAGACAATGCACCTGCTCACACAGCACTTTCTCTGAAGCAGTTTTTGGCTGATAAATATATTGCTACACTTGAGCATCCTCCATATTCACCAAATTTGGCACCATGCAACTTTTTTCTTTTCCCTAAAGTGAAATCAGTGCTTAAAAGAACATGTTTTGAGTCAATGTATGCAGTAAAGAAGAAAATGGCAGCTGTGTTGAAACAGCTGACCGAAATTGATCTGCTCCATGCCTTCAATCAGTGGAAAACAAGACTGCATTGGTGCGCGAGTGTGAATGGGGAGTATATCAAAGGGGACAAGCATTTGAATTGCAATACATATAAATAAAGATGGGTTATTGTATCAGTCTCATTATTTAATAGACAGACCTTGTATATGCTGAATTCAGGGCCACCATTCTGTTTCAATTCTAGTCTCTCAGGTTGTGGGACAGAAATGCATTTCTTTCAATAAAGCTGGATCCTTGACACATCAGGATGGCCTTCTAATTTTCCCTGGAGTTACTACAAAAAGTCATTCCGCGTCAATTGTTCTCACACCCTCACAACGAATGTGTAAAGGAACTTAGGCTGATACACAGCAACTGATACAATGCCAGTAGTTTTGCTTACTTGGTAGAGATTTGAATCCAGGTTTACCTAGACCAGGTCTGTTAAATCTAAAAGTTAGGCTGAGAGATAGACCTGTAACCCAGTAAGTTTCATGAGCAGTAGCTGGATTTAGGTTTATCTGGATCTTGAGACAGATTTGGACAGTTCTGGGATTTCATCAAAGTAAACCAATACGTTTTGAATTACTCCAAATTAATCTGTATTGTCCCAAAACTTTGCAAGTTACCTGGAGGCAATAGGAAGACACAGTGTGAATAGTTATAAAAAATAGAAACATTTGTTCCTAGGAATTCGATATAAGGAAAACACTGCGAGAATATAGTTTCATGACTGACAGGACTAGCTTCTTATCATAAGGAATGAATTTGCCAGGGCTCTCCATTCACAGTTCTTTGAAAGACGGGTGTTGAAGTCCATATGAACGTGCTCTTAGGTTGTTCTGTGCTTTTTGCTGCTTTCCTTTCAGAATCAGGACATTCAAACAGGTGTGGTTTAGGTTCCTTACCAATCCTTATTTTCCTGGTCTTAAACCAGTTCTCTTCTTTATTGCACCCAATCCTTTTCAATGCAGCTGCATCATAAAATTGAATTCTTAGAATTTTTTTTAAAAAAATATGTAGCTGTTGGAGTGTGTCTTTAGCATGAACCATTTTTAGCAGTTATAAATATTGGCCTAAATTCTGTTGTTAGTCCTACCTAAAGTATACCCATTGAATCAATGGGATTTGCCTATGTGTTGACTTACCATTCAACAATTCATTGAATGAGTCTACTCCAAGTGGGACTAACCAACAGGATTCCAGCCATTGTCACTAATCTTATGCTTTTCATACCTCCTATTTAGCTGTAAAAGTTGATTCTGACTTACATTCAATGTGTCCTGTTCTAATCTTCATGTGTCTCTGGTACAATCAGCCCTCTGAATCCACAGATTTGGCATCCAAAGATTCCACCATCCGTGGGTTGAAACTATTAAAAAATAAATAATTTCCAAGAAGCAAACCTTGATTTTTCCATTTTATACAAGGGGCACCATTTTACTATGATACTGTATATAATGGGCAGCGCTGTATACGCACAATCCTAAATATACACTGGACTGACTATGTGATGAATGTTGCTGTCCTTGAGCAAGCAGGGATCACCAGCATTGAGGCCATGATATTGAGAACACAGCTGCGCTGGGCAGGGCACGTTTCTAGGATGGAGGACCATCGCCTCCCAAGAATACTACTCTACGGTGAACTCGCCAAGGGTCAGCGTAAGAGGGGTGCTCCAAAAAAGCAATACAAGGACTCCCTGAAACAACATCTCAGGCTCGGCCAAATTGATCAACAACAATGGTCCGCCATGGCCTAACATCGGGAGGCATAGAGACACACTATCCACAATGCTGCGGCCTTATTTGAGAACTCACGCCAAACAAGTCTTGAAGAGAAACGACAACACAGAAAGAATCACAACCTGGAAACATCACCTAAGGAGACCTTCTGCTGCGCTTTCTGCAACCGGACATGTTTATCTTGGATTGGCCTTTTCAGTCATCAGTGCACTTGCAGAAAGCGTGGGATGAGTCCTTCCTGAATCTTCGTTTGCGAAGAAATGCCAGAGAGAGATTTCCAAATTATAGTCAAAGGGAAGATGTTATTATTGGCTTTGAATTTCAAAAAGTAAAACTTTGATTTGGGTCCAAATTGAACTGCATAGCTTCTGATGCAGTGAAAACCAAACTGAAATGTTTTTCAAGTAGCTGAAGTCATGTCTCATCCAAAACCTGTGCTTGATAAACACACATCCAATGATTTCTAGTCCAAGTCACACTTTATCAACTACACCATTCTGGACAGTGCAAAAGAACAGATCCAGTAACCATTCTGTAACTTAGAGGTGGGTGAAATGAAACTCTCATACTGTACATAGCTTTCAGGGCTGTTTTTACAGTCCTAATTTTCTCATGACCATTTTCCTGACTTTAAAAAGTGGGAAAATCGCCTTCTCTGGAAGCCTCCAAGAGTGGTGATTCACTTTTTAAACAGGTTGCCAGAGGATGCACTAGGGATGTAAATCTTTGATAATTTCAATCTCATACTAGAGGAATAATAATTACAATATTTTTCTCCTTGCTACCAAAAAAATGACCATTCCTTCACAGTATTCTCCCCATATGTAAATGTCCTGAAGTGCCTTGGAGGAATTATTTTGTGGAGAAAAACATGAGGCTGTTTTGTTCAACAGGTTTCTTGTGCAGGAAACAGTGATTTCTGCACTGGAGACACATTTTCTCCACATACTAATTCCTCCACAAAAACAGAGGACAAAATTCTCATTGGTCTATTATTCTTCCTTGGAGAAATCCATTTTTCAAACTGGGAATGAATAATTATGAATATTCCCTCTATCCCTATCACACACTTTTTAGTTTTAAAAAGACAGCAGTTTTTCAAAACTAGACGTAGACTTCTAACAACTGCCAAATTTGCTGGGTTTTTTCTTTGAGTTTTGTCAATTTTTTTGTACCCTGGAGGGCCCACTGAAAATTGTACCCAGGGCCCATGGACATTTCCAATCCCAGAATTAACCACATCCTATATAGTACTCCAGCTGAGGAATGAATCATGTCACTCTCCCAGTTGGAGAAATCAGACAGCGAGATTGCCAACAGAAATGGAGCACTGAAGGGACACTGAAGAAAAGAAAGAGGAAACTTATCATAGTTTCCCCAGCTTATAGTAGCCTTCCTATCCTGGTAATCTCCAGATGTACTGGAGCACAACCCGCCTGCCCCCATCTTCAGCCAGCACAGACATTCTCTGTTATAATGAGAGTTGTCTTAACAGATCTGGTGGGCCCCAATTTAGAAAAGGTTGTAGCATCCCTAACCCAGAGAAGAACATGGAATAGGACAATCCCTTTGGGGCAAACACTTCCTGTGTCACTTTGTTGCAGATTCCTGCTTTAAATACCTAACAAAGATCTCACATTGAAACCATATGCTTCATTTTTTTAAAAAGGAAGAAAATACAACACCCATTCACTAGAAACCCCTTCCTTGAAAAATGGCCAATTGCCCTAAAACCTGCCTAAATATTTTTTTAAAAACACAACTCTTTGCCTGACAGTAAAAGAACTGAAGGGAGAGGTCCATCATAGTCTCCTAGTAGGAAGATCTACAGCCTGGGAGCAGCCACAGACAAGGCCATCTTCCACACTCCTATCAGTCTTGCTTCTGAGGGTGGTAAGGAACCAGTGGAGGGCTCCACATTCCTTAAAACTTTGATGGGTATGTATGAGAGAATACAGTCCTTCAGATCATTATAAAGCATTCAACAGAGGTATAGTGGCAGTGCGGTGGGGGAGGAGGTATCAGGAGAACTCAATTACAGTTGGCAATATTGCTGTAGATGCTTTTTATTAAGCGGTTTGTATAATTTAACAGTTAGAATTGATTTGGAACCACTAATCTTGTTGCTTCCAAATTGTCAACTGCATAGGCATGTTAGGCAGAATTTAATTATTAATCATATACAAAGAGAGATGACAAACACACTGCTATAATGTTGATTATATCATGGCAAAACTGAAACATTTTCACTTGATCTATTAATCAATATGGTTAGCGCTATTGCCCAGAACTCATTAAATTTTCATGGCAGCTCAGTTAAAACCAGAAAAGAAAAAAAAGAAAAGAAAGTAATATCATTTTTCCCCAAACAAAGTAGAAGTTTTCACATAAGGACAAGATGACGTTGTTAATCTCTTATTTATTAGAATGAAACACTCTATAAACTCTTTCTTGGTGACAAATGTAAAGGGAGCCCATCTGATACTTAATTTTGTGGGGCAGAAACTGGCAACAGAAAAACTCTGGTATAAAACAAACAAACAAACAAAAAAGAACTGTGCCCCACATCTGTTTCCCAGTATTAAAGAAAAGTAGCCACATGTTTACCAGTGAACATGGTAAACCTCATTGAAATGTGTGCTGCTGGAAGCAAACTGGGGTTCAGGTAGCATTCAGTGAAGGGGGTATCAGATTAGAGGACAACTGGGTGAGGAAGAGAAGAATTTCCTAGTACTGGAATAGGGAATACAGTATGTGACTATTTAATGTTCTTGGATTCTAGCTCCAGTCATTCCCAGCCAGCATTGTAAATGGTCAGAGTGATGACGGGAATTGTAGACTAACAAGATATGGAGGGCCAAATGTTCTCCAACTCAGGCTCAGGTCCAGGTCATTTGAAGGAGTGTATGCTCTCTTACGAATCTGCCCATGTTTTGAGATCTGCTTGGGAGGTCCTTCTCTCTGTCCCACCAACCTCACAACTACATCTGGTGGGGACACAGAGAGGGCCTTCCCAGTGGTTGCCCCCAGGCTCTGGAACTTGCTTTCTTGAGAGGGCAGAATGGCATCCTCCCTACTATCTTTCTGAGGACAGGTTGAAACAGATGTGTGTCGTCCCACCCCTATCTCTTTAGACTGAGGGATCAATGGTCCTTGCCAATTGCCAGCTAATTTGGGGTTCTGCCTGGGGTAGCTTTTGTCAGCCTCTGGTCACCAAAGTCCCCAACTTTTGATAGTGATTTAACCAGACAGGTCAAATTAACATCAACACTCCCTTTAAATGTTTTTCCGTCTTGGAGTTCCAGGCTATTTAACAAGGGAATGAACAGACTCATTCTGATAATATTATAAATATTCAGATAGATAAATATACATATACATTACCCTTAGAGAGAATCACAGACATAGTATGTCTGGGCACTTCAACTTCATTATATTCCTTACCATAGAACCATAGAGTTGGAAGAGACCACAAGGGCCATCCAGTCCAACCTCCTGCCATGCAGGAATACACAATCAAAGCATTCATGACAGATGTCCATCCAGCCTCTGTTTTAAAACCTCCAAAGAAGGAGACTCCACCACACTCTGAGGTATATTCCATTGCCAAACAGCTCTTATTATCAGTAAGTTCTTCCTGATATTTAGGTGGAATCTCTTTGCCTGTAGTTTGACCCATACCATTATAGAGTATGCAAGGTATCTTATATTAAGTCATGTAGCCATCATGGTCATCTGCACTTTTATTATAATACTCAATTATCTGTGGCATAATGCAATTTAATCTGTTGTTTTCAAGCATTAATCTCAAACAACTCTTATTTTATTAATAGTATCTATGTGCATGCATACACACACACATATCCTAGCGTTACCAGCATGAATCATCATTTTGGGTGGCATGTCAGAGTTTATCAGGAACTTTCTCAGGAAGGGTCCACTGTTGCCTTCTTTCTAGTTACATTGTTCTAACTTAGCTCTTTTAGTCTCTCCTGATGCCCACTCAGTGTATTGGATATTCAATCAGAGGTTTACATGTTGTCTTTTGTTTGGTACACTTAAGTCTAGTGTGCACCACACTTTTAGTATAAACCCTACTACCTGTTGTCAGGTGTCTCTAGTGTAGTAACCCACAGGGTGACCTGAGGCCATTCTTTGCCGTTTTTCTTTACATTGTTTAAATGACTGCCTGTCATTCTTTCCAGACTTGAAATCTAAACAAGCATTTTCCTTTCTTTTATTACAAGATAGAAAATAGGCAGACATTGCCATGAATCTTAAGCTCTATATTCTACCATCTAGGTTTTACCAGGTTATTTGTCCTCATTTAATGATATACAGTTGTCCCTCCGTATCCATGGATTTGGTAACCATGGATTTAAGTATTCATGACTTGAAAATATTCTTAAAAAAATAATAACCCAAAAGGCAAACCTTGATTTTGCCATCTTATATAAGGGACACCATTTTGCTATGCCATTGCATATAATGGGACTTGAGTATTCACAGATTTTGGTATCCAAACCCCAGCAAATATGAAGGGACAACTGTATAAACATTTGAATCGTATAAGCAGAGCCTGACGTGTTTTCAACTAAGAAGATGAAGAGCTTCCTGTCAACAGGCTTTTGAAAACTGACTGTACAAGGCTCATCCTTCCTAAATAATGTGCTTAATTTTCTATGCCATTTTGTTGTGCCTTTAAAAAAAAAATGGTGTGTGTTTTTAATTGTTTTTTAATGCTAGTTCAATCACTTTTAACTTTTCTATTTACTGATTTTTTTACCTGTGTTTTCTTGTAATCTGTCCTAAGCTGTTTTGCATCCCAAACTGGGAAAACATGGGGAATAAATAAATAAATAAAACTGCTGCTGTTGCTGCTTTACCTAATGAAGATGCTGGGGGTGAATAATGCCTATAAGTGTTGGCACAAATATTTCTTCTCCATGTTTTTAACATACAGAGCTTGGTTCTGTAAGAACTTCAGCAGAGTGTGGATGGATCAGGCACACCTGAGCCAGCATTCATTTTCCAGCAGTGCTCAGCCAGATGCCTCCTGGTTCTTCACAAAACAGGTTAAGAGTCAGCCATCCTCTCTTGCTTGTCTCTGGTATTAAATGATAACCTCTGTCTTTCAGGATGAGATAGAATTCCACTCTCACTAGAACTTCTGGTGGAGGGTTGAAACATTTCCTGAATAGACCCATATCCTGCTACTTTCCAGAGTGACAGGGCTGACACCAGAAACAAAGAAAGGACTTCATTCTTGCTCCACTCTCTCCTTTAGAGGCCTTACCTAGAGCTTATTTCTCAAACAAGACACTTTCTTGATATACTTATGATAACTCCCACCGTTCAGAACCAGCATGATCAATGATGTGATGGGAGTTGTAGTCTAGTACATCTGGAAGGTGACAGTTTTGGGAAGTTTGGACAAATATAAAATGTGTGTGGGAGGGATCTAGCTAGCACAGCACAGCATAGGGATTTATTCATGTTGCTGTATATTCCTCCCATGTTCCATGACCTTCCAATCCCAGAATTTGATTTTTCCAATGGAGAATAAAGCAGTGCTTTAAGACAACATTTCCCATTAGGTTTGATATGACAAGGTAGCAGAAGGTAGTGTTTTTACAGACACCCCCTTCCTTATAACTGGAAGAGAGAGATTAAGCTATGGCAAATCTCTGTGCATGCCTAGAATTTGCATGAACAGCTTCTGCAATACACTCTGAAATTTGGACAGAACAAAATACTATCATCCTACTCTTTGCTAAATCTCCGAGGACCAGAACTGGGCAGAAGAGTTTTGCTTTTTGATACTACCTCTGAACTTGGAGGTCCCACCTGGCTGTTGTGACTATCGATCATTAATACCCATATCAGCAATTAATATCCCTATATCCCAATATCCCCCATGATACTCTGAAGGAGGGATTCTCCATTAATTTCAATTCCTCATTTTCCCAATATTCAATTTGAATTGTTCCAATATTTGAGAACTTTTCCAATCTTATATTTTGTCCCTCCTGAACTTTGAAGGTGTTTTTTTTAAGTCTCCATGAAAATGTGCATGAATTTCAGGGTGCCCAGAACTGTTTGAAGATGAGCATGGCTGAGGGTCTCAACATTGGCATGCAGGTTTATTAATTTTACCTACTTGTCTTTATCTTTAAAGATGACGACTCTTAGAAACCGAATGTATAGTTTATCTTATTTTATAAAAGAGTTTTATATGTTAATGTGTTAATACATTAATATAAAAGGGAAGATAAGATTTAAGGAAGTAACAGAAGAAAGGAGAAAGATAAACAATAAAGATTATGAACAATATTTATAACATGAACTCCAGACTAGGAAGAATTAAGCCACACTGCCAAATCACTTCTCATCTCATTTGGTGGAATATTAATCTGAATTAGAGAGGAAGGTAATGACTTACCCTTTTTAGCTGATCACTCAATGTGTGGAATGCTCAATATTTGTGTTTTTTTTTTGTCTTAGTTTATTTGTAATTACTTTAACATGTTTGTTTATTATGTTCTGTATATATGTCCTATAAGTGTGGATATTTAATTCATTTATGTTGTTGTTCTCCTTTGTTATGAACTTGTTATGAATTTTATGTTAATAATAAATGTATTCTTTTCTTTCTTTTTAAGAAACAGATTGTATGCACAGAAGCACCTTTCATGTGTTCAATGTAGTTTTCTCCCAAGAAAGTGTGCATAGGCTAGAAAGCCTTTGATATTCTTGGAAAGGCTCAATGATAATTGCTGCCTTCCTATTTCTTAGGGCTGTACGGCAAAAATACTCCTCACAGAATTTGAGGAGAATATGATTTGTCTAAATGGGATCCTGCATCAATCCACCATATTTAGAAGGATGGAGGGCAAAAATGGCAAAAACTATGTGGGAGACGGCTTTTCCTATATTTTTTTTAAAATGAAGGAAATGCACATTCCTGCTGTTTGGGACAATTGATTCGCTCTGCTGCACATTGCTGATAAGAACAGAAGTGGGAAGCTGATTGGTCAGACATGTGCAGGGGGAGGAGCTTCCTGGCAAGGCAAGCACCCAGAACCACCATGTTGGATTTTCACCATAGCTATTGTGTGCTGAGGTGACAAAACAGCCTTTGTTTCTATTTATTTTAGCAGAAGACAGCACTTCCACACCTTGGAATTGCTTTTTTAAAAACTATTTGGTGGCAGCAACTGGTGACAATAAAAACATGAGTAATTAACTTGCACCCACTATCTTGATTTGCAGGCATGCCCATTTGAAAATCAAACACATATGACTTTGCATGCCTGCAATCTTGAAAAAAATGTGGAGACCAATAAAAGCTGTTGCAAATTGGTCAATCCATATTTTATACCCTCGTATAGATGAGCCCTTGGTGTTTTACCATTTAGTACACTTCTGATAATGTCTGAGGAGTTATAGGACACTTGGTGGTCCAGTTTTATAAGACACTTGGTGGTCCAGTTTTGCTTGATCCATTGATGAGGACTCAGTCCCCCTTGCTCCTCTGCTCTGGGGTCCATCATGCATTTGTCTGCCTATTTCTAGTAATAGGTGCCATTTTGCCTGATGAACACAAGTTAGAAAAATTGCTTCCTAAAAAGCACGCACACACCCTCAAATGCTATTTTATCAACGTAGGCTGGAATTCACTAAGACACTTACAAATGTAAAATCACCTTAGGTATTCAGCTACATAGTGTCTCCAGCCCAGCCTCCCTCCCCCTGCTGCTACAATCCTTAATTACTGCACAGTAGCTGCTGCAAACAACATGGATCTGTTCTCTTGTTGATTGGTAAACAGCTGACTAGTGTTCCCACCCCCTCCCATGAGTGATCTATGGTGCAACAGCTAGAAATACGATCCTTGTTGCGATTCCCCCTCATACTGGAGATCACCCCCATGAGGAATGTAGGAATAGCAATCAGCTGCTTCCTGATCAGTAAGGGAAGTGCTGCCTAATAAGTGTGGCTTGAAGAACTTTTGCAGTCCTTACATAGTACCTAAACTAGTGAACACGGAACTAGGGACTAGGAATCATGAATATGAAGCAGTCCCAAATGCATAATTCTAGATCACACATTCATAACTGCCTTAGTGAATTCTAGCCATATACATTTGGTGTGTACTTTTTCTAATACATGCTTTTCAGTATGCATGCTTTTGACTGGAGAAGTCCTATGCAAAGCTAAATGAAGTGCAAATACCGAAGGATAACTAAAAGTGCATCTGCATTGTAGAAATAGTGCAGTTTCACACCACTTTAACTGCCATGGTTCCATCCTACAGAATCCTGGAATTTGTAGTTTTGTGAGGAACTAGCAGTCTTTGACATAGAAGGCTAAAGACCTGGTAAAACTACAAATCCCAGGATTCCATAGGATGGAATCAAACTGCAATATTTCTGCAGTATTGACATACCCTGAGTTTTTAATCACATATTGGTTGAGAGCTGCCAAGTTATCCACGTTTGTATTAAAATGTAAACCAAACAATTTTCTCCCCAATCTCTGCTGTGAAGAAGTCCCTCCATAATTTGTTAAATTGGTGCAGATTGACTATCTAACCAACTTCTTACACTGAGAGTCTGTGATGCAAAAGAAACAAAAGAAAAAAAACCCAGGAAATGGAAAAGTGTAGTAAATTTTATTCAAGCTGCCTGGAGCTTTGGCAACAACTGTTTAACTCAAGTGTTGGGAAGTAGGGAGAAAAGATTGCATTAAATATGGTAAAAACAAAACAAATACAAAAAGCTTGTTCTTGTTGAAGATTCAAGACGGTGCCTCCAGGGTTTCTAAGAAATCCATTTGTGAATATTGCCTTTAATAAGTCCATGATATAAACTTAAGAATATGGGGTAGGAAGGAAAAAGGAACTAATTTTAATTGTTGCTTTTATATAACAAAGGAGGAAACAAGGCCAAAAGGGAAATTCACCGCAGGGATGACTTATCAGCACAATGTGGGATATGCAAATAATAGTGAGTCTTAGGCATCACCTTAATTTCAGGTTCCTGCTACCTGCCATCATTGCCTGCAGCAGGGCTTTATCTAAATGCACAGAACAGCTGAGCTTGGAACAGAGGGTGAGAGCAAAGAAATACCATGAGGGACAGCCACAGTAATGTGTTTACAGGTTCTGTAAAGCTGTATCTTTCCCATGCAGCTGTTTCAATTCTGATAGCCTTTGCTGAGCACAGTGCCTTTGAGAGCACACCCTGCCTATGATGTCTGCCACAGCCAAGTTTTTTTTATTGCACTGCATGATCGAAGCAAAGGGAAAAAAATGCTATACCAGGAGTACAACTAGTTCTGCCAATTCCACTGGCCACCCTCTACAGAACTGAAATATTAGTGGCACATCAGTCACTTCCACTGGAGGGTCATCATTTCAAGTGCCAGTTAATTGCAGCAATTGCAATTTGCAGGTTACCTCCTGCAGAAATGTGAGGCTTATCATACTTGGCCCTCACAATGTTCCCACAGCCATACTGGAGGCATATATCATTTGGGACTGGTATTTTAGCAGACCGGTGGATCTAAATCCAGATCTTAGGAGATTTTCAGACCACGTTTTAGAGTGCCTAGGGCGGGAGGAGCTTTCGGGAGAGGGACGGCGATCTTGCGCAGCAGGGGGGCGTTTTCGGACGCCGTTGTCCCTCTCCCGAAACCATCCGTGTCACTTCCGTGAAGCTTTGGAAGCCTCAGCGCCATATTTTAATCACGGGCAACCTCCGTGATTAAAATATGGCTCTGCGGCTTCCGAAGCTTCCCGGAAGTGACACGGATGGTTTCAGGAGAGGGACAACGGCGTCCAAAAACGCCCCCCTGCTGCGCAAGATCGCCGTCCCTCTCCCGAAAGCTCCTCCCGCCCTAGGCACTCTAAAACACAGTCTGAAAATCTCCTTAGTCCCAACTAGTGTAATCCCACTGACAATGGGAATTTATTGGGGATGCAGCATCTTTTATGTCAGAGGGTCCCGTGTCCATGTGAGTTCCTTGTCTTCTTATCAGAAGGACTTGGTATCATCCCTTTTTGGTTGATTCTTCCACTAGGACCAACTTTGATTATAAATATCTCAGAACTGAACAGGCTGGTTGGGGCTAATGAGCACTGGAGTTCAACAACATCTGGAAGAGTCCAAACAGTAAGCAGATGCAGTCAGAGGGCCCATCTAGATGGTGAAAATACCCCTTATGGAATTTGCTGGGAATTCTATCAGTCTAAACAGGATCCAGCAGCAATCCACACTATTCGTAACAGGGAGCCCAAAATTGCAAAAACAATGGGATTGTTTGCAGATTTCCCCATACTTTTTCACAAACCACAAGGTGGCTGTGCATTTTTGTTCAATAAAAAACTCATAGGGATGCACAAAGCTGATTGACCAGGCAAGAGTGGGGGTGGGGCTTGCTAGGAGCGCAAGCGCCCACTGCTGCCATGTTGGATTTTCACCTTCGCAATTGGTTGCTAAGGCAATAAAAAGGATCAATATTCTCTGTTTTGCTTTCCTATACAATTGGAGAATCACTCTATCACACTAGAGAACCTTGGGATGACTTTAAAAAAAAACACCTGGCAATTATGAAGAAGTAACGTGAGTAAATCACTCACAGCCACCATCAGGAATGTGAAGCCTATGGGGGCTTCTGAGGCCAAAAATACCATTTGGACATGTCGCTGCAGCTGCAAGATGCCAATACTATGAGGTATTTGGGATTTTTTTGTCCCTCGTGTGGATGGGTCCAGAGTTTTTATATTTACATCTTTGGTGTCCCTGATGGCTGTTGATATCTGGAAAGGATTAAAGGGATGGCTCCTTTGTTCTTCAGCTCCATCCGGGGGGGGGGGGACTTAAAAGTGAACCATCCAAGTCTAGTTCAGTGGTCTGGATTTGTCCAGTAAAATAAAATGGGTTTCACATAGTGCCAGAAGCTCCCAGTTCCTGTAGCAAATGAGAGACCCATCCATTTTATCCTCCCCAGTGCCACTGACTGATTATCACTGCTGAGCTACTGTGTACCAGGGCAGTGAGGAAGAAGGATTCAACCAGGTGAGGGGAATCAAAGCATCCTCCGTATGTTTCAATGACCAGTGTTTTTCACCATTGTCTATGCTGTCTAGGGCTGCTGAGAGTTGTAGTCCAGCAACATCCGGAGGATTAAACAGAGGGCTTCCTCAGTATGAAGGAAGCACTTGATTCAGGTTTCTGTTATAAATGTTAATGTTCTTTCTACTACATCTTCTTCAGTGGCACATGAGGAAAGGATTGGAAGGAAGCACATTTATCCATCCAGCTCACAAGGATTCTTCTTTATTAATGGTTCCCATGTGATGTGGAAACAGCAACAGAGAAAGGACTCCCACACAGCAAAAGTAATGAATGGATACTTTATGATGGGAAATGAGTTTTTTTCAGAGAATTTTCTACAAGCCTACACTAAAGATGGGAAGAATATTCAATAATATCCCCCCCCCAAAAAAAAGGTAGAAGAATACGAGAAACCCTGATGAGGAGAATCCTGGAGTGAGGAGAATCTTCAGGACTTATTCTGCATAAAATTTGCACATTACTCTTTTTTTTTTAAGACAACATTTTATGTGCAGGAAACACCATGCTGTTTTCTGTCCAAAAATCTACATGCAACTTTTGCACAGAATAAAATCTGAATAGCAAATAGTCTTTAAAATCTGCATAGGACAAATAACGAAGTATGATCTGAAGTGGTGAGATACAAAATCAGTTCTGAAATGAACATATTTATGCCAAGGTAGTTAGTGGAAGACAAGAAATGCCCAATATTTTTTAATGTGCTATTTATTTCAAAAGTTGTCTAAGGGATTGCCAGATGCGGCAAAAACCATGTCAGAAGATCACTAGAACAGGAAGGGGTGACCTTACCAGACAATGCCGTCCTCCAGTATCCCAGGGGCATAGCACAGGCATCAGTAAGGCATCCCTTTTGATAACTGGCTTCTCCCCATCAATTAATAAAGGGAAGCTTCATCCATGGCAGCACTACACCCCTGGAATGGCTGAAGGATGCAATGTCTAAGGTCTCCCTTTCTGTTCTTTTAGCGATCTTCTGACGTGGTTGGGAATGCAATTTTTGGCGCATTCCCCCATGTCTGATAATCTCCTAAATTTGACAAAGATGTACTATACATTTTGCTAAGAAACATTTTAATTGGTTCTATACTGTTCAGGAATCATTGGTTTTCTGCATTGTTCCTTCTTCTACATTTGCCTTGGCCTCATTTGCTCCCATACACCATTTAATCCAACCAGTTTTGGTTAGCCATGTGCTTTTGCTAACACCCATTGGTGTCATCTTCACATTGTGAGTGAATGGATAGCAAATGAGCCTGAAAACAGTACTGGCAAAGAAGGAGGATAGTGGCCAAGAGAAATGAAAAAAAATGGAAACATATTCTCAGTGAGCACTGATAATTTTAAAAATGATACTTGCTTTTGACAAAAAGAAAAAAGAAAAACCAATGTGAATGGAGCTAAGTAATTTCTATTCGCTGGGGAGAGATTGTAGCTATGCAGTTTAAATTACGCAGAATATAGTGTGCAAGCAGAAGGTCTTGAGTTCAATCTCTGGCATTTTCAGTTAAAATGAACAAGTAGAGTGTGATGTCAAAGATCTTTTCCTTACCTGAGACATCAGAGAGCTACCACAAGCCACAACTGGCAGAACACAAATAATCTAAACAGGTATAAGGCAATATCTTGTGGTCCTTAAAAGAAGGCTTACAGGCCAATTGAATATCTAACCTCTTCAAATTCCCTGAGCATCCCACTGCAGTATAGAAAAACAAAAACAACCCCAGAATCGAAAGCACACACAACACATTTCATTGCATTCATCACCATAAGTTGCTGAGTTCTTTTTGTTGCAACTCCACATAAGTTATTTCCATCACCCTCACAAAGTCTTACTCTGCTGCCTCATCAAGTGTGGACATATCCTTGGCCTCTCAATGAGTGTGTCTTACAACAGAGATAGGGAAAGTGCAGCCCATGAGCTGTGTGCATCTCCCAAACCACAAATATACAGCCCCCAAGCTCAAGTAACCAGCAAATGTGACAGTTTGGATTATCCATCTCCTAGAACCACCCAACTCCCTGATTTTTTTTAAAAAAAAAATGCCACAGAATGGCATGACATCACTTCCTCTGTGTCTGAATGTGAAGGTGTGGCTCATCACTGCATGGGGATGGTGAAAATTGCTCCCTCCCCTGTGCCTTACAAGACTTCAGGAATAGACCTAATGGTGGATTTTGCAAAATGGTGGATTTTGCCTCCACTGACAGAGGACTAGCTTAAATGAATACAGTAGGACCCCTGTATACAGAGGGGATTGGTTATGGGAGGGGGTGTGAATACCAAAAACTGTGGATAATAGCAAACACCATTGGAAATAATGGGACTTCTGGTTTAAAATACCAGGAAAAGGTGTGCTGTTTTGTGTCCCATGAATAATTGAATCAGTAGATACGGGGTCCTACTGAACAGAGAAGCTCACCACTAGAAAGTTGGCCAACAAGTGACAAAGTGGCCACAGCAACTATTAATGGAATGACAGTGTAAAATTTTTTTAATCTGCATCAGTAATGGGACTGCTACCTGCCCAGACACCCCCCTTCCTTCCAATAATTCACCAATTGGCTATATTTCATAGTTTGGCTTACTTATTGGCATTCCATATGGTTGGTATAGACCAGGGGTTCCCAATTGCAAGGACTCAAGGTTGGCTCCAAAAAACCTAAGGAAGAAAACCCAAATTCCTAAAATACACACCCAGATAGTAATTATGTGGAAACACCCCCCCCCCCGCTTGGACTGGTAGGGTAGAAAAGGTGCTAATTCTCCTTGACACACCTAGAAGTGAATCATTCACTAATTCAATCAAGTGGCCGGACACTCTTTGCTCTGCAAAACCAGTTTTCCTTCCCACCTCTCCTAGAACAATAGAAGGTTACCTGGCACCCATCAATCTTAACGTTTCAGCCATTAGCGATTGTTAACATTAGCCAGAGTTTCGATTGTCTAACTGTAGGAAACTCCATCTAACATTGTAGTCCACTCATAATGCCCCTTCAGGGAGAATATAGAGTATAAATATCACCCCAAAACACAGTCAAAGTGTTCACAGCTTCCTGCATCCCATCACTCGGTCCGTCCGCTGTGCAACCCTCACATTCTATCTGAGTATCTTCTGCTACATGAATCTCTGCTTGTTGTATAGCTATAATATAGTCCATTATCCCAAACTCTGTTGCTCTATCTCAACACTTCCTACTTTATTTGATATCCTTTTGTGATTGCTTGAAGCCTGGGTGTTGGTGTGAATGCTTCTGAATTATTTTTCAATACAAAACATTTTTATTTTATTTCCTGGCTGCGAGTCACATCAGTTAGTCCCTGTATACATAGGCCAAAAGGTCCCATAGTTACCCAGCCTCTAGTTGCCATATTGAGCTAATTAAAATTCCCCATATTAATACCTGATGTGAGTGGGGTTCCCACAAACCCCCAGTAATTCGGGTAAAGGACTACCTACACAGATGAAATCACAGGTGCTACTTCGTAACCCTTTAGCCATTTTGTACCTTATATTCTTTTAGACATTGTGTTTTAACATATATTATAAGCTGTCTTGAACCACACTTTGGGAGTAAAGTGGGATTGAAATCAAATCAAATCATTAGCAAAGACCTCTTCCAGATATTAAGATATTCAGGCTATTTTCATCATCATTTATTATATGGATCTCTGCCACAGAATTTTTTACTTTTACCCCTAATTCCATTATGTTCCCTTTCTGCAATATTTTGTCAGTTTTCAAAACAATCCTTTGAAACTGTGCATTTAAATAGCTGTTAATGATTATTTCAGCATGTCAAGAAATATGTTACAATAAGCAGAGAAATGCAAAATCCAGTGGATAGTTCAATTTCAGTCCACACATTAGACTGAGTATTATGGACCAGGGCATTTTATACAAGAATTTGAAGGCATTGGTTTCTTAAATCACCCCTAAATTGCTGTGTCTTTATTTAGTTACTTTTTTAAAAAAAAATCAAACAACAAAAAGCCAAAAAGACCTAAGATTGAAAACCAGCTTTCCTAAATAAAAAAAAAATGGGTTTGATCCAGCCTAATTTAGCCACAATTCAGCCCCAAGATTAATTAAAGTTACAGTGAGGGTATGAATAGGAAATCCTTTTGCAATACAGTATGACCCCCGTATCCACAGTAGTGGTACCTGTGGTTTGACTTACTGGTGTCTGAAAAAAATAATCTCTCTAGGCATCTTCTAGGTCCTCCAGCACAATTCTACGGTATACTTCTACCAGAAGCTGACCATAGAGTCACACTGGAGGACCTACAACATGCCAAGAGGTGTGTTCTTTCTAGGAAAATCCAGCATGATTTTATTCTATGCTAGGGATGGAAGTTGTTCATTTTAATAGGGTTTGTGATTATCTGTAGTTTCCAGTATCCACAGTAAGTCAGGGAACAGGGGTCATACTGTACCTGGGCATAGCTGAACAGAAAACAACAAGAGGGAAAAGATTATGAAATACCATGACCTACAAATGGATATTCAGTGCCTCTGAAAAAAAAGAAAAGCTGTGGTTCCAGTTTGACAGGAGTTATGGAGCTGTTCTAAACAGCTGAATGGTCTTGATATAGCTAGGATCAAATTGTCACAATTACAACAGTGGCCCTTTTTGGAACATGCCTCATTACCTGACAACACTTCACAGATTCCAGGAGACTTAGATAGCATCTGAATTATTGATGGTGCAAAACTCTGATCAGTAACATCAGGTAGGCTGTGAAACCAAGAATAATTGATGGCTGGCATTCACTATTACAGTTATGGATGTGTAACCCAGAATTACACTTCTGTAACTGCTCCATAATTATGATCCCTACATACTCACAATCATGTCACTGTCCTCCCAAACCTACTTTACCAGGCAGCAGCTGCTCTGAGAAAACATCTGTTCTTCTGGTGATCCTGCCAGCCAGCAAGGTTGTGACAGCCAGAAACAGAACTCACATCACAAGTCCTTGTCACAGTGTCACTAGCTGGTGAAAGAAGGTGGAAACACCATCTACCCATGCCCTGATCACCAGGGGCTCGATTACATGATACCATTTGTTTCACAAGTTTGTACTATAGCACAATTTTGATATTGTGCCACATAGTTTACACGGTATTTATTCCCGCATCTGTATATCCTGCGAAGATAGTTTACACTTGAATATATACCGAGTTCTGATATATAGCGCCACAGATCATGCCACTACTTTCTAGTTCCCACTGCCAATTGTTGCGCAAAGGTCATTCTGTCAATCAAGAACACATGACCGCATGTCACTATGTACTTCCTTTTTGGTTTCCTGCCACTTGGATTCCTATTGGACAATTTTTTTTCTTTGTGTTAATCTCCTATGACTGAACATCCCCTCTTTGTTTGATCAACTTCCACCTGGCTGTACAATGGAGGTAGATGCGATTGAGTCAGTTTTTACCATGACTTCTTGCTTATTCTTATTTAATCTCATACTATGAGAGCTATAGAGGTGAATAATAGATTATACCACTTCAGAAAGTCCAGGTGGATTAGCAATGGGGCGAAATTAATTTATGGAACAAGCACAGGGGATTGGAGAAGACGAAAACACATTGCTGCAACAAATAACATGCTTGCTACATCTCTAATTGTTCCTTCTATGCATCCAGATATGTTGAACAGGTCGCGAAGGAACAGAATTTTTTGGAAGTATCCAAAATCAAGGGAATAGTGGGAAAAAATCATTATGGTTGTGTGGTCTGATCAATGTTGGTTCTCCAACTTTAGAATGGACAGAGCGCTATTCCTGCAATTGGTTGAACTACTGGTCCCCATATACAAAAGCCTGATACTAATATGAGGAAAGCTATTTCCCCTGAGAAGCATGTTGCAATTGCTATCTGGCTCCTTGGACATCGTTGTTCATTTGTTACCATCAATCATCTTTTCAGAGTTGGGATAGCTACAGTGTCAAAAATTCTAGAGGAAGTCATGTTAGCCATGGAGCATTTTTACCTATCCAAAGCAGTGTACCCAGAAGATCCGAAAGAGGTTGGTGTTTATGAAACTGAATTTATGAAAATGAACAATAACAGCTTATGATAATAAATGTGATAGCGCACTTTGAAGGGAATTCAATTTAGCACTTTCTTTATATAAAAAAAGAATTTTCACAGATATATGCATGCTTCGGGAATGAATAATGTGTGTGCAGTGCGTAGGGGTTGTATTAACATCGCAATATAATATTTTCCTCCTAGAACACCTCGTCCAGCAGGAGGGGTGTCCTAGAAGGATTAGGCACTCCTCCAATAGGATGAACTGCCTGTGCCATGCTGGCTTCAATCGATCGGCACAGCAGTGCCGGTTGAAATTCAAGATATTAAAGGCCACGTTCTTTGAGGCCAGGGAGGCCTACAATGGCAGCCCACCTCCATGGCACCGGCCCCCATTTTACCCACAGATGCACAATATGTAGGTGACTGGGGGGTGCCCACACTGGAGGGATCGCAGGTTGGCAGGTAAGTTATAAACAAGACCAGCCACAGCTCTATTTAAAAAAAAAAAAAAAGAGGTGGATTTTTAACATTTCCTTTACATGTCTTTAAAGGGATGCATGGATGTGCACGCAGGGTGGCACAGGTGGCAGACTCATTTTCGGACGAGTCTGTCCCTAGCCCCCAAGGTGGAGATGGAGGTGGAGCAGGGCAGGAAGACCCACAGGCACCACCGCCACCAGCACAAGGTACCACGTTGTTATTCTGATGTAAAGCTGTTTGCTGTGTGGTGAGCCCCATTGTCCCTGTACATGTTGTACTTAAAAGAAAAAAAGAAAACACTGGAAAGCTCATGTGTGAAACTTCCACTCATTTTCTATTCTGCTCAAATAAAGTTTGTCAGAAGTTACGCTGTTGAGTTTGGATAAATCTTATCCTATAGTAAAGCACTTTTTCATTAATAATGAGGGTGGTACTGTAGATTGAAAGGCACTATATTGGAGTGATGCTACCTTCCACCATGATCCAAGGTTATATCTATGCAAACTGATGTAATAGGACATAAGCAATGTATCCTGTTACATGAAAATGCACACCTATTAAAAGATAATCATGCAAACATAGCAATGCAGTCCAAACATTGAAACTATTGCCTTTGCCTGTGTAAACTGAGTCACACTATCTCAGCCTATATCGGTGTGCAAATAGTTAAATACCCCTGAATGTAAAATCTTCCATTTGTCTTTTTCACAGAACAAGCACCGGCTGTGCAGCACCCTTTCCACTTCCTGCAGGGTGAGAAGGGGCAAATGCTGATACCAGCTATAACTGATGCAGTTGGTATGTATATAATCAAATATTATAATGTTCAGCGTGAATGTGTTCAATGAATATGTCTGTTAGCTTGCACAAGTAGCATGTATAACAAATGCTGGCATGTTTATAAAAATCATTGGCCATGCATAGAGGTACTTACTTATATATGTTACCAATACCTACATGACTACATAAATATATGCTATGGATTACCTTGGTAAAGGTACCCAAAAAATGCAAACTGTGTGTATTAAAATGTTATAACGCAGTAGGACTATGTGTAGATACGTACTATAAGACATGCATAAACACTAATGTGTACCTATTTTCTTATCCCCTTTACAGCAAACCGTCTGGAGCCTAGGTTCGCTGCCATAGAGGAGCAGCTCCTCAATGCTGGGCTTTAACTTTATATATATATATATATATATATATTTTAAACTGTGTATTTAATGGTGAATTAACCAATTTATTTTTGAAATGTTAATGTAAATAAGTTTGAATACCTTGTATATATTGTAAATATCAACTTTAAAAGAAAAATAACCAAAGAAAATATTTTTATTACTTCAGCTAACCGTGTTGTGTATTATGTGACCACTATAGATTATTTCCATAATTGAAATGGGCAATTAAACAGTAGCAGAAAGGGACATAGGGTCATAAGACTCAAGTACCTTTAAAATATTTATCAAAAAACCACTTGACAGTCTACATTGGTAATCATATGTTTATGTATTACAGGTAAGGGTACTTTTAGAAAGTGTTGAGTTATGTAACCAAAGTAGTGCTGTGGGTGCAAAATATGATCTACCTGCAGCATCAATGTGTTATATATGTGGACAGCATCTTTAAGCATGCCTTTCGAAATTAGGGCAAGGGTTTTTCAATTAAAGACTCATGACCTCTGGTTTCTTTACCTTTCTTACAGGCTTTGACTTTATCAGTGGCACAGTGGCATTGCAGCCGTGGCCAACCACAGCTGCACTACCACTGGGTATAGCACTCTGGCTTTCAGAACTGGGTACTAAGTCAGGCTGTGACACAGTCTGTTTTCTAACAACCCTGCACACAGCTGGCAGCCTTGATGCCATTGCTGCTAAATGTTGGACCATTTCTGACAGCAATGTGGTTTGCTTCTCCAGGTTTCTTTCCAAAAATTTACTGGTGCGCTCATGCAGCAAATCTTCAGCTTTATGCCATTCCTCGGTGGCTCTCTCTATTCTTTCTAATCTGGCTTCTTCTCTCTGCGATAAGCAATCCATGTTGGGGAGCATGCAATCCATCAGCCTGGAGGAATGGAGCATTAATTGTGTCTGGTCAGACGGTTTTCTCTCTTTCCTTTTCTTATTTAGAGCAATTCTTTCCCCAGGTGTAAGAGAAGTCAGGGGGTTAGATGGAGAAGTGACTGCAAGGGTAGAGAAGGAAAAAAAGTTTAGTAAGCAGATATTGCAAGGCCAAGTCACTTTTTCAATCTGTGGTCAGTGCACACCACTTTGGAGTAATTACAATGGCACACTTACCACCATGTATGCTGTGCTGCTGGCTGCTCCAAGCAATCTCAAACTCTGTGGACCTCCTTTCTGCAGCCGTATCAGTTTCTGGATCCTGGCTGTCCAGGAATGAAGATGTGGTAGGCATAGAAGCCCATGGTATTTCTTCCAGAGTCAAAGTAACTACTCCACCAGGCTTTGTATCAGCAGGGGTTTGTGATTCTGGTAAAAGACATGATTTTTTAAAAAATTAAAACTAATCAAATATGAAACAAATCATATTGTGGTGTGTAAAAACACCTTTTAAACCTTAATTTATGAAGGATGGTTACTTTTTTTCAATACTATACTGAATTCCTGCTGAACTGCTTCAGAAACATCCTTTGGAAGTTTCCATTGTGCACATACAACCTCACATCTACATTACAACAGATGTTTGTCTACTGTTAATCCTCTCACACACAGGTAAAGAGAACCTAAAGGTGTAGCAACTGTCCCCTTTGGAAATTTAAATTAGCCAGAACCCGGTATTTCTTGTTTACTTGCAGTGCCCAAAAAAATAGCAGACAAAACACCCATATTTTGAAAAATGTTATAATAAAATACTCCTGTAAACAACAGATACTGTAAGATATTTTTCAGTAGAGATGGTCCACCCTTGAGGGGTTGCATTTATTTAAAAAATCAACAGAAACAATGCCTCACACTTCAGAAATGGGTGCAAGCAGTATTCATTAGGAGGGGGGAGGAAGTATCTGTGATGGCCCCTTTATTGTCCTGTTGTAAAGGAGATGCTTCAAGGAAGGGATGGAGACCATTTGGTGATTGCTAATGAGCACATCACCACTTTGAATTTTACATATATGGTCATGGTTTGCCCTATATTTCCAATGACCCCCAAGTTCTAAGTGTGTGTAAAGTATATATTAAATTTCATGACTCACAGATAAAGTTTCAAGAAATGTACGCTACTAATTAAATTTTACATAGGTGAAACAGCTGGTTTTATAAAGAACAAACCTAAGATTTTTGAATAAACAAGACTAATCAACAGTTGAAGTAAGAGAAAACCCTACAGCCTCTGGAAAGTAAAAGTCGCAAAACAGACCCATTGTCTTAGCGTCGGACACTGTGCCTAATTTTTTTAATTGAAAGCATTTTCTTATAGTCAGATTGCAAGTTTAAAATCCTGAAATCCCAACATGATAATTTTTTACATGTTTATAATAACACATTAAGGTCCAAAAATAGAAATAAGGAGTATCTGCATAAAGAAAAAAACCTTTTTAACCGCTCTGTAAAATTAGCGACTTTGCACTCTTGCTATCATAGTATTATTTAAATTTAAGTGTGCATAATTACAAGATCCTTACTGTAAGATCGGAGGAAACTTTTCAAATAAACTATTAAACTAAGGATAAATGAACACAAAAATAAAACTTCTTACCTTCAACTTCATCAAATAAAGGGGGAGAGTTCTCATCAGCATCCCTCGCTGTGCCGCCGGAGCTGCCGGAGCTGCTGATCTGGGATCGCTCTATGAAATACTATCTATGATCTGCAGAGGAGTTATGAGAAACTCGATTGGGGTTCAAACTGCAATCCCCAGAGAATATTGCATGCAATTCAGCAAAAAAGGTCATAGTAGCCACATCATTACCGCTCACCAAATTGTGGTCTTTCACCTGTCTATATTTCACCGTCAAAGTTTTACTTTTCGATCTACATTCCTCTGCCGTCTGGTCATGGCGTCTCTTACACATCTCCTCGGCTATTTTTACAAATATGTCTATGTTCCAATGGCTACTGAGGAGCTGCTCCTGCACCTTCTGCTTGCCCCACAATTCAATTAAATCAAGAGTTTTGGCATGTCCCCAAGCTATGCCACAGCCACCCTTTTTTGGTCTGACTGTGGGTGTTGACACCATTGCTTTCTGTACCAAGAAAACAAAAGCACCCCTGAGGAAAAGCACAATAATAATAATAATAATAATAATAAATAAAATTATTTATACCCCGCCCCTCTGCTAAAAACAATCGGGGCGGCTTCCAACAATTAAAACATTATAATAAAGACTAAAAACACCACCCACCCCCATAAAAAGACATTAAACACTATAAAATTAAAACCTTCTAACTAAAAACACATTAAAACAAATATATACATAATTTTAAAAAGCCAGGAGACTGAGCTCCTGAGGCCGGGATCTAATCAGGAAAGGCCTGCCGAAAGAGATCCGTCTTTAGTGCTTTTTTAAAGCTACTCAAGCTTGTCAACTGACGGATCTCATTCGGCAGGCCATTCAACAAATTGGGGGGCGATTACCAAAAAGGCCCTCTGGAAGGTTGCAGACAGCCTAGATTTTTGTGGCTGAAGCAGATTCCTCCCAGAGGAATGGAGTGCACGGGGAGGGTTGTATGGGAGGAGGCAGTTCTGGAGATAAGTTGGACCCAAGCCATTTAGGGCTTTAAAGGTAATAACCAACACCTTATACTGGGTCCAGAAACTGATAGGCAGCCAGTGGAGAGATTTTAATACTGGAATGATATGATCTCTCCAAGATGTTCCTGAGACCACTCTGGCTGCCATATTTTGTACCAACTGAAGTTTCCGGACCAAGCACGAGGGTAGCCCCATGTAGAGCACATTGCAGAAATCTAGACGAGAGGTTACCAGCATGTGCACCATAGTCTTGAGGTCCCTTACTTCCAGGAAAGGGTGCAGCTGGCGTATCAGCCGAAGCTGATAACAAGTGCTCCTGACCGTCGCATTCACTTGACTCGTCATCTGAAGCGATGAATCAAGGAGCACCCCCAGACTGTGAACACATGCCTTAACGGAGAGCGTGACACCATCCAGGTCTGGCGGTTGCAACCCAACTCCTGGTTTCGGGCCCGCTACCTTGAGCACCTCCGTTTTGTCTGGATTTAATCTCAATCTGTTTTTCCTCATCCAGCCAGTTACTGCTTTAAGACAGTCATTAAGAGGAGAGATGCCACTGGAATTCGAGGCCGATGATCGGGACAAGGAGAAATAGATCTGGGTGTCATCAACGTACTGATAACACCCAGCCCCATAACTCTGAATAATCTCACCCAGCGGCTTCATATAGATGTTAAACAGCATCGGGGACAGGATGGCGCCCTGCGGAACACCACAAGTAAGCTCCTTTCTGCTGGAGCAGCTGTCCCCAAGCCTCACCCTCTGGGACCTGCCCGAGAGGAAGGACCGGAACCACTGGACCACAGTGCCTCCTATTCCTAACCTTCTCAGGCGATCCAGGAGCATGCCATGATCTATCGTATCGAAAGCCGCTGAGAGGTCCAGAAGCACCAACAGGGACACATTACCCCTGTCGATGCTTAGACGCAGATCATCGGTCAAGGCAACCATGGCAGTCTCAACTCCAAATCCCGTCCTGAAGCCAGTTTGAAATGGGTCTAGATAATCAGTTTCATCCAAGACCACTTGGAGTTGAAGAACAACTGCCCTCTCGATCACTTTGCTCAAGAATGGTAACATAGAAACTGGACTATAGTTGTTCATGTCCAGGGGGTCTAGGGAAGGTTTTTTCAGGAGCGGCCTAACCGCTGCTTCCTTTAAACAGGATGGAACACATCCTTCCCTGAGGGATGCATTGATGATGTCCTTAAGGAACACCATCAAGGTACCACCCCGACGGCCAGCCATGAAGGGCAAGGATCAAGAGGGCAGGTCGTCTTCCTCACTCTACCAAGTAGCTTGTCCACGTCCTCGGTACTCACAGATTGAAACTGATTCAGTAAACTTACATCAACGGAGTTGCTGGACACCTCGTCAATTGTTTCTGTCGAAATGCTGGCATCTAAGTCGGCTCTTAACCGAGAGATTTTATCTGCAAAGTAGTTGTTAAATGCGTCACAGCAGGCCGTTGTTGGGTTAAGCAATGGGTTCTGCACAGGTATAACCTGCGGCATCTCCCCAACCACCCTAAAAAGCTCTGCTGGACGGGACTCTGCAGACACAATACGTGCAGAGGAGAAGGATCTCTGCACTGCACATATTGCCACTTGATAGGACTGAAGAAAATTCCTATGTCGAGTCCTGTTGAATAAGAGTCGAGTTTTCCGCCAGTTGCACTCTAGTCGTTGTCCAACCCACTTCATTTTCCTAAGCTCTGAAGTATACCATGGCTTACGGTTAGAAGTGGGTTGGAAAGGACGCTTGGGGAGATCGTGTCAATAGCCTTGGTAAGATCGGTGTTCCAAGTATTAACCAAAGCTTCGACAGGGTCACCGGCGTTACCAACCATTAAACCCTCCAAGGCTTTCTGGAATCCTATTGGTTCCATTAGCCTTCGGGGGTGGACCATTCTAATGGGTCCACCATCCCTGGTGGGGCAGGAAGAGACTCTTAGTTCAGTCTTGACCAGGAAATGATCTGTCCATGGCAATGCGGTGGTTTTAATAACCGCCGCCCACGGATATTCCTGTTCCGTACTAAAGACCGCATCGAGAGTATGACCCGCACAATGTGTGGGCCCAATGACCAATTGGGATAGGCCCATGTTTGTCATGGTTTCCATGAACTCCCAAGCCACACCAGTCAGATTTGTCAAGCTGGTCTCGAGTGGAATGTTAAAGTCGCCCAATAATAATAATAATAATAATAATAATAATAATAAATAATAATAATAATAATAAAATTTATTTATACCCCGCCCCTCTGTTAAAACAATCAGGGCGGCTTACAAAAATTAAAATACAATACAGATAAAATCCCCAAACACCCCCCACCCCACCCTCTCCCATAAAAAAATATTAAACTATTATAAATTAAAACCAACTGATCTAAAATCACAATTAAAAAAAATAAATACAATAAAATACTATAAATGGCCAGCGGACTATTTATATCGAGCCAGGATCCCCTGAGGCCGGGATCTAATTAGGAAAGGCCTGCCGAAAGATTTTACCACAATGAAACAGAAATGAGATTACCCATTGTATGAGGTGTATTTAGACATGCACACACTCTTAAAATATTTAGGTGCAGTAGTAGTAAAATATAGGTATAATATTTCCAGTTGAAATGAAACTATTGCACCACATTTTTTCTTAAAAAAAAAAAGGTTATGTAATTTGCTTCCCTACTCAAAAGAAAAGAGGATTCTTCTACATCATTTCCTCAGAGTAAGCATTTTAGGAATGGAACCCACTTCGCTCTCTCTCTCTCTTTGATCCATTACCACTGCAATGTCTTCTATTCTGGTGCTTTCAAGGTCTCAGTAGACAATTACAGTAAAAAGGCACCCCTACACATAGCAATTTTTCTTTCACAGCTTGAAGGCCATGTAGCTTGAAATAAGAAAGTTACAGTAACAAGCATTAAGGTTACAGGTGAACAAGGGAGGATAAAAAGCCTGGTAGTCTCTGTTTTCTCAGCCCCCTCTTTTATTTATATCTAGAAGGAGGTGGCTATTTTATTTAAAAGAAAACCAACCCCTCCTCAAATGTGTCTGTGATAAGTAGGAAAGAAGTGAATATGCACATTTTAAAAGAACATGTATTTGTTTGTTTCATGGCTGTGCTCCTTAGGCCCCATTCTGCAGAGATGACTCAGTCCTTGAGCCAACATATATCATATACATCATATATATAGGATCCAGTTCAGGTAACCTTGCATGCCGGACCATGTTGCATACCCAACAGATGGCTGGCACTGTCAGCCTTAACAGTGCCAGTCCTCCCTTGGGACTGAAAGACTGGATTCAGCTTCCTCTTCTCAAACAGTGGAAGAGCATTCCCAAAAGTCATATTGATAGCAGTGCTCACCTATTATACAGTAGTATACTATTGTACAGCTGTCCAATTAAAGTACATCTGTTAGATTAAACAAAGAGGTTTGGAGCTTCAGTGTTTGGAGGGTGGGGAGGAAGATCTATCTTGGATCTCAGACCAAGAGAAGCATTTCAGTACTTCTGTTTCTTGAAGCAGCAACAACAATCTCTTATATATGGTCTAGTACATATTAGATCTAAAACATCATTCTGATGAACAAGACCTTGACCACCAAAATCTGGGTAGGCATTAACCAAGGTCTGCCAAACTTTTCAAATTTACTAATGATAAACTTTGCTGTCAAGTGAGCTTCAGCCTATGATGACCCTATGAATGAGACCTCCAAACCCCCAGTCATTAACAGCTCTTTTCAGACCTGGGGCTTCTTTTACTGAATTAACCCAATTGTATCATGATCTTCCTTTTTTCCTTTTATGTGCCATTATTATCTGTTCCAATGAGCCATGCCATCTTATGATGCGTCCATAGTATGACAGTCTTGGGCCTTGTCTAAACAGACCAAATGAAACAGCCTCTACCCATTCCCAAACCCAGCAATCTGGATGATTCAGGGGTTTCGCCCCGTTTTTTCTAGTCCAAATCGTCCAGACAACATACAGGAAATTCCAAGAAGAATCTGGGGCAAATATCCCTTAAATTTGAATGGATGCGTGGTTTAAAAAAAAAAAAAACTTCTATGTTTGCTGCATTTTTTTCCTGAAGAAAACAGTGAGTTACATTGCCGTAATGAGGGGGTGTTTGCACATGCAGCCCACGCAGTGCCCTTTGCAGATACTTTCCAGCTGTGTCACATGCATCACATTTATCGAAGTTACTGCGAGGTGCTCAGCTATGTGATCATGGCTGGGAGCTTCATTCCTGGCTTCAGAAGATGCAACCAGTGAGGGGAGGAGAATACCGGTGCACATGTAGACCATGGGTATGAGGACACCCCTCCGTTGCCATAACAGAAAGACAGGTAATGGGGAGAGGGGGGAACCAAAGGCCTGAGGCTGTAATACATCAACCAGAATGTGGAGTGTTTTGGCTGGTGTAGACAAGCCCTCAGTTTAGTCTTTTTGGCTTCTAGTGACTGCTGAGGCTTGATTTGTCCTTTTGGCTGTTGATGATACTCTCCTCCAGCACCACATTTCAAATGAGTTGATTTTCTTCTTGTTAGCTTTCCTCACTCTCCAGCTTTCACAGCCATACATAGAAATCAGAAATTCTATGCACCCCCTTAATATATTGCAAAATCTTGAGCAGTATTTTAGTTATATTTGAAATTCATGCAATGGTCTGATATTTACTGCAAACCCTGCTTTCCCTTTCTTGGGGATTGTAATTTGTAGCAAGTGTCTATGAATACTGTCTATTAAATAATAAGACTGTGTTTCTACCTTTCAGACAAATCATGGAGAACTGATTATGAACTCTTGAGTGGTGACCTTGAACATGTCTGAACCTGCCTGACAAATATCAACACTCTAGTTTGTTCAGTTTGGTTTTTCAAAAAATCATCACTTGTGATGAAACCTGGATCTTCCAGTATGATCCTGAAACAAAATGACAGTCAATGCACTGGAAAACACCATCATCACCAAGAATGAAAAAAGCACATCAAAGCAAGTCCACATTCAAAGCCATGCTCATTGGGGGTTTTTTGACATCAAGGGTGTAATTTTGGCAGAATGGGTTCCAGAAGGCAGATCAGTGAACCCGCATTATTATAAGGAATTCTTGACAAAGCTGAAAGAGTCAGGGGGGGGAAAAGGCCAGAATTGTGGGGAAATGGTTTCATTCTTCATCATGTCAATGTGACTGCTCATTAAGCACTTTCCGTGAAGCAGTTTTTGGCCGATAAACACATTAATACACTTGAACATCCTCCATGTTCACCAGATTTGGCACCAGGTGACGTTTTTCTTTTCCCTAAAGTGAAATCAGTGCTTAAAGGAACACGTTTTGAGTCAATTGATACAGTATGAAGAAAACAGCAGTTGTATTGACATAGCTGACAGAAACTGATCTGCTCCATGCCTTTGACCTGTGGAAAACAAGACTGCATTGGTATATGAGTGTGAACAGGGGACAAGCATTGGAATTGTAATACATATAAAGACTGGTTATGCTATCAGTCTAGTTATTTAATGGACAGACCTTATATGTGTTCCATTTCTTGTTTTATGATTTCCAGCTTCTTCAATTCATGCTTCTCACATTCCATGTTCCTACTACATATGTTGCACAGCTTCAGACTTTCCTTTCACAATGAGAACGTCAGCTGCCGAATTTCCTTTCAGACTGAGCCCAGTTGTATCATTAAGCACAGCATTACTTGTAGTTTTACTCTTCCCCACACACCAACTGTCTTGAGTCCCACTCATGGGGAAAAGGTGGAATAAAAATAAAGTGACTGATTGATTGATTGAGTGCCTTCTGATGTGGGATGGGTCTCATCTTCCAGCACTCTATTGTTTCATTTTGGATTGGCTCATCATAGGTTTTCACACATGGTAAAAGACATTCAGAAGTGGTTTACCAATTCTTCCTTCTGTGCAGTACGGTCAGACCCCCTTATCCACAGAAGTTTAGTTCCCAGATTTACTACGAACACCGGAAACTGTCAATAACAGCAAGCCCTATTAAGATAAAGGACTTCCAGTAAAAACATACCACAGAATTGTGTTAGAAGACCTAGAAGATGCCTAGAGAGGCTTCTTATGTATTTTCCAGCATGACTCTATGGTATTGTTATGCAGATCCCTCATTTCCATGGAAAACATCCATGCATGTACCAGTCTTACAATGGGGAATTATAGCAACTCATTAGCAATGCAAGAGGCTGTGTAATGTACAAGATCTTTAACCTGTTTATACAAGTGGAGCCTAGGAGAAACACAGAGCCAGAGACCCAAAAATAACCTGAAGAAACTTTATTGAACTGTTTAAAGTACATTTACACACAAACATTCCTCCAGCACACACACAGGACTATCCAAGCAAGGCAGGAAATACTTCAAAGGGAATCCCCTTTTGAGGCTTCAGGGCTATACTGCACCTGATCCTGAAGCAGGGAACTTCTTGAGAGTAGCAGCAAGCTGATGCACGAAAAGTGGGTTGGGCAGAACTAGAGCATGGAGTTAAGGCTACAGGAATGCAGGAGGGAGCGCCTGTCTTGGTAGAGTGCGAGCCAGGGGTCAGGGAGCATTAGCAGGGTTCAGAGAGGGATGGTGGTTCAGACTGGTGTGGAGGGTAGAGTCAAGGTGTCTGAGTGTAATAAACTGAATTTCCCAAGGGTTTTAATAGGAAAAATTCCTTTGGATGTGAAATCTTGATAAAAGAAACATTTGTCTTCAGATGGTTCACAATGATTAAAACAAAGAAATTCCAGACCAACCAGGAACTAGGAAATGGAAGTGCCTTTGGAACAGAGGATTGACAGGCCATCTTTTTGACTTGCAGGTATGTAGATGAGGAACAGGTTTAGCATGGCATTGAAAACTCCCAACTGTATAGATCAATGTCTACCTTTCCAGTCATGAGGCAGGAAGAACCTTTTCAAAGTCAAAAGAGATGTTCTCTTTGAGTCAAGGTCTGAATGTTTGGGGAATTTGAGGGGCCTATTCCTGGCTAGTACGTACTTCCCTGAGTCTGACTCCTAGCTCCAGAGTGCAATGTTTTTCCCATTAACCCTTGAAAGGCCCAGGTTTGGCCAAATTAAAGTTAAACCATAGCCAATTATAAGTGAATCGGAGTGGGGAGGGGTGATGGGTTTTGCAGTTGGAGGTGATGGCTATCATTGCAGTATCTGTCCCCATTTTGTATCCTGTGGATAACTGAAACCATGGATATTGGTTGCATGGATACAGGGGGTTTTCTGTACTAACAAGATTCTCTGCCAATGCCACCCTTGCCCCACTACTGTTGCTGCTCAGTAGCTTGCCTTCACTGCATTAAGGTGTTGGGTGCATTTAGTCTGGTTCTTCAGCAAAAGCTTGTCTGTCTTGGGAGACCCTATCAGCAGCAACGTTACTGCCATCATAGCCTCTTGCCCCCACAAAGCACACCCTCTTACAACCTGTGATACACCTTGTAGGGGTTCTTCTGCCTGAGAACCTCTAAGCTGCCCTTTTGAGACACAATCTTGGGATTCCTCTGCCTGAGATTGCACCTAAATTGTGCCCCCTTTTGGTATCACCAACACCACCCTTTGAATTCTACCCCTCCTTTCACACAGTTCAAAGGGAAACTGTATGAGGTTTCCTTCTCTACTCCCTGTCCCTTGCAGAGATATTACCATCCCCTCCCTCCTTTCCCCAAGGAAAGAGAGAAACAACCGAGCAACAGGCACATGTATGCATCAGCTGAGAAAGATTAGAAAAACTTATTTAGTTTAAGCAGAGCTCATACATCCAGATAATTCTCATGGAAAGGCTCTCCCTTTCTGGATACATTCTTATAAGTTACAGATACAGTTAAGCATCCACCCAAGTGGGGGAAAATAAACATAATTCCCTAACACAATCTATGTAATACAATTCCTGATTTACTCACTCACTATGAAGTTCCGTCTGTTGAGTTGAGGGTTGGCTGGAGCCACATGTCTGTTTTCAGACCTGTCTCAAACAGCTTTCCTCCATCTCAGGTTCTTCTCTTTGTTTTCTGCCTCGTGGTCCCACAGCAGTATTTATTACCTTGTCTTCGAAGCATCCCAAAGGTTTTCTACTCTGGAATCCTTGATTGGTCAGTGTCCCTTGTGGCCTATGACATCTGTGATGCTGCAGACCCTAAAAGATGTTCTCTTTCTCCAGACCCTAGTTAACCCTTTGTTTACCTGGTTGCTGAGCTGGTAGATAATAGGAAATGGAGTCTCCCCGTTATCAAACAACCATTGAAAGATAGTGCCATGTTGGGAATGATAAAGTTCTCAATTGTTTTCTATTATTTAGTGTTTTATAGTAGTATCAGGACTAGTACTACTTATAGTTGTTGCTATTATTATTGTCATGTTTATCACTTCTACTGAAAACAGTTATTACTATTATTTATACTATGTCAGATATCTCTTTGCCTGAATTCATCAGCATTTGAAGGACCACATCCTCCTCACCCTCTCCTTTCTGATAAATTCATGCCAGTCAACTATTGTCCTATTAGAATATAAATTAATCAAGATATAAGACATCCAGCATGGTGTAGTGCTTTGAGTGTTGAACCAGGACTCCAGGAAACCAGGGTGTCAGTCCTCACTAAACCTTGGAACCCAACTAGGTGACATTGTGCAAGGTGACATTCTGTCAGTCTCAGAGGAAAGCAATCCCAAAACCTCTCTGAATAAATGTTGCCAAGAAAACCCTATGGCAGGGTTGCCATAAATCAATTTGACTTGAAGCCACACAACAACAGAACAACAACAAAAACAAATCCTTAATTTATGGTTTTGCAAGTTGAAAAGGAAAATTAAAACCTTTTCTTTATACCTGGAATCTAATTCCCATCCATACTATGATTTTTTTCAAAAAAAAAACTATGCTATTGTTTTGCTCATGTCTCTCAGCAAAAAAGTAAAAATGCCTCTAGTGTCTGTGTTGTTGGGGACTTTTTTTGTAGTTCAATGAGCTTCCATTTCCCTGGATGGTGCCTCAGGCACCAATCTGGGACAAAGCTTTGGCAGAACATCAAAACCTACAATATCACAAAAGAAAAATTAATGATCACAGCTTCTTTTATAAGTCTTATCTTGTTTAAGAGATCTGGTTACCATCAGAGCAGGTAATATCTTATTTAGAGTAATAAAATGAATGGCTATTTGCAGAACTGACTGTAGCACTTTGCTTTTGTAGTAGATCTACTAAAGACAGTATACATATTTAGTTATGAGTGAGAGACTTCCTGGTTGCAAATATTTTGAGATCACACCATTTAAAGTGCAATCCTGAGTGGGAAAGATGACCAAACCCCATACTAGGGCAGCTTAAGCTGTACTGAATTTATATATGTTCCATTCTAAGGGCATTGGAATTCAAGAAGGACAACTTTGGCCCTTGTCTAACTTTGTGTCAGCATTGTGATTGTCCCACAGAGCTGGAGGAGCGTTGGAACTAGGGTTAATTGATTACTTTATCACCCCATTCCTTCTACACTTTTCTCCTCCCTTTTCTGCAGAGCAGTTCCACCAGCAGACTGTTCTTCTAGCAGACTCCAGTCCCTCACATTAGACAGTCTGAGAAGAACTGGTCTGGAGTACTGATATGGTTACAGGTAGGGTTGCCATATGTCCTGGAAAACCAGGAAAAACCTGGATTGAAGGGACTAAAAAAATGTCTCGGCCAGCTGGGCCAGTTGAAGCAGCAGATCCTGGGTTCCTCCTTATTTGGAGCATAGGCCGAGAAATTTCCAGCACTTTTAATGGTTATGTAGAAGAGGGAATTTTAGTGGGCCTTGCTTGTCTTGCAACCAGGGAACAAGCAACACCTGCTTGAATTCTCTCCTCTGTACAACCAGTGAAAGTGTTCAAACTCTCTCCGATTTTAATCAGGCAAATCTAATTTTCTGTGGGCAGAAAACTTCCCCTAGCTTGCCTGCTGTTATCTCTGCAAAAATAGGTTTTTAAAGCACTGCAGAAGTCAGGGTGTGGTATGAGGAGAAAGTTTTTGTGTATACCAGCAAAAGGTTGTAAGTATCACACACCATGTTCAATTAAAATAAAAAAAAGCAGGGCTACCAGCTCTGTGTTTGGAGGCAGAATATACACTATTTGGAGGCAGCTGTGACTCTCATTGGCAGGAGTTAGGCCTATTGAAGGTGATGGCCATGCTGGCTGGGAAGATTTTGGGGATTGCAGTCCAAACAAATAGTTTTTTCTGTACTCTGGCCAAACAACAGGAGAGACATTGGCTTTGTGCCATCTTTGTGAACTTGCAGAGGCTTATATTGGCAGGGAACAAGCAATACCTACTTCATAATACAGGACCCACTGTATCTCTAGGACCCACTGTTTTTGATTGTTGTAAAGCACCATATAAATTGATGGTGCTATACAAATAAATAAATAAATTATGATGATAACTACTCCTACTGAAATATGCCATAGAACAATATTAAATGTCAAAATCTGGTTTGTTGGTGGGGGGAGGTTGCCGATAATCTGTTCAATCCAGTCCTGTATACTTTTGTCGTGGTTTTGTGGGAAAGAATTATGGTAACCCTAGGTATAGGGCCTGTAAAGTGTTGTAATTAAGCAGTCATTCTGAGAATCCTACTTTGCTGCTAGAATGTCAACTAGCATTTTAATATGTGTTGTGTGCCAAGAAAACCTGTTCAAACCACTGCCCAGTGGACAGAAGTTTGTAGATAAATCCTTATTCAGCTGTTTCTCTTTCCAAAAGTGACAGATGTGCTTCAGTTATGCAAAATGGCACATGAAACAGCTGTGGAGGGGGAGCAAATCCAGGTTGTAGAGGAGCTCTCCCAATGCCAAACCTGTCAGGAACAGAGCCCAGCAATTGGATGGGTGTCAGAGAACTTGGAATAACTGAGGGAAGAGCCAGCATAAAACAAAAATTAGGGTTGGTCACCTTCCAGCAATTGGATCCACTGGCCACACCTGCTGGGGGATTCTGGGATCCATAACCCAAATCATCATCATCATCATCATCATCATCATTTGACATTGTTTTATCAGCTCATCAGCTCAAAGTTTCTGGCTACAAGCATCATGCACAGTTCTGCCTTGAACACCTTAAATCTCTGCTGATTCTTCTTAGTCTACATTTGCCTCTGAAATGTGTGTTTCCACAGAGTCAGAGTGAGGAAGATGTGTCAGTGGCAGATTTCCTTAATAAATTATTGCAATGATATTAAATGACATTTTCAAAGTCAGGCTGATGTAATCCGGTCTTTATATTTGTCACCTTTTCATATAATGGGCAATGCTTCCTTCAAGGGGAAGAGCAAGCAAACTGAACGTTCTTTAGTCAATTGCTCATAGTACATAGGAAATGTCATTATTTGCATTATGCAGCCTATAATTAGTTTCACCTCAGTTCTTTTGAAATGCTATCCGAATGGCAATAATCCAAGTTGAATGTAGTATGTAAATTAATTAAGGGACGTTTGTTATTATGTTTTGTAACTGACTAAACCAGGGCTCTTAGCTCCCTCGGGCACAGCAGTAGAGAACAGCTGGTCATCTTTTCACCTTAAGAAGAAAATTGGTGTTTGATAATGAAATCTTGATCACCTACCATCTGCCTGCTAATGATCAGCAAGCACCGCATAATCTGTCAACCTGTTGTACTTCTGGAGGAAGGTAGGCAAGTTGGGTAGCTCAAGTCTACGGATATTTTCACATGGGTAAGGGCTCATCTACATTGGGCCGGAATATTTGGCTCCCTGACAGTGTATTCTGGCTGCAGATCTGACTCATTCCTCCCTTGTTGCTGGCACAAAATGGGATGGAGTCCAGACTGCCAAGCCAGCCCATCCCTGCCACCACCACCCAAGTCCCACTCTATGGAAACAGGCAGGAGGCCTGCAGCATGTGAACAAGAACCCCTGCATATGGCCAGCCTGGTCACATGCTACAAGGATGCTTTCTGGTTCTAGAGAGTATGATGCAAATGGTAGCTGCAGAGACAAGCCAACCTGGCAGTATTGCCTCCTACAGTCCCACAGGGTCCGATCTGTTTCTTCCTAAGAGAAATGTTTTTTCCCAGGTATTTTAATTTTTTTTATTTTTATTTATTAGTTATTTATAGCCCGCTCTTCAGCCACAAGGCTATCAGAGCAGCTTACAAATTGTTTTTAAGCAATAGCAATTTACACATCTATACTACATTAAGCAGTTTCCAATGTGTGTTAGCTAATTGCCCCCACAAGCCGGGTACGAAAGGATGGACCTACGAAAGGATGGAAACCTGAGTGAACCTTGGAGCCCTCTGGAATTGAACTTGCCATGTGGTGACTTGCAGTACTGGCATTTAACCACTGCACTGTTCATTGGGCTTTACCCCATTTTAGCCCCTTCTCTCCCCCACTGCCTTTGCCCCAGGCATTCTGAGGACTGCCCAGGAGCAAAATGGGGCAAAATCCCTGTGTTGTTAGGACTGCAGGGCTCAGAGACTGGGCCAAGAAAGGGTAAATGGCCCATCTAGACAAGGCCTAAGAGCCACTTTGCTCTATAGGCTCATGCCCACATAAATGTACCTATGACTGGAGCCACACAGTCTAATCTTGTTTACTAAAATATAACTCCCATATAGTTCATTGTGTTTACTCCCAAGTCAGTGTACTTATACTTGAACTTGTTTTATTACTCTATTTGTTACAGATATTTTTAGGTCACCTTTGAGGGCTGCATCCTCCCAGGGTGATTTTCACTATATAAATATAAAATCACAACAAAAAACCAAATCTGTCTATCTTTGTGTATATCTAGATCAAAATCAAAACAGAAATAGAGATCTACCATCACAGATAAAATTATCATTAAGTACATACACTTACACATCATGAAAGGCAGCAGTAAAACAGAAGAAGAACAGTAGCAGTTAGAAGAGAGTTCAGTTCTCTTATTTCACCATTAGAATTATGTTCTGATCTTACGTCAGTTTTAATGTACACTCCATCATACTACATAAGCTAGCTTTCAAAGATAAATCAGGCAGTTTATCAGAATAATATATCCTGCTTTGCAAAAGCTGCAGAGCTGTTTGGGCTGGAAGTCAACCCGAAGAAAACAGAAATTCTTTACCAGCCTGCATCACAGGACGAGCACCTCCATCCCCACATTGCCGTCCACAAATCTGTGCTTAAGTCCGTTCAGCAGTTTACCTACCTGGGAAGCATCATCTCCTCAGATGCCAAGATTGACAAAGAGATCAATCACAGATTAGCAAAGGCACATAGCGCATTTGGAAGACTTTACAAAAGAGTCTGGAGTAATAAACGCCTGAGGCGAAGCACAAAAATCAGTGTGTATAGAGCCATTGTACTGTCTATTCTCCTTTACGGATCTGAAACTTGGGTCACCTATTGCCACCACTTACGACTCCTTGAACATTTTCATCAGTGCTGTATGCGTACAATCCTAAATATACACTGGACTGACTATGTGATGAATGTTGCTGTCCTTGAGCAAACAGGGATCACCAGCATTGAGGCCATGATATTGAGAACACAGCTGCGCTGGGCAGGGCACGTTTCAAGGATGGAGGACCATCGCCTCCCAAAAACAGTACTCTACAGTGAACTCGCCACGGGTCAGCATAAGAGGGGCGCTCCAAAAAAGCGATACAAGGATTCCCTGCAACAGCATCTCAGGCTTGGCCAAATTGATCACCAACAATGGTCCGCCCTGGCTTCACATCGGGAGGCATGGAGACGCACTATCCACAATGCTGCAGCTTTATTTGAGAACTCACGCCAAACAAGTCTTGAAGAGAAATGACAACACAGAAAGAATCACAACCTGGAAACATCACCCAGGAGACCTTCTGCTGTGCTTTCTGCAACCGGACTTTTTTTATCTCAGATTGGCCTTTTCAGTCATCAGCGCGCTTGCAGAAAGTGTGGGATGAGTCCTTCCTGAATCTTCATTTGCGAAGAAAAGCCAGAGAGAGATAATATAATATAAAACCCTAAAAAAAAACAAAAAAACAAATACAGGGGTCCCTCCTTATCCACAGGCTACATATCCACAGATTCGAGTGACCACAGATCATCATGCCCAAAACCTAAGATTGAAACTGAAGCATCTGTGCACACGTTCTCACCATTTAATTATATGGGATTCAACAATCCACTTTTTTGCTATCCTCAGGGGTGTATGGAACCATAACCCCTGCGAAAGGGAGGGCCCACTGTCAAAGATACATTGTTTACTCCTGAATCGTTCTATTAACCCCACACCATCAGTCCCCTACCTATTTTCCTTTAATCCAAAAGCCAAGGAGGTAACTTAAAAACTGTTACTTTTCATTTTTTTCATATAATCACATTAAAGGCCCCCATAATTCCTTATAAAAGTGGATATTACAAAGGTGTTTATGTTGTTTCTAACACATGTGAACTGTATTCATTACCGGTAAGTTTCTGGGCCTGATTTAAAGTGTCTGTGCTAACCTTGAAAAGACTAAATGGCCTAGGACCAGTTTAACAAAGAGCATATATTTTATTTTATTTTTATATTCTGTCTTTCTCCCAACATGGGACCCAAAGCAGCTGGCTGCATAGGTTAAAACAAAATTCTGTCAAACCAGTGTACAATGCATTAAAAAAAAAAAAAAAAAAGCAAATAACCAATCCTATTAAGAACACTAATATAAAACAGTACAAAATAATTTAAAAACATAATAAGGAAGAAGACATGGCACACACACACACCTATTAAAAGATCCTCCTGTGCAACTGGATCATCTCCAACTGCCATTCAACAGCCACTAAGAAGGCCTACTCCTGTGTCCTCAAATGTGCCTATGGTGATGGGAGGACTATGAGAGAAAGCTCTCCTCTGCAGATCTTAAAATGCAGACAGGCTCATATTGGGGGAATGGGAATTAGATTTGTTTTATTTTTATTTTTTAAAGAGAGTAATAAATGAACAATTGACTCCCCTAGTGTTAGGAAACCCTGAAAAGGAGAATCATGGGGCTTTTCTATACGAGCCCCCCCCCCAAAAAAACCAGATTGCTCCACAGTAGTAGCAAATCACAGCAGCCATGATTTGTCTTAATGGTTCCCCCCTCCTGAAGTTTTGCATGGCTGCCAGTCAAAGTGGAAGCTGCAAGTGATTTCCCCCTTTTAAAAAGCTACCTTTTATTTGCCAGCACAAAACTTTTTTAAAAAATATCAGTATGTGCACTGGATCGATATTTCAATATTTTGTCATTACAAAAAGAAGAAGAAGAAGTAAAACAAGCCCATTTCATTGCCCTAGCAATTGATTGCTAAGGGGAAAAAAACATGGTGGCTCCGGGCGCTTGCCCTGTTAGCAAGCCCCACCCCCTTCGCTCATCCAGCCGATCAGAGTCATGTTTCTTGTACTATGGCACAGTAATTCTTACAGATCACTGTCCTAACCAGGGAGAATACACATTCCCCCCATTTTTTTTAAGTGAAGGCTTTTCCTGAGGAGCTTTTTATGTTTCGGGGCCCCCTCCTTCACAAAACTGCCATTGGGACAGGTAGGATTCCCCTTGCATTCTGCAAGGAGTATTTTCATCATTAAGACAAGCTCCTGGACAAACAAGAATCTTCACAGTACAGGACATATTTGGTGTGAAAATATATGGTTTTGGTGCAGAAAATTGCATTTTCCATGCAGAAAGTAAACTTCCTGAACAGAAAATATGGGCAGGGGTGCAGAAAAACACACTGGCATACCAAAAACAAAAAAAGTTTTCTCCACACTAAGTTTTTTAAAAATAGAATAAATCCTGACATGCAAATAGTCCTTGAAAACTGCAAATTCTGAGGATTTTCTTGAAGCAGGGAGATAAATGGTGAAATAAACCTACTTTGGTTTAGCACATTTGTTGTACTGATGTGAAAATAGTTTGATCAGGTGTACCCACTGGCATTTCCATTTTAAAAATGATTTCTACTCTTGTCTTTAAATTTCGTCAATTGTTGCATTACTTTCATCAATGTAGCTGGCTTGACATTTTGAAGATAGAATGGGGTATTAGATGATATGGTGGGCATAGAAAGGGGTTTACCAACCACTGTGGTGCTGAAAGAAAACTCAAATGCCTGTCTGATCAGGTTTTCGAGGTAGAATGGGAGGGGGTAGAATTTTGTCTCCCTGAGGCAGCAAAATTTCATGGGATGGAAAACTGCAAATTTTGAGGATTTTCTTGAAGCAGGGAGATAAATGGTGAAATAAACCCATACTTTGGTTTAGCACATTTGTTGTACTGATGTGGAAATAGTTTGATCAGGTGAACCCAGTGGCATTTCCATTTTAAAAATGATTTCTACTCTTGTCTTTAAATTTCGTCAATTGTTGCATTACTTTCATCAATGAAGCTAGCTTGACATTTTGAAGATAGAATGGGGTATTAGATGTGGTGGGCATAGAAAGAGGTTTACCAACCACTGTGGTGCTGAAACAAAATTCAAATGCCTGTCTGATCAGGTTTTCTAGGTAGAATGGGAGGGGGTAGGATTTTGTCTCCCTGAGGCAGCAAAATTTAATGGGATGGATTTTAGTAATCAAAACTCTTTGGTTATTTCCTTTACCCTGACAGCCAGAAATCTTTTTCAGCTAAGCATGAGCAATACCACTAAGCTAGGGCTCTTTTTCTACTGATACTTAGCTATTTAATGTTGATGCTGGAGTACAGAACTGATCACAGGGGACAAAATAAATCATCAGCTCATTTCACTCTAGGTCATTAAAGGCAGAGAAGACAAAATATGAAATTTTGTTGATAGAATCATAGAATCATAGAATTGCAGAGTTGGAAGAGACCACGAGGGCCATCCAGTCCAACCCCCTGCCACGCAGGAAATCACAATCAAAGCATCCCCGACAGATGGCCATCCAGCCTCTGTTTAAAGACCTCCAAGGAAGGAGACCCCACCACGCTCCGAGGGAGTGTGTTCCACTGCCGAACAGCTCTGACTGTCAAAAAGTTCCTCCTCATGTTGAGGTGGAATCTCTGTTCCTGGAGCTTGCACCCATTGCTCCGTGTTCCAGTCTCTGGAGCAGCAGAAAACAAGCCTGCTCCATCCTCAGCGTGACATCCCTTCAAATACTTAAACAGGGCTATCATATCGCCTCTAAACCGTCTTTTTTCCAGGCTAAACATACCCAGCTCCCTAAGTCTCTCCTCATAGGGCATTGTTTCCAGACCTTTCACCATTTTAGTTGCCCTTCTCTGGACACGCTCCAATTTGTCAATATCCTTTCTGAATTGTGGTGCCCAGAACTGGACACAGTATTCTAAGTGAGGTCTGACCAAGGCAGAATAGAGTGGCACTATTACTTCCCTTGATCTAGACACTATACTTCTATTGATACAGCCCAAAATTGCATTGGCCTTTTTAGCTGCCGCATCACACTGTTGGCTCATGTTCAACTTGTGGTCTACTAGGACTCCTAGATCCCTTTCGCACATAGTCTCATTCAGCCAGGTCTCTCCCATCCTATATTTATGCATTTCATTTTTCCGCCCTAAATGCAGTACTTTACATTTCTCCGTATTGAATTTCATTTTGTTAGCTTTGGCCCAGCTCTCCAGTCTATCCAGGTCATTCTGAATTTTGATCCTGTCCTCTAGGGTATTAGCTACTCCTCCCAATTTGGTGTCATCTGCAAATTTGATAAGTATGCCCCTAATTCCCTCATCTAAGTCATTGATAAAGATGTTGAATAGCACTGGGCCCAGGACAGAACCCTGTGGCACCCCACTGGTCACATCTTTCCAAGACGAAGAGGAGCCACTGCTGAGCACCCTTTGGGTTCGGCCGGTCAACTTGATGTGTGCCTTCAAGTCATTTCTAACTTATGGCAATCCTAATGTGAACATATCACATTTCTGACTTCTGGTGACCCTAAAGCAAACACATCTTGGCAAGATTTGTTCAGGCAATGGTGCCATTGCCTTACTCTGAGGCTGAGAGAATCTGATTTGCCCAAGATCATCCAGTGGGTTTCCACAGCTGAGTGGGGATTCAAAACCTGGTCTCCAAGTGTCCTAGTCCAACATTTAAAGCACTACAACATACCTGCTCTCAAACTACTAGCTAGAATTCTGTCTGTGATATTCAGAACAAAAATAAGTTCCCTCATGGCTGTATCCGAGATAGTCTTGAGCACACAGATCTCTGTAACTTTATATTTCTTTAAAAATAAAATCCAAGGAGCTATTTATGGCTTCCCTTTGAACTTCCTACAGTCTGCCCAATCTTGAATTTTTTAACATCTAGCAAAAAGGAAAACTCTTAAATAAAAATAAACAGAAATAAATAATAAATAATTGATAAGAAGTTGCACCACAAACGTAAGACTGAAGCAATACTAGTGACTTAGAGGGAATTCAAAGTAGCCTTAGTTAATAGCAAAGTTTGGGAAAGTTACTTTTTGGATTACAAGCCCCATGTTGGCTGAGCAGTGCTGGGGTTGTTCTCCAAAAAGCAATTTTTCAAAGCTCTGAAATTGTTCTCTAGGCAAAAAATGCAGCAGAGATTAGAGTGAGAAAGATTTGCTGACATTCTTTTGTGTGTATCTGTATCACCTGTCAATACACTCCAGCTAAGAATGCAGGAAGCTGTATCTAATGTACCCAGGTATGGGGAAAGGGAGAAAGGCAATATCTAGTTGCTGAGGGAGAGGTGACAATTTGTAGTTCCCAGTATCATTCCATTGCAGGAGAGGAAACCACACAGGAGGACTTGTGGGAGGAAGGAACGATCTCAAATAAGCATAGCAATGGAAGGAATGGAGAAGCATTCTGCAAACAATCTGTTCAGAGACATGCTCAGAATTCTCTGACGCTCCTCTGGCGACTTTCTGGACAGGAAGAGAGAGGAAAAGAGAAGTGGTTGGCTCTGCTCACTTTGGAGCTATGACCACCAGCAGCATGTGCCCCTCAGGATTGGGTTCCTATTGTTATTCCCAAATGAAGTAGACTTGCTGAATCTGTACAATGTAGCTAAGTGTCTCTTTATCAGTTCAGCTTTGATTCAGTTGGTTTACTCTAGTTGGGATTAACAATAAGGAGATTATCAGATGTTCTAAAACTAGTGTTATCACAACACCAGGAGATTGCTAAAGGGCTTCCTTTTCACATGACGTCGTTCCCCTTTCGTAATGCTCCTGTTCAGTTGCTAACACTTCCTGGTGTGATTGGGACAGCAAGGTTAGGGACACACTTTTTATGACCCTCCCCAGGCTACTTATTAATTTTAAATGTGTTTTTGTGCTTGCTGTCACTTTTTTTCAGCATATTTTCCTTTTTATTTTTGAATTTCCCACTCTCTCATCTTCTCGCAGGAACGGGAGAGATTTCATTCCAGGAAGTGAATGGAGCTACATTAGAGCTCCATTCACTCCTCGGCTGCCCTGGAAGCAGGAATAAGGTAGGTCTGAAACTTTTTGTTCTCGTGCCGGGACAGGGTCAGGAGAGCGGTGGGAGAGGAGATTGTGAGACAGGAACGCTTTTTAAAAAATGTATTTTTTATTGTCGCACTTAGTACTTTTTCGGACAAGTAAAATGCAACGGAAGCAGCCTCGCCATGTTGCGAGACTGCTGCGCTGCAGGGCGTCCCTTTCGGATGACGCCCGTCCCTGCCGGTACTGTTGCGGTACCGCAGGGACATTTGAATGTAATATTTTGGCGATTTTTACTCACGATCAACTTTCGTGAGTAAAAATCGCCAAAATATTACACTCAAATGTCCCTGCGTTACCGCAACAGTACCGGCAGGGACGGGCGTCATCCGAAAGGGACGCCCTGCAGCACAGCAGCTCGCAACATGGCAAGGCTGCTTCCGTTGCATTTTACTTGTCCGAAAAAGTCCATAATGATAAAAACATACAAACATACAAGCCTAACACTTATTTACAGTTCTTTCATGCACAAAGACTTCCTGTATTGTATCACAAGTCACATTCTATTATAAATTCCCCTTTTTCCTGTTTCCAGTTAGACTTAATTTTATACCAATTTAAGATATTGATTCCTCCTCCTTCTGTGATTCACTTTTTTGTTCCTGTCTGATAATCTCCCAAGAATCAACCATAATCGGTATTAAAAGTAAGATTGGGTATGTTGTCCTCATCAGAATCAAGGTTGCCCACCCCAATGTGCTGGCTTGATAGGATCTCTCCTGGAAGTGGACACCTTCCAAACAGCCCTAACTCTCCTGCCAAAAAGGGAGGGGAACAGTATATCACTTTGTTGAACACACTCATGTTAGGAATGGAGGAGGGAGCATCTGTTTGTCCATCTATTTGTTGTGTGGACTGTCCATCACAGCAGGAGAGGAAAGCCCAACTGAACAAGTCCCCGCTAGAGACTACTACAGCTGGCCGGCCATATTCACAGATTCTGCACCCACAGATTCAACCATCCATGGTTTGGGGGGGAAAATTAATCCAAAAAACAAACCTTGGTTTTACCATTTTATGTAAGGGACACCATTTTGCTGCACTAATTTGGTATCCATGGGGGAGGGGGTTCTGGAACAAAACCCTAATGGATACCAAAGGCCCATTGTACAACAGCTACCACCAACACCAGAAATGAGAAAAGGATTCAGTGGGTGGGCAAGGAGGGGCAAAGAGACCAAAATTGGCCCACTCTTCATAGTTGCCCATCTCTAATGTAAATCAAAGGTGAGGAATCTTCAGCTCTTCAGATGTCACTGAATTACCAAACTACGGGAAAGGAGATCAAACTACAGGAAAAGAGATCCCACCTAAACATTAGGAAGAACTTCCTGACAGTAAGAGCTGTTTGGAAGTGCAATGTGATGCCTCATAGTGTGGTGGAGTCTCCTTCTTTGGAAGTTTTTAAGCAAAGTCAGGATGACCATCTGTTGGGAATGCTTTGATTATGTGTTCCTGAATGGCAGGGGTGGACTAGATGGCCCTTGTGGTCTCTTCCAACTCTGTGAGTCTATGATTCTACCACTCCCATCATACCTCACCACTGAACAAGCTGACTATGGTTGATGAGCAATGGATTTTAACAATACTGAAAAGGTCACAGGTCCTCCAACTCTGAAATAGATGAAATCTGAATCAATGTTATAACACATCTGCTAAATTTTAATTTTAAAATTAATTTTATTTTATTTTTCATATATATATATATATATATATATACATACACACACACACACACACACACAGATATGTGGGGCAGGGGGCAGCCTTGAGTCACAAAGCAAATGCACCACAACTTGGATTTGATTGTGATGGTTTGGGGAGAAAGTATGGTAAGAGATAACAGCCAAGGAACTCATCCCTGCCTGTCTGAAAAGATTACTTCTTGTAATGGCTCAAGTGACAGAGCATCTGACAAAATGAAAACCTATAAATAAGGGCTGTTGAGGGCCATTCACTCACTCCTGTGTGGCAGCACAACTAGAAGTGCTTTTCCCCCCCAGGATGAACAGTGACACAAATATCTCAAGCCTGTCCTCACCAGGGTCAGAAGCCTCAACCCTTCCTGAAACAAACCTCCTATTCATTTCAATATCAGTTCAGACTCTGGCAAAACAGACCAAAGAGAATCATTTCATACACAGATAAGGTAACAAATCTGTCCCTCACTAAATGTCTCTCTTCAGAGACAGCAGGGGCCTGTCTCACCTTCTATTGCTTTGTTGTTTTATCTCAGGGCCAGGAAGCAATGCTTAAAAGTTTAATCAATCCTCTTCACTTTCCAAAACAGAACTCAAGCTTGTCCCTTTGCAGAGCTAAATTAACCCATTATTTGAGAGCAAAACAATGGACTCTGGGCATTACAGATTGCTGTAGTGTTCACATACCCACACACACTTCTCTGATATATATGGGTTTCCAACAGTCTTCTGAGCAAATGGTTGGCAAATGAGTTAATATAGCCTCAAGCAAGCATGATACTCTTAGAAAATATCTGCTAGCAGACTCAGTGTATGGCATTCCTGTGCTTGTGAGTGGAAAAGCCTTTTCTTCCCCTTTCCTGGCTCGGGGTCTGTTTTATTTGCAGACCTCAGCACAGACCTTAAAGAGGGATTTTTATGTGCAGAGTGAAATGGCTCAATAAATTTGTGGAAGGGCTATGGAGAATAATATAACAGAGGAGCTGTAGGAAAAGGTACATATAATTTCACCTCTTCTTCATGGTCCACATATGGAGTTGTTTTACACTTCCAAAGCGCTGAATATTTTTAACCCCTAAAGGGCTGTGGTATATATCCTCTTTGTTAGAAATGTTAGGTGTAATGCTGAAAGAGATGATGGGTGCTCACAGTGTTGTTCTCAATGAATAGATCAGAATAAGAGGAGGAAGAGGTGTAGTCTTCATTTTAGTCACCGTTATTGGTTTTGTTGTGAAATCAGATTCACGTAAGGGATGTCTAGATGGTAAAAATAATCCTAATAGAATTCACAGAGAATACCTTTTGTCCCAATGAGGTCTGACAACTTTTTCAGATGGGGGGAAAAAAACCCAAGGAGGTTGGGAGAAGAACGGGGCTGCCACACGTACAGAGACCCATTTCATATAATAATAATAATAATAATAATAATAATAATAATATAAAATTTTATTTATATCCCGCCCCTCTGCAACGCAATCGGGGCGGCTTACAATATAAAAACCCCATACTCACAATACCCTAGCTCACCCACCCCTTAAAATACCCTAGCCCACCCACCCAGCCCCATCCTCCTCCCGACCTCCTCCCAACCTTACCCCATGCTGCGGGCACCACTTTTTATTGATGGAAACCTCCGTCAATAAAAAGCAGAGCCCGCAGCATGGGGGAAGGTCAGGAGGAGGACGGAGGAGGACTGCATTGTCTGAAATGGGGCTCTGTAAGCGCAACAGCCCTGTTCTTCTCCTGACCTCCTCGAGGTGGGGGCATCTGAAAAAGTTCTGAGATCCACCATATTCAGAAGGAAAGGGGCCAAAAACTCCAAAAACTGTTGGAGGGGAAGCCTTCACAGCTTTTCAAAAATAATCCATGGAAATGTGCATTTCCACTTGTTTGGACATCCAATTTGCATTGCACTGCATTTTTAGTGAGAGCAGAAGTAGAAAGCTGATTGGTCAGATATGCGGGGTAGGGGCAGGCTTGCCAGCAATGAAATGGTGAGAAGCACCATTTTGGCATTTTGATTTATCGACTGTGCGCTTTTTTGCTATGCTGATGCAACCAAACAGCTTTTTCAAGTGGAAGGTCACATTTGTGCACCTTTGATTCAGTGTTTTTTTAAAAAAATACTGTGAAGCAGCAACAACTTGTGGAGAATAATAACATGAGTAACTCACTGTCAGGCACCATCTTAATTTACAGGCATGGCTGTGTGTGAACTTCAAACATGGATAGCTTTGCATACCAGTGATTTTGCCAAAGGACAGTGGAGACAATTGAATGCTGCTGCAAATTTGTGTTAATGTGCAGCAATCCACATTATATCTTATCATCTAGACAACCACATACTTTCTGACATTTCACAGGTGAGAACTGGGACACATGTAGCCAAGGAACACAGAGGTCTTGTCTACACAAGGGGGGGGGGTATGAACACATCTGAAAAAGCAGGCATTTGCAATGATGCAACCTGTCTTCATGGTCAAAAGAGCCCCCCTAAACTCTGCATGACCCCCTAGCCAAGATGGCAGCTGCTAGTGATTTACTCATGATTTTAAATATTCCAACACCGTTAAAAAAAAAAACCAGTTTCCCATGGTGCGCACAAGTGATAGTTCATATTTACAAAAAAGAGAAAGAAAAAAGAAAGGAAGGAAGGAAGGAAGGAAGGAAGGAAGGAAGGAAGAGTATAAGATCACTGTTTTATCAACTTACTGGACCCTTAGCCAAAAATCTTACATGATAGCCAAGGCGCTTTCCCTGTTTGCTAGCCCTGCCCCCGGCTCATCCAGCCAATCAGATTACACTGCCTGTTCATACTTGTGTGAATATGAGTGTTCAAATGATTGCACATTTGCATGTCATATGGAGCTTTTTAAAAAAAAAATCCAGATGAAGCCCCAGACATGATGCACATGGACTTTGCAGTGGATTTGGCTGCCCCTCTTCCGAATGACACGTATTTATGTGCATGTCTGTATGAATGGATCACCATATGTTTGCATGCTGTTCAGATTATTTTGACCATATAGACAAGACCAGAGTGTGTGGCCAAGATGGCAAACGTTATTAATGAGGAAGAACACCGAAGCTAGGAGAGGCTGCAGCAGTTTGGTTTTACCTCAGCCCACTTGAAAGGGGCAAAATTCAAGCCCTCCTTTCCCCTCCTCCTTGCTGAACTAATCAAATTCAAACTACTTTTGCAGGTTAAAGCTGAGGATGAATGTGGAAGGAAGAGATGGAAAGTATAGGAATTTTAAAAGCAGCAGAAGAAAGTAGAACAGAGGAGTGATTGGGACTGTCTCTGCCAAACTGGGAAAGTTGAAGGGAATGGCCTCAGGGGTCCTTCATGCAAATCAGTCACATAAACAAGTAACTACTATAGTTTATTATAACATTCCCACAGGATTTTATTCCTTAGCTATTCTTAGATTGTGTCAGTTCCAAATAACTGGGGGCTACATAAAGACCTCACTTGTATGTTAAGTTATGTAGTATTAATTTTTTCAGTCATCTGATTCGTGACTTGGTAAAAAAATTACAATACCGTAGTCTGTTTCTGTTCCAAGTCATTAGAGTTTGCCTTGTGTGTCCCAAGAATGATTTAATACCAACAGAAAACATGTTCTAAATTTATCTTGTAATAATAATTATTCAAGGAACTCTGTTCTAATTAACTTGATCTGAATGAGTTCAGTGACAGCATTTAAAAGTACCTAAAGAGTTAAGAGTTCTACTACTCTTTCCTTTAAAACAAAGTATGAAACTCTGTGACTAAAACTTTCTAATCTCATGGCAATGTAACTGTGTCTTTTCAGTGTTCTGCACTGTAGGATAAATGTTAGCATCCTTATTCATACATTACTAATTGGAGCTCAGAAATAAGCAGTTACAAGTATGATAGATAATGGTAATGAACTTTTGTTTTCCTATAACAAAGCTGTATTTCAAAAGTAATATAATGAGCAGGCACGGATAATAAGTACAGTTGTCCCTTCCTATTCGCTGGGGTTTAGTTCCAGGAACCCCCGTGGATACCTAAATCCATGAATGCTCAAGTCCCATTATATGCAATGGCATAGCAAAATGGTGTCCCTTATATAAGATGGCAAAAACAAGGTTTGCTTTTTGGGTTATTATTTTTTTTTAAGAATATTTTCAAGCGGTGAATACTTAAATCTGTGGATACCAAATCCATGGATAGGGAGGGACAACTGTAATGTTTTCTAGTTACTTTTTAAGGACTTTTAGAGGCTTAGTTTTATGTTGTTGATTCATAAAAATGTAAAGCAAAAGAATTAACAAAAATTAACAAATAAGACAAAAAGTCTTGACTTTAAAAAATGATCAAAAATGTACAAAAACTCCCATCATCTGTCCCAGTGGAGCAGGAAAAAAATGAAATTAATTATTATTACAGAGGAGAATGAAGTAAGCAAAAATTTACATCCATAGCTTGGAAAACTGCATCATTTGTTTTTCATCTGTGACAACATCACAACAGAGAAAAGGGTGATGTGTACCTGTTTAGAGTAGGTCAAACCCCATGGCTAGTATCCTGTTTATCAGTCCAACTAGAGTAGACCAATTCAATCAATTGATGAATGGTTAGTCAATACAAAGATAAATCCCATTGATTGAATGGGTCTACTCTAGTCTAACAACAAGATTAAGCCTTGAAACCACCCAAATAAACTGTCTATAGAGAAAGAGCCTTCAGGGCCAAGCATCTGAGTTGGACCAAATGTGTGGAGAGCAGCCCCAACCACACAAAGGTGTGTTGAGGTTGATATGGTGTGACTAGCACTGCCCAAGGCAAAAACATCCCAACTTTGGGCAATAGGAGAGCTTGCACCATCACTGACTCCTCCATACCATGGCTACAGAGGACAATTTTGAAAGGATTAAAAAAATGAAAATAAAACTAAATTGCTATAGATTATAAAATACAGTGGGCCCTTTGGATCCATGAGGGTTCAGTTTGGGGACACCCCTCTCCCATGGATGGCAAAAAGCATGGATAGCCATGCCCCATATTATAAATGGTGTTGACCTGTGCACAGATGCATCAGCCCATCCATGAGCACATTGTCACCATTTTAGTATGGGATGTGATGATCTGTGGGTGGTTGAAACCACAGATTGGGAAGGCCCACTGTGCAGATAGGATATACATGCAAATCTGTTCTGTACAGTAATTGGTCTGTATTCCTACATTACTCTAGAGAAGACTATCATAGATCAGGAGATTGAGGGGAAGGGAAGATGTCTAGCTTTCATTGCAATCCTAACTGAAAGATGTGCTGGCTACAAAAGGTTAAGTTTAGGAATAAGTCTTCTGCTGTCTGATCTCAGATATATGCCAATAGAGCAATCTTCCCTGCTGGTTGAAAAGCTGGAAGAGTGGATGGAGAAGAGACAGAGCAATAAGAGGTATAGTGTTACAGCAGATCAAATCCTTCTCCATGGCAGAGAGAGAGAGAGCCATAATCCTTGCATGAAGTTAGTCCAAGGTGAGGTAATTGTAATATATAATAAACAACACCTTTAGGCTGAGAGGGGTTTTGATTCAGGACAGTTCAGCTGGCTTAATATTAGATCAGCTGACTTTTGGCCATCTTTATGAATTAGGATTGTTCTCCTAGGCACCAAGAAAAGTTAACTTATAGTGCATCCAGATTGATTAAAAAGATTGGAACGTCTCAGATTTCATTCCTGTTCTCTCCAATTTTATTTTGGAGACCCAAACACATTTTGCTTATCCCAGAATATCCTCTGTCAGTTTTCAACACAATCAAAGTCTTTTTTTTTTTTTTTACTAGCTCTACAGGTCAGTTTATTTGAATCCAGCATAAAATTGGGAAGAACAGGGACAAAATCTGGGACTTTTCAGTCAGTCTGGGTGTGCACTTAAGGACATTTGTGGAAGGACAATTTCCCATCCCAGTCCCTTCTTTCATCTATATTTGGCACACACACATGCGTGCGCACACACCCCTCTCCAGATGATCAGGTGCCCTCCTGAATAATGTAGTATAGAAAAAGGAAATTACTGAAATTAGGTAAATTTTGATCATTAGGTAAAACTTGATCATTCTTCATTTTGATCATTCTCCCTTCCCACAGAAGACTCCTATTCACACCACATTCTATGTCTGTGTCTCTGTCACCACAAGAGGACTGAGTAATAGAGAGGTGGGGTGGTAGCTGCAGATTGGAGGTTAACCTCTCAAGAGAAACATGGGATATCAACCGATAAAATAAAACAATCCACTGGTAACTGCAAGAAGGAAGAGCCATAGGTTGTGGTGTGGAAATGAAATTATTCCTCTCCAAAATAGTGTTAGATATATGTAGTAGGAAGAGACCATACAGCCAACAGTGCCCAGCTCAACACCCACCCATCCACCCACCACCACCCTGCAATAGAGGCATATGGATTAAGCCTCACTTCTCTGTATCCTTTTGGTCTTTTCCTAGATCAAAACTGAAAGATTCCATTTTAGATATCATTAACTTGTTTCTTGAGGCACAGCAAATAGAATCTTAAGCAATCACTCACTCCCACACTAATGTGTGTGAGCGAGACAGCCTTAGTTACTGAGGGTGGGAAATAAAATAAAATAAAATAAAATAAACTTCTTTCACATGTATATAGAAAGAGTAGGCTGGTTCGTATTTAGGAAAATTATAGTTTCTGCAGTTCAGAAATAATTTGTGGCCAATTTACTTCAAATGCATTGGGAAAGAATGTTAATGCTAATTTCCAACCACCTGTGTTGTTTTTGTTGTTGTTTGTTTTTGTCATACACATATCGACCAGCTCCAGGCATCAAAACTCTCCTGTACAACACAGCAATAAGTTAATATCAGGCTTTCGTTACAATAATAAAAATAAAATAAAGTCAGAAGCTACCATTTGTTTTAAATCTCCTGTGCTTGGAACAGACTGATATGATAAACAACTTTTTCACAGCTTGGTTCAGAAGATTTACTTTAAGCCAAGGATGAAATGGAGTTGTTGCCGTTGTTGTTGTATCTGCTGCTGCTGTTGTCTGGAGTGTACATCATTTGGCTGTAATATTTAATGTCGGAATTAGTAATTGAAACCTTATATACACATGGCTCTGGTGGTGCGTGCACACACATTTCTCATTGTTTATATAAACCAAATGGCACCATGGTATAAGAATACAGGCAGGGGAGCTTTTTTTTCCCCCTCCCTCTCTCTCCTAATAAGAGAGCTTAACATTATGAGCTGAGTGTATCGCTTGCCATCTCAGTGACAATTAATTAGTTCTGCTGTTGGGCAGTGGCTGGAGGACAGAAGCTGGGCTCTCCCCCTGGTTCCAGAAGCATGTCTTCCAAAGCAATGTGTGGACTGGGAAATCAATTTATACTGCTGCTGACCAAAGTGGCACACAGGAGACTCAGCTACAGTAGTGCATACGCTGTTACAAATAAGTGCCACCTCCAGCTTGTTGAGCTGGTTGAGAGATGTTGCCAGCAATAAGGACGGTTGAGCTGAGCAGCTTTGGGGTTGTTCTGCCCACAGAAGTTGTTGTTCTGAAGTCAGATGCACCATGCCTTCCTGGAAACAAGCTGCACTGAGCTTCATTTAGTTCAGCATTTTGTTCCTAACTAAGGGCAGCTGGGAAGGAAGGTAGGAAGGCGATCATCTCTCTGCTGGCTGCTCCTGTATGTAGTGTTTGGTATTTGAAAGAATATTTGTGTTCTTATACTCCCTACCCACAGAAAAAAGCAAGCATGTGCTCATACGCACATACAGAGAGAAAAGTACATTACATTGGCAGTTACTTTGGACATTTTTAAACAGAGGCTGGATGGCCATCTGTCAGGAATGATTTGATTGTGTATTCCTGCATGGCAGGGGGTTGGACTGGATGGCCCTTGAGGTCTCTTCCAAATCTATGATTCTATGATTCTACTTCACCATTGTATCTTCTCCCGCTCCTAAGGCCAGAAGTCTAATTCAGGATGCGCAAGACAGGTCATTTGACTTAAACAGCTGCCTCACTCTGTCGAACGGTATGGCTGGCCCTGAGATTTAACTATAAAGCAAAGCAAACTACAAATTATATTAAAACTACAAAAGTGCACAACTTACAAAACAAAATGAATGCTATCAGGATAAAACAAGCCCCAAAGTCTAAGACAGCCCTCATTGCTAATGCTAGCTCTGCTGCTCTTCATGGGGCCGCAGCAGAAGAGTCTGGCTCAAATATACCTCAGAATCTTGAAGATCAGATCTTAGAGATTAGGTTAGATGGTTCTCTCCTCTTTCTTGCACAGGAGGGTTGGCAGCAGCAAGAAAGAAATGCTGGCAGGGAAGAGAGAATAATGTTCTGTTACATTCCCCTTTCTCCCAGCTGTTCCAGTTACTACCACTGAACATACTTACTCATGCTTGTGTTGCCACACCCAAATGGAGACTCTCCTATAAATCATTGATTCTATTAGCATGTGCCATGCTCTATGATAAATGATTTCAGCACACAGCAATATCCTGCACAGCCATTTCCTGAAACAGAGAGTGCCATGGAACTACAGCTATTGGCCATGCTAAGCCAGGCAGGGATCTCAATCAAATGGTAAGCACACCACACATTAACCCACATGCATGGACATCAGGGCAGAGACTGGAGTTATTTTTATGGACTACAATTCCCAGTAACCCTTAACTATCATGGCCAGCAGTTATGATCAGGGGATATGGCCATTAGCCACTTGGCCACTGGGCTCCAGCCCCTTCCATGTGCTCTGGGAACCCATGGAGAAGAACAAGTGGAAAGAGCCTAAGTAGAAGAAAAACAATATTATTGTTTTGCTTGAAACTCAGTGAAATTATGTTCCTATTTTCTACCACTATAATTTGAAATGTATGAAGATTTTAGACGCTTATATACAGCTTTTGTAGCTCCCTTATGTGTGGTTTCTATTCTACAGGGATTGCCTTAATAAATAAACAGATATGAAATGCAGCAACTACCTCACCTCAGAATCTGAGCTACTTCTTTAAAACTATAACTATCTGAGAGCAGAATAAATTTTGTTAAATTAGGGCATAGGAAGATATGAACTAGATACAATGCGTGCACATCCTCAGGTTAGCAGTAACAAAGATTTTCATAAAAGTTTTGAACTCCTCTATCTAGTTGTGTAAGAAACAATAATTGGTCCCTGGAAAGGGCAGCCCAAACCAAAATGATGACTCCCAAGCAATGCATTTGGTCAACTGGTTCAATCATATGTTTACCTATGATGAAGTAATTCCATTGAATGCAATGGAACTTATTCATAGGTCAGTCTGCCTCAAACTGCAGCCTGAATGATTGCTATAAGCAAATAAATGGGGCTTATTTATTTATTTACTTAAATTATATGGCTACCTTTCTGCCAGAGTGGGACTAAGGGTTGCTCACCAAAAAAAAAAAAAAATCAATAAAAATATGTCAATATAATTTAAAATGATTAAAATCACAACCATTTAATTTTTTAAAAATTATTTGAAACATATAAACATTAAAAAAAATAAAAACACACCCCAATAAAAAGCCCCTGTGGGTGCAGCTACACATTAAAAGCCTGCTTGAATAAAAATGTCTTTGCCTGCCAGCAAAAGGAAAGCTGGGAGGGGCCCAGCCTAGCCTCCTGAAGAAGGAAGTTCCAGAGGGTGGGAGCAGCCACTGAGAAGCCGCTCTCTCCTTAGTACTATGCCTGCTTCCTAAAGGTATACTCAAGAAAACGACAAGCCAGTAAGCAGTCATGATGGCCATATAAAACCCTGGGATTTTAAGGCAGCAAGTCACTGTGCTCCACCTTCCCTGAAACAAACATAGCAGGTAAAGCTAATATCTTCATACCCGATGACGAGAACAGGATGCTGCATTCCATTGCCACTGTGGCTCTCTGGATGTTGTTGGCATGCGTCTCCCATCACCTCCACACTTAGCATAACCAATGGTGAGGGATGCTAGGAGATGGCATCTAACAGTAGTTGGAAGGCTACAAGTTGCCAAGCCCTGTGATAAGCTAGTCAGCAAGACTCTTTACACACCTATAGTATTGCAACTCCTATTCAAAGGGATGAATAAAGGGCAGCTACTATCTAGTCCATGTGTGCTGTGATTGCATGCTGTCAGGTCTCAGGCCCTGCTCTTCTGACTCTGAAGAAGAGCTAGAGGAAGAGAGAGCTTCAGAGCAGGGTTTGCAGCAGGGAGTCAGGACAACAGCACCCAACCCCACAGAGGTGCCTGGCCCCTCAGAGATAGCAGAAGGGGACAAAGCAGATACCCCCGACCTGGCAGAGAGGCCTGGCCCCTCAGACGGAGAGACATTAGACCCAGTTGTACCGACCTTTCAAGAACATGGGTACCAAAGGGAGGAAGAGTGGAAGTCTCAGCATATTTATGAGAGACGCCATGTTATCAGAGAACAGCTGTGCAATCGCTGACTTAGTAAGAATCAGGACAGCTGCTCTGCCAACCTGGGAGTTTATCTAACTGCAACAGTGGGAAACCTCTGTTCCTGAACACTCATGTTGCCTTGCCTGGACTTTGACCTTTGGATTGGACTGGACACCCTGTTCACTGTGACCCTTGACTTTCAGACTGCTAACTGGACTACCCTTCTGTCTTTGTGGACTTGTTTTGGTTGCTTAGATATTCTGCCCTGTCTACCGTGCTTCTGTGAGGCTGGGAGTTCTGGGCAGACTGCCACACTGCTATCTGTAATTTGCACCTCGCCTTGGCTGGTTTCCTGGACATCTGGGCCAAAGCTAACAAAATGAAATTCAATACGGAGAAATGTAAGGTACTGCACTTAGGACTGAAAAACAAAAAGCATAGATATAGGTTGGGGGAGACCTGGCTGAATGAGACTACATGCAAAAGGGATCTAGGAGTCCTAGTAGTTGAACATGAGTCAACAGTGTGATGCGGCAGCTAAAAAGGCCAATGTGATTTTGGGCTGCATCAATAGAAGTATAGTGTCTAGAATCATAGAACTGTAGAGTTGGAAGAGACCACAAGGGCCATCCAGTCCAACTCCCTGCCATGCAGGAATACACAATCATATCATTCCTGACAGATGGCCATCCAGCCTCTGCTTTAAAAACCTCCAAAGAAGGAGACCCCACCACACTCAGAGGGAGTGTGTTCCACTGCCGAACAGCTCTTACTGTCAAAAAGTTCCTCCTAATGTTGAGGTGGAATCTCTGTTCCTAGAGCTTGCATCCATTGCTCTGTGTTCTAGTCTCTGGAGCAGCAGAAAACAAGCTTGCTCCATCTTCAATGTGACACCCCTTCAAATACTTAAATAGGACTATCATATCACCTCTTAACTGTCTTTTTTCCAGGCTAAACATACCCAGCTCCCTAAGTGTCTAGATCAAGGGTAGTCATAGTGCCGCTCTATTCTGCTGTGGTCAGGCCTCACCTAGAATACTGTGTCCAGTTCTGGGCACCACAATTCAAAAAGCATATTGACAAATTGGAGTGTGTCCAGAGGAGGTCGACTAAAACGGTGAAAAGTCTGGAAACCATGCCTTATGAGGAAAGACTTAGGGAGCTGGGTATGTTTAGCCTGGAAAAAAGACGGTTAAGAGGCAATATGATAGCCCTGCTTAAGTATTTGAAGGGGTGTCATGCTGAGGATGGAGCGGGCTTGTTTTCTGCTGCTCCAGAGACTGGAACACGGAGCAATGGATGCAAGCTCCAGGAACAGAGATTCCACCTCAACATTAGGAGGAACTTTTTGACAGTAAGAGCTGTTCGGCAGTGGAACACACTCTCTCGGAGCATGGTGGGGTCTCCTTCCTTGGAGGTCTTTAAACAGAGGCTGGATGGCCATCTGTCGGGGATGCTTTGATCATGATTTCCTGCATGGCAGGGGGTTGGACTGAGTGGCCCTTGTGGTTTCTTCCAACTCTACAATTCTATGATTTTGTGAATCATGCAGCCTTCTGGATGTTGTTAAATTGTATTTCTCAACAACCCTAGCTAGCATATCCTATGGTGAGGCATGCTTGGAGCTATAGTCCAACACCTCTGGAGGGCTACATAGTTCCTATCCTTGCTTTAGGTTATTATACTATATCAGCTATTTCTGGTGTAATACACACCATGGCCTACATACAGTTGCCCCTTCCCATTCGCATACAGTTGTCCCTCCACATTCGCGAACTTGACATTCGCGGTTTCGGTTATTCGCGGTTTTGGGAGGGCCCCCCCAGGATCGCCTCCCCAGCCCTCCCCACCCCGTCCCCAGGCCTTTCTGGGGCCTCCGGAGATGCTCCGGAGGCCCCAGGATCGCCTCCCCAGTCCTCCCCACCCCGTCCCCAGGCCTTCCTGGGGCCTCCGGAGCATCTCTGGAGGCCCCAGAAAGGCCTGGGGACGGGGTGGGGAGGACTGGGGAGGCGATCCTGGGGCCTCCGGAGACGCTCCGGAGGCCCCAGGAAGGCCTGGGGACGGGGTGGGGAGGACTGGGGAGGCGATCCTGGGGCCTCCGGAGCATCTCCGGAGGCCCCAGAAAGGCCTGGGGACGCGGTGGGGAGGGCTGGGGAGGCGATCCTGGGGCCTCCGGAGCATCTCCGGAGGCCCCAGGAAGGCCTGGGGATGGGGTGGGGAGGGCTGGGGAGGCGATCCTGGGGCCTCCGGAGCATCTCCGGAGGCCCCAGAAAGGCCTGGGGACGGGGTGGGGAGGGCTGGGGAGGCGATCCTGGGGCCTCCGGAGACGCTCCGGAGGCCCCAGGAAGGCCTGGGGAGGGCTGGGGAGGCGATCCTGGGGAGGGCGGGAGGGAGGGCCGGGGAGACCTCCGCGGGGCCTAGCAAGGCCCCGCAAAGGCCTGGGGATGGAGGGAGGGAGGGCCGGGGAGGCCTCCGCGGGGCCTAGGAAGGCCCCGCGAAGGCTTGGGGAGGGAGGGAGGGAGGGCCGGGGAGGCCTCCGCGGGGCCTAGGAAGGCCCCGCGAAGGCTTGGGGAGGGAGGGAGGGAGGGCCGGGGAGACCTTCGCGGGGCCTAGGAAGGCCCCGCGAAGGCCTGGGGAGGGAGGGGGGAGGGGTGTCGTTATTCGCGGTTTTTTCACATTCGCGGGGGTCCGCGGAACGGAACCCCCGCGAATGTGAAGGGACGACTGTATTTCCCTTTCACAGTTTTATGTATTCACGGAACTCTTTGGTCCACGTGTTTTTGGGAGAGGAGTAAAAATGCTTCTATGTTTTAAAATGCTTGCTGCATTCTTGTTGTTTTTAATCAAAGCAACCCCCACCTTTCCTACCTGAAAGGATGAAATAAATAGGGGGGGGGACACATTGCTGGGAGCATAAAGTTGGAAAAGGAAGAGGAGAGGAAAGCTGGGCAGACGGAAGGAGGCTGGTCTGCCGCCCTGAACCACAATCCCCACTGTTTGAGATGGACTTGGAGAGGAGAGCACCTCCCTCATCCCTCCAAACACAGCAGTGGGGGGGATTGCAAAGGGGAGACTGGGGCACTGGTGTCCTGAAGAAAGGTGTCCATGGGGGGGGGACAGGAGGGGGCTGGAGCTGTTGCTTCCCCCAAAGCTTCCTGCTCCCCCACCCCACCACAATCTTGGCATCTTACCAAACACCGGCAGTCCTGTGGGCTGGAGAAGAGACCCTGGGACAGCCGGTCTGACCCTCCCTCTGTCTCCTTGTCAGACACTGACTCAGACTGGAGTCCAAGTCAGCAGGGTTGTGGTCCGGGGCTTCCCAGCCATGGGTGCAGTAGGGAGGCACTGCAAGCCCACTCTGGGGGGCAACCGGTGATGAGAAGCTCTCCTCCTCCTCCTCCCCACTGCAATCATGACACCCCACAAGCCTCCCCTCTTTGGGGGAGAGAGGAGGAGGAAAGTGTGGAAAGGTGGGATCATCAAAGGCACAGATCAGAAAAAGAGAGATGAACGGGGAGAAAGCAGGGCATGGGAGAGAGACCAAGAGAGAGAAGAAGAGGAGGAGGAGGAGGAGAGCTGGGGGGAGGGGAGCACAGTACTTTCCCAATCTCCCTCTGTCCCTCGCCCCAAAGCCAAGTCAGAGATGAGCCCGAGCCAGGCTTGGAGGAGGACTCTTGATTCCATCACCCCCTGCCTTTGCCCGATGTGTCTTCGGCTCCTTCAGTGGCTATCAAGGTGAAGTAGCTGAGAGGCTCCAGCAGTTCAGGGCTCCCAGAGGGGAACATTCTGCTGGCCTAGCAGATCCTCCAGGGCAATTCTGTGAAGCCCATCATTCAGGTGAAGCAACAGGGTAAAGCCAGACAGGCTGCAGGCATTCAGTGGGAGAACAGCTGCTCTAGTTGTAAAAACCACCCACTTTCAGTAGCTAGCAACCGCTGGAAAATGCTACCTCTGAACTCTGGAAAGCTGCTTTCCTTTTGTGGTTGTGTTCCTTCAAGTCGACAACCCTAAGGTGAACTCTGAGAGCATGTGATTTCCCAAGTGGGTTTTCATGGCTGAGTAGGGAATCGAGCCCAGCCTGGCCAGACCTAGCACCCAGGTCAGATGGACTTGGGCAGGGAGAGCACGGCAGGGTTGCCGCCAGCCTTTGAAACCAAGGTCAAGGGGCCCCAACCCCCCCCCCTGCTGGGAAGAGTAGCTATGCTGCCTCCACCTTTTTTCCATACATTTTTTATTTGCGGGTTTTTTTAGTTTCGTGGTGGTGCTCCACCCCTAACCCCCATGACTGTATATAAAATGCTTTGTTATGTTTCCATTCTCGCTCTGTTGATTGGCCGATTAGGAAACATGTCAAGAATACAATCATTTGATGCATTAATATATAACCTTTCAAATTAACTATAATGGCTAGTTTCATTCTGAGAGCCCCACCACCACCGCCATGCAACTGTGCATACACATATGCACACAACACTAGACACACACATGCACCAGAATGCGAGTACCCCTCCACCGCCATGGAACCACGCATACACACACACCACGCATGCCAAGATGCGAGAGCCCCTCTGCTACTGCCATGCAACTGCATGTAGACACACACATAACACACTACACACACACACTCACCAGGACATGAGATCCCCTCTGTTACCGCCATGCAACCGCACATACCCACACACCATGCCACACACACACAGAGCACGCTATACAGAGACACACACCCCACGCACCAGGACATGAGAGCCCCTCCACCACTGCCATGCAATCGCACATATACACACAAACACCACACTACACACACATGGCAGGGCGTGAGTGCCTTTCCACCACCGCCATGCAACTGCACATATATACACACCACATTACACACACAATGCTACATACACACCCCACACATGCCAAGACACAAGAGCCCTGCCACCACTGCCATGCAATCTCACAAACACACAAACACCCCACACTACAGACACACACAGAGACCCTATGCTACACACATACTCCATGCATGCCAAGAGGTGAAACCCCTCCACCACCACCATACACCCACACCATGCCATAACACCCCTATGCTATACACACACACACTAACCCCCCATGCTACACCCTCCCATGCTACACACACACACCACACATACACTTCCCCACACTACACACACACACCAGGATACAAGGTTTAGAAAGGACTTGAAGCTTTCCACCTCAGCTACAGATAACACAGAAGGCCCAAAGCCCCGGCCCAAAGCCCCGGCCCAAAGCCCCGGCCCAAAGCCCCGGCCCAAAGCCCCGGCCCAAAGCCCCGGCCCAAAGCCCCGGCCCAAAGCCCCGGCCCAAAGCCCCGGCCCAAAGCAAGGAGCAGCTACAGACAGCACAAAAGACCATGTTGTGGTGGCCAAGACTGAGGGCGGAATGCCACTCTTAAATAGCAGTTCCCCTGTCTGCTTCAGGTGTGCTGCATGATTGCAGCCAGCTGCATCTAGTAGCTTAGCCCTGGTTCTTCCAAGACTCCCACAGCCAGGGCATGAGTCTGCAAAGAGGCTGTGCTGGCTGCTCCAGCCAGGGGCCTAGTCCTGCGAGGAGAGGCAGATCCTGACACCTAAGTAGCCAATCAGCACACTGAAAGAGGCAACATATCCAAGAGAATTATACAGAGAAATAAAGAATTACAACAGATTTTCTTAAAATTATGAATGCATCAGTTGTCAAGAATGAGTCTTGAAATCTGTTCTGAGAATCTTCTTTTCAATGTGAAGTCGAAGGCTTCACAGCCGGCATCCATAGATTTTCCTTGGGTTTTTTTTTTTTCCCCCAGGCTGTGAGGCCATGTTCTGGAAGAGTTTACTTCTGATGTTTCACATGCATCTGTGGCTGGCATTTTCATATATATTTCTTCATATACATATATATATATCTTCATATATATTTCACTATTGAGATATCAATGATGCCCCAAACCTATTCCTTTACTCAGCTTAGAAAAGTCATGCATTAGGCTTCCAGAAGCTCTGGGAAGCATGATTAGTGGCTTGCCCCCTTTATCACCCTCTTTCTAGATATCCTGTGTCTTACCCTCCAGACTGCCTTTCCTTTTTCCCTAAGCTTCTTTCTGACTCTCTTGATGACAGCACTGTTGACTATTTCCAGTGCCAGTTGTTTTCAAACCCACCCAAGCCCTTAGAATTGGGAAAGCTTTGTGGTTCATAAGAAGGCTTTAATGTGTATAGATCAGGCTTTATTTCCCTCTTGCTTACCTTGAGCTTTCTAAAGTTTGTAGCGGCCAAGATGGCCATTAAATAATTTCAGGGCAGGCCCCTAAATAAAACATGTGTGTAGGGATCTGTGTGTTTTCCATTCCAAGCTTCCTGAACCTCTGGGGGTTCAAGATGAAAACACTATTGTCTTTTCTCTCCCAGTCAGCATGATCCAAAATTTCAGCCTGCCTGTGTCTCTTGTGCAGATCGGCTTGTTACCATGACATCATTACAACATCCAGAGGCACTGCAGGTCTCTGAAATGATTAAAATTTCCTCTATGCATCTTCATATAGTTCATGCTATGAACAAGCTCATTGTAAATCAAAACACAGGGGTGTGTGTCTGGGGGTGGGGGAGGAAGGTGGAGCCAATGCCATGTTAAGTAGAAGACGAACATTTCAAAAATCTTTTTAAGGTCACCAGCAATTTTTTTGTATTCAGGAGCCATAGGCTTAGGGAGATATAGCTATCCTTAGAAAAAAGATACCGCTTACACTGTGGAGATGGTGACCCACTTTGTGTAACAGATGCCAACATTCCCTTAGGGTCACCGTTTATATGTGCCCTGAACAAGATATATTCATAGATGCAAACACTGAAATAACTACTCAGATTTACAAGCAGAAATGCAATGACCTGATAGTCTCAGCCAGAGTACACCCATTGAATAAACTCTTGAATGGTGAGTCAACACTTATGTAAATCCACCAATTAATCTGTCTTCTCTAGTTGGTAGCTATCAATAGGATTCTGCCTTCTCTATGGGTTTGACTGCACAGGGGGTAAAAATCCAGAAGAAATTCAGACTACTTTGACCTGGAGCTGCCTTGCAATGTTGGGGCAGATGCCCATTCTGACTTCGGAGAGGGTGACTACTGCTGGTGCTTTACTTTTCTCAGAGCTCAAGGAGTGATTATGCACCAGAAAATCAAAGCCCCAGTGGTAGCCGGTCTCTCTGAAGCCAGAATGGGTGGCTAGCCTTGGGATGGCAGGGTTTGCTGGGGTTTCTGACTGTGGAGAGAGAGACTACCAATGGGGCTCTGCCTTTGGAATGAGAAGTGGCGCTGAGGAGGGAGGGAAATTGTGGTGCCACAGGCAGCGCTTGTCCTTGCTCTCTTCCCCCTGCCCTCAAATCCAGTGCAGATGGATTGTCCACACACCAGTTTTCTCCAGAGTTTCAAGCAAACTCTGGAAAAAACCGAGAGTTTTCTAAAACCTGGATTACGGGGGTATTCCCCGAGTCTGCTGTTAATATGGCTGTACATCATGTGTCAGTACGCTGATGACACCCAGATCTATTTCTCCTTGCCCCGATCATCGGCCTCGAATTCCGATGGCGTCTCTCCTCTTAATGATTGTCTTAAAGCAGTAATGGGCTGGATGAGGAAAAACAGATTGAGATTAAATCCAGATAAAACGGAGGTGCTCACGGTAGCGGCCCCCGAACCAGGAGTTGGGTTGCAACCTCCAGTCCTGGACGGGGTCACGCTCTCCGTTAAGGACTGTGTTCGCAGTCTGGGGGTGCTCCTTGATTCATCGCTTCAGATGACGAGTCAGGTGAATGCGACAGTCAGGAGCACCTGTTATCAGCTTCGGCTGATACGCCAGCTGCGCCATTTCCTGGAAGTAAGGGACCTTGAGACTGTGGTGCACGCGCTGGTAACCTCCCGTCTAGATTTCTGCAATGCGCTCTACATGGGGCTGCCCTCATGCTTGGTCCGGAAACTTCAGTTGGTACAAAATATGGCAGCCAGAGTGGTCTCGGGAACATCTCGGAGAGACCATATAACTCCATTATTAAAATCTCTCCACTGGCTGCCAATCAGTTTCCGGGCCCAGTATAAGGTGTTGGTTATTACCTTTAAAGCCCTAAATGGCTTGGGTCCAACTTATCTCCGGAACCGCCTCCTCCCATACAATCCTCCCCGCGCACTCTGGTCCTCTGGGAGGAATTTGCTTCAGCCACAAAAATCTAGGCTGTCTGCAACCTCCCAGAGGGCCTTTTCGGTAATCGCCCCCAAGTTGTGGAATGACCTGCCGAATGAGATCTGTCAGATAACAAGCCTGAGTGGCTTTAAAAAAGCACTAAAGACGGATCTCTTTCGGCAGGCCTTTCCTAATTAGATCCCGGCCTCAGGGGATCCTGGCCTCTTCTAGGCTGCTGGCCATTTATTATATTTATTGTATTTATAGTTTTAAAAGTGATTTTAGATTAGTTGTTTTAATTTATATTTGTTTAATGTTTTTTTATGGGGGAGGGTGGGAGTGGGGGTGTTTAGGGATTTTATTTGTATTGTATTTTAAATTTTGTAAGCCGCCCCGATTGTTTTAACAGAAGGGCGGGGTATAAATAAATTTTATTATTATTATTATTATTATTATTATTATTATGTGTCGCTATCACACCAGATTCAGGGGAAAGGCCACATGTCATGTGGCATTATCAGGGTGGATTGGGGGGGATTTGGTGTTTTCACTGGTGTAGACAAGGCATATTTTGCCATAGTGGGGAAGACTGTGTCCAGGTGGCATGTGTGGACTGCTCAGTCTGCTGTCTGGGTGCTAAAACAAACACAAACACTAAGCATCAGAATATATTTTGTTCATGGATTTCCTGATATGCACCCAGCTCAGATCTGTGGCTCCTTGAGAGACAGGACTAGCCTAAAGGATGGTATCATAGAATCATAGAATCATACAGTTTCAGAGTTGGAAGAGACCACGAGGGCCATCCAGTCCAACCCCCTGCCATGCAGGAAATCACAATCAAAGCATCCCCGACAGATGGCCATCCAGCCTCTGTTTAAAGACCTCCAAGGAAGGAGACCCCACTACGCTCCGAGGGAGTGTGTTCCACTGCCGAACAGCTTTTACTGTCAAAAAGTTCCTCCTAATGTTGAGGTGGAATCTCTGTTCCTGGAGCTTGCATCCATTGCTCCGTGTTCCAATCTCTGGAGCAGCAGAAAACAAGCTTACTCCATCCTCCACCCTTCAAATACTTAAACAGGGCTATCATATCGCCTCTTAACCATCTTTTTTTCCAGGCTAAACATACCCAGCTCCCTAAGTCTCTCCCCATAAGTCATAGTTTCCAGACCTTTCACCATTTTAGTTGCCCTCCTCTGGACACGCCCCAATTTCTCAATATCCTTGTTGAATTGTGGTGCCCAGAACTGGAAACAGTATTCTAGGTGAGGTCTGACCAAGGCAGAATAGAGCAGCACTATTATTTCCCTTGATCTGGACACTATACTTCAATTGATTCAGTCCAAAATCGCATTGGCCATTTTAGCTGCCGCATCACACTGTTGACTCATGTTCAACTTGTGGTCTACTAGGACTCCTAGGTCCCTTTCACACGTAGTCTCATTCAGCCAGGTCTCCCCCATCCTATATCTATGCATTTCATTTTTTCGCCCTAAGTGCAGTACCTTACATTTATCCATATTGAATTTCATTTTGTTAGCTTTGGCCCAGCTCTCCAGTTTATCCAGGTCATCTTGAATTTTGATCCTGTCCTCCAGGGTATTAGCTACTCCTCCTAATTTGGTGTCATCTGCAAATTTGGTAAGTATGCCCCTAATTCCCTCATCCAAGTCATTGATAAAGATGTTGAATAGCACTTGGCCCAGGATAGAACCCTGTGACACTCCACTGGTCACATCTTTCTAAGATGAAGAGGAGCCATTGCTGAGCACCCTTTGGGTTCGGCCGGTCAACCAATTACAAATCCATTGAACAGTTAACTTGTCTAGCCCACATTTTACAAGCTTGTTTGCAAGAATGTCATGGGGAACCTTGTCAAAGGCCTTACTGAAATCAAGGTATGCAATGTCCACAGCATTCCCTTCATCTACCAAGCTGGTCATTTTATCAAAAAAAGAGATCAGATTAGTCTGGCATGACTTGTTACTCTGAAACCCATGTTGACTTTTTGTGATTATGGCATTGCCTTCTAAATGTTCACAGACTCTCTGTTTAATGATCTGCTCTAGAATCTTCCCTGGTATTGATGTCAGACTAACTGGAAAATAATTGTTGGGATCCTCTTTTTCCCCCTATTTGAAGATGGGGACAACGCTTGCCCTCCTCCAGTCTGCTGGGACTTCTCCTGTTCTCCAGGAGTTCTCAAAGATTATTGCCAATGGCTCTGAGATTATATTTGCCAGCTCTTTTAATACTCTTGGATGTAGTTCATCTGGTCCTGGAGATTTAAATTCATTTAGATTAAGAAGGTATTCCTGTACTACCTCTTTGCTTATTATGTGCTGGATTTCCCCTATTGTGTCCTCTGTTCCTTTATCCTCAGGTTGGTCCCCCTTTACCTTTTCTGAAAACACTGAGGCAAAGAAGGTGTTGAGGAATTCTGCCTTTTCTCTGTCCCCTGTTAGCATTTTGCCATCTTCTCCACTTGGTGGCCCTACCATTTCCTTCTTCCTCCTTTTGCTGTGGACATACCCAAAAAAACCCTTTTTATTGTTCTTAACCTCTCTAGCAGGCCTGAGCTCATTCTGTGCTTTAGCTTTTCTGACTTTACTCCTGCATGTGTTCGCTATCTGTTTGAATTCTTCTTTGGTGATTTCCCCCTTTTTCCATTTCCTATACATGTTCCGTTTAAAACTTAGCTCTGTTGAAAGTTCTTTAGTCATCTTTCCTGGTTTCTTGAGACACCTCCCATTTTTCTTCCTCAATGGTACTGTTTGAAATTGTGCCTTCAGTATCTCCCTTTTGAGAAAGTCCCATCCGTCTTGAGGTCTCTTCGCTTTTAGTATTCCTGACCATGGGATCACCCCCAGTATTTCCCTGAGTTTATTGAAATCAGCTCTCCTAAAGTCACGAATCCGTATCTGACTGTGTCTGGCTTCTCCTTTCCATTGTATAACAAACTCCAGGAGAACATGATCACTCTCACCTCAGGATCGCACCACTTGCACCCCATTAACGAAGTCATCCCTGTTGGTTCAGATCAGGTCTAAAATAGCTGACCCCCTTGTTGCCTCTTCCACCTTTTGGACCATGAAATTGTCTTCCAGGCAAGTAAGGAATTTGCTAGACCTTGAAGTTTTGGTCGAGTTAGATTGCCAGCAAATATCAGGATAGTTGAAGTCACCCATCACTACTACATCTCTCCTTTCTGCGTGTCTGTTCATCTGTTCTAGAAAGGCATCATCCAATTTCTCTGTCTGACTTGGGGGTCTGTAGTAGAGTCCCACAATAACATCCCTGTTGTTTCCCTCCCCTTTAATTTTTATCCAGATGCTCTCCACGTGGCTTCCAGTATTGATGTTATGGATCTCTTCACTGGTGTAAATATCCTTGACATATAATGCTGTTCCGCCTCCTTTCTTGTTTGGCCTGTTTCTCTTATAAAGGTTTTACCCTTTATTCCTACATTCCAATCATGAGACTCATCCCACCAGGTTTCAGTAATATTCAGTAATATGAATAATATGCTCTGCCCCTGAAGCCTGTCCATGCTGTTCTTCCTCACTGTCCTTGATAAGAGAGAGGGCTTCGAATCGATTCTGTAGCTGCAAGCTGCTCGAAGTATCCCTGGATTTTCTTGTTCTGTGTGTGACATTCTTCCAGCTGTCTACCTCCTGTGTCTGTTGAATGACCCTCTCCTCCCCAGCCAGTTCCTCTGTGCAGTCCCCATCCAAGACTGTTTGTTCTGTCCTGTCCAGGAAATCCTCTTGTTCCCGATTATGTTGAAGTGTAGCTATCTGGCTCTCCAGCTGCTGGACTTTCTCCTCCAAGAGGGCTACCAACTTGTACTTGGTGCATGTGAACTTCCCCACATCTCTAGCAAAGAAAACAAACATCGCACAAGTATTGCAGGTGACTGCCGCAGTCCCCTCAGTGTCCATGGTGAGAGCTTTTAGGTAATCTAAGAACTCTTAGTTAATGCTGAAAACTCTAGGCTGTACTTTTAAGTATGCTGTATTTTTTTTCACCCTCTGCAACAAGCAGCCTCTCCCAAGAGTTTAAAAAAATTCAAACTCACAGAAGCTCCACCCTCTGCAACAAGCAGCCTCTCCCAAGAGTTAAAAAAATTCAAACTCACAGAAGCTCCACCCTCTGCAACAAGCAGCCTCTCCCAAGAGTTTAAAATTTTCAAACCTTCCATATGAGGCCACCTTCCATATGAGGCCACCTAGACATCCAGAACTTTAGGAGAGGAACTTCCCTCAATCCCACCACCCCAGAGACCCTTTTAGTGTAGAAGTGAGAGAAGGGATTTCTCAGTTGTTGCAGTTGTTTAAAGGATAATAGGCTGGTAGGGGTGTAATTAGGGGAGGAGAAAATGTGGGCATTGCCCTGCCAAATAAAAATTATCTCCAAACACACACACATACAAACTTTTCCTTCAGCCCCCAATTTTTTAGCATGGCAGAGAGTAAGACAGTGAAAATATTTCACACCAGAACAGTTATATTTGCTATGTGCACAATTCCTTAGTAATTGTGCCTGCCCCTTCACACTGAACTATCTATTCCGTGAGCTGCTCTTCGCTGATGATGCTGCCCTTGTTGCATCACAGAAGCAGCTCTGTAGCGCCTAACATCCTGCTTCGCAACAGCTGCAGAGCTATTTGGGCTAGAAGTCAACCTGAAGAAAATGGAAGTTTTTTACCAGCCTGCACCACAGGACGAACACCACCATCCCCACATTGCCATCGACAAATCTATGCTCAAATCCGTTCAGCAGTTCACCTACCTGGGAAGCATCATCTCCTAAAATGCCAGGATTGACAAAGAGATCGATCACAGGTTAGCAAAGGCATATAGCACATTTAGAAGACTTCATAAAAGAGTCTGGAGTAATAAACATCTGAGGCGAAGCACAAAAATCAGTGTGTATAGAGCCATTATACTATCTATTCTCCTTAATGGATCTGAAACATGGGTCACCTATCACCACCACCTACGACTCCTCAAACGCTTTCATCAGCGCTGTATATGCACAATCCTAAATATATACTGCACTGACTATGTGACAAATGTTGCTGTCCTTGAGCAAGCAGGGATCACCAGCATTGAGGCCATGATATTGAGAACATGGCTGCAATGGGCAGGGCACGTTTCTAGGATGGAGGACCATCGCCTCCCAAAAATAGTACTCTACAGTGAACTCGCCACGGGTCAGCGTAAGAGGGGTGCTCCAAAAAAGTGTTACAAGGACTCTCTGAAATAACATCTCAGCCTCGGCCAAATTGATCACCAACAATGTTCTGCCCTGGCCTCACATCAGGAGACATGGAGACGCACTATCCACAATGCTGCAGCCTTATTTGAGAACTCACGCCGAACAAGTCTTGAAGAGAAAGAACAATGCAGAAAGAATCACAACCCAGAAACATCACCCAAGGAGACCTTCTGCTGTGCTTTCTGCAACCGGACTTGTTTATCTCAGATTGGCCTTTTTAGTCATCAGCATGCTTGCAGAAAGTGCGGGACAAGTCCTTCCTGAATCTTCATTTGCGAAGAAAAGCCAGAGAGAGACAAAGAATTTCTAAATGCACAAGTGATGTTTTAAGTTACTGCAATAACTTGGGGGGGGGGTGCCCTCATTTTGCCCTCTGTTGATACAACCCTGTAATCTGGTCTCATCCCTGCTGTCTTTCCCTTGGCAAGCAAACACCAGGTAATGAAGAAGGAGCTTTTAACATAGGGCATGATGCTTTTTTTTATATATGGTGTGCTTTATATTGCTTTTAATTAAATTCTGGTATGATATAGTAATTTAGGGCTTGGAAAAAATAACTTTTGGGGGGATCATTGCTCCCTGAAACCCCCACCCAGCAGGGTCATTTTGTGGGCTTCCTTGGGATCATTCTTTGCTCACAGCAGCATGGGGGCCTTGCATGGGAGTGGGCCCATTCTGCAGCTAGTAGTTCCTTCTCCCTTCTTTCAGCATCTACCTACAGGCAGTGGGACTTGCTCTTTTGAATGAGTAAAGCAAGAGTCTTGGACAGGCTGAGGGATGGGCCTAGCACAGTGGTGAGCAAACTTCCGTCAGTTCTACAGCCTAGGTATAATGCGGGGGAGGGGACCTGTTGGTTTCCCTGGCACAGTCCCTTTTGCACTTCCCCACCAACACTCCCCTATGTAAACGGGCTTCAACAAGTCAGTATTTGAGGCATTGTCATGGCTTTAGAACCCACCAGTTTATGGCACCAAATTTTACCCAGGGCTGTACCACTGAGTTGCTGCCTCCTTCATGGCAACAACTGTTTTCATGTCAGATATTGCTGTTTATAATAACCTTCATGGTCACAACTTTACTTAGGGACCATGGTGTGTTTGGGTATGGGGCTGATTCCAATTTCAAAGACTTATCCACCTCACTAGCTGGTGGGGGGGCATGTTTTAAAGAGTCAGGAGTGAGATCTATAAGCACTGGCCCAGCTCAGATGCTCCTACAGACTGGACTCATTCCCTGCAACCCAGAAGTTCACTCTGCAATGTATGCCCTATTCCCACAGTTTCCCAGCAGGTGGGCTGGGTTGGGCATTGGTTGACAAATGGGTAAACCAATTTCTGAGATCCAGAAATCTCCATGCAGAAAGCTAAAATGACACCAAATGTAACCAATAAAATTGTAGCCTTTTCTATCCCAGCAAAGGGTATGTTGTCATTTGTTCTTCTCTGCCTCCTGGGATTCATACTTCATTGATAGGTGCACAAACTCTGGTTTAAATATCACATTGGCTGCTGCCACACTGCAGAAATAATGCAGTTTGACACCACTTTAACTGTCATGACTCAGTATTATGAAATTCTGGGAACTGTAGTTTTGTGAGATGTTTAGCCTTCTCAGTCAGAGAGCTCTGGTGCCACAACAAACTACAAATCCCAGGATTCCATAGGATTGAGCCATGGCAGTTAAAGTTGTGTCAAACTGCATTATTTCTGCATTGTGGCAGCAGCCATTGTCTTGTGTTACCTGGATTTTTTTAGTTAATCTTATTAGGATGGGTCTCAGTTTGAAAATAAAGGTAGAATATCAACAAGAGAGGGAGACAGAGAAAAAGGAAGGAAGGAAGGGAAGGAAGGAAGGAAAGAAGGAAGACAGGCCAATTGGCCTTCAGAAGCACTGTGCACATAAATTGTCTCTCTCTGGCTTTTCTTCGCAAACGAAGATTCAGGAAGCACAAAAGGAAGGACTCATCCCGCGCTTTCTGCAAGCGCGCTGATGACTAAAAAGGCCAATCCGAGATAAACAAGTCCGGTGGCAAAAAGCACAGCAGAAGGTCTCCTTGGGTGATGTTTTTGGGTTGTGATTCTTTCTGCGTTGTCGTTTCTCTTCAAGACTTGTTCGTCGTGAGTTCTCAAATAAGGCTGCAGCATTGTGGATAGTGCGTCTCCATGCCTCCCAATGTGAGGCCAGGGCGGACCACTGTTGGTGATCAATTTGGCCAAGCGTGAGATGTTGTTTCAGGGAGTCTTTGTATCGCTTTTTTGGAGCGCCCCTCTTACGCTGACCCGTGGTGAGTTCACCGTAGAGTAGTATTTTGGGGAGGCGATGGTCCTCCATCCTAGAAACGTGCCCTGCCCAGCGCAGCTGTGTTCTCAATATCATGGCCTCAATGCTGGTGATCCCTGCTTGCTCAAGGACAGCAACATTCGTCACATAGTCAGTCCAGTGTATATTTAGGATTGTGCATAGACAGCGCTGATGAAAGCGCTCGAGGAGTCATAGGTGGTGGCGATAGGTGACCCATGTTTCAGATCCATAAAGGAGGATAGACAGTACGATGGCTCTATACACACTGATTTTTGTGCTTTGCCTCAGGTGTTTATTGCTCCAGACTCTTTTGTGAAGTCTTCCAAATGCACTATATGCCTTTGCTAATCTGTGATCGATCTCTTTGTCAATCTTGGCATCTGAGGAGATGATGCTTCCCAGGTAGGTGAACTGCTGAACGGACTTGAGCACTGATTTGCCGACGGCAATGTGGGGATGGTGGTGTTCGTCCTGTGGTGCAGGCTGGTAAAGAACTTCTGTTTTCTTCAGGTTGACTTCTAGCCCAAACCTGCATAAATTGTACATACACAATAATTATTGCTATCTTCTGTCTCTTTGTTGTTCATTTTAGAAGAATTAAGGTTTGTTTTTGTTTTTTTCAAAAGTCCTATTAATTTGTCATTTTCCCTCCGGTTAGAGCTTCACCAACTTACAATTATGTGAACTGCCAACCCATATATTTACTCTTCTCTTGTGGAAGTGAAAGCAACACTATGGCTAGGGACTCTTTAAAAGTGCCAATGTATGAGAAGGGCAGGCATGACTTCTGTAAATAGCTCCACAGTGCCCTATGTCTTGCTGCAGTTTGGATCACTCTGGCATGGCACGCAGTTCTAAGAACTGTCTTGTGAAAACCTAAGGCGTTCAGCATACATTAAAGGTTAATTACCTATATATCTCACTGAAGCTATCTACATTCTCAATGGGCTACCCTTTGTAAGCTTAATAAAAGCCACATCCTTCTGCAAAAGTCACTGTAAATTTCACATCTCACATTTGGCTTTATATGCCTTTTAAATTTCAATATAATTAAAGGGAGAATTATGGATAATTTGTTGCAGCGCCTTTGTTGACACGTCTGGTAGTTAATAAAAATGATGCATGCAATCCATACCAGAAACTTAGTCCGTGTGGATAAGCTGATCTTTACTGAAGGCTGTAGTTGAGATTTCCCCAGGTGACAAGTCAAATATATACAGCAGGATTGCAATTCCACAGTACGCTTGGGCTGGATTGCTTTTTCCACAATGTTACTCTGATCACCACTAAATAACCTGCCGATGACCTTTAACACCAAAGCAAAACAAATCAGAAGCTCATAATAGAAAAGTGAGAGGTGGCTAAACTTGATTCTGTCTGCATCATTTTGGCTGCATCAGAGAAACAGCCAATTATAACTTGCACAACTTTGTTTTGTTGTTCTGAATATACTGGGCAAAGTTCTCTGTTGCTGCTACAATTACATTCAGCATACATATTATAGAAAAAGAAAGTTGTGTTTCAAGTGATCCAGCTGCAGTAACTTACCACATTCCTGCATCTAATGCAGGTAGGAAACATGTGACCCATTGGTCACACACAACCCCTGCCCATCCCAGATTTTCTGATCCTTTAAAACATTTCTGGCCAAAAATGGAGAATCACTGTTCTGTAAGCCTCCAAGAGCAGTGATTCTCCTCTAAAGAAAAATGCTGTGCCTGGTTGGGCAATGCCAGAGGTGGTGTCCCACTCTGTTCCCTTGTGCCTGCCACCTGACCCCTATGGACCCTTGCTTTGAGCTAAATGATTTAGCTCTGAGCCTCTTCTCCTATCCTACCCCTGGAGGCAAGTGATTTCAGCTCTGAGTCCCTGGTTGGAGCCCATCCCCGTTGCCTCGCTGAACCCACTTTGAGCCAATGGAGTCTCTGGGTACCCCTTCCCTGGAGCCCCAGGATTCCTGCTCTGAGGGCCCCCACCCCACCCTGGAGCCCCCAATGATTTCAACTCTGAGTGGCCTGGTATGACACCTAGCCATTTCCCCATGGTCTCCACTCCTCCTCGCCACCGCTGCCTCCAACACGGCCTCCCCACCGCCAGTCTTCTCTTCTGCTGCATCTCTGCCTCTTCCCGACACCTCGACAATGTTCCCATGGCCTCCATTCCAATATACCATTCTTTCTTGGTAGAGTTGTCAGGTCAACAGCATCCCACTCTCTTGAGATTTCAGAGCCAAAACCTGAAACCAGGGGTCAGGCCCTTGTGACAGGGATGGGTCCTTGAGATGTCAGAGAGGTGAAGCAAACAATAGTTAAGTGTAGAGCAAGAGGAACAGAATTAAATGGGACAGAATCTGGTAAAAGCCAGCTGAGCAGAGAATATGACAGCCCAGAGTTGGGAAGGGACCCATATTTTGAGATGCAGGCACATGTTTGAGGAAAACTTTGAAACCAACATGCACTCAAAAACTGCAAATAATCTTCAGTTTGGACTGTTTGCAGGTTACATTCTTTAACTGGCCTGCTATGGCTAGGGACTTGATGTATGAAGCATTTGACCCTGAAACTGATTTTATTGCTTTCCCCACCTTGGAATCATCTACACAGGCCAGGATAAACTGGCTCCCTTCCAGTGCATCCTACCCACAGATCAGGCCTGTTCCTCCCCAGTTACTTCCACAAAACAGGAGGAAGTCCAGACAGACCTGTCAGCCTGTCACTGCTGCTTCTGCCCCAGTCTCCCTCATGCTCCTAGAAGCTAGGAAGCCAGCCCATAACATGTGGCCAAGGCCCCCTGCATGTGACCAGCCTGAGTCACATGCTACAGAACTCTCCTGCAGTGGGAAAGCAATGTCAGACCAGCAGCTGCAGCGACTGGCCCATGGGCTGGAGCGGGCTCTTGTAGTTACACAAGGCCTAATCCATTTTTTGCCAGAAGGAATGAATTAAAGCAAACATTATTTTAAAATGTTGTAAGGACCCTACCCCATCTTCCACCCATCTTAGCCGCATCTTTGCTCTGGGGGTCGTGAGGACTGCTGAGAAGCAGAACAGGGTAAAAGCTGTGTGTCATCAGGACTGCAGGGTTCCAAGTTGGGGACAGGATGGGGTATATTGCCCATGTAGATAATCCCTCCTTGTTGTTGATTTTTTAAAAGTCTTATAACTTCATCTGAAATCCTATACACTAGCTTTGCCCCAACCTGATAACCTTCAGATGTGTTAGAGTACAATTCCCATCATTTATGGCTGAGAATAATAGGAATTGTAGTTCAACACATTTGGAGGGCAATAAGTTGGAGCAGGCTGTCATGCATTTATATGGATTAAGTCCAATCAGAGCCAGTTTAAGTCACCAGCAGCGTCAGCATCTGCAGAGGTGCCTATCATTGTGGGGGTTCCCGTCGTAACCCTCCTCCTGCAAGAACATTATTCGTAATAACAAGAAAATCCTGTACTGTGAATAGCTTAGGTTGAGTTAGGTTACATTGACCTGAGATAAACATATGGGCCCCCAAAATAAAGCATTGCAGGGGGGGCAACATTTCTTAAACTGGTCCTGAGTCCAATTGAGCTCAGTTGGTCTTGTTCTGATTAGAAAGGCTTAGATGCATCACATCCTATTTTGAGGGAAAGGGGAGAGTAGAAATTGATGGTGATGATGAGCAATGATTATTTATTTGGGATTAAATCTCTGCTTCTTTCTCTTGTCATAACTACATAGAAGTTACCAATCCTCAGTGCTCAGACTTCAATACTGCCAAAATGTACTCAGAAACTTATACTTAAGTTTAAATTTAAATGTAGTATTTCATGTTCTACAAAGCATATCCCAAGAGCCAGACATGAAACAGCAAAAGCCTCCCACACTCTCCTTTCCAGCTTGAAAGAGCATTTGTTTTGTTTTGTTTCTTGCCACAGTCATCTGCACATTGTAAAATATTTCCAGACCCACACTAGCTAGGTTGTTTATTATTGAGAGTACTCTGTATCAAATCAAAAGCAAAACAGGTAATTTATTGAGTAATGATAGCATCCTCCCATGAACTTGTCCAAAATCTTATTTACATGTCCAATGTTTGTTCCAGTGATCCCAAACATTATCTACATGATCCAACGTTTTTGTTTTGAGGCAAATTACTCATGTGTGTATATATTCTGTTTTAATATGAAGCTAACTCCATCTCTTTAAAAGGGAAAGGAAACTGGATATCTACTTGCATGATCCTTGTGGATAAAATCACTAGGGATCCATTATAACTTGGATGTCATCATTAATTAAGTAGATGACAATGGATATAATTTTGGCTACTGCTTGTCCATTAATGATTACTTTGTTATGTGTACAGTCTGAAGATATAAAAAGGATCCTTGGGGGGATGAAACTGTCCCCTTGGATCCCTTGCCCTTCCAAGCTTATGAAAGCAGCCAGGACTGGGCATTGGCCAACTGGTGAAGGGTGATAGTGAATGTTTCTTTGCAAAAATGTATGGCTCCATTATGCCTATAAGAGGCAGCAGTAAAATATCTATTTTATTTTATTTTTTACAAAATCCTCCCTGATGCCCACTGTATTGGATAATTTTTAGTCTCTCTCCAGTACTCCATTCTTGAGCAAGTTGCTGGAATGTATGGCTACATCATTCAGGAGTTTCTGGATGAGATGGATGATCTAGATTCAATTCAATCTGCTCCAGGCATGGTTATGGAACAAAGACTGCTCGGTAGACACTCTGCTGAAGCAAGTGGATGACAGGAGTGGGTCCCTGTTGGTTTCGTTGGATCTCTCAGTGTCTTTCAATACCATCAACCATTGTATTCCTCTGCATTGCCCATCTGACAAGGAACATGGAAGCACTGTTTTCTGGAACGTGTGATCCTTCCTGGAGGAGTGAATTAAGAACATGGCGCAGGGTGGCTGCTATTCAGTGCCATAGTCATTGGCCTGTAGTGCACCTCAGGATTCCATCTTACCCTGTACTGTTTGATAAATACATGAAACTGCTGAGAGAGGCCATTCGGAGTTTTAGAGTATGATGCCAGAAGTATGCTGATGACACCAACTCTATATCTCCTTTTCATTCCATACAAGGAAGCTGATCTGGTTCAAAGTCAACATCTCATGGTTGTAACGGACTGGACAAAGGCAAATAAGCTAAAGCATAATTCACAAGACAGAGGTGCTCTGGACCAAAAGAGGACCATGGAAAGGTGTTTCAGCCTTTGGGGTAATATCACAGACTTTGATTTGCAGAATGGGTATATTCTTCTATGCAGCCCTGAACTTGGATACCCAGGTGATCAGGACCATGTTTGCATGGTTAGGCTATCATGCCACCCAGACCCATTCTTGGGAATGGTCTAAGGTCCAAGGTGTGTTCCATTTTGACCACTGTCAAGTGCTCTGCCTTTTGAAGGAGTTTGCTTTCTGAACTTCAGAGTCTTCAGCTGTCCCCAAAAGCTGCACTGTTGGTTGCAGGGAGCATATGATTCCCTTGCTATAGCAGCATCACTGTCTAGACTCGGCTGTCCTTTCCTTTTGAGCTGCCATTGGATTTTTTTTAATTTATTGTCTGTTTTAAATTTTTTCTAATTTAATATATTTTTAATTATTGTATGTTTTTAATCCTTTTTAATTTAATATTATTTTAAGGGGTGGGTGGGCTAGGGTATTGCAATTATGGAGTTTTTATATTATAAGCTGTCCCGATTGCGTTACAGAGGGGAGGGATATAAATAAATATTATTATTATTATTATTATCATTATTACCAGCCTGTTTCCAGGCACTGTTCAAAATGCTGTATGTGACCTATACAACTTTGCATCAGATTATGTGAAAGACCATATTCTCCCTTATAAGCCTGCCTAAGTTTTAAGGTATTTTGGGAGACCTTTCTCTTAGGAGATTTTCACAGGGGCTATATATCCCATGTCTGGAATGGAACAGGGTCGGAAAAGGTTTTCCCTTTTGGACGACGTCCACCCTGTTCCGTTCCTACATTATGCCTGTTCTGTTTTCACGGGGAGAAGTCATTAATAGGCAGCCGGTTCTGTTACTGTTATGGAATCATGGGTGTGCGAATCGGATCCCGTCCCTGTTCTGGAATGACAGGGATGGGGGAGGAGCTCTGTGGCAGGCACTTCCTGCCACGATCTGGACAGCCAGGTAAGTGCCACCCTTCCCACCCCCCTTCCTGGGTTACTTGTATTTTTAATTTTTTTTAATTTTTATTCTTTCTTTTGACAGCTGGGGGGGGGTTAATTTGAATTTCCCTCCCGTTCGTTCCCTCGCAACAATGAGCAGGAGTTCCCCTGGCCGGTTGTAAAAGCAGCTTTACAACAGCTGCATTTACTGCTACCTGGGCAAGGAGGAAGAAGGACCATTCCTGTTCTGGAATGGAGGTAAGTGTGCAAACATTTACCTCCATTCCATTGCAGGAACAGGAGAGGAGGTGGCGGGACAGAATAGGGGCTTTTAGCCCCCGTATGAAAATCTCCTTAGTCACAAAACCCTTACAGTCACCTTTGGCAGGCATGCACAAGAGAGCCATCCAATATTCTAGTACACCCTTATGAGAGAAGCTAGGCTGGCCCTCACACCTGGGCAGTCAAAAGAACAAAGAACTTTTTATTGAGACAGACATTTGGTATCTAAAATTGAGTAAAGTTGAAGGAGGCTTTATAGTGAAGTGTTTTAAAATGAACATTAAATCTGTTTTATGCTTTAATTATATTTGGTTCCATTTCAGTTATACTATTTGCCATCTTGAATACTCTTTTATTTGGCATAAATTCAGCATATAAATTTTAAATATTGATATATAAAATTAGAGATAAGATAATAGATGCATGTAATCCATAGGGTGTCTGTATGTGTGTGTGTGTGTAAGAAAGAGAAAGAGTTATACTAGTTTCTTGAAAATCCAAAAGTAAGATATATGTTTCAGTGTGAAAATTCTAGTTATGCTGTGGGATTGCTGGTTTTTGATATATATCCATTTGCTACAGCATTACAGGATTGTACCAGCCATCTTCCCTAGCCACTAGAATTTTTGAAGGTCTGAACCTTGTTATTATACTGGCAGCTCATGCTATGAATTAAATATAATCCTGACTTCTAGGAAGAAGGAATGGAATCTGTGAAAGGTTTTACAAGAAATGATAAGATAGAGCCAGAACCGCAGAGAACTCACTGTATAATTTCAGGATCTGTATGAATTTTTTGCCATAGTCACATAGGAGGAAGCCATGCATATTTATACTTCCTATCCAACACACCCTGTTGACCTATATCCAATAAAGACCAGATTTCATTCCAGCTCTTCCTTCTGACTTTCTACCATTAACTTGTTGTAGCAACAGGATAAGCTGAACAAATCCTCAGAAGAAGACTTGCAAGTTTCACAGACTCCAATATCTTGTACTGAATTGGACATGCTGAAGAGAGGGAAATTTAACAGCATTTTCAAGCTCAGTAATTAATTTATAATTCACTCATTATCCACCAAAGCAGGATTGCTTGCAAACTTTCTTCCTGGAAATCAGACTATTGGCTGGTTCACTGGTGCCTATTCATCAATTGATGGTGTCTTTGCAGTCTCTGCAGTCTTTGGTCTTGCCCTCCAAGCTAACAGCACTGGGTTCAAACCCAGCAGAACCCCTCCAAAGGGAACCCCTCCAGCTTCACTCATGAGATGCTTGTTTTCCACTGGTGAAAGGTGAGAATTCCCTACATGAACAGTCTGAACTCTCCTTACAAGTTTCCTGCTCTACTGGGCAGGGCTGTCTTAACAGCATTATAGGCCCCCAGGAAAAGCAGTGCACTGGGCCCTGCTTACACAACCACTCACAGGAATAAAAATGTAAATTATCAATAAAAGAAACTTATATTTATTGGTACCTCCAACAAAATCAGTGTTTTGTCCCTCTCCCCATTGTACAGCTTCATTGGGAGCAAAGTCCCTTCCCATCCAGACTACAGAACCCCTGATGTATAAAACAGCAGAGATAAGAATGAAAAGAAAAGAGAGGACAGAAATGCCTTCCAATGTGGGAAAGGAGGGAGGAAAAGCAAAAGCAATGTCTCGGAGGGGCATCTCCCCAGCGAGCCAGCATCTCTGCCTTGGGCCAATGGGAATGGCGGGAAGAGGAAGAGAGGCATGGTGGATGGCAGCCTCTGCCTCTTGGAGAGGGAGAAAGTGCAGACTGGAGGGTTGGAAGGAGGCACCCTCTTGGTGGGGCTGCTGGAGAATGTGTGTGTGTGAGAGAGGGAAGAAGTGCTTGGCAGCTTGTGGCTGTGCAGGCAGCTGCTCCAGGCAGAACCAAGGAGATATGTTGAGCCTCCCTTTCTCAGCCACCACTTGGCTTTTCTGCCTCTTCTGGAAGAGTTTCCCCAGTGCCTCCCTTGCTTTGCTTCTCAGTGAGGACTCCCCCCTCCAACCACCCATCACGCCTTCTCTTTGCCCGTCCCTCCTCCTCCTCTCTTTTCTCTTTATCTTCCTCATTCCCATTCTCATGAATGCTGACATGCCTACTCTCTGCTACAAGTTGTATTTTTTCTCCTTCTACTGAGTTAGCAGGAGATCTGAATGCTGAGGCAGGTGACTGGAAAATTAATGTTAAATTCGGGCCTGTGCATAGATTATCATGGGGCCCCTATGCTCATGGGGACTGCAGACAACTGCCTAGCACACCCATGCGTTAAGACAGCACTGACTCTGTGGAAGGAAAGAAAACCATCTCCCTGGCTATATCCTAGGAAGTCAAATCATAGAGGTACAGGGATCCTCAGGCTGCCTAATGATCTGGGATGTCCTTGTAGTGGCCAAGGAGACTACCCCTATTTTCATCTATGAGATGTTGGAGGATGTGGAAGTGGGAATATTAACTAACCTCTGTGCATTATATACATGAAAAAACATGTGTGCACGTCTTTACACACCCAACAAATGTGTGCACTTCTTCACACACCCAAGCTGGTTTAACAAACTAATCTCAAATAATGTCCCCTTCCTCCATGGTGCAGTCATAAAAATGCAGTCTTAAAAATCAAAGATTCAGTATTTGGATGATAATGTCATTCTACTCAAGAGGAGAGGCTTGACATTAACTGTTTTTAGAGAGACAAGCTGTAAAGTAATAATTCATGACTCAAATTGTGAAAGTGAAGTATTTGCAGCCTGCCCATCACAGAAACAATAAGGCTGGAAAAGTGCCCAGTTCCGACCAACCTAGTTGGAAGATGACAGCCAAAGTACTCATCCTCTGTTTTGCTGGCTCCAGCATGGCAAAGCAAAATATTTTTTTAAAAAAAAATACAGAATGTTGATTTGTTTGCATCTCAGCCTAGGGAATGGAGGCTTTATCTTGTAGTTAATGGACCAACCACAAACAGAAAATTAATTTGGCAGGTACTGACTGATGTCGCTGAACTCACAGAAGCATGCTTTGCGTCCATATTTAGAGCAATAAATCCTTCACACACTAAAACAAAAAAGAAAGGGGGGAGGAAACAAAGAATCAAACAAAAGTAATCAGAAAGGAAGGGTATTGGCTGTGAGATATATCAGCTGCACAAAATCATCATCTAGGTGCTGTTTTCATGATGAAAATGTAGTGGGAAGAATTTGTGTCGAACCCTGGTTGTTTAGATGTACATTGGGTCGGACACATGATTTTCAGAAGGGGGGGCACCTTTTATCTCACAACCTGCAGGACTTCCAGTCCCGCAGTTTGTGGCAGTTTTTAAAAAAGTCACAGGAGGATTCGGAAAATTGGAAATGTAAACAGCCCAGGACAAGATATCTCGGTACTAGGTGATGACTGGAAATGGTGACCGGGAGCGGGCTCAGAGATTAGCAACCAGAAAAGGAGGGGTCAGTCACCCATTCAATAGATTCAGCCTCACCAGCTGAAAACAAAGGCATCCCTTCCAGCTGAACATAGATTTGTGTGTGTGTGTGTGTGTGCAATGGATTTCTACACTGCAAACCCTTGAGCTTTAACCTGTTCCTCCCCTGCATGCTGGGTTTAAATTTTAAAGAGAGAGTAAATTATAAAGAGATTGTGGGCAGAGGATCACCCATTCATCCCCTGCCTGCATCCCCTCCCTGGGTCTGAGCGGATGATCACACATTCATCCATCCCCCACCCCAAGGCACAGTAAAAAATGCCAGTGTCTGGGTCTTTCAAAATGCCTTGTGTGTCCTCCCCTTATGATCCCCAGCACAGGCTTAAAAGCTTCACTCCACAGCTGCCTCTGTTTAAAGGGTTAACATTTTAAAGAGATAGGACAACTGCACACCTCTGGGCCCCTGCACTTGGCTTCCTGGCTGAAAGCATACTGGCTTGGGCTTGTGTGTGTGCGTGTGTGCCGGGGCTCCAGTCCGCTCTGCTTTTTAAACCATTTGTTTAAAGGCACAGTAAAAAATGCCATCCTCCGAGCAGATGATCACACATTCATACGCATATGCGCGCACGCGCACACACACACACACCCTCCTGCATCCTCACTTTCAATGGGCTTTAAATGGTGTTCTTTCCATTCAGAAGGACTGCAAAAGGTATAGCCACTGGGTGCCCCTTCCTTCCTCGCTTTCAATGGGCTTTAAATGGGGTTCTTTCCATTCGGAAGGACAGCAAAGGGTGTAGCCACTGAGTGCCCCTTCTTCCCCATGTTAGGTCATGAATCGCTCATTCCTCCCCTCATCCTCTCATTGCCTCATCCCCAATGCAACACTCAATCATCCCCTCATCCCCAACGCAGAAGCTTTAACAAACATTTGAGCCAGCCAATAGCATTGCTTGTGGCACAAAACTCTAAAGGACGTATGTCACTGAGGTTGTGAAAAAAAGAGTAATCGCATCCTTGATTGATAGCCAAAAAAAAAAAAAAAAAGATCCTGGGACCGTAAACTCATGTAAACAAAACAAAACAAAACAAACACCAGGGGTAGTATATAGTGGGAGAAGGTACATATCATGGGACGTGATGCTGTGTAAACAATGATCCCGGGATCTCCCGGGATATCCAGTTCAGAGACATAAATTGTGTAAACAGGGAGGGACAAATATGGGATCAAAAAGTCCCAGGACACCCCGGGACAAAAACTACCATATTCTAACTGGCACCCTAGAATTAGCTGGGAGGGGGTGAGTGACAGTTTGGGATGAAAAAAGCTAGGGAGAACTTAAACTGCATTTCTAGGCACAGGCGTTGTGGGAGGCTTTTGAGGACTAGCCCACTAAAGAAATCATAGAATCATAAAATTGTAGAGTTGGAAGAGACCACGAGGGCCATCCAGTCCAACCCCCTGCCACACAGGAAATCACGATCAAAGCATCCCCGACAGATGGCCATCCAGCCTCTGTTTAAAGACGTCCAAGGAAGGAGACTCCACCATGCTCCGAGGGAGTGCGTTCCACTGCCGAACAGCTCTTACTGTCAGAAAGTTCCTCCTAATGTTGAGGAACTCTGTTCCTGGAGCTTGCATCCATTGCTCCGTGTTCCAGTCTCTGGAGCAGCAGAAAACAAGCCTGCTCCATCCTCAACGTGACACCCCTTCAAATACTTAAACAGGGCTATCATATCACCTCTTAACCATCTTTTTTCTAGGTTAAACATACCCAGCTCCCTAAGTCTCTCCTTATAAGGCATGGTTTCCAGACCTTTCACAATTTTAGTTGTCCTTCTTTGGACATGCTCCAATTTGTCAATATCCTTTTTGAATTGTAGTGCCCAGAACTGGACAAATCTTGAAGAAAAGCTTTCAGCAAATCTTGAGAACCATCTGTAGGCCCAACTCAGCATATACATTACTCTAGTGGCCCAGATATGAACGATCTGCTTTGAACACTGGACATTTCTTCAGTGTACACAAACACTATTTTAAAGAAGAGATTTGTTGACTAAATTAATTGATCCCAAACAGCAAGCTTTGCCATAAAATAAGAATTACTATTTCATTTAGCTGTTTTGTGGAGATGAACATGGCCATTTTGTCCATACTATGTGATTACTAAGCTGTCAGCTTATTGGAATTATGAGGACTGAGGAAGAAAACAAGACTCAGTAACAAGATAGTAAGATAGGACTTTATCAGATGCAGCAAATATGGCATCATAAGGATGCCTAATGATTGTGAAAGAGCTTACATAGCAGACAATGACATCCTTTCATGGTCATATCTTGTCAAAAAGCCTTTCTATTTTATTGATGGGCCAAGCCATCAATAGATCTCCCCTGCTGCTCTGTTGCCTGCATTGCTGGCGTTTGAAACTTTACGCCATTGTGATCATGTGAATGCAGCGTGAATGACAGAACACTTCTGGGTGAGATGGGGACACTTTTTTTTTTAACCTCCCCAGTTTACTTGTAATTTTTTAGTGTGTTTTTGTGCTTGTGTGAAAGTTTTGTGTTTCTTTTTCTTTAAATTTTAAATTTTTCACAACCGTGTTTTCTCATGAAATTTGTGGAGATCACAAGTGCAGAAGTGAATGAAGCTCTGTTCACTCTCCGTTAATGTCAGGGCTGCCTTTTACCGTGGCTGAAAGTAAGGTCTGGGGGTGGGGCTTTGCCAGCATAAAAATGGCACAAAATATACCAGTAAAAGAATGATTTTAGAGGCCTGACTAATAAAGTCCATAGTCTCCACTAGTGGGGATTTTCAAATATTTAAACCATAGTAAAGCCTTTAGGCCTAAACCAAATTGCTAATCCCAGCTGGAACTCAATGAATGGAACTAACATATGTAAGTGCTGATTTATCAGGTTCCCATTGATTCAATATTTTTGCATTAGTTGCATTTAGGCTTTCATTTAGTCAAGACTCTATATTATAACATTTTACAAATTAAAGCTGGGACATGTGTAGTCCAGAAGCATCAGAGAGTGGTAAGATGACAATAATTATTAATGAGGAAGAACAGACAAGCCAAGAGAGGTAGGAGCAACTTGCTTTTGCCTCAGTTTACTGAGAAGAGCAAGAGTTCATCCTCTCCTCTCCCCTGCCTCTACTGAACTAATTGAGTGCAAATGTTATTTGCACTTTGAACTCAGTTTGCAGCAGTTGAAGTAAGCTGAGGACAAAAAGCAAAGTGGGAGGAGAAAAGAGAAACTGGAACTTTTTAAAGTAACTCAAAAATTGGATGACAAAGAATTAATTAAGACTGTCCCTGACAAATTGGGACAGTTGAGGGGTATGCATTGTGAAATACTTAGCACTGCTATTCATTCCAAATGGCTTGAGGGATGTGCTGTGGCAGAATGTTTTTGTTTGTTTGTTTGTTTGTTTGTTTTTAAGGAGCCTTGATTGACCCAATTAGTACAGTTGGTCCTGAGAATTTAGAGAAATTGAAATTAGGACACAGAAACTTTTCAATGGATTGCTGTTAAAAAGAGGGAATCTTCTAGAATCACCAGAGAAAAACATGCTCATTGATTTTTGTCCTGTTTTGTTCCAGAAAGAGAAGATTCTGTATGCAATTCAATAAACCTAGGATTTCAACTGGAATCCTTAGTCCCTCTGATGCAGATTATAACCACGTTGAAAAGCTGAAGCTTCCTAAAACGGCCCAACAGTGATTTATTTGTTGCACAAAATGGAGACAATGTGAAGTTGAAGGCTTTCACAGCTGGCATCCACAGGTTTTCTGTGGGTTTTTTCCAGGTTGCGAGGCCATGTTCTGGAAAAATACCACAGAAAACCTAAAATGGAGAAGTTGAATGCTGAAGACGTCTGCAGATAGAATTTTGCCTTGTTTCTGTGGGAAAACAAGGTACAGATGAACTTGGATTTTAGCAAATGTCCATTTCATGGGTTTATGATACCCCAAAATATTACCAAATTGCTATGGCCATTTTTTTTCAATATTGTAATAATGTAGCCTGAACAAAGAGACAAAAACAAAACCCACAGTGTAGTGTGCTGATAGAAATATAGAAAAATAAAAGCCAAAAAATATACATAAATAAATAAACCACACACAGAAGTACAGAAAATAAAATTCCTCACCTATTGCATATCCACCCCAAATACAAAGACATTTGAAAATGTTTGTAATTTTTTTTTATTGAAAAAGAGACAAAACAAAATTCTGACCCACCCCTCACTAAAATATACATGTGGACGGAGAAAGCAAAGCTGGTGTATTGCCGGCCCACATGACTCTCAACATGCACATACTTAGCCTGTCAACATTGCAGAAGTACAGCAGTTTGAGACCACTGTGTCCACTATAGTTCAATCCTATGGAATCCTGCTATTTGTAGTTTTGTGAGGTATTTAGCCTTTCTTATCAGAGAACTCTGGTGCCTTACCAAACTACAAATACCAGGATTCCACAGGATAGAACTATGGTGGATGCAGGTGGTGTCAAACTGCTGCATTTCTGTAGTGTAGACAGAATGGATAGCTGAAATTGACTGGTTTTGCATAAGCACATCATCTGATCTGGCCCCTGCATGATCAGAGATTATAGCCAGATTAAATATAAATTGTCTACATACGGCTGGTGTTTTTCAGACATCTGCAGGCATCAGGAAATAGGGATGCCTAAAATATGACAGTCTCATTTTCTCTTAAATTCAATGTTTTCAAAAACTCAGCTTGAATCTGTCCTGCTTATGACCCAAACAAAGCCCATGCCAGAGGCAGCTGGTGGCTTCCATGGCAGTGGGATGATGACTCTGCTGTGGATTTTAGCCTGAATTTCAAAAGAGCCATCCAAAGTGCCGAAACTATTTGCAGGATGTGGCTCCATACATTGGACAGCTCTTTGGTATTAAAAATCTGGTGTTAATCACCCTGACATGGAAGGCAACAGCTGCCACTGGCATACACAATACTAGCAGCTACTCCCAGCATGGGGAATGTTGTACTGGCCTGAAATGATTGTAGTTAAAGCTGAGGACTCTGTCAGAAAAAAAGAGATGGTGACCTGAGGTTAGCACCACCAACATGTTTGAATAATACAAAGACAGACTTCTTAGTCCTATCTGCAGTCAAAGCACATGGCTTGCATGGGTGAAACTTTTCCCCACATTTCATTTTTTAAATCACAGGTTCTTGCCATCATGCTTATTGGGCGGCAGGGGGGAGGGGAGAATTTGGAAAAGTTCATACCAAAAATTAACCCAAGCCAAAGTCTCACTGCTCCTTATCAGAGGATTGGGGATAGGGCAACTCTTTGCATCTGTTTCTAGGTTCACACATTCTTTGTAAGCATGACTCTGCTGAAATGTTTTAATTTCAGTTTTGTGGTTATTCTCTTGCTTCACTTTAATACAGCTTTTGAATCAGATAGAACTGGTATTCTAGTTCTGGTATGGGATCTGGTAACCTAATCACAGAAAAGAATGTGGATGCACGAAAAATAACTTTCTAGCATTTTTTTCTGTCCCTTTTCCTCTGCTGGAAAAAAAACCCTCTTAAATTAACATTTTTATTTTATTTTTTTACACATCATAACACTTTGGAATACTTCCAGACCATTTGAATCAGCTGAATTTGCTGAAGGTTGTGAACTTCGATGCAAATCTTTGGTGAAGCTGCTATCTTGGTAGAGATGTTTTTATTTCCTCTTGTATATGTGCTCGACAAGAGGAGGAAGATCATAATGTGCAAAATATCTTTATGTTTAATTAGCTGAAACCTTTTTTAAAAAAACAAATATAACCCACTTTGCTAAAAATCATTCCAAAATGTTAAACTTTACCTTATTTCTGTTGTTTTATTTTACTTTGGTTTAGTTTAGTAAAGCACACAGAAAAGGAATCAGCAAAATAGTCTGTCAAGTGAATCAATATTTTAATTAAAAATTTTATCAGCTAAAAAAAAAATGCTTACTACTGATCCCAAACATGTTTACAGGACGGAGTTTGATTATATCTCTTTTTTTAGCTGATGAGATGCTAGATCCAATATGGAACCCGAAACTTTAATTACTACTGTATATTCCTCCTGATCATCTTCCATGAGATAAATATCTCACAGAAAACAGTATTATTTTTTTAAAAAAAAGTAACATCTCATTCCACAACATATCATTACTGATTTATCTGAATTGCACCCGCTAAATTCAAGAACTGAGAGTGGGACAGTATGTAATTTTAGGTTTATTGAGATCTAAAGCTGGGTGAGTTCCTTTCTCTCCCAGCAGTGACAGAGCTATGAATCAAAAGATAGCTATAGTGATGGCTGGCAAAGAGCTTTATCCCAGGACCTCATGTATTGAAGGACTTCTTAGGGCTTGTCTAGACCAGCCAGAATGCATCGCCTTCCAGTCGGTGTATTCTAACCCTAGAGCAGGCCTTGATTCCCCCCCCCCCACTACCATGACAAAACAGACAGAAGTCTGCACGCACATGCTGGCTGTTATCGGCAGGCACCTCCCCTGCTGTCACAGGTCACACTCTCTGAAGCCAAGAAGAAGGTCCTCATTATGTGATCAAGGCTGGTCACATGCAAGGAGCCTTGATCATGTGCTGGGAGCATCTTTCCTAGCTGCAGAGCAACTCCAGTGGTGGGAGGAACTGGTAATACAGGCCAGTGTGCAGGTACATAACCTGTGTTCCCACACTGGACCAATCCAGATTCTCCCACATAATGCGGGTTTTCCCAGGGGTTATTTTAAAACATTGTAAAGGGGTTTACCCCAGCCCCCCCCCCCCACCATCTTTGCCTCAGGCTGATGCCAGAACTGTCCAGAGATGAAATGAGGCAAGCACCCTGTGTCATTTGGACTGCAGGTCTCCAATATGGGAGGAAGGCAGAGTAAATTGACCATCTAGACAAGCCCTTAGTCAACAGTGCTGGCTCCATTGTTAGGTGGTGTGAGACAGCCAGCTTAGGCAGTAGGTGCAAAGGGTGGGGGCAGCAGGAAGTCCATTCATTCATTCATACTTTCTCCTGGGATAGGACACAAAGGACATTTTCAGACAGCGTTTTAGAGTGCCTACCACGGGATGAGCTCCCAGGAGAGGGATGGCGCTCTCATCAGTGTCACTTCCGTGAAGCTTCAGAAGCCGCAGAGCCATATTTTAATCATGGAACCATGCTTAAAATATGGCTCTGCGGCTTCCAAAGCTTCACGGAAGTGACACTGATGATTTCAGGAGAGGGACGGTGGCGTCCGAAAACGATCCCCTGCCGCACAAGAGCGCTGTCTCTCTCCCGGGAGCTCATCCCATGGTAGGCACTCTAAAATGCTGTCTGAAAATGTCCAAAGTGGCTTACAGAGGTTTAAAACAAGATTTAATTAAAACCTTATTTTCCAAATGTTTATAAAGAATTAAATGGCAATATATTAAAAAACATGGTTGAAACAATTAAAACACATTTAAAACAAAACATAATACAACGCACCACTGCACAGACACTATTGCTACATAAGCTGAAATCTCAAAGGCCTTTCTAAATAAAACGGTCTTCACCTGCTGGTGGAAAGAGAGTAGAGAGGATGCCAGCTTGACCTCACACCGAAGGGAGTTCTACAGCCTGGAAGCAGCCACAGGGAAGGTCTCTCCTGAGTCCTTACCAACCATGCCTGTGAAGGTGGTGGAACTGAGAGAAAGTCCTCCCCTGCAGACTTTAAAGCTCATACTGGCTTGTACAGAGACAAGTTCTTGGAGGATACAGGTAGAGTTGTTGGGACTACACAGCACACCTTGCATCTCCCTAAGCAAGCCTTCTGCTCCCAGGTCAGCTGAAAATGTTATCCCATCACCAATTAAGACTCAGCTGCAACCTTGGACTTTATCACACTACACTGTTATAGTGCTATTGTCCACTTTAACTGCTCTGGCTGCCTGCTTCCTATGGAATCCTAGGATTTTCAGTTTAGGGAGGGGCATTAAACATTCTCAGCCAGAGAGCTCTTAGCCTTCACTAAACTACAAACCCCAGAATTCCAGAGGAAGCAGCCACAGCAGTTAAAGTGGAATAATAGTGCTATAACAGTGCAATAACAATAGCATTGTTATTTATATACCATTTTTCAGTGCCAAAACATTCCCTAAGTGGTATACAATGTTTTATAGCTAATTGCCCCCAACAAGCTGGGTACTCATTTTACTGACCAATGGAAGGATGGAAGGCTGAGTCAACCTTGGGGCCCTCTGGGATTGAACTCATAACCTGGTGGCTTGCAGTACTAGCATTTAACCACTGCACCATCAGTGTAGTGTGATAAAGTCCTTTGTCAGTTCCTGTATACCTAATGATTAGGAAGGGTATGCTATCCTTCATCTCAGGCAGGAAAATGGCCTCACCTAACCCTCTTCAAGATACTACAAATAATTGGGTCCAAGATACTACAGATTATTGGGGACAATGATTAAAATTTCAGCTTGCTTTTAATGGGATTTTGCTTCAGGTTTTAGTCTGAATTTTAAGGAAGCTATCCAAGGTGTTGAACTAATTTGGGAAAGAGGATCCAGCACCTAGGATTCTATGGGGGAAAAATATTCAGTGGTAGCCATGCTGGCTGTGAAGCAAAATACAACAAAATCCAAAATCCACAAGCAACAATATTGTTATTGGGACAACTCCGAAGCATAAAATGCATTATGCAAGCTTTCAGAGCTTCACTGGCTTCTTCATCGGACACAGATGTTAAAAATTATACAGGAGAAAAATTGTGATATTGGAGTCACAGGCCTACATTTTGTCTGAGATGTTGTCAGTTAAGATGATATCGATTAGAGGAGAGAAAAAGATACAAGGGTTAAAAATTAAAAATCAAGAATATAAGGTCAGGGCTTATGCAGATGACATAGCATTTATCTTGGAAGATCCCATCAACAATGTGTTACATTTAGTAGAAACAATTGAGGAATTCGGAATTTATGCTGGGTTTAAGATGAATAAGGAAAAAATGATAATTCTTACTAAGAACTTATCAAAAAAAGAACAGGAACTATTAAGAGAAAGATCCAATTGTAAATTAGAACAGAAAGTGAAGTACCTAGGAGTGTGGATCTCAAATGGAAATTTGGACCTATACGACAACAACTATGAAAGGACATGGAAGGCGATTAAAGAAAGTCTAAAGATTTGGTCTAAATTAAATCTGTCATTGTTGGGGAAAGTCGCAGCGATCAAAATGTCAGTCCTCCCAAAAATGATGTTTTTATTCCAAACATTGCCAATAATATCAAATGATAAGCCATTCAAAAAATGGAAGAAAGATCTAAGTGAGTTCATATGGAATGGCAGGAGAGCAAGGATAAAGTGGCAGACATTAATGGAAAGATCTGAAAGGGGAGGGCTCGACATGCCAGATTTCCAAATGTACCACAGGGCGTGCTCCTTGGTGTGGGCAAGTGAATGGATTAAATTAGTTGACCCCAAACTACTAATGCTTGAAGGAGCAGGACTGAGATTAGGATGGCATGCTTACATGGGGTACAACAAGGTGATAATACATAAAGACTTTAATAATCATATAATTAGGAGAGCATTGCTGTTAAGCTGGAATAAAATACAAAAGCAATACTTTGGGAAGATACTGAAATGGGTATCACCAGCTGAAGCCTTTATTGGAAGATGGGGACAAATTGGTAAGCCAGACAGATGGATTACATATAAAGAATTACTCAAAAATAAGAATGAAGGACAAATAACGATAAAAACAAGGGAAGAATTACGATTGGAGGAGTGGCATTTCAACTGTTTATGTACCAACAAATACTTAGTAGGTTCCAAAGTGATGAAAAGGAGTTTGGCTTTCTAGAGGATGAGACAGAGGTTGATAAGATCATTTGGGATAAAACGAAAAAGAAAATTGCTAGATTATATAAAATACTCATTTTTGAACCATTGGAAAAAGAAGCAGTAAGAGAATCAATGATAAAATGGGCGAAGGATATAGGGGAAGAAGTACAAATGGCAGAGTGGGAAGAGGCATGGGAAAAAACGAAAAAATTCACGGCATGTCAGGATTTGAACGAGAATAGCTTCAAAATAAACAACAGATGGTACTTAACCCCTGCGAGGTTAAGCAGAATCTATGGTACAAAGGAGAGAAATTGTTGGAAATGCCACAAGGAAGTAGGTACGCTTAAACATATGTGGTGGACATGCCCTATTATTCGCAAACTTTGGACAAAAGTGCATAAGATAATTCAAAGAATATTTTATATTGAATTTGAGTTAAACCCCAAAATGTATCTTCTTAACATTACTTCAATTTTATCAAAAAGAGTAGAGAGAAGATACTGGAGAATATTACTGTATTTATGCACTGCTGCAGGTATGGTTATAGGAGCAAAATGGAAAAATAAAGAAGAACCGTTGATAGAAGATTGGTTAAACAAGATATTAATAATGAGGGGAAATGATAGATTATCTCGAATAATAAACCAAGAGGTGGTAACAAAGTAGAATGGACACCAGTCATTCACTATTGTAGATTAAGATGGAACGTGGATAGAGATATTGAGATATAAGGTTATAATAATAATAATAAAGGGAAGAATTTGGTAATAAAAGTATGTTAAGAAGAGTAGAAGGATGAGACGAAAACAGTAAGAATCGCTTTAAGGACTACTATAAGGGAAAAATGGCGGTGTTTAAGGAATAGAGAAGAAGACTGGGAAAGTTACAAGCAAACAAATGCTTTAGGTTATTTGTACAAAGGAAGTCAGGTTTTAATATTTGAAATATTTTGTAAATCATCTTGGGTAACACCACGTGACAACATTACGTGTAATACAAATGACAGTATAAGTGTACAGTTTTGTTCTGGTATAATAAAAAAGTAAACTTAAAAAAAAAAGATGATATCGAGGGATTTCAGTTCAGGCAGAGGGCACTCCCCTACTTGGCTTTGTGAGGACTAGGGACAAAGAACAATAAAAGGCAGGGAATAAAATTTCAACTCCATTAGCAACAGAAAAGTAACTTCTCTTGAGTTCCAGCTATTCCTGTCCTATGCGAACCTAACTGCTCCTTTCATAGGCAGAAAACACTGAATTTCTCAAGGAGTCTCTGTACTGTTCAATCTGAAAAAAACTTTTAGGTATTGTATAGGTAATACTTGCCAAATTGTAGCCCCAGATTGTAGCTCAAGTTTAAGCTTTGTGGCGGAGGGGGGGGGCAGAAAACCTCAGAGTTAACTCTCAGTCCTTTGGTTCCCACTTGTTTAGGATCCCCCTTTTGTGGCGAAATTTGGCATGTAACCCTCAGGGGTGTAAATAGGATTACAAACAGCATACCATTGGAAAGATAAAGGGAACTTGCCCCTTAATGGCTGGAAAAATAGATTTTGGTCTCTGGCTCTAATGTAAAAGGTCACCATGTATCTGCACCAGAAAAGTGAGGACCAACCACAGAATCTGTTCTGTGTAATGTGGGTCCAATTTATTACTCTAATTATAATATTGGGTCAGGATAAGGGCATGGCTCCTGTTCCTGCCATTTTTGCTTCTTTTCCTGTGGTCTTGATGTATAAAGAGGCCTAGCAGTTTGTGGGGAAAGGGTGGTTTTATTTATTTAGTTAGTTATATCCTGCTCTTCAGCCACAAGGCTATCAGAGCGGCTTAAAATTGTTTTTAAGCAATAGCAATTTACACATCTACACTGCATTAAGTAGTTTCCAATATTAGCTAATTGCCCCCACAACCTGGGTACTCATTTTACTGACCTACAAAAGGATGGAAGGCTGAGTAAACCTTGGAGACCTCTGGGATTGAACTCATAACCTTGTGGCTTGCAGTACTGGCATTTAACCACAGCACCATCAGGGTTTCAGTTAAAGGAATGCTTATGTCAGTGGGTGATGGATGACCAATGATCTTGTAGCCTGCGAGATTTTGGTGATTGTAGAATGCTTTTAATTTAGAGTATCATAGAATCATAGAATCATAGAATTGTAGAGTTGGAAGAGACCACGAGGGCCATCCAGTCCAACTCCCTGCCATGCAGGAAATCACGATCAAAGCATCCCAGACAGATGGCAATCCAGCCTCTGTTTAAAGACCTCCAAGGAAGGAGACCACACCATGCTCCAAGGGAGTGCATTCCACTGCCGAACAGCTCTTACTGTCAAAAAGTTCCTCCTCATGTTGAGGTGGAATCTCTGTTCCTGGAGCTTGCATCCATTGCTCCGTGTTCCAGTCTCTGGAGCAGCAGAAAACAAGCCTGCTCCATCCTCAGCGTGACACCCCTTCAGGGCTATCATATCGTCTCTTAACCATCTTTTTTCCAGGCTAAACATACCCAGCTCCCTAAGTCTCTCCTCATAAGGCATGGTTTCCAGACCTTTCACCATTTTCATTGCCCTTCTCTGGACATGCTCCAATTTGTCAATATCCTTTTTGAATTGTGGTGCCCAGAACTGCACACAGTGTTCTAGGTGAGGTCTGACCAAGGCAGAATAGAGCGGCACTATTACTTCCTTTGATCTAGACACTATACTTCTATTGATACAGCCCAATATCTCATTGGCCTTTTTAGCTGCCGCATCACACTGTTGACTCATGTTCAACTTGTGGTCTACTAGGACTCCTAGATCCCTTTCACACGTAGTCTCGTTCAGCCAGGTCTCTCCCATCCTATATCTATGCATTTCATTTTTCTGCCCTCAGTGCAGTACTTTACATTTCTCCGTAGTGAATTTCATTTTGTTAGCTTTGGCCCAGCTTTCCAGTCTATCCAGGTCATTCTGAATTTTGATCCTGTCCTCCAGGGTATTAGCTACTCCTCCTAATTTGGTGTCATCTGCAAATTTGATAAGTATGCCCCCAATTCCCTCATTCAAGTCATTGATAAAGATGTTGAATAGCACTGGGCCCAGGACAGAACCCTGTGACACTCCACTGGTCACATCTTTCCAAGACGAAGAGGAGCCACTGCTGAGCACCCTTTGGGTTCGGCCGGTCAACCAATTACAAATCCATTGAACAGTTAACTTGTCTAGCCCACATTTTACAAGCTTGTTTGCAAGAATGTCATGGGGAACCTTGTCAAAGGCCTTACTGAAATCAAGGTATGTGATGTCCACAGCGTTCCCTTCATCTACCAAGCTGGTAACTTTATCAAAAAAAGAGATCAGATTAGTCTGGCATGACTTGTTTCTCTGAAACCCATGTTGACTTTTTGTGATTATGGCATTGCCTTCTAAATGTTCACAGACTCTCTGTTTCATGATCTGCTCTAGTATCTTCCCTGGTATTGATGTCAGACTAACTGGACGATAATTGTTGGGATCCTCTTTTTTTCCCCTTTTTGAAGATGGAGACAACGTTTGCCCTCCTCCAGTGTGCTGGGACTTCTCCTGTTCTCCAGGATTTCTCAAAGATTATTGCCAATGGCTCTGAGACTACATTTGCCAGCTCTTTTAATACTCTTGGATGTAGTTCATCTGGTCCTGGAGATTTACATTCATTTAGATTAAGAAGGTATTCCTGTACTACCTCTTTGCTTATTCTGAGCTGGATTTCCCCTATTGTGTCCTCTGTTCCATTCTCCTCAGGTTGGTCCCCCTTTTCCTTTTCTGAAAACACTGAGGCAAAGAAGGTGTTGAGTAATTCTGCCTTCTCTCTGTCCCCTGTTAACATTTTGCCATCTTCTCCATGTAGTGGCCCTATCATTTCCTTCTTCCTCCTTTTGCTGCGGACAAACCCCCAAAAAACCCTTTTTATTGTTCTTAACCTCCCTAGCAAGCCTGAGCTCATTCTGCGCTTTAGCTTTTCTGACTTTACTCCTACACGTGTTCGCTATCTGTTTGAATTCTTCTTTGGTGATTTCCCCCCTTTTCCATTTCCTATACATATTCCATTTAAAACTTAGCTCCGTTGAAAGTTCTTTAGTCATCCATCCTGGTTTCTTGAGACACCTCCCATTTTTCTTCCTCAATGGTACTGTTTGAAATTGTGCCTTCAGTATCTCCCTTTTGAGGAAGTCCCATCCGTCTTGAGGTCTCTTCTCTTTTAGTATTCCTGACCATGGGATCACCCCCAGTATTTCCCTGAGTTTATTGAAATCAGCTCTCCTAAAGTCACGAATCCGTATCTGACTGTGTCTGGCTTCTCCTTTCCATTGTATAACAAACTGCAGAAGAACATGATCACTCTCACCTAAGGTCCCACCACTTGCACCCCATTAACCAGGTCATCTCTTTTGGTTAGGATCAGATCTAAAATAGCTGACCCCCTTGTTGCCTCTTCCACCTTTTGGACCATGAAATTGTCTTCCAGGCAAGTAAGGAATTTGCTAGACCTTGAAGTTTTGCTCGAGTTAGATTGCCAGCAAATATCAGGATAGTTGAAGTCACCCATCACTACTACATCTCTCCTTTCTGCATGTGTGTTCATCTGTTCAAGAAAGGCATCATCCAATTCCTCTGTCTGACTTGGGGGTCTGTAGTAGAGTCCCACAATAACATCCCTGTTGTTTCCCTCCCCTTTAATTTTTATCCAGAGGCTCTCCACCTGGCTTCCAGTATTGATGTCATGGATCTCTTCACTGGTGTAAATATCCCTGACATATAATGCTATTCCTCCTCCTTTCCTGTTTGGCCTGTTTCTCTTATAAAGGTTATACCCCTCTATTCCTACATTCCAATCATGTGACTCATCCCACCAGGTTTCAGTAATGCCTATTATATCATACTTGTTTTGTAGTGCGAGGAGTTCAAATTCATCTTGCTTATTTCCCATGCTCTGTGCATTTTAGTGTAGAGACATCTAAGACCATGTGTTCCCTTTACTTGCTGCCTGTGCAAGTTTTTTTGCCTCCCACTGTTGGGTCCTTGCGCTGTTTGCCTTGTTCCCTCTATGACAGTTTGACTATTTTCTCCAGCCATTTTGCCTTCCAGAATACTGTCTCCCTCCCCCATATGACTCAGTTTAAAGCCCTCCTGATCAAATTCTTGAGACTGTTGGCAAAAATGTTTCTTCCAACTGTTGTAAGATGTACCCCATCTATTGCCAGAAGTCCCGCCTCATGGAAGCGCAGTCCATGATCCAAGAATCCAAATTGTTCTCAGCAACACTATCTACGGAGCCAGTTGTTTACGTTGGCTATTTTCCTCTCCATTTCTGGACCATGCCCTTCAACCGGCAGAAGAGACGAGATGACCACCTGTGCGTCCATTTCTTTCAGCTTCCTCCCCAGGGCCTCATAATCTCTTCTCTTGGGAAAGCTGTGCCTTGCAGTATCATTGGTTCCCACATGGACCAAAAGGAAGGGGTAATGATCCGTAGGCTTGATGAGTCTTGTCAGCCTCTCCGTCACATCACGGATCTTTGCCCCAGGGAGACAACACACCTCCTGAGTCATCTTGTCAGGCCCACAAACCACTGCTTCTGTACCCCGCAGCAAGGAGTCCCCCACCACCACCACACGCCTCCGCCGAGGCTTCGCAGCTGCTGTTCCTTGCGGTGGTACTCTCAAGGTCCCCTGCTCTACCCCTGAAGTCTGTCCATGCTGTTCTTCCCCGTTGTCCTTGATAAGGGAAAGGGCTTTGAATCGATTCTGTAGCTGCAAGCTGCTCGAAGAATCCCTGGATTTTCTTGTTCTGTGTGTGACATTCCTCCAGCTGTCTACTTCCTGTGTCTGTGAAGTGACCCTTTCCTCCGCAGCCACTTCCTCTGTGCGGTCCCTGTCCAAGACTGTTTGTTCTGTTCTGTCCAGGAAAACCTCTTGCTCACGAATCTGTTGAAGTGTAGCTACCCGTGTCTCCAGCTGCTGGACTTTCTCCTCCAAGAGAAAGGAGGAGCTTGCGCTTGGTGCATGTGAAGTTCTCCACGTCTGTAGGCAAGAAGACAAACATCGCACAAGTGTTGCAGGTGACTGCCGCAGCCCCCTCAGTGTCCATGGTGAGAGCTTTTAGGTAATCTAAAAACTCTTAGGTAATGCTGAGAACGCTAAGCTGTACTTCTAGGTATGCTGTATTTTTGTTTGGTCACTGAAATTCCTCAGCAACAAGCAGCCTCTCCCAAAAGTCAAAATGGCTGTCCAGAAGCTGCTCTACTTCTTCTCCCTGGCAGGAAACTGGCCTGGAAACTGGCAGGAAACTGGCTGTCCAGAAGCTGCTTTCTTTCTTCTCTCTGGCAGGAGACTGGCCTGGAAAGCCTCTGCAAGGAGTTATATACAGCTAGGCTCCCAGCTCCACGCCCTAGTGACTCACAGGTGTGACTCACAGGTGTGATTCACAGAAGCTCCACCCCCTCAACAACAAGCAGCCTCTCCCAATAGTCAAAATGGCCATCCAGAAGCTGCTCTCCTTATTCTCCCTGGCAGGAAACTGGCTGTCCAGAAGCTGCTCTCTTTCTTTTCTCTGGCAGGAGAGGTGTATATCCATTAGGTTTCCATTCACAGCAACAACTTTGTATTGTATGCTTACTGACTTTCTACTAATAAAGTTTTCTGACTGATTCTGAAACTGGATCTGTATGAGGCTGGGAAAGCTGATACAGTAGCATCCCCACGTCCGGGGAGGATTGGTTCCGGGGAGCCCCGGGGATGGCTAATTCCGCAGAGAAAAGCAAACACCATCTGGGGGGGGCATCTTAGGGAAAAGGAGGTGGTGATTTCCGACCCCTTTCTACTTCACCCTGCCATGCTCCTGTGGCAGTGGTGATTGTGGGGGTGAAGGAGGAAGGGAACAAGGCCAGATTGCTCCTCCACCCCTCCTCCTTCACCCCCACCATGGCTCTGCCATGGTGGCAATTGTGGGGGTGAAGGGGGAAGGGGATGAGACTAGATCGCTCCTCCTCCCCCTTTACCCCTGCCATGGCTCTGCCACGGTGACAATCACAGGAGCAAAGGGGGGAAGGGGACAAGGACAGTTCACTCCTCTAATCCTTCCCCCTTTGCCCATGGCCCCACCACCGCAATGATTGTGGGAGCGAAAGGGGAAGGGACAAGGACAGTTCACTCCTCCCCCTCCCTTCAGCCCCGTAATCACCACAGGGGCAACAGGAGCCCTCCCAGGGGAATGGTTGGGGGAGGTGAGATTCCTCCCCCCTTCCCCCTCGCCATCAGCAACTGCCGATAATTGAATCTGCGGTTGGCGAATCAGCAGATATGGGGGTGCTACTGTACTTGACAATTTGTCAGTATTATCCACCTGTTTCACACAGTAATTCATGGAAGGTTCTACTTACTAACTGTTGTTGTTACTATGATTGGTCTGGGTGTGGTTGAAGGGGATTCTTCCCTGTGTGATTTCTTCTTCTTCTTCATTTATTTATATAGCTCCATCAATGTACATGGCACTTTACAATAAAACAACCAAAAACACTGGATCCTGCCAAAGGTGCCCAATCTTCCTATAGTGTTCATTTTATGTATTTTGAGGGAGGTTGTACATTTTATTAATCAATATTAACGATGTGACTGGGTGAACAACGCCAGATTTTACTTTCTCATTAGAAGTTTTGAGCACCCTCACAAATAAATTATACGTGAATTACAGAAATGTGATTGCAACCTCACTAACAAGTTTCTACTATGATTCATCTACAAGAAGGATAGGTCGGGGGATATTGTTGTTGGGGGGAGTAAATACACAACGAAAACATGACAGTATAGGTGGTGAGTGTAAGCAAGCAGTCCAGTTTGTCCCTCTCCATTAACACCTCCCCCATTTTAAAATGAGTCTATTTAGTGTCCCTTGGCTGCTCTCAGAACATTTTACTTCCCTTGGTGGGACACCCTCGTAGTAGTAGACCATCTCATCAGCCACACTAAGTCAGCACTTCCTGAAGCAAAGCTTTCCTTTGTCACAGTCTCTCCAGCAAAATGGATGCTTTATCCACTAATGACAGGTAGCAGCAGGGGCAGAATGAGCTGGCAGATGCTTTAATAAAACCATTTAGGGGGTCACCGGGGAGAAAATGACTGGCACTCTCTTCCCAATTTTATCTCTTCACGTCAGAACTCAACCTTAAAGCAAAATCTGAACCCACTTTTACACATACAGGAGCACGGCTAGCCACATTATTAAAAGGCATCCTGAGCAGGAGGGGGAAGCTTGTTATGTCAGTTATTCCCAGTGTTTGTTCATTAAACACAGAGACATTTCCTTCCACTACAAAATGAAGCCATTTATTTTCATTTAAGAAGCAACAAATTTCCTCTAGACTGATTTACACTAAAAGAACAGCAAGTAAGAACAATGGGCGGCAGCATCGATCCAACCCAGTGCCAAAACAGTTGGCAGGCAAGGTGCAGAATTTCCAGCACTTGCAAAATGGCTCCAGAAGTTAGGCCCATCATGCTGCCTATACATGTATCCAGTTCATGCAGGGAGCGGATCTGTGGAAGCTTCAGGACAGAGGTGAGAACTCCCTCCATTTTGTTTTGGATAATATCTCCTGCAGTCCCTTAGCACTGGATTTGCTGAAGAGAGCTGATAGGAGCTCTAGGCCAAACTCTCTGGAGAGCCAAATATCCCTTCCTCTCACCATCTCCTTCTTAGGAGTACCTCTGAAGCAGAGGATATGCTTTGCATGTGAAACTTATCATTTATTCTGACAGGATCAGAGACCATGAGGTGATGAGAAAGACCTGCTCCTGAGATCCTGGAGACAAACTGCTAGTCAATTGGATAAAAATGGACTAAATGGACCTGGGTCCCTTTCCTACTACACAGTTCTAATGCTATGATTCCACTTTAACTCACATGGTTTCATGATGTGGAATCCTGGGATTTTTATTTTATTTATTTATTTATTTATTTATTACTTTAGGGAGGGGCATTTAGAATTCTCAACCAGAGAGTTCCTCTGGTGGGTCCCAAAACTACAAACCCCAGGATTACACATTATGCAGCCACAGAAAATTAAAGTGGAATCCTTGCACTAGAACTTTGTGGTGTGACACAGGTATAAAAAGCTCCCTCCTTGAATGATGCCCCCCCTCACAGACAGACTTTTAAAATTATTTATCACAAATGTGGGGAGGGGGATCTCCAGCATCTCTTGAGGTATGACAGTCTAATCTTACTTTGGCAAAACTCATAGCTAGAAGCAACAAGTGATTTTTAGCAATTTTCTTCCAGCTGCAAGAATGTCTTAAAAACTACACAGTTTTCAAAGACCATTCAGAGTTGGGGACTATTCAGCACAAAATGTGTATATGTGTGTGGGGGGGCTGCCCAGAAAACAGATTTTTCTCTGCAAGAAACATCATTTTTGCACTGAAAACAATATTTCTGCACCAAAGTATTCTTTTCTGTGCAGAAAATGCTGTTTCTTGCACAGAAAATTATGTTTTCTGTGCAAAAACATACAAATCGTGTGCATAATAAGTATCCCACTATAGCATTTTGTAAAGAAAATAATGCTTTGCTGCAGAAATGTTATTCTTCGGTGCAGAAAAATGTGGCTTCCTGCATAGAAAATGCTGTTTGGGGCACAAAAATGCCACTTGTGAAATTTTGGGCAGAATAAGTCCTGAACTTCAAAGATTCCTGTCAATCCAGGATTCTCCTTGTCAGGGTTTTCTGACAGAAAGAGGTTGTTGTTTTTTCCAATCATTTTCCAAATATTTTTAAATCCTCTCCACCTTTACCCATAGCCACAGGAAGAACACCAAGTGGTCCTTTCCTGTGTTTCTATGTGAAAGACTCCTTACACTATCCTATGTGTTGATGGATAGTGAGTGAGCAGAGCTACATCTGCTCATCCTGCTCATCAATTTCTGACACAGCTTAGTGATTCCTTATCCTTTATTAGGGGGTTTTCAGGAGTTTATCCTCCACAAATGTCAGAAATGGATCCTCCAAGAAAAAGTTTCAGCAAACTCTGGCAGGGTAAGAAAGCAGAGTCCATGGAAATTTTGTTGCAACTTGATTGCTGACCAGACTTGTTAAGAACCAAGTCATTTTCCTTTGGATAAACTTAAGCATTTTACACATTTCCCAGCTCAAGTGATCCTTTAAGCAATTCGGCATGAACAAAATCAGACTGACAGTGGCAGAAAAGAAAGGAAAAGAAAAACCTTAATTTTAAAATGAGTTATAAATACAGTAGCTACAGCAACAGGAAGAGCAACTCCTCTTTCACCTCCTCCTCCTTTTAAGAAAAGACAAGACATATATATGAACAGGGGGACAGGGGTTAGCCCACATCTTATTTTTGCCACCATAGTCAGTTGTGCCCCAGGGATTATCAGAATAGCTGAGAGACATTTGTTCTGCTTTTGGCTTTTTTCCTGGAGTGTTTTAACCAAGCTGCTATCTTGGAGCGTTTCTAGAACTCATTAGTGTTTGTGAGAAGAAGCATGTATTTTTTCCTGAGCTGTATGTCTCCTAAATACAGTTAATATTTAGGAGAAGCAACATGGAGGTACGGAGGCTGGTTCAGATAGGGTATGGTGTGTGTATGTCAAGTGAGAATCCAACACGGTAATCTACTCACAGTGATGAAAGCCCTTATGCAGGCAAATTGCTCATGTATCCTATGGGGAACAAAGGAGGCTTTCCACCCATTGCAAATAGAAGGCACAAGATGGGGTAATTCCAGCTGAAATCACAGCAGGAGCATAGAGTCAAAGGTAGTCCACTTTCAACAACTCAGGTAAGAAAAATGAGCTCTGTAGCACCAAACATCACAATTCCTCCTTCACCTAGGATAGAGAATGTGTGGCCCATTATCCCCCACAAGCTCCTGTCCTTCCACCTTCAGCTAAAAGTGTATTAATGTTCCTGAGCTTTCAAAGTGTCTGTGGACTCCTCCAGAAAAGGAAAATGTGTCAGGAGGTTGCAACTATCTGTAGTTGGGTTTAAATATCCGAAAGAAGTATCTATTATCTTGGACTATTTTCTGACAGTTCCCAGCACCAGCTGCAACATTTTATTCCTATCCTTGAGCTGGTTTCTTTTTAACTTTGAGACATCTAAGAACAAAACAATCTCCTTTATTTCTTTCTCCTTTTAGGGTTATAGTACATGGTACTCAGGGAAATGGTGCTTTTTAAGCAAAGAACTCTTTAAAAAAAAAGCTTTTAAAATCAGAGAGGAGAAAATTTGTCCTCAAAATATAGTACCACCTTAGCAAGCTTTTAAAGATCTTTGGAAATGCACTGGTATTAGAGGTGCAATTCTTCACTAAGATTCTCTTCAAAGATTGCAATGAGTAATTTTAGCAATTTTCATCCCACTGTGAGAAAATCTTTGAAAACCACACCATTTTCAAAGGTTATTCACAATAGAGGACTTATTTTGTGTAAAATTCACAATGCAGAAATATTAATTCCTGCACAGGAAAAAAAGCTTGACTTGGGGATTTGTTCTATACAAAATTCGCATGTGATTGTTTTGCACTGAAAACAGTATTTCCTGCATGAGAAGTAATACCTCAATGCAGAAATATTAACTCCTGGGTAGAAAATGCTGTTTTCTGCAAAGAAATTTCTGTTTTCTATGCAAATCAACCATGTGCAAATTTTCCGCAGAACACATCTCCTACTACAGCTTCTTTCTGTACAGAAAACAATATTTCTGTGTTGAAATATTATGTCCTATGCAGAAAATGCTATTTCCTGCACGAAACATGCTGCTTTCTGTGCAAAACAACCACATGCAAATTTTGCACAGAATGAGTCCCAAACTGTGAAGATTCTCATCAATCCAAGATTCTTCTCATCAGGGTTTTTCGACACTCAAAAAACATGTTCTTTGACCATTTTTCAAATATTTTCAAATATTCTTTCCAACTCTAGCTAATACAGATAATAATAATCCAAGATATTGCTACAGCTAGCCCTCAAAAACAATGGAACAAGTGAACAAGGAAGCAACAAGAACTGCCAAAACCCAATAAAACACAGGGGATAATATGATAAGAAGTCAAACGTCTTTCACCCCAATCTGGAAGACCCCTTTTATTGCTGATTGCTCTTGTTATTATTTTCATTTTTTAAATCTCTCTCTCTCTCTCTCTCTCTCTCTCTCTCTCTCTCTCTCTCTCCGCTCTCCCTCTCCCTCTGTGTGTGTGTGTGTGTGTGTGTGTGATCTGTTATTTTAGAATTGTATATCTTTCAGGAAAGGGTAGGATAAAAATCAAATAATAATCCCTCATTACTAACTATGCTGGCTAGTGCTGATGGGAGTTCCACAATATCTGGCAGACCACAGATTCATCACATCTATCCTAGAATGCATATGTGTCTGATTTGTAGCCAGTCAAAGTCTGGAACCTCCAATATTAATACAGGCACACCTACTATTATCCTGGTACAGTACAGTGAGATTTCCAATGTATTATTTTCTATTTTATGGAAGAGGATCTAGACTGTAGTTTGTATTTGCTGGTTTGCTGTTACACTGCACAAGTGAGTACAGTAGCATTCCCGTATCCACTGATTTGCCAACCGCAGATTCAATTTTCTGCTGTTGGTGATGGGGGGAAGGGAGGGGGAGGAGGGATCTCACCTCCCCCATCTCTTCCTCTGGGAGGGCTCCTGTTGCTGTGGCAGTGATCGCAGGGGTGAAGGGGAGGAGGCAAGATCACCTCCTCCCCTTTCCCCTTCGCCACCTCGATTGCCACTGTGGTGGGGCCATAGCGGGGTAAAGGGGGCAAAGAAGCAATCTCAAACTTTCCCTCTTTGCCCCCACCATGGCCCTACCATGGTGGCAATCACGGGGGGAAAGGGGGAGTCTGCTCCTCCATCCCTTTGTCCCCCGCCATGGCCCCGCTGCAGCAGCAATCATGGGGGCAAAGAGGGAAGGGGGTGAGATCAATATGGAGATAATCTCAGTGAAAGAAAATATTAAATTCTTGGAAAATGTGCTGTACTAACTTCCTGTTATATGTACTTGCAATTTTCCACTTGGTCTGTGAATGCTGGAAACATCCTTCTAGGCAGCATCCTGTCTTTGTAGTCTATTCTGCATGGGAAATACTTATTTGATGAGCCTATCGGTTTTATCATTGAGGCACACTTCCTCTTCAGATATGTGGAACCCTCTGTTGGATAAGCTGTTGCCTGCATTGTATCAGCTGTCAGATTAGCGTGCACTGGGTACCTCTGAACAAGACAAGAGGTCCAGGCAGCAAAACGTTGTAGCAGAGTATTGATCCCCCAGGCATAAGAATAATCATACAGACACAGGCTTGTGTCTAAAATCAACTTCTCTTTACTGTAGCATAATAAAGATTTACAGTAATTTACAAAATCCAGTAGAAAAACATCTTCACAGAGTGAGATCTAAAACAGAACTGTTGAGACTCAGGATCTGAAACACAGTTGTATAGGATAGCTAAATACCCAGCTCAGCAGAGCTCACAGTAGCCTTCTCAGACAGCTTGGCACCAGAGCTGTTAGCTCATCAAAAATTATACATCAGTTAGCTTCTGCAAACTGCTAGTAGCTCACACTGCTGCACTCTATAGATTGTTACAGCTCAGCTCTTTACAGAATAAATCTAATTTAACTGCATGTCCCAATATCCATACTGTCCCATATGTAAGAACTGTGCTAAGCTATTCAAATAACTTACCATTTGGAGAACATGTAGCTGTTTTTTTTATGAGAAAAGAGCCACAGTTAACCCATTCCACAATCCAGAGGGACCTCTCTCTCTCTGGCTTTTCTTCACAAATGAAGATTCAGGAAGGACTTGTCCCACGTTTTCTGCAAGCACGCTGATGACTAAAAAAGCCAATCTGAGATAAACAAGTCTGGTTGCAGAAAGCACAGCAGAAGGTCTCTTTGGGTGATATTTTCGGGTTGTGATTCTTTCTGCGTTGACGTTTCTCTTCAAGACTTGTTCGGTGTGAGTTCTCAAATAAGGCTGCAGCATTGTGGTTAGTGCATCTCCATGCCTCCCGATGTGAGGCCAGGGCGGACCATTGTTGGTAATCAATTTGGTCGAGGCTGAGATGTTGTTTCAGGGAGTCCTTGTATTGCTACATGGGGCAAAAGGATTAATAAAGTATTGATTGATAATTAGTCCCCTCCACAGAGATGGGAGAATTGTCCTGAAATTTATACATGTAATAGCAAGAAATATTTTATTCTATTCCTGCAATAAGAGACACAGGACTTTTTCAGACGCTCTTAAAAAAAAAAACATGGATGTCAGGAGGAGGACACCACTGTCCTGCTTCCGGCAGTCGATACCACATGCCCCATCCTCCTCCCGTCCTTCCTCCATGAATCATAGAATTGCAGAGTTGGAAGAGACCACGAGGGCCATCCAGTCCAACCCCCCTGCCACGCATGAAATCTTGATCAAAGCATCCCCGACAGATGGCCATCCAGCCTCTGTTTAAAGACCTCCAAGGAAGGAGACCCCACCACGCTCCGAGGGAGTGTGTTCCACTGCCGAACAGCTCTTACTATCAAAAAGTTCCTCCTCATGTTGAGGTGGAATCTCTGTTCCTGGAGCTTGCACCCATTGCTCCGTGTTCCAGTCTCTGGAGCAGCAGAAAACAAGCCTGCTCCATCCTCAGCATGACATCCCTTCAAATACTTAAACAGGGCTATCATATCGCCTCTTAACCATCTTTTTTCCAGGCTAAACATACCCAGCTCCCTAAGTCTCTCCTCATAAGGCATGGTTTTCAGACCTTTCACCATTTTAGTTGCCCTTCTCTGGACACGCTCCAATTTGTCAATATCCTTTCTGAATTGTGGTGCCCAGAACTGGACACAGTATTCTAAGTGAGGTCTGACCAAGGCAGAATAGAGTGGCACTATTACTTCCCTTGATCTAGACACTATACTTCTATTGATACAGCCCAGAATCACATTGGCCTTTTTAGCTGCCGCATCACACTGTTGGCTCATGTTCAACTTGTGGTCTACTAGGACTCCTAGATCCCTTTCGCATGTAGTCTCATTCAGCCAGGTCTCTCCCATCCTATATTTATGCATTTCATTTTTCTGCCCTAAATGCAGTACTTTACATTTCTCTGTATTGAATTTCATTTTGTTAGCTTTGGCCCAGCTCTCCAGTCTATCCAGGTCATTCTGAATTTTGATCCTGTCCTCCAGGGTATTAGCTACTCCTCCCAATTTGGTGTCATCTGCAAATTTGATAAGTATGCCCCTAATTCCCTCATCTAAGTCATTGATAAAGATGTTGAATAGCACTGGGCCCAGGACAGAACCCTGTGGCACCCCACTGGTCACATCTTTCCAAGACGAAGAGGAGCCACTGCTGAGCACCCTTTCGGTTCGGCCGGTCAACCAATTACAAATCCATTGAACAGTTAACTTGTCTAGCCCACATTTTACAAGCTTGTTTGCAAGAATGTCATGGGGAACCTTGTCAAAGGCCTTACTGAAATCAAGGTATGCAATGTCCACAGCATTCCCTTCATCTACCAAGCTGGTAACTTTATCAAAAAAAGAGATCAGATTAGTCTGGCATGACTTGTTTCTCTGAAACCCATGTTGACTTTTTGTGATTATGGCATTGCCTTCTAAATGTTCACAGACTCTCTGTTTAATGATCTGCTCTAGAATCTTCCCTGGTATTGATGTCAGACTAACTGGACGATAGTTGTTGGGATCCTCTTTTTTCCCCTTTTTGAAGATGGGAACAACGTTTGCCCTCCTCCAGTGTGCTGGGACTTCTCCTGTTCTCCAGGAGTTCTCAAATATTATTGCCAATGGCTCTGAGATTATATTTGCCATGCTTCCTCCATGCTGGAGCAACGGAAAAGGCACCACTTTTTATTGGCGGAAATTTCCATCAGTGAAAAGCGGCGCCTTTTTCATCTCTCCAGCACAGAGGGAGAATGAAGGAAGGACGGGAGGTGGACGGGGCATGCGGTATCAACCACCAGAGCAGGACAGTGGCATCCTCCTCCCGACCTCTGCGGGGGTGGGGGCAGAGCATCTGAAAAAGTCATAGATACAGAGATGTATCTGTATTTCCCAATGCTATTCCCCCTCAAAACCCACCTTTGAAGCAATGCATCCCCCCAACATGAACATTTCCCCCTTTCCATTCCCCTACTCTCTGGCAACATGGAAAGGGCCAGGTTGAGGAAGGGCTGCGCTGCTTAAAAGGTTACTTTTGTCAGAGCCTTTTAGTCATTTAGTGGTTGGAAAAGACTACTGACTTCTGCCATGACCATAAAAGTGAATTGTGTTGGCATGTGTTTTACTTCATAATGCCATCATAATTCATGAACAGAAGCTCAATCTCAGGGCTTATCTACACTGGAGATAAAAATTCAGATAAAATTCAGACTACTCTAGCCTGGAGTTGCACTGCATGAAATTCAGACTACATTCAGATGACTCTGGCCCAGAATTCAGTGCCACACCTTACTTGGTCAAAGCCCAAAGCTGTATCGCTCATTACTAGACTTGTTTACACAAGTGATGCATCCAGATTTTTACCCCCAGTGTAGATAAGCTGTGGTTTTAGCCAGGCATCTCCATGGGGTGTGGAGGCCCTGGTGTGCAATGGCTTGCTCTGTGATCCCATGGCTGACTGCTCATTCTGACCTCAGAGCAAATGACTGCACCATCTTCCCAGCACACAGTCGCTCACTCTGAGGTCAGAACAAAGTGTCCACCCCTGCAATCAACATAGCTTGTCTGCCTTGTTCTGATATCAGAGCAAGCAACTGCACGCCAGCACCAATGGCAATAAGGAAGAGAGAAATGGTCATGCCTGTCAGGCAGCACTTGTCCTGTCTTCCCACCCCCTGAATCCAGTGTGGATCCTTTGTTCACACTACAGTTTTCTCCAGAGTTTGCATCCAACTCTGGAGAAATTGAGCATTTTCAAAACCCAGATTAAGGTGGTATACCCCAAGTTTGGTGCAAATAGGGCTGTATGTCATATGACCTTATAGCATCAGATTCAGGGATAAGGCTGCACATCATGCAGTCTTATTGGGCCAGATTCAGGGAGCAGGACTCAGGTTTTCCCACTAGTGTAGACAAGCCCACAATCTTCTCCACTACCTTGAGTGTATAGAGAAGGGCTCATGTGAGATATTACACAGAGATACATTATAACTAGGTGTGGGCAACTCCTGTACCTGAATTTTTAAAATCTCACATTCTCTCTGTCAAATTTATGCAGAAAGTTGTAAATTCTGGCAAGTTCTTATAAAAAATGAATCAAGCAAAATGCCCATCCATCTTTACTGGCTAGATTACATACTTAACAGTTATCCCAACCTAGCATGGAGATCACTGTGTTGTACTTCCCTGCCATATAGATGGGATCCTCTTAGAAAAAGAGATGGCAGCCCTATCTCAACATCTCAGACACGATTAAACATGCAGGCATCCAAACGCAGACTTCTAAGAGCAAAACACTCAAAATCCTTGACCTATATGGACAAATCTGTCAGTTTTCCTTTCTCATGCAAATTTGAATTATCTTAGATTTCAGGCCACCCACCATATCTATAAGGGATATGTTCCAAGAATTAACATGAATACATGAAACCATGGGTAATAGTGAATCCCATAAAATAGTACTGGAGGACCTACGCAATGCCTAGATAGGTCACATATCTAGACAGCTCCAGCCTGACTCTATGGTGACTTCAGCCAGAAGTTACCATAGTGTTACTCTGGTAGGCCTAGGAAATGCTTAGAGAGAGACCATATTTTTCAGATGACAGTTAACTGAAACCTCAGGTACCAGTCCTGCACATGTGGGGGGCAACCAGTATTTCCATCACATCTTTGAAGTAATTTTTTTTTAGAAAGTTCTCCCTAAAATGCCAAACAAACAAAATCTACCACTGATTAGAATTAGGATTACCAACCCAAAAGATGGTCAGAGGGAATTGGGGGACAAACTCATTGCTAGATAAGAGAAGTAGAAGGTCATCTGCTACAGTCTATCTCTTAATTTTTTTAAAAAAAAGTTTTGTTTTGGGGTTTTCTTTGTTAGATACAATATTAGTTGCAGTCTTAGCAGAGGAAGAGAAGGTAAATAAGCAGAGGAAGAGAAGGTAAACAGTCAACCATTTGGAATATTGGCTGTTTTCTGTAACAAGACTTTTATGATGTCATTGTTTAAAACGGGAAAATAAATTGATTTTTTTCCCCACCCTGTTGTTTCCCAAATGAAAGGGAGACAGAATATGGTTGTATGATGTTTATAATCATAATCTGGTAATCACCACACCAACATCAATGTAGTAAGAGAATTGACTGAAAACTTAATTGGTCAATATTTCTCCACCTCCTTAAAATCTTTTCCTCCCCACCATTCTTCCTTAATACAGTTCATGCCCATCAAAGTCGAAGTCATAATTGCTCTTATTAAAGTGCTATAGTTGAAGCCAGATTCAAAAGGCTAAAAAAGAAAGTTAGAAGAATAGCTCTCTGTGTGTGAACAGAGGGATTAACTGGTCTGACAGGTCCTTCAAATCTTTTTCTAATTTATTTCATAACTACTATAAGTTTAATAAAGGAAAGGGATGAAAGGTGACCACCACCAGGCTTTGTGTGGGTTTGAAAGAAGAATGACAGCCTAGAGCTCTCAATAATACAAGACCCCTTTACTGTGCATTGCCTTTCATTTTAAACAACATATGAATCAGCTGCTATCCTTCAGGAAAAATACTGCATGGAACCCAAACATGTTGTTCCGTTGATGGAACTTACTTAGGCTAGTCAAACCAGGAGTGTTATTCCTACAAAACCCCATCTTCCCTCAAAATCAAGTCTAGAGTGCAGAGAAACCCTGTAAAATAGGTTTTTGGGTGGCATGGATGGTCAATGAAGGAAAGAAAGTCTGGTCACACTAGTAGGTTCTTGCTAGGCAGAGTAGAACACTGACTCTGGTAATGCCAGTCAGAAAAATCTGTTTAATGTACTTTCTCTAAGTCCAGAATTTCACTTTATGTAATTGATTCTATAAAATAGATTTCTAATATATATTTACCTCCAAGGCACTTTGGCTGAGAGAGAGAGAGAGAGAGAGAGAGAGAGAGAGAGAGAGATTTTCTATTTTTTCTTCCTCACAGCAACACAACAAAATATGTAACTGGCCTGATGTTAGCTCCATGACCAAGAGAACTGAAGCTAATACTGGACCTACAAGATGGATAGCGAGGTACGAGATAGATAGATAGATAGATAGATAGATGGCATATAGGCTCTATGCTAAATTTTCTTTTGTTTTTCAAGACGATTCTATAATGTAACACACTTTCTTGTTTAAAATAAAGTATGCTGAGTGGCAAATTAAGATTTAAGGGGAGAATACCAGAAGCGTAATTTACAGCCATGTTACATGTATTAAGAAAACTCTTAAAATGGGTTCAGAAAGTTAGCGTTGCTTGCAGGCATCATTTTACTCAGCGTGGCGTGCTCTGTTCATGATACTAAGTGATAATAAGTTTGCTATTCTTGATATTTTAATTACAGTCAGGTTGAAAAGTTTTATAATGCCTTTTCCATTATTATTATTATTATTATTATTATTTATACCCCGCCCCTCTGTTAAAAGAATCGGGGCGGCTTACAAAAATTAAAATACAATACAGATAAAAATCCCTAAACACCCCCCCTACAAACCATGACATAAAACAAAACAAAACACCATTAAGATCGCCCTTAATATGGCATTACACAGGAGATCACCCAAGGGCTTACCTATCAGATGTCATCATCCCCATCCTGTGCTGGTTCCGTGCTGCCCTCATTTCTTCTTATTCACAGCTTAAGCCATGAATAGATCGCCCATTCCGCTCCTGTCACAGAATGACAGGTGAGTGAAAAGGAGCCCCGTTATGCTAGCACGATGCCAACAGCAGTGGGAGGTCCCTGCCGCACACTTCTGGGTGCAATTGGGATGAGAAGGTAAGTGACAGCCTTTTTTGTACCCTCCCCGAGTCACTTGGGATTTTTTAAAGTTTGTTTTAGTGCCTGCTGTACTTTTTTACCTTGTATTTTCTTTTTTATTTTAGAATTTCCTGCACACTCGCTCTCTCATGAGAATGGCCAGGAACTCAAACCAGGAAGCGCATGGGGCTCTGCTCAAGCTCCATTCACTCCTGGCTGCCACGGGGAGGGCAATCAGCTGGGCAACGGGGCACAAAACATACCAGTCTCATCCTGGTATTAACAGCAAGAATTTCTTGCTTCCCCTTCCCCAGTCAAGATAGCAATTTTCACTCAGCTCTTTTTTTAAAAAAAAAAATCTGATGGTCTTTATTCTGATGACATCCCATTATGTTTTGTTTTCCTCCATTACTGTGCAGTTTTTGAACCATATGATGCATACAGAGTTTGTTTTACATGCGTCTTTTTTTAAAAAGTAACATGAATAACAGTGCTAGCAGTACTGGAAAACAACAATCTTGCCTGCTTCAAGATCAGAGGACAGTGAAAGTTGAAGGCTCCCCACCCCAGTGATCCTGATTATTTTCAGTGGGAGATGGAGAAGCTTTCTCATACCCACCCACCTACCTACCCATGATCTTGATCAAGGTTGCTGTTTCCCCATTGCTTATTAGCAACGAGGGTGTGTGCTCATGGGGCATTTGTGGAGGTGATATTTGTGCATCTAAGACCAACCCACCACCACCACACACTCCACTGACCCTGCCAACTCATACAGGCCCCAAAAGGAGTTGGCCATACTAATGTTATCCTCACCCCAAAAGAGTTGCCCGCCTCCACTTCCAACTGCACAAGTCAAACAACCTGTTTTGTTTGTTTGCTTGTTTGTTTGTTTTTGCTGATTCCTAGCTGCTAAGTCCTGACTTGTGAAACTGGATGCACTTTTTGCTAAAGATGGCTAGAAACCTTTGTTCATTGAAGGGTGAAACTAGATGTTACAGATCATACAACTATGGGTAAATTTTAAAGGTGACCTAACATTTGATGGTGATGATGATGATGATGAATTCATTTATATTCCACTTTTTCCCAATAATGAGACTCATTCCTTCTCCTCCTCCCTCTTTTTAATAAAGCAAGTGATTTTACTCATGACACTGTATGCACAGTCAATCCATGATATCAAGATATAGGAATATTATTCTAGACATTATTAAAGGGTTTATAAAGCAAAAAGGTGATATTTGGGTTGGAGGCTCCATGCTCATGTGATGCAGTTTCTGTTCGACCCTAAGAAAATGTTGCCTTGACTTGGTCTCAAATCACCAAGATTATGTTTTCAACATTGCAACCATTAGCAACACCCCTTGGTAGGAAATGATTCGGTGTGCCCCAAAATAACCACTTCATTAAAATATTGTGGCTTTCCTTTCATTTCCAATCATCAACTTTTCTTAATGTACACATTAAGGGCTTTATCAGAGACTGTGACACATCTCTACTTCAAAGGATAGATGCCACGTTCCAGGATAAAAGAGATCAGAATGATTAAACACATTAAACAGTGCTCATTGAAGTTATTAATAAGTAAATCTCCTTCAATTCAAATTTGAATATCACAACTTACTTTCTTGGGAATTGTTGTTGTTGTTATTGGTGATTATATGATGGATGTGCATTGGACAAAGGCCAGGATCAGGTCCCTCAGACAGGTTCTGGCACTTTCCACAATGAAGCCAGTTAGCCCCCAAAGCTGGGAGAACTAAAGCTGAGAACCTCACTCAAATACTTCACAAGAGATTCAGGGCTCAAAAATGCAAAGGGGACAAAACATAGTGTCTTTCAGATTTTGTTTCTGTGAAAATGCCCACAGTGAAGTAGAGGGAGTGAGAGAGTGGAGTTCAGCGGTTGACAGGTCTGTCTTCAAACCTGATGCATGTTTTACAAGAGAGTCTCCAATCCAAAGTCAAAAGCTTTCAAGGAAAGTCTCCAATCCCTCTGCTTTCTTGGAAGGAGGGCTTGTAAGAAATTGTGATTTTCATGTTTGTTTGGTTTTTTAAAAATTGAATTCTTCCATGCTCAGTATTTTTTAAAAGTCTCAGATCTGTTTTCAAGTATCACGTTTTCCAAGCCTCTCCTCCTATTCTTCTGCAACCTGTTAGCCTGAAGATACCTCTCAGAAATATGTCATCTTCACACAAATTTTGCCCCCAAATGCAATAAAAAAAGAAAGAAAACAACCCCCCATCCTACCAAACAAAGCTGAGGACTTCTCTTCTGATATAAAACAACTAATCCTAATTTAGCAGGTTTGTTGTTTCTTGGGACCACCTTTGTGCTGTCTCTCCTTTTCAAAACAACAGTGAATAAGGACTCTAAATGGATAAGTGCATCCTTTGTTAGCAATTTTCAGAGGTTCCAGAATTTAAATGATATGCCATCTGAGGAATGTGTGTGTGTGGTATGTTTTGAATAGCTTGTGAATTTATGGTGTGAATCAGCTCCTGCACCATGTACTTGTTTTCCCGACACCTTCTGTGTGTGACCCGATCCTGACCCATCCTTTGCTAGGAATTACTGTCTCGGACTGTCCAAGCCAAAGCACTGCCAAACTGAACCATAGAACTTAGAAATTGCTTGGGGAAATACATACCAAAAGGGGTGGGGGACCTCCATCCAGTAAACCTCTCACACAACCCTTATGTTTACATTGCCATAAATGTGCTTGTTCAGGACTTCTGCTAGAAGATGGAACAAGGAATGTGAACATGCTGTGGGGTGGGGCAATGACATCACAACAGTAAGGGAATGCTCTGGCCCCTCAAGAACTTGGGGAGAGGGAATTTTGCCTTCTTTAGGCAGAAGGTTGCAATTCCTTTCTTAGGTTTACAGAGAGAGATGTGAGGACCACCTCTCTCTCCAAATCCTAACAGAGATGGGCAAAATCAAAACACACTAGGGATGCAATGCTGTATGTATGAATGTTAATGGATATCAATACAAATTACTTATGAGCTGATATGTAAAGGGTACCAATGTACATAAAACACCAATATGCAATTCACAATGAATTATATTCTCTTCAGTGGTAGCGGATGGTTTCTATGTCTGTGGCATGGTGAATTTACTCTAGGTTTTATTTCACAGATTAAAGGTGCTTCAGCCATATTCCCCAAACAGTTTCAGCACCATGGATAGATCCTTTAGATTCTAGAATAACATTTAGAATGAATTCATTCTACACCTGACATGGAAGTTACCTGTCAGCACTGCTTCGCTCACCAATTCAAGATCATTTGTGTCCATTTAAAAACAGCATCAACAACAACTCCAGATGGTAATTTTTTTCCCAACTTCTCTCCTTTCTCTCCCCCTAAGAAGTTTTGGCTTCTCTTAATTTTCTGTCTCCTCACAATTTTTAGTATGTTTACTTCAACCTGAGACCGTCACCTTTCAGATTACTGTTTCTCTTGCTTCAGAAACTACATACCCTCCTTCTAATTTGTGAAATTGTTGCATTTGACCCATGTAAGTCAAGTGAGCTTGCAAACTTGCACCATGCAAGCCAGCTGCTTTTTTTTTTTTAAGGCAAGCTCTCAAGCATATGCTGAAGTGAAATCAAATCACAGGACCTATCACATTTTAATTGCCAGAAACATTTACCGCCAGCAGTAGAAAGATCTAATGCTCATTAATTCATTCTAAGCAATTAACAGTGTTGCTCTCAAAAGCTGTGCTGCTAGAACTGAAAATTAGTCAAGGCCACATTCAGGAATAGTTGGATGAAATTACCCACTGTAGGGGTTAACTTTCTATAGGAAGTGTTCACTCAGAAGCTTCAAGACGTAAGGAAAGTGTTCATGGTGTAAGCTTGTCAATCAACCTGGAAATGTTTGAAGTATGTACCAAAATGCCAAGTACTTCTGATTATCCATGCTGATTTGCAAATTATCGAAGTATTTTTCTTCCTGTAGGATTGGCAGTAGTAAAAGAAAGAAACCATCAACACCATGAACCTGCAGTAGTTTGTGCTGCTTCTGGATTCTGTGATGTATATGCTCTGAGAGCTCTCAGATCCACCAATTCTTGAGGTTCATTGGTCTGAGATAAGGGGTGAATACCCACTGGGGCAAACCAACCTAACTGTGCTTCCTAAAATAATGCATTAACAAAAACACCATTATCCTTCAGTTTTCGTACTTCTCTGGACTTTGCAATGCTGTTCTCCAATTAAGAAATAGTCATAGAGTCATAGAAGCATAGAGAGTTGGAAAGGGCCTCATGGGCCAGCGAGTCCAGTCCCTTGCTCAGTGCAGGATCTCCAGCTAAAGCAAACAGCTGCCCGCCCTCTTTTTGAAGACATTCAGAGAAGGAGACTCCGCCACCTCAGCAATTGGTTCCATTGCCAAACCACTCTTACTGTCAAGAAGTTCCTACTAATGTTCAATTGAATTCTACCCTCCTGTAACTTCAAACTATTAGACCTGGTCCTACCCTTTTGGGCAGCAGAGAATAAGGCTGACTCCTTCTCTCTGAGGCAGCCCTTGAGGTATTTAGAGTGTGATCATGTCACCCTTCAGTCTTCACCAAGATGCTCAGCTCCTTCAAACTTTCATCCTATGTTTTATTCCCCATACATCTTATCCTTGTTGCCCTTCTCTGAACCTGCTCTAACTTGTCTATACCCTTCTTAAAATGAGATGCCAAGAACTGAACACAGTACACCAGATGAGGCCTGACCAGAGCAGACTATAGTGAGACTGTTACTTCTTTCAACTTGGAAACTAGAGTTCGACTGATGCAGGCTACGATAGCAGTCACATTCTTTGTTGAAGCATTACACTGCTGGCTCATTATCAACTTATGATTAACAATAATTCCAAGGTCCTATTTGAATGTAGTACTGCTGAGCCATATATCCCTCACCTTATACTTGTGCATTTGGTTTTCGTGGCCTAATGTAGAATTTGCATCTGTCTGATCATTTTATTAATTTCTAGCTTATCTAGGTCCTTTTGAATTCTGTTCCTATCTTCAGGGTATAAGTCCCCCTCCTAGTTTTGTGAAATCTGCAAAGTTTATCAGAATTTCCTTCACTCTTCCATCTAATGACCTGATTGAAAAAAGATATGATTAGTTTGGCAGGATTTATTCTTGACAAACCCATACTGGCTCCTACTAGTCACTGCATTGTCTGCAATATACAGTAGTTGTGGACAGACTCCTGTATAATCTGTTCTAATATTTTTACTGGTATTGAGGTCAGACTGACTGGTCTCTAATTTCCTGGACCTTCCTTTTTGCCTTTTTTGAAGAGAGGGACAGTGTTTGCCCTTCTCCAGTCCTCTGGTACTTCTTAAAAATGATGGCAAGTGGTTCAGAGAGTACATCAGCAAGTTCCTTCAGTACTTTTGTACTGGTGTTGCAGATTTGAACTCATTTAGGTTAGCTAGGTGATTCCTGAGTAACTCCCTATCAATCTTGATTTGCAATCCAGATCCCTTGCCGAGGTCTCTGCTGCTGCATGGAAGCAAACAGTTCTCTTTTTCAGACAAGTAAAATGCAACGGAAGCAGCCTCACCACGTTGCAAGACTGCTGCGCTGCAGGGTGTCCCTTTCAGATGACGCCCGTCCCTGCCAGTACTGTTGCGGTACCGCAGGGACATTTGAGTGTAATATTTTGGCGATTTTTACTCACGATCAATTTTCGTGAGTAAAAATCGCCAAAATATTACACTCAAATGTCCCTGCGGTACCACAACAGTACCAGCAGGGACGGGCGTCATCCGAAAGGGACGCCCTGCAGCGCAGCAGTCTCGCAATGTGGCAAGGCTGCTTCCGTTGCATTTTACTTGTCTGAAAAAATCCTTAGTGGGTGCATTTGGGGCGAGGGGGGAATGAAGTTAAATAGTTATTGAGTAGAACTCTCTTGCATACAAAAAGACATCCATTTGGGAGAAACTGCATACTAAAACACATACTTTAAAGATCATTGCATACATAAGCGGACTTCCGGTGGCGATGGCGTCAGCGTAAGACTGGCTCTGCGATAGCTCCAGAGAACCAGCCGCTAAAACCCGGGTTAACCGCCAATATTTGAGATAACCAAAAGGCGGTAAATTTTGTCTTTGGTATAAGACAAACAGAGGAGGCACCAGGGACCCTAGTTTCCAGGTTTGGTGGACAGTAAATGACACATTTATGCCTGGAAGGTCCAAATGCCATAAACCCGCCCGAGTTTGAAGCCGCTGTTTGGGAGCGGGAGCGACGCCACCACTTTTAAACAATAGCAACGGATTACCTGGCCAAGTGAGTGAATCCCTTCTTCCTATCTAAGACTCCTTACAATAAGACTGTTTTCTTGTGGAGAAGCTTGTACTTCTCGAGTAAACTCGAGCCAGAAAAGGAAAAACAAGGCTGTGACTTTAACATTTAAAAAAACCGCGACTCCAGAAACATCGAGGGAGTGCGCAGGCGCAAAGAAACACTGGACGAAGTTGGAAGAAGAAAGGACGACAGTGAGAGAGCGGAGGGGAGAGTGAAACAGAAAGCAGAGGAGAGTAGCAGAGAAGAGAAAAGGTGAAATATAACAAGTATTCAAGGCGACAAGAAAGGGGAAAAGAACTGAAAGAGCGGGAGGAGCGAGTGGAATAAGGAGAAGGAAAGACTGAGTGAGTGTACAACATGAAAGGAATGGACTAACAGCAAAAGCAGAACGGAGGGGTATAAAGAGAGAAGGGACAGTAAAGAGGAATGAAAGGACAAATAACAGAAGGAAAGAAAGAAAGAGAAGGAAAAAGGGGGACGACGGAGAAGAAAGGGGGATATAAGGAACACACTGAATATATATGAACTGGGGAGGGAAAGGATAAAGGTTTGGGTAAATACAAAGACATAGAAACTGCTTCAAAATATTGCTGTATAAAACTGCCTTTAAGTATATAAGCAATAGTGATCCTGTGTAAGATCAAGGGCAGGTAAAGGAATCGACAATTTGACCAGGTGTGGAGGGGGGAGGTAACTGAAGGGAAAAGGAGAAGAAGGGAGAGAGAGGAAAGAAAGAAAAGGAAAGGGGGGAAAAAAGGGTGTGTATAAGAGGTTTTTGTATGACCTAAATTGGTTTATACAACTGATATCTATAACTAGAAAAACATTCCATTTAAACTGTAATGTATTGAATAAGTATATCACATTGAATAATTAACAATTATATTACATTGAGTAAGATACATGGTAAAAATTATAGTGCTGGTGATACCCTAGGGGAACCGTTAGGGGGGTTTAAAAAGGAACTAGAATCTTAATACATTTAAGGAGAGATACATATACTTATATATATACATATATACATACAGATATATAAAAATAATGCCAATATCAAGGAAAGCTTTGGCCCAAACAAAAGCACAGACCCAAGAAGTAAGAAGGTCATCAGTAGATTTGACTGTGAAAGCGGGAGAAACAAACATTATGCTGTTGCAAGAATTTAAAAAACTGAGTCAGGAACTGAAAATGGAAATGAAAGAACTTAAGGGAGAAGTAAGGGAAGATTTACAAACACAATTAGAAAGGTTCGGATCTAAGTTAGATTCTGTAACTAAAGATATAAACAAAATTAGTCAAGATATTAAAGAACTACAAACGAAAACGGAAAATCTGGAAAAAAGAACCCAAACACTAGAGAATCAAATAGAAACAGATAAAGGTTATAACTTACTACAGGAAATCAACAGAAGGAACAAATGTATTAAACTTAGAGGATTGGTAGAAACTCGAGAAGAAGATTTAGCATCCCGAATAATCCCGGCATTAGCGGCGTTTATAAAATGGGATCAGGAGTGTTTGGATGTAGAGATAGACAAACTGTTCAGGATAGATTCCTGGACAGCAAAGAGGAATAAACTACCTCGGGATATAGTTATATACTTTACGAGGGAAAGAGTGAAAGATGAAATAATAAAACAAAGCTTAAGGGAAACATTGAGTATAGAGGGACAAGAAGTAAAAATATATAAAGATATACCCTTGCAAATATTGAAGAAAAGAAAGGAGTATGGGTTCTTGACTCGAATCTTGAGGGATAGGAAAATAGGGTATAAATGGCATAAGTTGGAAGGAATCTTTGTAACATACAAATTTAAGACACATTTGATTAATACAACCACTAAGGCAAAGAATTTTCTAACGAAAATACAAGAAGAAGAACCAAAGGACAAAGAATTCTTAGTAAAAAAGAAAGAATATGAAGTAGAAAAAAATATTAGAGAAAAAGAGGAGGTTCAAATTGATCAATCGGAAGATTCAGACAGAAGCGAAGGAGACTTAATAAAAAATAAAATAAAAAAATCCAAACCAAAGGAGAGGATAATCAAGGAAACCAGGAAGGAAACAAGAAAAGAAAGTGAACAGGAGGAAAACCAAGAGGAAACAGAACGCGAAGTACTAAGAGGGGATGAGGGAGAGGAAGAGTTAGAGTTAGAGACCGAAGGAGAGGAAGAGGATGAAGGGGACCCTGAGGATTCGGACGAGGAAGAAAGGGGGGTAGGAGAAATAGAAGAGATAGTAGAAGAAAACAAACAGTAAGGGGGAAAAGAGGGATAAAAGGATTGTGTAAGAATGGAGAAGGTTATAACATGGAACGTTAGGGATTTAAATAGCCCACAAAAACGACAATTGGTATTTCATTTTTTGAAAAAGCAGAAATCAGATATTGTGTGCCTACAGGAGACCCATATTAGAAACCAAGACAGGAGGTTGTTGAAAAATGAGGGTTTGGGTAAGGTATACACAACTAAATACAACAAAAAGAAGAGAGGAGTGGCAATTTACATAAATAAAAGATATGTCTCAAAAGAAATATTCAACGACAATGAAGGCTATTATATAGGTGTTGAGATTAAGTTGCTGGATAAAAAATTTTTGATGATTGGGGTTTACGGCCCTTTGGAAAATAAAGGTAAATTTTATCAAAAATTGTTGATGGAAGTGTTGCAACATGATTATGATAATGTGATCCTGGCAGGAGACTGGAATGGCGTTTTGAATACTGATTTAGATAGAGCAACTAGTAACAACAAAAAAAGAAACCAGGGGAAACTACCAAAGGAGGTAATTGAGTTGATGGACTGCCTTGCCCTTGTGGATATCTGGAGGTTAAGACATGTGCAGGAGAGGGACTATACATATTACTCAAGTTGTCATAGATCATGGTCTAGGATCGATATGTTCCTTATATCAAAAACATTGGTGAAAGAGATCAGCAAAGTAGAAATACAACAAAAAATTATATCTGATCATAGTCCGGTAGTTTTAGAAATGCGAACTAGGAAAAAGTATAACAATTGGAAAATCAAAGATTTACTTTTGAAGAAAGACTCCATAATAGACAGAACAAAGAAAATAATAAAACAATTTTTTGAGGAGAATGTTGACAAAGGAACTAAAATAGATATAGTTTGGGATGCCGGGAAGGCAGTGATTAGAGGCCACCTTATGCAACAAGAGATTGAACTCAACAAGTTAAGAAAAAGAAGAGAGTTAGAATTGATAGAGAAAATAGAAGAAAAGGAAAAGATACTAAAAGAAGGAGGTAACGATAAAAGAATGAGAGAGGAGCTGGAAATCCTCAAAAAAAAGCTAGAAACGAACATGACAATGGAGTTGGCAAACAAACTTATGTTTGCGCGTCAAAGATACTTTGAACATTCAAATAAACCAGGCAAATGGCTTGCCTATAGGCTAAGGAAAGAGAAGGAGAAGAAACTAATAACGGAAATAAGATCACAGGGAGAAATTTACACAAAGCAGAAAGATATAATCAAAGTATTCTATGAATACTACTCTAAATTATATAGTAAACAAAAAGCGGCAAAAGATTTTGAGGGTGAAATGATAACATACTTGGACAATGAGGATATACCACAGATATCAGAAGAGCAAAAACAAGAACTAAATAGAGAAATTACAAAACTAGAAATAAGAGAGGCAATAAGACAAATGAAGATAGGAAAAGCCCCAGGCCCGGACGGTTTCTCAGTTTTATATTATAAAACTTTTGAAGAGGAACTATTGGATCCTCTATATAGACTCTTTAACGACATCAACACAGGAAACCGTCCAGACACCTGGAGGAATGCTGATATTGTGTTGATACCAAAAGAAGACAAAGATTTAACATTACCATCAAATTATAGACCAATCTCGCTCTTAAATATATATTATAAAATATTTACAAACATCCTAGCAGCAAGATTGAAGAAAATCCTGAGGGATTGGATCCATGAAGATCAAAGTGGATTTCTGCCGGGTAGGCAAACGAAAGACAATCTGAGAGTACTAATTAATCTGTTTGAATACTACGAAAAACACAATGACAAAAAACTACTGATGATTTTTGCAGACGCCGAGAAGGCTTTTGATAATCTACGATGGGAATTCATGATAGAGGTACTAACAAGAATGAATATTGGAAAAAACTACTGCGACTGGATAAAAAAGATTTATACCAACCAAGAGGCCCAAATCATAGTTAACGGGGAAAAAACAAGACCATGTAAGGTGGAGAGAGGGACCCGTCAAGGGTGCCCATTATCCCCACTATTATTTATCACGGTAATTGAACTATTAAATAGGAAAATAAGGACGAACACACAGATAAAGGGGTGGAAACATCAAGGACAGGAATATAAATATAAGGCCTTTGCTGACGATCTTGTTTTCGTATTAGAAGACCCAAAAGACAGCATCGAAAAACTTATGGAGACAGTGGAGGAATTTGGTAATTGGGCAGGTTTAAAAATAAACAAAGATAAATCAATGATGCTCACAAAGAATATAACAAGACTTGAGGAACAAATGTTAGAGAAAACCACGGGTTTTAAAGTGGAAAAGAAAGTAAAGTATCTAGGTATAACACTTACGAATAAGAACTCAGATCTGTTTGAAAATAATTACGTTAAAACGTGGAACAAAATAAAAGAAGATATGAAGAAATGGGGGAAGCTAGGAATATCATTGATGGGGAGAATAGCTTCATTTAAAATGAATATACTGCCGAAGATGTTATATCTTTTCATGAACATCCCAGTTATAATCAATAACAAGGTTTTTAAAATATGGAGGAAAGATATAACTAGATTCATCTGGCAAGGTAAGAAACCCAGGATCAAATTTAAGATATTAACAGATAAAAAGGAGAGGGGAGGATTAGACCTGCCAGACTTACAAATCTATTATCACGCGAGTGCACTGTCTTGGATAGTAGAATGGTTAACCTTGGAAAAAACAAGACTACTGACTCTGGAGGGATTTAACGTGAGATATGGATGGCACGCCTATTTATGGCATAATAAAGCAGCCATCCATGGAGAATTTAGACACCATTATTTAAGGAGAGCCTTGCTAAACATCTGGCTGAAATACAAAAGGAAATTTTACATGAAGATACCCCTGTGGGTTTCAAATCATGAAGCCTATTATAAGAAGGAAGATATCTACAAGGGGAAGTGGCTAACATATAATGATCTGTTGAAAAGAGAAGGTAATAAGTGGGTTATGAAAACTAAAGAAGAGCTTAAAATGGGAGGTATCGAATGCCACTGGTTCCTCTACAGACAACTAGGGGAGAAGTTTAAAATTGATCAAAAACTGGAGGGTATACAGGAGAGTTGTACAGAGTTTGATAAAATCATTCGAGAAGGTAGAAAAAAGATAATCTCAAAAATATATAGATTGTTATTAAAATTAGATCAAGAACAGGAGATAATCAAACCCTATATGATAGCGTGGGCAAGGAATTTGGGTCAAGAGATACCATTAGAACAATGGGAAAGGCTATGGGGGAAAAATATATTTTTTACAAGGAGTTGTAGCCTAAAAGAAAATGTATATAAGATGATGACAAGGTGGTACTTAACTCCAAAGAGATTAGCAAAGATCTACAAAAACTCTTCGGATTTATGTTGGAAGTGCCAGAGAGTTGCTGGCACCTACCTCCACATATGGTGGAATTGCCAGAAAGCTAAGAGATATTGGGGAAAACTCCACAAAAAAATCACAAGAGTATTAGACACAGATTACCCCTTTGCCCCAGAGATTTATCTCTTAAACATGTTTGAGAAGATAGATATTCAAATTCAGAGAAAATATTGGAGATTATTATCTTATACGATGACAGCAGCAAGGATAGTCTTTGCAAAATATTGGAAAAAACAGGAAATACCAACCATAGAGGAGTGGTTATTGAAGCTCCTAGATATGTACGAGATGGAAAAATTGTCAGTGTTAGTAGATGAAAGTAGAACGTTAAGAGACTTGGAGACTTGGGAGATACTTAATCCACTATGGGAGAACAAGTGGGGAAAAGAAGCTACTATATGAAAAGATCATTCTCGGTAGAAGATAATTTACAGGATATAGAACATTGATCAAAAAAAGAGAGAGAAAAAGAGATAGAGGGGAAAAAGAGACAAAGGGTGATAATCAGAAAACAGAAAATGAAGATAAGTAAATGGAAAAAAGGGGGTATGTAAGAAGACAAAAAGCAAGATGGACGAAGAAGGGATGAGGAAGTACAGAGAATGGGAGAGAATTAGAAATGATGTAAAGGGAAAAGAATATGTATAGAGGAGAGAATGGAAGAGAGTTGGACTGTTATATTTCAGTACTGGGTCACTTTATAGTAAGGGACATATGAGATGTATATATGTGTAGATGGAGTCTTGTTTGACTATATGTTTGTTCAATTTTTTTACTGTTACTTTATTTTGTATGTTTTCTTTTCTAAAATTGAATAAAGAGATTTAAAAAAAAATAAAGATCATTGCATACATAAAAAAGGCACAGATTGAGAGGGGGAGTGCTTTTTTAAAAAAAATCTTCCATACCAAGGGAAACAGGATACAAAATGCATAGCAATCTCCATTGTGAAGAACCAGAGCTGGAATGTATGGTGACAAGAGAACCATTCCCAACACAGGGAGCTGTGATGGGATGGGCCTCTGAAAGAATGAGATAAGATAATCTGGGAGCCAATCCCAGCACAGGAAACTGTGATGGGAGGGGTTTTTTGAGAGTATGAAATGGGTGAATGTCAGTTAAGGAAGTTAGTTGGAGTTGGTGTTGAGATGAGGCTGTGGTTGAAAGAGTGAGTGGTGACTGGGAGTTGTGATAGAAAGTGAGTGGATGAGTCTGTTGTCTGAAAGATAATGAGAGTGTCACGTATGCATGTAATTTGGTTGAATTAGTCAAGAGACTGAAGCTATAGGCTCTATCTATATGATTAAAAAACATCTGTTTGGGGGGTAAAAAATACGAATAGGCAGTCATTCAAATACGTACGATCCGCCTACACGATTTTTACCCCCCCTAAACTCCCTGTGACCCCCCCCTTCCCCAGCTGGCTGGAGCAAGCAAGCCAAGCAACAGTTTTAAATCTCCCACCACTTTTTTTTTTATTATTTAAAAAGGTGTCTGTTATGTGGACATTCATTTTCCATATTTACAAAATTAAATTAAAAAGGAATAAATGTAAAATTCATGGACTTACCAGACACTTGCTTAGCTGGGAATCCAACATGGCGGATGCTCCCAATTCCTCTCCTTGCTAGTCCCACCCCCTCTGCTCAGCCAGCCAATCAGATTACACTGCCTGTTCGTATGTGTGTGAACGGGGGGGGGGGGGTTACAGACGATCAACCATTCAAATGACTGTACGGATTTTAGGCCGAGATCCACTAATCCTCCTGAACACCAAATCCACTTAGTTTACAGGGGATTCACTAGCACCCCTTCTGAAAGACACGTATGCATCCTAATGGCCATGTGTATGGATGATCTCTTTCGAACGCTGTACATGTGTGTTTTTTTACCGTGTAGATGGGCCCATAGAGTCTTTCGTTCAATAAATAGTCTGTCAACAAAAGTAACAAACAGTGGACTTAAAAACAAAAAACAATGTTATGTGCAGAATATTGAACAATTGCAGTTTATAACTTTGTGTATAATAAACTGATCCGTTTGTTTTGTTAAGAGTTCACAGACTCATCGTGCTTTATTTCACACACTAGACAAGGGTAATAGCCACACTAACAGAAAGAAACCACACTTATACATAATCTACCCACATAAGACTCAGACCCCAGTCCAGATAAGGAATTCTAAGGGGGCATCTGAAAGTATGGTAATAGTGACAGGCAGTCAGGCTGAGTGTTGAGGTAAACTTGGCTGGTGATTTCATCACACCAATGGGCATGGAAATGCACACAATTTTCCATAAAGTGTTTTTAAAGCATACTCAGATTAACATAGCAACAGGATGGAACAAGTTTGCACTTGAAGGAATGCAGACACTATAGACACTAAAATAGACTGGTGTTTCCATCCATACCTACTCGGAGCAGGTGCCAAACAGTGGCTTAGGAGCAGAGACATACACTTGGAAGTAAGGAACAGGATGCCTCTCAGCACATTCCCAGAGCAAGAATTATTTTCAGTACTGAAAGTGGGCTCACTGTTCTTTTTCACACAAAAAAAAAATCAATCACTTTTTTCTCTTCCCCCGCCTAATTATAAAGCAACACACCAATTTAGGGAGAGAAGAGGAGGACGGGGGGGGGGGGAAGGGAAGAAAGGTCCTTTTACCTTTGGTACTTTAAAACAAATGGGAGGTGTACAATTGTACTACAGATCATTAAGAGGTCTACAAGAAGATCCCAGCTTCCCTTCTTTCTTCTCCATCTGCATTATACAGTTACAGTAGTTTATACCACTTTAAACTAGCATGGTTCCAACCTACAGAATCCTGAGATGGTCATTTGACCTAGAATCCTCTCTCCTAGAGAGTGCTGCTGATGTAATTTAGGAGAGTGTACACTGGAGCTCCCTAGCAGGGAATTCTTCACCTTCACCAAACTACAAATGCCAAAACTGCATAGAATCATACCATGACAGTTAAACTGGCTTCGTACTGTTATAATTGTGGGATAAGGATACACCCTTCGTTTACTCACTTGCCTATTTCAATCCAATGACTGCAACAGAAGCTATGTCATGGAGCTGCCATGTGCAGAATTAGTCCCCCTCCTCACACACACATGCATGCACAAATACACATATGTGTGTACATGTAAATACACATACACACTACAGTTTTTTTTATTATTATTATTACAGTGGGGTCAGAGAATTCCTCAAAATCATGTCATTGTGTGGTTCAAGTGAATGAAAAAATCTCCTAGCTCCTGACTGAGACTATTTCATTGGCTACTTTTCATATTGCTTTTGAATAAGCTAAACTCTACAGCGATTTTCCCAAGGTAACAATCAACACACTGGCATTTTCTATAGACTGTGTAAAATTGATCTTGAGACTATCCTGACATGACACATCCGGAACACGGCTCATCTCACACAACTCACTGCCAAAGGAAGTACTAAAGGGCTTATTGATTTTGATCATTAAATAAGAATTGAAACACTGACTTCTAAGGATTAAGCTGCTATCTATTTTTGTCCACTGACTTCCATGATCAGAATTCTGTTCAGACCAGTCCAGCCTGTGATATAGCATCAGCAGTACATTTCTTGTTTGCTCATAGGCAAGGTGCTATGTCTTTAATTGCTTCAACATTTGTAAGCTGCACTAGAAAAGTTGCAAGAAATTAATAGGAGAATTCACACAAAATAGAACAGCCTTGTTCAATTCCCCATGAATAGCATCTACCACAAGGAATTATTGAACAAGACCTGCTTTGCCCAACCCACAAATACCCACCTCCTTCCCCTGCCAGAAATTGCCACTAATAGCATCATTGCCCTGCTGGGAAACTAATTCTTTAATTGTAAAGTATATAAAGGTTAAAAACTGAGGCCAAAGTTCCAGTGTTCAATTTGCTCAGGTTAGAGTATACACTGAAGCACTTCAGTATCAGTTGATTGCATTAGGGTAGTGCATCCAGTGTTACTTTACTTCAGATTCTATTTTTTTAATAAAAAGAAACCTCCTTATGATGTGCCTAGTGTAAATTATGAATGTTTTTAATCAGGGACACATTAACTATTCAGTCACATTTTAATTATGAGACAAAATCACTTATTTGATGGGTCTATGCACTGTATGAATAAATTGATTGATTGATAAATTGATTTTAATTATGACATTGTTTACTCATTTATACTGATGTACACAAATTTGGAATATTATATCCTTTTTGAAAATGCTGGCCATGATTCCAGATCAGCTACTTAGCTATGTAACTACCATAGTTACGTAGCTAAGTAGTGTTTCCTGGCAAGACCCCACCCCCACCTGCAACCTTTACTTACCAGACAGCAGCTGCTGCAAGCAACAGAGGTTTGTTTCTTATAGATCATGATGCAACAGACTGATGTTTCCATCAAAACCAGCCCACAAGTAATCTCTGGTGTAAGGGGGAATTATGACAGGGATCCTGATTCTGATTGTTGCAAAAGAGATCACTGGAGGGAGGGAGGTGGGAAAGAAAGTCAACTGCATCCTGATCAACAGGAAAACAGACACCTGGTGCTCACAGCAGCTTCTGCCCACTAAGTCAGGATTGGGGACATTGGGCTGGGAGATGCTACTTGGTTACATAACTAAGGTAGTTACCTAGCTAAGTAGCTGATCTTGAATCATAAATGTGACTGTCATTTATAGAAAGTATGGCTCAAAAAAAGTTTGCCCCTACCCATTGATCCCTTGCCCTTCTTAATATTTTAAGCAGATGGAATATCTGCTTAATATTTTAAGCAGATGAAAAAATATTCTCTGTTTAATCCAAAGGACAGTAAATATGAGGTCTGCCTATTAAATAACAAGACTGTATTTCTACCTTTCAGACAAATCAGGGAGAACTGATTGTGAATGCTTGAGTGGTGACCTTGAACAAGTCTGAACCTGCATGACAAACATCAACATTCTTGACCATTCAGTTAATTGTCAGTCATCGTTTAAAGCAGCTGTGTTTTCTGTTGTGTGCCAGAAAAATGCTAAGTTTAAAAGTTGAGCAACATGACATTCTGCAGTGACTCAAGGTGCACCCACACTTTTTTCAAAAACTCATCACTTGTGATGAAACCTGAATCTTCCAATATGATCCTGAGACAAAAAAACACACTGCACTGAAAAACACCGTCATCACCAAAAATGAAAGAAGCACCTCAAAGCAAGTCCACATTCAAATCCATGCTCATTGTTTTATTTTTTCTGACATCAAGGGTATAATTCTGGCAGAATGAGTTCCAGAAGGTAGAACAGTGAACCAGCATTATTATGAGGAAGTTTTTACAAAGCTGAGAGAAAGAGGGCCTGTCTAAATGGTCAAAATAATACAAACAAGATGCGAAAATCGGCAATCCATTCAAATGATCATTTGCACAAATATGTGTCATTCGGAATGGGGGCAGCCAAATCCACCACAAATTCCATGTGCGTTGCATCCAGGATTTCATACAGATTTTCTGAAAAGCTCCATATGACTTCCGAATGTGCAATTGTTTGAACACTCTCATTCGAACAGATACAAACAGGCAGTGCAATCTGATTGGCTAGATGAGCATAGGGAGCAGGGCTAGCAAAGAGGGAAAGCAGCTGTGGCTACCATTTTGGATTTTTGGCTAAGCGAGGGTCTGGTAAGTCAATCAAACAGTGATCTTATATTCTTATTTATTTATTTATTTGTTTATTTATTTATTTATTTGTAAATGCAAAGTGTTGCTTGTGTCAATTGGGGAAACTTTTTTTAAAAAATGGTGGTGGCAGATTTAAAATTGTGAGTAAATCACTCACGGCTACCATCTGGCTAGGGGGTCATGTAGAGTTTAGGGGGGCTATTTTGGCCATCATTGTGAATGCCTGCCTTTCTGAACATGTTTGTATTTTTTACTTCTCATATAGACAAGACCAGAGTCAGAAAAAAAGGCCAGAAGTGTGGGGAAATTTTTTCATTCTTCATCAAGACAATGTGCCTGCTCACACAGCACTTTCTGTAAAGCAGTTTTTGGCCGATAAACACATTATTACACTTGAACATCCTCCATATTTCCAAAGTTGGCACAAGGTGACTTTTTCCTTTTCCCTAAAGTGAAACTGGTGCTTAAAGGAACACATTTTGAGTCAATTGATGTAGTACAAAGAAAACAGCAGATGTGTTGAAACCGCTGACAGAAACTGATCTGCTCCATGCCTTTGACCAGTGGAAAATAAGACTTCATTGGTGTGTGAGTATAATGCAGGGGACAAGCATTAGAACTGTAATATATATAAATACAGATGGGTTGTTGTATCAGTCTCGTTATTTAATAGACAGACCTTGTATACAGTAAGAAGAATTGAATAGTCAGCCCTGTGCATTTGGAAGACTTTACAAAAGAGTCTGGAGTAACAAACACCTGAGGCGAAGCACAAAAATCAATGTGTATAGAGCCATCGTACTGTCTATTCTCCTTTATGGGTCTGAAACATGCGTCACCTATTGCCACCACTTACGACTCCTCGAACACTTTCATCAGCACAATCCTAAATATACACTGGACTGACTATGTGATTAATGTTGCTGTCCTTGAGCAAGCAGGGCTCACCAGGCAGGGCACATTTCTAGGCAGGGCACATTTCTAGGATGGAGGACCATCGCCTCCCAAAAATAGTATTCTACGGTGAACACGCCACGGGTCAGCGTAAGAGGGGCGCACCAAAAAAAACAATACAAGGACTCCCTGAAACAACATCTCAGCCTCGGCCAAATTGATCGCCAACAATGGTCCACCCTGGCCTTACATCAGGAGGCATGGAGATGCACCATCCACAATGCTGCAGCCTTATTTGAGAACTCACACCGAACAAGTGTTGAAGAGAAACGACAATGCAGAAAGAATCACAACCCGGAAACATCAGCCAAGGAGACCTTCTGCTGTGCTTTCTGCAACCAGACTTGTTTATCTCAGATTGGCCTTTTTAGCCATCAGCGTGCTTGCAGAAAGCGCAGGATGAGTCCTTCCTGAATCTTCGTTTGCAAAGAAAAGCCACAGAGAGAGAGAGTATATAATGGGACTTGATCATCCATGGATTTTGGTATCCACAGGGGCTTCTGGAACCAACCTTAGCAGATACCAAGGCCTACTGTATTCTATATGAACAAAATACAATCTGTAATATATTCATTCAATGGCATGCACTCTACAGTATGTAAACAAAAAACAATGAACCTACACACACACTTCAGAATCCACATCTGCAGTTCTGAATAGGTAGTCAGAACTAGCGGCCCAAACTTTTATCTCCTTTGTCAGTGCCTGGAACAGAAACATGGTCAGATGTACGAATGTAAGGGAGAAATGAGGGAGAACTTCTGGATTCATAAACTTAACACATCATCACCTCCTAGCCTCAGCTTAAGGGACAACATCTAAAATCATCCATCCACTTGGGAATACTCTATCCTTGGTATTCGGTAACTAACACACACACACACACACACGGGGAGAGCTTATTTTATGTAGAACAGCTGAAGAAGACAGAAGCCAAAAACGTCTTTTCACAATATTTAAATATTTCTGTTTTGATAGTTGTAAATGTTCCAAAAAACGGGAAATATCAAAGTTCTTCCAGTGCTACGATATTTCTGGATCAAAATCACATAATGATAAACATTTAACATTATCGACTGCATGCAGAATGATTAATTCTAACTTCCTAGAATGAAATACTTACCAATGCTAAACTTAGAAAAAGCATCAGGAAAAGGCAGAGGGAAATAATATATATATGTCCTAAGTTTCAATTCCCATTTGGCAAAGCTTGCAGGTTTAATCCTTTTTGCAGAAATTGATGCATTTCAAGTATGCTTTTTAATGCTAACCTTTGTAACACTACAGGAGGACTTCCCTTTCACGTACACGGGAGCCAAAGTCTTTTTATTCCGACTTGATATATAGGCCTGTTTCAGACTCTGCCCATTACATCCTCATTTCTCCCCCAACCCGCTTTTAAGTGATGTTGAAGAATAGTATAGGTCTGCAAGCTTTTTTTCCCTTTCTCTAAGGAAAACATTTAAAAGAACTGGCAGGTTGCAGGAATGACAGTTTCGGGAATGTGTATCAGCTGTTTGAGAAAGAGAATTGATAGCAGAACTAGAAATGTGCTTTGGAGGTCGTTTCATAACCCCCTTTTATTTTAGAAGAGCTTCTCCTATGAGTGGAAAGATAGGTCTTCCTTCCTGCCAGTCCTTAGCATCTCTGCCAAGGATGTAAGCAAGCATACCAATTAGTGCAATTTGGAACTGGGCTTCAGACTTCCAGTAATGATTGCCCTCCATCCCCTTTTGAACAGCTTCCCATTACAAATCCCTCAAGTCTGTTCAGTAAGAATTTTCGTTGTATGCTTCAAACAATCAAGTGAAGAGATGCAACACTTTGCTAACCTGATGTCTTATCTCTTCCCTGTGAAGTGTCACACGAGCAAATCCAAATTAATCAGGAGACCTGGGCATGCTCCAGGAAAAGATTATCACTATGGAATTCCTTGGACTTGAAAAAAACAGTTTCAGGGACATGTGTAACCATCTCATTGAAATCAAGGGGATGTAAGCATTTTGAAATCCTGAAGATTTCAGTGAGATATTCTCTGATTGTGAAGAGCAGGACTGCAATTCTAAATGTTTAAATTGGCCATGTTGAATCCATTAGGATTTACTTCTTAGTAGATATTCCTAGGATTAAACCAGTAGCTTTTAACCTTTTCTTTACCAAGGACTCCCTTTAACTATCTTTTGTTTCCATGGACCCCCAAGACTCAAAACAACAAAAACAACAACAACAACAATATATGATGATGATGATGATGATGATAAGAAAAGGAGGAGGAGGAGGAGGAGGAGGAGGAGGAGGAGGAGAAGAAGAAGAAGACAATTACACCATCCATGAAGCTTTTCTTCTGTTTCTTCCTGCAAGTTTTTGGGCAGAGTAGATTGAATGGCAATGTGCAGGCTAAGCCAGCCAGCCTGTGCCTTGGCTCCTGTCACATGGCCACTCCACTTCAGGGAGGAGGTGAGCCAAGCATCCTTCAAGCCTTCATGGGCCCCCTGTGAGGACATCATGGACCCCTGGGGGTCCCTGGACCACAGGTTAAGAACCACTGGATTAGACTATACACTTCCTTGTGCTACAATTCAGAGCTGAATCAGAATTAGAAATGATTAATATTATAATAGAAAAGCTGATCTTGGCATTTTTGCTTTAGCATTATTTTAGAATGACTTCTACTATTCGTAAAAGTCTAGAGTGTAAATCTTTTACCTTAAATATGACATATTTCTTTTTTTAATTTAACTTATTTAATGATATCACTGATTACTGGGAGAGGAGCAAAGGCAACGGGACCAATATAAGCAGTAACAACAAAAGGAGAATAAGGAGTGAGTGCTGTCATTCAGTGTAAATAAATGAAAAAGAAGAAATTAGCTAGTGGACTATAAGAAATGGATAATTCCTTACTCCTGTCTTCTCCTTTTTCTTAGAGTGATTACTCTTGACTTTATAATGGCATTCTGAGTGGCAACTGACAACCTTAAATGCCACTAGTCCTCGTACTAGAGAACTGGTATGGTATCGTGGTTTGAGCATTGGACTACGACTCTGGAGACCAGGGTTTGAATCCCCACTCAGCCAACAGAGTCCCACTTGGTGGCAGAAGCAAACTGCTGCAACATCTCCTAACTTGTCTGTTCTTCTTCTTTAATAACTTTGGCCAACTTGACCACACTTGCTTGGCCACCCATGTCCTGGTTTTTATCTGTGAAATGTTGAAGAGTATATGAAAAGCTCAACCTGGCGCATCAGCTAGAGACTCGGTGAGACACTCAGACACATTTGTCCACTGCTGCCACTACCACCACAAAGGAGATCCCTTCTCAAGTTTATATATCATTTTGGGCCCCATTTTGTCATGCCTATTGTATTCTTAGAGTTACAAGAGTATTTTGATCTTCTTCAGCCAACATGCTTCTCTCCAGATCCCACCTGGTATTGGGGGGCAGGGATTTAAAAATATTACATGAAGCTTGCTCATTGTCAGAGGATTACTTGATGATGCAGCTACTTTAGCAGAAAAATATTGAAAGTGCTTCCAAAGAGGTATTGTCCAAAATAGAGAGCCAGCGTGGTGAAATAGTTTGAGCACTGGTCTATGACTATGGAGATCAGGGTTTGAATACTTGCTCAGGAATGGCCTTGGGTGACCTTGGGCAAGTTTCATTATCTCAGAGGAAGGCAAAGGTAAACCCCCCCCCTGAAAAAATCTTGCCAAGAAAACCCCATGATAGGTTTTGGCCTTAGAGTCACTATAAGACAGAAACAACTTGAAGGCACACAACAACAACTGTCAAAATAAGTTTGCTTATCATAGAAGCTTACAGTTCTAGAATAACTATAAATCCAAATCATTGGAAGCATGGGAAGTTTTAGCAGAATGTTTGTAGTGGTATGTAACCATGTCTCAGTTTTAAGATAAATATGACAACAATTTGATCTAGCATGCATTTCTGGAATTATTTCAGTATTAAGGTTACTTTAGCATTGGGATCTATTCCTAGATACGTGAACCTCTAGCCTTTTTATTTTTGCATAGTGTACTAGAATAATGTTACCCAAATCACTCATGGAAATCCCATGCAAATATTGAGTTTCTAATATGTTTGGGGAAAATAGCAGCAGCTCGAGTTAGCAATGCAAGTGGGGGCAACAGAGAGGATCTTTAAATAATAATAATAATAATTATTATTATTATTTACCCCGCCCCTCTGTTAAAAACAATCAGGGCAGCTAACAACAATTAAAATATAATGATATAATATTTTACACCTATTTTTGCCCCTACTAAACGAACTGACATACACACACACACACACACACACACAAGATGAAAGGTTAACAATGATATTTATTATGGACTTAAAATAATACAATAGAGCATTCACACAAGACCACTGGGAATGGAAGAATAGAAGTTGACAGAAGAATAGATAGGGAGATTTCCAGGGATAATACAACACCTGTCTCATAGTCCAGAGTATCAGAGCAGACTGGCAGCATGGATGGATGAAGCAGAAATGGCTAACACAGAGGGACGTGGGGTCCTCAGGAATGGAGTCTGTGCATGCTGAAGCAGGATTTTGAGCCAGTAGTTATACCCAAAAAATGTGCCCTCAGGTGATGAAATTTCATGTGTTGAAACAATGGATTCCAGGTATCTCCAAATATTGAGCAATGGGTTTCCTGAGTTTGAACAATGGGCTTCTAAGGATGTGAATGTGTTGCAACCAGCCTAAATGTTCTGGTGATTAAATTTACAAAGTGTGACTTGCCTCCTTGATGGCTGGGTCTGGGGACAAAGAAAAGAGTGATACCTTTAACAAAGGATTATTTCAACCACTGATGATGGGATCAATTATCTGTCACTAGGGTGTGTGCAGGCAATGAACTCTTGACCTCATTATGTATCCTTCAGTTTGAAATTTGTCAATAATCCTTCCTTTGGGTGATACATAGCTTAATAACTGTCTTTGGAATCCTTACAGTGAGTCCCTGAGATTTACTGTTTCCCCACATGGATGACTACATTAATATGCCAAATTATTAATCAGCCAATTTTGGGGGTTCCTGAGGGTTGCCAGGGGTGCTAACAGTCATGCTAGGCTAGGGGCACTGTATGTTATTAAAATGATGTGTCATTTGTTGACAAAGCTACCCAAGGAAGATGGGTACTAATACCCATAGATTTTGGGAAAGTTACTTTTGGTACTACAAACCCCAGAATTTTCCAACCAATATGGCATGTTCATGCTAACTGAGGGATTCTGAGAGTTATAATAATAATAAAAAAAAGTAGTTTTTCTGCATAAGTCTGAGAAGCATTGCATCAGTCCTGATGTGCATTGGGCACTCCTGTTGGGGTTCATTTACATGGCTGATTTATTGTGGCAAGTTGTGCTTTAGTTCTTTTCCTCAGCTGTGCCAGTCAGGTGTTTGGTTGTTGGTTTTTTTTTAGTTAATTATGTCGCTTTATGGTTCAGACTAGCAAAGGTGCGGGGGTGTGGCCTCCCAAGCAGAGAGCAAGCAGAGGAAGGCTTTATGGGGAAGAGAATAGATTCTCCATGACTGAAAGGATTGGAAGCCTGCATTCTCTAGCTAAATAAAGAATCACAGACTGCCGAAATAGCAGGGGGGAAGATCAAAGAAAGGTCTCTCTCTCTCTCTCTAAATCTGCCATGTAAATGAACCCTCTCTCCCCCAAGCAGAGACACAGCGATCAATCACAGCTGAGGAGAAGGAATTCCTTTATGTGGGGAACAGATCTTCCCTGACTGAAAGGACTTAGGAATCCTTTTTCTTGGCAAAAATGGATTCACACAGACTTGCAAAATAGCAGAGAGGATTTTTCAAAATTTCTTAATTGCTACTGAATTTCCCTCCCTCACTCCCCGTCTTTTAAGCCCACCCTGTCATCATAACAACCAATCACAGTGCAGCTCTGCTGCAGCCCTTAGTGGAATGGTTGCTTACACTAGCAATAATGCACTACTTTGCAAATAACTCAGCAAAAGTAGCAACATCCCTTGCCATACTATATTTGGGTGTTTTACCTTCCCCCCTTCTGAATGAGGTGATACTGTGGTGCAATCCATGGGAACAATGAGCTATCTTTGTGGTATATTTAGGGGAATATTTGCCCATGTAAACGAACCCTTGGTGTCCTATTGTGCATCTTTCCAATTCAACAAAGGGGTTTCTTAGTGCTTCTACTATGTAGCTAGGTATATATAAAGTTATGTAATGTGACAGATCATTCAGGTTACATATCCCTTATCTGAAATGCTTGGACCAGAAGTGTTATGGATTTTGGATTCTTTTCCCCCAGATTTTGGAATGCCTGTATTTGCATACACATACATAATGAGATATCTTGGAGATGGGACCCACAAAATTCATTTATATTTCATATATACCTTTTACACATTGCCTGAAAGGTAATTTTATACAATATTTTCAATAATTTTGTGCATGAAACAAATTCTGTGTACATTGGAACCATCAGAAAGCAAAGTTGCCACTATATCAGCCATCCATGTGGACAATTTTGGATTTTGGAGTATTTCGGATTTCAGAATTCTGTATAAGGGATGCTCAACCTGTATATACAATTCTGGTGAAGTTATAAGGACTTCTCATAGTTTAGACAGAGTTTGGTGCAGCAATAACCATCAGAGCAGACAATAAACCCATCTTCCAAATCCTTAGTGTCTTAGTTTAAAAGTTCAATGTATTTCCAGTAGCTCATTTCAAATAATATGCTGGTCATGTAATTACCATTTCTAAGCTTCAGAGCAGCAAAGGTTTCTCTTGAAAAGTATTCAGTCAAATCCAATGATTAGTTCTATGCATAAAAACAAAATGAGTCTTTAAACCAACCCCAGTACCATTCCCTTAAATAAGCTTAGAGATTGTAAAAACTGATATTTATATCAATGCTACAGTTGCGATTATTTAGCAGAGTTGAATTGTAGCAACAGTAGCAATTATATACATTGTTGCAAAACTCTATTTTAAGACTCAAGACCAAAAACATCAAGAGCTGGTGAACTAACAAAATGTATCATTATGTATTGAAAATGTAGAACTGTTACTTTATGGAATAGAATCAAGCAACTCCTCAAGAAAAATTTAATACATACAGCCTGCATGGATATTATACTCTTTATTTTAAAAAAACAAAAAGTGTATTAAAATCAGTACTAATACAGAAATAGGGGGAAAGAGGCTATGAAGTGATGTTCCACACACCTTTACAAGTAGCACCCTCCAGCTTTATTTTAAACAACTTTTGATGTTCAAGGATTAGCCCATTATAATCAAGATGAAGAGACACATGAAAAGCGTACTTCAAATTGTTTCATTGACCTCAGTGGAATACCTGACAACTTCAAGGATCCAACAACAGACAAAGAATCTTTTGAACCTACTAAAGGTCCATCTAAAATTACAAAAGTGTGTGTGTGTTCTGATCTAAAAACATCAAGAAGACTAGTTGAATAGGATGTGCTTCTTATACATGTTTAAAATGTGGGGGGAAATCAGAAAGCAAATAAGAACTGTACCGATTTCTCCAGTTGTGTGGTTTCTCCTATTGTGTTGTAAATTATGTGTGATTAGAACTAGATTTATAAGTATTACTTTAAAAGCTTTTATTAAGGCTGTGCACCAACCACAAGATCTGGTTCAAAACCCAGTTTAACACTTAACAGGCCTACTTTGGCTAGGGCCATTTTGGAGCTAATCCTCCCCAAGTTGGGTCCCAAAACTGAGTTTATATTTGAAAATCTAAAGGTTTGTGTCTACATCTATTTTTCATTGGAAGGAAGAGGGAGAAAAAAAGGTTGGGAATGTTGCACAGATATTACATTTTAATCCAGAAAATATCAACAAGATCAGTATTATAGAGCTTGTAATCAACAGTGAGCCAGCATGATGTGAAAGCTAACATGGTGTTGTGGTTTGAGGAGTAGACTAGGACTTGAAGGACCATGGTTTGAATTCCTGTTTGGCCTGGCAAACCCACTGAGTGACTTTGGACAAGTCACACACTCTCAGCCTCAAAGGAAGGCAATGGAAACCCGTGCTCACCAAATCTTGCCAAGAAAACCCAGTGATAGGTTTGCCTTTGGAGCACCATGTCAGAAACAACTGGAAGGCACACAACAACAACAAATCAACAGTGAAAAGGTGAGTGTAGTAGCAGTTATGGATCTGAGAGCTGAATTTAAATAAGTGTGTACCACACAGCAATGGCTTTTAACTTTTTCTTTACCAGGGACCCCCTCTAAATATCTTTTGTTGCTGTAGACCCCCTAGACTTAACTCAAGATTTAAAACAACAACAACACAATTACATCATTGATTAAACTTTCCCTCAGAGGCTGGAGGGGGAGAGAAGACTTTTCTCCTGCTTCCTCCTGCAAGGTTAGGCCAAGCAAGACAACCAGCCTTTGCCTTGGTTCCTATCATGTGGGCTGGGCTTCCTTCAAGCCTTCATAAACCCCCTGTGAGGATATTGAGTTCCCTTGGGGATCCCCAGACCACAGGTTAAGAACCACTGCCATACACCATAGAAGGAGTCCAATTCTCTCTTTCCTTTAACTTGATTTAGTTCCCAGATCTTATAATATCATGATGGCAATACCAGAAAAATAAAATTCATGAGATTAAGATTATTTGCTTGTTAATATTTCATGCTAAGAAAATAAAAAGTAAATAGGTTTGTGTTGTAAAATGTCTGAGTTCAAAGTTAAGACCATTTTCTTGCGTCAAAACTACAAAATGTTGTAGACTGCTACATAATCTCATAGGACTTATCTACATCAGCCAGGATACAGCGACTCCCTCCTGGTATATCCTGGCTGCAGATGTGGCCTGTTCTGCCCCTGTTACCTGTAGGAAATGGACTGGAGTCCAGACAGAACACTGACCCATCACTGCAGCCACCACCATTTTCCTCACTTTGCCAAGTCCAGGGAAAGCAGGCTGCACCATGTGACAAGCCCCCTGCTGTGGGACTGCTGCCCAGACCTGGAAGAATAAGGGCAACCAACAGCAGTATCAGCAAAGTCTAGCGTGCCAGGACAGGCTCTCAAGGACATACAGGACATGATCTATCCCAGCAGAAATGGTTTAAAGCAGGTATTACTTTAAACCATGGTAAAGGGCCCTATTCTAGCTTGTTTCCATCTAAGCCCTGTTTAGGCCTTCATCTAAGCCCTGCCCCAAGGGCAGAATGGAGAAATGCCCTATATCGTTTGGACTGCAGGGCTCACAGAAGGAGCAAACTGGGATAGTTAGCCCATGTTGATAAGCCCTCAGATCCAATAATATGGAGTTATCTAGAGATTCATAGCAAAGAAAACCATTAAAAGCTTATAATTATAACTAATAGTGGGTATTATACTTGAAATCCAAAGTGAGCAACATTTAAAACTGGTCCTAGTTTGGAAAAATTTCAGACATAAAAATGGTAATACTTTCACAAATAAATATCTCATTCTAAAGAATGTCAATTTTGAGGCAAAAGGTTTTAAATAACTCTATCCGAGGTACAACAGTTCTGTTTAATATATGTTGAAAATTAAAGGTAGGGTGGAGCCAATGAAGTTGAAAATACATTATCATGAGTTTCAACTGACCAAAATAAATCATCTGTATGGTCAGCCAGTCCATTGAGTTGATATGGAAAATGCAGTGTCAATCTACCTACCAGCGTTCTAGCCCATTGACCATATTTATCTCAAATATAAGGAAATGCTGGGTCAAATATCTAGCACTGTCTACTTCTCCTATAATGTCATCCTAAATCACTCATAATGTGTGCATGTTTTAAATGTATTACACATGGGTGCATAAAGGCATCTATTATTTTAGAACATTCTGCATGTAGAGAAGTATACATCCAAAGATAAATTAAAAGCTTTTCTCAGGTCCACATACCACTTCATTAAAATATAGCACTTAATTCTAGGATAGATATTCATACTCACCTTGAATAGCAAGTTTTCATGAACAGCCATTCAAGTCTATCAAAAGCCTTCTGAACACTTAACAGGGACACTCTAGCTTTGTGCATAATAAGAGGACAGTAAATTTGTAGTGTTATGAAGGATACTATTAAGGCTACTTTAGATCAAACATGGCATTTATCTGAGATTTCCTTGTTGTTAACTGCTACCAAGCTGACTTCAATTTATGGCTACCATATGAATTAGAGATCTCCAAGTCCCCCTATCATCAACCGTCCTTCTCAGGCCCTGCAGACTCAGAGCTGTATCTTCCTTGATGGAGTCTCCCCATCTGGAAAGTGGTCTTCCTCTTTTCCTGCTGCCTTCTACCTTACTAAGCATTATTGTCTTTTCTAGTGAGTCACATCTTCTCATGATATGACCAAAGTACAACAGCCTCAGTTTAATCAGCTTGTAGGGAGAGTTCAAGTTTGATGTGCTCCAGGATCCATTTATTTGCCTTTTTAGTAGTCCACTGTATCCACAGAACTCTTCTTCAGTACCACATCTTCCTATCTGCTTTCTTCACTGTCCAGCTTTAATAGCCATACATAAAAATGGGAAATATGATGGCATGGACAATTCCAGTGGTGGCACTAAGGGGGTGCAGAGAGGCTGAATCTCACCAGGTGACACCTTTGGAGGGAGGGGTAACACCAGCTTTAGTAACACCACAGGACAATCCTAACTTTAGTATTCAATTATATATCTTGATACATCAGGATCTTGTCTAGTTCCTTTATAGCTGCCCTTCAAAGGTCCCACTCTTCTTCTGATTTCTTGACTGCAGTGTTCATTCTGATTAATGACTGAGCCAAGGTAAGGAAACTCTTGTACTATTTCAATGTCATCATCACTTAATGTACAATTATGTAAGTCATATGTGGTCATTATTTTTTTCCTTAATGTTCAGCTGAAAACCTGCCTATGCACTTTCTTCCTTGAATTTCTTTAATAATTGTTCTAAGTATGTTAAGGAAAATGCAACATGGGACATACAGTGAAAGAAATAAAATATGTATGTGAAAGTCACAATGACTAAGCAAGAGCAATTATGAAGCTACACAGGTGAAACTGCTAATGTAATCTAGAAGGCCTGAGAGCCAAGGACAGAGGTACTGAATGCAGAATGGAAACACCTGAGAATCATTAAGTGTACAAGGTGAAATGTTGAAATACATGGGTTGGTCTTAGGCATGGGTGGAACTATGTGGACCAATCAGAATGGAAGTACACACCCACTGGGTGGAAACTAATTAGTGGGTGGTGATAAACAATGGCTATAAAATTGCAATGTTTGCCAATGTAGTGGTGGTTGAGTAGAGGTGCAGTGGTTTGGAGATATTGTGGAGTAGTGTGTAGAGATTGTGGTTTGTTTACCATATAGTATATTTATATAGAAGAATAAAGTAGGTTTTATATAAAACTACTGAGTTGCCTGAGTGAATCCTGGAGACGTTTTGGAGACACCTGGAGAAGAGTGAGAAGGCTTGGAGAGTTTGTCAGAATCTTCAGCCTATTCTCTGAAACTCTGCTGCTTTGGAGGAAAGCATTAACCACTGATCTAAGCTGGTTGGCTCTGCTGCATAACAAGGTGGTGAGTTTGAGAGCCAGAGGTGAAGAGCTACAACTCCCATCATCCCTGACAAGGGTTATGGGCCCAGTTACTAGAGCACCCAGCATCCACAGAAGCTAAAAGTTCCAGAGAGTGGAAGAAAGTTTTGTGGACAATAGATCAGAGCAAGCTGTTTGTGCTGCACTGATAAGCCTCGTGAGTAAATCATTTTGTGTTTTGCTTAAGCCCAGACGGGTCAGCTGTGCATACTCGGAAGGACTGTGTCAAATTGAGTCACTGCACAAATTGAGATGGAAATTCTAAAGTTTAGTAAATTAAATAGAAACAACTACTCTACCTGGAAGATTTATGCCCAATCTCTACTAGTAAAGGAAGGTCTGTGGTCAACAGTTGAAACAGGGCTGGCAGCTGATGCTAATGAAGCCACTCAAGAGAGAGATAGTAAAGCAAAAGCCTGTCTTTATCTCATGCTTGAAGAAGACTTAATTAATGATGTCAGAGATAAAACGTCTGCCAAGGATGTGTGGGATACCTTGCAGAGATTACACACTCCTTCAACTGCTTTTGCAAAAATGCTATGGTCTAAAAGAATATACAGGCAAAAGATGGCTAAAGGGCAGTGTGTGATAGAACATTTAAAAATAATGCAAGACTTGTTTGTGCAAGCTGAACTGAGGGGAGTGCAAATTAGCAAAGAGCAGCAATGCTACATTTTAATAGAATCGCTAGACTCTTCGTGGGACAACATAACGAACAGCTTGCAGAACTTGCCAGAAGCTGAGCTTAATAGAGACTTAATTGTGGCCAGAATACTGGAAGAGAACCAGAGAAGAATGTCTGAGCAGGGTGACTCAGCAAGTTTAAAGACTGTGCCAAAACAACACACAACTCCTGACTGGCGAACGCAGGAGGAAGCAGCCTCTACAAGGGAGCAACGGAGGTGCTTTTATTGTAAGAAGATTGGTCATCTGCAGAGACATTGTAAACATTTTGCAGCTGAGAGACGCAAGCAAGCAGAGAGCAGATGGCAGCCGCGGCAGTATCAAAAACAATCCAGACCTCCATTTTTGAGGGACAGTGGTAATAAAAAGGGGTTTGCAACCATGATTAAGGAAAAACAAAATGCAAATTCTAAATGGCTAATTGATTCAGGAGCCACATCTTTGATGTGTAATGATATAAATTTAATAAGTAATAGAAAATCAGCTAATGTAAATGCTGTAGTTTTGGCTGATGGGAAAGAGCTGAGTACTGTAAATCAAATGGGTACTGTGTACATTCCAGGGCTAAAAGAGAATTTTAATGATGTCTTACATGTAAAGGAGTTAGAAAATAATTTGTTATCAGTAAGCAGATTAACAGAAAGAGACTACACAGTCATCTTTGAAAAGAACATGTGTAAGATAAAACTGAATGGGGAATTGCGTGGCATAGGTTTGAAAAAGGACAAACTTTATTATTTGGAGGACAATATTGATAGCTGCAGGGTTGAAGAAGCTAATAACATAGAAAATATTCCAATCCACAAAGACTGCATACACGAGCTTCACAGAAAATTTGGCCATGCAAGCTTCAAATGTTTAAAGAATTTAATCAGTATGTGTCCAGATTTAAAAGTTGCTGAATGCAAAAACCACTTAGATTGTACGGTATGTCATCAGGTAAAGGTCAGAGCTTTTCCAGTAGCTAAGAAAACAAAAAGAATTGCTCAAAGACCATTTCAGTATGTACATGCAGATGTTGCCCAAGCTAATTGCTTGTCCTTAGGGGGAAGCAAGTATTTCCTAGTAATTGTTGATAGGTATACAAGGTTTGCATTTGTGAGAATAATGAAAAACAAATCTGACGCTGGGCAAAGTTTAAAAGCATGGGTAAGAATGGTGGAAAGACAATTTGATAGCAGAGTAGGCACCATTATTACTGATAGAGGAGGAGAATTTTTAAATAATCAATTGTTTAACTGGTTTCAAAAGGTGGGAATAAGGCATGAAACTACAAACCCTGCTTGTCCTAGTGAGGATGGGTTAGCAGAGAAGAAAATACAAGATATAAAAAGAATTACTGCTTGTATGATGGCAGATGCAGGGGTGAAAGATAGTTTTTGGGCAGAAGCAACTTTGACTGCAATACATATTAGTAACAGACTGTATCATTCAGAAATTGAAGACATTCCCTACAGGGTATTGTATGGGAGAATGCCAAATTACAAGTACTTAAGGGTTTTTGGACAATTTGCTCATGTTTACACACCTGCTTGTTTCAGGAGGAAAGGAGAACCCAAAAGCAAAAGGCTTAGGTTTTTGGGGTATTCTGGAAATAGCTACAAGTTTCATTTGGGAGGAAAACAAGTGCAGTATTCTAGGTCTGCAAATTTTGAGAGACATGCTGGTTGGGACAAACTGCATGCCAATAAAGAAGTGTTTTTGAGATTAGGGAGTTCAAATGAGCCAGAAGCACAAACTGAACCAACCTCAGGAAACGGAGGGGTTTCAGTTAAGCAGGAAGCAGCACCTAGCAGCAGTGGTAGTTCTTCCGATGATGAGATAGCATCTAGGCCTACTACTACTCGAATGACTGAAGACAAGAGATTTAGTCATAGAACTACAACTCCTAGTAGAGAAAGTGAGGGTGAAAGAGACAGAACAGCAGATTTTATTCCCAGGCGTAGTCATAGAGTTAGAAAGCCTCCAGATAGGTTTGTTGTGACAAAGGCAAGAGCTTGTTTAGCAGTAGAGGAGCCTGAAAGTTTTGAAGAATTGGAAAGTTATTCTAGTGAAGAACAGGAAAGATGGTTTGATGCAATGGATAATGAGTTTGGTTGCCTGGTAAATAAAGATGTTTTTGAAATTGTTGACAGACCCAAAGACAAGAAAGTAATTGGTTGTAAATGGGTATACAAAAGGAAAGAAATGCCAGATGGAAGTATCAAATATAAAGCTAGGTTAGTGGCTAAGGGTTTTGCACAACAGCAGTATGAGAACTATGATAAGACATATTCTCCAACTGCAAAGCCAGAAAGTCTGAGAATGGTTCTAGCTGTAGCAGTAAAAAGGAATTTAGTTGTAGAACATTTTGATTTTGAAACAGCTTACTTGAATGCGGTTTTGAATGAAGAAATTTTTATGGAACAGCCACAAGGTTTCGAAGAAAATGGTAGTCAGAGAGTATATAAATTAAAGAAAGCGTTGTATGGTTTAAAACAAAGTGCCAGAGCGTGGAATCTGTGCATCAATGATGAGCTAGTTAAGCTAGGTTACAAGAGGAGCATTGCAGATGCTTGTGTTTATACAAAAGGAGACATAGTGTTAGTGATTTATGTAGATGATTTGTGCGTAGCAGCAAAGTCAAAACAGGAAATTGAGTCAGTAAAAAGAGAATTGTCTGAGAAGTTTGTTTTGAAGGACTTAGGTGTATTGAAGTCTTATTTAGGTATTTGCGTTGAATGGACAGAAGAAGGACATTGTTTGTTAAGTCAGAGAAATAAAATTGAAAGACTGATTGAAAAGTGTGGATTACAGAATGCAAAAACAGTAAGAGCTCCAATGACAACTGGTTTTGTGTCTGAAGAAACAACTAGAGCGTGTGAGGACAAGACTTTCTTCAGAAGTATAATAGGATCTTTACAGTTCATATCTTGCCACACCAGACCAGACATTTCTTATGCTGTAAATGTATTGTCTAGAAGGGTTAATGATCCAAAAATTGAAGACTGGACAGCGGTAAAACACTTATTGAGATATTTGAAAGGAACCTTAGATAGGAAATTGATTATAAGAAGCAGTAGTTCAGATCTAGATTGTTATGTAGACAGTTCATTTGCATCAGAATTAGGAGACAAGAAGTCAGTTACAGGAATGATAATTAAATATAGTGAAAGTCCAATAGTTTGGAGAAGTAGAAAACAAACTAATGTAGCGTTAAGCACAACAGAAGCAGAATTTGCTGCTTTGAATGAGATAGTAAATGAGGTACAGTGGATTAAGCAATTGCTAAATGATTTAAATGAAAGTTACAAGATACCAGTGGAAATTCTGGAAGATTCACAGTCATGCATAGCGATGGCTGAAACTGAAAGTTTGAAGAACAGAACAAAATATGTTGGTGTAAGATATCAAAATGTGCGAGACATGGTTCAGAAGGGTGAAATAGAATTGAGATATATAGAAACACAACACAACATAGCAGATTTGTTCACAAAAGCATTGACAGCAGAAAAACATGAAAGGCTGACACAAATGGTAGGAATGACATTGTAAGACACATACAATATTTTATTTCGGAGGGGATTGTTAAGGAAAATGCAACATGGGACATACAGTGAAAGAAATAAAATATGTATGTGAAAGTCACAATGACTAAGCAAGAGCAATTATGAAGCTACACAGGTGAAACTGCTAATGTAATCTAGAAGGCCTGAGAGCCAAGGACAGAGGTACTGAATGCAGAATGGAAACACCTGAGAATCATTAAGTGTACAAGGTGAAATGTTGAAATACATGGGTTGGTCTTAGGCATGGGTGGAACTATGTGGACCAATCAGAATGGAAGTACACACCCACTGGGTGGAAACTAATTAGTGGGTGGTGATAAACAATGGCTATAAAATTGCAATGTTTGCCAATGTAGTGGTGGTTGAGTAGAGGTGCAGTGGTTTGGAGATATTGTGGAGTAGTGTGTAGAGATTGTGGTTTGTTTACCATATAGTATATTTATATAGAAGAATAAAGTAGGTTTTATATAAAACTACTGAGTTGCCTGAGTGAATCCTGGAGACGTTTTGGAGACACCTGGAGAAGAGTGAGAAGGCTTGGAGAGTTTGTCAGAATCTTCAGCCTATTCTCTGAAACTCTGCTGCTTTGGAGGAAAGCATTAACCACTGATCTAAGCTGGTTGGCTCTGCTGCATAACAAGGTGGTGAGTTTGAGAGCCAGAGGTGAAGAGCTACAACTCCCATCATCCCTGACATCTTGATACATCAGGATCTTGTCTAGTTCCTTTATAGCTGCCCTTCAAAGGTCCCACTCTTCTTCTGATTTCTTGACTGCAGTGTTCATTCTGATTAATGACTGAGCCAAGGTAAGGAAACTCTTGTACTATTTCAATGTCATCATCACTTAATGTACAATTATGTAAGTCATATGTGGTCATTATTTTTTTCCTTAATGTTCAGCTGAAAACCTGCCTATGCACTTTCTTCCTTGAATTTCTTTAATAATTGTTCTAAGTATGCTAGCAGTATGGTGTCATCTGCGTATCTTAAATTGTTGATGTTCCTTCCTCCAATTTTCATGCCTCCTTCCTTTAAGACTAATCCCACTTTACGTATGATATATTCAGCATACAAGTCAAACAGATAGAGTGATAAGATGCATCCTTACCTGACCCCTTGCCAATTGGAAACCATTCTGTTTCTCCATATTGTGTTCTAACAGTTGCCTGTTGTCCAGAGTACAGGTTACACATCAGGACAATCAAATGTTGTGGCATTCCCATTTCTTTAAGAGCAATCCATAGCTTTTCATGATCTTTACAGTCAAATGCTTTGCTATAATGTATAAAGCACAGGCTGATTTTATTTTGAAACTCTTTGGTGTGCTTCATTATCCAATGTATGTATACAATATGATCCTAAACCCATTTTGGACATCTGATATTTCTTGCTCCACATATGGTAAAAGTATTTGTTGTAGAATTCTGAGCAGCTGCTTGCTTGCATGGGACATTAATGCAATGGTCCTGTAGTTACTGCAATCCCTGGTGTCCCCTTCCTTGGGGATTGAAATGTACATTGAGTGTTTCCAATCTGTGAGTTATTTTTGTTTTCCATATTGTTGACATATTTTAGTTAGAACTAGAGTAGATTCTTCTCTATAGACTGAAGCAACTCTATTGGCATGTCATCTGTTCCTGGTGATTTATTTCTCCCAGGTGTTCTAAGTATAGCTCCCACTTCATTTTTTTAAAAAAATGGAGGTTCATCTTTGTATGGTTCTTCTTCAAATATATCTGTCATTCTTTCATCTTTTATACAGTTCTTATTATATATAGTTCTTCCATCTTCCTTTTATTTCTACTTGGTCAGATGAAGTGTTCCCCAGCTAGTCATAGAGCATCCCCACTCATGGTTTAAATTTCCCTTTGATTTATCTGATGTTTTGGAAGAGGTCTCTTTCTCTTCCCTTTTTTGTTGTTGTCATCTTCTATTTCTTTGCATTGATTGTTATATTAGCTTCCCTTGCCCCTTTATACAAGTTGTTGAACATTTGCATTAGTGTTCTGACTAGTCACCTTTAGTGAACACATTAGTGTTCTGTTGTCACCTTTTACTTTTGCTTCTCATCTGTCCTTAACTCTTGAATGTCTTAGATAAATACAGGCAAAAATACAATAATGCACTTTGATATTGAATGCCTGCAGAACGTGGCCTTTCTTTTACTCTCTGTCCTGCTGCAGCCTTCCATGGTTACAAAAAGAGTTCACCAGTGATCTGGCTCTTCATGTTCCCCAAAGGCTGAAGGAGGGATTAGAGTCACCAATTCTGATGGAAGCAATGAAATCCAGTGGACATACACCACTGGACTCCAGACAAACTTAGGTTGGTCTTTGTTCACCTGCTTTCTGTTCAATCTGTCTGGCCTAATGTGAAAAATTCAAATGAGAAGGACAATTGATCTGCATTACTTAATTTAAATAATTTATATAGTGTCTTTCAGAGGTTCATTAGTTAGTCTTCATGGCCAAATGCTAGGTAGTATCCTTTTATCAAGAATAAAATTAAAGACTGAAACCAGTCAGTTATACATTTTACACTGCAGACTGGCTTTGTTCTACTATACACTAATTCCTACGCTGATCAATAATAGCCTCATGGAGTAATTTTAGGGGCAAGGAGGGCTGAGAAGCAGGTCTTTGCAAAAAAATGCAGGGATATCTTCAAAAGCCACTCCCATATTAATTTAAATAAATAGGAAAATTCATACAAAGATAGTCTCTGAATTATCTAATCCCTAGGTTTTTTTTACTGCTTCTAGTTTTCTTGGGGTGATTTAACAAAGAAGCCATGGTCCTGAATCTGCCAGACCAGAACACAGCTTAAATAATAGTCTGTCTTGGAGGACTCTCATTCAAAGAGTCACCATCAATCAAAATCAACTTGCCAGAATAGAACAGCAGAGTTGGTATAACACCCCCCAGGGTCAGCCTCCCCATATTTAGAGGGAATCCAAAGACTCTCACCTGGAAACCTGTGGAGCTACACAGAACTCCTCTCCAATGTCATTGGAGCAAAGGGCTCAGCCAGTCCCTTCCCCTTTAACCACAATAAGCTTCTCCCAGTGGCAGTGGAGCTAGGAGCCTTTAGAGTATAAGCCTCATGGCTTGTCTACCTGGGCAAAAAAAATCTCATACTCACCCCATAACCATGGTGCAGTTGCCACATGACATTTGTGACAATTCACATCTTTATAGGGGGTTCTGAAAAAAAATCCAGGTCTGAAAGATGAGCAGATTGCTCCACATTTGAGGATAAAACCCAGATTATTGACCATGTGGTGGCTGCAGATTAGCTTCAGAGTAAAGCCAGGAATGGGCCTTCCATTGGACAGGACTCCATTCCTGCACTTTTTAATTTTTATTTTTCAGTTGTGTGCAATTGTACTTATCCAGATATTTTAAATGTACTTATCCAGATATGCACTTATCCAGTAATACAGTACTCTGGGACATGTATGAGTGAACACACACAGGGGGCCTTGATCATGTGCTGAGTGTGTGTGTGTGTGTGTGTGTGTGTGTAAAATAAAATAATAATAAGCTTTATTGAAAAGCTCTTGACTAGATCAGGGATGTACATTCTGAAGCTCAGGGGCTATATGTATATGGTACCTCCCAGCTGATACTGGATGTTGTCTTAGGACACAAAGCCTGTGCATTGCTGGATTACATGATCCCTTCCATTAGGAATGGGAATCATCCAGACCTCCAGAAGATGCTGGGCTGCCATCATTCCTGGCCATTGACTATTCTCACTTGGGCTGCTGGGAGGTAGAGTTCAACAGTATAGAGGGCAACATGATTCCCACCCCTGCCTTCCATGGTGTACTTCCATTCTATGGATTATAGATTAATTTCATGGTCATTCAAATCTTCCACGTTCAAATCACCCACTGTTCTTACCTTAGGTGAAGGACAGCTTTCATCAACCAAAAGTTTTCTAAACCAAAGTTTATACAAGATTTTCCTTATTCTGCATTCTTCCTTCACAGATGTTACCTGTATTTCAGTGTCAGCAGCAGCATCTTTAAATATCTTCAAGTGTGTGCTATAATTTGGTTTCTGAAAGTATCATACTTTTCTGAGTGGGGGTGGGGGGGCTTATTGCATTCCTATAATTTCATGTCAGAGAAAATAGCTTCATTCAGTGCAGTTCTCATAACATTTTCAGTCAGAAACACCATCACAAAATGTATCAGCTGACTAAATGCAACTTTACATTTAAATAAACTTAGTATTTGGACTGCCATCTTTTTCCTGCAGAAAGAAGTGAGAAATAAATAGTCTGATAATCTGCCCAGCATTTAGCTACCACCTGAGGTGATCTTTCACTTTGCCAGCGTACTCAAGACTTTCCTGAGGGAGGAAAAGATACCACTTTCCAAACAAATAAATAAAAGGAAAATAGTTTATCAGTGCTTATTATTTTATGCATACTTTTAATGTAAGCCATTTTGTTTGAAAAGAAGTATATTTTAACCTGCCCCTCTGCTCGGCAACCGGAGTGTCATACAACAGGATTAAAACAACAGCAAGTTAAAACAATCCTTCCCAATCCTAACCCTCCCACCCCTTAAAACTAAATTAAACTAGTGGAAAATTAAAACAAACATAAAGTACAATACAATATACAAATTACGACAAAAAAAAAGGCAATAGCAGCAGGGGGACGGGTAGGCCATCAACTCCACTTGAGCAGGGAAGTTATTCTGGGAAGACCTGCTGGAAGAGATCTGTCTTTAGCACTTTCTTGAAGCTATCAAGACTAGTGATAAAAGATGGATCTCGTCCGGCAGGCCATTCCAAAGTCTGGGAGCCGTAGAAGAGAAGGCCCTCTGGGAGATCTGCGACAGCCTAGTTTTCATATTGTAGAAACTGCCATTAAAAAGTAATGGAGATGACTCAAACTCACTCCTCTGTGGCTGGCAATATTCAACTTTTTCCTGCCTCTTTCACCAGTTTAGAGAACGGCTGGGAAACAAGCAGTTTATGAGCATTGCGTAGGGGAATCATGTCCATTTTTGTGGCCCACCAGGGCCCACCATATGCCCTGGACACTGTCATATTACTTTAAAACACAGCATGCTGGGACTATTTTCAAACCAAATTGATTTGTTTTGTTTTGTTTTCTGGAAATGCCATTTACCATGAAAACAAGGTGTGCACTCCATTCATTTTTTTTCAAAGGGAAATGAGGTTTCCAACCACCATATTATAAAATTTTGATGGTGCAGTAGAGTTAGGGTGTAGCCCACAGTGGGTTCACAATGTTGCCTCAAACACCAGAAGCTCCCCACCACTAGTTTACAGACTAGTCAAATTGTCAGTGTCAAAACATGAAACGCAGAAAAAATTCAGAAGAAGGAAGCTTTTGTTCTTCCCAGTTTAAAGTGGGTGTGTAGAAAGAACATAGCTCAGTAGAAGATTGTATGTTTGGGATGTAGAACATCAGAAGTTTGATCCTGGCATCTCTAAATGGGAGAATTTTTTTTTTAATGTTGTAAACTGCTTTGGGAGTGCTTTGGCACTGACAGGCTGTACAGAAATTATCTATCTGTCTATCTATCTATCTATCTATCTATCTATATCTTTGGAGGTATCTCAGTGTAGTCAACACTGAGATTGATGGACAAATGACCTGATTATGCATAAGGTGCCTTTTTATATCCCTATGTTCAAAATCCATAGGAGGAAATTCCAATTCCATTTTGCTGGTCCATTTCCATTCCAATGGAGCATTCTAATTTCCATTCCACTTATAACCACACACACACACATCTGCTAAATCAAATTTCTACCCATTCTAGCCATGGCTTCATCTGTTCACTGTTCTACAAATAATTCACTTTAATGCAAAGCCTCAAATAATTTCATATATACATTTTTCAGTCATCAGTATAATGTCTCCTGGAGACTGTAGTGTTATATAATCATTTACAAATTCTTGTAGATGTGTGATCTTAAAGTGATGCAATCATATTTTTTTCTTTGTTCAAATTCAAGGTCACACCTCATGGTGTATGATCTTGTGAGAAGACCACAGATGAATTTGTTACAAAAAGGTAGGGTTGTACATCTGTGAGTGAGTGTATGCGTACACATGTGTGTATGTACATTCATTGAATACTGCAGATTCTCTGAACATGCAACATTGATGCAATCCCGAACATAGTGAAAACATCCTGATTCATGGTAAAGTAATGGAAACACTGAAAATGTAGTCATTTTAAGTTGGATGATACATTTTTCAGATGAGGATTCTGAATAAACAGGATGAAATATATAAATTGAAATACCATTTGCCAGCAAATATTTCTTTTTTTATTAGTTATTTATACCCAGCTCTTCAGCCACAAGGCTATCAGAGCAGCTTACAGATATATAGTTAAGCAATAGCAATTTACACATCTACACTGCATTAAGCAGTTTCCAATGTGTGTTAGCTAATTGCACTTTCAACAAATACACTGAAAACCCTGTTCAAGACAACTAACTGATTTAAAACCAAATCACTTCATAAATTATTAGCTTGCTGAATTGCAATAAAAACTAAAGACTGAGGCTAGAAAAAATAAGCTGAATTTATTGGAGGATGTCTGTAAATATTGGAAAGGTCCATTCTTCATAACTAGCTATATGTTGTATTTTCCATTGTTTCTGTGAGAAACAGAAGTTTCCTGTTCTGATAATTTTGTTCTCCAAAAGTTCTCAAAACTGACAGTTCCCATTTCATAATCAGGATTTTAAAGATCTCAGCAATTCAAGTTGTAAAATCCCATGCAGGGGAGAAGGTACATATCTTGGCTTGGTGGTATTCAGCCTTAGTTGCCATTTCAGCTGAAAGTCTAAAAGGTAGTTTTAAATCATCATCATCATCATCATCATTATTATTTCTGTTGATTTGCCTTTTTTGGGAACTTAAGCCATGTAGAAGCAAAACACTTGGTTGAATCCAGACTCACTCAGAGGCATTAAAATGAGTGGAATTTATATAAGTCAAAGCTCTCATTTTATGGACCTAGAAATGCTTTGCTGGGTTGGGATTTCCCATTCACAAAAGAGTAAAGGGGTGGAGGTGGGGAGGATGGGGGTTTACAGTTGTCTAAGCCCCCAGCCGTAGTAGTCCCAAGAGAGAGCTGGAGATAAATGCATATATTTGTGCCTCAGAGCATGGCTAAATCAATTCTTCATATTTTTAGAAAGTAAAAGTAGAATGAAGAAAAAGGAAGACCTGGGAAGTCAGGCTCAAAATTATCTCCGCCTTTTAGCAAGAGGACTGGAGGGGACAGAGCCGCCAAGCATAGGCCCTGTTCTCTCTCGTTCTGGTTCCTTGCACTTAGGATTACTGCCTCACTTAAATCCCATAGATGTCAATGTGCCTACTTGTTTGTTCATTCTGTTTTTTTAAAAGAAATTATTGAAAGTAATACAACTTAAGAAAAGTCACCAAAACAAAACTGACAGCATTCCTTAGCAAAACATGTAATATATGTATACACACACACACACTGGCCTTCAAGTTTAGATGTCATCCCAAAAACCAACATGAGAACTGGGTTAATCAAGATTCCATTTATCTCTTTTATTAATAGACACAGTTGTAAACTTCAGTGGGTCCAAAATGCTGTGGCCAGGCTGTTGACTGGGGCTGGCTACAGGGTTCACGTGACTCCCCTGTTGAAACAGCTGCATTGGCTACTGGTCTGTTTCCACGCATAATTCAAAGTGCTGGTTTTGATCTTTAAAGCCCTAAACAGCTTAGGTGCAGATTATCTGAAACACCGTTTCTCTCTATACAAGCCAACCCGAGTATTAAGATTGGAAGGGAGGGCTTTCTCTCAAGTCCCACCACATTCACAGGCATGGTTGGTGAGGACTCGGGAGAGAGACTTCTCTGTGGCTGCTCCCAGACTGTGGAACTCCCTTCCACAGGAAGTCTGGTTGGCCTCCTACCTGCTCTCTTTTTCCCAGCAGGTGAGGTCATTTTTAGTTAGGCAGGCTTTAAAATGTGAATTTTAATTATGGATTTATGTGGGGTGTCTGTGTTTGTGGTGCGCTGTTTTTAATGTCTTTTAATATACATTTGTCTCTTCATATTTGCTGGGGTTTGGTTCCAGGAACCCCCATGGATACCAAAATCCATGAATACTCAAGGCCCATTATATGCAATGGCATAGCAAATGGTGTCCCTTAAATAAGATGGCAAATCAAGGTTTGCTTTTTGGATTATTATTTTTAAGAATATTTTCAAGCCATGAATACTCAAATTCATGGATACAGAGGGACAAATGTTTTTAATCTATGTTGTGTTTTTTACTGATATCTTTTAATAATGGTAATTATTTAATTCTTTTTTAACTTTTGTAATGATTTGGTTGTATTTTTTTAGATAATTGTAAGCTGCCTTGAATCCTATCTTGGGAGAAAAGCAGGATATAAATCCAGTAAATAAGGAATCATTGTAGAGTTTGTTTCTTGAGTTGTGAACCTATAGTGTCAGTTTGTCTATAAAACCAAGAGACCACAACTTTTCCTACCAACAGTCCAAAGATAAATTGTGTAGGCCTCTTCATTTTTGAAATCACCATATGAGCTACTGGGGAGTGGCGGTATACTATTTTTTTATTTTTTTTTACTACCGTAATATGATTTTTGTTTTCTTCTATAAACAAAGACAGTAAACCCAGTGCTGGCAAACAAGGAATGTTTTGATTTGTCATTGTTTTTATTTCATTGCAAATCTCCCACCAAAACCAAACATGTGTCTACTCTTAACACAACAAAGTCTCTGTCTAACCCAGTGCCTTTAAATAGGTAAAGGGAGAAATGGTCATTATGCCTTGCAAAGACATCCAACACAGTTTTGAAAAAAAATGTGGGGGGGAGAGGCCTGTCTTCATACATGCAAATGTGAAAGTGAGATGGGATGAGGTTTACTAGATTATCCAAAATGAGGTTATAACAGCCAAAATGCAAACAGATTCCTCTCTCAAATAAATTAACCCTTCTGGTGTCAGTGGATTGTTCTTGCCAGACATGACTAAAGTCTAGCATGAGTGTTTCAGGCTCATCTACATGGGCCAAAATATGCTGGCTCTCCATTGGTGTATTCTTGCTGTGGATCTGGCCCAATCGTTCCTTGTTACCAGCACAAACTGTGATGGAGTCGATACCACAACGCTGTCCCATCCCTGCAGTCGCCACCACTGCCACCTGTGTCCCACTCTCCAAAGCCAGAAAGCTCGGCCACAGTACATGATTAAGGCCCCCTGTATGTGACCAGCCTTAGTCACATGCTGCAGGACTCCTGGGCTTCGGGGACAGTGATGTGGATAGCAGCTGCAGCAATGGGCTCCTGTAATCACTCCAAGGCTGATCTGTTTTTTCCCAGCTGAAACAGTTTTTTGCAGGTGTTATAATACAACAGTGTAGTGGGCTTTACCCCATCTTAGCCCTGTGCCCTGGCCGTCATAAGGACTCCCCCGGGGGGGGGCAGGGGAAAAGCCTTTGTTGTTAGGACAGCAAGGATCCAAGATGGGGGCATGATGGGGTAAATAGCCCATCTAGACAAGGCCTTCATCACCACTTCCCCCCCCCCACAAGATCCCCACCTTGCTCAAGTGAGCACAGGTATGAGAGGAGTGAGTTTCATGATCCTCTTACTAACACCTACCACACTCACCCAGTGCTCCCCTGCCTTTCCCTAAACCTGGCTTCTACTTTCCACCTTCTTTCCTTGACAATTATATATCCCTCCATTGTCAGCAACACCTACAAGACATCTGGGGAAGATGGATTCCTGTTTCTACATAAGGATGGCAAGGACAATTTGCTAAATTCAGATTTTCATATGAACTTGCCTAATCCATCCTTTCTGGACCAGAATGCAAAATAGAATAAAGTTTGCACATTGCAATTTTCAGTTTTACCATCCAGTTCTCCAGTCAAAGGAAAAGTGTACAAAAATATGCACATTAGGGGAAAATGTGCAAAAAAAAATGCATATTACTGGAATTTATTCACAAAAGCAAACTCTCTGTGGGCAAAGTGCCTACCAAAAATGTTCTACATTGAGAATAACAAGTATATTGATGCATACATGAATTAGAAATGTGTTAGAACATGTACACATAGATGTTGATTAATTTTCCTACAAACACAGAAAAACAAATGTATGAGATCAGGTAGAAACAAAAGAGATGGAATCACTGATTCTATCTTCCTGTATCACATTTGCAGCATTCATAGTTCCATTGGAAACAGCTTTCCAGTGGATTCAAAGCAATGTCAAAGTCAAAAACTTGTTAAGATTTATAAGAAATCGAGGAGGGCAACCAAAATGGTAAAAGATCTGGAAGCCATGCCCTATGGGGATTGGCTTAGGGAGCTGGGTACGTTTAGTCTAGAGAAGAGAAGGTTGAGAGGTGACATGATAGCCATGTTTAACTATTTGAAGGGACATAATATTGAGGATGGAACAAGCTTGTTTTCTGAGACTCCAGAGACTGGGACATGGAGCAATGGACTCAAACTACAGGAAACAGCCACACACACACCCGGCTCAGCAGGAATGGTTGAGCCGGGGGAGGTGTTTTAATGATGGCATGGACAAGAGTAAGGATAGGCCATGGCATGACTATGCCATGGCTGGGAGGAGGCAGGGGCGGAGATTAGTCTGGCCTACTTAGCTTCTTGCCACCCCTGGCCTCCTCCTCTTTTCTTTGCAACAACAAGGTAGGCAGAAGGCCCATTCACCTTCACTGACTTCAGCATCACAGGGAGCTATTATATCACAGGCTAGGTTGTTGCCAGGTGGTGCTTGCTGGGTTGTGTGTGTGTGTGTTGGTGTGCGCGTGTGTAACGGGCATGCGTTCACATTTTGTTTTGTCCTTTTTACCCTCAGGCAGCGCCGTGGCTCTCTTTGTGCCGCGGTTTTCTTTGCAGGACATTTGCACCCTCTCACAGGCCCTTTGAGCCCTCTCAGCCCAGTGCCCGTAGCCTTGTTCCCTGCACCTTACAGGGCCTTTGTGCCCTCGTCGGCCTCATGGCTCTCTGCCAGATCCTTCCTGGCTCTTGCCTTCATCTGCCGGTGCCCTTAAAGGGCCTTGTGGCTTTCCGCCGGGTCTGTTTGGCATCGGGTGGCAGCCGCACAACTCTTTTGTCTTTTGCACTCCTTGCACCATCCACCAGGTCCATTTGCCATCCCCAAGCAAGTCCACCCGCCCGGTCAGCAGCAGTAGCAGCTGCGCACTTAAATGTCCTTTGCCCCCTGCTTGGCCTCGCTGCTCTCCGCCAGGTCCCTTTGCCATCCCCGAGCGAGTCTGCCCGCCCAGTCGGCAGCAGTAGCAGCCGCATGAATTTTTTGTCTTTTGTGCTCCTCTCAGCAATGGCTGGCCTCACAGCTCTCTGCCGGGTTAGTTTACCGGCCTGGCCAGCCCTCATCGGCCATGGTGCCCCACTCAGCCCTCATGGTCCCCATCTTTCTTTCTTTCTTTCTTTCTTTCTTTCTTTCTTTCTTTTTACTGTTTTGACCAGCCTCCAGTGGCTTGCAGACGTTTGCAAGAACCTTTTTGCTGGCCTACACCACAAAGAGGCCTCCTTTGCCTCATGGTACTCCCTCGACTGCATGGGATTGGCTGCAGCAGCAGTTCTGTCTACCACCATTCTATTGTTGCTGCTGCTCCCGCCCAGCCTACACCTCGTCCATGGCCCGGTGATCTTTGGCCTGAACACGGCCTGGTCAACAGCCATAACGGCTATTAAAATTGGCCCCCTGTTTGTCTAGTGGCCAGCTTTGGATGTGGTGTGAGAGGCTTCCGCCCTCCCCCTGAGTTTAATTTGGGCTGCATCAGTGGCTGTTTTATACTGCTTTACTGATTTATTAATTTTCCTTTACTGGTTTATTGTTTTCCATATTACTTTTTACTTTATTGATGTAATTCTTTATTGTTTGATTGATTTACTGTTGCTTTACTACTTTGCTGACTATTACTTTGATTTCTTGCTTTAATTATTGCTTAGATAAGTTACTTGATTAATTGCTTTGATTTACTGATTGCTTTGATTTACTGATTTACTGCTTAGGTTTCTTGCTTTGATAAATTGCTTGATTTATTGCTTTGATTTTATTGCCTTGATAAGTTGTTGCTTTATTGCTTTGGTTTATTGATTTGATCTCTTGGTTTGCTAAATTGCGTGATCAATTTATTGCTGCTTATCTCTTCACTGTTGCTCTGATTCTACCTTGCTGTCTGATTGCTTTGCTGTGCTGCTTTGATTGATTGATGCCTATTCTTTGCTGCTTTGTTGCCTTGAATTGCCATGTGGTTCTATTCTCTGCTTCTGTTTTGTTTCTCATTGGTTAGGGAATTTTTATTTGGGTGTTTGATGCACTGTGCATCCACATTTTAATCAGTTCCCCTCTGACCTTGGAAGCTAAGCAGGGCAGCACTGGATAGTTTTTGGATGGTAGCCCACCCCCTGTATTGATCAAGTGCCATTAATTCTAGGTGCTATCTAGGGGATCTAGGGGATTTGGGGGACAACTAAAAGTGGGAGGGAGTTGGCTAATTTGACCATCCCTTTTATGGTGCCCAGGAAAGATAATGGGGGGCCAAGGGCAAGGATCCTGCACTGAAGACTGGTAGGAAGCACCCTTCTCCCCTAAACCCTGATGCAGGCAATGAGGGTATCTTGCAGCAAATTTTAGACCATTTGAAGGCTCTGGAAGACATGCGGCAACCAAAGCCAGCTAAAAGGCCTCCTAGGGAAAATGTTTGGGGTTTAACACCCGATATGGCTAATCAAATTCTTGCCCGCATATAGGCCTTGGAAGAACAAGGAGAGCCAGGTGCGAATCATGACACACGGGAGGATGATGAACATCATGGTGAAGGATCCAGTAGGGCAGGCCAGCTGAGTGTTCCGCCAGCTCTGAGTGAGTTTTCATTGCACCATGACAACAACCACACATATGCTTGGTCATGGGGGCAAGTAGATTCCAGGAAAGAGACAAACACACAAGGCCCTGGCACCACTACGGGGGCCCCAGCTATAGGCTTGTATGGCTGGTCCCCAGGATACTAGATGGGTGGGCATAGCTTGCCATCCATGTTCCCCTACTCACCAGGGGTGTCAGGTTCACCATATTGTAGCCTGCCAGCAATGGTACCTCCCTATAGTTCATTTGGGTTTGACCATGTGCCCGCTTTAGGCGAGCACCTTGCCCTAGCTACCAAAGAGAAGATTCTTAAGGGGGAATATGTTGACATATTCTTTCTTTTATACAGGGAACTGAATAAAAAGGAAAAGGAGGGTCTGGATGATAGGGAGAAGGAGAAAATTAAAAAGAGGCACGTTGATAGAACGTGCTCCAACTGGCTGGCTGGGTTTGTGATTTATGCGGGGGTTGTTTTCCAGAGCCAGTCTCACAGAGCCTGTGCCCTTATTAGGTATCTCAATATTATTTACAGGGCATATCTGAATTTTTCTGGTCCTGCCTGGCTGCAGTATGATGAGTCATTCAGGTTTATGGCTGCATTGTTCCCATCATTACGGTGGGGTATGATCAACTCACACCTATGGCTGCAAGTAATGTCCCCAAGTTGGCCTATACTGGGGGAAAGGGCACAAAGCGGGCATCTGTTACACAATGCCAGATCTAATAATGCTTCTTGCCAACCTGCCCAATATTCCCAGCCAGCAGCTCAGCAGTGCCGACTCCTATGCTGGGAGTTCAGTGCTAAAGAGGCATGACCCACCATCCTTGTACTTTTCACCATGAATGTTCAATTTGTGGTAGTAGACATTCCTCCAGGAAATGTACGAAAAGAAAGGGGCACATCATTAAGGAGCAAGGGGGGAAGAAGGGCCCAGGTAACTCTCCTTTATACACAAAAGGGGCCCAGCCCAATTAAACTAGATAGTCTACCTGACTAGCTATCAATATGCCTGAACTGGCAGGCAGCTCTATACTTGTGGAAAGGTTTTCAATTAGGATTTTGAATCCCTTACGGAGGCAAACGTAAGCCCTTTAGGGCTTTCAATTTAAAATCGTTTCGAGGGCTGGAACACATAGTAAGGCAAAAAATACAGAAGGAGGTAGATGAGGGCAGGGTAGCTGGCCCATTTGCTGACCCACCCGCGGTCAACCTCAGGGTATCGCCATTGGGGATTGTTCCAAAAAAACACACACACAAAAAAAACACCAGGCAAATTTTGCTTGATACATTATCTATCTTATCCAAAGGGCAGTCTGTAAACGATTTTATTCCACATGAGTTATGCACAGCTTAGTACACCTCCTTCGATTCCATGGTGAAGGAGGTTAGGCGACATGGCCCTGGGGCTGAGCTGGCAAAATGCGACATTAAGTCAGCATTTCATCTTTTCCCAGTTCACCCTGATAATTTCAAGTTGTTGGGATTCTCATTTGATGGGATGTATTATATGGGCCGAGCAATACCAATGGGCTGCTCGGTCTCTTGCTCAGCATTTGAGAAATTCAGTACATTGTTGGAATTGGCCATAAAGTGCAAGACTGGGTGTAAAGGGGCCGTGCACTATCTGGACGATTTCTTATTTATTGGGAAATTTAGTTCCGGAGTATGCCACTCCCTTATGGAGGAATTCCATGCACTCATGGACTATTTTGGAGTTCCCCTCATGCATGAAAAGACCGAGGGGTCAGCTCACCAATTGACTTTCTTAGGCATTGAAATTGACACGGTTGAGCAATTTTGTAGATTTCCTTTGGGCAAGATAGATGAGCGTTTGGGCAGGGTTGACCATTTTATGGAACGAAGAAAGGCGACCCTCAAAGAATTTCAGGAATTAATTGATCATCTAAATTTTGCATGTAAAGTTGTGGCACTGGGGAGGGCATTCCTTCGGTTACTGTGTGATGCTGTGGCAGGGGTTTCACATCCGCATCATTGAATCAAGATCACACAGGAAATTAACTTGGACCTAAATGTGTGGTATAGTTTTTATTGGAACATTTCAATGGGCTATCCTTTTGGAGGGAGGATATGAAGCTTCAGGATGCTCTTAAGGTGTCATCCGATACATCGGGATCCCTAGGGTATGGAGTCTACTTTGTTGGGCGGTGGTGTGCTGAACAGTGGTCTCAGGATTGGGTGGATTCTGGTGTCACTTCTGACCTGACGTTCTTGGAGCTTTTCCCAATATTGGTGGTGGTCAGAATATGGGCCTCACAATTTACTAATTCAACGATAAGATTTTGGCGTAATAATATGGCCACGGTCCAGGTTATCAATTCATTGACCTCCCGATCCAGGAGGATTATAAGGCTAGTTAGGGCATTCACGTTGCATTACTTGAAATGTAATATCCTGTTCACTATGCCTTACGGATTAGTGAGTTAGTGGCAGCGTCTAAAGGGGATAACTCTGGCAGGGTGCTGAGATTAGGGGATCTATGCTTGGGCATCAAACAAGCTACATTATGCATAAGGCACTCTAAGACTGATCAGCTGGGAAAAGGGGTTAATATCGTATTGAATGAATGTCATGACAGGACCCTCTGCCGTGTGACAGCATTAAGGAAGTACTTAAAGGTGCGACCCAACCAGCCTTCCCCCTATTTTGCCATGCGGATGGGTCCCCCTTAACACGCTACCAATTTGGGGCAGTTACAGTGAGAGCTTTGGAGCCGTTAGGGTTGGGTGGGATGCATTTTTGTATGCATTCCTTCTGTATTAGGGTGGTTTCAACAGTGGTGGCGATGGGCATGCGGCCAGAATCAATCAAGAAATTGGGTAGGTGAAGGTCGGGGTACGTTCACCCAATTTGCTATAAGGGGTACGTTCACCCAATTTGCTATTAACAACTGTTAAACTGCTGGTGTGTTCTGTCTTACAGATGTCTTTGGGTGGCCAACAAGATATTGAGTACTGATCTGCAGCCAGTTTTGTTTATTGGACTGCTCACCATGCCAAGACCAGACACTTAGGCACCTCCAAGGGTCTTGGAGAAATTGCCACAGTTGAATGGTTGGGTAAAAGAGGATTAAAGAGGAATGGTTTACTCAATTTGCTGTTGCATGAGTGGTGTGGACCTCCGCCGCATGTGTTAGTGCTGCACATGGGAGGAAATGATTTGGGCCTACTTAAAGGTAGGGCATTGATCCTCCAGGCATTAGCAGACATCCAGCACATCAAGGCAGTGTGACCACTTGTGTCAGTGATTTGGTCAGATATCATTCCATGGCAAATCTACCCTGGGGATGGGGACACCAGGCAGCTGGACATTGCCCACAAGAAGGTGAACAGGGAGATCCACAGGGCTATGGACAATGGCTTAGATCATTTCATCCGGTACCCTGATATTTCATACAAGTCTCTGGATCTCTATAGGGTTGATGGGGTCCACTTATCCGAGAAGGGAATCCAGTTATTTCTTGAGGATATATGAACCAGGGTGAGGGCCATATTGGCCTCCCTGGTGGGGGATAGGGGCTAAGTGGACACTTGCCCCTTATCTGTGACAGAGAGTGGGGAGACAGGGTATTCGGCATTCACCTATGGCAACCCCATTTCAGGTTGAAGTATGGGCTTATCAAACTGCACCGGCATTTCACATGGATGGGGTGCAGAGAGGTAGGCTATCTTTGAGGCCGGTGTCAGGATGTAACCCTCTTTGGAAGCCATGCAGCTTGAGGATTTATGTCCTGGTGTAGGGCCTTCCAGTAGATGGCGCCCAGGGTGCGTCCCAGGGACTAGGATCCTCCTCAGGGCTCAGATGTTTTGCCCAGGGAAGCTGGGAGACAGGTCTGAGGCGAACGTCTGCTCCAGCTGGTCCCGCGCTGGGTCTCCCCCTTTTGGGTTCACATACCCCAGGCAATAAACAAATAAATAGGTAAGATGAAAATAAAGTGGCCCATATTTCAACCCATCTTTTGTGTCCTGTCTCCTTATTCCATGCATCAATCATTAAAGAGATTCCATCTAAACATTAGGCAGAACTTCCTGACAGTAAGAGCTGTCTGACAATGGAATATACCTCAGAGTGTGGTGGGTGTTCTTTGGAAGTTTTTGAACAGAGGCTGGATGGCCATCTGTTGGGTGTGCTTTGAATGTGTATTCCTCCATGTCAGGGGGCTGGGCTAGATGGCTCTTGTGGTCTCTTCCAGCTCTACAATTCTATGATTCTTTGTTAGGTACCTGAACCCAGTATGGATGTGTGAATCTCTCAGTTGACTTTGTTATTTCCTCCCAATCTCACCTGCATTTTCTCATTTTGGATAGGCTGTAAGACTTTGTTTTTATTTGCATAAAATAACCAATTTACACAATTTCCCCATATTGGATAAATTGTATTTCTGTGTATTTTTCGCAATTTTGCACATTTAAAAATATATGTATAGTTCTGCACTCATTTAATTTCTTGAAAATGATCTATGAGCCTTAAAAATGAGTCAGTGCTTGAGGAGAGGTTCACATTTTCTTGCAACAAGACACAAGACCTATGAAAATGCTATTTCCATGAAGACTAAGTCCACTTATTATTTTTCTCATACTCAGCACCCAGCCATATCAACGGATTAGCCCTTCAAGTGATCCATTTTGACATTCTAAAAATTTATAGCAATTGGCAAAACAGAAGTACTAGCAAAATATTACTCACTTTGTAGTATATTGTTTTAGCCTATCAATTTAAAGCAAGAACAAAGAATTTTATCTTTTATTAATTATCTCAAGTCCTCCCAAGCTTTTGTGTGACTCTTTGCTGGTGAAAGCCATCTTTAAAAACCAATGTATGTCTAAAGATGCACAAAATGTTGTCTGCAAAACACAATTTGTATTATTTGGAAAGCTTTGAATGTCAAGGACTTGCCATTCTAAAGATGTTCCAAATTATTGAGGGGACACTAAAACACATTGTCAGCTAGAAACATGTTTCAGAATTAGATATGGATATTGAGACTGCCAGCCCTATATCAAACAGCACAACTGAACACTAAAATAATCTAACAGTACCAGCAAAATCGATCAGTTAAGCAGCAATAACAGTTGAAACACAGAATAAACTTTGCAGTCTCACAGAGCACTGGGTCCCTCTTGAGTAACAATAGCACCATCTATAGGGGAGTAGTCAACTACTGTTTCATTCTCTTTCCTTCCCCCCAAAAGAGCCTGAATACTGAATTTATTAAAATCAGAATTGTTATGTGTTCATATATCTTTATACAACAGTTTCACAGCTACTGTAAACTAGCAGAACTCCTTTAGCTACCCAAGAAAGCCACGAACCACAGAATTATATCAGCTGAAGATATGACCTTCATAAAGAAGAGATGACCTTCATAATAAAATATGCTCTGATGATCTCTGAATCAGAAGACCTGTGCTGAAGGGAAACATGCACACTGAGATTCCACTTGGCACAGCTCTTAACGTCTGTCCAGTAATTCTGGCATTTACTGTGATGTCAAAGGGATAAATATATGCATGAGTACAAGTCAACAGAGACCATAATATTTTCCACCTAGAATTGAGCCCTCCCACCTACTTCCCACTCCATACTCTGCCTCATTCTTAACCTGGTGCTCTCTAGGTTTGTGGGCTTCAGCCAGCATAGCTAATAGTCAGGAATGATGAAAGTTGTAGTCCAGGACCAACCATCAGGTTGAGAAGGTTGCCATATCCTGTTGCCTGATTCATCTGTCTAAAGGAGCTGCACCATCCTTATTTGGTGGAGACAGACTAAGATTATTATTCCCTTTTCCTCCATCACAGATTAAGGCTGCTGCCACACTGCAGAAATAGAGCAGTTTGATACCATTTTAACTGCTAGGGTTCAATGCTATGGAATTCCTGGATTTGTAGTTTTGTGAAATATTTAACCTTCTCTGTCAGAGAGCTCTGGTGCCACAACAAACTACAAATCCCAGGCCATTAAAGCCTTGTCAAACTGCATTATTTTTCCAGTGTGATAGCAGCCGTAATACCCAATATGAACCAGGCACTCCACAGAGAAATCAGACACCACAGCCCAATTTATATGCCCAATTTATTCTTTGTGTATTTTCCATCATGGATGCATTCATTTCTCCACTCCTTCTAATCCTTCTAATACATATAGATTTGTAAACTCGCCCTCACCCCCAACTAAACTATGGTCCTGTCTAAATGGTGAAAATAATCGTCAGTGAAATTGCATGGAATGTGATCTGTCTAAATGGACATTCACATCCATACATCTCATTTAGAAGTGGGGACAGGCAAATCCATCATAAAGTTCTGAAGGGAAGCCTTCAGAGGCTTTTATTGCTTGTAGAGAGCTTCTAATCCAGTCCACTGAATCCCTACCCAAATCAACATTCTAAATGGTTTTCAAGCATCCTGGAATCCCTTCTGCAGTTGGTCCAGACTATTTGGTTTTGTTGAGTTCCAATTTGTTAGGGCATCAAATGTTGCCAGAATAGCTGTAGGAAGTTCATTTACTAACAACCAAAATTGGATTATTTTCAATGGTGGCAGTTCTGCTTTGGCCAGCATAGGATTAAAAAAATGAATGATACTTTTTCCCAGACTAGAAGCAAACCAGGTAGAATGCAAATGTATCCAATATTTGATGAAAGAAGGAGTCTGTTTTCTTACAGTTTGCTATAGGTGATTTAAATTATGAACATATTGATGGTTGTTAGGGATGTAATTCTTCACTAATTTTCTTCTCAAAGATAGCAATGAGTATGTAATGTTAGCAATTTTTTCCCTCTGTGAGGATGTCTTCAAAACCCACACAGTTTTCAAAGCCCATTCACAAATCAGTATTTAGTCTATGCAAAATTCATACATAGTTGTTTAGTGCAGAAAATTGCATTTTCTGCTCAAGAAATAAATAGCATTTGCTATGTGGAAAATAATATAACATGGAAATTTAATTTTCTGCACAAAAAAAGTGCTATTTCCTGTGCAGAAAATGTTGTTTTCTGTATGAAACATTTGTGAATTGTGCACAGAGTAAATCCCAAATTGGCAAGATCTCATTCAGAAGGGGGGCAGGCAAATCCACCATAAAGTTCCAAAGGAAAGCCTTCAGTGCTTTTGCCGGAGTTTTTAAAAGCTCCGTAGCTGATGCAAATGTCTGATCATTTGGACAGTTGCATTCATGTTGCTGCAACGAGGCAGTGCAAACTGAGTGGCCAGACAAGCATTGGGGGTTTGGCTTGCTAATGGGGCAAGCACTCGCAGCTGCCATTTTCTTTCCACTGGGGACCATGTAAGGGAGGAGAGCTGTCTCATCCTCTTCTTCATTACCCAGTTCACCTCCATGCCACTGTCACTGCTGCTGGGACCAGGAAGGGAGAAGAGGACAAGAGAGCCCTCCTCTCTACCCCCCCCCACCGTGCCACTGTCGATGCTACGGCTGCTACTGCTGGAACACGAAAGAGGGGAGGAAAAAAAGGGCAAAAAGCTCTCCTCCCTTCCCTGGTCCCCCCCAGTGCCATTTTCATCATTGTTGCCTCAGGGACTAGGAAGAGTGGAGGGAGAAGAGGGTGAGAGAGCCCTCCTCCCTTACCCAGTCTTCCCCCCCCCCATGCCACTGTCATCATCTCCACTGCAGGGACCAGGTAAGAATCTCTCCCCCCATGTGGCTTGAGGGCATTCAAAGTATATGGAGGCTGTAAAACCATTTGCTATGACTTGTCTTTACTGAAAAGCACTTTAGGTTTTTTGGGCTCATATAGACAAGCCCTAATTTTATGAATTTTTCAATTGTATAGATTTTTAGCTGTTCACATTTTTTTAAAAAAAAACCACTACGTATGATTCTGTGCGTACAAAATGTACTGCAGGCAATGAAAGTATGTGCATTTCTGAGGGAAGGGAAATGGGGGTATAGCTATGGGGAGAATCATGGGACTTCCCCTCCGAGTGAGAATTCTGCACACACACACACACATGACATTTTCCTTCAGTTCTCACATTTCTAGCACTGCAAAGAGTGAGGGGCTGGAAATTTTTCAAACCTAGAACTCTTCTATTTGTTGTGTTCACATTCCTTTGGTATTTTGGCCTGCCTATTTTCTTTGAGTGCCTAAAGTCTATTTCTAAGTGTGCAATTGATGTTTTAAGTTACTGCAATGCTAGAAATTTGAGGAGTCGAGGAAACATTCATTTGTGGTACAGAATTCTTATACGGTAACTATGCCCTCACTTAGTCCCCCACCCCAGCTACAGCCCTGAGGGACCCTTTGGCTCACTATGTCCCTTAAGTGATCTGAAATTGATTATTTTTTTCGGGGGGGGGCAGCCATTACCTCTGTTTCAATAAGGGGATTAAGCAGTGCCTTCCCTTGTAACAATCCAGAGACAGTTCCTGATCTTGGGGAAGGGCCCCAGCTCATCCCAGGGTAATAGGGTGTGGTGTCCCAGCTCCTCAGGCTATGAGATTCTGACACCTCAGTCAAACAGTAAATATTTGTTTTGTAGCAATTGAAATGGGATTGTCTATATGGTGAAAGTACACCTCATAGAATCTGAGGAGAATACAATTTGTCTAAATGTCATCTCACACCAATCCACTTTATTCAGGAGGAGGTGGGGCCAGAAACACTGAAAACTTCATAGGCAAAGACTTCACAGTTTTTCCCGTATTTTTTTAAAATGCTCTGTGGGGAATACACATTCCCGCTCATTCGGACAACCCATTCGCTTTGTTGTGCATTCCCGATCAGAGCAGATTTGGAAATTTGATTGCTTGGACATGAGCAGGGGGAAGAGCTTGCTAACAAGGCAAGTGCCCAAAACCTCCATGTTGGATTTTCACTGTAGCGATCATGTGCTCAGCCTTCCCCCTTTTTTTTCTATTTATTTAAGCAGAATATTGCACCTCTGCAGTGGCAAATGACAACACTAAACATGTAAGTAATTCACTTGTGCCCACCATCTTGATTCATAGGCATGCCCATTTGAACAATGAACACAGATAGCTTCCCATGCCTGAGATATTGCCAAAAAATAATTAAGACAAATGAAATCTTCAGCAAATTGGCATTAGTGTGCATCAATCCACATTTTATTGCCTCATATAGACAAGCCCAAGGCTACAATGAGTGTAGAAACTGCAGTAGCCCGAATAGGAGGAAGTTCTAGCTGCAGCATTTTATACTAGTTGAAGATTCTGAGTGATTTTCAGGGGCAGACCCACATAGAGCCTATTACAGTAGCCCGAACAGGGTGTAACTTCCTGTAATACATATAGGATCATGGTGAATACTGAGTGTACTAGTAAGGGGTGTAAGCTGGTACACTGCACCCTAGGCTGTCTTCCTTATGATGCTGAATCAGGACCTGGAGATCTCTCCCCAAATCCTGTTTTGACATTGACTATCCCAGAAGATTCTGTCACTGGCATTTGTGAAGCACACTTGGGTTATGCAGGGTACTTTGGAATTCTATTTTGCAATAGAAGGTATTTGCAATTGCCACAAACATACAGGTATGTGGCAGAGTATAGCTATGGTGGGGGGAGGACAAGGACCTTCCCCACCCCCAATAAGAATTATGCTCCTCCATGAATTTTCCTTCAGTCACCAAATTTTTAACATTGCAGTATCTTAAAACTTCAGCCAAGCATTTAGAAATAGAGTTTGGCCATCCAAGGGAAAGTGGCAGTCAAAGTTACCAAGATAATACATGCAGAATAAATACAAGAGTTCTAGGTGTGGATGATTTCCAGTGACTCACTCTCTGCAATGCTAGAAATTTGGGGACTGAAGTAAGATTTCATGGGGGGGGGGAGTTGAGGGGGAGAGGCAGTGCCTTCATTTTGTCCATACTATAGCTACACCCTTGGTCCCTGGGTGTGTTTGTAATACTAGACTGCCTTTGATTTAAGCACAGGTCATTTTAAGTCAGCTGTTTAGATATTTTATTGCTTGTAGAGAGCTTCTAATCCAGTCCACTGAATACCTACCCAAATCAACATTCTAAATGGTTTTCAGACATCCTGGAATCCCTTCTGCAGTTGGGTCCCAACAATTTGGTTTTGTTGAGTTCCAATTTTTAGGGCATCAAATGTTGCCAGAACAGCTGTAGGAAGTTCATTTACTAACAACCAAAATTGGATTATTTTCAATGGTGGCAGTTCTGCTTTTGCCAGAATAGGATTTAAAAAATGAATGATACTTTTTCCTAGACTAGAAGCAAACCAAGTAGAATGCAAATGTATCCAACATTTTCAGTGTGGGGAGGGACTGATGAAAGAAGGAGTCTGCTTTGTTATAGTTTGCTAGAGGTGATTTAAATAACGAACATATTGGTGGTTATTAGGGATGTAATTCTTCATTAATTTTCTTCTCAAAGGTAGCAATGAGTATGTAATGTTAGCAATTTTTCCCCCTGTGAGGATGTCTTTCAAAACCACAGTTTTCAAAGCCCATTCGCAAATCAGTATTTATTCTGTGCAAAATTCATACATGGTTGTTTAGTGAAGAAAATGGCATTTTTCTGCTCAGGAAATAGCATTTGCTATGTGGAAAATAATATATCTACACAGAAATATAATATCTGCACAAGAAAATGATGTTTCCTATACAAAAAATGTTGTTTTCTGCACTAAATATGTGTGAATTTTGCACAGAGTAAATCCCAAACTGGCAAGATTGTAAGATTATAATATTCTTTCTATCCCTGTGTCAGAAAGTAATGTGGTAGCAGAGCTCAGTATGGAACTATGTGGATGCAAGACCACATACAGTGATATTGACTTGGTGACCCTAATTTAAATCCAGGATTTTCCCCAATCCAAAATGGATCCAACAGGGATATGTTTTCAGAGGTGTGATTAGAGTGGGAAAAACTCAATGTCAGCAGGCTTTGGAGAATGTGGGACAGGCATGAAAGAAGAAGCAGCCCAGCCCAGGAAGGTGAGATGAAGCCAGAGCATCGAAGAGCTGCCCTCCTCTTCCTTCTCCACAACCAGTGGCTGGCCAGGCAGCTCCTCCCATCCCTTTGATTGCAGTAGGATTTGGATGCTGCCACTGGGATCAGTGAAAGGCTGGCGGCTCTGGTCTCTCCTCCTGTTCCTTGCAGTGGCCGCCCTCCTCATTGTTTCCAGGCACTGCTGGGTTCCCTTACCTTTCCTCTCCAAATGTCTCTCCTGATCATCCCAATGGCAATAATAATAATAATAATAAAACAAAAACCTCTGCAACAGTGGGAGCACATAACATGGCCACCATCTTGATTCACAGGCACGCGAATGTCAAGCGCAGACAGCTTCGTAACCTATCATTTTTGTGGAAAGACCGTGGAAACAAAATGATGCTGTTGAGAATTTGCTATAATGCACAGGTATTCACTTTTTTTCTTCTCATCTAGACAATTCCTCAGACAAATCTCCTATCATGTTAAATGGGTCTTACACCTGAATAAATGTGCACAGCAAATGTATGTCTGCATTTTTAAATGTATAAATGCCAACAGACAGAAAAATAATAGACACATATTCATTTGTTTAGAATAAAGTATTATTGTTTAATTGTTTGAGGAATTATTATAAAGAAATATTATTAGTAGTAATTAATTCTTATTACTAAAAGGAGCACTATTCCTTACTGCCATATAATTTATTTGTCTGTTATGAGTTACATGGCAGTATGGAATGCAGTTATAACAGCAGCAGTGGGGTGCTAGGTGTAGGAAATATTTATATCAAGAAGTGGCATAAAAATACGTGAAGAGGGCAAAAACAGGCCTGCCACACTGTATTGGCACTTCCTTTGAAGTATGCCTTTCGGAGGGTATGCAAGCAGACAGGCAGCAGCATGAATTGAAGGAAGCAGAGGGTGAGGAAGGAAGGCATGGTGCAAACAGAAGGAAGGAAATTCAATGGGGGCTCCAAGGTGCAAGTTAGGATGATGAGGCAAAGAGTGAGGTAGTGCAATGGAGAACAGAAGAATCAAGAAAGGCCAGGCACTGTGGCGTCACTAAGGCTGGTGTCACTCTTTGAACCTAACTGACTTGCTTGGTTGAAGATAACACATTTAATAGCACAATCTGATGTCTTATGTTAAATAATGGTCCAGTTCATTATTTCTATTTCTAGATACAATGTTAAGGTTTTTGAATGAAAACCTGTGATTAGTCAACTGTTCTCAAGTACAGCAGTGTAATAATTGTACCTGATTTTGATTCATTGTGGTCCAGTGTATTGACTACATTGTGGTCCAATGTATTGACTACTTACTATATATTTAACACTTTTAAAAGTCCACTATTCAGAATAAGGATGAAACGTCATATATAAAAAATAAAATGTAAAGCAAAACTATAATGCAATTAGGCCAAGAATTAAAAACTCTTGGAAGAGAAACTTTCTACAAATATTTTAAATCGGAAATGAAATGCTATTATGCATTCAGTATTAGCCAAAAGGATTACATACACATTTAAGTGAGACTCAGAGGTTCCTTTAGCAGAATCTCTATTTATACCAAAGAACATAACATTAAACTAGGCTGACAGAGATGGTCTGTTTCTGTTTTGAGTAATCTCTTAACTGCTGCAACAGTTTCTCTACCAAAGCTAGTGACTAAACTTTCTGGCATCCATTATCAACCGATATTGAATTGATTTGGTATCAGTGGTATCTTTCCATCTTTTGATTACTTCTGTTCTGCTGCAGTTGGAAAGAGGAGAAATAGTTCTTTATGTAGCATTGTTGTATTAAAACTGGAGAAGATGTCTACAAGCACCATTCTGGCATAAGATGAAGAATCCCATTCAAAATCAGGATACTCATGTAATGAGCCCCCAATGTACAGGACCATTTTACCTGGCCCTTCTCTCCCTATTTATCCCCACAACTATCTTGTAAGTTAGATTTGATTAAAGGTCCCATGTAACCTTCATGATCAAAGGGATATGAATGGGGCATTTCAGCTACAGGTCCATCAACCTAACCATTACACTACACCTGCTCTCCTAGATCAGTGCTTACCATATAAATAGATCCAAGAGTGAAACATAATGGTAGATGGTGCCAGAAACACAAGAAATGCCACAATTAATGTTCATACCTGGCATATTATAGCCTACCCAGATCTGGAGAACTAGAACATGACAATCCTAGGCACTGATTTGTATAATTCAGGCTTAAAAGAAGTTAGTCAAAATATTCTCATAACCTGTATATGTATACAATAATAATCTGTAGCTCAAGAATGGGCAAAATACAGCCACTTGCAGCCTCCAAGAACATTTTGAACCCCTCCCAAGAGTCCCACCACCACTCAAAAATATTATTTGATTTTTCCTTCCCAGATGTCTTGGTTTTAAAATAGGCCTCACTGGGGCCTAAAAACAACCCCAGAGCAAGAACATGATGAAACTGCTTACCACACTCCCTAAAAGCATAGGAGGTAATTTTCAATTTTAAAAATTAAGGCAGTAAAAATTATATTCAACATTAAAAGAAAAAGGGAGTTGAGGACCTGGAGGAGGGGGTTGCTGGTCTCTGAGGTTCACTTAAGCGTGTGTGCAGCTCAGCCCCCAGACCATAGACAGTTGCCCATCCATACTGTACATTAATGAACTAAGGGTTGTAGTTTAGCCTCATGATAGTAACCCATATTCTCCCCCCCCCCAATATCAAAGCCTTATTTGCTCCCAAAGTCCTTTCTTGAGTAGTAAAAACAAGACAAAAAACTGAATTCAATAGGGATACAATATTTAGATGCAGTTTTCTAGCACTAGTTTATGACACAAAGGCTTCCTATCTCTTTGGACTCATCTACACAAGATCAGGCCTGTTCCTCCCCCTTTCCCTCCACAGAACTGGAGGAAGTCCAGATGGGTATGCCAGCTTGTTACTGCAGATGCCACTGCTGCAGTCTCCATCACTCTCCCAGAAGACAGAAATCTGGCCCATGAGATGTGGCCAAGGCCACCTGCATGTGACCAGCCTTGGTCACATGCTGAGGGACTCCTTCCTGCCTTCCTGGAGAGTGAGGGAGACCAGCAGCTGCAGTATTGGTCCAGCCTGCTGGGATGGGCTCATAGGGTCTTGCAGGGCCTGATCCATTTCTTCCCAGCAGGGACAAAATAAACCAAGTATTTTAATATAACAGTTTATCAGGCCCTACCTTGACTCCCTCCCCTCACAGTTTAGTCCCATCTTTGCCCCGAGAGGCATGAGGACTGCCTTTACCAAACAATGATCTTTCACAATGAGTTACGTCATTTTGTGATATGCCCAAAGTATAACAATCTTTTTTTCTCATTCTTTCTCTTTTTCTTTCTTCATTTTAGCTTTGCATTCTTTAATTTTTAGTTGACAGTATTTCAGTTTCTCTCTCACTCTTCCCTGTTTCTAATATTCATAATTTTTAATATATTTTAAAACTTTCAGTAAAAGACTATTATTTTAAAAAAGCTGAAGTACAACAGTCTCACTTTACTCACATCACTTCCAGTGAGAGTTTTGGCTTGATTTGCTCCAGAAACCATACATTGATCTTTTGACTGGTCCATGGTATCTGTAGTCTCCTCCACCACCTGTCAGCTTTCTTCACTGCCTACTTATCATAACCATACATAGAACTTGCTGCAAATGAGTATTCAAACAATGGAGAAGCACTGCTCTATTCACCACAACTATATTTAAAAGAAAATAAGACAACACTGGCAGAAGACAGTGATAACTCAAACAACAATAGTGGCAGACATCTCGTGATGGTAATTGTATTTAGTTCCAACTTCTGGAAGCTTTTGAAAAGGTCAGAGGAGAATTTATTTTTAACATGCTATGAAAATACATGAACTACTGTTTTATCAGTGATAAAAAAGAGGGCACAGGAAGAATGGAGGCAAAATATTGAATTTTCTGTGACTCTTTGATGGGAAGAATGAGGTTTTTAAACTTGTGATCCAAACGTTACGTAAGAAGCAAGGAACAGGGTTACTATTATGGAGACAACCTGCTGAAATAATCTCTGAACAGCTTGTCTTTTGTGACTGACAAAGTGCAGGTTTACTATTCCTGTAAATGGTAATATTACCTTCCCCATCAAATCTTACAAATCCCATGGAAATCAAGAGTATACTTAAACAGTTTCAGTAGGAACCTAAGCATATTAGATTCAAGTTGTGATTCATGATTACATCTTTCCCCCCATAACCCTATCATCACTGCCTATCACTCCTACCCTATCTCTTGTTTTTCTTCAACTATTTGTTGTCATATAATTAGTCTTTGCAAACAGTAACTTGGCTGATCCAAGAAAATTGGCAGAAATCACCAACGTTTGTAAATCACTTTTCCTACAAAGATGTTCAGGGAGAGTGGCAAGGATAGCCAACCATCACCACCACCACAACCACTGCCATCTTATTTTTTAAATGTGCTATTTAAAAAAAAAAACTCAGGGCATCTTGTAATTAGAATACATGAAAGATAAATAACAAACAAAAAAGGACCCTCCAATAACAATGCATAACAGGGACACATTAATTTGAATTATCAAATTATCAACCATATTGTCCCTTTGGCACCACTAAGATAAAGGTTTCATTCTCCTTTAGAAGAGAGGCAGGTGTGACATAACTATCCATACTGGCCATATCCATCTCTCTGAGTGCATTACTAGATGTCAAAGAAGAGGGAGGAAGAGGAGGAGGAAATAGCATATAGGGCTTTACTTTTCTGTAGCCACTCTTCATTTACTGTAGAACAATTAGTTCTACCCTTGAAGTAGTGACAAAACCTGTAAAATCCCAAGGTTGTGTCACATTCCTATAGCTGAAACCACAATGCACACATGAAACAGTTCACCACCACCTTCTGATGCTCCCTTCAGATATCCAGAGAAGAACAAGAAGGCATTAAAAGGGCCTGTAAACAAAGCCCTGTGAAGAACAACTGAAGGAGCTGAGTATGATTAGCTTGGAGAAGAGAAGACTGAGACAGTGAGACATGATATGATAGCCACCTTTAAATACCTGAAGGGATGTCATACTGAGGATGGAGCAAACTTGCTTTCTGTTGCTTCAGAGACTAGGACACAAACCAAGGGAGTCAAAGTACAAGAAAAGACATTCTACCTCAACATTAGGAAGAACCTACTGACTGTAAGAGTTGATTTATGGTGGAAAAGACTGTCTCAGTGGCCGTTTTTGCAGGTTTTTAAACAGAGGTTGGATGGCCATCTCTCAGGAATGTTTTAACTGGGTATTCCTATGTGGCAGGCGGCTGCACTAGATGTCCCTTGTGGTCACTTCCAGCTCTGTAATTCTATGATTCTAGTGCTGGTTATTAATACTGTGGCAACTATGAAGCCATGGCTGGCTCTCAAGGGTTGAGAATTGTGTGGCCCTCCAGATATTGTTAGACTACAACTCCCATAGCCATCATTGGCAATGCTGATTAGGGCTGCTGAAACTTTCAGTCTAATAATATCTGGAGGACCATTTAATTCCTATTCCAGGTCTTCAGCAAAAAAAAATTCATAAAATTAAACAAATGTAGTAAGTAAGTTATCAGCATAATTATTTCTAGAAATCTGGAGTGACAGTGTCCTAATACAATTAGGAAATTAACAAATATTTCAGCAATGACATTAAACAACTGAAATCACTGAATTCATATAAACCAAAAGTAAATGAATAATATTGCCCAAATTAATTTTACACTGGGTGGTTGAAACGTGTTTTTAAAAAAATTAAAAAGCTTCATGTACCATGAAACAGAGCACAATAAATTTATAATAAAATTGAGTAACATATCAGTGATTCAGCTAGCAGTGCAACAGGTTTGAAATGACATTTCTCCAAGAAAGCAATTTGCTGCAAAACGTATAGCATTTATTGGAGCAGAATTCATTTAAAATGTGAAACACATTCCCCTCTTCAATAGCATGAACGCGTTAAGTAGTTAGGAGTTCTTGTAGTGCAGACAGGCTGCTGTTTTCTGACAAGATCAGAGAGAAAGCAGAAATGTAACCATTTATAGCTTCAGCATCTCTTGAGGACTGAAAGCCTAATTATTCTGATAAGACTCCAAAAGAAGAGCAACAGGAATAAGGCTGATGGAACCTTAAAAAGGTCTTTTTAATCAGCACACTGGGGATTTGAATAGTTAGACCATAAGTGAAACCATCATTGTGGTTTTTGAACTGATCCTTGTGGCCTAAAGTGCTTTGGGTGGTTTATCTAAGCTTGAGCATAAGTGATTACAAATATTTTGTGGGTGTAGTTACACAAAGATGTGCAATGTTACTGATGAAATACTAGGGTAAATGATAAACAAAATCATAATTATTTTAACTATGCCAGTCATTCCGGCAAATCTGCCAAACTATATGATCATGCCAATCTATTTTGCCCTTTAATACCTCTGCAACCTTCCCAAACTCACAAGGATTTCACCTTTTACCTATTGAGTGAAGTGGCCAACATCAGGACCAAATGAAAGAAGAGTCTTCTGACCCCCAATCACGAATCCAGAGTTGCTTTCTTTCTCAAATTCTTTTTGCTACAAAAACCCACTGCATGTGCTCTGAAACCAAAATTCAGGAGCAGGACGGGAGCAGGATGGGAGCTTCCTGGACAGGGGTGACATCATCTGAAAAGGGAAACAGATAGCGATCTCCCCTCATCCCTGTCCAGGGTTATTGGACACATCTGATAATCTTCATAGACTCCATTTTATATGGGGCAATTGTGAAAGATTACCAGAGCTTCCACATCTCATGCTTTGTTGGTCTACCCAAGGAAGGCTGGATCATTCATTTGAGGCTTTCCCCCCCTGTTTGTTTGTTGTTTGTTTGTTGATGATATGCACCAAATACTAGGAAAGGTTCACTTAACTGCTTTTTTGATTGGCTGGTCCTTGTCCATCCTGAGTGTTAAAATCATCTGGGGTAAGGTGTGAATATAGGCTATAGCCAGAGAAAGGTAATACCACTTCTGAGTTGTCCTTGACTAAGGCCTTATCTACACAGGCAATTTACCCTGGCTTGCCCTCATCTGAGAAACCTGCAGTCCATATGACACAGGGCATTTGCCCCATTCTGCCCCTGGGCAGTCCTTAAAACCCCTGGGGCAGAAACGGGCTCAGAAGGGGGCAAGCTGAGATGGGGCCCAATACAGCGTTCTAAAATAACACCTGCTTTCATCCACTGCTACTGGGTAAAAACAGAGAAGGCCCCACATGTCCACAGGGCCCATCCCAGCAGGCTAGCCCATCACTCTAGCTGCCGGTCACCCTTACCCTTCCAGGTCCAGGAAGGAGTCCCACATCATATGACCCAGGCTGGTCACAAGGTGGGGGCCTTTGGTCATATGTTACAGCCATCTTCCTCAATGCAGAGAGAGCAAGGAAGATGGCTGGCATTCCTGTCTAGTCTCTGGCCCATTTCTTCAAATTAACAGGGGAGACACAGGCTGATCTACAGCCAGGATATGCTGGCTGGGAGCCGGTGTATCCTGGATTGTGTCGATGAGCCCTAAGAAAAATCTATGACATTCATGGGGTCACAGTAGGTTGACAGGTAACTTAAAGACACATCTCTCTGGCTTTTCTTCGCAAACGAAGATTCAGGAAGGACTCATCCCGCGCTTTCTGCAAGCGCGCTGATGACTAAAAAGGCCAATCCGAGATAAACAAGTCCGGTTGCAAAAAGCACAGCAGAAGGTCTCCTTGGGTGATGTTTCCGGGTTGTGATTCTTTCTGCGTTGTCATTTCTCTTCAAGACTTGTTCGTCGTGAGTTCTCAAATAAGGCTGCAGCATTGTGGATAGTGCGTCTCCATGCCTCCCGATGTGAGGCCAGGGCGGACCACTGTTGGTGATCAATTTGGCCGAGCCTGAGATGTTGTTTCAGGGAGTCTTTGTATCGCTTTTTTGGAGCGCCCCTCTTACACTGACCCATGGCGAGTTCACCGTAGAGTAGTATTTTTGGGAGGCGATGGTCCTCCATCCTAGAAACGTGCCCTGCCCAGCTCAGCTGTGTTCTCAATATCATGGCCTCAATGCTGGTGATCCCATTACATTATATTACATTGAGTATCTTGCTGCAGATAATTCTTCTCTTAAACAAATATTCCTTCCTGTGGCATTAAACGGGACCATAGAGAAAAGGGGTCTTTACATTATACTGATCTAAACAACTATCATGCAATTTCAAACTATCTGGGGGGCGGGGGGTTGGGGGGGCGGACATTCCCTGGTAGGGATCCCTGAATGGCATTGGTTACATAGTTCCTTTTCAATCTATCTTTGAGCTCAGTTTCAAAATAAAGACCTCATTCCAATTGTTTACACGAACTAGTGTAGACCTCTTGAATTAATGGGATTTACACCAACATTGACACCATTGAGCAACCAATTAAATGGGTCTATTCCAGTTGGGACTAGCAAATAGCTAGCAAAAAGGCCAGAAACAGCATTGGTTATTCCAATGCAGGGGATACAGGTGGCACCAATGTCAGTGGGGGAGTGAATCCACTTCAGGTTTTAGTCTGGATTTTAATGGAGCTATCCCAAGTGCTGGTAGCTTCTTTAAAGTTTGGACTAAAACCCAGATCAGACTTACCACCCCACATACACAGAGCCACCCATGTCTCTTGTACCAGTGGATGGTTTGCACTGGGAGATGGCCAGATGAAGTTAAATCTTGTTGGTTTTCCTAGAATTCTCAATGGCAATCAGTATGTTAGATGATGGAATCCTTCTGGGCTACTTTGAGCAGAAGGGTACAGTGGACTGGTATTCAAGTGGATCTGCTCATTCCTACTGGCACAGACCAGCTCTTGGGACATTTTGCTCTTTCCCTTGGATGATAGCCAGTGGGATTCTGGAAGCTTGCATCTTGTTCCCTCTGCAATTCAACATCTCCATGACATCACTGGGAGATGTTGTTTAGTGATCTGGGCAGCTGAATCATCAATATGCCTTTGACACTCAGCTCTACTTCTGATCTCAGTGAGGCAGTGGAACTATTGGGTCACTTAATTTTTTTTTTCTCACCATCCAGTCTCCAAAACTCACCATCCAGTCTCCAAAATTATAACAATATATCAAATACAGTTGCATACATACATAGTCAAATCAGCTGTATCCTCAATACAGATAGAGATAACATGTGCTATTCATTCCCCCCCCATGATACATTAATATCCACTACACCAAATATCCAACTGATTTGTCAAAGGTCCACCTTCTACATTTTGTTCTTTAAAATGCATTAAAAGGCCCAAGGACTTTCATTTTGCAGATATCTTGCTAGAATCTGGTTATTTGCAGTTGCAGAAAAATTTATACCCCGCTCTTCAGCCACAAGGCTATCAGAGTGGCTTACAAATTGTTTTAAGCAATAGCAATTTACACATCTACACTGCATTAAGCAGTTTCCAATGTGTGTTAGCTAATTGCCCCCACAAGCCGGGTACTCATTTTACCGACCTACGAAAGGATGGAAGGCTGAGTGAACCTTGGAGCCTGCTGGGATCGAACTTGTAACGTCGTGACTCACAGTACTGGCATTTATTAATTTATTATTAATAAATTGTATAATAAGTGTATTAATTTATTATAAATTAATAAATAATAGATTTATTAATTTATTTGGTTTTTGAAATATTTCTGTATACATAATGAGATATCTTGGAGATGGGACCCAAGTCTAAACATGCAATTCATTTATGTTTCATATACACCTTATACACATGGACTGAAGGTAATTTTAGACACTATTTTTTAATATTTTGTATTTAATATTTTATTTTAATGTTAATATTTTGGATTTTGGAGTATTTCAGATTTCCAGATAAGGGATATTTAATCTGTATTGTAAAACTGAGGTCTATTCCAGTTTTGTATCAATTGAGGCAATCAGAACATCTCTTTCTTGATCCACACTGCTAGCCACTTTGTTTCTGGGCCCATTCAAAGTAGGTTTTTTAACATTTAAAACCTTTACTTACCTACTTAAGTATTTATATCCTGCCCTTTATCTGAAGATCTCAGTGAGGATTACAATATAATTAACTTAAAACAATAAATAATTACAAAAGTTTAAAATATTTAAAATATATTGAATGATTTTTCAATTTTAAAACAGTTTAAAATGAGTTGGGACCATGTACTTCAAAGACCACCTACTTCCATTTGTTGCTCTCCACACATTCCAATCATCATCTGAGGCCTTACTCTGAATTCATTAGGCATCTGAAGTCCAGTGGGCATCAATGAGAGGTAAAGATCTTTCCAGTGGTGTCACCCACTGTGTGGAATGTCATCCTGGCTGCTCAGGAAGATCTTCAAGTGTATGGCCTTCATTATGGCTGATCGCTTCCCTTCTCATTATGAATGTGTTAAGGCTCCTCATTAGGAATATATTAGGCTGATTTCTGTTCTCTGTGTGTTGGTTTACTGGGTTTTGTGAATTGCTATGTTTGATCAGTTTACAGCTGATGTTTTCTCATTAATGCACCCTATGGATTTGGTATTATTCTATGCACACTTTATTGTTTCAAAGTTGCTTTAGTTTCTTCTTTTTTGAGAGACCAAGTGCCTAATAAATGTTATCAATCATTCAATAACTATGGTATGCGCTGCAGTCCCATTGTCTCATAAATTAAACTTGATGTGTGGCATGATTGTAGAAAGTTTCATCACGACTCTCTAAAGACCATCAAGCCGAAAAGAGTCCCCTCCATAGTTACTAGAAAAAGAGCTACACAAAGATATCCGTAGCAATATATCAGTCGGTGTTTAGTACAAAAGGCTTAATGTTATTTGAGAAGGTATTATATTATGGTGACTGCTGATCCATCTATGGTAATATAATTGGAGCACACCCAGAGGAAACCAAAGAAACTTTTATGATGTTAAGACAAGACTATTATTAAGTTACAACTAGAGACCCATAACTCCAGGTAGATTATACACATCTTCCACTAAGAATGGTCAGCAGATATCTGCACATAAAACTAGATAGTACAAGACAGAGTGATATGTCTAACTCTATAGTACTAATTTAATATTTCAATTTACAAAACCTGCATTTCCAATGCACTGCTAGACCATATTAAACAAAGTCAGTCTCCCTGCTCCATATTATCAGTAAATAATACTGCTAGCTCCCTTAATAAGAGCAGACCATTTGCTGAGGTTGATAAATCAACATCATTTAGCTATCCCTGTAGTTGCAAACTAGTGCGAATTCTCCATTTATTGTTACACAAGTGGATTTAGAAATGGTATTTCTTTTTTAATGGTAGCTATAAAGAAAGTGGCAGATCAAAAGCAATGCTGATTACTGAAATATGCATATATGTTCCAGTTTACCCAGGGTCTATAAGCTGATCACACACAAATGTATTTTATTCCAGTTCTATTGCCCTTTGAAATGCATCATCATTAGCCACTGCTGGAATACTAAAGCCTTGATCCCACATACATCATCTTTGAAGTAAGTGCAGGGTTTGTTGAGACCATGTAGGTCAGCTAGGCCTGCAGTCAAAGAAAACTTTGTTCTAAATTTCTTAGCTGCTCCTTTCAACCTGAAGTTTGAAAAGAGGAGGAGAAGGAGGAGGAGGAGGAGGAGGAGGAATACCTCATGTTTCTAGAAATATAAATGACCAAGCAAAGCGAGGCTTCTTGGTCTGATGTGGCCTTTTGGCATTCCAGTTTGTATATTCATTCATATGCTACACTGGGCCCTTGGTATCCACTGAGTTTTGTTTCCAGGACCCTCTATGGATACCAAAATCTGTGGATGCTCATGTCCCATTATATACAATAGCGTAGTAAAATGGTGTCCCTCATATAAAATGGCAAACAGCAAGCATTGGTTTTTGGAATTATTTTTTTAAAATATGTTCAAGTTGTGGATGGTGGAATTTGTGGATGGCTGAATCAGTGGATACGGAGGGCTGACTATACTTTGCAAATCATTTGAATAGCAAGCTATTAGAACGTAATCCTGGAACATAATCCATGTTCCGCAGCCTATCACAGCTCATCTGACGTATTCCAAAGGGATTGTTTCACTCTTCATAACACTTTGTGGTCTAGGCATAAGGAACCATTTGAAGAAGAAAGTGGTTAATAACTCTGGCCTTGTCTACACTACACAAATAACCAAGATAGAAGCTGGACTTTTTGCCATGACTCCTTTCTATTGAATCTTGTGATTTGTCATTTTACAAGGTCTTTAACCTTCTCTGCCAAAGAGTATTGGTGCCTCACCAAACTGCAGATCCCATAATTCCATAGGAAGGAGCCATGGCAAATAATCCAGTTTCCAACTGGATTATTTGTGTAGTGTGGATGCACCCTCTGTTTTCAGAGGGCCCTGTTATGTAGAAGGGTATAATTTCCTGCTTCAAGGAGCATCATGAAAGGAGAGAGATGAGATGAAGGCTGCAACTGGCATCCAGTTGAGGCAGGAGAAAAGTGATGCCTCTCACAAGAAGCGGGAAAGGGCATGTGGCCTTGCTCCAGGCAGAGAAATGACTGATACTGCCCAGTTCTAGGAGAGAAGTCCATTCTCTGATATTAGCATCAAATAATTGTGATGAGTTAGTGCTGTGTTAGGCCCTGTGTGCATGGCCTAGCAAAAGATTGGTTCAAGCTGCATTTGACACACTAGACCCTGTTTACCTATAGTAGAATGGGTCAAGGAGAGATTTCTCTCCACAGCTGAAGGGAGCGGGAGGGGATGAGAATGTCATCCTAAGTCCAAGGAGATAAAGATGTTTCAGTACATCCTGGCACCTAGTACGATAATTGGCATGAGAAAAATTCTTCTTTTTAATTGGCTTGGGAAAGTTTTCCTTTCTCTCCACCATGTTTTTGAAGATTCGGTAAGAGGAACACTTATAAGGTGATGTCAAAAAAAAAGGATCTGTGCTTTGCAGCAGGGTGCAGCTCTGCATAGCTGGTTCATGTATGTATCTTCTGGCTTTCTATATCTGTTTGATTGATGAGAGTATGCCTGTTCTGCTTTTCTGTCTGCTGTCATTAATAAAATAGCCTTCTTTTCCAAGCCCAGAACTGGTGCTTGGTCATTTCACTTGCTTCATATCCTGAACCAGCAGAACCCCCAAGCCAGGGTGGTGCTGCCTGTGTAAAATGCTGAGATCTCAAAATGAAACAGGGGTGGAAATGGTGCTGCCCTCCAGGTGCTGTTGAATTGCAGCTTCCAGCATTTCTCATCATTAGCTATGCTGGGATTTTCAGTCCAACAACATCAGGGCAGGATGTAAAATTTCTACCCCAATCAAGACTTATACCATAGTTGTCAGGTTGAAGACCATCTCAACCTGTGCATTGAATTTATGACAGAGGAGTAAAAATGTGATAGGACATCACAGCTGTTAAAACATTGCCTCAAAAGTTTCATTTTACCAGTGTGGAACAGTGGCTGGTACCCATTGGGGCTGGTTGGGTGGAGAATTGGGCAGCTATCAGTAAGCTGTCCCATGTGTAGGTGGATGTAGGGTTCACAACAGAAGAGTCAATGGGAGATAGTGTATCTTCGGGAGGCAAGTAACATGAGGATTATGGGAGCAAAGAATAGTGTGAGATAGTCTGGCCCATAAAGCTATACAAAAACACCTCTTTTTTCTTTTCAAGCAACTGACCATTGCACCGAAAAAGCAAAATGAAGCAAATAAGAACAAATGGGATATCAGTCATGGTGGAGAATATCAAGAGAAATGGGGGAAAAAACCATTAAGTGAAAAAGTGCATTACTTAGCCCAGACTTCTTGGAGATTATCAGACATGTCCAAAAAACACAAGAGGAGCACATGAGAACGACACTACTGTCCTGCGAACGGGTCCTGGTTTCAGATGTCATTGTTATCCTCGCATGCTGAGTTCATGCTGCAGTCATTGGCATCACTTTTCATTGATGGGAAGGTCCTGTCAATGAAAAGTGATGCATTATTCATGGCTGCAGCATGGAGTCAGCACATGAGGAAGATAATGTCATCTGAAACCAGGACCCATTTGCAGGACAGTACCATTGTCCTTGCTTGCTCCTCTTGTGTTTTGCCACATCTGATTTTCTATCTGCTGATAATCTCTCTTGTGTTTTGCCACGTCTGATAATATCCCTAGATTCTAACTTTCAATTATATACAGTGTGCTGCATTTATACCCCAGCTTTCCTCCAATGAGGTCCAACCAGCAACCTCCTCCCCATTATATCCTCACAATAACCCTATGAGGTAGGTCAGGCTAAGGGAATCAGTGGTTTCATGGCTTCATGGGAACTTGGCCTTGGATTTCCCAAGTTGCAGTCCCATGGTATTGTTTTGCTTTCCATTTAGATCTGTATAGTATATTTGCCTTTTGTTCCACTGTCATAATGTACTGAGGAATCAATCCATAGCTGGTACCTGATCTTTTCTTTTCCTGCCATGCAAATTACCCAGCCATTACTCTAGAATGTGCTGCATTCATTTTCCCTCTGCTGATGCACAAAAGTGATTTCTCCTCTAAACCGTGACCTGAAAATACTCTTATGTCTGTAATAACCTGGCAATAATGGAAAGAGAGAATTGAGTAAATAATAAAATATAATAGTAGTAATTTAATTTGGAATTTGATTGTGACGGTTACCTGCCCTGATACCCCCTCCCTTTCAATAATTCATCAATTAGCTATATTTCAAAAATTGGCTTATTTGTTGACATTCCACATGGTTGGTAGTAGACCACGACCTCTTTCTTCTATGCTGAGAAGACTCTAGGTTTACTCAGAACTCCTAAGGAAGAGGCCATCCCAAATTCTTAAAAGACACACCTGGGTAGTAATTATGCAGACACCCCCCGGACATTGAGTTAGGGTGAAATGTGCTTAGTCTCCTGGATGTACCTGAAGTGAGTCATTCACTAATTCAATCAAAGTGGCTGGACACTCTTTGGTCTGCAAAACTGGCTATCTTTCCCACCTCTCTGTGAACAATAGAAGGTTCCCTGACACCCTTTCTGTTTTAGATTATCAGGCATGGCAAATATGGCATTATAATGACACCAAAAGAACGTGAAAGGGCTCCCATATTGCACAACATCATGTAATAAAGTATTATTATTATTATTATTACCCCACCCCTCTGTTAAAAACAATCAGGGCAGCTTACAACAATTAAAATACAACAATCCTGACTAAAATCCCTAAGCACCACCCACCCCCATAAAAAGATATTAAAGTAGTATAAAATTAAAAACCACCTAAATTAAAATCACATTTAAAAAAAAAGAAATACAAAAATCAACAGCCAGCAAAACTAAAAGAGGCCAGGAGATGCAGCTCCTGAGGCCGAGATCTTATCAGGAAAGGCCTGCCAAAAGAGATCCGTCTTTAGTGCTTTTTAAAAGCTACTCAAGCTCATCATCTGACAGATCTCGTTCGGCAGGCCATTCCATAATTTGGGGGCGATTTACCGAAAAGGCCCTCTGGGAGGTTGCAGACAGTCTAGATTTTTGTGGCTGAAGCAAATTCCTCCCAGAGGACCAGAGTGCACGGAGTGTTATGGCATTATATAGTTGTTAATAAGGTTTTATTTTTTATTAAAGGTCCAAAGCCATCAATTGATCTGCCATGGTGTTTTTGTCATGGTATTGCGAGCAACTGAAACCGTGCCCCATTATGCTCTCTTGAATATAAAGTCAATAGGCAGTCCCTGCCAGAACATTTCCAGGTGAGAACATGAACACTAAGTATGGGACACTCTTTTTATGAACGTCCTCATTTTGCAGGCAGGTTTATGTGATGAATGTTGCTGTCCTTGAGCAAGCAGGGATCACCAGCATTGAGGCCATGATATTGAGAATGCAGCTGCGCTGGGCAGGGCACATTTTTAGGATGGAGGACCATCGCCTCCCAAAAATACTACTCTACGGTGAACTCGCCATGGGTCAGCGTAAGAGGGGCGCTCCAAAAAAGTGATACAAGGACTCCCTGAAACAACATCTCAGGATCAGCCAAATTGATCACCAACAATGGTCCACCCTGGCCTCACATCGGGAGGCATGGAGACACAAAATTCACAATGCTGCAGCCTTATTTGAGAACTCACGCCAAACAAGTCTTGAAGAGAAATGACAACACAGAAAGAATCACAACCCGGAAACATCACCCAAGGAGACCTTCTGCTGTGCTTTCTGCAACCGGACTTGTTTATCTCAGATTGGCCTTTTTAGTCATCAGCGCGCTTGCAGAAAGTGTGGGATGAGTCCTTCCTGAATCTTCATTTGCGAAGAAAAGCCAGAGAGAGAGAGAGAGAGAGAGATTTTCAGTGTGTTTCAGTGCTTGTGTGTTTGTTTTGTTTTTTAATTTAGTTATTTTTAGACTTTTAAGCTCACTCGTATCTTCTCATGAGAACTGCCGAGATCACACGCCCTGGCAAACATGGAAGCAAACAGTGCTGGCGATCATGCTCCAATAATGCTGGGGCTGCTCATTCTCATGAATACTGTGTGATAAAAAGAGTTATTGCGCCGGGACACTTATGCTTTAAAATATAGTGGGTCAAGAACCTTTTTAGAGGCTCGTCTGATAATCTCCTTAATCTCTCAGCCATTAGTGATTATTAACATAACCAGAGCTTCCATTGTCTAACTGTGGAAAACGCCATCTAACATTGTATTCCACTCATAACACCCCTTCAGGGGGAATATCAAATGTAAATTTCACCCCAAAACACAGCCAAAGTGTGCTCAGTTTCCCAAAAGTTATCACTCTTTTGGCTTGCTGTGTCACCCAGCGCACACAACCATACTTCTTCTGTGCATGAATCTCTGCTCTTCTGACAAGTATCACCAAACTCTTTTCCTCTATCCTAATACTTCCTACTATTCTTCACTAGCCTTGTGTGATTGCTTGAAGCCTGAGTGTTGGTTTGAATGCTTCTGAAATTATTTTGATTTTTTATTTTCTTTCCTAGCTGTGAGTTTTGTCAGTTAGTACTGGTAAACATAAGTCAAAAGATCCCGTTGTAACCTGGCTTCTTGCTGCCATATTGAGCTAATTAAAATCTCCAATATTAATATCTGGATGTGTGTGGGTTCTTCAGAGACTGCCAGTAATTTGGGTATGATGACATCCCAGTAGGTGTCTCATATTTTAGGGCAGTGTCCATAAAGAACATTGCATGATGTAGCCCAGGGTGTCTTTCAGCTGGTCTGGTGCTCTTGTCCTCTCCATCATCTGGAGAGAGTATTTGTAATTATTTGTTCCCAGGCTGAAAAACAGGTTTCCTGAAAGTTGTCAATAAAAATAATAGAACAGCAAGAATTTTGTACATTTTTCTCCTGGTATTTAGTTTCCAAAAGGAATGCACTGAACTTAATCTGCAGAGAAAAACATGGGGGGGGGGGTGTTAGTGCAACTATTTTTCCCGCTTCATGGAAAACAGGGCTATATATATATTTTTAAGAAAACACATGTTTTTCTCCACAGAATAATTCTTGCACAATGCTTTAGGATGTTCAAATATGGGGAGAATACTGCAGAAGAATACTTGTTTTCCCCTGCAGCATGGAGAAAACTACTTTCATTATATATCCTAGCATGTGAGGATAAAATAGTTATATCTCTAAATTCTGCACAGCACACATTTAAAGATATTTTTCTACACTAGCAGATTTTGGACAGAAAATGATACACAGAGTAACATATTTAAATACACACACACACACACACACAAGGCTTGCTTATGCAAAGCAACTTATATGCATTTGTATATGCAAAAATGGACTACTTTTCCCTTCTTTTGTATTTACATCTCTTTCATAATCATCCACCACCTTCAGTAGTAAGGCAATATTTCTACAAGTTTATACATAAATATCTCCATAAATTCTGAGGGCAGTGGATCCTTCCCACCTTGTCATCAATTCCCCTTTGGGAAAAAGAAAACTCCATACCAGTAGATTCCATGGATGATTTTACTTACATCTCTAGCCCTGCTTGTTTTCAGTCTCCCAAGTACAAAGGCAGCATGCCCTCCCTCCAAGGGGAGAAGTCAAGAAACTGTGAGAAGAATGAGGGAGTGACACCAGCATCTCCTAAAATTTGCACTTTATGTCTGAGTTAAAAACCTTTGCATGCCTACAGTCACTAACTGCCAATTTGCATTATGGTGACTTTTGAGTTTGCTTGTGTTACCATATTCTCTCTCTTCCTGCAGCACTCTAACCTGCAGCCATGTTGACTTTTCTCTCTCTCCTCCATTAGACTATGTATTTGATTATGTACATGTTTTAATAAGTAAAGCTACTTTTATATGTTTTACACAGATGACTATGCTTGTTTCCTTCTCTGTTTGTGAGAGAGTGGGTGGGCTTAGGACTAGTTGTTGTTCAGTGTCTGCCTTGCTAATTGACTACTGTGCTTGAATACTACTGTCTCTCACATTTCCCAACAATTTAGGGTAGAAGAAAGGTCAGCACAAGGAAAGAGCAGACAAATATTCTAGGAGACCTAGGGAGGTCTTCATCTTGTTGGAAACACTGTTCCTTTACACATGGTTAAACTACTTTGTATGGCTAGGAAGGGTGTGTAACACCAGGTGTTAGCCCTGTGTAATCACCACTGTATATCAGAGTGCTAAGACCCAGAGTTTGTGTGAGTTGTAGTAGTGGGTTGTAGTGTGTATTTACTGAGAGTAGTGAGTTACCATAACTATTTGCATCATATCAGGCTGTTGGGGAAAGTCAAAGGAGTGTTTGTATCTTGTATATATTCTGCAACAAGAAGATAAAGAGCTTCCAAGTACTTTGGAAGAAGCCAACTGCGTCTGTGCTTCAGTTCAAGATTGGTCAGTGCCGTATTGCCAAATACTGCTAGAGAGTTCTGTGCTTCCGCACTCTGCTTTAATGATGGGGACAAGCACCTCAGATAGTGCTGATACTTGGCTTCTCAGTGGGCCTAGTTGGGTATTTTTATTTTATTTTTTTACATTTGTTGCTGCATGTCTTGCAGGACATAAAAGAGAGCCAACACATCTCTCTCTTTTTCTCTTCTACCCCACCCTATGCAAATACATCCATCTACTATTTCAGCCACATTTCACCCAGTCATTTGCAACAGCCTCAACTCCCATAACAGATCATGAGGTAACAGCACAAGGCATGAACTGGCACTTGGACAACATGATATTTCTCTTTCACCATTTAGTGAATCCACACCTCAAGTAACAATAAAATGATAGAATCTTAGAATCATGAGATTGTAGAGTCGGAAAGTCATGTTGGAAAGTCATCTAGTACAAGATTCCACATCTAAACCATTTCTGGCAGGTGGCTATCCAATCTCTCTTTAAAAAGCTCCAATGAAGGAGAATCCACTATATATTCTGAGGCAGTCTGTGCCACTGTCAAACATCTCTCTTTGAGTCTTCCACTGTCAGAACATTTTTCCTAATGGTTAGTAACCCTAAAAGTAATAGTTACACTGCAAAAGGAGTACTGTTCTCCCTCAAATTATGACCATGTAGCCTAATAAAACCTTTGTTTTTGGTACAACTAATGAATTATAAGGGACTTGGAACAGAATTAATTATTTCCAAGCTTTTGTTTTCCCTTTTTAGTTTCCAAAGCAAGAGAGTTATTTCTTTTTTTAAAAAAAATCATCCATAAGAACAATGATCAGCAATTTATCCTTGTAATGATAAACCTCACTCCTTCTGGTTGGCTCTGTATGGTGGAAATGTTCAATCTATTACCTTTCTGATGAAAGTTAATCACGTTTGCCTGGCCTATCTAGTCTTCAAAAATAGCATAAGCCTTCAAAAATAACACCATGCCTCCCATTAGCATCCTGGCAAGCAAGCCACAAAGGAGCCCTTTGGGCCAGTAATACAAGACCAATAGCCCTTCATTCTCACAGAATGTCTGGAAAGGGTTTCTTGCCCTCCCCCCCGTAGCCATCATGTAAGGGGTGATGGTGGTGGTATAGAAAGAAATAAGAATATGTGACATCACCTGCACACTTTAAGTCAATGCACATTTCCAAGTAATAAAATTCAAGTATTTATTTTCAAGTATTTATTTCTAAGTAATAAAATCCCAAAGTTGTAAAATTACCACATCAGAACCCAAGAAATTTAATCAGACAGTGCTGAAAAGCCTTTGAGATTAAAAAGAAAAAAAGCAAACATGAAAATTCAAACCTATATAGAAAAGCAATTTTGGCCACTCTTTGATAGTTCTATACACTAGTCCTTTAGGTCAGTTTCATGATTGTAGCCACACCGGTGAAAGACAGAAGATTAGTCTTCTATGTGCATTCTGATAGTTGGATAACATGAGACGTTAGTTGATCCAACATGTCCATATTTAAGTGAAAAACAAAGCATCGAGTGATTCAAGACACACCATTGTACTTAGCTAAAATTAAGCGCATGCCCTTCCATTGCACATTTTCCCAAGAACATTAAGTCTACTTTTTCAATACAAGTTTTTTAAAAAAGAAATAACCCACAAGAATAAGCTTTTATGTGGCAAAATTTTCCTCAGAAAACACACCACAAGAGCTCTCTATAGCAGATACATAATTAACAGGAAAGAAAGCTGTTCCTTTTCATGAAGGAAAAGGAAGAACATTCCATCAAACAGCCAGCCTCATCAGAATGTTTTGCTTCTGATAAAAATTAATTTTATAAACTGCAGGAGTTTGAAGCAAACATGTGAGGGCTAAAGAGACCTATTGCAGTCTTCTCAGCATGGAAGAAAGATTGAAAGCACTGTCAAAAAAGAAAGGTTACATTCTTAAGGCTACTCTATGTAACGACAATTATCCCCCTCTTTTACCAGCTTTTGGGAAGGGAAAGAATAAATAGAGAACCACATGTCCTCACAGTAGGAACATCTGCTGCCTAAAAGTAGGCATTGAAGGGTAATCTTAGGTGACATGACTAACCTCTAAATATGCGGCAAGTCTGAAAATGAATTTTTGGCTGGAAAGGAGGAGGCATAGAACCCCCAACTGATTTTTGATTTATACAAAGTTCAGAATGTGTTTCTAAGTTGCAGTACTATGCACATATCTAGGAAAAAGCTCCACCGTGAATACCCGGTATACCCAAATATCACATTTTTATTCCCCCAAAATCATTTCTGAAAACTATGTAAGCTTTTATGTAAGGACTTTATCATATGCAGTCTTTAAAATCTTCTTTTGCCAGCACAAAAAAATCCCACCAATTTTTGTGCCGGCAAAAGAATGTCTCCACCACCACCACCTCACCTCCTTTCCTGGCAACGGCTCCTCTGTGAATGAAGAGGAAGTGAATAGAGCCCTGTTCACTTCATCATTCAAAATCTTGTACGATTTCATCACACGGGAAATTCAAAATTAAAAACAGAAATAAAGCATTTAAAAGTTTACACAAGCACCTATACATACTTTTAAAAAACCAAGTAACCCAAGGAGGGTAAAAAAAACGTTTGTTACTTACCTGGATGTCATGATATGACCTGAAAGTGTTCATGCCAGTCCAGCCACTGATGCGGTAAGTATGAGATTTAAAGATTTAAAATTAGCTAATACACATTGGAAACTGCTTAATGCAGTGTAGATGTGTAAATTGCTATTGCTTAAAACAATTTGTAAGCTGTTCTGATAGCCTTGTGGCTGAAGAGCAGGGTATAACTAACTAATGATAATTATGATGATAATAATAAAGGGACAGAGGTATCGTATGCCGGCAATGCTGGCAAAAAAGCAGCAGGGGGATCTATTGACGGCTTAAGCCGTCAATTAAAAATGTCAGGATTTTGGCTTTTTATAACCGTGAAGGGCAATGTCATCTGATCCACACACCCTTTTGCGGTTATGTGGCATCATGATGACTCCAAATTTTCCATGTCTGATAAAGTCCAAAGACCACGTAGAGTAGCAAATTATTACAATTCCTCACCGTTACAGCAGTATATTCCAGTTTAACTGCCATGGCGACATCCTATGGAATCCTGGGATTTGGGGTTTAAGGAGGGGCATTTAGAAATCTCAGCCAGAGAGCTTTTCAGCCTCACAAAACTACAAAGCCCAGAATTCCACAGGTTGTTGTCATGGCAATTAAAGTGGAGAATAGCACTATAGCAGTGTAATGTAATAAGCGTTTTCTCAGTTCTTTTTATGAGATCGAGTGTACTAAGCCTGCTTGAGCCAAAGGAGAACTAGTGGAGACATAGGACTTTATCAGACGCAGGGGAATGCGGCAAAAAAACCATGGCCCCAACTGCATCACAGGAACGCTACAAGAACAGAAAGGGTGACCTTACCAGACACCCATGTCCTTCTGCCATTCTGGGGGTGTGCCACAGGTATTAATAACACATCCCTTTTCTGTTGATGGACTAAGCCATCAATAAAAAGAGACGCATTATTCATGCCTGCGCTACACCCCCAGAATGGCTGAAGGATGACATCATCTGGTAATGTCACCCATTTTTGTTATTGTCTCACTCCTGTGACATGGTTTTAGCAATGTCTGATAAAGTCCAAAATAATTTTCTGTCTTTTACTAATGCTGAAGTCTTCTTCTGTTTGTTTTGTTTTGGCCAGCTCTACAAACTGACAGAACCCTGGAGATCTGTTAGAGTTGAGGTATTCCTTAAAGCTCAGGACCTTATAGATCTATTTGTAACTTTTTTTAAAAGCAAGTTGGATTTGTAATTATATTCTGAATAAACTTTTTGTAAGCTAGTAAATGATAATGTTATGTCCAACCAAGTTAGATATAATGCTTTTTTATATTTCTAAATTAACAGAGTGCCTTTCAGTCTGCAGGGGATGCATTCCCAGACTTGCCATTTATAAATGAAACAGTAGATAAATAGCAAACCCTATTAAAATAAAGAACTTCCTGTACAAACATACCATAGAGTTGAGTTGGAGGACCTTGCAATTCCTAGAGAGGTCTCTAGGTATTTTCCAGTGTGACTCTATGGTATGTGTTTCAATTTTTTTCATCTCTGGGCAACAAGGTAGTTGGTACCGGGGGGGGGGGTTCAAAATAGGCCACATAGCACACAAGTTTGCCCTGCAGTGCCTTGCTGCTGTTGCCCACACCTTCACTAAGCATTCTCCATCTGAGGTGACTGCCACACTTTGCCCAATAATAAGGCTGGCTCTATTTATTTATTTATTTATTTATACCCCACTCTTCAGCCACAAGGATATCAGAGCGGCTTACAAGTTGTTTTAAGCAATAGCAATTTACACATCTACACTGCATTAAGCAGTTTCCAATGTGTGTTAGCTAATTGCCCCCCACAAGCCGGGTATTCACTTTACTGACCTACGAAACGATGGAAGGCTGAGTGAACCTTGGAGCCCTCTGGAATCAAACTTGCAACGTGGTGACTTCCAGTACTATAGATCCACAGGTTGCCAGGTACAAAAAGAATGAAACCAGGGTTTATAAGGAAATGCTAAATGTTCCGAGCATTAATTCAGATTACTACCAGTGAGCCATTGTTTTATGGTCTATAATCTTCTAGATTTTCAAGTTTGGAAATTACTAAGTGGTGGATCAACAATGTCAATTCAAGAAAGAAGCTGTCTTTGTTCAACCTAATGTGACATGTTCAATTTATATTTTAAATACGGATCATTCTGACTGATTTTTATTTTTTTATTTGAAAGAGCTTTACACACATAGGGGAAAGAGGAGCAGAGAAAAAACTGCCTCCATACAAGCATTCTCTTCACGATGGATGTGTTAATCAAGGAAGGGGCCCCTCAATTCTCAGCAAGGAGTTGGAATTCAGACAACAGGTATTGGAGATAAGTTAGATTTCTGATGCTTTCATTTCTAGGAAGTGCTTAGTGACCCTTCTGACTCCAATTCAGCCATAAAAATAGGGTGATGGTTTTTAATAGAAATTTACAATAGCCATTTGATGCTATCATCCCTTACCCCCAATAATTCACACTAGACTTTCTCTGAAAGAAAGCACAGGGAGTGGAGGCCTCAGTTATCCAATGTATGAAATCCTTTACATAATATTAAAGCCATTGCAGCTACTGATCAGACTTACAAAACAGAAAAAAAATCCATTTTAAAAAGCTCTTGGATCTCTCGATCTCTCTCTGGATTTTTTCGCAAATGAAGATTCAGGAAGGACTCATCCCGCGCTTTCTGCAAGCACGCTGATGACTAAAAAGGCCAATCCAAGATAAACAAGTCCGGTTGCAGAAAGCACAGCAGAAGGTCTCCTTGGGTGATGTTTTTGGGTTGTGATTCTTTCTGCGTTGTCGTGTCTCTTCAAGACTTGTTCGGCGTGAGTTCTCAAATAAGGCTGCAGCATTGTGGATAGTGCGTCTCCATTCCTCCCAATGTGAGGCCAGGGCGGACCACTGTTGGTGATCAATTTGGCCGAGCCTGAGATGTTGTTTCAGGGAGTCTTTGCATTGCTTTTTTGGAGCGCCCCTCTTACACTGACCCGTGGTGAGTTCACTGTAGAGTAGTATTTTTGGGAGGCGATGGTCCTCCATCCTAGAAACGTGCCCTGCCCAGCGCAGCTGTGTTCTCAATATCATGGCCTCAATGCTGGTGATCTCTGCTTGCTCAAGGACAGCAACATTTGTCACACTGTAAGTCCAGTGTATATTTAAGATTGTGCATACACAGTGCTGATGAAACGTTCGAGGAGTCATAAGTGTTGGCAATAGGTGACCCATGTTTCAGGCCCATAAAGGAGAATAGACAGTACAATGGCCCTATACACACGGATTTTTGTGCTTCGCCTCAGGTGTTTATTGCTCCAGACTCTTTTGTGAAGTCTTCCAAATATGCTATATGCCTTTGCTAATCTGTGATTGATCTCTTTGTCGATCTTGGCATCTGAGTTGATGATCCTTCCCAGGTAGGTGAACTGCTGAACGGACTTAAGCACAGATTTGCCAATGGCAATGTGGGGATGATGGTGTTCGTCCTGTGGTGCAAGCTGGTAAAGAACTTCCGTTGTCTTCAGGTTGACTTCCAGCCCAAGAGCTCTCCAGCTGTTGCGAAGCAGGATGTTAGGTGTTGCAGAGCTGCTTCTTTGATGCAACAAGGGCAGCATCATCTGCAAACAGCAGCTCATGGACTAGATAGTTTAGAGTCTTAGTGTGAGCCCTCAGATGGCTTAAGTTAAACAAGCTACCATCAGTACGGTAACGTATATAGATGCCGTCGTCTTTTTCAAGCTCTGCCATAGCCCTTTGGAGCATCATGCTGAAGAAGATTGTAAATAAAGTTGGAGCAAGAACACAACCTTGCTTCACTCCATTAGTTATTAGAAAGGGCTCTGAAAGAGCATCACCATATCTGACTTGACCACGCTGGCCCTCGTGTAGCAAGATAATCATTTTAACGAATTTGGGGGGACATCCTAGTCTTTTCAGGATCTGCCACAGACGTTTTCTACTCACAGTGTCGAAGGCTTTGGTGAGGTCGACAAATGTTACATAGAGACCCTTTTTCTGCTCCCTACATTTTTCTTGCAGTTGTCTAAGGGCAAATACCATATCTGTAGTACTCCTATTGGCTATGAAGCCACATTGGCTTTTAGGGAGAAGTTCTTCTTCAGTAGCAGGAAGTAATCTGTTCAGGAGTATCCTTGCAAGGATTTTTCCAGCAATAGAGAGAACTATCTTGGATGTATCCACAGTCAAAATGGCAAACAATCACATTTGATTTGTCAGGTCGCTCTCTGCAATGTTTTCAGCATTTGCCATTATCTCTGCACTAAAACATCAGGTGCTACCTCTAGGTCTGATTGTTTTTCATTCATTAACAAGATGCCTTGGAAACTTTACAATATTGTTGTTGTTTCACCTTGTGACAGCTTCCTGATTCTGCCCAGTACCTGAGGTCAGTCTCTGGGACTATCCAATGGGCAAAAACCTTAATATTGAGGTTTTCAAAGAGGAAAATTGAGCTACTTCAGAAGTTACTTCAGATACCTCCAAATGAAATATATAGCATTTGGAAAATCTCAGAGAGTCTAGAAAGCAGGAATGGTGAATGTGCCACTCTCCAGATGTTGATGGATTGCACCACCCATCAGCCTAACACTAGCCAGCATACTCAGAGGGGAGGAACAGCGACACCTGAAACCCAACTCCATTTAGGGAACCATGAATTCCTGGCATACATAATAAAGATATAAACAGTCTCTCAGTACTCCTTCAAGATTCAGCTTGTGTTTACCTTGTCGAAAAAAGCAGAGAAGACAGAGCAGAGGAGAAGTACCAGGGAGAAAGCAGAGGAACAAAAGAGCAAAGGGGTAAAAGAGGAAGAACAGAGAGGAAGGAAATGTAGAGCAGGGGGGGGCTTTATCGGACATACTAAATATGGTGTCATAACGATGCCACATAAATGCAAAAGGGCACACATATCAGACGATGTCGCCTTTTTGCATTTATGTCCTGGCGTATGAAACCTTGTGTCATTTAACTGACGTGACTGCAGCATCAATGGCTGGTCCAGCCAGAACAGTTCAGGGTGAGATCGCAACATCCAGGTAAGTGATGTACTTTTTATGGCACCCCCTCCTGGTTACCTGGAAGTTTTTTTAGTGTGGTTAGGTGCTTGGTGTAACTTTTTTAGTGTTATATTTTGTTTGATTTTTGAATTTCCTGCATGAGCATGTTCTCATGAGACTCTGCGGGAAATTGAACAAGGAAGTGAACAGAGCTCTGTTCACTTCCTCTTCATTACCAGAGAAGCCTTCTGCCAAGAGAGAAGGTAAGTGTGTGCAGGGGGAGAGGCATTCTTTTTCTGGCATAAAAATTTATTTTTTTGCCAGCAAAAGAACATTTTAAAGGTCTGATGAAGTCCGGGCGGGAGGGAGATGGCGAGGAAGATGAGGAGGAGGAGGAGGAGGAGGAGGAGGGGTTTAGTAGGGGGAAAGAATAAGAGGAAAAAGAAAGAAGAGATATTTCCTAAAAAGCACAACAATTAATTCACTGCTGAGGCAACTGGGGGCACCAGCTTTGCATGCAATCAATATCAAGCTTGTTGATTAATTTGTTCTTAACTCACCTAAGTACTTAGGTTCCATAACTGGTAGACTCACCAGTTTGGCATGGAAAAGGCCTCAGGTTTCTACCACTTGTTTGTTGAATAATGAGATCTCCAGTGAAGGCCAACCAAAAATAATAAATGGTTCAACAGGGAAAGCAACAGATACCATTGCCACTCAGAAGCAGAAGTCAGTTAGGGCAACCTCAGAAGTCTGTGGCAGCAAAGCCAAAACACAGCTTATCAGTCACGACAAAGGGGTTGACAGACCCTGACAGCAGCAGCATCCTGCAACCCTGGTGGAATAGGTCAAGCAGATGGCTTTTTTTGGTGGAACAGGCACCAAGCAGCATGCCACCACTGATAGCAACAACTGTGTCCAGTGACACACAACAAAATCCTTAAGAAGCCAATCCAAAGCAGCAACCAGGGAAAGCACAGAGCAAGATCTACATTGAGCAGCTCCAGCAGCCAAGAGAGGAACTCACCCATATGAAAAGAAACTGGTGAAGAATAGGCACAGCAAGCAGCAAAAGCAGCCCAAGCCATTATGGAGACAGATAGAAACAAATACTCTGGGGCTATGGGTAAGTCTTCCTCCCCTGCAAGACAGTGACTACTCGAGGGTAGGGGTGCATCATCCAGGTATCCCTACATAGACCTTGAGGAAACAGTCTTCATCTGGTCCTACAATAGTTTTGGCATAAGAAAGTTCTCCCAAGCCTTCTACTATGCCATAATCTTTAGAAATAGGAAAGGCTCCTTAGGAATTTACCTTGGCCAGAAAAGAAGGGAACAAATTTTAGGTGGGTATTGTGTGGATGAGTTTTCCTTACTTCAACTAGAGATTAAGGATAGCCCCAAACGTCACCTCAGCCAGGAGTGGAAGGGTGAAAAGAAAGGAGAGGTGGAGTGCTCACTTAATAATTGCCTGGCAGGTTATAACATTTTTATTGGGGGGGGGGTTAGTTCAAGCAACATATCCTGAGTGAGGGTGGCACCTCGCAAATCACTTCAGTAATGTACAAAGGACCTGAACATTGGTGAGGGAGTCAATGGTCATAGACTGTGATGAGGTTTTCCATAAACAGGAATTGCATGGTGAAAAGGCTTATACAGTGGTTAGATATGTAATATGTCTATTTCAAAAGATTACACACAGTTAGCTTCCTGGCAGCCTCTAAACTCCAGCCTCAAGCAGTGCCTCTGCTAATCCAAAGGAACAAAGGTGGGGATCAGTAGACTGTACTTGAAGGAATGGTAGACAGTACCAGTAAATCCATTGTGTCAATGCAAGAGACCTGCATCAGGGTCCAACCAATCCATTTACAATTAAGTAATTTAAGGAAGAGGTGCTTCACTGAGGAGCCCTTTGCTCTTCGGATATTTTGGGCTGCAGCTCCCATCACCACTTGCCTTGGTTGTCCTGGTGAGGCATCTGGGAAGTCTAAAATAAAAAGCTCCTCGCCCTTACTTAAGAGTTATGCTAAAACACAGTTTTAGCATAATACAGTTATGTCTTAATTCTCTTTCCTTTGAAGAGCATCAGTTAGTAGCCCTAACTTTGAAGGAGGAAGGACCTTTGGGTCTCTAGATATTTAATAATAAATATCTGTTTAATAATTTAATAATAAATATCTGTTAAAAACAATCGGGGTGGCTTACAACAATTAAAATACAACAATATTGATTAAAATCCCTAAGCACCACCCACCCTCACCCTCCCCCATAAAAAGATATTAAACTAGTATAAAATTAAAAACCACCTAAACTACAATCACAAAAATAAACAAATATAAAAATCAACAGCCAGCAGACTAAAAGAGGCCAGGAGATGCAGCTCCTGAGGCTGGGATCTAATCAGGAAAGGCCTGCCGAAAGAGATCTGTCTTTAGTACTTTTTTAAAGCTACTCAAGCTCATCATCTGATGGATCTCATTCGGCAGGCCATTCCATAATTTGGGGGTGATTACTGAAAGGCCCTCTGGGAGGTTGCAGACAACCTAGATTTTTGTGGCTGAAGCAAATTCCTCCCAGAGGACCGGAGTGAGCGGGGAGGGTTGTATGGGAGGAGGCGGTTCTGAAGATAAGTTGGACCCAAGCCATTTAGGGCTTTAAAGGTAATAACCAACACCTTATACTGGGCCCGGAAATTGATAGGCACCAAGTGGAGAGATTTTAATACTGGAGTTATATGGTCTCTCTGAGATGTTCCCAAGACCACTCTGGCTGCCATATTTTGTACCAACTGAAGTTTCTGGACCAAGCATGAGGGTAGCCCCATGTAAAGCGCATTGCAGAAATATAGACGAGAGGTTACCAGTGTGTGCACCACAGTCTCAAGGTCCCTTGCTTCCAGGAAAGGGCGCAGCTGGCATATCAGCCAAAGCTGATAACAGGCGCTCCTGACCATCACATTCACCTGACTCATCATCTGAAGCGATGAATCAGGGAGCACCCCCAGACTGCAAACACAGTCCTTAATGGAGAGTGTGACCCCATCCAGGACTGGCGGTTGCAACCCAACTCCTGGTTTCGGGGCCGCTACCGTGAGCACCTCCATTTTGTCCAGATTTAATCTCAATCTGTTTTTCCTCATCCAGCCCATTACTGCTTTAAGACAGTCATTAAGAGTCCTTGGATTGAAATTCAAGGTCGACGATCGGGACAAGGAGAAATAGATCTGGGTATCATCAGTGTACTGATAACACCCAGCCCCATAACTCTGAAAAATCTCACCCAGCGGCTTCATATAGATGTTAAACAGCATCAGGGACAGGATGGCATCCTGCAGAATGCCACAAGTAAGCTCCTTTCTGCTGGAGCAGCTGTCCCCAAGCAGCACCCTCTGGGACCTGCCTGAGAGGAAGGGCCAGAACCACTGGAGCGCAGGGCCTCCGATTCCTAGCTCACTCAGGCGATCCAAGAGGATTTTCAACTACAACTCCCATAACTCTTTGCCATTGGCCATGCAACTTACCATCTGGAAAGCTGGAGAGATCTCACCTAAAATAATGAAGACTATTACTAAGTAATCTCACACTAGACTAATCTAGTAGTTTAGACAGCAGCCTGCACAAGAGAAGCTGTTTAGAAGCAGCTATTTAGAAGATGACTATACAGGAATATGGACTTCTACGTGAGAAGATAAAAAAGGATGGTATACAATAAAATCAACCACCATTCCTCCTAGCAAATATCCACAAAGGAGAGAATTCTTGAGCAGGTGAGATGATTATCTAGGAACAAGAAAATATAATGTTCCCCATGTGAATTTTACTTTGAGCATCTTGTAGAAACTACTACACTTGGAAAGAAAGAATTGCCTTAAGATAGAAGAGGCGCTTATCTGAAATCTGAACTGATCATCTCTCTGCTATTTGTCTAATCTTTTTGCCTAGGAGAAAAATTAAGATGCTTTTACAAGTCACTTTATTGTACTACAAGAACAATTACAAGGTAATTTCATGACAATAATATATACGGTATATTGGTTAAGTTTACATATCAATCTTCATTCAATAGATTGTGTATAAAGAGCCTAAAAACTGTAGCAAGATTTTTGTTCCATACTCCATCTCTTACAATTTGTTGTAGAAATCATAAAAGCGGCTATCTTTGTTCATATTGTACACCCTGGGGAAAATGCGGAGTAGAAGCCAAATAAATAAATAATAGTTCTCAGAATCATTTCCTCCTCCTACATGACCTAACCAGACTCTAAGATCATTTTTGAGGTCCTTCTCCAGGTGTCTACTACAGAAAGAACTTTTTCAGTGATGGCACCCTGGTTATAGAATGCTCTTCTGAGAAAGACTTCCTTAGATTACAGGGCAGCAGGGTCCACAATCCAGGTTGGGGCTTTGCTCTGATTGGCAGAGAGGATTCAGCCCTTTGCTCCTTGATGTGCTTTTGATCCAGAACCCACTTACACATGTAAATTTTAATGCTGACAAGGATCCCTTGACAATTAAAGTTTTAATTTTAACTAACAGTAGGGTAGATTTCAATTGAGCATTACAAGGAACCTCTTGACAGTGAGAGTGATTTAGCAATGGAGCCAATTGCCTAGAGAGGTGGTGGAGTCCCCTTCTCTGGGTGTCTTCAAAAAGAAACTGGACCTGCTGGGGATGCTCTAGCTGGAGATCTTGTATTGAGAAGGGGGGTTGACTCAATGGCCCGAGACCCTTTCCAGCTCTATGATTCTATATAGGTCGCCCCTCTCCATATCCATGGACTTACAATGTATAAGTCAGACAATTGATAATAGCTAACCTTATTAAAATAAAGGACTTCCTGTACAAACATACCACAGAGTTGCATTGGAGGACCTCGCAATTCTTAGAGGACACCTCTAGGCATTTTCCAGCACAACTCTATGGCATGTGTCACCTATTTTGTGTTCCTTGAAAAACTGAAACCATGGATATTAGGTCTGAAGATGCAGGGTGGAAGAGGGGAAGACCTGGAATTTTTTTAAATTAAGTTAGGAGACCTGATCCAGAAGAGTACCCAGGGAGGCAGCAAAGAATTAAACCTCTCTACTCACATAATGGGATCCTGACCCAAACTGTATTCCTTGTGCTAACTGTAGAGTAACAGAGAAAGGAACCAGTGCTAGCTATATTCTTAAAGTGTTGTCAGGTTTGAACCACAGCAACTCTGTGTCACAGACAATTGGCTTTTTGGCACAGCACTACAAGCTACACAAAGGACTTTATCAGATGCAGCAAAAACTGCATTGTAAGGACAGGACAGGAACAGAATGGGCAACATTATCATACAATGTCATCGTTCAGCCATTCCAGGGGTGTAGCATGGGCGTGAATAAAGTGTCCCTTTTTATTAATGCCTTAGCCCATCAATAAAAAACAGATGCTTTATTCACACCCATGCTACACCCCCAGAACAGCTGAGGATGCAGTGTCTGATAATGTCTCCCTTTCTTTTCTCGTCCCATCCTTATGATACGGTTTGAGATGTAGTTTTTTGCCACATTTCCCCACATCTGATAAAGTCCTAAATATGGGCAGTACTAAGCTAAAATCCTTGATAGTAATATGGTAAAAGCCAAAGAATGTTGGACACACACAAATGGAGTGCCCAGTAAAATGGAAAGACCAGCCAAATCCTCTATTTCTCTCCCTCAATATTCCCTCCTCTTTCCCAAAACTATCATATGCTGAGCCTAACAACAGGACCTTCTGCAGAGATGAAGATGGCTTATGTTAGTAGCAGAACACAAAGTTTCTATCAAGGATGTTATCTTTGTCAAGCTTTTGCCTTGTTTGCAATTAACAATAGAGAAACCATGATTTTCATATCCATTCTTTTCCACATTGTTATTATTATTATTTGTAGTAGTAGTAGTAGTAGTAGTAGTAATATATTTACAGCCAAATCTCAACTTTTTGTGGTTTCAACTTTCATGTATTTGATTATTCGCAAGTTTACCACCAATAATTAAATGGGGGGAGGGATTGGAGTTTTGCAGCCTACTGTGCAAAATTGCAGATGACAAGGATAGACTAGAAAATGTAAAGAACACATTTAAAAGTTTAGTAAGTCATAAATGCAAAGAAAATGTGTATTGTTAATCAATTTTATAATGTACTCTTATGACTGCACACACACACACAAATTTTGTAAAAGGTTTCAGTGCACCAAAGAACTGAAGTCTACACATTCTTTTGGGGGATGCCATGCTCTGACTCAGTACTATCCAGCCTCACTCATGTGTTTTGCCTCTTCATGTGGAATGTATCTCATGTTTCTCCCAACATTTTGCATCTTTAAAGTACAATAAAATATCAACCATAATCATGGGCCTAGTCCTTCTGAAAGTGTTTCCAAAATGCAAAAAAAGTGAAGACCTTACAAGAAAAGATCAAATTATTATTTATACTTCATACAACAAAGTCAGCTGCTGTGGTTGTCCACAATTACAGCATCAAGTCCACCATAAGTCATATCAAGAAAAAAGAAACTGAATTAATGGAGCCATTTCTGCAGATATACCAGTGGGTGCAAAGACTCTGTATCAAGTGTGAGATCCATATATCTCTCATGTAGAAAGTGCTACTTTTATGTGGGTGCAGGATTGCTATAAAAAGGGCATCCCTATAGATTCAAATATGATAAGAGGAAAGGCAAAGTCCTTATATGTTTCTGTAAAGGAAAGGGGAGGCGAAGGGTCTCTACAAAGTTTCATGTCAGCAAAAGCTGGTTTGATCATTTTGGGAAAAGCTTTGGCCTTTATAATGTGAAAATTACAGAACAGACTTCTGCCGACCAAGAGGCAGCTAGTGAATTTCCTCACACCTTAAGGGAACTTATGGAAGAGAAGGGATAAGAACCAGAGTAGATATTCAACACCAATTAAACCACCCTGTTTTGGAAGAAAACACCACAGAGGACATCCATTAGCAAGGAAGAGAAGTGAGCACCAGGCTTTAAGGTAGGAAAGGATAGGCTAACCATGCTGTTTTGTGAAACACAGCTGGGCATATGATAAATTACCCTAATTTATAAAGCCGCTAACCCCCAAATCTTAAAGGGAAGGGATTATTCCAGCTGCCTGTTTTCTAGATACATAATAAGAAGGCTGGGGCAACAAGAAAACTTTTCCCAGAGTGGTTTCACAGTGTTTTGTGTTGGAGGTCAGAAAATACCATGCTAGTAAGAGAAAGCTTTCTAAGGTCCTGTTAGTACTGAACAATGCCCCTGGACACCTAGAACCCCATGAGTTTGACACTTAAAGTGCTGAAGTCATCTACATCTCTCTAATACAACATTTCTCATTCAGCCTCTCAATCAAGAGGTAATAAAGATATTTAATGGAGAGGACTGTGCAGTCAATGGAAGAAGACCCCAACCTAGAGAACATAATAGAAACATGGCAGAAGTACAATATGACTGATACCATAACTGTCATTGAAAGCTACCAAGCCAGAGACAATAAACTCGTGCTGGAAGAATCTTTTGCCAGAATGTGTGAACAAGTTCACTGGCTTTATTACAGAGCAAAAGAAAGAGATTATGAAAGACAATGTGGAGTTGGCAAAGAAGGTGGGTGGGGAAGCATTTAAGGAAATGAATCTTACAGGAAATTCAAGAGTTAATCAACATCAGCCCCAATGAGTTAACAGAGGATGACGTAATGGAGCTGACTGTTCCTGAAGCAGACATTATATCAGACAAAAAAGAAGTAGAGGAAGCAATACAAAAAAAGAAGTTTACATTGGGCATATCACAGAGGGTATTCATAAATTCAGGGCTGTGACTGATTATTTTAATGATATTGACCAATCTATGATACATTTTTTGAAGTTGAAGGAATTGGTAGAAGAGGCATTGCGGACCCAGACCGTAACACCTCTTCTGCCCTCAAATGACGACACAAGTACGCACTGTGGTAGTTTCTAACAGATATATTTGCTACATCTTTGGAAAACATGGGATAAGTACAGGATAGTAAATACATTGTAGACTAGTAATATATTATTGTTGGCAATAAAATTGGCCGCAATTTGCAAGCTAAATGGTTGGCGGCCATGTATGGGTCATGATCTCTCATTGCTCCACCCATGCGGATCAATGGCTACGTGTCGGTCAATCCCGACACCCTTGGAGGAGAGAGGTGATGGCCAGGCTGACCCACCTGACTGTCTCTCCTCCCCGGCAAACAAGTGAATGTTATAAGCAAGGGGAAGGGTCTCCATGAACATGAACTTGAACTTGAACTAGTACTAGTACTTGAACTTGGACTTACCGTAGACCCCATACTTATTGCCTTATCACGATCCATGACATCCGCCATCAAGGCGTTCCCCATGGGAACCGCCTTCTGCCAACCATTACATCAGCAGGCAGCCCTACTGGTCCGAAGTGGCCCCTGGCCGTGCCCGCAGCTCCTGCTTTGGCCTGATATATGCTGCATAGGCCCCGGACCACCATTTTCATCTTTGGAAAACATGGCTTATGTACACCAACATTTTTAAAGAAATGAAGTGGTAGAAAAGCCAAACTGAAAACACAATGCATTTCTGGAAGATAACACTGAAAAACCCAACTTCCCCTTGTGACCCTTCTACTTCTACAACCTCTGAGGCACCCCCTGTTCCTCCTCTGCCACCACTACCACATACAAAACAAAGAGATGAGGAAGAGGATGAAGACCCTGATGATCCACTTCCAATGAACCAATAAATGACATCATGTCATACAGTTAGGAGATTATCAGCCGGGGTCCTAAAATGCATCCCCATCTCACTATATAATATTCCACCCCCTCCCGTCCCCATTGCAGAACAATAACCCCCCATTTTGGAACTACCTTAAAAACATGAGTGCCCCCTCCCCTCAGCATCCAGGAGTGAATGAAGCTCGAGCAGAGCCCCATTCACTTCCTGGTTTGAATTCCCAGTGGGAGAGACCAGCACATGGGAAATTCAGAAAGAAAAAGCAAAGAAAAAAAGTTACAGCAAGCACAAAAACACACTTTTCAACCCCCAAGTAACCTGGGGAGGGTTAAAAAAAAGTGTCACTTACCTCCTTGTTCTGGTCAGAGATGGGGGGAGCAATCCAGGCAGGGAGGGGGGGAGATCGAAGCAGGGAGTGGGGAGCGATCAAGGCAGCTATGGTGGAGTGATCCAGGCAGGGAGGGGGGAGTGATCCAGGCAGCAATGGTGGAGCGATCCAGGCAGCAATGGTGGAGAGATCCAGGCAAGGAGGGCGGAGCGATCCAGGCAGCAATGGTGGGGAAATCCAAGCAGGGAGGGGGGAGTGATCCAGGCAGGGAGGGGGGAGCGACCCAGGCAGCGATGGTGGAGAGATCCAAGCAGGGAGGGGGAAGCAATCCAGGCAGCAATGGTGGAGTGATCCAGGAAGAGCTCCAGGTGGCAATGGGAGGAGGGTGATGGGGGCAGGATCTGGTGGTGATCAAGGGGCCCAAAAGGGAGGATGGAGGGAGAACCGCATCCAGAAGTGTTTTGGCACAGACCTACCACTAACACTGGCATCACGCCAACATAATGGGCACCTTTTCACTCACCCATCGTTCCACCATAGAAACAGAATGGGCGATCTAGTCATGGCTTAAGCCACGAATAAGAGAAAACGAGGGCAGCATGGAACAAGCACAGGATGAGGATGGCGTCATCTGAAAAGTAAGCCCTTTAGCAATTCCTTGGAATCCTCATAACGCTGTATTTAGTGCATCTGATAATCTCCTTACAATAAACATTCCTTGATTGTGTGTGTCTTTGTGCGTACTGTTAAGTCTTACAACTGTACGACAAGAACTGTGTGTCAGAAATATGCTCAATAGTATTAAGAATTAAGGGGTTTTTTTGAGGGGGAGGCTAGAGATATTTGTGGGTTTTCCACATTCACCCCTAACCCCTGAGAAAGTGGAGGGCCAACTGTGTTTGCATCTACTCCTTTTCCCAAAATTGGAATTCAAAAAGCTTACAATTTAAAAGAACAGCACAATTAGAAACAAAGAAAATGTGAACTTTAAAATAGAACCAGAATATTCACAGTATTAAAACATCTCAAACCTCAAGCTAAAAGAATAAAATGCAATTTCAAGAAAGATAAAAAGCTATTAAAATTAGTTCAGTTTACAACAATGCTGCATCCCCAGCCCTTTCTTTTTTTAAAAAAAAAAAATCTGGTTTAAAAGCCTGTCAGAATAAAATGGTTTTAGCCTGCCGAGGGAAGGATAACAAGGAGAGGGCCATTCTGGCTTTCCTGGGAAGGAAGTTCCATAATCTAGGAGCAGCCACTAAGAAGGCCCTCTCTTGCCTCCTCACCAACTGTACTTGCAATGATGGTGGGACTGAAAAAAGAGCCCCTCCTGATGATCTCAGGACCTGGGCAGGCTCATATGGGGAGATACGGTCTGCCAGATAGCCAGGACCTGAGCCATATAAAGCTTTATAGGTCATAACCAGGACTTTACTATCCAACCATCCCTTGCCTTCTCCTTCTCCTCCTTGCAACAATTAAAGGGGAGGTAATGGCATGAGGGGATTGGATGTGTAAGAGAAATGAATTCTTGCTTCTTTCACTATTCCCATTCCATCCATCCTAATCCCTTTAATTCACATTTCATCCCCTACCCACATCCTTGTAACAATTTTTATTTTTAAAAAACTCTCTGAAGCCTTAGCATTAAGGCAGTTGATTCATGTGCTCAGAAAGAGTACAGGAGTGTACACACACACACACAAGCCAGCCTGAGAACTCAGCTGGAGAAGTTTCCAAAGCCATTTCCCTCCCTCTCACCCTCCCTCTCCCAATCTTGCATCTTGTAATGTTTTTAATCAAGTCTCTGGTGATCCTTAGTATTCAGTGTAGTTCTCTCTTGTGCTCAACAATATCATCAACAAAAATGACACACTAGTCAACCAAGTAGAGGAAACCCTCCAACACAGTCCTTCCTCCTTCCTATCTTTCCCAGTCTTGAAGCTTTAACCCCAGTTGCAGTTGACTGGGAAGAAGTAGATATTTCCCAACACAGCAGTCTATTGGCAGAGTCCCCACAAAGCCTTTATCTTTTAAAAAATATATGAAAACATTAAAAGGAAGCCTTTTGGAAGTGAGGAGAAGGTAAACACAATAGAAACATCCTAAATGACAATGGAATGGGCACCTGTGTCACAATGCATGTGATGACCAAACTTTAAAGAAAAAAAAAACCCTCAGCTTTAATGTATGAACCAAATACTTCAGAATGGTGCAGAATAGGAGGGAAAATAACCCCAAACATGGTGTGATTGGCAATAGGTCACTTTGATTGTTAAAAAATAAAACTGATAAATACAGTGACAAATACCATAACATACCTGCACATTTGAGCCATCTTGAAGAGTCCTGGAAGTAATACAGAATACTTTTTTTTTGGAAAAATGTATGTTTAGGGAAGGAAGCATCCCAAACATCTCTTGAGACCAACCTCTTTGTCCTTGTGGATGAGGAGAGATGCAGGATTATCTTTGCATAGGGTCACCACAATGAACATTTTGCACCTTTTTAAACCTTTCATTTCAAGCAAATAAAATTGACTGACTGACTGATTGATTGATTGATCTAAGCTTTTTATATGCCAGAGGTTTAATCCAGGGTTGCATTAAGGGTTTGTAGGCCCTAGACACTCTTGTATTCAACCCCTGGCCCGCCTATTTCTAATTTTTGTGGATGAAAATATAAAATATCTTTATTAGCAATTGCACATTTTGAAATTATGTTTTCCTTCCCAATTCCTGTAAAACAAACTGTTAATGCAGTTTTTGTAGGCCTTAAAATTTTCATAGGTCCTAGGCACTGTGCCTAAAATGCCTAATGGATAAGGCTGTCCTGGTTTGATGGCTGGAAAGAAGTCTTTTTGGACCCACTAGGCTTTCCGTTTTTTTTTTTTTTTTTTTTTTTTTTTTTTTTTTTTTTTTTTTGCTGTGCACTTGCTATTGGTTGTGGGTTTCAAGCATGTTATGTTCTCAAGGATTGCCATTTAGATTGCCTCTCCAGCAAATGCAGCCCTTGGAAAGCAAACTCTGCACTAAGTAAAACATTCTACGAAAATTTTGGCAGAAAAACAAAGACTGTCATTCTAAACTTAGAAAGAATAGCTGAAGGAAAATGTAGTAGGTGGGAGGGGGGACTTATCGCCAAGGATCATTACCATCTCCATTATTTCTCAGGGATTACTGGCCTTGAGAAGAGGAGCATATTCTGGATCGAACACTTGAAGTTGTTATTGCTTTTTAGAGGAAGAAAGATTATGCACATATTTGCTTACATTCAGGAACCAGGTGAATCATACTGTTACAATCTGCATTTTATACGAAAGGAAGGAACATGATTTGATTCAAATCCACAAAATAAATACACACCTCCGGATATGACAGCCAAGGAGTCTGAGCAGCCTTTTCAGCAATTCAGTGCTCCCTGGTGGCATATGCCCAAGAAAAAGTTCAGAGTGATGAAAGAAATTAACAGAATGGCTCTATGAGAAGAAGGATATAATAGGAGGTTAATGTGAAAGTTTTACAGTGCTCAGAGCAGAGCAAATTGGTTTGAGAGAGAGGTTAGCTTCTTAAATGCTAAGATCATAAAGCTGAAGAGTTCCCTTGATTTATTATCAATTGCACATCACTAATGTAAATTCTAGGTAACTGCAGTGGGTCATTCTACACTGAATTAAATGTTATCTACCAATATGACATTAATAAAACATGGTAACATTCCATTGATGAAGAACCATTTGAAATGGTACCATATGTAAATTGAGTTGGACTGGCATCCGATAAGAAGACAGGTAAGCTTTTAAACGGTTTTTAACAACTTATTGCACATGAAGTAGTAAAGTATGAAAAAGACAGCTTTAAAGTCTATTAAGATCCATGTATGCTCATTTAACTGCAAGACTGTGTTATTGTAAAGGGATTTCTTTGACAGACTGGGAACTGGAGATATCACAGAACATAGAAGATCACCTCTCAATGTCGCGGTAAGGGACACTTTTTTATGTTGCATCATTCTTATAGGAAAAAATCCAATTGGCTAGGGGTGGAAGTGGGGCTGTAGATTGAGGAATGGCACAATTTCTGTCTCAGTAATATGTTAGAGAGGATGTACAGTTTAAGGCACAGTTTTATGTATGTGATCTAGATGCCCCAAGTTGGCCCAGTTTTGGGAAATGATGTTTCAATTTTTAGCTGACATGACAGATCAGCATATACAACACTGCAAGGCACTTATATTATTACCAATTTTCCTGGGCCCCAATGCTAACTTAAATTGTAAGCAGTTGATCCTATTTATGGTGGCTGCTGCTCGACTCAAAATAGTGTAGCATTGGAGAGCTTTAAAAGGTTTATCTTTCAGGACCTAGCTGGAGAGAGTCTGGAGCATTGCCCTTTTGGAGAAATTAATGTATCCGATGAAGTTGGCTAAAGCATTAGCTAGACATGACACTTTTGAAGAGCCTGTCCTGTGTCAAGCTAACTGTTTCTTTCTTAGAGAACATTGAATTTCTCAAGAAGTCACTGTACAGTTACATCTGGAAAAACCTGTAGGTGCCGTTGGCCAATAAAGGTGTTGCTCTTTTGTGGAGTTTGGATTTTGTTCATGGATTTGAAGATACCGAATTTTGTCACAACAGGGAAAACTTTAACAAGAGGAAGCTAATGGACTGAGATTTAACTCTTTGAGGTTTTATCCTCCAACAAAGGTAGAACTCTTTCATTTGAACTACAATTGGCAAGTTTTCTCTATACAGCACCCAGATATTTTTCCAGATGTAACAGTACAGAAACTTCCAGAGAAACTCAATGGTCTCTGCCTAAGAAAGAGGCAGTTAGCTTCACACAGGACAGTGGCAGTCTGGATATCAAGGAAGGTTACTTTTCTGTTGCTAATGATGTTGAAATGTTATTGTTATATGTCTCCAAGTCATTTCTGACTAATAGCAACCCTAAGGTGAACCTATCATGCGGTTTTCTTGGCAAGATTTCTTCAGAAGGGGCTTGCCTTTGCCTTCCTCTGAGGCCGAATGAGTGTGACTTGCCCAAGGCCATCCAGTGGGTTTCCAAGGCTGACCAGGGATTTGAACCCTGGTCTCCCAGTGTCCTAGCCCAATGATCAAACCATTACAGCAGCCCTCTTTTTATTACTTGACTTTTATTGCCCTTTGTCTCCAGTCCCCAAATGGCCAAAAAGGGTGATTGATATCATTTATACCATCTTAAATGACAACAGAAATAACTTTTGAAACAAAATATAGACCTGTGACTATACCATTGTTACTCCCCTTCTCCTGTATGATTTTTTGCATCTTTGCCTGATGAAGAAGCTAGTGAAAACTTTGAAACCTTGTATGATGTATTGTGTGCATTTTGGCTAGCCAATATTTGTGGATTTTGCTGTATTTTGCTTCTATTTAACCATATTGCTGTAAAATTCATTCAGCCGTACCAGTAAATTCTTCTCTGCTTCATGAGATGTACTGCTGATACCAATGGTACCCATATGTTCTTTTGTTACTTAACTGTTTTTTAAAGAAATTGCTTTTAGATTGTCTATTGCTGATTCTACCCTGTTTTTCTTGTCTGTTATATAAACAATTACAATGATGGTTATTTAATGATTGACACATGGAATAATAAGACAGGACACAAAAAATGGATTGAAATATGGGCCACTTTATTTTTCACCCTCCCTATTTATTTGTTTATTTCCTGGGGTATGCAAACCCAAAGGGGAGACCCAGCGCGGGACCAGCTGGAGCAGAAAGTTGCCTCAGACCTGTCTCCCAGCTTCCCTGGGCAAAACACCTGAGCACCGAGGGGGATAACAGTACCTGGGATGCCCCCCGGGCACCGTCTACTGGAAGGCCCTACACCAGGACATAAATCCTCAAGCCACATGACTTCTAAAGAAGGTTACATCCTGACGCCGGCCTCAAGGATATCCTACCTCCCTGCACCCCATCCATATGAAATGCCAGTGCAGTTTGATAAGCCCATCCTTGAACCCAAAAGGGGGTTGCCATAGGTGAACTCAGAGTACCCTGTCTCCCCACTCCCTGCCATGGATAAGGGGCAAGTGTCGACTTAGCCCCTATCCCCCACCAGGGAAGCCAATATGGCCCTCACCCCGGTTCGCATACCCTTAAGAAATAACTGGATCCTCTTCTCGGATAAATGGACCCTATCAACCCTATAGAGATCAGGAGACTTGTATGAAATATCAGGGTATTGGATGAAATGGCCTAAGCCACCGTCCATTGCCCTGTGGATCTCCCTGTTCACCTTCTTGTGGGCAATGTCCAGCTGCCTGGTGTCCCTGTCCCCAGGGTAAATCTGTCATGGAATAATCTCCATCCAAATCACTGACACGTGCGGCCAAACTGCCTTGATGTACCGGATCTCTGCTAATGCCTGGAGGATCAATGCCCTACCCTTAAGCAGGCCCAAATCATTTCCTCCCAGGTGCAGCACCAACATGTGCAGTGGAGAGCCATGCTGCTCCTCCAACAGAAAATTGATTAAACCATTCCACTTCAACCCTCTTTTACCCAACCGTTCAACTGTGGCAATTTCTCCCAGACCCAGGTGGGTGCCTAGGTGGCTGGTCTTGGCATGGCGTGCCGTCCAATAAACAAAACTGTGGCCACAGATCAGTACTCAAGATCTTGTTGGCCACCGAAAACCATCTGTACAACAGAACACACCAGCAGTTTAACAGTCCTCAATGACAAATTGGGCAAACATACCCCCTGTAGGCCCCCAACTTCAACCTACCCAATTTTTTTATTGTTTCAGGCCGCATGCCCATTGCCGCCGCTGTTGAACCTGCCCCAATTCAGTAGGAATGCATACAAAAATGCACCCCACCCAACCATAAATACTCCAAAGCTTTAGCTGTAGTCGCACCTTTAAGTATTCCCTTAATGCTGTCACAGGTTAGAGGGTCCTGTCATGACATTCACTCAATACGATCCTAACCCTAACCCTTCCCAGCTGATCAGCCTTAGAGTGCCTGATGAGTAATGTAGCTTGTTTGGTGCCCAAGCAGAGGTCCCCCAATCTCAGCGCCCTGCCAGAGTTGTCCCCTTTTGACACTGCCACCAACTCACTGATGCATAGGGCACCAAAGAAAGCTGTGAGAGATGCATCGTGGAGCAAAATAGACTCAAAAGGGGTAGCACAAATGGAGGGCCATGCCTGAAATAACCCATTCAGAACTGCAGGTGATAGGGAGTGCCTATTATCAGCAGCTCTCCCCCTTTCTCTAGCCCATCCCTCCAAAGCCTTCCTTATTCTAAAATCCACTGTGTTATCCTGCAAGCCCTGCGCCTTATTCCAGAAGGCCAAAGCTGACAGACGAGATCATATGGATTGTGGGGCAAGGCCCTTATCCCTCAGGAATACACAGAATTGGAGAAGGTGAGAAACAGGGACGGGCTAAATGTTATCAAGCTGCACCTTGTTATGAAAATAAAAAAATTCATGAATAGCTCTCTTGTACACCTTTCTTGTGCTGGGGGCGATGGATAGGCTGATGACCCTACTGGAAGGCCCTACACCAGGACATAAATCCTCAAGCCGCATGCTCATCCAAAATCCCACAAATCCACTGGCATCAGATCTGGCTTCTTGGCAGCTCCTGGTGCTAATTGCCTGAAGTGTTCCACCTGCATACAGGAGAGAGCGACGGTTATGTCATTGTCCACTCCCGCAATGTGGGTAGCAATGAACAGGATATTACATTTCAAGCAATGCAATGTAAATGCCCTAACTAGCCCCATAATCCTCCGGGACCACCAATTCAACGAATTGATAGCCTGGACCGTGGCCATATTATCGCACCAGAATCATACCATTGAATTAGTGAATTCCGAGGCCCATATTCTGACCACCACCAGTACTGGGAAGAGCTCCAAGAACGTCAGGTCAGAAGTGACACCAAAATCCACCCAATCCCACGGCCACTGTTCAGCACACCACCACCCGGCAAAGTAAACTCTGAACTCTAGGGATCCCAATGCATCAGATGACACTTTAAGAGCATCCTGAAGCTTCATCTCCTCTCTCCAGAAGGATACCCCATTAAACTATTCAAAAAAAACCTATATCACATGTATAGGTCAAATTTAATTTCTTGCGTGATCCTGATTCTATGATGCGGATGTGAAACCCCTGCAATAGCATCACACAGTCATCGAAGGAATGCCCTCCCAGGTTCCACAACTTTACAAGCAAAATTTAGATGACCGATTAATTCCTGAAATTCTCTGAGGGTCAACTTCCTTTGTTCCAGAAAATGGCCAACCCTGCCCAAAAGCTGATTGATCTTGCCTAAAGGGAGTCTACAAAATTGCTTTACCGTGTCAGTTTCGATACCTAAGAAAGACTGAGCTTGACCCTCAGTCTTTTCATGCATAAGGGGAATTCCAAAATAGTCCATGAGTGCATGGAATTCCTCCATAAGGGAGAGGCATACTCCGGAGCCAAATTTCCCAATAAATAAAAAATCGTCCAGATTGTGCACGACCCCTTTACACCCTGTCTTACACTTTATGGCCAATTCCAAGAATGTACTGAACTTCTCAAATGCTGAGCAAGAGACCGAGCAGCCCATTGGCATTGCTCAGTCTATATAATACATCCCATCAAATGAGAAGCCCAACAACTCGAAATCATCAGGGTGAACTGGCAAAAGACAAAACACAGACTTAATGTTGCATTTTGCCAGCTCAGCTCAGGGCCATGTTGCCTGACCTCCTTAACCACTGAATTTAAGGAGGTGTACTAAGCTGTGCATAACTCATGTGGGATAAAATTGTTTACAGACTGCCCCTTGGGATACGATAGATGATGTATTAAGCAAAATTCACCTGGCATTTTCTTTGGAACAATTCCAAATGGAGATACCCTGAGGTTGGGTGCAGGTGGGTCAGCAAGTGGGCCAACAACCCTGCCCTCCCAGCATAAGAGTCTGAGAGTAGCAGGGAGCTAAATAAGGCCAGGGGCTGCAAGGAGCTAAATAAGCCAGGCTAAGCTCCTCCCCACCTCCTCCCAGCCATGGCGTAGCCACGCCATGGTCAATCCTGTGCTCTCTTTCCATGCCATCATTAAAACACCTCCCCCGGCTCAACCATTCCTGTTGATCCAGGGTGGTGGCTGGTTTTTTTGGGTTTTTTTTTAAAGGTGCTAGCCTTAACAATATAGCAGAAATCCTTTTGTGGACTTCCCCTGATCATTGCCATGACTGTACACTGATTAGATGTCCATTGCACTCTGGAATCCACAAATTATCACACAGCAGATAAAATATCTGACAAAGATTGCACATGTGGAATGTGTGTGTATGAAAGTATTTCCAATGTTAGCAAAATAAGCACAAACATACTTTAGCCAATGATGGGAATGGATTCAAGCAACTGAAACAATCTAAAAATGCTTCACTGTCATCGTTCTCTCTTCTAGGACCCACTTGCCTGCAACATTTCTTCAAGTTTTCTCCCTTTTGGTATTATTTTTCTCCTTTTTATATGTTGTAACTTTGCATATCCATGATAAAACTGATAGATAGATAGATAGATAGATAGATAGATAGATGATAGATAGACAGGTAGACAGGTAGAAGTTGCAAAGAAGTGAGATATCTCATTGCAGAAAACCTCACTTATTACCGCTTGAGATTTTTCTGGAAAAGAGTTTTCAATCCACACAGATTTTTCTAGCCAGCAGAGAGGGAAGGGAGGATGAAGGAAGCTGGGTAGGCAATTTGGCCAATAAACTTCCAGATTTCATAACATTATAGACAATTGGCCAGTCAGAGATCTCTTTTCTGTCTTTACTCACTATTGACTCTGGAGACCCGGATGGACATCCCTTCTTTTGTAACGCTACAATGTTCTAAAAATCTTACTGTTCTAGCATAAAGACTCCATGCTCCCCATTCCATCCACCAAAAGAGATGTCCAAGAACCTCACTTGTATAAAAACTTTTTTTTTTTGTCTGTAATCTGTTTCTAGATAGGAATAAAATATTTCTGTTTGTTCTGAGGCTTGCCTCTGGGTATTCCATGAAAAGAATAATGTCATGTGGCTGTTTAAAAAACACAGATAAGTTTAGCAGCAGGTAGAGGAACCAACAGGAACATTTCCTCTGTCTGTTTTACCCCTTCCAAAAAAATATGGAGACACAAAAAAGGATGGATTTTTTTCCTCACACCCACCCAAAGTGGACAAAAGTGAACCTGGGCCAGAGGTAGCAGGGGGGAAGGTGCGATACTTTATATGTGGACTTGATAGATGTGCACTTCCCTGGCTAGGCTCCTTTCAGGCCAGTTAACTTGGCACATGAAAGATTTTTTTAAAAATCACATGTAGGTGGGCCATTCAAACATTTGATTTCTTACACAGGTGTTCTGACATTGTGGTAAAAACCTAAGAGAACTGGGCATGAGTTTTCTATGTCTATAACAACTCTAACATGAACACGAACCATTAGGAAACTGTATTGTAACTCATTTTTGTTTAAATTTTTATCCTCCTTTTTCATCTATACCATACCATGGCTAGATAGAGAGGATACAGTTTTAAATACATCAAAGTTTGCTTCAGGACAGAAAATATTTGAATGAAGAACATTGTATAAATAATTCACCAACGACCCAGAGAATCTGCTACAAAAGGGGAAGACGGAATAGTGCTTCTGCAAATAACAGCCATCTTGTATCACAGGAAAGATTATGGCTTTTCATCTTTCAAATATGCACTCAGCAGTGATCCAGAACAAAAAAAAATGGGGTACAAGCTTTCGGCTGAACCCTTGTAAATCCTAGCTATCCAACCATCACATCTCTTGATTGCATTCAAGTTTGCAAATAGTGATCTGTCACTCCCTTTAGCAGCATACACTGTCAGACCTATTCGGCTCTTTTGTCAGTCTGTCATTTTCAAACCTTCCTGTAGCTGACCTGAAAGGAGAGAATAAGCCACCAATACTTGCAAGATTTAATGGACTGAGAATGTTCAGATAGAAATCTTGCAAGACAGTTTCCTCAGTGTGCTTTACCTTTAGATTTGTTGATGTTCTTTAATAGTATATATATGTCTGTGCAGTAGTTTTAAAGGGGCCAAATGGGATATTTCTTTTGTCCGTGTACCTTGTGTGTGCCATTTTCAGACTATTAAATTACTATTACTCCTTCCATTTCAGATGTTTAATGGTGACTGTCATTCCTTGGGTAAGCAAACTGTGCCATGAAGAAGATGGGAGATATTAGGCTAATTCTATGAGCAGACCCAGCCAAAATTCAAGATTTGCAAAATTGATGAAACAAAGATTTTATGAACAAAGCGATAACCAGATGCTTCTCCAATTCTGACAAAGCATGGAATGGATGTGCAGTGCAGCTTCAGGGGCTCTTCAGGAAGTCAAGGGGGTATATGGCAGAGCTTAGCATAGGTCCACGTTTGGATGTTGGATTGAAGCCTTTGTCTGTTTCACTCCTCAGGAGTAGAACCACTGCAGAATGGTGCCTATGAGAACAGTGGTGGGTCAAGCACCAATCCACCCCCATCATGTCAGCGCTGCCCTCCATCCCCACTGTTTTATGCCCTCTATCTCATACTATGGGCTTATATATATGGGCCAGGATACACCGGCTCCCCACTGGTGTATCATGCTTGCAGATCAGGCCCATGTCTCCCCTGTTACCTCAACAAAATGGGCCATAGTCCAGACAGGAATGCTAGCCTGTTTCTACAGCAACCACCAACATTTTCTTTGCCTTCCCGACATTGAGAAAGCTGGCTGCAACATGTGACCAAAGGTCCCCTACATGTGACCAGCCTTGGTCACATGTTGCCAGACCCCTTCCTGGACCCAGAAGGGTAAGGGTTACCGGCAGCTGAAGTGGCAAGCTGGCCTGCTGGGACAGGCTCCTGAAGACATGTGGGGCCTGCTATGTTGTTTCCTGGCAGCAGTGGAGTAAACTGAGTATTATTTTCAAATGAAGTATTAGACCCTATCCCAACTTGCCCCTGTCTGAACCCCATTTCTGCCCCAGAAGACATAAGGTCTGCCCCAGGGCAGAACAGGGCAAATGCCCTTCATCGTATGGACTGCAGGGCTCTCAAACAGGTGCAAGCTGGGGTAAATTGCTCATGTAGATAAGGCCTAAGAGTGAGACAGAACTCAGGTAGGCTCTGTGGAGAGCAGTGTTGGCCACACAAAGTGTCCAGTGCTGGTCTCCACACAAACAACCAGTCCTAAATTCCTGGCTCTCTGGGGTCTTTCCTTAGAGCCAGACATTGTGCTCTCATATCTGCAGGGTGCCCTAGGAGAATGCCTGTAGCACAGCTAAACTCCCACAACAATTTAACCCACAACACCTTGTTCTGAGGATTTCTGAGAGTTAGGCGTTTGGAGCCTTTCTAGCTCTGGGCACACCATGCCAGCCATTTTGGCCAGCAAGTTTCTCCAGAGTGCTGAGAGTATCCCATTGGAGAACTGACATTGTGCAAGATCCTTCTTAGCAAGAAGACCTAGAAGAATGCTACAGCCAGTCCAGAAGAACCAACAAGAAGAATATGAACCTTGCTACATCTCGTACGTGCTGCCAGATATCAACCTGTCACAGCAGTGAACCTTGAGCAAAGGAAATAGCCACAAGGCCCAGATTCTTCTAATCATAAATGCACATTCACTTCTTAGAATATCAAAGAATATCAGCTTGCCACATGCAAAACAGCTTGGTTCTCTGAACAACCTGAGCAGTGCATCTGATTTAATGCTTAGGCGTGCTAATCTTTTTTGACAGCCAGCTACATAATAGGCATGAGCCAGTGAGTCCAAAGGAGAGAACCGTTATTGCTTCCGACAATCATAATGTGCTTTATCATTTAATCAAGATTAACTAACCTGTGTTTCTTCATCAACACAGCTATCATTCAGGAGGGACAATTAAATATAAAGGTATGCAATGCCTTATCCTAATATAATTAGCAGACTAAATTGCCAGGGGTTGGAAACACCTTATTTGTACATTCAGGCTAAGGTAATAGTGACATCCTCACTTTATTCCAATTAGAGACCTTAAATCAGGATAAAAAGAAAAATCACTTGGTATAATGCTGCAGTAAAATGGTTAAGCTGAAAAGACTGATTTTACCCAATATCTGTCTTAGCCGACTGATTATATAGTCCTGCTGAAGAGCACTGTATTCACATGTTGTACACAAGACAAAGTACAACATTTAGTCCTTTACCATGACTACAAGCACCTCCTGAAGCACTATATAAAGTTTTTTTTTCTGTTGCCTGCCTGCTTGCCTAGATAGATAGATAGATAGATAGATAGATAGATGATAGATAGATAGATAGATACTTTTCATTCAAGAAGGGTCCGAGTGCAGTCTGCACAGATTAACAGGACAACGCTTAAACTTAGATATGCAACCTTGTAGAAAGAGGAGGCATACAGTCTGCTGACACACTGCATGAATACTGTAGTTTAACACTGCTTTAACTGCCATGGCTCAATGCTATGGAATTCTGGGATTAGTATTTGTGAGATATTTAGCCTTCTCTGTCAGAGCTCTGATGACACAACAAACTACAAATCCCAGGATCCCATAGGATGGAGCCATGATAGTTAAAGCAGAGTCAAACTCCATTATTTCTGCAATGTGTCAGCAACCACAGACTGAGGTACTAGTTCTCAGTTAAAAATGTATTGCAATGCCCAGCAGGAATTAAAAGAGTTTAAAGAGACAGGAAGCCAAATATTTCCAGTCCTTTATTCCAAACTACTGAGTGTTCCAGTTCCCCATCCTTCCCATCTCAGATGACAGGCACTGACATAAGATTTTTAGCCTTTAAATCAAGGATGGGAATTGTGTGGCCTTCCAGATATTGTTGGAGTGCCAGTCCAAGTATTCCTCAGCATTGGCTCTACTGGTTGAGCTGATGGGACCTCTAGTCCAACAACATTAGGAAGCCCACACAATCCCTACTACTGCCTTAAAGCATGTCCTGCAAAAGTAGCCCTATTCAGGCATTATGTTTGAATGGGGTACAGGACAATGGGTTGAGTCATGTGACTTTACTTACCAGACCTAACCCCTAAAATCTTGTCTCTGACATTTAACTCCTGAACCTCCCCTTGTGGGGTTTTGAAAGTCTCAGGCAGAGTGAAAGTTTCTTCCAACATTCATGTAATACTTTGCATGACTGGAACTTGAGTAAGAAGAGCCTTCAGACTTTCCCACCCAACATGACTGGGAAGTGAAGTTCATAGAATCATTGAACTGTAGATTTGGAAGAGACCACGAGGGCCATCCAGTCCAACCCCCTGCCATGCAGGAAATCACGATCAAAGCATCCCTGACAGATGGCCATCCAGCCTCTGTTTAAAGACCTCCAAGGAAGGAGATCCTACCACGCTCTGAGGGAGTGTGTCCCACTGCCGAACAGCTCTTACTGTCAAAAAGTTCCTCCTCATGTTGAGGTGGAATCTCTGTTCCTGGAGCTTGCATCCATTGCTCCGTGTTCCAGTCTCTGGAGCAGCAGAAAACAAGCCCGCTCCATCCTCAGCGTGACACCCCTTCAAATACTTAAACAGGGCTATCATATCGCCTCTTTTTTCCAGGCTAAACATACCCAGCTCCCTAAGTCTCTCCTCATAAGGCATGGTTTTCAGACCTTTCACCATTTTAGTTGCCCTTCTCTGGACATGCTCCAATTTGTCAATATCCTTTTTGAATTGTGGTGCCCAGAACTGGACACAGTATTCTAGGGGAGGTCTGACCAAGGCAAAATAAAGCGGCACTATTACTTCCCTTGATCTAGACACTATACTTCTATTGATACAGCCCAAAATTGCATTGGCCTTTTTAGCTGCCGCATCACACTGTTGACTCATGTTCAACTTGTGGTCTACTAGGACTCCTAGATCCCTTTCACATGTAGTCTCGTTCAGCCAGGTCTCTCCCATCCTATCTATGCTTTTTGTTTTTCTGCCCTAAGTGCAGTACCTTACATTTCCCCGTATTGAATTTCATTTTGTTAGCTTTGGCTCAGCTCTCCAGTCTATCCAAGTCATTTTGAATTTTGATCCTGTCCTCTAGGGTATTGGCTACTCCTCCTAATTTGGTGTCATCTGCAAATTTGATAAATATGCCCCTAATTCCCTCATCCAAGTCATTGATAAAGATGTTGAACAGCATGGGCCCAGGACAGAACCCTGTGGCACCCCACTGGTCACATCTTTCCGAGATGAAGAGGAGCCACTGCTGAGCACCCTTTGGGTTCGGCCAGTCAACCAATTACAAATCCATTTAACAGTTAACTTGTCTAGCCCACTTCATATGAGTGAAAGAATATTTGGGAGGGAAGTACTGTATAAACCTCTCCATGTTCTTTATAATGTTTCCAGTACCCTATTCCAACACAACAACAGAATATATCTGGACTAGTTAGCTGTTTGCAAATAATGTTTGTTGCTTTATTTTTTTTATTGATGCACTATGACATAAGACAAATACATTATCAAAACAGTTCACTAGCCACATAGTGTTAAAATACACCCTTATTTTTAAACTTTTTAAAAAGACTATGCATTCCTTTATAAATTGAGTTGAGGCAAAATGGCATGACCAACTCTTTGTCCACTCTGCTTTCTAAGTTGAGCTGTCTTTTTGGCACAATCTCCTGCAGGTCAGGTAATGCAATGATTTAGGTGTGTGCAACTGGAATGGGAGAAAAAGCTCTTTCCCATGGCAGCTCTCCCAGACCACTGAAAATTCTGCACAGACAGTCAGGGGACCATGCTGAATACAGTGAATGTGGTACAGGGGTCAGGGGGATGCCCCAAAACTAATGGAGGCATCTTCTGTGAGCAGAGCCCTTCTGTCAAGAAAGGATGAGTCCTCCAGGATCCAACCTACTGTATACAATCAAGAACTTTAAAAACTCCCGTGTTCTTGTTGAATCAAAGACTGCTGAAGAGATTGATTACTGCACTACACTTTTGTAGCACTATTATTCCATTTTAACTGCTATGGCTGCATCCTGTGGAATTCTACGGTTTGTAATTTAGTGAGGCCTAAGAGTTCTCTGGCTGAGGATGCTAATTGTCCCTCCCTAAATGGCAAATCCCAGGATTCCACAGGAGGCAGCCATAACAGTTAAAGTGAAATAATAGTGCTATAAGCGTATAGTGCAATAAGACCTTCACATGGACAGCATTATTCCAATCTAGTTTTGACTCTTTCTATGAGATGAAACTTGAATGAGCTGCACATTTGCTTTCTCTGTTCCCAAGGTATTTACAAAGGGGGAACTCATGCATCTCTCAGTAGAATGCCTGGGCTCCAAACAGCACAACCTCTCCCTAAGGTAACGATGAAAAAGCTTGTCTTCTCTATATTATGATGGAGCCATAAAACAGGATACATTAAGGGCTCAGCTAGACAGGAGAATTAATTGTGGAAAAGAGTGCATTAGTCTTTCAGAAAATTGATAGTATGAGAAGCTATCTACATTTGGAGTGCACATGTCTGTGGGCAAGTAATTAACATGTTATTTTTCTCCACACATAGTTGCTGCTACACAGTATTTTTTTAAACTTTAAAGCAAAGGTATGCAAGTGTGACCTTCTGCTTTAAAAAGCTATTTGATCGCCTTGGAGCAACAAAAAGCGTGCATGATCAGCAATGCAAAAATCCAAAATGGTGCTTCTGGCCACTTCCTTGTCAGCAAGCCTGCCCTCTGCGCATGTCTAACCAATCAGCTTTCCACTTCCACCCTTGCCGAGAATGCTCTGTGATTCAAATTGGTTGTCCAAACAAGTGGTAATGTGCATTTCCAGTCATTATTTTAAAAACCTCAGGAAAAGCCACAAAGGCTTTTCTCACATAGTTTTTGGAGTTTCACCCCTCCTTCAGGATAAGGCGAATCACCACAGGATCTCATTGTGACAAAAGGTATTCTCCTCAAATTTTATGAGGAGTATTCTCACCATCTAGACAACCCCCAGGTTTATGTTTGTGATGTAGATAAATGATCAGTCTGCCTAGGCATGCTTCCATTTTATATTTCAGTTTGAACCATGGGCAAGCAGGCACCAAAAGAACATTGTAGGTTAATGGGCTGCCACCAACAATAGTAAAATCATAGAATCATAGAGTTGGAAGAGACCTCAAGGGCCATCCAGTCCAACCCCCTGCCATGCAGGAATACACAATCAAATCATTCCCAACAGATAGCCATCCAGCCTCTGTTCAAAAACCTCCAAAGAAGGAGACTCCACTAAACTCCTAGGCAGTGTATTCTGCTTCCAAACAGCTCTTACCATCAGGAAGTTCTTCCTAATGTTTAGGGGGGATCTCTTTTCCTGTAGTTTGAACACCACCATCCCCACATTGCCGTCGGCAAATCAGTGCTCAAGTCCGTTCAGCAGTTCACCTACCTGGGAAGCATCATCTCCTCAGATGCCAAGATTGACAAAGAGATCGATCACAGATTAGCAAAGGCATATAGTGCATTTGGAAGACTTCACAAAAGAGTCTGGAGCAATAAACACCTGAGGCAAAGCACAAAAATCAGTGTGTATAGAGCCATCGTACTGTCTATCCTCCTTTATGGATCTGAAACATGGGTTACCTATCGCCACCACCTACGACTCCTCGAGCGCTTTCATCAGCGCTGTCTACGCACAATCCTAAATATACACTGGACTGACTATGTGACGAATGTTGCTGTCCTTGAGCAAGCAGGGATCACCAGCATTGAGGCCATGATATTGAGAACACAGCTGCGCTGGGCAGGGCACGTTTCTAGGATGGAGGACCATCGCCTCCCAAAAATACTACTCTACGGTGAACTCACCACGGGTCAGCGTAAGAGGGGCGCTCCAAAAAAGCGATACAAAGACTCCCTGAAACAACATCTCAGGCTTGGCCAAATTGATCACCAACAGTGGTCCGCCCTGGCCTCACATCGGGAGGCATGGAGACGCACTATCCACAATGCTGCAGCCTTATTTGAGAACTCACGACGAACAAGTCTTGAAGAGAAACGACAACGCAGAAAGAATCACAACCCAAAAACATCACCCAAGGAGACCTTCTGCTGTGCTTTTTGCAACCGGACTTGTTTATCTCGGATTGGCCTTTTTAGTCATCAGCGCGCTTGCAGAAAGCGCGGGATGAGTCCTTCCTGAATCTTCGTTTGCGAAGAAAAGCCAGAGAGAGAGTTTGAACCCATTGCTCTGTGTCCTAGTTTCTGGAGCAGCAAAAAACAAGCTTTCTCCATCCTCAGTATGGAATCCCTTCAAATATTTAAACATGGCTATCATGTCCCCTCTTAACCTTCTCTTCCCCAGGCTAAACATATTCAGCTCCCTAAGCCGTTTCTCATAGGACATGGCCTCCACACCTTCCACCATTTTGGTCACCCTCCTCTGGACACATTCCAGCTTCTCAATATCCTTCCTGAATTGTGGTGTCCAGAACTGGACACAGTATTCCAGGTGAGGTCTGACTCTGCTTAGAAGTGATTGTCAATGTTACACTCTAGACTGTGGGCTTGATTATGCATGTAAGAGATCCGGGTTCCAAAATCATTGTCATGAAACTTTTTGTTTGCACTAGACAAACCACATTCTGCCAGGAAGTCTTTGCCATCACAGTGCCCTCTAGATATGTTGGATGATGATGATGATGATGATGATGACAATGATGATGACGACGACAATGGCTATGACATTTATATCCCACCTTTTTTTCAAACTCAATATTCAAGGCAGTTTACAACAGATTTTAAAAAGTTAAAAATTCACAAAATGCAAGTTAAAAAGTAATAAAACTACACACAAAACTGTAAAACACAAGCTGCTAAAAAAAAAACAGCAAAAAAAAATAGCAAGAGGAAAATCTAGCACATTGTTTAGGTGGGAAGGGCCTTGTACAATTAGTCCTGGCAGGTCTGTCAAAACAGAAAGTCCTTCACTTGCTGGCAGAAAGACAGTAGGGAGGCTGCCACCCTAACCTCGCTGGGAAGGGAATTCCAGAGCCTTGAGTGGACTGCAGACCCCACCATCTCAGCCAGCAAGGCCAGTGGCTATGCTGGTTGAGGCTGGTGGGAACTGTAGTGCTCTTCATAGGAAGGGTACCAGATTGACAATTACATTACTGGTATAATGTTTTGAAAAAGCAGTACTATAGCTGTTCATATGCCCTGATGTGTTGATCTAGACAGCCCAATTCTTCAGAGAAAAGATCCTGTGCCCTTGGTTTCTTCTTTCTTCCTGCTATTGACATTCATTATGGAAATTTCTCTTTTTTTGACCCACAGTCCATTATAGCAAACAATATGATTGGCTTCTGCCTGGAGGCACCCTGGTGAGGACCTATTATGCTTAGAGAGTATAACATCAAAAAGATGGACTAGTGACACTTCAGAGATCACAGCTAATGTTATATAACAATTCTCTGTAGGTGTTTTAAATCCTATAATGGTTGGGGGGAGGAGGATTTTTTTTAAAAAAGGACAAGAAAAGGAAGGTATCGCATCATAGGGAGCCCTATGATTTTCTGGCATTACATGACTTTTGAAATACTGCTCATGAGAAAATTGTTTTGCACAAAGATCACAAAGGCCAGATTAAGTCAAGATAAAAGGAGAATCTGAAAGAACATGGATTTTTTTTCCCCCAAAGGATGGCCACTGTACATCCGAGAGGGGGAGGCAGAAGAGAACAGAATATGTTAACTGGAACTGTAAGCCTTTTGTTAAAGTGGATTTTCAAGGGAGATCATTTATTTTTATCCTCAATGTTCTTACTTTCCAGCTCTCATTTCCACCATAATTAGCAAGCAATTACAAATAAAGGGTTTCATAACAGCAAATAAGTATTTTTAAAGGAAGTCAGAGCATCAGTGATCTTAATTAGATTGAAGATAATTATAGCCTTCATGTGGAATGAAAGGAACCAGGAGCATTTTGCTCGACATATTTTTGCCTTATCAAAAGCCCTGTTTATTTACAGAGGGTGCACAACACAGGCACCTGAGAGAACGAGGGCTAGTCATCTCTAAGGTCCAAACTATGGTTGTGTGACCAGAACTGGATGTAGAATAGCCCAATGTGGAGCCATTTGGATATAATCTATATGCATAAATTTATTTGTAGCATCCATCTATTAACACAGGTGTTAATCCTGCACATCACTGTTTGATGCTCAAATCCTACATCCCTGTGGAACCATCTCGGAGTGCTTTCTCAGATGCCAATAAGCACAGAAACAGAAAGTGCTAATCAGGGCCCAGACATGATATTAACTGTAGAAATATTAACCATTTTGCTTGGGTTCACACTGTCTGAAAAACCATATCTCTCTGTATGAACCTGCCTAAGTTTTAAGATCTTTGGGGGAAGGCTTTGTCCCAAACCCACCATCATCATGGCTATGGTGAGGACCTCGGGGAGAGACTTCTCAACGGCTGCTCCCAGATTGTGGAGGAGCTTTGGTTGGCCCCCTGTGTTGCGTGTTTCATGGAATGTGGATGAGCGAATGGGAAGAGCGCATGAGGGAGCCAATGCCAGGGCATAAACACCAGATTCCTACTGATTTGTTTCCCTCACTGAAAGTTATTAGGCACTCTCACCAGTTGTATCCACACAGTCTCAGAATATATCCATAAAAAAGACCCGATCCAAGGAAGGGATAAAGGAGGAAGCTGAAAGTTAGGTGGCAGTTAGGTGGCAGTATAAGTGGGGAGGTGGCCAGGCTGAACAGCGAGGTCAATTTGGCTGGTGCGCCTGCTCACCACACCCCCTCTTTCCTTTCCTTTCACCAGCAGGCTAAAACTTTAAAAGCAGGCCTTTGGCTTAAAATTTACATAAGAGGAGGGGATTTGGTGGGTTGAGGGTTTTTTTTTAATTAGGATCTGTGTTTTTAATGTTTTAATCTTCTGCTTTTTATTAAACTGGTATTTAATTCTTTTTTTAACTTTGTATAAATAACGTTTTGACTGTACCTTTTTTTTTTTAATGTTGTAGGCTGCCTTGGATCCTGCATAGGAAGAAAGATGGGATATAAAGCAAATAAATAAATATCTTCATAAAGAAACAGACTCCACAGAAAAATCAGTGGCCTACATTCAATTGTTTGTCCCACCAAGAGTAAACTCATTAAATCGATAGGATTTATATAAGGGTTGTTTTAGCTTTAGTGGATCTACAGATTCAATGGGCCTACTGTAGTTGGGACTGGTCATTGGATATATAATAATATAGAATTATTATCATTGTCATTGTCATTATTATCATGAAGGAGAGCAGGCCATGAATTATATGTCCCAACAGGGGTAAGATCTTGAAAGAAAAGTAGTCCTCTGAGGATTCCGGGCTGACAATGGTGAAGTGTGGTCTTGCCCTGTAAGTGTTCTGCAACACAGCAGATGCTGAACACACTTAAAATTGGCCAGAAGGGATCTGAACCAGTGAGAAATTCCACCCCCAAGGTAAAGGGGGTCAAAGGATAGCCTACAAGTTCTGTAGCCCCAGATTCTGGTGCTGGACAACCACAGAATTGTAGTGAGGAAGTACGGGTGGAACAGGAAGGACCACATTCCTCAACACACCCCACCACTTCATTTAGCCATCCTAAGGTCACAAGCTCTGGAAGATCAGCCTTCTTAAAATAAGTGGATATGACCTGGGATGATTTTAAGAGGCTTTCTGAACCTCATAGAGGAGACTTCCAGAGGGAAAAATGCTTCTACCTTAATAAGGAAACATGAGCACTTTGCCTGAAGAAGCTGTTTTCTGTTGTTAAAAGTAACCACCAGTTAAAGAGCTAAGCAAGAGAAAATTTTAATTTGAATGACAACTGAGTGATGATTGAAAGAGCTATTAAATAAGATGAAGAGCAAAAATTATTTAAAAAGGACTATTTGAAGTTTCAACAAAGAATTGTTAACCTGGGAAAGTTCATCAGAACCAAGCTCAGACTGTGAAGTCAAAGGCTTTCATAGATTTTCATTGGTTTTTTCCACACTATGAGGCCATGTTCTGGAAGAGTTTATTTCTGACATTTTGCCTACATCTGTGGCAGGCATCTTCAGAGAATGGTTGGGTAAAAGTGTGGGGGGGGGTTACATATTGAGTACCCCTGTTGGGGAGGATATGTAAATTTGTATATTTGAATGGCTAGTTTCTGGGTGGATATATGCAAGGAGGATTAGTGTCTGTTTGGCTAATGGTTGGTTAATGGTACAGTGTCTGCTGGAAATCCCCCTGTCCCTTGGTGGAGTTCCTTTGCAAGTATTGAGTTTTGATTCTACTGTTTTTCAAAACTGGAAGCCAGATTTTGTTTACTTTTAGGGTTTCTTCTTTCCTGTTGAAGTTGTCCAGGTGTTTGTGGATTTCAATAGCCTTTCTGTGCATTCTAACATGATGGTTATTGGCCTGGTCCAGAATTTCATTGTTTTTAAATAACATTTTTATGGCCAGGTTGGTTTATAATGTGTTCTGCTACTGCTGATTTTTCTGGCAGGCCCAGTCTGCAGTGTCTCTCATGTTCCTTGATTCATGTTTGCACACTGCGTTTAGTGGTCCCTATGTAAACTTGTCCACAGCTGCATGGTATGCGGTAAACTCCTACAGCTATGAGAGGGTCTCTTTTGTCCTTTGCTGAGTGTAGCATTTCTTGGATGTCAGAATACACAGAGACATCCACACTTGGATGTCAGAATGCACAGAATCAGATTCTGATTCATGTCAGAATGCACAGAGAAGCTATTGAAATCCACAAACACCTGGAGAACTTCAACAAGAAAAAAGAAACCCTAAAAGTAAACAAAGTCTGACTGCCAATCCTGAAAAACACTACAATCAGAACACTTGCAAATAAACTCCACCCAGGGACAGGGGGGATTTCCAGCAGATAATGGACCATTAACCAACCATTAGCCAAACAGACGCTAATCCTCCTTGTATATCTCCACCCAGAAACTAGCCATTCAAATACACAAATTTACATATCCTCCCCAACACACACTCCTACCCAACCATTCTCTGAAGATGCCAGCCACAGATGCAGGCGAAACATCAGAAAGAAACTATGGGGCCGGTTCCACGACAGGAAAAATTTCGCAAGATTCCGGATTACCGTTCTTTTGCGTCAGGAGTGCATAAATCACATGACTCCTGGCATTTTCGGATGATGAAGCCAGATCCAGCAACTTTCTGTTTTCCTTAGTTCACACAGGCAAAGGTGGGGGGGATCGCCTCCAGATGATTAAAGCCAGGCAGGAGGCAGGGAGGGAGCAAGGAGGGGGTTATGGAGACCATAAATAATGAGAGGAAAGAAAAAGGACAAACAAACAAGGGATCGAAAGAGCAATCTGTCAAACTCCCCCCGTTTTCCCCAGCCCCGAAAGGCTTCTATAAAGAAAGGAGTCAATGAAAGCACGAACAAGCAAAAGCATGGTGGAGTAATCTCCTTCGCTTCCCTTCATGCACGCACACAGAAACACACACCACAGAAGCTGGGGGCTAGCCTCATTCCTAATTGTTTTCCCTCCCTCCGAAGGCTTGAATAAAGGCAAGTGAATGGAAGGACAAACAAAAGAACGAACATGTGATCGGCTGTTTCCCAGCACACACGAATGCACACACTCACACCAGCGAAGCAGCGAAGCAGCAAAGCATCTTCCCAACGCCTTCCTTTGAAACAGACAGGAAGGGCTCAGAGCACATTTTCCAAAGCAAGCAGAAGGAGGGTGAATTTCTTCTCTCCAACCCCTCAGTCTATTCGGATAAAGCAGAATGGTCACTCTAACCAATCAGGATTCAGCTCTGCTCACAGTAATTCGAAAAGGCAGATGCCAGTTTACATGATCGTTAGTTCCCATGATAATTTATGCGCATTTTCGTGAACTTAATCAAAAAAGTGTGGAAAACTAGCGAAAGCTGATACTGTGCAACTTATGGGTTTTTTGCACCCCCTCCTTCTGAAAAGGGCGCTGTTGCTTCGAAATGCGTGGGAACTATCAGGATTCTTGTCACATTCTTTGAGGATTTATTTTGCCATGTAAACGACCCCTATTTCAGAACACAGCCTCACAGCCGGAAAAAAAAAAAAACCAAGTAAAATCTACAAGCTCAGTCTGCTGTTATTGTCACTGAGTTGGAGCTATGGGAGGAGGAAGCATTCAAACTGCTACAACAAATTGATGAATACTATAAATATGATTGTTAAATAAAGAGTTGAGAAACAGTGACACTTGGTGGCGAAAGTTGGTGACTATAATTAAATATTAAAAACTTACTTTTCCCTTTTTTGCCTACTATTGTACTGCCTATCACTATTTTGATAATGTGTCTGGTACAATAATGAGCTCTGGATGAGAAAGAGCTACTGAAGCAAGAAGAGAATCTATACAGATGGCACCAAAACCTGCAGACCCAAGCCAGAAAATACTGGAAGAAATTAAGTCTTTGAAAGTGCATATTGAGGACGATTAAAAAAATGATCTGTCTGCAGAATTTGAGATTTGAAAATGGAATTGAAAGAGGTCAAGCAATTTTTGACACAGTTGACATCAGAAATGAAATAAGTGAATGTGAAACAAGCTCTGGAAATTAAAGCTCAAAAACTGGATGAAACGACAGATCAACTAGATAGACAAAGAGAAAATCATTTAAATGCCTAGGCTATAGTGAGACTAAAAGACAGAGAAATGTTTATCTGATGCAGAGTAATACCAGAGCAGACTACCAAGAATATATAAGAAAGGATAATAGATGTACCTGAATTATTGTCATTATTGTTTTAGAAAAAAACAAAGGAAGAACTGGAGATAGAAATAGATTATGCTTTCAGAATCAAAGCCCAACTTGCATGACAGAGGAATCTTCCAGGAGATGTGGTTGTTTTCTTTGTCAGGAAGAGGATAAAAGATAAAGTTCTACAACTACATTATCAAAATAAAATGAACATCGATTATAGACCAGTGATAATTTTGAAAAACATTTTGTCTAGAATTTTAAGGAGAAGAAAGAATTACAAGTTTTTGACAGATAAACTGAAGCAGAAGAACATCACTTTTAAATGGGAGAAGTTAGAAGGAGTTTCACTGATGATCATGCAAAAAAGATTTATATTGAATACAGAACAAAAGGCTACAGATTTTTAAAGGAAATATAGGAATGGATTAGAATATGATGGAGCAGGAGAAGAGAAAATTGAAGAGAGACTAGAACAAGAATCTGAGGATGAAAAGAAGAAAGGAAAAGAAGAGGATGAGGGAAAAGGAAGAGAGATTACTTTGGATTTAGACATTCTTATGGCATGAGAATGGATGTAAAGAGTATCACCTGGAACATGAGGAGGACTAATGCTCCATAAAAAAGGAAGAAAATATTTAATTATTTAAGCAGATTTAACTATGATTTTGTTTGTTTACAAGAAACTCATATGGAAAAAAAGATGTTAAATACCAAGTCTACTCCAAGTTGGTTGGAGAATTTATTTCTTCTTGGAAAAGGAAAAAAAATGAATTACTATTTATACAAAGTCTCAATTGGCACCTGAAAAGATATTTGAGGACAAATTTGGGAGATAAGTGGGAGTACAAATTTACATTCAGGGTAATAAAGTTTTGGTGGCTGGGCCCTCCATATCGGTTGAATCCTGATCCATGAATTGAACTGTCCACAGATTGCTATGCCTCATATTATTCAATGGCAGTGATGGGAATGTGGACACACTGAAGCTTGCATATTCATATACTGCCACTGAATAATATGGGGCTTGGCCATCTGTGTGCTTTGGCATCTGTGTGGGATCCCAGAACCAAACCCCCATGGTTCCAGAGGGCACATTGTATATTCTCCCACTGAAAATGAAGCAGTTAAAAAAAACTTGACTCAAAATGTGATGGACTATTCTTATGAAAGTTGGCTTTTGTGGGGAGATTTAAATGGAGCAATATCTCCACAACTAGATAAGGCATCTGAGAAAAATATTAAGTGTATACAAGGTAAACTTCCAAAATCTTTTTTTTTTAATTGATGGAGATTATGGGTCTAGTTGATGCTTGGAAAACTAAATATGGTGATGCTACTTTTTATTCCAAAAGGCATAAATCCTTTTCTAGGACTGATAAGTTTTTGATACCCAAAATTCTAGCCAAAAAAAATTCTAAAATGAATATTTTACCAAAGATTTTTTCCAATCATAAACCAGTGACATTGACTTTATAAAGTAAAAGGAACTGGGTTTTTTTTTGGACATGGAATAATATACTTCTGCAAGATGAAAAGATTGTAGCCAATGTAAGAAGAAGTTAAAATAATTTTTTTGAAGACAGCATGAATAAAAACACCAGTACCAGAATGGTATGGGATGCAAGTAAGGCATTTATGACAGGGTATCTTACACAATTGAATTTTGAGATTACAAAAAAAAAAAAAAAACAGACAAGAAAAAACTGCTCATTTTAGATTTAAAAAGAAAGAAAGAAAGAAAAAGATGAGCTAAAGAAAGTTCCCTTTTTTGCCTACTATTGCCTATCATTATTTTGCTAATATTTTGATACAGGACTAAGTAATCATCTACTGGCCTGACCACCCCCCTCCCAGCCCACCTTAATATCCAGCAGCCACACTGAGTCAAGAAGGTCTATTCAGCTGTTTATTGGGGCACAAGAATGATGATGCTTCCAGCCCCCTCCCACTAGTGAGTGACCAAGGCTACAATGAGGAATTGCCACAGAGGTCCTGTGCCTGATTGTTACCATTTAGTCACAGATGGGAGAGTACTGGAAGCATCCTTCTCCTTGTACCCTGATCACCAGCTGAACAGACCTTTTTCACTCACGGTGGCTGCTGGTTGTTAAGGGTTAGGGGAGCATTTATAATTGTGGCAATAGTGTCACAATCATGACTATGTAGTGTTGTTGATTATGGATCAGTTACAGATCTCTAACTATAGGTTACAAACCCATAAATGCAATATAGATCTTTTAAGATGGTGAGGTGCATATGCATGAACAAACAAACATGAAATCCTTTCACATGTGTAAACAAATAAAGAGAAATTCTGTCAAGTGCTGGACAACTCACTGATTATTATTATTTTTTATCTAAATGTTTTTTCATACTTGATGGAGCCCCTACTTTCTCAGAAAACCAGAACACCAATAAATGGATTCTCCACTGACTGATCCAGCCCTCCTAAATCAATAAGGCAATAATTGCTCCAGTTCATTATTTTGCAACATCGTTCTGGTTTACTTTTTACTTTCTAGTTCAATGGGTCAAACTAAAAATAAGAGGAAAATGACTCAGATGCCAAAGTGCTATTCCATTCCTGTGTTTGGCATCTCTTCCCTTCACACACACACAGAGAGAGAGAGAGAGAGAGAGACTGTAGACTTCATTTTCCAAAACCAAAGATATCATCAGCTCAGATTTTAAAAATATTTTCCATTCCATCCATTTTTATGCTTTCTGCCTTAAGTTGAGCTATCCGAGTATATCTGGCCATTTTAAACCTACAGTTGACACAATTTTTTTACCATCTGGTACTTCTTAATTGCTCTGTCTTTATTGTTTGCTGTCTGCTTCAAGCTTACTGGAGTGTAAAGAAGGCGATAAATTAAGAAGGAACCCTGTGACAAAACCTTATATGATTTTAAAGGGGAGGGTGGAGAGCATTATGATACAAAATGGCTACGATGTGATGCCATACAGACTAGTCCCCTGCTTCTGCAGGAGAATGGATTGGCTCATGTATCATCTACAAAAATTTCTCCATAGCAAAATTGGTTTTGAAGATAAATTGAAAAGCAAATTGGTATTATGACATATTGGTCTATTATTCCAAGAAAACTAATCAGTCTTGGCAACAATACCAATCTCTAACCAGAGTGGAATCCTGTGAACCGAGGTCTACAGTCTGGCCTAATATGTGCCTAAAGTAGAGTTTGAAACCCAGGAATTGAGAACATAGAGAATTGGTGAGATGTAATGGTCATGGGTGTTGCATCAACAGAACAGGGTTCAAATTCCCATTCAGCCATGAAAACACAATCAGTGGCTTTGGCCAAGCCACCTTTGCACCCTTGGAAGAAGGCATAGCAATCCTCTCTGAATAAATCTTAGCAAGAAAACCCTGTAATAGCTTCATCTTAGTATCACCATTAGCTGGAAATGACTTGAAGGAAATGACTTATAACAACAGCTGGGTATGTGGGCAGAAAACAGCTCTTCCACTGATCTCACTGTCATAATCTTTCAAGCACCTCAAGGGGTGATTTCTGGGATTTAGAAAGTTAATTGGAAAGCAATTGATTACTGTTACAATTCTAAGTGACTTTCACAAAGTAGATAGTTACAATTATTCTTACATTTAGATATAATTCTCCTAAATCTCAAAAGTAAATAAGATAGTTTTAAAAGATAAGTACTTTTAGAATACACATCTTGGTGGAGATACCTTTATAATGCCAACTGAAAGCTACAAAATGCATCATGCTACCTTTTGAAGCACACTGGCTTCTTCATCAGGCAAAAATTTTAAAAGGGGAAGAAGAAGAATGGTATCAGAGTCACAAGGAGTCTACATCTTCCTTGAGATATTTGTTTCAAGTGGTAATGAAAGAGAACTAGTCAAAACAGACAGGAAGTTTAGGCCATACCTCCTAGCCATCACATGGCTTGTTGTTCCTAGTCACCTCATGGCTACACGGTTATGGACTGTGATGCAACACTTATTCTCCTTCTGTCTGTTTCATTGTTTTGTCACTACCCACAACAGAGAACCCAGGGCCCAGAATGAACCAGCACTTGAAGTGTGTTACATTCTTCTTCCACTATTTAATGAGGCCACTATTTAATTTATGACCAGAAAAGTAACTAAAATATTGTTATACCACAAAAGGAATGAAGAGGTCCTTCATTCAGTTACAATCATAAGGCAATGCAGTTATATCTTTGATATGAGAAAAATGAATTCATTCCAGCTGTGGATTCTCTTTGTGAATGCCTCTCAGCTTGAGTGAGATTTAAGGACATGGATCCCACATACATGTATGCATACATGCACGTGTCAACCCATGCAAATATTAGACACCCCACCAAATTCACTGGAGGTGCCAACAGTGTACACACTAACAGGAAGGGGACAGAGGGTCAGTGAAATCTTAAAGGGGACCAAGATGCTAGATCAGCTGGTTTAGTTGAGTATACTTAACTAAGTAGCATCTCCTGGCCCAATCTTCCCTTCCATCCTTCCCTAACAGCCACTAGCCACTGCAGATAATGGAGGTCTCTTCTCCTGCTTGTCAGGGCACAGCAGACACACCTACCTACCTCCAGTGATCTCCAGTGTAACCATTAGAAGCAGGATCCCTGTTGCAATTCTTCCTTGCATTGGAGATTACTGACAGGAACAAAATAGAAAAGTCAGTCTGCTGTGTCCTGATCAACAGGAGAACAGACCTCTGTCACTCACCATGGCTGGAGGCTCTTAAGATAGGATTGGGGGACTTTTACAATCATGGCAATAGTGCCACCATCATGAATATGTAGGACTTTATCACACTACACTGTTACAGTGCTATTTTTCCACTTTAACTGCTATGGCTACCTCCTGTCAAATTCTGGGGTTTGTAGCTTAGTGAGCCCTAAGAGCTGGCTGAGATTTTTTTTAAGGGGGGGAAAACCAACATTATTTCAGTCACATTCAGTTTTCTCATTTCTTTGCAACCAGAACTTTACAGCCAGATCAGCCAGGAGAATTCTTCATTCATCGGGGATTGTGGGTATGACCTAGCATAACCATCGGGCTTCTCATTCTGAATCCAGAAGCATCAAGACATCTCCTTCCCAGACAGGACCCTTCACATTGTGGATAATGGAACATCTGGTGTCATCCATGAACTCCACACTGACCTGGGTGCACTGGCCTTGGGATCCGGTCTGGACCAGCACTTTGGTGACCCAGGTCAGCTTGATGGGCTCCATACAGCTTGTGTCCATGGGGGCAGCATGAGAATTTTAAATGCACCCTCCCTAAACTGCAAATCCCAGGGTTCCACAGAAAGCAGACAGAACAGTTAAAGTGGAATAATAGCACTATAAGTGTAGTGTTATTATGTCTGTAGTCTTTATGAATATGAATCAGTTATGGATCTATAATTCTAAATTACGAATCCATAACTTCAGTACTGAAATCCAGCCAGAATCCTGCCAGAATTTTGACATAGGGATGGAAAGCATATTTTAAAACATTTTTTAAATAGTAAAAAAAAAAAAAAAAAAAGGATCCTATACTGATGAGAGTCTTCACAGTTCATGGCTTCTTCTGTGCAAAATTCACACATGGTTTATTTGTGCACAAAACAGCATTTCCTGATCAAGAAACAGCATTTTATTTTGTGCATGGAAAATACTGTTTCCCACAGAGAAAGTGCCACTTCCTACACAAAATGTCATATGCAAATTTTATATAGTGTTAAGTCCCAAACTGCAAATGGTCTTCAAAAACTGCAGTTTTTGAAGATTTTATCTCGGAAAGCCATAACTTCTTGATTCCTTCAAGAATGAAACTGGTGAAGAATTATATCTTTATTTTGACACCCAAGGCAATCTTCCTCAGCTTGGATTACCACTGCTCTCACATTTACCAAATTTATGAGCCTGGCACTGCATCCAGCTAGTGAACCCATTCTAAAGGAAATGTTGGCAACTGATTGGATATAACATGCTCAGTTCTATAATATAATGGCTTGTTAATTAATGTAACAGAATTTGATTTGACTATCTCTTGAGGTAAGAGGGTAACTTAAGCGAACATTTTGCTGACAAGCAAAATCTAGCCCCATTAACATCACTTTGTGTTTGGAATGGAATTTGCAGCTGTATGGATCTTAGACTTGTGTCCCAATAATCCACTCTTACATTTGTTAAACTGTTTAATCTGGGAACGCTGGGAATAATTATGCTAATATTGATCAGATGCAAAATTAAATACAAATGGGTAATATTCCCAAATAGTGTTATAGTTAGCACAGGGAGTCAGACAGGCCAATAGAGTAAAGCATTTTATGGAAACACGTTAAGTGCTATTAGTGTCCAATACAAAATTAGTCTGGTGGCAAGTTACTTTCCAAACACCCTTGATTTGCCACAGTTTCAGTTTTCTTTGAGAATCTTTCTAGGTGAGCAGTTGAACAAACATTTGTCTCCCATTTTCACACACACACACACAAATGAGTTCGTGTACTGTCTTACATCCTCTCTATCATATACTTCTCTATTTGTCTGACCAAAAGACTTCAAAAACATTCAGATCGTTGGCGTATACAACCTACGTGTGATTTTTCCATGCCATCAAGATTCCTTAAAATCATTTTGTAGCCAGAACCTTATATCTGCAATGACCAATATAACTCTGGGGCAGCTCAGAGTATTCTGGTCCTGAAGCTTCCTCAGAGTCCCCCCATTACTGGAGCACTCCACAGTGAGACTAGGCAGCTGTCCTCACATGGGTCCTGATGTATTTGATCCCATGCTGGGGGCCTCTCTGTGACCTCAGAAGATGCAATGCATGCCAGCAGGATGCATGCAAGGATAGAATAGCAGGGCGTGTGTGAGGATAGCTGCCTGTTCTCAGCATAGAGTACTCTGGATTTTCCTGTCAGATCCAGAGTAAATCAGGATTTTTTAGAAAGCATTTTAAGGGGCAGTTAAATTGTTTTAGGGACTGAACTGGCCATATATCATGAGGACAGTTCGGTCCAGATTCAGGGTTTTATTAGGCTCATGTAGATGTGCCCTTAGTGAAATATTTCCTTCTCAAGTCTGGTTGACAAGACAGGTCAAAGCATGACTTTGAATACATGGAAAGGAAAATCAAGGAGCACAGTTGGTCATTAAAGATTAACACTGAATATTATGATTGAATAAAATTAAGTGGCATTTAAAAACAAATGGAAATAAACACAAAACTAGCCAAAAAAAAAAAAACACACACACACAGAAAAGATCCTTTTTACAACGTACCCCACAGTCTTCATAAGTGCCTTTTATCTTGACATGGAGTATTAACAGTTTAAATAAGCAACTCATAGCACACTTCTCACCACCAAAAGTCCAACCCCAAATAAAGTAGGTGGGGACCATCAGACAATTATCAGTTGAAAGGCCTATGGTGAGATTCTTGGGACTTTATTAGACCATCCAAATACAGCATCATAAGGATGCCTAATGATTGCGAAAGGGCGCATGTAACAGACAATGTTGCCTTTTCATGATCATGTCCAGTCCAAAACGCATCCTATTTTATTGATGGCCCAAGCTGTCAATCGATCCCCCGTGGCACTTTTGTGCCGGCATTGCTGACATTTGAATCTGTGTGCCATTGTACTCACGTGAATGCAACGTCAATGGCTGGTCCAGTGAGAACACCTCTGGGTGAGACATACAGGTAGGTGACATACTTTTTATGACCCTCCCCAGTTTACCTGGGACTTTTATAGTGTGTTTATGTGCTTTTTGAAACTTTAACTTTGTTATTTTATTTTTTTTATTTTTGAATTCTCACAAGAATTCATAGGATTTCAATAGAGGAAGTGAACAGAGCTCCGTTCACTCCTCATTCATTGCCAGTGAAGCCTTTAACACAGATAGGAGGTAAATGTGGCATGGAGATTTCTTTTGCCAGCATAAAAATGGTAGAAGTTATGCCGGCAAAAGAAGTGGTTTGGGGGGGGGGGTGCAGTCTAATAAAGTCCTTGGAATATACAACACTGATCTGGTCAAACTAGGTTTGATGTGGCAGATCTTGTTGCTATAGCAATTTTTTGTTTGGTTAAAAACAGAGCTTGGGAAAGTTACCTTTTTGGAGTGTGACTGCAATAATTTTTGGACTCTAAAACTCCAAGAGTTCCCCAATCAGTGCCCAATTTCTGATTCTGCAAGACAGAGAATCTACTTGAGATGTAAAGTGTTTTCATCCCTAGCAAGTGCTTCAGCTCTGATCTGCAGCTATTCTGGTACAAAAGTTATGGTCATGTTTTCATACTTTTTCTTGCATGGACAAAGTCTTTCAGTGTCTGAAAGCACAATGTGCAAAGAACCCTTCATACAGCTCCCACAGAAATGGGTCAAGGCCCAAGAGACTAACATCTTGAACATTATATTAGATTACCTATGTCTTTGTGCAGTGTTCAGAGCTCATTGTTAAGAAGCACAGGTCATTCATGTAAGCATCTATTCTAGATGAAGGGCATTAAAAAAAAAAACTCTATACAGCATTCACAAAGCACAAGTTGTACAATGTTTGTAGCTGTAGCCGGCATCCTTTTATTTTAACAACCACATAGCATTTTTTAAAGGAAACACAACAAAGTGAGCTATATAATCATTATCATTATCATTATTGTTATATTTATTTATATGCCACCTTTTCCCCAGTGTGGGACTCAAGGTGGTTTGCAACAGTTAAAAGAGACATAGAGGTTTATCACATGAGGGAAGGGAACTGGAAAATGACTCACATTTACCACCGTCACCCATGGGACCAGAATGGAAGAACAGCTCTTGAACACCGACATCATGTAGTAAGATAGGATGGAAGGTCCTATTATCAGGCTGCACTGCCGCTTTCCTTCCCTCATGCAAGAAGCCTCTTAGTTAAAAATTAAAAAATTAAATGTTAAAGCTATCCACCAAAATCCTACATCGCCTTTTATTTAACATAACTTTGTGTATACTTAGGCCCCGTCTATACGAGGGGAAAAAACATTTTGCTCCACAGTAAGAGCATGTTGCAGCAGCTGTGACTTGTCTTAATGGTGGGTTTTCCTCCAGCATCCCCCACAAGCTTTGCAGTGGGATGGTGATGGCAGAAGGGACTGGGGAAGGGAGAGAGGATGACAGCCACCCTCCTCCCTTCCTCGGTCTCTGTGGGATGGCAACAGCAGGGACCAAGGAAGGGGAAGAGGATGACAGACAGCCACCCTCCTCCCTTCCTTGGTCTCTGTGGGGGAGGCAGGATAGTGATGGCAGGGACCGGGGAAGGGGGGGAGGAAGGCAGCCACCCCCTACCTCCCCCAACCCCCATGAGGGTGACAGCAGCAATGAAACAGGTGGGAAACCGAGGGAGAAGAGGGTGAGGGAGCCCTCCCCCTCTCTCGGTCCCTGTGGGGGTGGCAGTGGCAGCTGGGGTGGGTGAGAATGACAGCCACATTCTTCCTTCCCTATTCCTGATTGCTTGGGGGGGGTGGCTGTAGGAGCTTTCCCTGTCAGCAAGCCCCACCCCTGCACTTATCCGGCCATTCAGCTTTGTGCTTCCTGTCATATGGGCAAGCAAATCAGGGCAAATCGCTTGTCCTAACAAGCAGCAATGTGCACCCCCCTCATAGTTTTTTAAAAACTTTGTGGAAAACAGTGAAGTCTCCTAGCACATAGTTTATGGCCATTTTTGCCCCCCTCCTTCTGAATAGGGTGAATCACTGTGGATTGCCATTAAGGCAACACGTTTTATCCTCAAATTCTACAAGGATTTTTTCACCATTTAGACAACCCCTTAGCTAAGCGGCAGAGGCACTAAGAAACCCTGTTAGTGAATTATAAAGATGCATATTGGGACAATAGCAAGAGTGTTCAATGTGCATTGGTGCCCAAAATGCATTGGTGCCCAATGCACATTGGTGCCCATTTGTGCTTCAGTCCCATTGTGCAATGGTCACTTTGCCAGCTCTGCTACATAGTGACATAACAACAGCCTTCTACTGGATACAGACATTATGAAACTGCCCAATTCTCATTCCTTCAGACACAAGTCCACTCAGAAACACATAACTTTCATACAGGATTCCAGCCATCATTAAACTATCCATAAAAATAAAAACAGTTTAAAGCATAGCTATTAAAAACAAAGAATAAACAAAACACAGATAAACCATACAGCACAATTCTGTAAGGATGAGCCTACTTCAACAGTCACTCTTCAAAGGCCTGCTTAAATAAATAAACGAATGTCTTAACCTGCCTGCAGAAAGATAGTAGGCAGTCTTACCTTTCTGGGCAAGAAGTTCTAGAGCATGAGAGCAGTCACTGGGAATAACCTTTCTCATGATGCAGCTATGGGGATGGTGGAACAGAGAGAAGGACCTCTGCAGAGGATCTCAAAAATGGGCAGGCTGATATGGGATCATATGGTCCTTCAGGTAACCTGATTTGGGTGTGGGGGAGGGAATCAGCTTGGCTTGGCTATGCCAACATGGCAACACATGGTCCAATCTACCCCCTCGCCATTGAGCTCATGGCTGAATATATATATATATAAAACTCTTGTGTATGTTGCCTCTCCCAGTGTGCTGATTGGCAATTCGCTCCTGCCACTCAATCTGCACCTACACCTCCAGCCTCACAAGGGCCCCATTGCTGGCCATTCACCTGAGCGTGCAGTGGTGAGGAGAAGGAGCTGCTGCCACCACCCACTGTGATCCTGGCCCAGGGGGAGTGGTGGCAAGGGCAGCTGACCCAGAAGCCATGGTAAGGACTCCAGGAGGCTAAACGGAGCCCCCCTCCACCTCCACCATATGCCTCTTCAAATTTACTATAATGGTGTGTATGTTATGCTGGGTACAGCTAGTGAATAAAATTATAGGGTTAATATGATGGATTAGGTTACTTTTATTGGAGGTTTGCATCATGATAGGGGCAACAGAGATCAGGAGAGACAATTGCCCAATGAGGATAACTAGTTTGGGAGACTTGCGGAAGCTTTGAGTTGCTTCCAAAGTGAGAGGTTATAAAAACCCAGTGTCCCAAGGCACAAAAAAAAGAGTCTGAAGAGACTTTGGAACTGATGGAGAGGTAAGGGAAGTGCTGCCTGTCTCATGATGGATCATAGGCTGGACAAAGAGGTCAAGACTCCCAGTTTCCCAAGAAAGTCCAAAGACCTAGAACACCATCTGTACCGTAAGTAGAGCAGGAATGTTCAGCTAGTCACGTAAGAGTTTATGTCTCTTTCTAACCTCAGCTGAATATTAAACTGTTTTCTATTTTTTGTAACTACTCTTCAGTAATACCTGAAGGAACGTGCCTTCATGTACCAGAAACCCTGTTGCTAATGTAAGATTGCTTGCTTAGAATAAAAGCGTTCTTTAAAAGATCTCTCTTCTTTTCCACTCTCTCCTCATGTGCCTTTGCTTGGTGTGCATGCATGCTTGTGTGTGTATAGGAGTCTCATCTCCCACAGGAAGGGAAGGTAAAAGCTCTGCTGAGTCAGAGGTGAGAAAGGGATAAGTGAAGCAACCCCTCAGTAACTTCCCACTAAGGGCTCATCTATCTGAGCCAGGATACAACGGTTCCCTACCAGCGTATCCTGGCCGCAGATCAGGGCCAATGTTCCCACATTCCCGCCACAGAATGGGATGAAGTCCTGATGGGCACACCAGTCCATCTCTGCAACCGCCTCCACCATTTCCCTTCCTGTCTGGTGACCAAGGCGTCCTGCATGTGAGCAGCCTTCCTGCCTTGCAGGACAGTGAGGGCTGGCCTGCCAGGGCAGACTCTTGCAGTCTCGCAGGGCCCGATCCGTTTCCTCCTTGCAGAAACAGATTTTCCTCCTGACAGAAATTGATTTAAACAGGTATTATTCTAATATGTTGTATCAGGCCTTTACCTGCCTTCCCCCTGTCTTAGCCCTATATCTGGTGAGGATCACCCAGGGGCAGAACGGGGCAAATGCCCTGCATCGTATGGACTGCAGGGCTCTGAGATGGCCCAAGATGGAGTATATTGCCCATCTAGACATGATCTAAGGCATTTGGGGTTATTTAGTGGGTGGTGGTGTCTAGATAGAATAGATAGAATTTGATAGATGGAATTTGGGGTCCCCACTCCTACTGAAGAGCAAGAGAAGGGGCCAGAGCCTATTACAGTGTGAGAGAGAGAAAGAGGGAGGGAAAGAGGATGGGTTGGTTTAAAAACAAAATAATTTCTTGATTTTCTAGTAGTCCTTAAACAGTAAAAACACTGGGTGTGATATGTGGATGAAAGGGATGAGTCAGTCTGCTAATCCTCACTTCTCCCTGCATAGAGATAAACAAAGCAATAAAACAATAATAATAATTTGCATTTTCTTAACACACTTCCTATAAGAGGATTTCTAGTAGGTTTATAAATATTAATGAAATAAGCCATGTGAAAGGGTGGGAAGAGCTTCTATCAGGAATTTGTGACAGCTGTGAAAATTATGCCACAGCAAGAGTGAGGCTACAGATGTGTGTACTGAAGTGTGTGAGGGCTGGTGTAGTGTGATTCTTCACCTGTTGGTTTGAAATTTGGGACATCCAGGTACAAATCCCCACTGAGCCATAAACTCACTGAGTGATCTGGGGGCAGCCACTCTCTCTTAACCTTCCCTACATCACAGGGTTGCTGTGAGAATGAATTGGCAAGGAAGAGAGCCATAGACACCATCTTGAGCCCACTGAAGGATCAGTGGGATATAAATGTAAATAATACATAAATAATACCTACATACAACCCCACGTACACACCCAACTCAACATTAGATGGTCAACAAAACCTACTTCAAACATTTATCAAAAGCAATCTATGATGCTTAAGTCAAAGTCATCACCACTTCAGACGGTCTACAGGTTGAATAAATTAAAGTAACCCCTACCATGAAGCTACAGAAGCTTAAGGTGATCTAGGAAATATGTGGCAGAAGTGAAGTTTGAACTGGAGCCTCCTTAGATCTTAATTCATTCTCTTACCTATTAAGCACATTAACCAAACTTGAGCTTTACAAGCAAAATATTACTTTGATTAACTGTTTTCTGCTGTGACAGGTTCACTTAGCAGGGCAAATGAGTCAGATGGGATAGGACGGTAAACATGTTATAGTCCAAGAAACTATCAGACAAGGCAAATAAGGTGCCATAAGGATGCCTAATGATCGCGAAAAGGTGTGCGTACCAGACTATGTCACCCTGTCATGATCATGTCCAGTTTAAAAAGCATACTTTTTATTGACAGCTCAAGCCATCAATTGATCCTCATGGCGCTTTTGTGCTGGCACACCATTGTACTTACGTGAATGCAGTGTCAATGGATGCTCCAGCGAGAACACTTCTGGGTGAGATTGTGACATCTAGGTAGGTGACACAATTTTTATGATCCTCCCCAGTTTACTTGGAAATTTTTACATGTGTTTCTGTGCTTTTTGAAACTTTTTGAGTGTTCTTTTTGTTTTCGTTTTTGAATTTCCCACACTAGGTATTCTCGCAAGAATCCATGGGATTTCAAATGAGGAAGTGAATGGAGCTCCGTTCACTCCTTGTTTATTGCCAGGAAGCCTTTTGCTGGGATTACAGGCAAAGCATGGGGACTTCTTTTGTCAGCATAAAAACGCCAAAGTTATGCTAGCAAAAGAACAGGATTTGGGGGTGGGGGTCTGATAAAGTCCTAAGAAGGCATCCATTTATACTAGGGGTCGGAATAATGTGGCCTCCAGATCTTGTAGGACTGACATTCTCAACCTTCTTCAACATTGGCTATGCTAGCTAGGGCTGTTGGGAGCTGCAGTCAAACAACATATGGAGGACTGCATGATTTCATTCATGACTCCCAGTTTATACAATGCATGAGCTGGAATTCATGAGGTGAATTCATAATATGAGTATGGCAATGATGAGGGGACTTTCATATGCTAGTTCCCCAGTTTTGTCTCTTCCCTTTAATAGTACTGTAGTCTTTTAGAGAGCCAGCATGGTGTAGTGGTTTGAGTACTGGACTACAAGTCTAGAGACCAGGGTTTGAATCCCTGCTCAGTCATGGAAACACACTGAGTGACCTTGGGCAAATCACACTCTCTCAGCCTCAGAGGAAGGCAACGGGAAAGGCAACCCCTCCCGAACAGATCTTGCCCAAAAAATCCCATGGTAGGTTTGCCTTATGGTTGCCATTAAGTCAGAAACAACTTGAAGGCATGCACACAGACACAGGCATTTATACCCAATATCTGTTGTCTATGCTTTGCTTTCTATCAAAACAGAGAGCTGCAAAATAAATTTAATGGAGCTAAAATCTTCTCTGCAAAACACAGTACTCACTGAAATTCCTGGGAGAAATCAGATTTTAAAAAAGAAATAACTCAGCTAACGAAGTAATAGTTCCTTCTTATCTAATTTCTTACCAAGTATTCCTCTCAGTAGCAAGGATTTGGAGTAGAGGTCCTTATACGTCCAAAGAAATGCATTCAGTGAGGATCTCCTGGTGTGCCTATAATTGAATCTTATTTTATTGGTGACAGTGTGTATAATTGGTATAGTAAACTATTTTTTCAACATATGCACCTGTCTTCAGAAAACAACCTGTTGTCTTTTGTAAATCATCACAGTGGTGGTAGAAGAATGGAAAGAGTGATTTTTCTCCTTCTACCCTTAAAGGGAACAGATCCCATCTGATTTTGGAAGCTAAGCAGAGTCAGTTCTGATTAGTACTTGGATGGGAGATCATCAATAAATACCGGGTGTGCAGTAGGCTACATTTCAGAGGAAGGAACTGGCAAGCCCACCTCTGAGTATTCCCTGCCTAAGAAAACCCTGTGGAATTCATGGGTTTGTCATAAGTTGACAGGTGACTTGAAGGTATGCACCCAAACACCTCCATGAAATGTCTAGAACACAAAGATCTTGATACAGGAAAGATGGGAAAATCCCACTTCTTTGGGTGTATGAGCCATATTACTGGAAGGTTTCGCAAAAGTTTGGGACTTCTTTTTTTAAAAAAGTCAGTTATTCTTCATTCCTCCTCATTTTTAAAACTCGTTATCTCATTAGCATTGCTTGTTATTCATTGCTCAAAGAGTGATATTTTAGTAATACATTATTAATGTAGTCTTCTTAAATTGGGGGTGGGGGAATACACTTTAAACATTCAAAAAAGAGCTTCAGATTCCTCCAGTGCCCTCCAAACAATGTTTTGGGAGTAATAAGAAAATGCAACTTATTATGCCATAAATAATAATACTATGAGTCATGTAGTTATTTTTAAAAAAATGTTATTGGTCAAGATCTGGCATTGAGAGCTGTTTCTCCAGCATGTAGCTACAATATGTCTCCGGTACAACCTTCCCCAACCCACCTTTTCAGCCCGGCAGCCTCTCACCCCATAGCCATTTCTGCATTGGTGGAGAGTAGGAGGAGCAGCGGAGACACAACCGGCTATTTTCCTTTTAGCTGGACCCAGGGTAACAGGAATCTTCAGGGACATCCAACACTCATTGGCTATTCCTTGAGGACGGTGTTAGTACTCTCTTTACATCTACAGAAATAACTGGCGTTGGAGGGCTGCTAGACTAATCAGGTGGTTTGAGGAGGGAATTTTGGTCATTGCACAGTCAGAACAGAACTGCAACCCTCACAATGACTATAAATGAGTGGGCTACAATGGCATATCTCCATACCCTCCAACATTTCACAGATGGAAACCAGGACATGTGTGGCCACCACAATCTAGGAGAGGCTGCAGCAGTTTGCTTTTGCCTAAGCCTACAAGGAAGGGCAAGATTCTTGTGCCCCCCCTCTACTCTCTGCACTGCTGACTTAATTGAGTGCAAACCATTTTTGCACTTTGAGTTCAGTTTCCAGCAAGAGAGGTAAGCTTCCACAAAAGAGGAAAGGAAAATGAGAGGAGGAGAGAGAAACTAGGTCTGCATCTTCACTTTAGAAATAATCCAGTCTGACACCCCTTTAACTGTCATAGAATCATAGAATCATAGAATCATAGAATTGCAGAGTTGGAAGAGACCACGAGGGCCATCCAGTCCAACCCCCCTGCCACGCAGGAAATCACAATCAAAGCATCCCCGACAGATGGCCATCCAGCCTCTGTTTAAAGACCTCCAAGGAAGGAGACCCCACCACGCTCCGAAGGAGTGTGTTCCACTGCCGAACAGCTCTTACTGTCAAAAAGTTCCTCCTCATGTTGAGGTGGAATCTCTGTTCCTGGAGCTTGCACCCATTGCTCCGTGTTCCAGTCTCTGGAGCAGCAGAAAACAAGCTTGCTCCATCCTCAGCATGACATCCCTTCAAATACTTAAACAGGGCTATCATATCGCCTCTAAACCATCTTTTTTCCAGGCTAAACATACCCAGCTCCCTAAGTCTCTCCTCATAAGGCATCGTTTCCAGACCTTTCACCATTTTAGTTGCCCTTCTCTGGACACGCTCCAATTTGTCAATATCCTTTCTGAATTGTGGTGCCCAGAACTGGACACAGTATTCTAAGTGAGGTCTGACCAAGGCAGAATAGAGTGGCACTATTACTTCCCTTGATCTAGACACTATATACTTCTATTGATACAGCCCAAAATTGCATTGGCCTTTTTAGCTGCCGCATCACACTGTTGGCTCATGTTCAACTTGTGGTCTACTAGGACTCCTAGATCCCTTTCGCATGTAGTCTCATTCAGCCAGGTCTCTCCCATCCTATATTTATGCATTTCGTTTTTCCACCCTAAATGCAGTACTTTACATTTCTCCGTATTGAATTTCATTTTGTTAGCTTTGGCCCAGCTCTCCAGTCTATCCAGGTCATTCTGAATTTTGATCCTATCCTCTAGGGTATTAGCTACTCCTCCCAATTTGGTGTCATCTGCAAATTTGATAAGTATGCCCCTAATTCTCTCATCTAAGTCATTGATAAAGATGTTGAATAGCACTGGGCCCAGGACAGAACCCTGTGGCACCCCACTGGCCACATCTTTCCAAGACGAAGAGGAGCCACTGCTGAGCACCCTTTGGGTTCAGCCGGTCAACCAATTACAAATCCATTGAACAGTTAACTTGTCTAGCCCACATTCTACAAGCTTGTTTGCAAGAATGTCATGGGGAACCTTGTCAAAGGCCTTACTGAAATCAAGGTATGCAATGTCCACAGCATTCCCTTCATCTACCAAGCTGGTAACTTTATCAAAAAAAGAGATCAGATTAGTCTGGCATGACTTGTTTCTCTGAAACCCATGTTGACTTTTTGTGATGATGGCATTGCCTTCTAAATGTTCACAGACTCTCTGTTTAATGATCTTTTCTAGAATCTTCCCTGGTATTGATGTCAGACTAACTGGACGATAGTTGTTGGGATCCTCTTTTTTCCCCTTTTTGAAGATGGGAACAACGTTTGCCCTCCTCCAGTCTGCTTGGACTTCTCCTGTTCTCCAGGAGTTCTCAAATATTATTGCCAATGGCTCTGAGATTATATTTGCCAGCTCTTTTAATACTCTTGGATGTAGTTCATCTGGTCCTGGAGATTTAAATTCATTTAGATTAAGAAGGTATTCCTGTACTACCTCTTTACTTATTTTGAGCTGGATTTCCCCTATTGTGTCCTCTGTTCCATTCTCCTCAGGTTGGTCCTCCTTTTCCTTTTCTGAAAACACTGAGGCAAAGAAGGTGTTGAGTAATTCTGCCTTTTCTCTGTCCCCTGTTAGCATTTTGCCATCTTCTCCACGTAGCGGCCCTATCATTTCCTTCTTCCTCCTTTTGCTGCGGACATACCCAAAAAAAACCTTTTTATTGTTCTTAACCTCCCTAGCAAGCCTGAGCTCATTCTGCGCTTTAGCTTTTCAGACTTTACTCCTACACGTGTTCGCTATCTGTTTGAATTCTTCTTTGGTGATCTCCCCCCTTTTCCATTTCCTATACATGTTCCGTTTAAAACTTAGCTCCATTGAAAGTTCTTTAGTCATCCATCCTGGTTTCTTGAGACACCTCCCATTTTTCTTCCTCAATGGTACTGTTTGAAATTGTGCCTTCAGTATCTCCCTTTTGAGAAAGTCCCATCCGTCTTGAGGTCTCTTCTCTTTTAGTATTCTTGACCATGGGATCATCCCCAGTATTTCCTTGAGTTTACTGAAATCAGCTCTCCTAAAGTCAAGAATGCGTGTCTGACTATTCCTGTCACGGCTCAATGCTATGGAATCCTGGGAAATGTAGTTTGTTGTTTTATTTTTTTTAGTTAGTTAGTTAGTTAGTTATACCCTGCTCTTCAGCCACAAAGCTATCAGAGCAGCTTACAAATTGTTTTAAGCAATACTGTAGCTATTTACACATCTACACTGCATTAAACAGTTTCCAATGTGTGTTAGCTAATTGCCCCCACAAGCTGGGTACTCATTTTACCGACCTACGAAAGGATGGAAGGCTGAGTGAACCTTGGAGCCCGCTGGAATCGAACTTGCAACATAGTGGCTTGCAGTACTGGAATTTAACCACTGCGCCACCAGGGCTCTCTGACAGAGAAGGCTAAATAGCTCACAAAACTACAAATCCCAGAATTCCATAGCATTAAGCCATGGCAATTCAAGCGGAGTCAAAATACATTATTTCTTCATTGCAGATGCATCTTAGGACATTTTAAAAGCAGCTGAAAAAGTGGGACAATAGCGGATTGATCAGAACTGTCCCTGCCAAATCAAGACAGTTGGAGAGCAAGCAGCTCACAACAGGATGGTAGTGTTGTTATATCCTTGTTACTCCCAAAAGCAATGTGTTACAGGTAAAACCAATACTTACAATGCCTTATGACTAAGCTTGGCATGCAGTCCCTCCAGTCAAACCATGTTGAAACTGTGAAACATTTGTTACCCAAATTACTGATGTCTGAGGAAATTCCACATGTGTCTATCAAAGTCAATATTTCTATGAAGAATGTTAGTTAGCTCAAATGTGGTCGCCAGAGGCCAAGTAATGGTGGGATCTTTTGACCTGTATATACCAGTACTCACTGAGGAGACTCTAAGCCAGAGGAAAATAGTTTTTATTGAAAAATAATCAGGGGGATGCATGCATACATACACTCAGGCTTCAAGCACTCACACAAGGCTATCAAAGAAAGTATGAAGTACTGGGATACAGGGATAGAGTTTGGGATGATGGACTATACTATACCTGTCCAAAGAGCACAGATTCATTTGGCAGAAGGTACTCAGAGTGTACCACAGTGATGGGGTGGGAGAAACGGCGACCACTTTCGTGGTGTTTAAGGGTGATATTTATATTCGATATTTCCCCTGAAGGGGTGAGTTTGAGTGGTATACAATGTCTGCCAGAGTTTCCCAGGGTTAGTCAATAGATTCTCTGGATATGTTAATGATCGCTAATAGCTGAGATATCAAAACTGATGGATCTCAGGCAAACCTCTATTGTTTTAGGCCAGGTGAGAGGAAAGACCAGTTTTGCAGGCAAAGAGTGTCCAGCTACCTTAAAGGGATTATTGAATGACTCATTTCTATGTTCACCCAGGACAATTAGTCCATTTCCTCCGTAACTCACCAGTTCAAGGGGGGTTCCCTTTATCCTTACCCAGGCATGTCTTTGAGAAGTTTCAGCAGGCTACTTCCTTAGGTTTTCTGAGCAAACTGATTCCTTACACTTGGGAGTCCCTGGTCTACTACCAACCACATGGAGTGCCAATAATAAGCCACTTTATGAAATATAGCCAATTAATTAATTATTAAAAGAGTGGGGGGGGTATCAGGGCAAATAATACATTGGGCCTTCAAATTAAATTTTGAATACACCAAACAGCAAGGAAAAAGGTCCCAGTACCACAACATGATGATTTGAAACAATGTAAGTATATTTCCAGAAGCAAAAGCAGTTAACAGCCCTAATCCTGTTGGCACACTACGCTAGCAATTGCACCTTTCCCACATTCACCACAATAGTGGTGAGGGAAGGCAAATAAAATCTGCTCCCTCTGGGCAGCCTTTTCCCCCCTGACTGTACTGTAGGGATGAATTATTTCACAGCTTCTGGGTTTGATGCCTTGGTGTTTTTTTTTTTCCCTCCTGCTGCACCACCTCCCTATACTAGTGAAGTTTCAGTGGTTTATTCATTTCCCAGATCTCAGGGTTTGCCTCCTTTTCTCTGGTCCTCTAGATGAGGGGGAGACATTTCAGTGTGAGAGCGCTGACTGGAAAAGTATGTGTAGATACATTTTCCTCATTTGGTAGGCTTGGTTTTTGTGTTGTTGTTTTGGTTGGAATGGCGTAGTCTTTGCAACTGTTGTTTATGTTTAATACCATCAGCACGGTCTCCTTGTTGTAACATCATCCTTGGAATATCATCAAGTTGTGCTCCCTGTGACATCACAAGGCGTGGCTGTAGGGACTTTATCACACCAGGCTGCTAAGACGCCATAATCACGTTAGTGTAGAGAGAGCCCTGGTGGCATAGTGGTTAAATGCCAGTACTGCAAACCACCATGTTGCAAGTTTGATCCCAGAGGGCTCCAAGGCTGACTCAGTCTTCCATCCTTCCATAGGTCAGTAAAATGAGTACCCAGCTTGTTGGGGGCAATTATTTGGCACTGATAAGTGGTATAGAAATAGAAGTGCTATTGTTAAACATACTGTTTTGGGGTCATTTTCACACAGCTCTTCAAAAGTGCCATGGTGTTGCTATAGTCCCAGGCACTGTCTTCTGGACACCAGTCTCTATAACCCCACCTCCCTGCCCTATGCCGTTCACAGCACGTCTTTTGGTCTGTATTTTTTTAAGTACAATTGCATATCCACACCTATTGATTAAGTAAAAAAAGAAAAGGGGGGGGGAGTGAAAAGCAGCCTGCTTAGAAATACCAAGCAGGAGGGGGGAGAGGAGCAGAATCCCACCCACTCACACGATGTGATTGCTTGCATATTAGAACTGCAGTGGGAGGAACTTATCAGATGTGTATCAATAGTGGTAAAACAACGCAATTGGGAGGCATTGATGGGTTTTGCCTGTCAATGAAAAGAAGTGCTCCAGGAACAGATGGAAGATGAAGTAGTTACAGGACAGCCATGGTGATAAGATATGGCCACAAATGCTACTGTCCTGCTGTAATTTCACTTTGGCAGCCTTGTGCAATAAAGTTCTAGGTCTCAAGTTTTGGTCCTGAAACCTTAAGGCCTGGGATAGTCCTAACCTGGCAACCTTACTGATGTAGTGTACCAACAGGATTCTGACCTGTGTAAGTTCCATTTAAGAAAGCCAGTATGGTGCAGTACTTCCAGTGCTGGACTAGGGTTCTGGAAGATTTGGATTTGAATCCCCATTCAGCTGCGGAAACTACTGGATGACCTTAGGCAAGTCACACACTCTCAGCCTTTGAGGAAGGCAACAGCAAACCTCCATTGAATAAATCTTGCCAAGAAAACCCTCTGATAGGGTTGTCGTAGGTTGGCATTGACTTGAAGGCACATAACAGCAGCAGCAGCAGCAACAACAACAACAACTCATTCCATTAGAATAAGCTACTGGTGAAGAAAAAGAATTTGTTCAATTCCCATTCCCATTGTATTGTATCTAATTAGCCCCTCCCAGCATCCAACAGAATGCAGAGGGGTAACTTCCTGTAGCGACCCACATTTCCTTTTTTAAAAAGCTACTCTGGAGGGTTGTTGCATCCCATGGAACAGATTGGGGAGCATGGGAGATGCAAGAAGGAAGAGAAGAAGGCAAAGACCTGTTTAATGAGCAGACATTTGTTCATGCAACATTGGATTTTTACCCCTTGTGAATTACTGTTCTTTCAAAGAATTCACTAATAAGCCTGGTAAGATTTTTGGCTTTTCTTCATGCGACATCCCCTCCCCCAAAAAAGCTATTTACTGATGGGAAAAGATATTTACAGATATAATGTGGCATTACTAAGGCTGGTGTCACCCCTCCCTTCAACTGTGTCACCTGGTGTGGTTTGGCCTCTTTGCACCCTCCTAGTGCCATCACTGCAGATATTTTAAGAGAACAAGACAATTTGAGACTCACCAGGGATTAAAGAGCTGAGGCCAGCTGTAATGAATTGGGTTGTGGTGATGTGTAGAAGGGAATGGGGGGAAGATATTGTCAGAATATTATCATTTCACACTTTCCCTGCTATAGGAGCAGCTTGTTTACTTGCTGTCTACTTTAATGGTTATTTTAAAAGAGCCAAACCTTGGATATTCAAAAGTAAATCCCTCCAAGGCCTTTGAAGAGATAGATCTAAGTAATCGTTACAGCATAGTAGAAATTTTATTTCATCAGTCACATTTGGTATAGCCAAGTAGGTACATGACAACCACTTGAAAGTCATTGCACAAATTATTCCATTAAGAGCAATATCAACTCCCCTGATGTCAGAGTGTCTGTTCCCTATACAAAACACATTTACACATATGCACAAACACATTATTTATACACAGCTCTCCCACTAAAGGACAAGTGCAGTATTTGTATTCACATGTGATTTTCTAGGAGGCTTCAATTTGCCACTCAGGGTAAAATGCTCCTCCAAGACTTCCCCCTGACAATAGTACACAGGGTAAATATTTTAATACTAGCTATACTCAAAGTAACAGACACTGTTCCCACCCCCCATGCACTACACCCCCACAGTATACATGCCACTCCCCCATGCCACCCTCCCTGCACTCACGCTGCCCTCTCTGCACCCCGTGCTGCCCTGTGTCGCCCTCCCAACACTTGCACTGGCCTCCCCGCACCCTGTGCTGCCATGTGCCACCCTCCCTGCACTCACATTGCCCTCCCCACACCACGTGCCTTCCTGTGCCACCTTCCTTGCACTCAGACTGCCCTCCCCACACCCTGTGCAGCCATGTGCCGCCCTCCCCACACCCTGTGCCTCCCTCCCTGCCCTCGCACCACCCTCCCTGCACCCCATGCCACCCTGTGCTGCTCTCCACGCACCCGTACCACCCTCCTCGCACTCTGTGCTGCCATGTGCCGCCCTCCTTGCACTCATGCTGCTCTCCCTGCACCCCGAACCCCATGCCACCCTCCCAACACTTGCACTGCTCTCCCCGCACTCCATGCCATCCTGTGCCACCTTCTCTACACTTGCACCACCCTCCCTGCACCCCGTGCCACCCTGTGCTACCCTCCCCACACTTGCACCACACTTCCCGCACCCTGTGCCATCCTGTGATGCCCTCCCCACACTCACACCACCTTCTCCAAATCCCATGCCACCCCATGCTGCCCTCCCTGCACCCCGTGCCACCCTGTGCTACCCTCCCCACACTTGCACCACACTTCCCGCACCCTGTGCCATCCTGTGATGCCCTCCCCACACTCACACCACCTTCTCCAAATCCCATGCCACCCCATGCTGCCCTCCCTGCACCCCGTGCCACCCTGTGCTACCCTCCCCACACTTGCACCACACTTCCCGCACCCTGTGCCATCCTGTGATGCCCTCCCCACACTCACACCACCTTCTCCAAATCCCATGCCACCCCGTGCTGCCCTCCCTGCACCCTGTGCTGCCCTGTGCTACCCTCCCCACACTTGCACTCCCCTCCCTGCACCTCGTGCTGCCCTGTGCTGCCCCCACACACTTGCACCACCCTCCCCGCACCCTGTACCACCCTGCGAGGCCCTCCCCGCACTTCCCACGCCCTGTACCACCCTGTGCTGCCCTCTCCGCACTTGCACCGCCCTCCCCACACCTTGTGCTGCCCTGTGCCACCCTCTCCACACTTGCACCTCCTCCCCGCATGCCGTGTCGCCCTGTGCTGCCCTCCCCGCACTTGCATTGCCCTCCCCGCACCCTGTGCTGCTTTCCCTGCACCCTGTGCCACCTTCCTCGTGCCCCACACATGGCACACACACACACTCCATGCCACATCCTCCCATGCTACTCACACCCCCTCTGCCTCCGCCATATTTAGAAAGGAGTGAAACTTCCACATGGTCCCACCCCCAGTGAGCTGATTGGCTGCCCAACAGAGCTTTGATTGGTTGGTCAGTTTCCTAAGTAGCCAATCAGCACACTGGAAATGGCAACATACCTAAGAGCAATAGATAGATAGATAGATAGATAGATAGATAGATTTTAGAAGTCACCATTGATAGGGGGCACTTAACCCAGATGAACAATTCTTCTTGCTTCCTTTCCACTTACAGTGGTATTGCTTCTATTCAAGCGCACTGAGAAAAACAAATATTTTAGAAAGTTAACACCTTGCTATTGTTTTTCTGGCTAAATAAAATAAGTAATAATCACTTTTGGGGCTCATTTAAACAAGCCAGGATACACAGGCTCCCCGCTGGCATATCCTGGTCATGGATCAGGCCCATTCCTCCCCCATTCCCACCATGAAACAGGCGGAAGTCCTGACAGGCATGTGGGCCTATTGCTGCAGCCACCACTGGCGGCATCTCCCTACCTCTCCTGGAAGCAAGGAAGGCAGCCTGCAACATGTAAGTAACAAAAGCCCTTTGCATGTGACCAGCCTTGGTCACATGCCTCAGGACTCCTCCTTGCTTTGGAGAGAGTGAGGCAGATTGGCAGCTGAAGTGACACGCTGGCCTGCTGGGATGGCCTCCTGTGGACATGTGGGGCCTGATCCATTCTCTCCCAGTGGGAACAGATTAAATCTGGTATTATTTCATAATGTGGTAAATGGCACAGCCTCAGCTTCCCCCCATCTGCCCTGGGGGTGGTGAGGACTGACTGCGGGCAGAATGGGGCAAAAACCCTTGTCACCAACACTGCAGGGCTCTAAGACAGGGGTAAGATGGGGTACATTGCCCATGTAGACAAGCCCCAAGTCAAACAAGCAATTGCTGGCTAGTTCAACAGATGGATGTCAATGGCCCTCTGATTTCTTGAGGGCAATCCTTCTTTGATTGTATTCTTCTGAGATCCCCAAGGACGTGGGGCAGCAATGAGGGCACGTGTAAAGTATGGGATGGAGTACAGTTAGAAGAACTCCCCCTCCTTCAACCACTTTTTAACTGAGCTTTGGTCAACAGATTGTTTGTTTTGATCTATTTATGATCTATTAGGTCTGTTGAAAGTGAAAAACTGTAAAACTTACATTTGGGTAAAAACTGTTTTTGAAGCCAAAATGTGTACTTTCTTTTACCTTAGGTGGGTTACATTCTTGTCCCCCAAGGCCACACATAGTGGTGGATTGCAGGGTGGGGGTCTGCACACCAGTGGTGACTGTGGCAAGAGATGGCAGTTGGTGGGGTCTGGATTCCATTTCCGTGGACACTCCTACCTTCTCTCCCCCACAGACAGGCATGCAAAGCAGAAATGTAAGGCTCTGGTTATTTTGTCTTCCTCAGAATAAGACATCAAAAATGTTGTGGAGGGGGGCAGCTGAAAAGATTGCATGAAAAATATATTTTTCTACAAAAAGCATGATTTTTCTGCAAAAAAGATTAAGAAACCCCTAGATTTTCTGTGCAGAAAAAAATCCTGAAAAACTTCTGGATATGTTTTGGTGGAAACTATGGTGGAAACCAGGTGGAAGCTGCAAAATACTTGCCTCTGTGTTATTCTTTCCAACTGGTTTTCCCAAGTGCCAGGAAACCCATTTTTAAGCTGTATAACAAGTAACAGTAAATATGGTTTCTATCTCTGTCTCATATACACAGCATTCCCATACATCCCCTGCCTTTTCACTCCATCTCCACCTCAGTGCAGGGCAGCTTGAAGTTCTCCTTCTCAGTTTTGTGGCAGGGGAGTGGCTGAAGGACATACTGTCTAACAGACTAAGAGACCTAGAGAATGGACTTTGAGGAATATCTCAGTATGTGAAGAGGATCATGGGGGGACAAATGGTCCTTAAGATTGCTTATACAAAAGCCATATAAATAAGTCAGGAAGACCTGTAGTCCTGCAGATGTTGTTGGACTCCTAGTCCCATCATTGGTTACCCTGCCTAGGACAGATGGGAACTAGAGTCCAACAACATCTTGAAGAACTCATGTTCCTCAGCTCTGATATAAAGGCACTGAAAATCAAAACCAGCCCCATGAACTGAGACCAGAAATGGATTGGAATCTAGTGTACATGTTTTAAGTCTGGTTCAGATTGTGCCATATTTCAGTCTCAGCATATAGTACTGTATCCCTGTGTTACAGAGGTAAGACTGAGGCTGAGAGACTTGGCTAAGCTAAGGCCACCATACTCTAGAGGAGACCATATCCACAAATGGAGGGGTGGAAACCCTGATAGGGTACAAGAAGTCCCTGAAAGTGAACAGCAAACCCCTGATAGAGTACAACATGTTCCTGATAGGGTACAACAAGTCCCTGAAAGTGCACAGCAGCAACAGCCAAGCACTTCATATGCCACTACACCTTTTTTTTTGGGGGGGGGGGGAAGGACATGATACAAAATAGTAGCAGTAATGGGGAAGACACTGCGTTAATACCAAGAAAAGCAAAGATGGGGTGAAGAGCGAGGCTAGTAGCAAGGACGATGAACAACCACCATTTTTTTTAATTCCCATGTTGTGTAAGGGTGAAAATGGTGAACAAAAGTTCTTTAAGGTACCCAATGGGAATGCAAAGAGTGTTGAGTGTTGCAGTGTAAAACATGAACCAGATGTGGATAACGGCAATGGAAGGGCAGAACAGTGGAAATACTGTAGACACAGGGAAGGATGAAAATGTATCAAATGTTGATAATTTGACAAAGGGCCAGAGTGATGTGAGGCCCAAGAAGCATACAAAGAATAAGAAAAACAGAAAGAAGTGTAATAAATAAGAGAAAGGCAAATGATACAGGAGGAGGCAATGACTTGACAATACTGTATGTCTGAAGAAAACCTCGCTGATATATTCACCAAGGCATTGCCAGTACAGAGGTATGAGGAAGTGGTTGCCTTGCTGAATAAAAGCTGTGAACAACAACCTGTATTTGTGTAAATGCCAAGAACAATGTGCTGTATGTAAAGTATGTTTGTATGTAAAGCTAAAGCAAAATGTTTGTCCTGGATGAAGCAGGTGAAATATTGAGCCAAGAGTTTAAAGCACATATGGTATTGTACAGAAACTTATGTAAAATGTTTACGTATGTTCTGTAAATGTATGTCAATAGCCATAACAAATTATTTTGGCGGGGATTGTTGGAACTCTGTGCCTTTAAATTGAAGTAGAAAAATAGTTTGTATGGCTGTAAAGAGTGTGGAACACCAGGTGCTAGCACAGCATAATCACCACTGTATATCAGTCTGCTGAGACACAGAGTTTGTGTGGGTTGTAGAAACTGGGTTGTTAGTAGTGGATTGTGTATGTTTACTATGAGTAGTTACTATTTACTGTTGGAGAATGTTGAAGGAGTATTTGTATAACTTGATATATCCTGTAACAACAAGATAAAGAGCCTCCAAGGACCTTGGAAGAATCCAACAGTTTCTGTGCTTCATTTCAAGGCTGGTCAATGCCAAATTGCCAAATACTGCTAAAGGGTTCTGTGCTTCTGCACTCTGCTGATTATTAGCTACTGTTGGGGACAAGCACCTCAGACAATGCTGTTAGTTGGCATCTCTGTGGGCCTAGTTATTGCATTTGTCACTGCATGTTTTGCAGGACGTACAAGAGAGCCAACAGAGTTCATGGCAGAGGAAATATTTAAAGCCAATGCCAAAACATCAGGGGAGGGGGAGACATCAGCCTTAGTGATGCCACAAGGGAGATGTTTCTACCCTTGTCCTGCCAACCAGTGACACTACAAAGATTAGAAGCAGAAACCCATCTCATCTCTTTGTCACAGCTTCACTGGCTGGCACAAGGGGAGCAGAAACATCATCCACCCATTCCTTGATAGTTAGCAAAATGAACCCTCTTTTCTCTGCACAGCTGATGTCTTGTAAAGTCAGTCTGGGGGGGAACTGTTATAATTGTGCGAATAGTGCCATGACTGTAACTATGTAGAGACTGTGACTACAGATCCACTACAGATGCACAGCTCCAGGAGTTGCATACCCGTACGTCTGATCCTGAATTCTGGCTCACATTTTTGACAGAACCATGTTGGACAGAACCCATGTGGGACAAATGGTTCAGAAGTGCTGCAGAGATGTTTCTGAGTTAATGTGACTTGCAAAAGTTCTTCTCTCTTCCCTTTCTTTCTTTGGCAAATGATCTCAGCAGCATGAAGGAGAGGAGAGGAAAGAGGCAGGTCCCTTTTTTCCTTCCTACCTTCTCTTCCTGGTGTGTTAATTAGCAGCATACCAAACCACATTCCTGCAGAGGGTAGCCTATGAAAGGAACAGTTTCCCCAATGTGATTTAATTGCACCATGGAAAGAAGAAGAGTAGGGATAGAACTTTTTTCAGAATTTTTTAAATTCTACCCTTCTTCTTGCCCCTGTATCTTTCCTACAATTCCATGAAAATCCCCACCTTTATATCTCAATATATAATGGAGAGGAACAACAATAAAGTTTCAGACCATTCATATTCCAGTTTATCTTTTTAACTCCAATCTGATCATCTAATTATTGCGGAGGGGATGTGGTGGAGGAAATGGGGTGCCATGAGGCCTCCAAACATTGGTCTTAACAGGTCTGCATGCAGCCTGTGGGCTACACATTTCACACCTCAGCTTTGATATAGTACTAGCTGTTTTGTAAACCTTTAAAGAAGGAATGGGGAACTGTAGGGGGCTAGGGGGTTGCATTAGCACTACAGGAGGCCACACACCAGCACTGCACTTCTGAGGGGGGAAAGGAGAGAACTTTTTTTAACAACAGGAAGTGACTGACAAGAGGAAGTAACTTATTATCAGCTTCAGCTGATATGCCAGCTGCACCCCCTGCTAGAATTGGAAGACCTAAAGATGATAGTACATGTGCTGGTAACCTCAAGGTTGGACTTCTGCAATGTGCTGTACATTGGGCAACCTCTATACCACATTTAGAAACTCCAATTAGTTCAAAATATGGCAGCCAGATTGGTTACAGGTACATCCAGGTGTGAGCATATTGCACCAATATTAAAATAACTCCACTGGCTGCCAGTTAGTTTCTGGGCAAAGTACAAAGTGTTGGTTATTACCTTTAAAGCCCTGTGGTTTGGGTCCAGGCTTGCCTTCTCCCATACAATCCGCCCATACACTCAGGTTCTCTGGGGGACATTTACTATGACCAGTCAGGACTAGACTGGCAACTGTCAGCCAGAGGACATTTTCATCAGCTGCCCCCAGACTGTGAAATATGAGATTTGACAGCTAAATACACTCTTGGAATTTAAAACATCACTAAAGACCTATCTCTTCCGGCATGCCTACCCAGTTGATTTCAATCTATGAATTTTAAATTTGATGATTTTAATGTAATGTTTATGTAATGTGTTTTTACTTGTGTGTTTTAAGGATTCCATGTTATATATTGTATTTTAATTCATATTGTACCCTGCCTCGAGCCTTGGGGAGAGGTGGGTAAGAAATTTTTAAAAATATTATTATTTCTGTTCATTTCCTGTTTTGTTTTAAAGGCATCTCCTGGGCCTAAAATGGCCAGGTAGTCCTAAAATTTTGGGGGTAAATGCCCCCACACCCTCTAGAGGGCATTTTGGAATATTACTGGGGGGGGGGAGTTAGAAAAGCATCCATGAAGTCCACATGCAGACCACAGGCTTTGCTTTCCTTCCCCTTCCTTTAAAGCTTTGGTTACCTCCCAAAAAGGAGGGTTCTTTCCTGAGAACCATCACACTACTAGGACTGAAATTATACAAAAACTCTCTTCTCCTCCCCATCCTCCACCCCAAATTCCTTGAAACAAAATGTGCATCTCTCTATCTTACAAACAGGCTGCATTCTGGCTTCTTTCCAATCCTTTCCCAGCCACCTGTGAATAGCTGGTAATTCACAATTTTTGCAGCGAATAAGCAATTTCTGAATCACATATGTCAGAGAACCAGGGTTATTTCCTTTAAATGTCCCAACAGTCTAATAATTGGATCTAGTGATAAATATTTCATGAATTGCTTGCTGTTCCCTTATTATCACATAACAGGACAGCCACAACCTAGGTTCCACTTGGAGTTGAAATGCAATGCTTTCATGTTCTCCTCACTTCTTTCAGTGGGCAAAGGTCTGAGGGACAGTTTCATTCAGATGAAAGACAGCACTGAAGACTTGCAGTGTCCTTCTAATATCTTGTTTATTTGGTGAAATACAGATGGAGATACAGAGAAAGCTACCGTAATACATTCCTAAAGCAGATGACCACAGTATGAATCTGAGGAAAGGAAATGTGGGTTCAGCTGTATGCTATGTCTTTCAAGGTAGTTTTCAGGGTAGTAACAGGTACTTGAGCCCTAAATCAGAGAGAAAATCTTATACAGTCCTAATTTTCCAGCCCTTTTTCTGCTTTTGACTATTTCAAAACTCCAAAGTGCTGTTTCACATGTGAGATCTACCAAAAGAGTCATCTCAGACCAGGGAGGGATCTGTTCATAAAAGTGAGAGGTTTATTTATTCCCTTTGTGTAAATTCTTCCAATTCACAAGCTGAAAGACTTGTGAATGAAAGTGTTCCTGTGATTCTTATACACACACACACACACACACACATTATTTTTGAATTGTACACAAATTATGAGCGCAACCAAAATGATGCTTTGTTTTTAGTGCACCAACCCACTTTCATCAATGCATACAAATATACCTAGATAAAGAAAAGCATTACCACACTATGGACAAGTGAATAACCAGCTCTTGCTATTTCATACAAAACAAAGGTGTGAAGATGATGGAAGTGGGATTTGGAGAAATGCAATTCATTTCAGACCGAGAGTTTTTCACATTCCTATTACAACCCTTTTCCCACCACAGCAAGTGAATTACTGATTCAGTAAATATATACAGCAATTAAAGGACTTTATATTCTTTTGTGTTTGATCCCTCACTCTCATTCTGAGTCATTTAGATGAAGAGGTAATAAACACAGTCATGGTTTGCAGACTATAAATTTCCAATAATGCTGATTCTGTGTTAGCTAAAGCAGATATGGGGAAAGGCCCTGTGTTTTTCTCTGGTTTGCTTTATTTTCATGACAGTTGTCAGAAAAGCAAAAGATAAAGTTGAGTTTCCCCCCTTAAATATTTTTCTCTCCTCTTTCCTTTTGTTGTTGGACATACACATGTTTGGCAGTGGTGGGTCAAAATATTCCCTTAATAAGGATGGTAAGAAAATTTGAAAATACTGTATTTTATTTACAAATGGTTAAAGAACATGGAGATTTTGTGGGTTTGTTTGTTTGTGCTGAGAAACCCTGACAAGAAGAATCCTGAAGTGATGAGAATATTTGCAGTTCAGGACTTATTAAAACAGACAAAACAAAAATAGTGGGAGCAGTCAGGAAGTATGTATTACCACAGTATGTCTCATAACAAATAAGACAATGCAACTGTGAGGCACTGTGGGGAAGTTTTTGGTTCCAATATCAGTGTGGGGATTGTGAATCTGTTCCAGGTTTTAGTCTGAACTTGAAAGGAGTTATCCAAGGTGTTTAACCCTATCTTCCAAATTGGTTTGGCATCTTGGATAGCTCCATTACAGTCTGCAATAAAATCATGAGTGGGTCCACCTACCCATTTCTCCTGATTCCCTGGCTTCCCATGTCATGTGACTGTAGTCATAACCTTTGACCTGGATGTAAAATACTGCATGGTGAATATGGAGGATGGACAGTCCAGTGGGCACCAGCTACTCATGGTTCCTCTACCCTACCACGCAGTCTCTCAAAGCTGAAAATAATCACCAAAAGCATCATACATAGATATAATTTACCACTTTTCTGAAGAAATGTAAGATTTCCAATCAGTCACCAATATATTTGACTAGCTTTTAGCAGCTTTTTAAAAAAAAAAATGTGGGTTGTTTCTAAAACAATAGATTATGTGGGTCAAAGAACAATTTGACTGTCTTGTCATCTGAGAAAGTAAGCAACTTGCTTTTGATGTCATGACTTCAACTCAACTTGACCTTATCTAACCTCTGCCGGCTTTCCTTACGTTGTGTCTAAAAGCATTTTAGACCTCAGATTCAGTCAGCCTGTATGTCAGGCAGAAAAACACAATAGTAGTCAAGTTTGTGTTCCCCCAGAGGAATAAAATGGTTTGATGCAATTTGTCAAAAGCTGGGATGGTGCTTTAATGGACAATTTGCTTTAAATGCTTGCCGTTATTGCTGAGCAAAAAGACTCAAGCCAAGGATAAAATCTCCCCCACCTCTTTCTCCAAATGCTTTTTACTCAGATGGATTTAATTTGCTAAGATTAACTAACAATATCTATGCCTTCTTTGGTGCCCCCACCCTATCTAAAGGTTACAAAATAGGTAGTAAAAACATCTTCGTAGAATCAAAGCCCTGGTTTTTTTTTAATTTTAGAGGCTGTTTTCGGTCCACTAACCCTGTTACTCTTAATAAACAGCAGACTGTATCAACATCATAAAAATATAATTATGTGTACACTTACAAGTCTATAATCATTTAATAAACATTATTGATCAGATTTTAAAAATCATGCTAAATTTTGTTTCTCCCATTTCCACCAGCCCATTAATTCCTGGTATCTCAGTATCCTCGTTAGAGGGGGAGAAATGGATCTCTCTGTAATTACACTGATGTAACATTTTGAAAGGTTCTGTTTTAATATATAATTATCTTGGGTATGTTTCCTTTCCCAGTGTGCTGACTGGCTGCTCAGGAAACACACCCAACCCACACCCAACCAGTCACCACCCACATGCAAATTCCCTCTCCACCTCACAATCCACTCAGTCTGCATCATCGCCACACAAGGGCCCCTCCCTCCTCTCCCTCCCTCAGCCACTCACCAGTCATGGGCTGCAACGGGACCCAGGCAGTCAACTGGCAGTGGCCGCAGCAGGGTAACAGAGTGAGTCACCCTTAGCAATTCCAGAAAAAGTGTTAAACACCGAGAAAGGGAAGGATGAATTTAAACCACCAGACTACCTTACAGGATTGCTGTGAGGTCTACCAGGCATTTTGGGGGGAGTTTTTTTAATGCCATATGGCATGCCAGGTCCAGCTAGTTCTGTTTTAATTCACTTCCAGTAGACAGATCTTGGGTGATGCCATCCTCACGCACCCAGCATCATCATGTTGATTTTTCAAGTGAGCGGGTGCTAAGGCAAGAAAATGGAGTGTTTCTTTCCCTTTTTGTTGCAAATGTGCACAGTGCAAATAGTTTTTTTGTTAAGTTCAGTGGTGGCAGAAACATGCGTAATTCACTCACAGTCACCGTAAGGCATGCAAAGTTTTGGGGGGCAAAAAGAAAAACTTTAAGACAAGTTGCAGCTGCTGCAAAATGCCATTACTGTGGGGCGTTCTGGTTTGGGGGGGGCTCATACAGACAAGCTCTAAGATTCTCTTACAGAAAAGAAGGCATTGGGTATGTCAGATCCAAATCTCCTCCAGCGCAGGGACACTACCACAATGCCAACAAAAAGCTAGACCTGGGCAAGGGTAGTCCTGAGTCATTTCCAAGATCCCTAGGCTGGCCTGGATTTGGATTCAGCACAACTTTGGTTGGTCTAGCATGGACACAGCTAACCTGTTTCCATATTTGGTTGCACTCTAGAGCTGCATTCCTATGCCTGCTTATTGCAAACGGCATAGAATTTAGTGGTACTTAGCTCTGATTAGGCATGTCTAATGTTGTACTGTAATTTTTTTTTAATTTAATGTTTATTGGTTACAATTATTATAGTTGGAGTGTTTAGTACATTGTTATCAAGTTTTCCACCTCCTGTATAAGTATTTACATACATTGCTTCTTGTAACTCTGTTTCACTTCAATAAAACATAAATCACATCTCTACAAACCATGAATTAATAGTCCGTTCCCCCCCCCCCGCATCTATTCTTATTCCTCTATATATATACATGGTTCCCTGCATTGCTACATTTCTGATCTCTGTCTTCCTTTCTCTTAATTACTGCATGAGAGTCTCTACCCTCCCGATGTCTTTAAATTTCTGCTTTTCTTTTCCTATTAGTGTTTCTTCTATTCTTTATCTGCCCATAATTACATTTTTCCTGTAATCTTTTTTTATTATCCAGCTTTATATCTTTCAAGGATTTGCTATTTTTCAACTATCTTATATTTTACCAGTTGTTTTCCAGATGTTTATTAGTAATTCCCACTCTTTTTTCCCTTTTTTTCACCAATTTTCCCCTCAGGAATGATGTTAGTTTGTCCACCTCCCACATTTCATACATTTTAATAATCCATGTTTCTACTGTTGGTATTTCTTTCCCTTTCCATTTTTGGGTGTACAATATTCTGGCACACAATAACATATATATTAAAATTCTCCATTTCTTTTTCATGTCTGGATCATTTATTCTGTCTATCATGTTTAGTAAATATATTTCTGGGCTTAAAGGGTAGTTAATATCAAAAATTCCTCTAATTTTAGTGTGAATTTTCATCCAGAACTCTTTTGCTAGCGGGCACCTCCACCACCTATGTAACAAATTCCCTGTGGCTTCTCCACACTTCCAACATTCTGTATTCCCAGTTTTATACATGGTATTTAGTTTAACAGGTGTTAAATACCACCTATAAAACATTTTGATAAAGTTTTCTTTTAAGTTTTGTGCCAATGTAAATCTCTGAATGTTTTTCCAGGCTTTTTCCCTGTCAATCTCTATTTTGTAGCCAAAATCCTGGGCCCATTTAACCATGGTTTCTTTTATATATTCCGATTCTAATTCTCTGATAGTAATCTGTTAGTAATTTATAGTATTTCGCTATGTGGTGTTTTGATTTGTCAAAGGCTATTTTGTCTATCTCACTCTTTTTCATTTGAATCCTTCTAACTTTTGATCTATTTTGTATTTTTCATAAATTTACTGATATGTAAACCAGTTGAATCTTTTTCCTTCCTCTTCTAGTTGTTCTCTTGTTTTGGCTCAGGAGATTTCCACACAGGGCCAAAATGCCCCATTACGGCCCTGCCACCTCCTCTCCTGTTCCTGCCATGGAATAACGTAGATCTTTCACACACTTACCTTAATTTTGTGGCAGGAACGGGCTCCCCCTCCACTCACTGGTCAGCCATAAATGCAGCCGTCATAAGGCTGATTTTACAACCAGCCATCTGAAACGTCATCCTGTTACCACATGATAACAGCTGGGCGGTAAATTTAAAAAATAAAACTCCCCCCAAAATAAAATCAGTTCACCAAGCACACAAACACACTTTAAATCACACAATCAAAATAGGGAGGGTAAAATAAAGGGTGCCACTTACCTCGATGTCCAGATCATACCAGGAAGTGCTCAGAATGGACCTCCCCTCCACGGCTGTCATTTCGGAGCAGGAACGGGGCTCCTGTTTGCACACCTGTGATTGTGTGATAGCGTGATTACATTGTTCCAGAACAGTCATGGGAGCAGGATGGATGCAGGACAGAATGGGGTCAATGTCGTCCGAAAGGGAAAACCTTTCCCAACTCTGTTCTGTTCCTGCCACGGGATATATAGCCCGTGTGAAAATCTCCTCACTGTTCTTGCAGGTTCTACTATCAACAGCATTTGATAATTCAGCCATCTTTGTTCTTTCGTTCTAAATTTACTGAAAAAGGCCTCTTGAGTTGAGATCCAGAGGAGTGTTTCCCTATAAAACATTTTCTTTATGGTTAGCCAAGACGTTAACAGCGCTTTCCTAATATAGTGATTGTCAAACTCTTTATTTTCCTTCTTTTTATTGTACCATATGTATGCATGCCACCCAAAGACAAAGTTATGGCCTTCAAGTGCTAATAGTCTGTCATCCTGCAGGTTAATCCAGTCCTCAATCCATGTAAGTGAGCATGCTTTATAGTACCGTAATAGATCCAGGAACGCACACCCTCCTCTCTCATTACTGTCCGTTAGTAATTTCATCTTTATTCTGGGTCTTTTTCCTTCCCAAATAATTTTTTTTAGTTCTGTATTCCATTTTTTTAAAGCAATTTGTATTTATTATTATCGGTAGGTTTTGAAATAGGAACATGAACTTTGGTAGAACTGTCATTTTTATAGAAGCAATTCTCCCTGAGAAGGACAAATGTAATCTAGACCAATTTTGTAAATCTTTTAGTATTTCCTTCCACATTCTGTTATAATCATTGTCAAAGAGGTCTGCATTCCTCTTGGAAATCCATATTCCTAAATACTTAATTTTGTTCATGATCTTATATCCCATCATTTCCTCTATTTTTGCGTCCTCCTTTTTAGTTGTGTTTTTTGTCAGAACTACTGTTTTATCCCTATTGACCTTAAAACCAGAAACCTTTGCAAATTCATCCAATGTGTTCTTAAATTCTTCCAGATGTTCCAGTGGATCCTCAATAAAGATTATTAAATCATCTGCAAAGGCTCTGATTTTAAATTCGTACTCTTTGATATTAACTCCTCTGATATTCTTATTTGCTCTTATGCTATTGTTTAAGATTTCTATTACAGTGATGAAAAGTAGTGGAGATAAGGGGCATCCCTGCTGTGTTCCTTTCCTTATGTTGATTTTCTCTGTCTTGTCCCCATTTATCAATATTTGTGCCTTTTGATCTTGATATATTACGTTTATCCATTTACTGAACTTTTCTCCCATGTTCATTTCCCTTAACACCGCTTCCATGAATGGACATTTAAGTTTATCGAAAGCTTTCTCAGCATCCAAGGAAATCATAGCCAACTTCTTTTCGTTATGACTTTCGTAGTATTCGATTATGTCCACTACAGTCCTTATATTGTTCTTGATATATCGTTTCGGCAAAAAGCCATTTTGATCTTTGTGAATAATGCTGTTTAGTATATTTTTAAATCTTTGTGCCAGAATATCTACGAATATTTTATAATCCAAATTAAGCAGTGAAATCGCTCTATAATTCCTTGGCTCTTTCTTATCTTTCCCTTCTTTAGGAATCATCAAAATGTAGGCCTCATTCCATGAATACGGGATGCCATCCAACCTAATTTGATTGATTGTTTTTTGTAGTGGAATGAGCAATTGTTCTTCAAGTTTCTTATAATAAATCGCAGTAAAACCATCAGGTCCTGGTGCTTTATCATATTTCTGTCTTTTAATTGCTTCCACTATTTCCATTATTGTAATGTCTCTGTTTATTTCTTTCTGTGATTCCAACAATTTGGGTACCTTCTGTTTTTCCAAATACCGATTTATCTTTTCTTTCATTGCTGCTATCTGAATGGGTTCTTTGTATAATTCAGCATAGAAATCATGAAACCCTTTCTTAATTAGCTTATGTTCCATTGTTATTTTACCATCATATTTCAGTTCTGTAATTTTTTTCACTTCTTTCTTCCTCTTCAATCTCAATGATAGCCATTTCCCCGGTTTATTAGCTATTTCAAAGTGCTTTTGTTTAACTTCCCTTATTTTTTGTTCTATTTCCAAAGTCAGATGTGATTGCACTTGTTTTTTCAAGATCGCAAGTTCTACTTTGTTTCCTTTATTCCCCGGATCTTCCCTTACTTTTTCCTCTTTCAATTCAATTTCTTTTAACATACTATTTAATCTCTCTGTCTCTTCTTTTCAAATGCTTTTTTGATAAAATATCCCATCATGACCACTTTGCTTGCATCCCATGTAGTTTTCATAGTGGTTTCTTTAGATATACAGTTGCGCCTCCACATTCACAAACTTGACATTCGCGGTTTTGGTTATTCGCGGTTTTGGGAGGGCCCCCCCGGGCCTCCCCAAAACCGGGACACGGAGCCTCCAGAGGCCCCGTGAAAGACCTGGAGGGACAAGGGAGGCCCAGGGAGGCCTCCACGGGGCCCCAGGAGGTGCTCCAGAGGCCACATGAAGGCCTGGGGAGGGGTGAGGAGGCCTTCGCCAGACCCCCGGAGGTCCTCCGGAGGCCCCGCGAAGACCTGGGGAGGGGTGGCGAGGCCTTCGCGGGACCCCCGGAGGCCCTCCGGAGGCCCTGCGAAGACCTGGGGAGGGGTGGCGAGGCCTTCGCGGGACCCCCGGAGGCCCTCCGGAGGCCCCGCAAAGGCCTGGGGAGGGGTGGCGAGGCCTTCGCAGGACCCCCGGAGGCCCTCCGGAGGCCCCGCGAAGGCCTGGGGAGGGGTGGCAAGGCCTTCACGGGACCCCCGGAGGCCCTCTGGAGGCCCCACGGAGGCCTGGGGAGGGGTGGCGAGGCCTTCACGGGACCCCCAGAGGCCCTCCGGAGGCCCCACGGAGGCCTGGGGAGGGGTGGCGAGGCCTTCGCGGGACCCCCGGAGGCCCTCCGGAGGACCCGCAAAGGCCTGGGGAGGGGTGGCGAGGCCTTCGCGGGACCCCCGGAGGCCCTCCGGAGGCCCCGCAAAGGCCTGGGGAGGGGTGGCGAGGCCTTCGCAGGACCCCCGGAGGCCCTCCGGAGGCCCCGCGAAGGCCTGGGGAGGGAGGGGGGAAGGGCCAGGGAGACCTCCGTGGGGCCTAGCAAGGCCCCACGAAGGCCTGGGGAGGGAGGGAGGAAGGGCCGGGGAGACCTCCGTGGGGCCTAGAAAGGCCCCGCGAAGGCCTGGGGAGGGAGGGGGGAAGGGCCGGGGAGACCTCCGTGGGGCCTAGCAAGGCCCCGCGAAGGCCTGGGGAGGGAGGGGGAAAGGCCGGGGAGACCTCCGTGGCGCCTAGCAAGGCCCCGCGTAGGCCTGGGGAGGGAGGGGGGAAGGGCCGGGGAGACTTCCTTGAGGCCTAGCAAGGCCCCGCGAAGGCCTGGGGAGGGAGGGGGGAGGGGAGTCGTTATTCGTGGATTTTTCACATTCGCGGGGGTCCGCAGAACAGAACCCCCGCGAATGTGAAGGGACGACTGTATTTTTTTTGAAGTACAATTTTACTGCTTTGTTTGCTTCTTTAATGCTTTCTTCTTCATTTAAGAGGTTATTCCTCAAGTGCCAGGTACCGTAAATTCTCTTCTCTTTTCTACCACTATTAGCATTATGGGATTATGGTCCGATGTCGATTTCATCATAATTTCCATTATAAATGGTATAAATGAGGAAGAACAGACAAGCTAGGAAAGGCAGCAGGAATTTGCTTTTGCCTGAGCCTTTTGGGAGAGGCAAGATTCAAAAATAAAACCCTCTTCTCTCCCCCTGCTGAGTTAATTGAGTGTGAACTCTTTTTGCACATTCAACTTGGTTTATGGCAATTGCAGTAAACCAAGTATGAAGGGGAAAAGTGTGAGGAGAGAGAAACTGGGACATTTGAAAAGCACCTGGAAAAATGGGGTGCCAGATAATTAATCAGGAGAGTTGAAGTGTATGCAGAAGCTCTCCCCCCCCCCAGCAGGGTTTCAGGCAATTTTGAGCTATTTTGAGTTAGTTTTATTTGTAAAAACACTCATTTTTTAAAAAAAAAATAGTGTGGTTGTAGGTTTTTGGATTATCCTAGGGTGTTTTAGGGAACAAAAATGGGCCTGGAGGCCACATATCACACTTCCTGTACCATTCTTCTGGGGGAAAAGCCCCATCAGGCACAGTGCTACTTATTTCTGAGTTATCATCTTTATATATAAAACACTTGGGTATGTACAATACGCCTGGGTATGTTGCCTCTCCCAGTGTCCTGATTGGCTGCTCAGAAAACACACCCAACCAATCACCACTCATATGCAAATACCCTCTCCACCACACCATCCACTCCTGCCACCCCCTCCCTCCTCTCACTCCCTCAGACATTCACCTGTCACAGGCTGTGACAGGACCCACACAGTCAACTGTTGGCAGTGGCAGGATGCTGCTACTGCCACTGTGACAGGACCCAGACAATCAACTAGCGGTGGTGGCAGCCACAGCAGAGCAACAGAGCAAGTCACCCTCAATGACTCTGGGAGAATGGTGTATGGTATGCCGGTTCCAGCTAGTCATATATAAAATTTCACTGTAAATTTATAAAATTATACAAGTAAATTCAATTGGATGAATTGTAGCAGCAAGCCATGTTCTTTTTATTTATTTCTCTTCTATACTTATACACATCTTAACATAATAAAACCTCCAAAAAGTATTCACATAAAATACTATGAATATACAGCTAAACTATATATGCAGTACAATTTTGGAGAGCAATCTACATACACAATGCAATTTTTAAAAGAAAACAATAAAACAAAGCACTATCTGAACTACCCATTTTGGAAGTTGAGGAAGCTTCTGTGAACAAGTACATTTTCCTTGCCACATTTTCTTCCTCCAAACATCACACTGAAGCAATCAGCTCCTAAGAAGAAAGTGAAACATTTTACCATATCAGTACTATGAGTTACCTTCTGGTCGCCCCCAATTTGTAATAAATGGTGTTCATTAGATGCTCCTTTTGTCATTCCACAATAACCTCTTCTCTGAGAAGACAGGCTAGAATATGGATCTTAAGAATGTAAACCAATATAGGCTTTTCTGAAAGCAGTAGGATTTACTCCCAAGTTTAAAAAAAGGGTGCAAATGTAAAATGGGTCTTGATTTTGACACTTATATAAAAAGTATAAGAATTCTCAAGAATTCTCATGCGATGGTGTTTTTGCACAAAAGGCCCTGCTTAATCAAAAGAGAGAGAGAGAGAGAGATGTGTTACCTACCCTGACAGCCCCCATCTTGGAATATCCCATGATTGACAATATTTAATAATGTGGCTTGATATGGCCTTCTACATGGTTAACAGGTAAATCAGGGACCCCCAGATACCAAGGTTGGAGTCACATATAACCAAGGGAGGGGCCTTTGGAAATTCCCCAAACAAGTAATACTCAGGATAGGGTCAACACCTGGAGATGAGTCATTCATTAATCCACGCAATAATAGCAGATTCCTCAATTGTTGCAAAACAGGTTTTTCCTTTTTCCTTCCTCCCCAACAATAGAAGTTGCCTGCTCCTATACAATTCCAAATACATTGCCCATTAATGACAGTTAACGCTTCCAGAGAACCGTTTGTTTAGTCCTAGGAACTCAGAGAGACATTTGATACCAGATTAAAACCCCATCCCTTCAGAGAAATTATCACATATAAATGCCACTCTAAAACACCACCAAAATATGCACAGATCCACTTCCTTTCAACTCCATATCAGACTGTGTAGCCATTCTGCCTTCCAGACCTCCCCTCTGCCACTTTACTTTGTGATCTCAATTCTCCAGGATTGGTATAGTATAACCCACAATCTATTACTCTATTCCTTTATCCAAATACGTCCTACTATCTTCGATAGCCTTGTGTGGTTGCTTGAAGCCTGGATGTTTGCGTGAATGTTGTTACTATTAATTTCCAGTAAAGATCATTATTTGTACATTCTGACTTAGAGTCTCCTCCATTACTACCGGTATACATAGGTCAAAAGATCCTGCCACTACCCATCCTCTCACTGCCATTTTGAGCTAATTAAATATTCCCCATATTAATATTCCCTCATGGATCCCACACAATTTGGATAATGGGGGGAGGGGGCAAAAGGGGTGATTGGTGGATCATATGATCACCTCCCCTTCTCACAGATCAGAAGTATATTTTATCTGTCATAGAGTGACCCGAACCAGTGGATCTCTACCTTTCATATATTATATCCTACTGATCATTCCATGGATCCCACTATGATAAAATCAAAAGACTCACTTTTTCCAAGACATAAATGTATATGTGTACTGGCATTCTCTTATTATATTTATCATTTACAATGACGTACAAGTACAGTATATAAAACAGTAGTATTATGGTACAAAAATAATTTCATTGGAAGAATAGATAATAATCCACTTAATCCACTTACAGTAGAACATGAGGCTTAAGGGAGAATGACCCCTTATAAAGCAACTGAAGACATTTGCAGATTTGTGCAGAGAAACTGGATGTGAGATGGCATGGAAGATCCAGTCTATGATCCTACATTGCTTCATTGCAGCATTAGTACCACTTCATCCTGTTTTGGTCAGACTTCACCTGGAATACTGTGTCCAGTTCTGGGCAACACAATTCAGAAAGGATACTGAGAAGCTGGAATGTGTCCAGAGGAGGCTGACCAAAATGGTAGGAAGTCTGGAAGCCATGCACTATGAGAAGTGGCTTGGGAAGATGGGACTGTTTAGCCTGGAGAAGAGGTTAAAAGGTGACATGATGGCCATGTTTAAATACTTGAAAGGGTGTCACATTGAAGAGGGAGTAAGCTCTGTTTTCTGCTGCTCCAGAGATTAGGACACAGAGCAATGGGTTCAAACTACAGGAAAAGAGATTCCACCTAAACAGTAGGAAGAACTTCCCGGCAGTAAGAGCTGTTCAGCAGAGGAATGTGCTACCTTGGAGTGTGGTGTAGTCTCCTTCTTTGGAGGTTTTTAAACAGGGGCTGGATGGCCATCTGTTGGGAATTATTTGATTGTGTACTCCTGCATGGCAGGGGTTTGGACCGGATGGCCCTTGTGGTCCCTCCAAACTCTATGATTCTATTATTGTTGGTGGCAGTGCATTAACCTAAAATGTCCCTTTGGTGCCTGCTTGCCCATGATTCAAACTGAAATATAAAATGTATTCCTGTAAGGCAGGGGGTTGGAATGGATGGCCCTCGTTGTCTTTTCTAACTCTATGATTCTGTTATTTTGCTATGATAGATATCTGTTGCCACAGTTATGTTACACAACTCCTATCTCTCTCTCTGGCTTTTCTTCGCAAACGAAGATTCAGGAAGGACTCATCCCGTGCTTTCTGCAAGTGCACTGATGACTAAAAAGGCCAATCCAAGATAAACAAGTCCGGTTGCAAAAAGCACAGCAGAAGGTCTCCTTGGGTGATGTTTTTGGGTTGTGATTCTTTCTGCGTTGTCGTTTCTCTTCAAGACTTGTTCGTCGTGAGTTCTCAAATAAGGCTGCAGCATTGTGGATAGTGCGTCTCCATGCCTCCCGATGTGAGGCCAGGGCGGACCACTGTTGGTGATCAATTTGGCCGAGCCTGAGATGTTGTTTCAGGGAGTCTTTGTATCGCTTTTTTGGAGCGCCCCTCTTACGCTGACCCGTGGTGAGTTCACTGTAGAGTAGTATTTTTGGGAGGCGATGGTCCTCCATCCTAGAAACGTGCCCTGCCCAGCACAGCTGTGTTCTCAATATCATGGCCTCAATGCTGGTGATCCCTGCTTGCTCAAGGACAGCAACATTCGTCACATAGTCAGTCCAGTGTATATTTAGGATTGTGCATATACAGCGCTGATGAAAGCGCTCGAGGAGTCGTAGGTGGTGGCGATAGGTGACCCATGTTTCAGATCCATAAAGGAGGATAGATAGTACGATGGCTCTATACACACTGATTTTTGTGCTTTGCCTCAGGTGTTTATTGCTCCAGACTCTTTTGTGAAGTCTTCCAAATGCACTATATGCCTTTGCTAATCTGTGATCGATCTCTTTGTCAATCTTGGCATCTGAGGAGATGATGCTTCCCAGGTAGGTGAACTGCTGAATGGACTTGAGCACAGATTTGCCGACGGCAATGTGGGGATGGTGGTGTTCGTCCTGTGGTGCAGGCTGGTAAAGAACTCCTATAATGAATACCATAATAGCACTATGTATGTGGATCATTGATCAGTCTGCATGGCTGACAACCCACTGTGTAATTGCAATATGCAATTCACAATGGCAATGCAGAGATGCAATGTGCGTTCACACACTACTCTGTGTACTGTAGTGCTGTGAATCTTGTCCTATTTCCTGGAAACCTCTTTGGTTCCCTTCCCACTGTAAGCTGAAATTGCTCTCCTAATTCATGCAACTGCAAATTGCATTACATTAAAAAAAAAAAATTCTTCATACACATACACATGACTACCACCACCACTACCAGTCAGGGATCATATAGTGGACCTGATAGACTAACATGAGGTTTATCCAGACAGGAAAAAAGTCCCTGGAAGTATCAAGACTTTCCAGTTCTTTTTGTTTTGATTTCAGTTCCATATTCATGGTTTTCCATTCAAACGCTTTCTTGAAATATCCTGGGTTTTCCTCATTCCCCCTTCCTTTGTATTCTTTTTACCAATTTCCACTGAGTCCTTTTAAATTATTATTCAGGAGTTAGTCAAAGTGTTAAATGTTGTAGCAATATTACACTAGTTAAGCACGAGGATCATTTTCTTTTATTGCTAACATTCCTCTTTCTATTGCTTGATCGCTGTTGAAATCTGTTGTCCTGGGAATAATCACTATGGGTCTTAGTGGTAGCCACATCTTAGCTAGTTCCAGGATAACACAGCCAGCCAGCCATGGAAAGGTACATTCATTTCAGGAAATACTGGGTTAATTTTAACTGCCCTAGGGAGTGTGAATAAAAACTCCTTGTAAGTGCTATGAGCTCCCAGGGAATACTTAAGGATGGGGGGGAAGTCACATAGATCCCCCCCCCGCAAAAAAGAACAGGACAGTAGCAAAACCTTCTCGTTTTTCTAGTCCATCTGGATGGGCCCAGTGCCAGTCCCACTGAGCTATGACATGATTGCTGGCAAGTAAAGGTAACATAAAGATGAGTAAATAGGGGAACACTAGAAAAATTGACAAAAATTGAGCCATTTTGACATTGTTGTTGTTTACGAAAGAAAAGAAAAGAAAAAGAATAGTGGGAGTTGGGTGATTTGGCTTATCTCTTCCCTAAATACGATTCCAGTGGGGAAATCCATAAAAGAGTTTAAGGCAGGAAGGGAGGACTACACATGATGAAATATTTAAATAGCTGGATATTAATTCAGCTCTACAACTATTTCTACCAACAGCTTAGTTTCCCTAATTAAAATTTATATTGCATTTGGAAGACCACAGCCTACAACAGCAAAAATGTGCCTCCAAAATAAATCCAAAGCTTCTCAACCCTTATTTACAGGTGCAGCTTAAATTATTTTTAAAGAGGCATCTATTTAATTGTCTCATTAAGGTCTGTTTTAGACTCAAAGCCCTGAAATAAGACTTTGCAGCAAACAAACTACATTCTGGGAAAGGGAGGGGGAGATTGCAGGAGAAAAGCAGCCCATTTTGGAAGGAACAAAATAGCTCTGAAGGCCCAAGATAAAAGGCCCCGAACAGAAAAATTGGGGTCAAAGCCTTTAGCACATCACAGATAAATCCAGAATCAATTTAAGATGTTCTGTAGGCTCAGAGTAAAAAAAAAAAAATGATATTTGATCAATGCTCATGTTGGGAGCAGACTGGTTTGAGGGCACTTGCTGCAATGAATCAATACCCAACAACTTTTTAAAGTTATCTAGCATAACAAATGGCTACAAATGAAACCAATCCCATATGGTAAAGGCTAAACAAGGCAACACAGTATAAATTGTGTAAAAGAGAACCATATGCCACACTTAATGCAAGTGTTTTGTGGCAGGCAATGAATACAAAGATCAGCACAATGCCGTGAAGAGCCTTGTTTAATCCACCTTTCAAATGAGCTCACATTCACAAAATTGGTTGCTTGCTGATGGAAGGAAATAAAGAGGCAGGCAGCCATAGCTGGGATTAAACAGGTCACAACTTTATTAAAGTTAAAGCAGATATTATGGAACCAGCAAGAGTGTCAGCCAAACAAATTCCGTTGCTTGAAGAATCCAAGTGGTAAACTCCCCTCACCCACAACGCTTTTAAATATCTATTTACAACATTGAAACGCACAGAGCTTAGAGGTGGAAGTAAAACATTAGAAACAACCTGTTACTTGCAATTTGTTCCTTTTTGCAACTGCAAGCGTGGAATAATGTAACCTTATGATTGTAAAGGAATTAGAGATAAATTCACTCATTTTGCAGTGATAGGAATAGGTTTTCCTCTGCTGCCCATTGCTAGGGTTGTAATTCTCAAAGGAAGCAATGAGTCATTTTAGCAATTTTCTTCTCACACGGCAAGAAAGTCCTTCAAAACCATGCTGTTTTTGAGGCCTGTTCACAGAAAATGGTGACCAAGGGCTTGTCTACACTAAGGAAATAAACTGAACTCACCCCAGACTCAGGACTTTTTCATGTTGATTTTCTGTGCCAGAAGGCTCGTAACACTCGCAACACTGCTGTGCAGCAGGGGGCCCATTTCGTATGACGCCGTCCCCCTGCCGAAATCAAATGTTTCAATTCCATAAGAGATTGGAGGCAGCCATGCCATATTTTGCCATTTTTTACTCACAGAAGTTGTCCATGAATAAAAAATGGCCAAATATGGCACGGCTGCCTCCAATCTCTCGTGGAACTAAACGGCATCATACGAAACAGGGCTCATGCCACGCAGAAGCATCATGAGTGTTACAAGCTTTCTGGCGCGGTAAATCAATATCCAAAAAAGTCCTCAGTGTGATGTTTCCTGACAATGCATGCAGCAAGTCTGCTTTATTAAGACATTAATCTAGCTTAAGAGAAACTACAGGAAACTGCATAGTTTCCAGAAAACTCCTGTGTGCCTCCAGTTCTTTTGCTGTCTGGACAGCTGGGCTGGGTTTGATTCAGCCCAATCCAGTTGTTCACACTCAAGTGCATCACCATCTCCCTTACCCTGCACTGAGCAGCTCTGAGAAGGGGATGAATCCACTTCAGAGCTGCCACCACCACTGCCTTGCGGCCTGAGAGCATAGGCTAGAATAAGGCCTATACAAGATGGATTTCAGCAGCCATCTCATGCTGGTGAGATGGTCCCATCAGCAAGAAAGACAACTTGCTGAGAAGCCCCTGCCTTTTTCCTATTAAAAGTGTTTTGCTTAAAGTAGAGACCAGACACAGGTAATGTCAGAGTCAGATTGACCTGTCCTTAGAAGTTTTCTCTGGTCTTATCTATATGCTTTGCTTTCACTGCCTGGTAAGGCAGTTGCTGCCAGGAAAGCAGAAAAGCAATTTTAATTAGAATTTTGCATGAGTAGAAGATGACCGAAGACTAATACATCATCAAAAGGAGTGAATAGTGAAGCAAAAGGTATAAAATATGTTGCATAGCTTAGCTCACTGTCCCTTCCTCCAAAGGCACCACTTGCATGCAAGTCTAATCTGTGTTTGTTGAGGCTTTGGCCTCTAAGTATTTTTTTTTCCTGTCTGTAATAAACTCCTGAAATCAAGAAATGCTGTTGATCTCTTGCCTGTCTCTATAGGCCTGAGGCTGCCATCTGTGTGGGGAGTGCAGGTGACAGGCCAAGCAGTGTCACTTCAGTTGAGGTTAGAATGGAGCACCTCTGCCATCAATGTGTTGACCACATGTCTGGCCACCCCTGGGCAGCAGTGGCACTGGGGACAAGGGGACAGGCCAGTGAGGTAGATATGGTGTCAGTCTAGCAGGCCCATCTGGACTCTGACACAGTTTCACCTTGGGTAAGTGTGGCTGCCATCATAATGAATCTGGGGCCAGTGTAGAGGTTCCCCAAAAGAGATACAATCTCACTTCTGATGCACCTAGACACGTAGATGTGTCCCACAGAAGGGCACAGGGACTTGCCCACTTCTGGCCTAAACGTTAGGTCAGCCACAACAACAAGGAGGGGAAGTAACAAGACCAGAAGGGCCAGGGAACTTGCCGAGTGTCCATTGCTGAGGGCCCTTTTCTAGCAATTTCAGTCCAGTCACCAGACACACTTTGGTTTCAAGACTATAAGGAATGACACACAGTTCCAAAATTAAAAGATGCAAACCTGGTTCCTTGTCAGGGCCGGTTTAACCTGTCTGCCAAATCAGCATTGGCAGGGGGCCCCGAGGTCAAGAGGGGGCCCCGAGGTCAAGAGAGGGCCCCGTGTTGGCCTCCTTAATATGAAAATAATGGGATTTCTGGTTTAAAATACCATAGAGTTGCCTTGGAAGGCCTAGAAAATGGCTAGGGAAGACACATTTTCTAGGAAGACTCTATGGTAGGTGTGCTGTTTTGTGTCCCATGGATAATGAATCCAGGGATACGGGGGTCCTACTATAATCTGAACATCCTGTACGGTGAATAGGTTAGGTTACATTGATCCGAGATAAACATATGGGGGCCCCAAAGTAAAGCATTGCAGGGGGCCCCAAAATTCCTTAAACCGGTCCTGTTCCTTGTCCCTTATCTCCTGCCTCCTGGACATGCACAAAAAAACAGTCCCAATGAAAGACTACTTAATACAACAAAACATGAGCAATTTCACCTGAAAAATCATAGCATGTTACATACTGGGGTCAAACTAAGGTCAATGAGACAAACAAAAATGTGATTAGAAGCTTTGGGTGGTCTATTTTCTTTTGTTTGTTTTTCCATCATACATTTGTCCCACTAAGCACAGAGCCTCAAAGATATTCAGTGAGAAAACAAGTTGTTGGATATGAGATCAAGAGAAAGAGAACAAGCTTGTCTGAGTAAATTGCCTTTCATCCGTTCATTAGCATCTTCTGCTTGCAAGCCACAGGAAGGAATCATCAGCTTTCAAGGCAAGAAGGACAGCTGAGGCCGTTTTGTTGAAGCCACAGCTCTTGTTGATGTTTCGATGATAATTCTGTGCCTTCAAGAAAGGTTTCACAATTTTTTCCCTTTAAAAAATTCAAATGGCTGGAGGGGAAATGTGTCTGCCTCAGCTGAAAAGGACAGAACAAACGAATTCCTTTGCTTCACAAACTGAGCCCCCTTTTCCCACTTTCATTTGCCTAACATAGCATATGCAGATGAGGTGAGAACAGAAAGCATGCGCTGGTAAAAATCCATCCAAATCTGCAGTGGCATGTTCACATGTACTCAGCTTCTCTTCTTCCCAGTGGTCATGTTTAGTGCACAAATGAAAATAGGGGTATATTGGGGTGAAGGGAGATACTTTGACTGTACTTGCATTTTCCTTCAACCCAGGAATCCTGAGTTATTAAACGACAACGTGAACAACCTGCATGTTTGTTTGTATGTATTATGTTTTATTTATTTAAATATTTAAATATTCACTCCTGATTATCTGAAGATCTCAAGGAAGTTTACAATAAAATCAGTTTAAAACAATAAATAATAACATTAGTACATATGCATCCTGAATAAAATCAGATAGACCCAAAGGCTTTAATAAACTTGGCACCAAAAGAATCCCAATGTTGGTGCCAATTGGGCCTCCCTTGTGGTACACTCACCCTTCCTTTGCTCTTCCCACTTATATAAACAGGTAAAGAAACCAATTTAGTGCTAAAATCAAACTTAGGATTTTGTTAAAGCCCAGGCAAGCTAGAATCATAAATTACCTTTAAGTCATAGTTTATTGTTGCTTACAACTTCCAGAGTGTTTGGAAACAATAAACCATAATTGTGGGTTCAGATTTAATACTAAACTATCAATTTCTTGGGAGTGAGATTATAACACATACACACACACTCAGAATACCAGAAGGAAGAAATATGGTTTAATAAGGTAGGATCTGTGGTTCAGTGAGATACACAAAGGTGATCCCTTTGTGACACTCAGGACTTTATCAGATGCATAAAAACGTGTCATAAGGAGGCAATGAGAACACAAAGGGCCACATTATCAGATGACATTGTAATTCAGCTGCTCCAGGGGTGTAGCGTGGGCATGAATAAGTCATCACTTTTTATTGATGGCTTAGCCCACCAATAAAAAAGTGATGCCTCATCCACACCAGCACTATGCCCTGGGAAAGGCTGAGGATGCAAGCATCTGATAATGTTGCCCTTTGTGTTCTCATCCTGTTCTTATGATGTGGTTTGGGATGCGGTTTTGTGCCACATTTCCCTGCATTTGATAAAATCCTGAGTATATGCTTCCTTCCATGTAGTGCTTTACTGACATCATACTATGAGGATTACAAAATGGTCAGTGCTGATGGAATATATTCTGAAATACAGGTGGGAAAGCAGGGAAGAAAAGCAAAAAAAATCCCTTGTGGATGTGAATACAGCCATTTACATCATAACTAGGAGAAGCTCTTGGTCTATCATTCTGTAATAGAATCATAGAATTGGAAAGGAACACAAGGGCCACTTAATCCAATGTCTGCTGGTGATGAACAAACCAACATTTTGAACAGACCCATAGTGCCTTCTAGATTATCTACATTTCCTCACATGAAATGTACATTTTTTAAAAAGGTGAATCCACCTTCTTAAAAATAAATAAATTTCTGATTGGCCAAATAGACTACTGCTATCAGTAATGGAACTTACCTCACCATTGGATAAAGCTTCAATCTGTCTCTGCTAAGGGGTCTGCCTTTTACTGGCCTCAAACTCACATAATAGGTGAAGCCTTGCCTCCTACAACCATCTGAAACACAGGAGTCCAGAGGTGCTCTAAAGAAACCCTCTTCACTGCAACAAACTCTGAACATGCTGGGAAACTCAGAATTGTGCTCAAGTAAACAAAATACCTAGCTAAGCTAGAGCAGCTTTCTATTTTATGTATAGGTCTGTATGTGTGATTTGGTACCTTTCCTCCCTCTCCTTGCCTTTTCTTCAAATAAATTCTTGTATGCCAAGAACTTTAACCTGCCTAATGGCGAGGTTATGATCAGGTCTTAGAGCAATCCTTTCAAAGAAAGGAACCCACCCCACTAGAAAGCAAAGTCTTTTTCCAACCCCCAGTTCCAGTTTTAACACAGAAAAAAATGTGTTAAGGAGGATTATATTAGCAAGATATTGGAAAAGATGGGCTACTAGAAAGCTTGAAAGTTTGGGCCCAGAAAGGACTATAAGGACCACATGTAACAGTAAACCAGGATTCTGGCAAATCGTGGTTTTGATGATCAAAGTGTTTGATGTCTGATGCAATACATTTGTTCCCGCTTGGCATTTCCCAATAGCACAAGGAAGGTGCTAATACAAGCACACACAAAAGAAAATAGTTTCCTCAGCATGCCATTTGAACCAGGATGCCCTTTACAAGCCAGAAACAGAAAGTAGGGTTTGTTCTTGGCTTGCAAATGCTGGCTTGTTTGGGAGCCTGACAGATGAAGCAAAGTACAGTTGTCCCTCCACATTCGTGGGGGTTAGGGCTGCAAAAACCCCGCAAATGTGGAAAAAAAAACGCAAATAAAAAATAGGTCACGCCACCACCCTCCCGCAACCCCCCGGCCATCCCAGAAGCAGAAGGGGGGCTTTAGAAGCCCCGCCGCTGCCTCTCTCCCCCCACACACACCATCCTAGAAGCAGTGAGGGGGCTTTTGAAGTCCCATCACTGCTTCTCTCCTCCCCCCCCCTCCGCCATCCCAGGAGCAGCGATGGGGCTTCTAAAGCCCTGTCGCTGCTTCTCTCCTCCATCGTGGCTTTTGGGAGGGTGGGGGGGGAGGCCCTTCCAAAAACCACGAATAATCAAAAACGTGAATGTTAAAGCCACGAATATGGAGGGGCAACTGTATTTCCAGTTTGTTTAGCCATCTGCCCTACCAAAAGGAACCATGCATGTGCAAATGAGATGTGTGAACCATGCTTAGCTCACGTATGGTTATTCAAGATTCACCAGAATCCTGCCTTTCTGCTTTGTGTGAATGTGCTTGTAACTTATAAAACCAAAGCATTCCTACCAACACATCTTTCATTTTCCCCTGAATTACCTAATTACTATTATACCATCACTGAAGAAAGAAGCTGAATATAATGTGAAGCAATGTTACAAGCAAAGATGAGTCTGACAGAAAGGGTCTAAACCGAAATAAACTACCACAGAGTTCAGCACTAGAACTCATGAAGCAGCATGTCTGAAAATGGGTACCAAGGGAGTCAAACAGAATGATGTTCTTGCAGTAGAAATTCACTTTCTGCTGGAATCAGAATCCAAAGTGGTAGAGAGCGGGGAAAAACTGTTGTATGCTTGCTGAAAAATAGATGTCTCATCAACTCCTGTTCTCCTTCCCCTGACTCCATCTTTAAGCTCACCTCCCAAGCTTACTGTTAAATGTGGAAGCTTGTCTTGAAAGAAATTCAGCAGAATGCAGTCATTAATGCTTTCTTAATGAACTATTAAATTGGCTGTGACAGAAAGTATATGGAAGGAGCCAAGAGGACACACATAAACAACAAGATGGCCTTATCTCCGTCCCCAGGAGACAAAGTAAGCCAAACCAAAAGAATAAACTCTAGCTAGTTATTTAGAAAGATTAGGTGAGATTTAAAACATCTTTCTCCAGTGAGCAATACACTGATCACTTCACTCTTCTCATGTTTTCTGACTGGAAGCTTAAGTTTCCTATTTCTTCTGAAATTGCTAGTCAGATCCTGTTGCTTAGCAGCACTAAAATACATATTCTCCAGGTTCTTGTCCTTTGTGGAAAAATAAATTGAAGATTCCTCAGATGAATGTGTCATTTATGATTCTTGGTCCTGGTGGTCTTAGAAGCAATTAAATATGAGCATTTGCAAGTCAAGTTGCACTGCTTAGGCAAATATAATGTCACATCACCACACACACAGGAGAATACACTTTCTCTAAGTAAAGAGGTTAAAAAAAAGTTAGGATTTGATTTTGGTACAACTACTTGTATAAATATGTATTAAATAAAACATGTATTTACTGATACAATATCCTTTTATTTCAGTCAGGCAGAAATATGTTCAGGTATAATAATTCTAGACCCACACAATCCCAACTAGGCAAAACAGAAACAAAAAAAATCAAGTACACATGAAAGATCTCTAGAGCTGGTCCAAAGAAGCAAAATGTCCCTATCTCTTTAAAGCTGTGTTTTCTTGCCTGCACATCTGTTTTTAGTATTACCATTTAAATTGGGCCTGGAAATGGACCAGGAACTGGCACAACAGGGAAATGTGTTCCCGACTTCCAGTCCTGCAACTATATTCTGAACTAACTATAGTTTCAAAACCACCTTCAAAGACAGTTCCAGGTACCAGATATTTGTTGTTCTGGTGGTGTACCTTCAAGTCATTTCCAACTTATGGAGAACCTAACACATGGTGTTTTTTTGGCAAGATTTGTTCATGGGGGCCTTTGCCTTCATTTGAGGCTGAGAGAGCGTAACCAAGGTCACCAGTGGAATTCCATGGCTGAGTAGGGATTCAAACCCTGGTCTCCAAAGCAGTAGTTGCAGTAGCCCAGGGCCAGTTTAAGGCACCAGCAGAGTCAGCATCTTCAGGGGGACCATCATTGTGGGAGGGCCCCGTAGTAACCCTCCTCCTGCAAAAACATTATTACTAATATAATCTAAATATCCTGTACTGTGGCTAGCTTAGGTTGAGTTAGGTTACATTGACCTGAGATAAACATATGGGCCTCCCAAAATAAAGCATTGCAAGGGGCCCCAAAATTCATTAAACTGGTTCTGCTGTAAACTAATGTTTAATTTCTAGAATATGGGTAATTTAGGCATGTCTATCTCTATCCAGGAAGGGTTCCAGGTGGCACACCAAGTGAAGATGATGGGAAACTAATTCAGCCCACTTGCGCTGGATTTAGGAGTATACTAAAAATTGCGAACCTTTATCTTATCTGGATTGAGTTGGGAAATGATAAAGAAAGTAGAGGATCTCTCTAGCAGAATAATCAAAAGGCAGAATCTGAACAACAACCAGTCCCATGTCTTCCCACACACCATCTAGCAGAGAAACAGAAAAAAGCTTAATCTTCTTTGTAAAGCATACAAAAGCAGCTGTACTTACAAATACTTGACATATGCAAATGTATGGTATATGCAAATACATGATGCAATGGAGAAGAGAGAGAGGAGACGGAAAATGGCTGTGGGTTAGAATGATATAGGAACAGAGAAAATGTGGTAGAACAAACAATCAAACAAACAAACAGGAAGTTTGAAAATATGCAAGATATTAATTACTTAGTATAGGATAGTGATGTACTTCTTTGCTAATTTTGTTCTTGAAGGAAGCAACAAATAGTTTTAGGAATTTTCTTCCCACTATAAATAAGTCTTTGAAAACTGCTTGACTTTCAAAATTTGCATGTAGTATTTTGGCACAGAAAACAGCATTCTCTAAGTAGGAGACAGCATTTTATATGTGGAAAATATTATTTCTTTGCATAGAAAATGCTGTTTTGTGTACAAAACAATGTTCTAATTTTGCACAGAATAAGTCAAGAATTGTCCAGGATTCTTCTCATCAGGGTTTGCTGGCACTCAAGAAATACGTTGTTCAACCATTTTCCAAATATTGCTGAATATTCTGCCCATCCATAGTATAGGCATGTGATGGCTGCTAACTCTAAAAAGTTTAACAAGTGGTAACACTGAAGGCTAAAAAAGACCTGTCTGAGTGTTTCTGCTGATACCTCATTGCCACTTTACTGGCTAAAAGAATAATGTCTAGTCTCTTTAAATACCCATTTGAGAATTCTGACACCTCTGTGTTTAGGGTTTACTCTATTATAAGAAACATGATCTCACAGACTAGAACAAATAAAAAACATCTATTATGTATGGGTGGATGACTTGGTCACTTGCTTGAGTCAACTATCACTGTTTTGCTCTCCAGGCACCTAATGAGGTGATGCACCTTTTAGCTGCTTGAAGGACACCGAGCTCTAGATTGATACATCGGAAACAGAAAGCTTTTCAGCTGCCTCTAGTTCTGTGACCAAAGTGACTGGCCTCAGAGACTACCAAATTTTTCATGTTATTTGCAGACAGACAGTTACAGATGTAACGGTAGGGAAGAGGAATGTGTGGCCCTCTGGGTAAAGTTTTTGGACTACATTTCACATCACTTCTCACCTTTAGTTATGCTGGCTAGGGCTGATGAGAATTGCACACCAACAAGATCAGGAGGGCCACACACTCCCTTGATACCTTCCCACTGAGCACAATGTTAAGGAATATGGTCAAGCACTCTGACAAAGGTGAATGGCAGAGCCTCATACAGTGCCATTGACTTCCCAAAACAGGAGAGGGAAAGTTTTGCTGGTCCAAGAGTTATTTTTTGTAGCTTGAGGAATTCCTGGAGATTGCAAAAGCCAAAGGCTTTCACAGCCAGCATCCATAGATTTTCCTTGGGTTTTTTCTGTGCTGTGAGGCCATGTTCTGGAAGAGTTTACTTCTAATGTTTCGCCTGCAACTGTGGCTAGCATCTTCAGAGAATGGTTGGGTAGGAGTGTGTCTGGAGTTTATATACTGTGAACCCCTGTTGGGGAGTCTATGTAAATTTGTGTAATTGAATGGTTAGTTTCTGGGTACAGAAATGCAATGCTCGTTAGTGTCTGTTTGACTGATAGTTGGTTGATGGGCCATTATCTGTTGGAAATCCCCCTGTCCCTGGGTGGAATTCCTTAGTAAGGTGAAACATCAGAAAGAAACTCTTCCAGAACACAGCCTCGCAGCCCTGAAAAAAACCAAGGAAAATCTATTACAAAAGCCTTTTCATATGAACCTAGAAATGACTAGAAAAGAAAGACTCTCCTTTCGTGGGCAGGTAAAGACCCTTTTATTAAATACATTTATTTAAACAAGCATTTGGAGATTTAATAGGTATGCAGAGGGTTTTTTTTAATAGGGTGAGTGCACTGCATTTTAAACTTTATTGTTATGTATTTAAAATTATTTTATACTATTGTAAATTATGGATACAGGTCATGCTCCCCCATATCCGTGGAACCAATATCCACGGTTTCAGTTACACATGGCAGAAAAAATAGGGACACATACCATAGAGACAACACTGGAAAATGCCTAGAGGTGTCCTCTCTAGGAATTGCTAGGTCCTCCAACACAGCTCTATGGTGTGATTTTGGGGAAACATGGTGGGGGAGGACTTATGAGAATAAGGCTGTATGTGTCCTCAGACCTTGAACCTGGCCTTTTGAAATAGTTTGTGAATGCTTCCAGGTGTGGTATTTTTTTTAATGAGTGAGGCAGTGCAGTTGCACAATAAAAACATAATCTGGAAGCTCTCACAAACTACTGCTCCAAGATAACTGTGAGAAAGCTACAGTTAGCCCTCCATATCCATTGTTTCTGTATCCATGGCTTCTACCATCCATGGCTTGAAAATATTCCCCAAACAATGTATTCCAAAAAGCAAAGCATGATTTTGCCATTTTATATAAGGAACACCATTTTACTATGCCATTATATATAACAGGATGTGAGTATCCATGGATTTTGGTATTAATGGAGGGTCCTGGTGTAAAGATCCAGCAGGAACTTCAATTCACTCAGACAATAATCATTGGCTGAAATGTTTTATTGCAGAGGTAAAGAAGTGAACAGGTCAGGAATATTGGCAGACTTGGTTCCCAGAAAGAAAGTGTAGGGTTTAAAACGAGGCTTCACCCATCTTCCTATCCTCCCCCGCCCCCTTCACTCCCAATCTCTCTGCTAGATGTGACCTTGGAAATGAGATGCCCACACTCCAGGCTTGGGAATTTTAAGGTACTCATATTCCAGACCCCTCCCAACCATAAACAAGTCTCTGGCTCCAGCACATGACAGGAACCTGGATGGAGTAAGGCTAAGTGAGGCTGGACCCAAGACAGGATCCTGACACCTGGAACCCAACCCCAGTGGATACCCAGGACCCACTGTATTTAGATGATAACATTTCTCCTGGGTTTTTCATGGGCTTTTTTCCCAGGCTGTGAGGCTGTGTTCTGGAAGAGTTTATTCCTGATGTTTCACCTGAATCTGTGGCTGGCATCTTCAGAGAATGGTGGTGTAGGTAATGTGTGGGGTTTATATACTGTGAGTCCCTGGTTGGGGAGGATATGTAAATTTGTGTATTGGAATGGCTTGTTCCTGGGGGGAGATACGCAAGGAGGATTAGTGTCGTTTAGCTGATGGTCCATTGTCTGCTGGAAATCCCCCTGTCCCTGGGTGGAGTCCGTTTGCATGTGTTGAGTTTCTATTTTGGTGTTTTCTTACTTTTTGTTTACTTTTAGGGTTTCTTCTTTTCTGTTGAAGTTGTCCAGGTGTTTGTGGATTTCAATAGCTTCTCTGTGCATTCTGACATGATAGTTGTTGGCCTGGTCCAGAATTTCTGTGTTTTCAAATAGCATTTTGTGTCGAGGTTGGTTTATAACATGTTCTGCTACTGCTGATTTTATTGGCTGGCACAGTCTGCAGTGTCTCTCATTTTTCCTTGATTCATGTTTGCACATTGCATTTACTGGTCCCTATGTAAACTTGTCCACAGCTGCATGGTATGCGATAAACTCCTGTAGCTGTGAGAGGGTCTCTTTTGTCCTTGGCTGAACATAGCATTTCTTGGATTTTCTTGGTTGGTGTGTAGATCATTTGGATGTTGTCTTTCCTCATCAGTTTCCCTATTCTGTCTGTGACTCATTTGATGTATGGTAAAAAATACCTTCCCTTTGGGTGGCTGTTTTTCTTCATTCCTATAGTTTATTCTGGGTCTGGCCACACTTCTGGGTCTGGCCACAGTTCTGATGTCTGATCTGGGTTCTTGGTAAAGAGAGAGGAAGCTCTTCCTTGGAAACAGTCCAATTTGTTAACAGAGCTGACCTGCATTAATTCTTTAGTGTATGACAAACAACAAACCAACCACACAAAGGATCTTAGCCTTTCTGTTATGAACACATGGAATAAATTTCAGGTCCTTCATCTTATTATGACCTTGCCCAGAGCTATAGCTGAGTTACTTTGTTGCAGTAAAACCAGCAAGAAAGTCATGGCACCTTGTACCATATTGAATTGGTTAGGCTTTAAGATGCCATGAAACGCTTTGCTATTCTTAACACCCCTTTGCAAAAGTTCATTTAAAACAATTTAGATTGTCTAACATAATCAAGTCACTATGCAGTATGACACAGGACAGACTCAGCAATGCCTTAACAAGGCAGGATTTACAGTGTCTGTAATCCATTTATAAATGGATTAGAACTGTTGTACATCCTTGTTTGTGAAGGCAGCATAAGATGTGAAGCATTATTCAGGACCTGACATGGCAAGACTTATGAAGGAAGTTTTGTGCATTGGAGCCATTAGGATACCGTTCTTGATTTCCCTTACTTAGGATAGTTAGGATAGGAACTGAAAACAGTTTACCATGTACACACAGACATATATGTAGACACCAGTTCAAATGGGGTACTAACAGCTGTACAAAAGGGATATCCCACACTAATATCAAGCAGAGATAGTTGAATGAAGAGTAAACCAAAGTTCTACACTTCCTCCATTATCTTTTACTATGTTTGCATCAGATGAGATCATCAGATGTGGGGGAACACAACAAAAAATCGTGTTCCCAACCATGTCAGAAGATCACTAGAAGAATAGAAAGGGAGATTCCTTTCTTACCAGATTCCTCATCCTTCAGCTGTTCCTGGGGTGTAGCACTGCTGCAGATGAGGCTTCCCTTTTTCACTGATGGAGACAAGCCACCAATTAAAAAGGGATGCCCCAGCAGGATGATGATGTCTTCTGGTTAAGGTCACCCCTTCCTGTTCTTCTAGCAATCTTCTGACATGGTTTTTGCCATGTCTGATAATTTCCAGAGATCATACAAGATTTCCACTCCTCCTTATTCTGTTCTTACAACAACCCTGTATGGTAGGTCAGACTGGTCTAGGCCTAACCAGTAACCCTCATGGCTGAGTGGGATTTGAATCCAGATCTATATGGCCCAACCTAGTCCAACATTCTTAACTACAGTACAACCCCCATATCCACAGGGTTAACTTGTCTGTGATAAGTTCCCAGACTTATCACAGACAGTGAAAATCGCAGATAGTAGCAAACCCAATATTTCCACCAGCACTTGACCATAGGATTGCACTGGAGGTGCTATAAAATGCCTAGAGAGAACATTTTTTTTGGATACAAAACCACAGCTACCCATTTTGTGGATATGGGGGGCCATACTGTATATTGTAGTCATGTTAATTTGTAAGCTACCTTGAGTTCTAATCTTGGGAAAGGAATGGAGTATAATGACGATTAAATTTAATCATGATAATGCACCATGCTAATGTCTGCAGCGATCAGCAACATGTGGGCTACAGGCAGCATGCCTCCCCATTTTGCATGCCCCAGCTATCAGATCTACTGCTATACACCAAAAGTTCACACCATGGTAGCAGCAACTCCTCACCCTCCTGAATTTTTTTTTGAATTTTTTATTATCATATAACAAAGTGTACAATAAAAAGCACAAAGTGACACAGAATAACCAACAATGAGCAAAGACACCGTAGTTCGAGAATCCTGTCCTGTTACAACCTCAGGCAAACACAAGTAACCATGCCAAACTCCTGCTAGGCATCTGGAGGACGAGAAGCTTCCATAGCCAGTATGTCAGGCCAGAATATCCTATAGTGTGTTGGAGGCTGAAACAAGTGCAAAGTCATGTTTATGTATTCAATAAAGATAAACCAATCTCCCTAAAATTGGATGCCAATGTTCTGACAGAATCCATAGATGAGGCATCCAACAACTCCATTGATGGCACTTTACTGGATCAGTTTCAATAGGTGAGTACCGATGACGTGGACAAGCTCCTTGGAAGAGTGAAGAAAATGACTTGCCCTCTTGATCCCTGTCCATCTTGGCTGGTCGTCCAGGGGGGGGGTTGCATTGAGGGTATTCCTACAGGACACAATCAATGCATCCTTCAGGGAAGGTATTGTACCATCTTGTTTAAAGGAGGCGGCGGTTAAGCCACTCCTGAAAAAACCCTCCCTGAACCCCCTGGACAAGAACAATTACAGACCAGTGTCCTTGCTACCTTCTTTAAGCAAGGTGATCGAGAGGGCAGTTGCTTCCCAGCAACAAGTCATCTTGGATGAAACCGATTATCTTGATCCATTTCAAACCAGCTTCAGGACAGGATATGGAGTAGAGACTGCCATGGTTGCTCTAACCGATGACCTCCGCCTGAGCATCAACAGGGGTAATGTGACCCTGCTGGTGCTCTTGGACCTCTCAGCAGCCTTTGACACTATAGATCATTCCATCCTCTTGGACCGCCTGAGAGAGTTAGGAATCGGAGGCACTGCTCTGCTGTGGTTCCATTCCTTTCTCTCGGGCAGATCCCAGAGGGTGAGGCTCGGGGACAGCTGCTCTTCCAGAATTGAGCTTAATTGTGGCATCCCTCAGGGTGCCATTCTGTCCCCGATGCTATTTAACATTTATATGAAGCCACTGGGAGAGATCATCCGCAGGCATGGAGCTCGGTGTCATCAGTACGCTGATGACACTCAGATATATTTCTCCATGACCAGACCGTCGGCTCAGACTTCAGATGGTGTCTCTCCTCTCAATGACTGTCTTAGAGCGGTAATGGATTGGATGAGGAAAAACAGATTGAGACTAAATCCAGACAAAACGGAGGTACTGACAGTCACAGGCCCGAAACCAGGTCTGGGAATACAACTTCCAGTCCTGGATGGACTCACACTCTCCTCTAAGGACTGTGTTTGCAGTCTGGGGGTACTCCTGGATTCGTCGCTTCACATGACTAGTCAGGTGAATGCGACAGCCAGAAGTGCCTGTTATCAGCTTCGGCTGATACGCCAACTGCGCCCTTACCTGGATACAAGGGATCTGGAAACTGTGGTACATGCTTTGGTAACCTCACGTTTGGATTACTGTAATGCACTCTACATGGGGCTACCCTTGTGCCTAACCCGGAAACTTCAACTGGTACAAAATATGGCAGCCAGGTTAATTACGGGTACATCTAGGAGACAGCATATAACACCTGTGCTTAAATCTCTCCACTGGCTGCCGATTAGTTTCTGGGCACAGTACAAGGTGTTGGTTTTAACCTTTAAAGCCCTACATGGCTTGGGTCCATCTTATCTCCGGGACCGCCTCATCCCATATGATCCCCCCCCCCGTGCACTTCGGTCCTCTGGGAGGAACCTGCTATAGCCTATGAAAACTAGGCTGTTGCAGACCTCCCAGAGGGCCTTCTCTTCTATGGCTCCCAGACTTTGGAATGGCCTGCCAGATGAGATACGTCTTATCGCTACTCTTGATAGCTTCAAGAAAGCGCTAAAGACAGATCTCTTCCGGCAGGCCTTCCCGGAATAACTTCCCGGTTCAAGTGGACTGATTGCTACCCACCCCCTCGCCATCGTTGCATTTATTTATTTATTTATTTATTGTATCTTTGTTTTAACTCTCCATTAGTTTAATTTAGTTTAAGGGGTGGGAGGGTAGGATGGGGAAGGACTGTTTTAACTTGATGTTGTTTTAATCTTGCTGTAAGCCGCCCCGGTTGCCGAGCAGAGGGGCGGGTTAAAAATAAAAAATTATTATTATTATTATTATTATTATTATTATAAAATGTGGATTGTCTTTTTTGTCCATTACAGAAGCTCATAGTATATGTTAGTTTTTTCCAGCAATAACGAAGACCAGATTCTGTCCCACCAGCTTGCAATTGTAAGAAGGCCAGATTTCCAAGTTTTAGCAATTTCTTGGAGGCAGTTACAAAAAATACAGTCAATTTATGGTATTTAAGATGTACATTATTATCTTTATACAATAGCAACAATAAAAGGGCAGAGCAGAAGTGTACATTTTGGCAGGTGATACATAAAATTTGCTTCAAAACAGCTTGCCAAAATTTCACCACTATTGGACACTTGATCCACATATGTATAAATGTTCCTGACATGTTACAGCCTCTCCAGCAGTGTGGTGTGATGGTCTCAATCATTCTTGAAAGGTGGAGCGGGGAAAGATACCAATGGTATATTTTTTAAAAAATTAGTTTCCCTGATGCTAGCTGATCTGGATTTGTATGGGGCTGAAGTCCAAATGTGGGCCCATTCGGTATCAGATATTGCAATTCTAAGTTCTGTTTCCCAGAATGATCTCACATGTTGACCTGTGCCATGTAGTCGCTCAATAAAATGTTTATATATAATGGCAGCTGCTCCCTTACCTGATGCACAAAGTGCCTCATAGAAGGTGAGTGCCCATAGCCGTTCACCTTCTGAGACCAGATGGGTTGCGAAGTGATGGAGCTGATAGATCTGAAATCAAATGGAATTTGCCAATTGTAACTGGAGGGTCAATTCATTTATAATAACAATAATAAAATTTGATTTATATCCCACCCCTCTACAGAACACAATCAGGGCAGCTCACAACAATTAAAATATACATCCAGACCCTCAATCCCACCCACCCCTTAAAATGCAATTAAATAATTTAAGAATTAAAACGTACTTTAAAAATACAAAAATAAAAATAAAAATAATATAAATAAACAATGGACAGTGGACATTTATGGATTTAGGCCTTCCACCCACAAATAGATCCTGAATTTGGTAAAGACCATAGGTTTTCCAGTTCTTACATGGAAGAGATAAGCAAGCTATATGGAAGTGGGGGTGAAGCAACATAGGCATTATTGGAGATGAGTCAGGAGCAAAAGTATTCCCTCCTGAAATTTCACTGAAAACAAGGTACAGGGGAATGCCTGCCTTATTTTAAACCAGAATTATACTTTCCAGGAGGTTTCTGTCAGCCCTTCTGCTTTAAAATAAGGCACATCCTCCTTTCACACCACCTTCTCAAACCAAAACCCAAAGTCAACTGGCATAGCAGCAAATTGATGACCTTGGTGGTGGAAATGTAAAACCTCAGCTATTTGGTCCTCACATTCATTATGCAAGGATGAAAAATTACTGTAGTTTTCTTCTCATTGCAGCAGAAAATGAATATTTCTGGGCAGTATTCTCCCACATCCTGAAGTGTTGCAGAGGAATTGTACTGCTGAGAATCATACATGGGTTTTTTGTACCAAAAAAAAAAAGTTTTCAGCACAGAAAATATAATAGTTCCTGTGTTGAGCTTGGCTTTCGGCGTGACGGTGTCTCATTTGGCTGCAGGGAAGCAGAGCTCCTGTTGCAGCGGCTTGTAGAGGCAACCTGGGTTGGGAAAACCGAAAACCGGCAAGGTCCTCTCCGGGAGGAGAGGTGAGTGTGGGCTCAAAGGGGGCGAATACTGCCTCGGTCGCCTTAAGAGGTTATCTTAAGAGGTTATCCAGAGTGATATCTCTGGAAGCCGAGGAGTCGAAGAGCCACATACCTTCTGCAAGAGTCGCCTTGGTGAAGCTGGGGATGCCAGCGCCCTTTTAAAAAAGAAAACAACAAAGCAACAAAATAAGCCTATATGGGGGCAACCCTGTGAACTTCCAGACCTGGTGGTGTGCCAGCGGAAAGAACTGCTATAACAAATAAGCAATAAGCATTAATAACAACAACGGAAGAGTAAGTAAATAACTGAACCTCTAGTGGAAGAGTTGAATTGGTCAGGAATAAATCTGAGACTAGAGAGACCAGGAAGAAGTGGAAAGCAGACGATTGAGGTTTGAGAGTGGACTGAGTAAATCCTGAAAGACTGGAAAGTTTGGAGCATGAGTAGCAAGTAGTGAATAGGAGAAAGGAAGTAGCAGATTGTAACAGAATGGAGTAGAGAGGAGAAGGCAAAGGGAACGAGAAGGAGCAGTTCGCGTCAGAACGGGGCTAAGGAGGAGCAGTTCAGAATGAAGCAGAGAGTGAAACAGAATGGAGGAGCAAAGGAGGAACAGAGAGAGACAGAATAGGCTGGAACGGGAAGATACAGAATAGATAGCAATGGATCTGAGAAGACAGAGAGGACTGAGGCTTGAGAAGTAGCAGTTGGTGGCAGAATTGAGCAGAGAAGGGCAGCTCGGATTGCTACGGGGCGGACTAGATAATGCAACGGAGCAGAGCTGTCAAGGAGGAACAGATAGAGGCAAAGCAGGTTGGAACGTGAAGGCTTGGAGCAGACAGTGACAGATAAAGAGGAGTGAGAAGTAACAGTCCGCCACGAAACGGAGCAGAGGAGAAGCAGGTTGGTCTATTACAGAATGGAACAGATAGCAGAATAGAGCAGAGAAATAGAGGAGGAATAGAGGAGGAGGAGCAATAGAGATCGAGTAGATTGGATAGTGGTAAAAAGGAGTGGAGAAGGAGAAGGAGACAGATAGATAGAGGGGATAGAGAAGGCTTGAAAAATTTACAAGACAGGATCACAATCATGTTGGAAATGTGAGCAAGCGAAGGGCACCTTATATCATACATGGTGGGCATGTTAAATAGCACAAGAATACTGGGAAAAATCCATGTAACGATAAACGAAATTTTAGGAATTAGATTTCCATTGGTGCCTCAGATATACTTGCTGAATATGATAGATACAATAGATCAAAAGTCAACAAATAAACACTGGAGAGTAATGCTATATATGATCTCAGCCGTAAGACTTCTTTATGCAGCAAAGTGGAAAAGAAAGGAAACTCCCACAGTAGACGAATGGCTGCTCAAGATGAGAGACATGATGGATATGGATTGGCTCACTGCCCGGCTTAAAGATATTCCGATAGATAAGATAGAGAAGGAATGGTTCCCGATGAAGAAATATTGGAAAATGGAGAAATCTGGTCAACTTGGACCTTTGAAAAGACCGGTAAAGCAACCTGAATTTAGAAATAGGTAGGCCGAAGTTGTCATTAAGGATAAAGTTAGATTAGCAGAATTCAGATCAATTTAAGTAAAAGGCATTCAACTAACATAAGCAGAACAAAAGTTGGGAAGACCAGGGGAAAGTACAGGGAAAAGCCGGAATAATGGTTAAAGGATTCTAAAATGATTGATAAAGATAAGAAGATAGACAAAAGAAGTTATTGGAAATCAAGAAGCTGTACTTTATTTTGTGATAATTTCAATGTAATAAGCTAATGATTGACATTTCTACTTATGTTTTATAATACTGTAAAAAGTTACATTGTTTATGTAATTTCCTGAAAGATAGTCTTGTATCAATGTGTACACAGCTGGATGTAACATCATAAAAATTACAATTAAAAAAAAATTAAAAATTAAAAATTAAAAAAAGAAAATGTAGTTCCTGTGCAGAACACTATATCTTCTGTGCAGAAGGTAATTGTGTATTTTTCCACAGAACAATTCATCTGCAACACTTCAGTACCTTTTGATATTAGGGACTTTTTCGGATGCATGAAATATACCGCAAGCAGCCTCGTCGCGTTGCAAGGCTGCTGCGCTGCAGAGCATCCATTTCGTATGACGCTCACCCCTGGCGGTACTGTTGCGGTACCGCGGGGAGAGTTGAGCGCCATATTTCCTCAATTTTTAAGAACGAAAGTTGATTGTTCTTAAAAATCGAGGAAATATGACGCTCAACTCTCCCTGCAGTACCGCAACAGTACCGCCAGGGGCAAGCGTCATACGAAACGGACGCTCTGCAGCGCAGCAGCCTCACAACGCGACGAGGCTGCTTGTGGTATATTTCATGCATCCGAAAAAGTCCTAGGAGAAAACGGTGCAAAAGTCTTGCTGCTCTACTGTTTTTCCCAATGGAGTTTCTTGGCTATCTGGAAATATTTTTCAACCTGGAAATGAACAAAGGCAAAGATTCTTTCCATCCCTACTTGGTAATGGCAGGTTACGACCCCTGCTTGGTTCAGGGGAACCACTGCAGCCAATCCCCAAACACAGACCTTGCCCACCCATGTGGTAGTGAGAATTGTCATTCAAGTAGGCCAACCCTTTAAAAAGCGAACAAAGATATTTTTGGCATGTTTCTGAAAAATGTAGCATTCACTTGTTTCATTATTTTTTTTAGCAAAGTGGTTTGCAAGTCTTCTCTGCTGTATGTGGTATGTGTGTAGATAATTATCTTGTATCATATTTCACAATCATGACAACTCTCTTAGTATCGCAGTTATTTCCTCCAACAATACAGAATCATCCACTCAGCAATGCTGCACAACTCAAAACATGTAATTATCTAAGATTTAAGTAATTACTGGACAAAACACTTAGCTAGCTACTTAAAATTTTCATCATTATTCCATAGTAGATAAATAAGTAATTAGGACTTTAAGGCTACCATAAAAAGCATTGTTTCAAAATTCCCTCATTTGTATAGTGCCGTTTTGTCAAAATTACACTACCATCTCCACCATTTCTCTGCATAATTATGAAGATTCTTTCTTTGATTTGACATATACATAGCAATTTCCAGGAAATTATCTCACGGCAAGTTTTTTAAAACACACACACACACACTTAAGAAAGCTTTACACTGTATTGCTTTGTCAAAACTATTGAAAAGTTTTTTTTTAAATCTAAAACAGTTTTATTTACATCATACACCACTCCTCAGTGCTTTATGTTTCAACCAGTGGTTTCCGGGTCAGTAGGATAACATTCCCTGAGAATGTCAGACTAAAACCTGTGGGACAAGTCCTTGTGACATCACAAGGGTGGGCCCATGGGATATCATGGAGGGGGTCTTGTGATGTGACAGTGGGAACCTAATAAGGTTTGGGGAGGGCAAGAACAGCTTCTGAAGCTGATTAAGGAAACTTAGATGAAGGCAACCAGGGGTACATCTAGATGGGAGGAAAAAGTACGCTGGGATGTGCACTAACTAACTTCACTGCAGTTCTCTTTTGTCTAGATATTTTTTTTCTCCAAAAAAAGTTGTCCATATGCATTGAAGTTCATACAAATGGAGCCCCTTCCACAAATCAAGATGGCAGCTGCAAGAACAGGGTGCTATTATTCCCACCAATTTTATCGTCACTCTAGATTTTTTTTTTAAAAAAAAAAAACTTATTTAAACTGATTTAAAAGGGCATAAGGGAGACATTCCACTTGTAAAATTATTTTTTCTCCTCAGCGTGGCAAACTAGTGCTCCATTGCTGGTTTGAAAAGCCAAAATAGCACTTATGGACTCAGCTGGAGGAAAGCCCGCCCCTACTTGTACCATGGACCAATGAGCTATCAACTTCCTCCTGGTCCAGAATGTTCAGTACTGTGATTCAGTCATCCAAATAACCAGCAATGTGCTTCTTCCCCACAATTTATTAAAAACTCCATGGAAAACTGCAAAGTCTCTAAGGGAGTTTATTGCCTCCCTCCTTTCTAATACAGCAAATCTCCTATGTGGTTCGTTGGGACAACAGGTATTCTCTGTGATTTCTATGTACTTTATCAGACACAGCAAATATGGTGTCATAACAATGCCTAATTAACGTGAAAGGGTGTGCATATCAGATAACTTTGTCCTTTTGCAATTTTGTATTGTGAAAAAGCAATTCTTTTTTATTAAAGGACCAAGCCATCAATAGATCTCCCGTGGCACTTTGTTGCCAACATTGACAACATTTGGAACTGCATGCCATTGTGTTCATGTCATGAAAACCAGGTAGAGGACACTCTTTTTATGAACCTCCCCAATTCACCTTTAAATTTAAAAAGTGTGTTTCTGTGCTTGTGTCTATGTTTTGTGTCTTTGTTTTAATGTATTTTTCAAATATACCGCGTTCACGTCTTCTTATGAGAATCAGTGGGATATTGAAATGGAGCTCCGTTCGTGCTCCATCAATGCTGGGGATGCCTTTGAACGCTGCTTAAGGCAAGGTCTGATAGGAAGGGTTCGTCTGCAAGCAGAAAAATGGTTTACTGGCAAAAGAACGTTTGAGGCGGCTTGTCTGATAAAGTCCTGAGAGGGGTATTTTGACTGTCTAGACAACCCCCAGGTAAATGGGCTTCAAATTTTGGCAAAACCTGGCAAAACAGACAATATGGCAACTCAGAGCTTGGGGGGGGGGGCTGAAGTGTTTTTTCACCACAAGACAGGTGGCAGAAGGTGTTCGCTCCCTGCCCACATCCAAAGGGCACAATGGGCCCAAGTGCATGTATTGTATCCACCATCTCTCTCCCCAGCAGCCTCACCTCTCTCCTAGTAACCCATATACAAACCCTTTCGCATTGACTCAGAGATCCCTGGTGCCAGCTGGAAATGGGTATCCAGATTTTATAAAGCTACTTCATATAGAAAAATGAATGTTTCTCTTGCTCTTTTGCTATTCATCCTGAGTTTTGTCTCCCTACCAAGAGATCCAGAAAAGCACAGTAATTCCCTAAGATTTCAGCCAGTGCCCTGAGACCAGGCAAACCAAGTTAAGAGGTTACTCTGCCTTGGGATCTGCATCCTCATAGCAGTTTTTCCAGTCTGCCAAAGTAAATCAGGACTATCAAGCTGCAAATGTCTTCCTCTGAAATCTGTAGTACTCACAAATGATGGTGGGGGAAATTATCCTGCAGGTCTGGGCAACCTACAGGCCTAGAGCTGCATGTGGCCCTCAACCTAATTTCACACAGCACTTCGCCTAATTTCAAAAGCTCTCTGCAAAGGATCAGTTCAGGGCTCTTGCGTGTGCCACTTAGGAAGAGAAAATAAGACTGGAGAAAGAGAAAATATTATGCTCTTTCCAGTTTTATGTTCTGCCTGCCACCACCTTAGGCTCCATGGTACTGCTAGCATGTGGCTCCTGCAAGTCCTGAAACAGGAAAAATAAGGGGAGAGGGTTCTTTCACAATATGAAGTCCCAAATTTATTTTTGTAGAATCATAGAATGTTAGAGTTGGAAGGGAACACTAATGGTCATCTAATCCTGCCAATGCTCACACTAAAGCATCCCTGACAGACAGTCACCCAACCTCTGCAGAGAAATCTTCAACAAAGACTTCCAAAGCAGCCCTTTTTCAGCTGAAGAACTCTTACCATCAGGAAGTTGCTCTTAATGTGTCACTGAAATTGCTTTTCTTGTAATTTGTTTTCTCCATGTACTATCTTCTGAAGCAGCAGAATACAAGCTCACTTCATCTTCCACGAGACAGCCTTTCAGATATTTTTAAACAGCTATCATATCTTCTCTGAGTCCTCTGAGTTTGTGATCATTATCCTTCTTAAACTGTACACCATAGGTCTGAGTAAACATAGTACAGTGGAACTGTAATTTCCCTTAACTGGGACACTATTCTTTGTTGACGTGCTGCATTGGCTTTTTTCTCTCACACACACATCATGCTGTTGAATCTAGTTTTGGTATACAGTTGGACCCTTGTATCTGCAGAACCAACATCCATGGTTTCAGATCCGCAGGACACAAAATAGGGACATATACCATAGAGTTGCATTGGAAAATGCCTAGAAAGGTATCCTCTCTAGGCATCTTCTAGGACCTCCAATGCAACTCTATGGTATATTTTTACTGGAAGTCCTTTCTTTTAATAGGGTTTGCTGTAACTGTGGTTTCCAGTATCCACAGTAAGTCTGGAACTACCAGTAAGCCCCCACAGATATGGGAGTCTTAAGAGCCAAAAATAATTTGTACACACACTGCTGTCAAGTCAAGTGTCTCTCATCCTATACTTGTGTATCTGTCTTGTCCTGAGTTTTAAAGAAAAATATGGTTGACCAGATGGGAAATGCTCATCTAGACTATTTGGCCTATTTTATTCCTCTAACAGTTTGGGCTATTTTCTTTACCTGTAATGTTTGTATTCCCATTTCCTCTGGCCTTTCTGATTTGAAACTCACACCTTCTCATGCATATCTATAGGCCTGGTTTATAACTGCCCCTGTCCTGACTTGTTTGGAAACCTAAAACACAGTTTCCCAGTGTTGTCCTACTGTGAAGCAGGGAGCAGCTGATGGTTTCCATGTCTGGTTTATTCACATTGGGTTTTAGCTACCCAAGGTGCCTAACCTAGTATGGTACTAGAGTTCACAACCTTGAATAATTCTTTTAAAAGCTGGAATTACACCTCCTGGGGATGCACTGTCACACTGCTGGGAAATTATAGTTCAATGTGGCTTCTGGACATCAGCACTCACTCACCTGTAGGGAAGAGCAACACAGGTGATTGAAGCTCAAGCATATCTCAGCTCATTAAACAGAGATTTGCCTGCCCGAATGTGACCAATGGGCAGAGCTTGGAAAGTTCCTTTTTAAAAGAGTAAGTATAATGCCACACTGATGCCATCCATAAGCAAGCAGGAGTAGGAAGATGCTATGGGTTCTACAGCACATACTTTGCACTTTGGAGATCACTTGGAGATATTTGGTCAAAGCATGGGATCCTATGAAGCTCTGTGAGCAACATAGACCTATCAGGGGTTGGTATGCCCTGAATCAGGGTGAGCAAAATGCAGTCCTGTGGCCCTATCCAGGATATGATATTTTTGTTTTCCTTGACCCCATAGATTTCCAGGACTCCCTTTTTCTGGCCAGTTGCAGAAGCCCCCTGACCTGTCTAACATTATTTAAAAAAAAAAAAAACTGTTTTTTTTTCACAACCAGAAGTAGATTTACAGCCACTTCTGATTTTGGTTTGTTTCTATTTTTCTCCACATGTTTGGAAGTCTGTGCAGCCCTTGGTGTGGAGGGGTCCTAGGGAAACAAACCTGGCCTCTGGACCTGTCTCAATTGTCCACCCAGCCCTAAATATTAAGAACTGAGATTATTATCAGTCATAGGACATGGTAATATCAGTCCATATATAATTATTTCAAAATTATTCACTGAGGGATGTAGACAAAAAAAAAACCCTCACAAATATACAGTCTAGGAATCACTGAGGGGCTTACTGCACTCTGAAGAAAAGCAGCAAGGCAGCAGGAACGTTCCGTCTTCCCTGCTGCCTTACCACATGGCATCATCATTCTTTCGTTATGGTTCTGTGAGGGACTGAGGTTAAACTGTGTCTTTTTGCTAACCAAAAAACTCGTTAGCAAAAAGATGCAGTTTTAGCTTGGTCTCCCACAGGACTGGAATGAAAGAATGCTGGAAGAATGACGACATCATGAGGTAAGGCAGCACAGAAGCGTTTCTGTTTCCTTGCCACTTTTCTTCAGAGTATGGTAAGCCCCTGAGTATAAAAGTGGTCATCAGAAACCAAATACCTCAGGTGCTAACAAATTATTTCATTTTATGACAGAGCATGGGCTCCATCTACCCCATGTGAGTCATGTACAAACTTAAAGATTTGTTTTTTGTCCTTTTTTCATTTCAAAGTTTGTTGGTGTGTGTGTGTATGTGTGTGTTTTATTGTACTCTTAAGAGGCATTTATTGATCTGCCTGTCATCCAGAGACCATAGAATTACTGATCTGGGAACTGGAAGCTAAATATAGATTTTGTGATAGGACTCCATGCTTTTTAAGCAGCTGCTGCCTCCATCCTTTAGACGTTTCAAGCCTTGAACTGTGGCCTACAAGTTAAGCTTTCATTATCTTGCTTGCAAAAGCTTGTCCCACAGCTTTAGCAGGCAGTCTTTTGCCAAGTCATTTGAAACATTTCTTTTCAGGGTGGGGAAAATGTCATAGAACCTGTGTTCTCAGGCAAGGAGAACAGAAAGCATTATCTGTTTTAAAACAAACTAATGCTACCCAGCTTCAGGCTAGTTCACCTTTGGCAGCAAGCACAAAGCTTTGGACATCGCATAAATGTAATGTTTCAAAAGCCAAAGCTGTAAAATAAGTTGCTGTAATGCTTTAAAGACAGACAGACGGCTTATTGATAAAGAGCTGGCCACAATGATCTCACAGAAGCTCTCACAGTAACAGCATGTAAGGAAGAAAATGATCAAAGAAGAATGAGTTCATGTAGGGACTCAGTGAAACAAAACTCCAGCTTGTCACACAAGGCTGGTTCTGTGGTTAAACTTCTTTCTTTTCTTGCATCTGGCATAAAGAGAGCTTAAAATGCTCAAGGGATGTTCATATTTCATATACAGCATATAACACAGAACAATTCCCCACAGAATTTAAAACATCTATTCATTTAAGCATTAAGTTGTGAATTTGTGTGAGTGTGTGGGTTTAGTAACCCACAATATAATGGTAAGGCTTTAAATATTACAAAAATGTGCAGGCACAATCATATGCTGACATCCTGCTAGTGCTCCTACGTAGGTGTAAGTCATCCTTATACCTGCATATGTCTTTTTTGGTCAATGCAAAGGTTGTCATTTTTAACTCCCTTTGCTCTGACCAAAGGCCCCCTTCCCCCAGATCTATAGTAGAGTTGCTACAGGCACCCCACCCCCTACCACACCATGGCCATTCTGTGCCTCCCGGAGAGTGCTGGGATTGGAGAAGTACCTATGTCCCCATAGCCAGATGTGAAATGAATGCATCAACTGCTGAGAACTCAAGAAGACCACAGCAGAAGATGTAATAATGTAATGCCTGCCTACAGGGACATAGCCATACACTTCTTTGATGTCACACTGCTCTCATTGGGCATGGAACAGCCATGCAAAAGGGTTTCAGTTGCCCTATAGTACATCCAGGAGTAAGTAAATGACCAGTTGTAGCATAGTTCCACATGCTAAACTACTATACTACACCAGACTAAGGAGATTATTAGACGATCCCCTTTTAAATATTCTTTTGCAGGCACAAGAACCCATTTTTATGCCAATCTTGCAAGACATCATTGCATGGGAAATTCAAAAACAAAAATAAAGCCTAAAACGTTACATCAAGCACCTAGACATACTTAAAAAGCCCCAAGTAACCTGGGGAGGGTCATAAAAAGAGTAAAACTTACCTAGATGTCCCGATCTCACCTGGAAGTGTTTACACCAGACTGGCCTTTGATGCTGCATTCCCAGGGCCGGTTTAAGGCACCAGCGGCAGTGTCAGCATTTGCAGGGGGCCCCATCATTGTGGGGGGCCCCGTAGTAACCCTCCTCCTTCAAAACTTTATTAGTAATAATCTGAATATCCTATACTGTGAATAGCTTAGGTTGGGTTAGGTTACATTGACCTGAGATAAACATATAGAGGTCCCAAAATAAAGCATTGCAGGACCCCCCCAAAATTCCTTAAACTGGTCCTGTGCATTCCCAAGACTTAAATGGCCTGAAGTTTCATACGCCAGCAATGACAGCACCAAATCAAAGATGGCAAAATGCTAACAGGGGACAGAGAAAAGGCAGAATTACTCAACACCTTCTTTGCCTCAGTGTTTTCAGAAAAGGTAAAGGGGGACCAACCTGAGGATAAAAGTACAGAAGACACAACAGGGGAAATCCAGCACAGAATAAACAAGGAGGTAGTACAAGAATACCTTCTTAATCTAAATGAATTTAAATCTCCAGGACCAAAAGAACTACATCCAAGAATATTAAAAGAGCTGGCAAATATAATCTCAGAGCCATTGGCAATAGTCTTTGAGAACTCCTGGAGAACAGGAGAAGTCCCAGCAGACTGGAGGAGGGCAAACGTTGTCCCCATCTTCAAAAAGGGGAAAAAAGAGGATCCCAACAAGTATCGTCCAGTTAGTCTGACATCGATACCAGGGAAGATTCTAGAGCAGATCATTAAAAAGAGAGTCTGTGAACATTTAGAAGACAATGCCATAATCACAAAAAGTCAACATGGGTTTCAGAGAAACAAGTCATGCCAGACTAATCTGATTTCTTTTTTTGATAAAATTACCAGCTTGGTGGATGAAGGGAACGCTGTGGACATCACATACCTTGATTTCAGTAAGGCCTTTGACAAGGTTCCCCATGACATTCTTGCAAACAAGCTTGTAAAATGTGGGCTGGACAAGTTAACAGTTCAGTGGATTTGTAATTGGTTGACCGGCTGAACCCAAAGGGTGCTCAGCAATGGCTCCTCTTCATCTTAGAAAGATGTGACCAGTGGGGTGCCACAGGGTTCTGTCCTGGGCCCAGTGCTATTCAACATCTTTATCAACGACTTGGATAAGGGAATTAGGGGCATACTTATCAAATTTGCAGATGACACCAAATTAGGAGGAGTAGCTAATACCCTGGAGGACAGAATCCAAATTCAAGATGACCTGGATAAACTGGAGAGCTGGGCCAAAGCTAACAAAATGAAATTCAATATGGAGAAATGTAAGGTACTGCACTTAGGGCGAAAAAATGAAATGCATAGATATAGGATGGGGGAGACCTGGCTGAACGAGACTATGTGCGAAAGGGATCTAGGAGTCCTTGTAGACCACAAGTTGAACATGAGTCAACAGTGTGATGCAGCAGCTAAAAAGGCCAATGCGATTTTGGGCTGCATCAATAGAAGTATAGTGTCCAGATCAAGGGAAGTAATAGTGCCGCTCTATTCTGCCTTGGTCAGACCTCCCCTAGAATACTGTGTCCAGTTCTGGGCACCACAATTCAAAAAGGATATTGACAAATTGGAGCGTGTCCAGAGGAGGGCGACTAAAATGGTGAAAGGTCTGGAAACCATGACTTATGAGGAGAGACTTAGGGAGCTGGGTATGTTTAGCCTGGAAAAAAGACGGTTAAGAGGTGATATGATAGCCCTGCTTAAGTATTTTGAAGGGGTGTCACGTTGAGGGTGGAGCAAGCTTGTTTTCTGCTGCTCCAGAGATTGGAACACGGAGCAATGGATGCAAGCTCCAGGAACAGAGATTCCATCTCAACATTAGGAGGAACTTTTTGACAGTAAGAGCTGTTCGGCAGTGGAACACACTCCCTCGGAGCATGGTGGGGTCTCCTTCCTTGGAGATCTTTAAACAGAGGCTGGATGGCCATCTGTCGGGGATGCTTTGATCGTGATTTCCTGCGTGGCAGGGGGTTGGACTGGATGGCCCTCATGGTCTCTTCCAACTCTGCAATTCTATGATTCTATGATTCTATGAAATCACAATGGGGATCTATCTGATGGCTTTAGCCATCAATTAAAAAAATGCCAGAATAACACCAATGGAACACAAAAGGACAATGTTGTATAATACTGGCATCCTTTTGCATTCCACTGGTGTCATTATCAAGACACATTTCTTGTGTCTGATAATTTCCCATATCAGATTATAACCACAAAATGTTAGAACTGGAAGTTAACTTTGAGGTCAGTCCACCTCCTTATTGATGAAGTTATCTTTAAGACAGAACAACCTCCTTCTCAATGAAGGAAGCATTTTTAGTACAGAGATGAGAAATGGGGTGGTCTCCAGCTTTTGTTAAACTTCAGGGCCCTTTCAGTCCATGCCATTGGCTATGAGGGCTAAGACTGACTGGTGGGTGACACATTTTCTGCTTTAATCTAGTGCCCTGGTTTCCTGACTTTACACCAGGAAACTCTGGGTTCTTTCACAGGCATTATCAAAGTTCCCCACCATGATTATAGGACTGGGTAGTTGGTTATTCAATTGGAGGAATTGTTCCAGTTGCCCCTCACTGGCTAAGGGCCCAGTGCTGGAAGACAAATAAAAATAAATTCCTTGCATACTCCTCTTCCCCAGCCACTTCCTGAATATCTGATGCTTCTGTTAGCCTAAACATTTTGAATGTTCCTTGGGTAATTAAGTAAAAATGCATTGGATCAGGTTGTGAATCACACTGAAGTTGTAATTTCACACAGGACAATAGCTGCTGACTATTGCATTTTGTTTACTATTTATTCATTTAATTTTTATGTCATTGTACCTAGTATAGCTCACACATAAAAGGAGGTTTTTTAGTGGGGGTCTGCTCTAGTGCCCCCCATCTTAACAAGCAATGGTATAACAAGTAATGGTTATGTGTTACTTTGCATAATAAGTAATGGTAGTCAAAGGTCCTGTAATGCAACCTGAATACTGCCGCTTTTCTTCATAGATACTCTGAGTGTGAACCATGCTAATACTCAATCCATACTGCATTAAGATGGTGTGGCTCAGCAAGCCTGGGCTAGTGCCACACTTGAACTGAGTATGTGACCTATGAACACTCCATAGAAAGTTCTGCAGCATCCAAAATTTCTTAGCCAAACAGAGTCATAGCAAGAAGGTTCTTGAACACACAAGGCCTAAGTTTCAATATCATGTGATACATGTTACAGAATGTTTCTCACAAGACACAGGGCTTGCCTACATTGGCAAGGATGCTCCACCTTCCAGCGGGCATATGCTAGCTCTGGAGCTGGCCCAGATCCCTCTGTCCCCCATTACTTACAATCATGATGAAATAGATAGGAAGCCCACACATGCCAGCCTGAAACTCTGGTATTTTGCTGGTATACTCGGTATACTTATAAAAGTACCTGAGGCATCATGATCATTGACGAATGAAGAAATAACCACCAAAATGGAAGACAGATCAAGCCAAATAAAGATATCGAAGTCTTTTGCACTCTGAACTCAGTTTGCAGCAACTGAAGTAAGATGGGGACAAAGAGGGGGAGTGGCAGGAGGAGATAGAGAACAGTGACAAAATTAGGAGGGCAGAGAATTGATTTGGCCTATCTATGCCAAATCAGGACAACTGGAGGGTATGTACTCTCTAAAAACTATGACATCCAGCATAGCATAGGGCCAGGCACCCAAGGGGAATTAGAGAACAAAGCCTTCAGTCATGGCTCTATGTCTCTACACCAGGGGTGAGCAACATTCAGGTCATATGTTGGGACACTCCATTTATACAGGCCCAAGAGCCATCCAAACACACACCATATCCAAAATCTCTTTTACATTTTTTTAAAGGTAGATGTGCATTCCCAGATGCTCCAGAAAAGTGAATTCACTTGTGTGCCTTGTTTTTAAGAGGAGTGGAGAGCTTGAATGCAGAAGTAGCCTTCTGGTCAGTTCTGATTTCATTGGGAAGGGTTGGTGCCACTCACAATTTGCCCTTGGGGGGCAAATTGTCCCCCCCCCTTGATCCACAGAGGTTCCCCACTCCTGCTGTACTCACTTGTAACCTAATGCACTTAGGCAAATGCCTGAACAGGCCTTATGTTGATATCACATCTAGTATTCCCTTTCTTTACTAGGAGCAACTGCCGCATCTCAGCATGTCACAAGGTGTCACTCACTTTAAAAACAGCATTTCAGGTGTCCACTTTTTTCAGTTTGTCCTGCCAGAGGAAGACAAGTGTGCTCCTTTAAAAGTTACTGTTCAATTTCTATTACATGAATTACAGTTGTCCCTCCATATCCACAGATTTGGTATCCACAGATTTAAGTATTCACGGCTTGAAAATAATCTTTAAAAAATAATAATCCCAAAAGCAAGTCTTGATTTTGCCATCTTATATAAGGGACACCATTTTGCTATGCCACTGCATATAACTGGACTTGAATATTCATGGATTTTGGTATCTACGGGGGGGGGGGCTGGAACCAAAACCCAGTGAATATGAAGGGACAACTGTACTTGATTTGTTTAACAGCTACAGTACTTCTAAAAGGACAGCTATGCTATCAGGAAAGTTAAGAGACAATACACTCTGCAATATCTCTGTTGTGGGGGATTGGTAAAGCAGAAGGAAGAGGGGGGAATCAATATCTATTCTGGCAACCATGTATACAGAACTGCATAAGAGAATCATTTCAAAATTACACCACCTTCAAAGTCATTGTTTCTCTCAGACACCTTTGAATGCTCACAGAGCATCTGCAAAGCATCCCATTGAGCATACTGGGTGTGCTCAAAAATTTGCTTATTTATTTTCCTACTTTGCATACCTGCCAAGCATCCCTATTTGGCAGGGGCTTGAGTCTTGCTTGAGTCAGTAGGCTCAAGCAAAAGCAAACTGCTACAGTCTCTCCCCAGCTTGTTTTTTTTTTCCCCTTACCTTGTTTCATCTCAGGCTGTAAAACCTTGCATTTTCTTCCCACCCCAAAATTCCCACACTTTTGGAACATATCTTCCTATGTTATGCATATATATTATGCATATATTTGTACAGTCTACTTGATTTACAGTTACTCCACTGACAGAAGCAAGTTTCTGCATGTTTCTATAAAATGATACACATTTTAGCCATCCTCATTTTAAAATATGGCCATTGTTTTGTGTGTGCCTTATTTCTCAGGAACACCCAGGGAGCCTTGCAAATGTGCCAGTGCTTGAGGAAGGTTTCAATTTGCTTACCTCAAATCTAAAGAGTTGTGAAAATCTTACTTTTGTTGGGTTTGTAGAGTCTATTTTTTCCATCCCAACTCTATAAACAGTCAGCCTGTTTATATAACACAAGTGTTATACCACAGTTATGGATTCCATTAGATACCCGAGTGCCGATCCCTATCCCTGACAGTAAAAGTAAAATAATAACAAATTAAATAACTAAAAAATTGTTGTCCTTTCATGACACCTCAAATTGGTTGCCTGCAGCATCTATGTGTCTAATAGTAGGGCTGGCCCTGCACCACACAAAACAAGCTTACCTCCTTTCTGACTCCCTCTAAGAACCTTACCGCACTCCAAGGAAAAGCGTCAAAGCAGCAGGAAGATTATGTCTTTCCTGTTGCCTTCCGGTATGATGTCAGTGTACTTCTGGCATCCTTTCCTTCCAGTCCTGTGGAGGACTGAGCTAAAACCGTGCCTTTTTGCAAACGGGTTTTTCTGGTTAACAAAAAGGCACAATTTTACTTTGGTCCCTTATGGAACCAGAATGAAAAAACAACAAAGCCATGTGGGAAAGACTGAATGTTCCTGCTGCTTCCAGACTGCAGTAAGGCTCTAAGACTCTGAGGAACTCCTTATCATTCTGACAATAGATAGTGCAAAGTTAATAATGGTTGTAGTGAAGAAATCAAAAGTAGCTAATATGTGTTAATGATTAGCTGCAGATAGCTGTGGGACCCAACTAAAGCAATATGTAAATAACCTAATTAAATTTTATGTTACAGATAATTAGTCCCCCCCCCCAAAAAAAAACCAATGGAAGGAATTCCCTTCATACCATCTAACACCCTCACCAATGATCAATAATACCACTGTGTCATATAAAAGTTCAGATAACATCTGACGTCAAAACTGTTTCTTTACTTCACCAGCCCTCCCCACCCCTATGCAATTAGAAAGTTTGGTGCTGATTTTCAAGTTACAGTACTATGATGTAGGGAAACCAAACCAGTGGCATAAAATGGCATGTTTTATTGCTATAATTCCCACATACTTCAGCACAAGGGTGATGACTCAGAAAAAGCCATGCACTTTGATTGAATATGGATTAGCACTCGGAAAAAAAGCATTCTGAGCAAGATTAAAATTCACACAGTAATGGGAAGCCCTGTGTTAGTTTTTCATGATATTATTACACACCAGATGCCATTGCTCCTGAAACGGTTTTTCTTCTCGGTTTTCTTTCACCCTAGAAACCATGGGCCTGTTTATTCTCGCTGCAATGCTAGTTCTTTTATATGTTTTCAACTTCTGGTGTATGTGCATATGTGTTTTGCTTTTACCCTGATCAACTTTGAGTAAGCAAGCAGTAGAAATGTGAACCTGGGCGGAAATACAAAATTAAACAAATTTGTTTAAGCCCATTGGGTTTAAACATTTTGTTTTGTTTTGTTTTGTTTTGTTAAGTCATTGCATGGACCCTGATGAACATTGTTTACTTCAGATTTGAATGCAGCTCTGAACTTGACATTACCTACTGTGTCTTGGAAATCTTCCTGCATAGCAAATTGAATTTTTAAAATGAGAATAGCTTTTCCACAAGGAATGAATACATTACATTCATTTGATATTCAATGCAGTAACGTTATGCATAATGAATACATTTACTATTTATACTGTTTAACCTACCACTGAACTCAGACCTTTTAAAAAGTATATGTTTTCTTTCTTTTTAAAAACACATCTGAGTTTTATAGAAATCCCTTAATTATTCAGTTTTGTATATGGGTATGTGTGTGTGAAAGAGAGTAGAAAATAATTCAGCCTCATCAGATTTGGTAGAATTGTAGTGGGGTCACTGCTTTTCTGGAAAACACACCACAATCAAAACAGAGGTGGAGAATTAAATTTGTGTGGCTTCTACCTAAGATTTCATTTCAGCCCAGTTGCTTGCCACTTCAATTCAACTTTTGCTCCCTCTTCATGATATGCAAATAGTTCTCCTCTGAGCCCCTACGGCCAATCCAGAGTTTGAAAATAATCAAATAGAACAGTGTGCAATTTAAGGTCCTGACAACAAGTACAGAAATGTTGTTTTATGCTTGAGGGAGCTGTGCATAGACCATCTGCTGCCTTGGTGATTCTCATGATGCCTGTCAAAAGAGTGTATGCATGAGAAATCAGGGAGTAGTGAGGGAGATGTTATCATCTTGTTAGCTACAGCAACCTGTGAGACCTCGATGTTCCTGCTGGATACCTTCTTGGGTGATCATTATTTCCACGTGGGATATGGAAAGCTCACCTTCTTTATTCTCACTCCACAACCTCCACCCCACAAAGAATTTTCATGATGCCACTGGGCATTACTTGCCATGTGATTAGGATGACATCAAATGAAATGTGCTGTGGGGTGACTGGAAGAAATGAGGAAAGGAAAGTGAAGCCAGACATTAATATCATTTGCACATGCAGACACACAGAGACACAAACACAAATGACCATGCCCACTCCTCCCCACAAAAAAAATTCTGGCATCCTTGGATAACTTGTACTGTTAGGTTCCAGAGAGTAAAGAGTTACAATCAAGGTAATGTGACAGAACCTTTAGAATCATAGCATGGAAACAGGGCCTAGGTCCCTGCAAAAGAATGTGCCAGGGCTCCTTTCTCAGTTAATACCATACCTCACTCTGTGAAATCTGACCCAGAGGAGTCAGACCTAGGAGTAAGGCCTCTGTTGCCAGTTGACAGCTCCCTCCCCAAATCTAAACAACTAGCTGGACACAGAGGAGAATCCTCCATCATCTGCAGCATGTCAACAGGTAAAGCAGCAGCATCAAAAGAGTCAGTGCCACTTGCAGAGGCTCAAAATAGAAACAGAGTAATTATTCACTTGCTGCTGGAAGTTCTTACTCTGTCCAACAGTTCATTCTCTCTGGCTTTCAGTGCTTTTTGCACTCATGGATTTGTCTGAATTCATGGCCTCTGGACTGGCTGAAATTGTATATCTACTTGTGTTTTCCTTTGGCTTCAGCTATTGTGTCTGTCAGCTTTTTGTGACAGATTCTGGAATGGTTGAGAGCTTTCTACTGCACCTCCATTCATCTTTGGTTAACTTCCTGGATCAGGTTAGCGTGATTCCCCTGTAACTGGTTCCCCATATTATAGTCTGCCTCTCTGGAACTTACTGCCTCTAGGCACAGGGAAGTCATTTCTGAAAGGCAAAATTATACACATTCCAGCCCTCTATAGGATTCAGATTTTTTTCAATCGGGTTTTTATACTTATAGGAATAGCTGCAGTTGTGTTGAAAAGGCCAGCTAGAACCTAGTAGCAAGAGGAGGTAAAAGAGGGGAAATGGTTTTAAACGTCCACCATGTCAGAGGGAACCCTGCATATTTTCATCATTATATTCTCCCTTGATCTGCATTTCCATTTGGCCAGATGCTCCTTTAAGTACAGAAGGATTTTTATCTCAGGGTAATAAATCATCTTTTGGCAGAGACCATGCAATTTTGTTTCCTTCCTTCAACTGCTGCAGACAGCTCCATTGCTTTGTGACAGTTAAGTACATGTTCCATAGCAAAATGAATCCTTTAGAAAATCTATACAAAACTGCTTCCTGCAACCCCAAAGCTCCCGGTTCTGTATAGATATAAGCACACTGATTACTTTTGGCAGCCAATCTAATATTTCATTTTCTAAATGTGCAATTATGGAGTGGGGTTTGGTATCTGAAGATGAAATTATAAAATCATTCTTTAGGTGTATATGTGTGCGTGCATTTGTGTGCATGCCTATATATCTACATACTTTATTGTTATTAGCCATCAAGTCCTTATTGTTGACTACTGGTGACCTATGAAGGAGAGACCTACAAGTTAACAACAGCTTTGCTCAGTCATCAACAGCTTTGCTCAGGTCTTGCAAACTCAGGCCCATAGTTTCCTTGACTGAATCTGTCCATCTGTAATGTGGCCTTACTCTTTCCCCACTGCCTTCCATTCTATCAAGAAATCATCTTTTCCAATGCTAAGACTTTGTAAACCGCTTAGAGAGTGCCTAGCACTTTAAAGTGGTGTAGAAGTGATATGGCTAACAATTTGCAAGCTCCTCTGAGAGCCTTTGTGGCTGAAGAACAGAGTACAAATACTCAAAAATAAATAAATAATGAGTCACATCATCCCATGATGTCTCTAAACTTCAATTTAGTCCTTTTGGCTTTTAGTGAAAGTTCAGGCATCCTTTGCTCTTGGACCCCTCCCCCCCTTATTTGTCTTCCATTGCATTATATTTTGATAGCATTTTAGAAAATGTTCTTCAGAGGCTAACATCAAAGGCTGTGCTTTCATAGTGATGTTTGGTGCTATTTAGCCTGTTTGAATACTAAGAAACAAATGCATTCAACCAATGCATTCCAAATTAAAAAAAAAAAAACAAAGAACAATGGCCCTCAATGATTCTAGCATTACTATTGCTCATGTAAAAAGAAAGAAAGAAAGAAAGAAAGAAAGAAAGAAAGAAAGAAAGAAAGATGTTAGGAAGTAATCATGTAGATAGATAGATAGATAGATAGATAGATAGATAGATAGATAGATAGATAGATAGGCTAAGGTGATCAAAGTGGACCAATTCAAACTGCAGGTAGGGGATATCATTTTTTAAATGGTCCCCCAAGTAGAAATTCCTTGCACAAATACAAAACAAACCTAACACACCAGACTTTTTCCCATGGGGGGGGGACACAAAACCTGTGACCCCTTATCAACAATGTGAAATGATACAGCACATTTTGCTAGTAGGCCAGGCCTTACTCATCCTAGCTAACAATTTATTATCAAATAGGCTGCCCCCACCATTAGGAAGAATGAGCCTATGTGGCTGGGGTGGGAGTTGTGCCCCCCTCCAGATGTTATTGGACTACAGCACTAACTGGCACAGTCACTGGTGAGGATCTCTGGGAACAGCAATTCAAAAAGATCTGAAGGATCACGATTCCCACCCCATCATAAGGAACTGATGGAGCTGTATGTGCCACATGATCAGCACCTCCTAAACTACCTCATTGCATATGAGGATACTGTCCTGTCCTCAGTACTGAAATAAGACTCACTTGCCCAAGGTTCATCTACATGGACCAGGATATGCCAACTCCCTGCTGGCATATCCTGCCTACAGATCAGGCCCATTCCTCCCCCATTACCTGTACAAAACGGGCCAAAGTCCAGACGAAGATGCTGGCCTATCCCTGCTGCCACCACCACTTCTGCCTGCCCACTCTCCAGATCCAGGCAGGAGGTCCACAGCATGTGAGCAAGCCCCCCTGCATGTGACCAGCTTGGTCCCATACTGTAGGGCCCCTTCCTGGATCCGGAAGAGTGAGGCAGCTGGCAGCTACAGCAGCAGGCCAGCAGGCTAGAATGGACTTCTGGGGTCATACAGTGCCCAATCCATTTTTTCCAGACTCAAACACATTTTACCAGGTATTTTACAATCAACAAAACCTGGTGGGCTGCATAACTACTGGTTGTCCATCATCCACTGACTTGAGCATTCTTTAAACTGAAAACTAACACTGGAGATCATCAGACATGGAAAAAACTGCATCAAAAGATCTCTAGGAGAACAGAAAGCGGCAACATTATCAGACGATGTGTTTCTCCAGTGTTCGGGCGGGGGGGGGCATAGCGCATCCATGAGTAAGGCGTCTTTTTTATTGGTGGCTTTTCCCCATCAATGAAAAAGAGAAGCCTCGCTCACAGCAGTGCTACACTCCAGGAATGGCTGAAGAATGTGGCATCTGGTAATGTCTTCCTTTCTGTTCTCCCTTTTGGTGCATTCCCCTACTTATAATAATCTCCACTTTCCCACTGTCTCTGTCCTTGAAAGAAAAACTGTTAATTGCAGCTGGCCTTGTTATCTCCAGAGCTCAGACAGTTAAACATATATCATTTTACCCCTACACACACTATTATGCACAGGACCGGTTTAAGGAATTTTGGGGCCCCCTGCAATGCTTTACTTTGGGGCCCCCATATGTTTATCTCAGATCAATGTAACCTAACCTATTCACCGTACAGGATGTTCAGATTATAGTAGGACCCCCGTATCCCTGGATTCATTATCCATGGGACACAAAACAGCACACCTACCATAGAGTCTTCCTAGAAAATGTGTCTTCCCTAGCCCTTTTCTAGGCCTTCCAAGGCAACTCTGTGGTATTTTAAACCAGAAATCCCATTATTTTCATATTAAGGAGGCCAACACGGGGCCCTCTCTTGACCTCGGGGCCCCCTCTTGACCTCGGGGCCCCCTGCCAATGCTGATTTGGCAGACAGGTTAAACCGGCCCTGATTATGCATCCTTGGCCCCAAAGCAACAGGGAAACTAATGAACATGGCAGGAACAACCAGACAGTGGGGTGGTTTTAAATTATTTAAATAAACATCGTCTCATCTAGAACCAGAAATCTCTGAACAATTCCAAAGCAAAGAGATAGCTATTCTACATTTCCCCCAATCATTTATTGCAGTTTGATTCCCATTTGACTGCCATTACTCATCCTATTGAATGTTGGGATTTGTAATTTGGTGGAGGTACTTAGACTTGGCTGCTAAAGAGTTCCAGTCAACTCTCCTGAACTATATCACTGGGACTTTCCATAGAAATGAGAATTCAAAATCCTTCCCCAAACTACAGATCCTGTGGTTCCAGAGGATGGCACCATGGCAAAGTAGTATCAAACTGCTATATTGGTCCAGTGTGGATATAGCCCAAGGCTGCAATCCTAGCAACATTTAGTAGGCTTAAGCACCATTAAATTGGGCGTACACCTGTGGATTCCCATAGGATCATGGGGACAAATTATCATGGGGATCCATTTAAGGTACGTTTAAAAAAGTTCTTCTGAGACATATAATCTTGTTAGAGTAAGTAACTGAGGATAAACACTTTCAAATGAGATTTGTTGTTGCGAGAATTGCTGGATTTCATCATTTGATGCTTTTTTCCTCCTAATGTTTCATTGACCATTTTAAGTTGCCCATTTTAAATGCTCATATTTTCAGAGTGCTGCGACAGCAGCAAGAAAGCAATTTATTGTTCTCATGACAATCTTCAATCACAATGTTACAAATCAAATCTAATTTTCTGTTCAGTGGGAGGTATAAGTCATAATGACTTTGAATCTCTGCCTTACTCCCCATGTGTTTTACACTACATCAGAAGAATGGAGTAAAGAACAGGCAAACAAACATATTCAATTTGCTCATATTTTTAGACACATTTGCTGCTTCTATTTGTTTCTTTCCAAAGAGCTTGGATAGATACATTTTCAATTATGCAACGATCTATCCCTCAACCAATAGTTTATGTAGCAAGCACAATAATGCTGTACATCCCGAAGCTTTACCATATCTATGGTTCCTTAGCTCAAGTAGCCTTGATAAGACAGAAGTCCACACCATTGTAGTCCTTGCACTGGCAGAAACCAGAGGGGCTATTCAGGTCAGGTTTGCTTGAAGAGCATGACATGATCCATGGGTGATTACAGGACACAAAAGTACCAATGAAGAAAAACACCTGACAGCACTCCTGAGGTAAAACAGTAACTGTATGGTTAATTTCACCCCCCGCTGCAGTTTAAGAAAAACAAACAGCAGTCTCCCATTAACAGATGGTACAGTGTTTACAGTCAGATATATTCAAAATGCAGGCTCTATTTATTCATCATAAAAAGTAGTTAAGCATTGTGGCATAACAACAAAGAAGAAAGTAAAGCTCTGTACAAAAACAAATAGGCTTTTGACATCCATGTGTGTTGAACTTCCTTTGGGGATTTCCTAAAGAGAATTTGATATTGGACACCAGGTTTTATCCAACGTTTATTTTAGTTCATAAATTGTTTCATCAAATAGTACATGGGTGGGGGATCCAGATATCTATAAGAGGCTACTTCTGTTCACACAACATAGAATCATGAGTTGGAAGAGACCACAAGGGCCATCTAGTCCAACCCCATTCTGCCCTGGAGGAATACACAATCAAAGCATTCCCAACAGATGGCCATCCAGCCTCTATTTAAAAATCTCAAAAGAAGGAGACTCCACCACACTACGAGGCAGTGTATTCTACTTCCAAACAGCTCTTACTGTCAGGAAGTTCTTCTTAATGTTTAGATGGAATCTCTTTTCCTGTAGTGTGAACCCACTGCTCCATGTCCTGGTCTTTGGAGCTAAGCAAAAAAAAAGCTTGTTCCATCCTCAGTATCATAGACTCATAGAGTTGGAAGAGACCTCAAGGGCCATCCAGTCCAACCCCTTGCCATGCAGGAATACACAATCAAATCATTCCTGACAGATGGCCATCACACCCCTTCAAATACTTAAATATGGCTGTCATGTCACCTCTCAACCTTCTCTTCTCCAGGCTAAACATATCCAGGTCCCTAAGCCACTCCTCCTAGGGCAAGGCTTCCAGACCTTTTACCATTTTGGTCATCCTCCTCTGGACACATCCCAGCATGTCATTGGTATCCACTGTAATGCATGCAATGCTCCAGTTCAGTTACAAAACTTGTATGATAATTTAGTGTTGTCTTATATGGATATTAAGCCACCCAGTCATCCATAATAATATCCATAATAAGTTTATCGCTCAGTTGACAAGATGGCAATTTTATTCTCAGTAATTTTTTTTAATATACGTAACTTTGTTCACCACACAATGGCAAATCATTATCTCCTGCAGGAAGGTCATAAGGTAACTCATCTGTACAGCTCAAAATACACCTGAGAGGAATCTTAACATTTGTAGAATAAAAGCAGTAAAGCTTCTCATAGGAAATATTGAAGCAGTCTGAGAAATACTCATTTTAAATATATTTTAAATGACTATTTCTTACACTGTCTCAGTATTTCCAGAAGCATTACAGTTTTTATCCTGTGACTAAAGCAAACTGATCGGCATTGTAAGCAAGCAGAACCTGCACCCCAGAAGGGTACAAATCAGCCATAAAATTGATTACAAATTGGTGAATCAATGGTTAACAATTTTATTTTTTTAGGAATAAAGGTATTTCCACATCCACCTTCCACAGTGATGTCAGTTGGAGCAGGAGTGATGGACAGAGCTAGTGATAGTTCCCAGGGTTTAAGCATGGAATTCAAAAGATGGTGCTGGAAGCAAACATGGTATTAGTTAATGCCCTATACTACCAAAGTACTGAATCTGTAAATCCAAAAAAATAAATAAATCCACACTTGGTTGGACTTCAGACTTTCTCTACTGGAAATATTGCCCTGTTGGAAAGGCCATGTCCCTCAGAATTAAAGCTCGTGTGCAATGGTTTGTTCTGTCTTTTTGGTGGTGGTTGCCAATTTATGGTTCTTGAATCTTCTGTGAAGCTTTATTCCAGTATACTGGATGTTGCTGAAATTCAATTTCACATATTACATTAGTTGAGTCACATATCATATTGTATTTAATAGCTTTTACCATACAGTACTGTTGCTTTTAAATGTTGTTGCTTCACACAGATGTAAACAAGTAATGCAATATTAGGATGTACAGTACTGTGATCCAAGATTTTCAATTGATACTTTGATTTCAGTTCTCATTAGCCACGTCTCCAGATGAATTGATTGAAAGAAGGTAATGATAGGAGGCTTATTATTAATTTATCAATGACATAGGTGAATTAGTTATCAAAGCATAGTTTTCTATATACAGACTCCATGAAAACTTAACTACTAGTAATGGTATTGCAGCTTTTACCCTGCTTTGTTATGTTTCCATTTCTTCACTCCAGTGGCCCCACTGCTTTCTGTGCAGTCTTTAGGAGTTGCTCTGCAAAGCAGGATTCAGCTAGACTTTCTTCCAAAAACTAGACTTTGCTGCTCAGCTGTAACATAAACCCAGAGAACTATACCTTTGCACTGAGAGACACTGGGTCATGTCTAACTCTGTAACTCTCTTGTCAATTTCCATCCTAGGTGAGAAACTTCCTCATTGTCTAAACACACTCAAAGGCAATGCCCAGTTTGTTTCTCACAAAACAATTGGACTGAAGACTGATCGTACATGTTGTGCCATAACTCTGCTGCTACAAAACCCAGAGACTTGCTCTATTATTATTATTTTTAGGAAACCTTGGGATCTGGGACACATAATGGTCCAATTAAGCACTGTGTTTTATGCCTTGAAACTGGCTGAATCTCAATCCTATGCTTTCACCCTTTTGACTATCTGTTATACCCTATGTTATGCTCCTTCTCTGGACCACCAGAAATAATTTTATCCTTATCCTTCCCATCCTGGACACTTCTTAGCTCTTGTTGGCCTGACTTGTAGAAAAGATGAAACTAGGGTCTTATCTGCACTGGTCACTTAATCTGGGGGCCAGTCTCAAGCATTACGCTCCAGACTGGTCCAGGATCAACCAGGATGGTGGACATATGCACAGGGCCCAATTTAGAGCAGCAGCATGTTGTCCACACAGACCAGGCTGGACGAAACCATATTGGCCCTGCTGAACCATCCCTTTGTCCCCATTGCTACCACCGCCTCACCAGCCAAGCAGCTCCCTGCAAAAGCCTGGCCAGCATCGTCACCTCTGCTGTGACCAGAAACATGTATCTAGACAAGTGATCAACAAGGAGTAGAGTCACTCTATCCCCTCCTTTTTCATCACATGGCCACGCCAGTCTGTCCTCAGCAGAAGTGACTGCACTTAGCAGGCTTTCCATGGCTGCTTGGCCAGTAAGGCAGTGATGACAGGAGCACAGGGAAGGAGATGGCCTGCCTTCAGAGCCGCTACCTCGTCACAAGCAAGAACTCTGTGGAAGTCCTGCCTGACATGCCACCACTTCTGCTCAGGGCAGAACAGGATGCCTGTGCAATCAATGAAGAGTGGGTAGAGCAACCCCCTCCTTGTTGATCACATGTCTGGGCTCCCAATTCAGGCCCCAGCAGAAACGGCAGCTTTCCATGGAGCTCCTGCTTGTGAAGAGGCAGTGGCAGGGGCTCTGAAGGCAGGCCATCCCCTTCCCTCAGCTGCTTGGTGCAGGAAGGAAGATGGTGTTGCTCTTGCCGTGTGGACAACTGGATTGGCCAACTGGACTCAATCCAGCTGTCAGCATGCCAACAGAACCCAAAGCCACTCCGGGGTTTCTGGAAAAGGTCAGACTTTTCCCTGACTTTGCTTACCATGGGGCAAAGTTGGTTTAAGGGCTAAAAACCACATTACTTCCCCAGAAGTAGCTATATGTTATGAGGACTGCCAGCATCAGTTTCGAGGTGGGTACACCTTTTTTTGGCCCATGAAGACACAGCCTAGGACTATTAGAAGCATCCAGAGACAATTAGTGAAGCAGTATTAGTTGGCAAATATATTATGATTTCTGCATTCATCTGGAGGGTGGGGATATGGAAGAGACTGTGTCCATGCTTATACCATATGCAAATAACCTGCTAATTTGACTGGACATCCTAGTGGGCTACACAATGGAGCTATGCAACACTCCCCTTTCCAAATTTGAAAGGCCTATTGTCAGGTTAATCCATGTATATTTATAAATAGATATTACAAGCACATACAAAAATTCGGTACAATAAAGACATTTCTATTTCATCCCTGCTAATCAAAACATCCCAGCAACTTGAACCTATGAACCTGGCTCCACTAGAACACTGGTGATAATGCAGTTGATTATTTCTAAAGACATGTCCTTGTGTCAGCATGATATTAAAACTGAATGTTCTTTTCTTGCTAAAGATAACTTCAGAGGGCTGATGGAAGTTTTCTATAGCACGGACATTTGATATAGAACATTTAGCAGCATTAGATCCTTCTGCTTAGAACAAGTTGAAACAGCCAAACCACAGAAAAGTTACTTCCTATTTTCTGAATGACATGAAGTGTGAAGGTCTTCACAGATTGTCATCCTTCCATATGATTTATTTTTATTTTATTTATTTTATTTATATCCCACCTTTCTTCCAATACAGGACTCAAAGTAGCTTACAATATGAGGGAAAATAAAATAGCTAAAACAATTCAAGGGTGTGCAGTAGCTTTACTGGGTCAATGAAATGTTACAAACATAGTGAGCTTTCAAATACATCTTCTACAGGCTTAATATGGGTTTGTCTAGACCAGCCAGACCTTCCAGCTGGCATATTGTGGCCCCAGATCTGCTCCCCCCACTGGGAAGCCTAGACAAAATGGAATGAAGTCTGCACACAAGGAGGTCCTCAACATGTGATCAATTCACACAATGTGAGTTGTCCTGTTTTTTTTAAATAAACATTGTAATCTAGTTTACCCTAGTTTACCCCCGACTTTGCTTTGGGTGTCATCAGGCCTGCCCAGAGGTGAAACAGGGCAAATGCCCTGTGTCGTTTGGACTGCAGGGCTCCCAGACAGGGTGGGGAATGAGGGTAAATTGTTACCCAAATTTAGTGGGGTCTGCAAAGATTCCACTAGTGTTTGAAATTAATGTGGGGAATATTTAATTAGCTCAAATATAGCAGCAAGAGATCAGGTAATGGTGTGATCTTTTTGCCTATGTATACCAGTAGTAACGGAGGAGAATATAAGCCAAAAGGTACAATTAAATTATCTTTATTGGGAACTAATATCAGTAGCATTCATGCAAACATTCAGGCTTCAAGCAATCACACAAGGCTATTGAATAAGGTGGGAAATATTTGGATACAGGAATAGAGTAAAGGGATTGTGGGTTATATTATACCAACCCTGCAGAGCTGAGATTGTGAAGTAAACCAACAGCACAGAGGTCTGGACAATAGGCTGGTGACATGAAGTCAGAAAGCAGGGGATTCTTGCACACTTGGGTGGTGTTTTAGGGTGATATTTATATGTGGAATATTGGAGTGGAATACAATGTTTCTTGGAGGTTCCCAGGACTAGACAAAGGGTGCTCCAGAGGAGTTAACGGTTGTTGATGGGTGATGGATTTTGAATAGGAGCAAGCATGATTTATTGTTGGAAGGGGATAATGGAAGGAAGGGCCCATTTTACAAGCATCAAGGACTCTGCTATCATTGAGTAGACTAGTGAATAACTCACCTCCATGTGTTAATCTCTGACCTGAGGATTTGTTGGGGAATTTCCAAAGGCCCCTCCCTTGACAACAACCTTAGTATTTGGGGGTCCCTGGCTTACCTGCTAACCACGTGGAAGGCCATATTAAGCCAAATTATTAAATAGAGCCAATTATTTGAAAGTTCAAAATGGGGGCTATCAGGGTAGGTAACAAAATTACACATCTAGACAAGCCTATAGTGAGTGAAAAGTCCCAAAACTCTTGCTAGAGGTGGAGGCCATTGTCCCCACAGGCAAACTGGCCTGATATATGAAGACTGCAGACTCAGCAAAGAAAAACAGTGTCAAGGGATCAGTCTGCAGGTTATTTCCTCTCTGTAGACAAAACCCACCAATCTGAGGCTCTTGAAGCTACAAGCTGGTGTCAAGGATCCAAAGCAAATATCCCCAGTGCCACTAGTGTTGATATATACAATTGCTTTACACTAAAGTTTCCCCAGACAGGAGCCATGTTGACTGAGATATTCTGGGAGCTATAGACTTTTTCAGATGCTGGAATCCAGCAAACAGCATTTTCAAATTTTATTATAGTTCAAATTATTCTCTCCATGGTCTTATCTTTATTTTCTACTCCCCAGGTCAGGTTTGTACTATTTTTTTTCCAGCTTTACAGAGACTTGCAGCACCATGGAAACTCCATGTGTGGAATGGGTTTGCAAAGCACTATTGATTAGCTTCCATTTCCACTGATATGTTCCATTTCCAACTATATTTATAACCTCCCTTATTTACTTTGTTGAAAATCTCTCTCTGTGTGTCTGTCTTGTACTAAGGGGAGTGAAGCTGGCTTCGTGAGCAGGAGCTCCTATTCTTTCAAAATGGGACAACATACACAATTTTACTTTTTTTTCTGTTACAATCAGTCTTACACAGCAGCAATTTTAATTTTTTCAAAAAGCTGGAGAGGTAAGGATGTCAGGGGATTATAAGACATCCAACCCCCGGCAGAAGGCAAAAACTGTCTCAGAAGACTAGGTAGCAACCCTTTCCCAAGAATAGTCACACACACAGAGTGTTTGGCATCCAGAAAACAGGAGGTGCTTTTAATCTTCAGTAGTTTCAGTATGTACAGAGACAAAGTGCTACGCCAGGCATCTCAGGATCATAGAAAGAGAATGAACATTGATCTGGCTCTCTTATATACAACTCAGCACACCATTGGCTTACCCAAGCACATGGTTACATTGCATCAGATTTCCATACTACATGGCTTTGTACTCTAGTAACCTTCTTCTGATGCAATCCCTCTCATGCAGCTGTAGCATGATTAGCATGACTGGCAGTTCATGGAGTCATGGAGTCAGTCATCATGACTCAGCATGATTTCTGCAGTTTTTGGCCATTTTAAAACTTAGGGTTCAGTAACCAATTCCTGACAAAGGAGACATCTCCTCTCTTGACCTTCATGTGATTGAGGAAGTCTCCTGTCTTCCATTGTGCCAGGTTATGTAGGTCAGCTCTCCTTTGGAATGAGAAAGATGAATTTTATGACATGGTTTTTACTAACTCAAAATTGCAGAATTAAGATCTGTGGGTAAGACCGTTGAATAGTAAATTATTACTCTGGTGCATATTGCAAATGTACACAACTATCTAATCCATGATGCATTTCAGCAGCTAGGAGCACTGTCTTCTTCCTAAGAGCAGCATACTGTAGCTCACTGCCACTCAAGGGGGTTGTCTACACTTTTAAAATACTCCTCATTCAATTTGAATAGACTGTGGTCTGGCCACATGTGATTCACAGCCTATTTAACATATTCAGAAGGCTAACCGCAAAAACCGTGTAGTAAAAAGATTCACAGTTTTCCCCAAAGTTTCCTGGGAATGTGCATAGATGCACATTTTTCCATGTGTGGTTGTCTGAATTCACATTGCTGCACATTTTCACTCTATGGCCCTTTATTGGAGTGTGTGGCCACTCCATTTGAATAGATGCAAATGGATGTGAATAGGCAAAATGGCATCACTGCAAATGGCTGGAAATGCTCACCCACTTGCAGGATACCATTGAAGCTAGTCAAGCCCTAGGTAGTTGTCCATAGACCAGTGCCATCCTGTGTGCCATCAGCTGCCAGTCTCTGCAGTGTTTCCAAGAAAGAAATAGCTATGATCAATAGGCACAAATATATATGGTACTGGTCCCTGGCAATTTGGGGGGGGGGAGTGCTGAGAAATACTGATCTAGCTAGTATCAGGGCATCCATATTTCCTCATTTGCAGAGCACAGTCTGCTGGAAGTAGCATCTGTTTGAAGTGGTGCCTTGTCTATTTTGGGTTTCATGATAAAGAACTGTAACAACGCAAGCAAGGGGGTATGAAGTTGCCCTTCAGAAGTGAGCACCCACGGATGAGCAACAGCTGACTGAGCAAACACAGAGGTCACTTGTCAACATTCTTCCCCACTGCAGTATACTGTATTTCTGTTGTGGTAATCATGTTTGAGTTGGCATTTCTACCTAAGTAAATTATTAGGCAAATCAGTGTCTTGTCCTCCTTTTTGGATCTGCATTTCCTCTTTTTGGCAGTATCTAAATAGCCATTGTGAGTATCTAAGGGCCCTTCTATGCTACACAATCATAGTGTAGTGTAGAAGGGTCTATGATTCCACTTTAAGTACTATGGCTGCATCCTATGGAATCCTGGGATTGGCAGTTTAGGGGAAGGGGCATTTGAAATCCTCAACCAGGGAGCTCCCCTGGGGCCTCTGACCAAACTATAAACTCCAGGATTCCTAGGATGGAGCCACAGCAGTTTAAGTGGAATCATAGCGCTCATCAACATCTAGCTGCATATCATGCCCATGTCTCCCCTGTTACTTTGACGAAACAGGACAGAGTCTAGACAGGAACACCAGCCCATCACTGCAGCCACTGCCACCACTGTTTTCCTTGCCCTCCTGGCATCGAGGAAGTCTCTTGCAACATGTGACCAAAGGCCCCCTGCATGTGACCAGCCTTGATCATATGTTGCAGGATCCCTTCTTGGGCCCAGAAGGGTATGGGTGAGTAGCAGCTGGAGCAACAGCTAGCCTGCCAGGTCAGGCTCCTGCAGACACACGGGGCCTGCTCCATTTTTTTCCCAGCAGCAGTGTAGTAAAACAGGTATTTTTTTTATAACTGTGTATTGGGCCCTACCCCATCTTGGATGCACCTGATCCCCGTATCTGCCATGGAGGTCATAAGGACTGCCCAGCGCCAGACTGGGGCCAATGCGTCATATTGACTGCAGGGCTCTCAGACAGGACCAAGCCAGGGTAAATTGCCCATGTAGATAAGGCCATAGTACTTTTCCTACATGTCAGTTGTTTTATATTAAAAGCAAAGAAGAAGCACAAATTTAAAAAAAAAACCCACGCACAATAATTAAAATAATTCCATTTCAGTTACACTGCACACACACACAAGGAATCGTACTGCTTTCTAATGAAAACTACATCCACTCAGCCATCACATATTCATCTCAGCTGCCAACGAAAATGCCAAATACTATAACAGATGATTCCTTGAGATATAGCTCTTTTTTCAAAATTTATTGCCAGACCCAGTATACTATCCACGAGTGCTCTGCTCAGCAAAAGACAGACAAAAGTCATCTATATGCTACTGATTAAGCCTTACAAGTGTCAGGCCCTCCTGCGGATGTCAATAATAATAGAACAGGGGTTCTTGATAGATTGCATGCTGAGTACCCAAATGATCCTTCAATGCCTGAGCAATGTCACTGTAATGTGTGAAGCTTCATTAATGCCCTGCATCGCCAGCGGGAAACGTCAGGAAGCATCCCGATTTGCTGCAACCTGAATTTGTACTCCTGCCCTATAAAAATGACTCCACTTCTCAGAGAACCGCTCCCAGAGAATTTGCAGCTTACCAGAGCATCACTTCAAATAAGATATTTCAAGTGAGGAGGAAGCAGTGTGTTGCAAATTATGATAATTAACATTTCTCTTGACATTAATGACATTTGCACCAATGGTTATTTTTAAATATATATATTTTTGCATCCTCCTTCAGATTGACAGAAGGTAACAAATGAAGTCTCCATCATATATTTTTTGGCAAGTTGCTAGAACTTTACTGCTGTATTGTAGCTCACATCTGGAAAGCTGTACTGGCAAAATTTGTATAACATGTAGGATCTGTACAGATTTCAGTACTAAAAGTTGCCACATTTTGTAACCAGAAAGACTTGTGAAAATTTTAAATAAATTATCAAAGCTGAGTTTTAATTTCTTAAAATAGTGTTACATATTCATTCGGGTCATGAAAACTGGATTTCTGCTGAATTTAAATACTGGCTTAGAGGAATACCACACAAGCCTTTAAAGCAGAATGCATCAGTAAGAGCAATGGAATTGATACACAAATCACTAGATGACGTCAGCTAAATTCGGTGGCCTTTCCATGTGTATTGTGTGACAGAACCGTTTATTTCTCCTGACGGGCATTGTGTGTGAATAAAAGCCCTTGCTATTCAAACCCACCTCAGTTTGTTGTGCAGTAACATGTAGCGGAGTTGTGACTGGATGATGTAAAAACACGTCAGTAGAGGGAGTGTGCCTGCTCTGCCCAAAGCTTCCAGACGTTTTGTTCCTCCGGCTTCCCTGCCATTCAACTTCCAGTGGTCAGTGGTCGCTCCCTGCAAACTCAGGCTAACTTTTAAACCTCAAATTTTACCAATGCAGTCACTTAGCAATACTTGCACTTAATGCATTTAATATAATGTTTTCCTCCCATTTAAAATTTAGAAGCTTTGAAAAAACTATTCCCTTCCTATCAACCTATGCAAATGTGGAGGCTCTGAGCATTTAAAGAAGCAGAGACCTATTTTGCTAGAAGATTATGAGTTCAAACCTGCCTTTGGGAAAATTTTAATTCCTCCATTTATCATTTTAAGAATTTTAGAATTTTGTGCCCCCCTTCTTTTCTTACTTGGCAATACAATTAAAATCCCTTTTTGCCTACAAAGGGGTGAATTCTGGTGATGTGGGGGGAGTCAAGCAGTTGAATGCAATGTATGAAGTTAGAAAAATGCCACCTTGAAACAGGAAGTAGACTTTCAAAACGTCTGGGCCAGAATCCTGTATCAGCTTCTTAGTTTGATGCCTTAAATAACAAAAATAAGTCTTTTGGGACAGGCAGGGCAGAGAATGGAGGGGGGAGGAAATTTTTAAATGCTAAAAGACAAATTCACCCCAGATGGAATTTGAACCAACAGCCTTCTGGTCATAAGGCAAAGACATTTCTTCCTTGCTACAGCAACTGATGCAGGCTGGCATTGGAGACTTCCCTGAATAGATGCATTTAAAAGGCATGCAAAGTAGAGGAAATAACATTTTAAAGATGGAGGGTGGGGAGGAGGAGATCGTGGAGAGGTGTGGTTATCACATGGTGTGTGGTAACTATCCTCCACTTTTGAAACATGTTGTTCCATTTCAGAAATGAATGTCAGACTACATGCAGTAGGTATGATTTCTATTCCAAAATGCTTTCACTTTGTTAATAATAATAATAATAGTAACATTTATTTATACCCCGCCCCTCTGCTAAAAACAATCGGGGTGGCTTCCAACAATTAAAACATTATAATAATGACTAAAAACACCACCCACCCCCACCCACCCCCATAAAAAGACATTAAACACAATAAGATTAAAACCTTCTAACTAAAAAACACATTAAAAACAAATGTATACATAATTTTTAAAAAGCCAGGAGACTGAGTTCCTGAGGCCGGGATCTAATCAGGAAAGGCCTGCCGAAAGAGATCCGTCTTTAGTGCTTTTTTAAAGCTATTCAAGCTTGTCAGCTGACGGATCTCATTCGGCAGGCCATTCCACAATTTGGGGGCAATTACTGAAAAGGCCCTCTGGGAGGTTGCAGACAGCCTAGATTTTTGTGGCTGAAGCAGATTCCTCCCAGAGGACCGGAGTACGCGGGGAGGATTATATGGGAGGAGGCGGTTCCGGAGATAAGTTGGACCCAAGCCATTTAGGGCTTTAAAGGTAATAACCAACACCTTATACTGGGCCCAGAAACTGATAGGCAGCCAGTGGAGAGATTTTAATATTGGAGTTATATGATCTCTCCGAGATGTTCCTGAGACCACTCTGGCTGCCATATTTTGTACCAACTGAAGTTTCCGGACCAAGCACGAGGGTAGCCCCATGTAGAGCGCATTGCAGAAATCTAGACGAGAGGTTACCAGCGCGTGCACCACAGTCTCGAGGTCCCTTACTTCCAGGAAAGGGCACAGCTGGCGTATCAGCCGAAGCTGATAACAAGCGCTCCTGACCATCGCATTCACTTGACTCGCCATCTGAAGCGATGAATCAAGGAGCACCCCCAGACTGCGAACACAGTCCTTAACGGAGAGTATGACCCCATCCAGGACTGGTGGTTGCAACCCAACTCCTGGTTTCGGGGCCGCTACCTTGAGCACCTCCGTTTTGTCTGGATTTAATCTCAATCTGTTTTTCCTCATCCAGCCCATTACAGCTTTAAGACAGTCATTAAGAGGAGAGATGCCATTGGGATTCGAGGCCGATGATCGGGACAGGGAGAAATAGATCTGGGTGTCATCAGCGTACTGATAACACCCAGCCCCATAACCCCGAATAATCTCACCCAGCGGCTTCATATAGATGTTAAACAGCATCGGGGACAGGATGGCGCCCTGCGGAACGCCACAAGTAAGCTCCTTTCTGCTGGAGCAGCTGTCCCCAAGCTGCACCCTCTGGGACCTGCCCAAGAGGAAGGACCGGAACCACTGGAGCGCAGTGCCTCTGATTCCTAATGGAGCGCAGTGCCTCTGATTGTTTTGTCCTGGTTCTGTCACTCAAATATGCCTCGTGTGGTATTCTTCTTAGAACATCATTCTTAGAATCACAGAATCATAGAGTTGGAAGAGACCACAAGGGCCATCCGGTACAACCCCATCCTGCCATGCACACAATCAAATTCTTCCTGACACATGGCTTTGTTTAAACAGAGGCCATCCAGCCTCTGTTTAAAAACCTCCACATAAGGAGGCTCCACCATACTTTGAGGTAGTGAATTCCACTGTCCTTGGGGAAGGACAAAATAGGATATAGGACAAAACAAAATACATAATGCACAGGCAGGCAACACATGTTATAGGAACAACTATAATTTTATATATTTTATTTAAAGTATTTCTGTATCGCCTCCCAGCCCACGAGGGCTCCCCAGGCAATGAGCAAATAAAAAGCAGTCAAAAAACAGTTCTAGAATGCAGTTTTGAAACAGTTAAAACAGCAGTTTCAAACATTGAGTGCCAGGTGGAATAGCACCATTTTGGCTGCCCAGCGGAAACTTAAAAGAGATGGGGCCAGCCCTACTTCCTTGGGCAGGGAGTTCCACAGTTGAGGCACAGCTATAGAAAAGCGTCTGTTACATGTACCTGTGAAGCTATGCAAGCCTGGCTGAAGGCAGCCAATCACAGCACACGGAATGGCGTGAAGGGAGGCCTGCCTTGCAGGGAAGCAATGTTACATGCTGTAACAGCTGTAACAGAGACAGAGCAGTCAGTCAAAGGGAACAATCGAGTCTGGACAAAAACAGACTGTTCAGGGTTTGATGTATTGTCCTACTGTGTTTTAATAAACCTCCACTTGCTATCCTTTGTTTCAGCTGTCTCTGGCTGTCTCTATCAAGCCTGAAAAAAGAGGCAGGTTACACTTACTAAAAGAAACCCACAAAACAACACAGCCACTGGTCCACAATAAGGGGTCATAGATTTTCCTTGGGGGTTTTCCGGGCTGTGAGGCCATATTCTGGAATAGTTTCTTTCTGACGTTTCGCCAGAAACTATTCCAGAACACGGCCTCACAGCCTGGAAAAACCCCAAGGAAAATCTATGGATACCAGCCATGCAAGCCTTCAACTTCACAATAGGGGATCACTTTGAGGCCCAAGTGCCTACTCCGGGAAGGGATTAAGAAGGAACAAGAGCAAGGTGTGTGGCAGGAACCCAGGGCTGGAACTGTAGGGCCAGCCTGGATTAAGGATCCATCGCAATACCCATCACCCTAACTTCACAAGGTGTTGGGACACACAACACACTCTCCTCTGAAGATCTCAACATTTCTGGCAGGGTCATATGGGAGGAGGTGGTCTTTTAGATATCTTGGCCCCAGAGGTCATTCAGCACTTTGGAGGCCAACACCAGCACCTTGGAGTGAGCTTAGAACCAAATGGAAGCCAGTGTAGTTCTTGCAGGACCAGTGTTATATGATCTCTAAAATGCCTACCTGACACCAGTCTGGCTGCTGCATTTTGCACTAACTGCAGCTTCCAAACACTTTCCAAGGGTAGCCCCACACAGAGTGCATTGCAGTAGTCTAATTGAGAGGTAACTAAGGCATGAACCACTGTGGCCAGATCTGCCTTCCCCAAGAAAGGGTGCAGCTGGCAGACCAGGCAAAGCTGGGCAAAGGCACTCCTTGCCACTGCAGCAACCTGGCATTCCAGGACCAGTGCTGGATTCAGGATCATCCCCGAGGTATGAACCTGATTTTTCAGAAACAGAGCAACCCCATCCAGAACAGGCTATGATCCCAACCCCCAAGTAGGGTTTTTTCCCTATAGAAAACAGCATTTTCTGCACAGAAAATAATATTGTTCCTTTCTGTACTGTGAAAAGCCATTCCTATGCAAAGAGAACATGTGCAAATTTTGCACAGGATAAGTCCTAGACTGTGATGATTCTCATCAGTACAGGATTCTCCTTGTAAGGGTTTCCCAACACTCAAGAAACATGGTATTTTTACCATCTTAATTCTTCACTAGTTTAATTTAGTTTTAAGGGGTGGGAGGGTTAGGATTGGGAAGGATTGTTTTAACTTGCTGTTGCTTTAACCTTGTACACCGCCCGGTTGCTGAGCAGAGGGGTGGGTTAAAAATAAATTATTATTATTATTATTATTATTATTATCATAATCATCATCATCATCATCTTTGAATGTCCATCCATAAACTTTGGCAAGTTAAAAATGCTAAAAATGTCACATTTCCCCATTTTCCCCCAAGTTTTCAGAAAGGTAATATCATAAGCATCTGTTGAATTCTGGTGTAAACTACTGATGTACTTTATTCAGGCTTGTGGAAGAAGGAAAATGTCTTCATTAGGTCATACCTAATTATCCCACGATTTCCCTGCTGTGTATCCCTAGCTGCCCTCTCACCTGGATGCAGCAAATAAGTCATTTCCCTTCATTCCTTTCCTCTCCACAGGAAACTAGGAGAATTCCAGGAGTGCTCTGCCTTCATCTTTACTTCCTACGCTGGGCGCAGATATATTCTGTGGAATAATGAGAGCAAACCCACCAGAGGCTAGTGCTTCACTCTGAAGTGCTCCTGGCCACCCAAACATAAATTTGATTAAAAAAAAAAAAAAGAATCAAATCACAGGTATCAGCAGAGCACTTCACAGGTACAGAGCAATATGTCTGCAGGCACCACATCACTTTCCCCTGATCTGAAATGTTTATAAGGTACTTGCTTCCTTTCATCCCATTTTTAAAACTCGGGGATTATTTGTTTAATGAGACTTACTCCCTAGTAATTCAGAACAGAATTGAACTCTTGCAATCCACAGCCTTCACGGTAACCTGGAGGAGGTGGTGGTTGCTGCTTAAGTCAAATACAAGACAAGCTGGGGCAGCTTTGCAAGTCCCATGCCCTCCATCCTCTCCATTTAGATTTGAGCTCAAAAGACCAGGACAAAAGATGGGTTCAGAGATCACGGACTGTAAGCAAAGAACATTTCTGGTAGCGCAGACCATTTTTCCTGTTCGAAGGACATGCATATGAAGCATTAAACTTAGCTTCCCATTTTCTGGCTTTGTAAAGCTTGAATCAACATAAAATATCCTTGCCTCAGATCTTAAACCAAAATGGGTATTTGGGGGTCACTGGATGGGCGTCCATCACACTTCTAGCCTACCCTTTTCCCAGACAGCTTGGGGATGTGAACATGATTGTGTTCCATTGTATCTTCATGGCAACACTGAGAAATATATTAGGCTGAGAGTAAGTCCTAATCATATGCTCTGAATCCTTCTCATGATGTATAGATGCCCATATGCACACAGCCCTACCTTCACCCTCCTCCTCACTCTACCAATGTCCTCCTGATTTTCCACAGTTCTTGTGTAAAAGCCTACATCAGTGGAACAGGATCCCTCCATTGCAAACTCATGGAGGGAGATGGCGATGGAAGATGCATGGACTTAACACATTTGTTCCTGCTCTCCCTTGCACAGTTCTAATTAGAATGTGAGGGAAGCTGATGTCTCAGTATGGTTTATGTAACTGGTCCAAAATCACCTATGGAAATAAATTTAGGATTGGTTGCTACCCTGAACTTGAGTGCTTTATCTCTATATATCAGAGAGGCAAGGCTGGATTGTGTTAAGGAAAACATATCTTTTCCTGTTCCTCCTTTCCCACATAGTATGGATACTCTGCTGCCTGAGGCAAAGATGCCCACCCATTCCACACAGAAGCCAAATGGAAAAGCAAGAGAAATGTTCTGAATCAGAGGTGTTCAAAGTGTTTAATAAAAGCTCCAGGAGACTGCTTTCCATAGCAAATCAGACGCAAGAGTCCCACACACAGGGATGAGAATGTCAGCGTTGCCAGGCTGAATTTCACAATGCATCATCTGCTGAACCACCTCAATTAGTTTGTAAATCCTCAGTGTTGTTTGAAGGTTATGGGCATATGTTTTACCCTGCTGAGGAAAAAAATATCTCATAACCATATTTAAGGCAACAGGAAATGGATATGCTGGTGAGCATGGATATGCTATGTAAACCTTAAGGCTCAACAAGGGCAATTCCCAAAAGGATGCCCATGTTGAACTTCTCAGGCTCAGTAACTGGAATTGTGACTAAAAGAAAAAGCAAACAATTAATAGCTTGTATGACTCTATGAAGGGCTTTCTTGGGGGGCTTTTAAAAAAAACCAGAAACATCAGATTATATTACACATCTTACTAAATGCTGTTAAAGCAGAGTGTTCTCACAGATTACCAATAGCAGAGTGTGCTGATTACCAAAAATTGCACACATAACTTCCAGTTGTGGTAACTACAACTGCCTTTCCATAGCCGATATGTTTTCCGTAAGGGAAATGGGGAACAAAATACTGTCTCATCCCTGACCTTAATTGTGAGACAGCCACTCAGGCAGCTTAATCTGAGTGTCACATAAGGGCAGCAAATTATTACTTATTTACTTTGCTAGTGTTGTTACTTTACTGCCAGGAGGAGACATATGCTTGTGAGATCACCTGCCTCAGGAGCTAAAATAATTTGCCTGGTTTGGGGCAATGTGTACCTTGACATGAAAGGAAGAATCACATCTTTTGTTCCACCTCAGGCTTCAAAATTTCTTGAGCTGGCCCTCCGTATGGCAGTATTCAGCTTCCAGACTGGTCTAAAGAAATGAAAGCACTGCCAATATAACTCCTTAGGTTTTGCCTGGTTTTGCTAGCAGTTGTCTCCTCTGCATCCATTCTTCTGCAGGGCTGTTTGTAGTTGTTTCTTAGATATGCACTGGGCTCTTCCAAACCTCATCTATCTATATCTATCTATAGCTATATAGATAGCTAACCAGGCTATAGCTATAGATAGACGGATACATAGATATTGTGTTATCAGACACATCAAATAAGGCATCATAATGATGCCACATAGAATCATAGAATTATAGAGTTGGAAGAGACCACAAGGGCCATCCAGTCCAACCCCCTGCCACGCAGGAAATCTTGATCAAAGCAACCCTGACAAATGGCCATCCAGCCTCTGTTTAAATACCTCTAAGGAAGGAGACTTCACCATGCTCCGAGGGAGTCTGTTCCACTGCTGAACAGCTCTTACTGTCAGAAATTTCCTCCTAATGTTGAGGCAGAATCTCTGTTCCTGGACCTTGCTCCATGTTCTAGTCTCTGGAGCAGCAGAAAACAAGCTTGCTCCATCCTCAATGTGACACCCCTTCAAATACTTAAACAGGACTATCATATCACCCCTTAACCATCTTTTTTCCAGGCTAAATATACCCAGCTACCTAAGTCTTTCCTCATAAGGCATGGTTTCCAAACCTTTCACCATTTTAGTCACCCTCCTCTGGACACACTCCAATTTGTCAATATCCTTTTTGAATTGTGGTGCCCAGAACTGAAGCCTGACCAAGGTAGAATAGAGTGGCACTATTGCTTCCCTTGATCTAAACACCATACTTCTATTGATGCAGCCCAAAATCGCATTGGCCTTTTTAGCTGCCACATCACACTGTTGACTCATGTTCAACTTGTGGTCTACTAGGACTCCTAGATCAATTTCTCACATAGTCTCATTCAGCCAGGTCTCCCCCCCTCCTGTATCTATGCATTTCGTTTTTCTGCCCTAAGTGCAGTGTAATGTAAGCAAAAGTTCTGCAAAAGTGCTTACATTTCTCTATATTGAATTTCATTTTGTTAGCTTTGGCCCAGCTCTCCAGTCTATCCAGGTCATTTTGAATTTTGATCCTGTCCTCTAGGGTATTAGCTACTCCTCCTAATTTGGTGTCATCTGCAAATTTGATAAGTATGCCCCTAATTCCCTCATCCAAGTCACTGATAAAGATGTTGAATAGCACTGGGCCCAGGACAGAACCCTGTGGCACCCCACTGGTCACATCTTTCCAAGACAAAGAGAAGCCACTTTGGGTTTGGCCAGTCAACCAATTACAAATCCATTGAACAGTTAACTTGTCTAGCCCACATTTTACAAGCTTGTTTGCAAGAATGTCATGGGGAACCTTGCCAAAGGCCTTACTGAAACCAAGGTATGTGATATCCACAGCGTTCTCTTCATCTACCAAGCTGGTGATTTTATATAAAAAAAAAGAGATCAGATTAGTCTGGCATGACTTGTTTCTCTGAAACCCATGTTGACTTTTTGTGATTATGGCATTGCCTTCTAAATGTTCACAGACTCTCTGTTTAATGATTTGCTCTAGAATCTTCCCTGGTGTTGATGTCAGACTAACTGGACGATAATTGTTGGGGTCCTCTTTTTTCCCATTTTGAAGATGGGAACAACGTTTGCCCTCCTCCAGTCTACTGGGACATAAATGTGAAAGGGTGCACATACCAGATGATATTGCCCTTTTGCGTTTATGTCTGGTCAAAAATCCATCCTATTTTATTGATGACTTAAGCCATCAATAGATCTCCTCTAGCACTTTTGTGCTGCCATTTCTGGCATTTGAATCCATGTGCAATTGTAATGACGTAAAAGCAGCATCAAGGGCTGGTCCGGACAGAACACTTCCAGGTGAGATCATGACATCCGGGTAGGTTATGAAGTTTTTATGACCCTCCCCAGTTTACTTGTAAGTGTTTAAGAGTGTTTTTGTACATTTTTAAACTTTTGGAGTGTTATTTTTGTTTTTATTTTTTAATTTCCCATGCTATGTATTCTCAGAAGAACAGCAAAGTTATGCCGGCAAAATAACGGGATTTAGGGGGGTTTAGAAGACAGCTTTCTACTATACTGAAAATACTTTTACACAATAATTTATTGTAAATGTGGTTCCTTGTAGAGAAATAAAGTCCCAACCACCAAAAAAACCAAAAACCTAAAAGCAACCGTACACACATACACACACACGCTTCAGGGTGTGGTTAAATATGGCTTTCAGTTCTGAAAGGTTTGAAGACTGAAGCCATTAATCACATTGCTTTTCAAAATCAGACACTACACAAATGTATATGTGTTTGTTTTTAAAAAGTGGCCAGGAAAGCTAAGTCGCTATAATTGGCAACTGTTACACATGTTTCTAAAATCTGTTATGTACATTACAGACTATGCTGTTTCCATACTATTTTCAGAAGGATTTTTTCTAAGCATAAAAATCTGAAGAACTAAAAACCATGTGATACTCTTGTTTAAAAGGGAAAATGCACTCTAAATGAAGGAAGGCAGAATAAAGTTAGCCTTACCTGTCCTCGAAGGTGGAAGGTTGATTCTTCCAGAGAGGCACAGCTTAGGTGGTTGCCTGGAGCAGCAACACAGGGAAGGCAGCAAATGTTAAGTGACTCTTTATAGTCTAAGTGGGTTGTGAGGGTCAGATATCTCCCAGGTTGCCCCAGGCAGAAAAATAAGCCTTGGTTAATAAGAGTTACTTGTGAAAAAACAGATGAAGAATTCAACAACCCTAAAGTAACACTCCTCATTTTCTTTTCCACCCTGATTTCCCCAAGGCAGGGTAGCTACTGTAACTTTTTTGGTCCAATGTCATTTATCACTGGGCATCTGCCAATGCCCATACAGAGAGCACAATTGAACAGACAACAGGGAGAGAAGCAAGTGGACCTGCTAAGAGAGAGAGCCTGCTGAAGGCATCTTGACAAAGGCCTCCTTGAAACCTACAACCAACACTACAGATCTATCAAAGATAACATAGTCTGGGGTTAAGTGTTCAGTCATTTGAAATGTGGTGCTGCAGAAGAGTTCTACAGATACCATGGACTGCTGTAAAGACAAATGAATGGGTCTTATTGAAAATCAGGCCTGAATTCTTCCTAGAAGCAAAGATGACTAATCTCAGGCTGTCACACTTTGGACATATGTATGGTTGTGAAAGCTGGAGAGTGAAAAGCTGAGAGGAAGAGAGCCAACTAATTTGAAACGTGGTACTGGTAAAGAGTTCTGAGGATATCATGGACTGTTAAAAATACAAATCAATAGGTCCTAGAGTAAATCAAGCCTGAACTCTCCCTGGAATCCAGGATGACTAAAGTGAGACTGTCATATGGCCACATTATGAGAAGACATGACTCGTTAGAAAAGACGATCATGCTCTGTAAGGTAGAAGGCAGTAGGAAAAGAAGACCACACTGCAGATGGAAAGGCTCAATCAAGGAAGCCACGGCCCTGAGTCAGCAAGAGCTGAGTAGGGCTGTTGATGACTGGGGATCTTGGAAGTCTCTCATTCCTAGGGTTGTCTTAAGTTGAAGTTGACATGACAACAAACAACAACGACAAATTCCTGAACAGTGTCAAGCATTCTAACAAACTGACAGGGGTGGATAAGTGAATAATTTGTGTCTCTCCTTTAATGCTTTCAGACCCTATCCAAAAATGGGATATTCTTATGTGGAGGGATAATATACAATGTATCTCCCCATTTTTGACAAGTATTGGGAAAGGAGGTTTTGGAATATGGGAAACAGAGCCAGCATGGTGTAGTGGTTTGAGCATTGGACTATGAGGCTGGAGACCAGGGTACAAATCCCTGCTCAGCCATGGAAACCCACTGGGTGAACTTGGGTAAGTCACACATTCTCAGCTTCAGAGGAAGGCAATGGCAAACTTCCTCTGAACAAATCTTGCCAAGAAAACCCTGTGACAGGGTCAAAATAATTCAGAAATGAATTGAAGGCACACAACAACAACAACAGCTCTACATGCTGATGTCTTCACCAACAGTAATTTGTTAAAACCTCCTGTAACACAGAGCAACATATGACTCCTAAGATACATAATAAGAATGGAAAGAAGTCCAAGATCATCCTAACTTCTAAGGAAGTGCCTGAAACTCCCATTGTTCTTCCTACCTTCTGTTCTGCCCACAAGGCCTGCTAACACTGAGGCCTTTGAGGTCTGTCTCCTAAAGAGGCAGTAGACAATGAAGAAGTAAAAGTCACTTAACTGTTCTCCTTTGAACATTTAAAGACATTCTAAAATATGATCTGAACAAATTCCAGCTCACTTGGAGCATTCTTTCTTTTATGGGGGGGGGGGGGTCCAAAACATATGAAATGAAACCACATATTCAAAGTGGATGAAGACAAAAGTTTTGAGTTTGGAATAGGTGAGAATTTTATTTCAGTTAATTTTCGGTAAAACCTTACCAACAATCAGAAAATTTGTACATAGGATGAATAGGACAGGTTATTTACCTGTAACTAGTTATTTGAGTGGTCATCTGTGAAATCACACAGATGCCTATAGCGACCACACATGGAATGACTCCATGAAGCAAAGGAGTCAGACCAATCCAAACCCAAAGAAACAGAGGAGGCAGTATGACGGGAGTGGGCGTGTGTATAGCATTTTGGTGGAGGTAGAAGAGGGCATTGAGACTTGGGCTGCTCAACCAATGGAAGGGTCTCATCAAGTACCATAACAGCAGCTTCCTGTGTGGATTTGACAATGGCTGCAACAGTGGACTGTGTTACTTCAGAAATGACAGGATCCTGCTCAGTTGTAGGCTTGGCAGGCAACTCGATTTGGTGATATCCAAAGGTTCAATGACAGCTTGTGATGAAGAAGTTGACACGCAAACTTATTGGTGTAATAGCAGAAGGCAATGGTTTTTCTGCTGGAAGAGAAGAAGAGGGGTAGTCAGCCAACCTGTCCTTTTCTTTCTTATGTTTCTTCTCCTCAGAATGGAAAAGGTCGGCCTTGACTGACTTTCCCAGAGTTGGAGGAACAAGGATAGGTGATTCCTGACCTTTCAATCACGGAGGAGTGACAGTAGCCTCTGATGCAACAATGTCACCATGAGAACACTTTGCAGTGGAGGTGTGGGCAGCTGCCTCACTATGTGAATGCTTTGAAGACGCATGAAATTTCGAAGCTGGATCAGAACGAGAAATTCTAGGCAGGGAACTCTGAGAATCATGCCTCAAAGGGTCTTTTGAGATAGTCAGTACCATGTGTTGGAGCTTGAGTGTTGGAGTCACAACACAGATCAGAACCTTTCAATGGTCAAGACAAGATGGAGTGTTAGCAGGTTTCAAGGATTGCTCGTAGAGCAGAGCCTTGAGCCTCGGTTCCCTGTTCCTCTGAGCCTGAGGAGTGAAGGCCTTACAATGTTGACACAAAGTGATGATGTGAGCATCACTCAAGCAGAGAAGACACTTTGAATGTCCATTGTGGCCTGGAATCTTCACAGTGCATATCGAGCAACGTTTACATGAAACTGAAGACATAATCTCAATCAAAACCCAAAAGAGAAACTGCCAAACGAAGAAGGTTCTGTAGCTGCAAGAACAGTGGACAGGAAAGAATTGAGGTGGTTTTGGTGGGCTCAGCATTTACATACCACAAGGAATTAGGTGGAGCTACTGCCAAAAATCTTTGCCTAACTGCTTTAGAATGTTCCAAATGCTTTTCTGTGCAGGTGTAGTAATCCAATTGTGTGATTTACAGAGACCACAATGAAGAACTTGAGAGTCTGAAACCTAGAGTTTCATTTATCCAGGTTCATGGCTTTGAGCTCCTAGATCACTTGTCTCTGATTCTCTGTATACTGAAGCTTGTCAGGGCTGAATACAGGAAGGGGGAGAATTTGCTGCTCTACTTCGGATGGCAGTATATCTTGGGCTGGCCCAAGGGCTGGGTAAATAAACATGTGAGTGATTGTTGAAACAACCTCCATGACAATGCATCCTAAATTGGTTTGATGCATGAAGAAGAGGACTGTGGCATTGCTCTGCTACCTATGCTACTGCTAAGTATGTTATAGGATGATGATGATGATGATGATGATGATGATGATGGATGATTTCTTACCCATCTCTTCTGTGGACTGAGTCAACAACAGGCTGAAATACAACAGAGGGACACATAACACTAGTTAAAAACATATAACACCAATATAAAATGTGTTAAAAGAGCATAACAGTGAAAACAGCATACGTATTAAAAACAATCAATTTAATAACTCATAATTCTTAAAATCATTTGGCTAAGCCTGCTAGAAGAGATTGGTCTTTAGTGCGGTTTTAAACTCAGACAGCAAGCACATCCAGCTATTTGAATTTCTTCTGGCAGGTCATTCCAGAATTGGAAGGTAGTTGAAGAAAATGTCCTCTGGGTAACTATTGCCAGCCTGATCCCCTAGAAGTCCTGAGCATACAGGGCAGAATATACAAGAGAAAGATCCTGTAGGTAACCTGGACCCAAACCATGCAGAACTTTAAAAGTAACAATCAGCACTTGTACTTTTCCCAGAAACTAACTGGCAGCCAGTGGAGTGTTTTTTAATATAGGTGTGACATAATAATTCCTAGATGCACCAGTAACCAATCTAGCTGCCATGTTTTGAACTACTGAAATTTTCAAATTTTGTAAGTAGCGCAAGGTAGAGTGCACTGAAAAACTGATTCTTTAGGGATGCCAAGTTTTGAACAAAATTTGGGGATGGGAGGAGGAGACCCAAATCTGTAACACATGGATTTGGGCAGAAAGAAGGCAACTGTTTTCTATTTACTTAAGGCAGAGGTGGGCAAGTGCTGTATTAGCCTCCCAGGAGAACTTTGAGGGCCACATACCCCCCCTCCACTGCACCCACTACCACAGGGAAAAATCAGTTGAAGTAAGGACAAAGGGGTAAGTGGGGGGAGGTGAGAGAAATGGGGACTTTTTAAAAAGCAGCTGGAAAAAGTGGGATGACAGAGGATGAATCAGAACTCTCCCTGCCAAATCTGGACTGTTGGAGAGTTGCCACTGATGTCCCTACTTAACTGCTGACAGTAAGTATCAGTGAAAACGCTGTGCATAAGATTATAGTTTTTGCATCAGCTATTACTGAGCTTCATTCCTGATTGTTACTTTCTATGCCTGCCTACCCTTTTACATATTTTGTTAAAGGGTGGGTGATGCATTAGCTTGGGAGCAATCAATTTGGAACAAAGCAAAATGGATGTCGGTAATAAGCCAAGTCCCTTATGGCAGGAAGAGAAATCGAGTTTCGGGGAGCTTTATGTTTATGAATTAATATTTTTTTGGCCATTACAGGATATCAAATGGAGATGTAGGAGTTTGCTAGGGGAGGGGGAAATTTGGAAAAGTGAGTGTGTTTAATGATTGGCATTAACTTGTTCCAGAAGGAGGTTGATGGAAACTTTAGCCAATATTGTGCAGCACGGAGAATCAAGATCTGTATTAAAATGTCTGGATGATACATTAGATAATCTAAAGTTTGTGTATTCTAGGTTAAAGGAGAATTGCCCTATTACTGGCAAAGGTAATGCAAATTGGTGCAGATGAAAATGTTCAATGTTCTCACTGAAGAGGAACTTTAATGTGCTTTACATTATTCAACCGTGCTAAGTACATGTCAGCAGGGGAATTTTGACACAATCCGGTCACACTAAGGTAAGAATATGGAAACTGCCCTAAACCAGATACATGGATACAAATTGATGCAGTAAGAATGTTGTCTTCTTTGCTAGTTATCCCATATATTCAATTCTACTGGAAGACGTAGGCTCATGTTTTTCCATTTTTGGTGTAATCATACCTGTCCATTTCTTTACAGAAGTACCTCTAAAGAGGCAGACATGTTTCAAGACACAGTAGGCTACTGTGCTAGAGTAGTGCTTCTGTTTAGCTAGAGCTGTTGTTCTGGGGAAGAAGGAGAATGTGGGTAATCATTTCTTCCACCAAATGTATCATCATGTGTGATCATTCTTCAGAAGAAGCTGCATCTCTGTTGTTATGACCCATGACATAGGTAAATAACTGTTGTTACGACCCATGACATGGGTAAATAACATTGGGGGGGGGAGAATTGGACCCTGCACAGTTGCCCATCCCATTGTACATTTTAAGTCATGAGTGGGCAAATTGCCTCCCATGGGCCAAATGTAGTTCCACAGGGCTATTTTTGTAGTCCCAGGACCCCAAAGGGGATATTTTTCCCAAATGCCCCCAAATGGCTTCTAGGGGGTGTGAAAGGGTCTTTCCACCATGTTTAAAGTCCCCATTCCCCCCAGGGTAAAATAAATAGGGGGTCCTTCTCTTCAAATGTTAGTATTTTGCTGCCAGACCAGAGGTAAATAACAAGATGGGTCTCCTTCCCATACCATGTATAAAGTCCAACAGGAATGGCAGTTGAATCTTATTTCAACACTGGCTATGTGACAATGGGTTTGTCTAGACGGGGAGTTGAGCCCATCTCACTCCTGTCTTATACACCTGCAGTCCTGCTGTTGCCCATTTTGCCCCCGGACAGTCCTCATGACCCCCGGGACAAAGACAGGGGGGAAGACAGGGTAACGCCCATTCAACCATTATATTAAAATACCCAGGGAAAAAACTGCCTCTGTTGAAAAAAAAAAAAGGATTGGGCCCTGTGTGACTGCACGCCAGCCCATCACTGCAGCTGCCATCCATATCTCTCTCTCCGAAGCCAGGAAGGAGTCCTGTAGCATGTGATCAAGGCTGGTCACATGCAGGGGGCTTTGATCACATGCTGCGGGCTGGCTTCATGGCTTCAGAGAGTTCAATGTAGACAGCAGCAGTGATGTCTGCAGAGACAGGCCAGCATGCCAGTATGGACTCCATCCCATTTAGTTCTGGTAATGGGGTGGGGGTAGGGTAGACCAGATCCATGGCCAGAATATGCCAGCAGGGAGCCAGCATATTCTGGCCCATGTAGATAAGCCCAATGTCCTCCACTGCCCCTAAAGGCAGCAGGCTCTCTTAGGGCATACAGAGCAGGCAAAGTGTTATGTAGCTCTGGGAGCATAGCTCTCTTCTCCAACCCTTTGCTGCCACCACTTAGCATTTGTTGAATGAGGTGAGCACCTCATTCTGGGAAAGGCTGGCTATGCCGATCCTGCCATGTGACTTCAATCTTCATACTGTTCTTGCAGTCCAAACTGCTTTTTATGCCATTGCAGAGATTTAAAAACTAAGTCACCTTGGTCTCCAGCGGCCGCAGCATAGCTACTGAGTCTAGAATGTTTTACCTCACGCATTGTTAGAGGGACTCTGTCTTTAGAAAATGACCACCTTCCTCCTGTGTGAGTGAATTCTCTCAGATGCAGCAGCCTAATGTCACCTCACCACCCTCCCAAAGGCAACACAGAAGGAATACTCTCTTTGCTTGACAAGGAAGTTTATCACAAAGTAAAGTTGCCTGGTGCCAGTAATGGCTCACGGATCCCTGATGGGTAACTTACACTTAACTGCCAACATTCTGGGATGTTTCTATTAACTGCAAAAGTTGGAACAGCTTGAACTTCAATAAAATGCACAGTAAATGACTAAGCTAATTCAACCTCATTAATCCTCAACCCAATACAGCCATTTGGTGTCTTCACAGCAGCCTCTGCACAACCTACAGAACATCAACACATCCCTATAGGAAATCCAACACCCAAAAATGTGTGGCCTGGCTCCTGAATTGTCAGTGTGGGGTAAATGGCTACATAATTGCCCAGGCCTGACTCAAAGCTGCATCACATCAGCCTCCCAATCTTATTGAGTCTTGTTAACAACAGGAATAGTTTGCAGTTCTGCCAAAATGGATACTTCTTATCTTCCACTGAAATTGTATAAAACAGACTCTTACCTTTGGGAAGCAGCAGTGGTCCTGATTTTTGTTTATCTCCAATGCTCTGTGCTGAAGTACAGAATAAGATCACTTCACTTGGAGCAAAATAATTTTCAGGTGCTTAAAAAAAGGGTAGCAAAGTGATAAGTCTACATCAACATTGCAGGAAACCAATGTGAATGCTTTTGTGTTGTTTTTATTTGTTTTTTACTTGTATGTTTTTAAGAGATTTTAATTGCTTTTAATTGTGATTGTAATTGTTCTGTGAGTTGCCTTGGGTCCCACTTTGGGAGAAAGGCAGCATAGAAATTTCACAAATAAGAATAATGATGATAATGATCCAAGAAGAATTGATGTAACCTGTCCCATTGTCCTCCCCCTCCTCCAAGTGAATTAAGATCAATGGACATGTGTTGGCTAGCTCTGAAACTTAAAAGTCCTGAATTCAGTCATGTTGTTCAAAATGTGCCCTCTGTTGGTATTCATTATTTACTATGCCCCAACTCACACACATTCAAAATTTTATCACATAATTCAGTAGCAAGAAGTATTTGACTGTGAGTGGTTTGAATCCAGCATGAAGCTCACAATAGTATTATATTTGTTTGTTTGTTTGTTTGCTTGTTTGTTTGTTTGAAATCCCACCTTTCTTCCCTTCCCTCTGAAGCCCTTTCTGGTGCCAAAAACCTATAGAGGAGGGGGGAGCCCAGCTTGAACTTTTTCAAGTTAGGGGACCACTGCAGGTAGAAGTAGGCATCCCCTCCCCAGCTTGTATTGGACACTGGCCAGTATGAGCAAAAGGAAAAAGCACAATCAGGATAGCCCTAGAATTGAGCCAATGACTGCTTGATGCATGCTTACCACATATCACAGGTTCAGCTCATGAAGTAAAACATGTGAAATGTCCATCTGTTGTGGTGGGGAACCCATGGTGTTCCAGATATTGCTGATTACCTCAACTCCCATCAGTCTAAGCTAGTGTGGACAATAGTCAGGGATGTTGTGAACTGTAGTCCAATAACTTCAGAAAGGCCACAAGTTCCCCTTTCCTGAAGGTTTGTATTGCTACAGAGAGAAGTGTACATACTCTCTCTGTACATGGTTTGGTAGGCATTCCCAAGAACTGCACATTGAAGCTCTATGGATTATACTGTATCAACAATAAATAACTTATTGAAACAGTCCTTTAGTAGAGGTTTTCTCTTCATCACTGGCAGAATATTAATGGTGCAACGCTTGATACATACCCCCTCATGGTACAATCTCCTATATCAAATGGAGTCGAGGGGAATACATCAAGAAGCTTGCCATCTTCTTCAAGCAAAGAGGAACATGAATTTCCCTAACGCACATGAAAGCGTTTTAATATTAGAAGCATAACCTAAATTAAAAAACATTCTTGCTTGACTAGTTTCTTCAGCAATCTTACCAGGGAAGAACTCTACTGCCAAGTGGATTTTTAAATAGTTATTTCACTCTGAACCTCTTCTCACAAAACAAGATGGGTTTTTTTTTTCCACCTTTGAAAATTTAACATAAGTTCTCTACAAATATAGACTGCTAGAATAAATCCATTGCTCTGCTCCACCAAGATACTGCTGGAGTTCAAATTGCAAGTGATCAAAATACAGTTTTTAGACACAAAAAAAAAAAATCTGAGAATGTTGTGTGATTCAAGAGCAATAGAAACCCAGACACTATGAATATTGTGAGTGAGGACTCCTCATCCTTTAATAGAGAAATACTAAACAATTACATCTCCAAAGTTCAGTACATGCCATCTTTTAAATTACTTCCAAGATACTGGAAATAAGAATAATATATAAACTTGGTGGTGAAGCATGAACACTTACTGTTGCTGATCATCTCTGGGAAGAAGCAGAAAATAATTTTCCCATTTTAATCTTGCACTTACAAAGCCACTAACATCCCTACCTACTATGAAATATATTTCAAAAGAACAATGCACAGAAGAGAGCCAGCACTGGGGTTAGAGTGTTATATTGGGACTTCGGAGATACATACAGCTTCAAGTCCCCACTCTAACATGGAATTCACTGAGTGACCTTGGGCCAGTTACTCATCCTCTGATCTACTTCACAGGGATGTTGTGAGGATACGGTGGGGAAGAAGAGAGCAATGTGTGCTACCTTAAGGGCAAAAAGTGATATATCAATGTGAATAATGAATAAACAACATTCTTATGCACTGGGAATCTGAAATAATGTGTAAGAAGCCCATCATTTTGCCTTCTGTATTTGAAATGTTTGTAGAGTTTTAGGTAATCTTGCTCCATTTCAAATGTTTTGTTAGTGTTACTTTTTTGGTTAAAAAAAAAGCTAAATTTGTAAGTGTCTCGACACTATGCAAATAAGGGATACAAAATAGGATTTGAAAATGAATAAAAACTTGAAACAAATGAAATCTATTTAGTCTGATGTTCTTTTTCTATAATATTAATATCTTGGCCATTGAGGGCCAACTTATCTATCTCCATTGGGAACAGAAACACTTACCAATGGATATCATTCCTGTTTCTTTACACTCTAAATGTTGCATCATTCCAGAGAATTGGGGGCAGAAAATGGTAATAATCAATGGCAGCCATTTTTTTTGGTAGTAGCTGCTATGTCACCCCAGATATAAGATTCCAAGAGCAAAAGGGTGGCTTTCATGAGCACTTGTCAGCTCTCTTGCTGTTACAAGATTCTGCAGTGTCAGACCTCCAAATAGCAAAAAAACACATACATGAAGCCAACCTAGATGAGCCAGCATTCACTCAATTAGCAGCCATTAGCCTGTTCTAGAACAGAACTGGAGCACAGGGGGGAAGTTTAAATTAGAGGCAGACAAAGTATAGAATGACATTTTATTTTTTGCTATAACTGCCATCAGCTTTAGCTAGCATAGTCAAGGGTGATGAATGTTGAGAGCTGCAACCCAATCACACTGGGGTGACCACACTTGGCCCATCCCTAAATTCTTCAAAAAAACCTTCCCCCTCTCACTCATAGAGCCCCCTCCCTCCCATCACAGAGTCCTCTGTACTGAGATTGGCTGCCCTCTGTTATTTCAACCATTGCTTCACACCCATTCTCATCCAAGCACAACTCAGCAATATGGTTGCAAGGTGGTTCTTCACAGAGGGGAACAAGTGGTAACTTTTTATTTCTTGGCAAGATTCAGTGAAATTTTCAGGGACCATGGTTCCCTCCCAAAGGGCTAAAACCTGTCAAGCATCAAGCAAAAAGGGTTTAGGAAAAAGGGGGTCCAAAACTAAGGACTTTATCAGGCCACCCTCCATTATTGTTCTTTTGCTGGCATCTTTTGTGCCATTTTTATGCCCATAAAAGAAACCCACACACATTAATGGAAAACGTGCTATGTTTTGTACCCTGGTGATTGATGCCAAAGTTTGTTTTTCATGGTGTTTGTCAAATGTTCTATGTAATACTACAGATCTCCCTGAATTGTCCTTGTAAGTTGCTGTTTCCTTCCTCTGCAAATGTAGCTGCTTTTTTAGACCTGTCTGTCTTTCTCTAGGTATCTCTGTATGGCTGTATAAGTGTGTATACAATTAAATCACTATCTCAGACATGTGTCTGTCTCTTGATGTTGAAGCAACGTTGTAGCACCTTGTTTTTGAGGTTGGCTGCATATGCTGCTGCACACCATGCATTTTGATTGCTAATGTAACTGAAATATCTGGTAACTGTTACAAAATCTATTGAGAATAAAAGGAGACTAAATGAGAACCTTGTAAATAAACAAGAATCAAAGGGTGTTTAAATGTGCTTATATTTTTTGCATGAAAATAAAAAGAACTATACCCCCCCAAAAAATGAAACACACACACACACACACACACACAAGACCTTAATTTCAGAGCGTGAAACGCCAGCCCAGGCATTAACAGAGAGTGAATGGAGCTCCACTTCTGCACTCATGATCTCCACAAATCTCGTGAGAAGACACAAGCGTGGGAAATTTAAAAATAAAAATAAAATAACGACATAAAATGTATGCACAAGCACAGGAACACACTTTATAAGTCCCAAGTGAACCGGGGAGATAAAAAAGACTATTCCCTACCTGGCTGTCCTGATCTCACCTGGAAGTGTTATGTCATTCATGCTGCATTCACATGAGCACAATGACATGAAGTTTCAAACACTGGCAATGCTGGCAACAAAGCACCATGGGAGATCTATTGATGGCTTGGCCTGTCAATAATATAGAATGGCTTTTTGACAAGACATGATCACAAAAGAACAACATCATCTGGTATGCACGCCCTTTTACGATCATAAGGCATCCTTATGATGCCAAATTTGCCGCATCTGATAAAGTCCTAAAATTTATACTTTGGAGAAAGACAACACACTTGTGCCCCTACGTGGTTTTTGGTTTGGTCTGGGGTTTTTGGAGAGCATTTTTATGAAAGTGAGAATCAGAATGCAAAGCTTGGAAAGTTCCTTTCATGAAGAATGGATATAACTACATGCTGAATTCCGCCCTAACTGAACAACGGTAGGATGATGCTCTGAGAATTATAAACATTCTTCTTAAAAGGAATTCTTCAAGTTCTGTTTAGAGGTGGTGACAGTTAAGAAACGTGGAAAAATTAAGAAGAAAAAACACAGAGTTTGAGTAGAAGTGAGGTGTCCAAATTGACAAGGAAGTAATTTGCTTACTCTTACTCCACACCAGAGTTTTTAGGCAATTAGCATGAAAATTGCATTTCATATATGACTAGCAAAGAACCAAACAGAACTTCAGAGAAATAGGTGTAGAGAGTTATGGTGAGTGGGAGAAAATCTTACTGTTTTGTTGTTTTCTATCCAATTGGCACCAAAGTCACAGAAAGTGCAAAAAAGATTGTAGTGAACAGAGTCCTTCTGGCAAAAGCAGAAAAACTTTGGGCTTTTATAGATGGGCTAAATAATAATAATAATAATAATAATAATAATAATGGCTTATTTATATCCCGCCTCTCCCATCAGGATCAGGATCACAGTGGCAAACATCATATAAAACATTGAACAATACTCCAGCACAAATGTTAAAACTACATCATTAAAACAACTATACAGTAATAAATTTTTAAATATAAAATTCAGATATTAAAATAAGCTTAAAATGAAGAAAAGCATTAAAAGGAATATAAAAAGTAGCAAGTGGTGAGTAGCAAAATAGCACCCGAGCATCCAGCCTAATCTATTTACCCCATCTTGCCCCTGTCATGTAGCCCTGCAGTCCAAACCACACAGAGCTTTTGCCCCGTTTTGCCTCCAAGCAGTCCTCACAACACGTGGGACAAAGATGGGATAAAGCCTGTTAAACTGTTTCAGTAAAATACCTGGGGAAAACCACTTCATTTCAGAAAAATGGATCAGGCCCCGTGGGACCACAGGAGTCCCTGCTACCATACGCATCACTTTCTCTGCACCCAGGAAGCAGGCCTGCAGCATGTGACCAAGGCTGGTCACATGCAGGGGGCCTTGATCACATGCTGTGTGTCCCCATCCTGGTTTCAGATAGTGCAGTGCAGACAACAGTGGTGGCGGCAGCTGCAGAAACAGGCCAGTATGTTGCATGGACTCCATCCTGTTTCGTGCAGTGACAGGGAAGCAACAGGACTGATCCAGGGCCAGAATACGCAGGTGTGAAGCCAGTGTATTCTGCCTGTGTAGATGAGACCTTGGAGAGCTAGCATCTTCCAAACTACCATCCAGTACTACACTCTCCCAGGTCCCACATACTCCACCCAAACAGTTTCAGCATTCCTGCTTTGGGGAGAGAGAATTAGCAAAAAGCACTGAGGAGATTATCGGACACTGCAAAACCCACCCCAGGAGCACGCAAGGACAACGTTACTGTTGCACAAACAAGTCCCAGTTTCAGATGATGTCATTGCCCTTGCATGCTGACTCCATGCTGCAGCCATGAGTAAGGCATCACTTTTCATTGATGGGACCTCCCCATCAATGAAAAGTGATGCCTTACTCACGGCTGCAGCACAGGAGGAGCACTCAAGGATGATGCTGGCAGTCATAAAGGGCTTCCTTCAAACATTCTCTCTGGGGCAGAACAGTCCAAGTGGTCTCTGACAACACCACGGTGGTCTTTCTCAACTATACTCTGCTCCTTCCTACATTTTTCCTCTGGAACTAGTGCATTTGTCAAAGGATTGCCATCACTGCAATTCACCTTCCACGGGAGAATGCCCTAGCAGACTCTCTAAACAGGAGCCTCACATCCGGTCTTGAGTGAAAGCTGCATTCCCACCATTCTCTATAAGATCTTCAGATGATGAGATATGCCAGCCATAGATCTTTTCATATTGCCCCTGAACATCCAATGCCAGAGACTCACTAGGTGATGCATTCCTCTTCCATTGGGAAGACCCCATTGTGTACATTTTTCCCCTTGTACTTTCATCACCAGAATGATAGCCAAGTTCAGACAGGACAGGGTGCTTGGTGGCCCAGACAGCACTAGTTTGCTTCTCTTTTCCACCTCTCTCAAGGAAGTTCCTCAGGTTGCTAACTCAGCTGGACCTCCTCACCATTCACTGGGTCAAGATGAGGCACCCAAGACCTATGAATGCTCAAGCTGACAGTGTGGAAGGTGTTTCTATAGCCTCCTTACGTGTTCCTGTCAGACACATTCTCAACACTTGTACAATGGGCCCTTGGTATCTGGTGAGGTTTGGTTCCAGGACCCCCCATGAATATCCAAAGCCATGGATTTTCAAGTCCCATTATATACAATGGCATAGTAAAATGGTGTCCCTTGTCTAAAATGGCAAAACTATTTTGTGGGGAATGTTTTCATGCCATGGATGGTGGAATCCACGGATGCCAAATCTGTGGATACAGAGGGGTGACTATATGACTGAAAATGGAGGAAGTTTCCCTTCTTCCTTGCATTTTGGGGCATCTCCCCTGCTCAGATGTAAATCACCCATGTTTTGGAGTTCTTCATCTCCTTGTTGAACAGGGGACTTTCCCTCTCATTGATCAAATGCTGTTGGGCAGCACTCTCCTGGAACTTGCAGAACATCGGGAAACCCTCCTGCTTTCCTCATCCTGTCATTAAAAAGTTCTTGAGGGGATACAATAATCTCCATCCCACACTACCAGCCCTATACCTCACTGTAGCCTGGAACTGGTTCTCTGTAGCCTGGAAAAAAGACGGTTAAGAGGCGATATGATAGCCCTGTTTAAGTATTTGAAAGGGTGTCACGCTGAGGATGGAGCAGGCTTGTTTTCTGCTGCTCCAGAGACTGGAACACGGAGCAATGGATGCAAGCTCCAGGAACAGAGATTCCACCTCAACATGAGGAGGAACTTTGTGACAGTAAGAGCTGTTCAGCAGTGAAACACACTCCCTCGGAGCATGGTGGGGTCTCCTTCCTTGGAGGTCTTTAAACAGAGGCTGGATGGTGATTTGTCCGGGATGCTTTGATCATGATTTCCTGCGTGGCAAGTGGTTGGACTGGATGGCCCTCGTGGTCTCTTCCAACTCTACAATTCTATGAGTCTATAACAAATCTTACATGCTTTAGATTTGGACAAACACAGAATCTAATGAGTCTGATAATCTCCTAAATCCTGAATCAATCCTGCATTGCTACTTCACCAGCCTTTCTCCAAGGCATTGTAGTTGGAAAGCCATGCCAAAACTAATCAGCGTGATCACAATACAGAGATCTCAGTAACAAAACTACACTTTTCCCTCTGATTCTCTCCTTTCCGTTATACTGCTATTACCCATATATGGAGAGCTCATAGAAAAATGTATACATTTTTGGAGAGACACTATCTATATTGCTGTGTCTCTTAAAATTCAAAATACTAATGAGAGTTCATATTCTGATTCAGTTAACTTCAGGGATGCCCTCCTTCAATTCAGACATCTCTTGAATTTGGCTGAATAAGCCCAATTAAGTTTATGATTCAGTGTTTGTCCAAATCTAAAGCATGCCCTTATTATGTACATATGCCTGCTGTCCTCACAAGGCAGAAAATCAGAATGAAGAAGATAAATGGGACATTTTGGGGAAGTACCAGGACAACCAGAATGGGAACATGAATACTTTACCTAGATTTTGTTTAATTTCTAGGGCTGAGGGGATGTTTTGATTTACTTTTTCTTCTGAAAAATTATATAGGGTTGTGATAATGAGGGACTGCATCTCCCATTATCCTGCCATTCAGCGATCAGGCAGCTACAAATCTCAGCAATTAGGTAAACAAAGGGGTTAACAACTTTAGGCTTAATTAGAGTTCTGGAGGAAAGGTAACACCCCCAGGTCAGATGAGCAATGAGATAAACTCATCCAAGGCAGGACTGACCAATGGGAACTGCTGGGGGGTCAATTTGAAAGAAGGACTATAAATTCTTTGTTCTGAGCACATGGCTTAGAGTCAGACCATGAGGTTAGAGAGAAAAGTAGGGTCTGGGATGCAGATGCCAGACCCAGAGCTGAACCATAGAGGTTGCTGGTGAGCCAGGCCTGAGATGGCCCAGCCGGCTCACAGCCTCCTTGGACTTCAGAGACTGAATCCTGCATACTGGGATGTCACCATTTGTGAGTAGAACCTTAGGGACTCTGTATTAGTTAGACAGTGTTAGGATTTTATGATTTATTTTCTCCTTGACTGGGTGTAACTAAAATGCTTTGCTTTTACTATTCTCTGTAACTTCTAAGCTGAACCTGGAGAAAAGGGTGTTCTCTTCATAAAGTGGCTACCTTTTAAACATGATTTACTTGCTTGATTAAAGAAGACTTTATTTTTCCTATCTAAGCCAAGCTTCCATGTGCCTGTGTTTGGGTCATGCTACAATGATATTCTCCTCTGTTTCTGGAGAGAAGCGAGGGGGATTGGTTAAACCTCAGCCAGGGCTGGAAAAGTCCTAGGTACACCGACAGTCTCCTCTTGGTCCATTAAAAAGGGAAATCTTAAAATCAAGAGGTGGTGGTGGTGAGAGAGACATAGTTCTGGGATTTACAGGCTAAAGGAATCCGTGGGAGTGTATCTAGAAGAATCCAGCTTGAGGGTTCTCAGGCAGGAGGAATCCTGAGCTGGATCACAAAAAGTAGCCTGGCTTCTAAGGTGTGTGTATGTAGTGTGTGCATGCACATACCGAGGCTTTTTACTTCACAAGCGTACACAAAGTTCTGCAATGGAAGCAAAATCATTCTGCATTGTTTCTCCTTTACAGATTTCTGGAGCATCTTAAGGGGAACAGATATCACATTCTTAGTGACTTTAGTTTTTCAGTAATATGTTAAGACAGTGGAAAAGACAGGACATATACGTACCTCTTTGTATGTAAGATTTCAAACAGAATTCTATACAACCTCTTCCTTGTAAGTTTACCCCAGCTACACCACCCCACTGGAAGAGTCAAGTGGTAAATTCTGTTAGAACACTGTAGAATTTTATCAGATCTGAGGCTGCTGACACACTGCAGAAGTAATGCAGTTTGACACCACTTTAACTGCCATCGCTCAATGCTATGGAATTCTGGGATTTGTAGTTTTCTGAGATATTTAGCCTTCTCTGTCGGACAGCTCTGGTGCCACAACAAATAACAAATCCCAGGATTCCATAGGATGGAGCCACGATATTTAAAACAATATCAAACTGCATTATTTTTGCACTGTGGCAGCAGCCTGAGACCCATTTCAGAACTGCTTTTAGAGGTTATCTTCCTACAGAGGAACAGGATGTGAAATATATGACATGGTATATGAGATACCATGTCAACTGTCATGACTTCACTCTATGAAATCATGGGATGTGTAGTTTGGCCAGTGTGGTCCTCACAATTCTCTGCCAGAGAGCTCCAGTGCTGTAGTTCAGTAGAGCAGACAAGTGCTCTCTAGCAGAAAATTCTTTCTAAAGAGCCCAACAAACTGCAGTTGTCCAGAATAATATGGGACAGGGTTATGGAAGTTAAAGTGGAATCAAACTGTTACAGTTGCTCAGTGAGGATACACCCCATGACTGAAATATAACTTGTACGACTTTCTCTTCCCACTGCCCCTAGATGGGCCATCTCTCAATGTGGTGGAGACTGTGAAGACAACACTACCTATTTTCTTAGCACTTGCTATTGTTGCAAAGAAACAGGAAATGCAGAGAATGTACAGAGATTATCGGACAAGTGCATAAAAATGTTATTATGGCACTATATTTTACAGCGTTTGTGTTCCAGCACAATGACACATGTTTTTGCACACTCCTGTGATAATGATATACAATCGCCCCAAGAATCCAGCAATACAAGTGCTCGTGCCACTTACTTCCGTGTTTCTCTGTGAACGAGATTTTGGCACGTCACGCGAGAAGAGACGAGTGCACTAAAAAGCCCCCAAACACTAAAAAAGATGATGTTAAGAAAAGCACAGATAAATGTTTAGAAACTTGCAAGCAAGATGGGGAGGTTCATAAAAAGAGCGTACAATACCTAGTTTTCCCATTTGCACCCGGAAATGTTCTGGCAGGACTGCCCATTGACACTGGAACCACACCAACAGAACGGGGCACCTTCTCACACACACAAAAATCCAGAACACAAATGCTATGGGAGATCAATTTTCGACTTCTCCCCAACAATAAAAATGAACTCCCTCCTAACAGCAGCAGAATGCTTGCATAACACTGGGGCACGACATCATCTGATAAGGAAGCCCTTCTGCGATCTCATGGCATCATTATAATGCCATTTTTGACATGTCTGATAATCTCCTACATAGTCAGTTCCTTCCTGACAGAATAATGTCTGAAGCCACTTTTGAGTTAAACAATTTCTCCTTTTCTCCTCTTTTGGCAGATATATTCATTTCTCTGCCTTCCAGATTTGACTCACTCAACATTATTTATACTTTGAAATACAAAACCCACAACAACTGACACAGAGCTGTAAGTAAAGTTACTTCCTTCAAAAGTATAGATGATTAAACTTAGTAAAGCCAGAATCTCTTCATTTAATCAAGTCCAGCTTCTGATCATTAAACGCTACCCATATGAACTCCCTTGATTTGCTTTTCACATCTGTTTTATTACTGTAATGTGCCTTTGTAGATAATCATTGCTTCAGAGGTGGCAAAGGTCTTTAAAGAATATTTCTTCTACATCACTTGGTTTTTAATCATCTTCAGCATCTGCCTCCTCCCTCATTATTTTCAATGTTTGGAAAAATACTAGAGTTGTTTCATCATGACATTATTGAAAGGCTATTACACATGTCACATCACTTAGCCTACACAACTGGCCTACACAATTGCCTGTACAATTGGTTTTATTTCTAGCCTTTTCAATCTGCAGGTCATCACAGATTTTTAATAATTGGTTGTCAAAACATTACATGTATTTCAAAGGATATATATATATATATATATATATATATATCAGTTAATGCAAACAACAACAACAACAACAACCAGTGGCTTGCATAAACATTTTTTCCTTTCACTTAATTTTGGTGGGATTTCAAGGCAATTTCTGGGGAGGAAGCAAACTGTGAGGAACTTGTGAAATATCTTTTAAAGTAGCAATGCCTCAAGAGAATACCTACTATTCACAAACTTTCTACTCTTTGAAAGTTTATTCTTCTAGGGCCTCAGACCTTCTCTACAAGAATCAGGGGGAAATTGTGTGCAGTGTGTGTGTTGTGATTTTCACAGGGATGTACCTACAGGGCACATCTCTGTCTCCTTCCAATGAATTCTGTCCCACTCCAATGAAATTTTCCTTCAATCTCCACATTTCTCTCACATGTGAGACATTGAAAATATTTCACACCTATAACTGTCATATTTGCTGTGTTATCGTTCGCTTGGTAACTTTGCCTGCCCCTTTTCTTTGGATGCTTAAAGTATATTTCTAAACGTTCAACTGAAGAGTTACATAACTGCTGTGCTAGCAATTTGGGGAGTGAAGGAAAATTTCATGGTGGTCAGAATTCTTATTTAGAGAGCAATGCCCTCATCCTCCCCTCATAGCACCATCACTGGATTATCAGATCTTGTTCCCAATATTTAATAGACTACTTCCTATTCTTTCCTAAGGAACTGTAAATATTTCCATGCAGAGCTAAACTAATAAAACTAGCCTGCTGTTTGAGAAGAAGTTTGGTAGCCCAAGATGTGTTATTAGCTCCATATGTCCAGTACTGTACTGCTGTGTAAGGGACTTAAGTTGAACAACTGCAACAAAAGGCTAAATCCAATTGATAATCCCCAATAGAGCTGATCAATTGGATCAATGGAACTTGTGTATGTACTATTAACTTACAAAGTTCTCATTGGCTCTACCCTACTTGGGACTAACAAGTAGATTTAGCTTAGAGTCTTTCACACTCAAAAAGCACTTCGAAAAAACAATGTACAGGTTGGAAAAAGTCATTTTTGAGGTACAAAAATGTGAAGGTTGAAAAGCTTAAGATCCTTTCAAAGTTTTGTGTGCGTGCACACACACACACACACAGTTCAATGTTCCACATATTCAATTTCCCCCCCTCCCTTCCTTTCTTCAGTTTGTTGGTGTCCTCTCTGATTCTCCTCACTCTTTCCAGCTCCCTGTTGTGTACTGAAATCTCATTCACAAGTAGTGCCACAACCTTCAATTCTGCTTCCACTGCTGCTGATTCTTCCACATTTGCTTCTGCTTCCTAACAGAAGAGTTTGGGCAAAGCACAACTGCAGTTACACCCAGAATCTTAGCATTACCTGAATGCCTCTGGTCCCATATGGAGCCACAATGCTTTCCGGGCAATGAAGATGCCCTGTATGACTATTGCTCTGTGATGCACTGAAACTCTTCTATAGGATGGATTTTTTAAAAAAAATTACATGTTGCCCTAGAGACTGCATCTAGGATCCTCTGAGCTGTAAGCCTCTGGACTAATGCCAAGGAGATCTGCCCAAGTGGCACCTCAGCTTGCCACACAGCAGCATTAGCATGGCACTCTGGAATTCTAAACTGCCACTTTAACCAATTTTTCAGATCTCCTACTTCAGGGCCTATTCATACAGCCATTTTACATGCTGCAGCCATGGTGTTTGTGACCTTTGGAAAAGACTATCTCACAGAGCAAACTAGTTATTTCTGTAGGTAAGGAGCTAAGAAATTTGCAATTCATAAATTAAAAGGCTAATTCATCTCTATCAGATGACCTTATTCTGACAAAATTAAGTGGACCATGATTAATTAATCCACCTGAAAAGAAAGAAAGGGAGGAGGGAGGGAGGAGAGGAGAGGAGAGGAAGTGGGAAAAAGAACCTTACAACCATGCTGTAAGAACATTCTCCAAAGAATGCTGTTTTCCTGATTGATTGATTGATTGATTGATTTTTGTACTGATGGAGCTAGCTCATGACTGCGGCACAACAGAGATCTTAAAATCATTGCAGAAAACTTGGACCCTCAAGAATATTACATAAAATCAATGCCCCAGTGAATTCATTGGAACTCAAAGTTGTGCTTTGAATTTAGATCACAGCCAACATAGACTTGCATCAAGGTTTCCTACTTATTTTCCATGTTAGAGAGATGTGGGTTTTGAAAACATTGGAGCCAACAAAGGAGTCTTGTTATGAGTTTGGTGTTGAATGATCTCTCATATATTCACTGCTCAGTTGCCACACAGTGTCCATGATAATTTGCAGCCTCTTCGGGGGATTTTCAGGGAAATTTGGGTCTAAAAGATTTGTGGTTAGCTCTGTATTTCAAGGGAAACCCCAGATTATTGTCCATGTGGCAGCTGCAGATTGGCTTCAGTGTAAAGCCAGGAGCAGGGCTTACAGTGCACAGGACTCTGTTCTGCCAGCATGCAGGTACTTTAAAAAAATTATTAGATTGTGCACACATCTGTATAAGCATATCTCTGCTTATCTAGTAATACACTACTCTGGGACAATGTATATTCACATGCACGATTGAACGGGGGGAAACCAGAGCAACCCCGGCCATGTGGCCAGAAATAATGTGACACACAGGACACATGATCAGTGTAGGACCACTCTTTTACACCAACATGAGTTTGCCTACAATTACAGTGCAGTGGGATACTCCAGTCTCCCATCAGGCAAGCCCCAGTGAGTGTGGCATTTAGAGGTCACTGCAGAGAGAAAAAAAAATCCACAGCAGCTACAAGGTGGGTTTGGGATTTCCTGCCAGTGTAGACAAGCCCTCAGTCAGGAATCCCATCAGGTGCAGCACCTCTGACTGAGAAGCTTCTCTTCCAGTCCCATATAAGAAATGTGGTTTAGCCTCATCTTGCTTAGACATGCCATGGGACTTACCTGAATGCACCTGAATACAGCTGCTTGATGTTATCCCCCACCTCGCGTGAGTTAACTCGTGCAACAGGGAATTCCAACAGGAACCCTGCTTCTGGCTGTTGCACCAGAGATTGCTACAAGAGGGCAGGGCCGGTTTAAGGAATTTTGGGGGGCCCATATGTTTATCTCAGGTCAATGTAACCTGCTCTGGTAAGACCTCACATGGAATACTGTTTCCAGTTCTGGGCACAACAATTCAAGAAGGATATGGACAGGCTGGAACGTGTCCAGAGGAGGGCAACCAAAATGGTGGGAGGTCTGGAAGCCATGCCCTATGAAGAGCAGCTTAGGGAGCTGAGTATGTTTAGCCTGGAAAAGAGAAGGTTGAGAAGTGACATGATAGCCATGTTTAAATGTTTGAAAGGATGTCATACTGAGGATGGAGCAAGCTTGTTGTTTGCTGCTCCAGAGACTAGGACATGGAGCAATGGGTTCAAAATACAGGAAAAGAGATTCCACCTAAAGATTAGGAAGAACTTCCTGACAGTAAGAGCTGTTCGGAAGCGGAATGCACTGCCTCGGAGTGTGGTGGAGTCTCCTTCTTTGGAAGTTTTTAAGCAGAGGCTGGATGGCCATCTCTCATGAGGACTTTGATTGTGTGTTCCTGCAGGACAGAAGCCGATTGGATGGGATGGCTGTTGGGGTCCCTTCCAGCCCTATGATTCTAGGCTGCATTCAGAGTCTGGGAAAGTTACTTTTGGATTACACCTCCCAGAATCCCCCTGCCAGCACCCTTCTCAAGGTCTGGTTGCATTGTTCCTTTTCCAGCATTCTCTAGCCCAGTGGTTCTTAACCTGGGGTCCACAATGTCCTCACAGGGGGTCCACAAAGGCTTGAAGACTGCTTGGCCCACCTCCTCCCTGTAGTGGAATAGCCAAGGCAAAGGCTGGCTGGCTGGCTGTCTTGGCCTACACATTGCCATTCAATCCACTCCAGCCACAAACTTGCAGGAAGAAGCAAGAGTGCCTCTGAGGGAAAGTTTAATGGATGGTGTAATTGTATTGTTGTTGTTAGCTATTATTATGTTTTTAAATCTTGGGTTAAGTCTTGGGGCAATAAAAGATATTTAAAGGGGGTCCCTGGTAAAGAAAAGGTTAAGAACCACTGCTCTACCCAAAGGCTCTCACATAACACTAATGGGATACCGGTGTGTTTTAGTGACAACAATAAAACCATTGTTCCCAGTAATATTACTCCATTTTTTTCTTTATATTCTTTATATTCTTATGTTAAAAGAGCCAGGCTGTTGTAGAAGTTTCAGCATTGCACTCTGAGTGTGGAGACCAGGGTTTGAATCCTTACTCAGCCATGAATACCCACTGGGTGACCTTGAGCAAGTCTCACTCTCTCAGCCTCAAAGGAAGGCAAAGGCAGACCCCCTTTGAACAAACTTTGCCTAGAAAACCCCATGGTAGGTTTGCCTTAGTCAGAAACGACTTGAAGGCACATGGGCAAACACACACAAATTCCTTTTTCAAGTTGAACTCACTTGGCAGCAAGGGGAGGAAGCTGACGACCAAGGGGGAAAGGGAGGGAGGGGAGAGAAACCAAGACATGTTAAGAGCAGCTGGAAAGATGGGGTGGAGGGGATCTATGTGGAAGGAAGGAAGGAAAAGGCCCATTCTGAGGGCAGAGATGACCCTCACACTTCCCTCCCCCCCTCTCTCTCTCACACATACTCTCACCTCTTTTCGACACACGCCTGGATGGCTTGCCTTTTGATGATGATCCTGGGAGGAGGGGGTGAGGGAGCAGCAAACTCCCTCCAACTTCAGCGACAGGGAGGGCAGCTCCTTCTTTCACTTTCGCTTTCTAGTTTGGGAGACGGTGGTTTTTTGTTTTGTTTTTGTTTTGTTTTTTCACTTTATTTTTTTTAACATAAAATAATAAGATATATACAAATCTTTGCTAAATCAGATTTGGCTTACCATTCTTCTGTCTTCCTTCTTTTACATCTTACCTATACATATATACAAACGCATACATACAAATACATATTACTATATATATATATATATATATATATGTCATATACATATAACATTGTTAGTGAAATTTCATCCATAAACTTCCTTTATATGTTTTTGTTTGTTTTTTTAAAGGAAGAGGGCAGGGGGCCCTGGCTGTGTGAGGCCCCCCGCAGATGCTGATTTGGTGGTATGGTTAAGCCAGCCCTGCAAGAGGGGTGGAAATGTCAGTCAGCTGCTTCCCAATTGACTGGGGAACAGATCCCTGTCACTTGCACTGGATGTTGCCGGGTAATTGAGGACTGTTGGGGGCGGGGGTTGAGCGGGGATACACTACTTAGCTACTTGACTACGGTTGTTATGTAGCTAAGTAGCTGATACAGAATTCTGACTATTACTCATAAATTTAAGTAAAAGCAGATCAAATATCTGAATATGACTCCATTTGTAAGTTGTGTTGATATAACACTCTTTTGAATGTAGGAAGCTTTGTTACATCATCTATCATTGGATCACAGGTGGAGAAGTATTATCTTTCCAGTGCTGGAGTATCTTTATTTTTACTAGTCAAGAGGGCATAGAAGATGTATTTCTGACGACCATGTGTAAAGTTCCAAGATATGGGTAAGAAGTTTAGAGAAATACATCCATTGCTAAATAGTATAAGAAAGTATATCAACTTTCTAGTACCAAGTTTATTTGTGTAATTACTTCTACCCAGAATGTGGCAGCTACAGGACAGTTCCAAAATATGAGGTCTGTCTATTAAATAATGAGACTGTGTTTCTACCTTTCAGACAAACCAAAGAGAACAGCTTGTGAACGCTTGAGTGGTGACCTAGAACATGTCTGAACTTGCATGACAAACAGCAGCACTCTTGGCCATTCAGTTGATTGTCAGTCGTCATTTAAAGCAGCTGTGTTGTCTGTTGTGTGCTGGAAAAATGCTGTTTAAATGCTACGTTCAAAAGTTGAGCAATGTGTCAATTTGAAATTTTTAGTAAAACTGAACAACACACCAACAGAATGTTTACAAATGCTTACTGAGGCTGACAGGGAAGACTGCATGCCTTGTGCACGTGTGTTTGAGTGGCACAAAAGATTCAGAGAAGGATGTGAGAATGAGGAAGCTGATGAATGCCCTGGGTGACCTTCCACTTCAAGAACTAAAGAAATTGTGGAAATAATCAGACAGATTATTCGAGAAGACTGCTGATTCATGTCCGAATGATAGCTGCTTGGAAAGACACTGCGTGGAAAATTTTGCATGAGGATCTCAACAAGAGAAAAGTTTGTGCCAAGATGGTCCCTAGGGGCTCTCACACTAGAGCAAAAAGAGTGCTGCCACAAGGAAATTTGTGCTGACATTCTGCAGCAACTTGAGGCAGACCCAAACCTTTTTGCAAAAATCATCACTTGTGATGAAACCTGGATCTTCCAGTATGATCTTGAGACAAAATGACAGTCAATGCACTGGAAAACACCATCATCACCAAGAATGATAAAAGCATGGCAAATAATCCATGCAAATAATCAAAGCAAGTCCACATTCAAAGCCATGCTCATTGTGGTATTGTTGGTTTTACATCAAAGGTGTAATTTTGGCAGAATGGATTCCAGAAGGTAGAACAACGAACCAGCATTATTATAAGGAAGTTTTGACAAAGCTGAGAGAAACAGCCCAGAACTGTGGAAAAATGGTTCCATTCTTCATCAAGACAATGTGCCTGCTCACACATCACTTTCTGTGAAGCGGTTTTTGGCCGATAAATGCATTACTACACTTGAACATCCTCCACATTCACCAAATTTGGCACCATGTGACTTTATTCTTTTCCCTAAAGTGAAATTGGTGCTTAAAGAAACACAACCTCATAAATGGGCTAGAGAAGCATTAGCAGTGTTACACCTCCAGCAATTAGCTGGTTTAGATGAACCTTTATTTAAAAAAACATTATGGTGACCAATACAATTCATATTAAAAAAAACAGCTTCAGCTGAATAAGACATAGAGATCTCTAGCCATACTTGTTATAGATGTTAAAACAGCAGACTATTAATTAGTGAAAATTGAGCATTCCAGTTCCCTATTCCATTCTTGTTGAATATCTTTTTGTTTGTTTGTATGGATAATTAAAAAGTATACATAGAAGTTGTTGACTTAGGTACTCAATAAACTTCAGTTAGTGTTTGTACTATTAAAGGAGCTTCAGAAGCATTGAGCTGCAGAACCAAATCTAGATTGTAACACATGTTGCAACTGTAAATATTGCCATTTGGCTGCTGCAGTCACTGTAGCCTACTTGGGACTAACAGTGGATTTAGCTTACAGCCTTTCACACTCAAAGTTCTTTGCAGAGTTCAAAAGGCCAGAGACTCATAATTGACAGTATGAGTTATGTTGGTATAGATTAGGGTGGAAAACATGTGGCTCTCTGGATATTGTTGGACTGCAACCCACAGCATTCCCCATCATTGGACATGGGGGGTGCTGGGAGTTCCAGTCCAACAGTATCTGGAAGGTCACATGATTCCCCTCATGATACAGCTGGTGAAACATTGGGAAGGCCACTTCTGTGTCTGCATATTGGGCCAGCAAAACACCTGCATCCAAGTTCCTATTCAAACTAGGGCAGCCAGCCCTTTCTTCATCAAACCTTGCCACCTACAGATCACATGAGCAAGCACACAGGCCACTTGTTCACAGTTCCCTACTATGGTGAAGTATATTGTATACTTATTTGCATGAAAATAATTTATTTCTTAATTTAAATATGTACATTTTCAGGAGTACATGCAAATCTGTGCCTTCTTTTGTGAAGCAATTCCTCTTCTTAAGGTTAAGTGGCCACCTATATTCAAATACCATATCAGCTAGCTGCATAGAAACTGGAAGCAAAAGTGTGCTTCCCTCACATTGAAGTTACATGCACAGCTTCCTTCTGGGTGTGCATCTGAAAATGTCAGTGTATAAACTAATATGAAGACAATTTGTAAGGGAACCACAGTGGACTCCCTTGAGCCAGACAGACAAATATATAAAATTTAGGCTGAATCCATGCTACACAAATAATCCAGTTTGAAACTGGATTATTTGCCATGGTTCCTTCCTACTGAATCCTGAGATCAGTAGTTTTGCAAGGTCTTTCGCCTTCTCTGCCAAAGGGGGATGGTGCCTTATCAAATTACAACTCCCAGGAGTCCATAGGAAGGTGTCATGGCATATAATCCGGTTTCAAACTGGTTTGTTTGTGTAGTGTGAATATAGCCTTAAGTTAGTTAGCTAACAAGCCCCATTCACTTTATTAAACAAAATCAAGCATAGTGTAGTGGTTTGCGCACTCGACTACAATTGTGAACACCAGTGTTTGAATCCCCACTCAGCCATGAAAACCCATTGGGTGACCTCGGGCAAGTCACTCTCTCAGGCTCAGAGGAAGACAATGGCAAACCCTCTCCAAAGAAATCTTGCCAGGAAAAACTGATAGGTTCACTTTAGGATTGCCATAAGTTGGAAATGACTTAAAGGCACTCCGCAACAACAAGTAGGATCAATGTTAATATTTAGCCCTATAATACTAGTTATATACTTAGCAATATTGTATGCTTATTCATTTTTAAAGTATTTATATCCTGCCCTTCAGCCAAAAAGGCTCCCACTAGGCTAGAGTACATACCATCAATACAGAAGACATCCAGTTTATGGCTGCAGTTCAGCACTCCTTCAATGTAGTGGAGATATGTTGCATGAGCAACATATTTTGGTAGAAAGAACAAGATTCAAATCCTTTAGTGGCCTAGGATCAAAGTAGGAATACATTTATTGTCTTTCTTTTTTTTTGCAGTGATATTACTCCAACTGATGAAAGAAAATTGTTTTGTTATGCTCCATGATTTTCCTCACAGAGGACACAAGCAAAACCAGGACCATTTGGATCCTGTCCTGGTTCTGGATCAAAGATCTTGATCAGGGAATGGTTTTCTGGTATATTGTGCCACATTCTATGTGTGGCTGCTCAACCAACTTGTGAGGAAGAAACTTCAATAATCAGTGACAGGAGCTTTATTTCCCCCTTTACAGTTGCCAAGTAAATCTTACAATTCAAATGTGAACGAATAGGAAGGCTAGCTTCTCTCTTACCTCTCTCGACCCCTGCCTTCTAGATGAGTCACACTCTCTCCTTGACAAACCTTGTCAATAAGATCGTAGTTCATGATAGTAAAATGATCCCATATTTAGAAATGGTGGTGCCAACTGTGGTGTTCAGTCTGTTTCATTTGTTCAGTAAAAGTACTCCAGTGCACTTCATTTCTAGAGTCAAAGCATCAGTATCAACAAAACTGATGATACTATGATTCTATAGTGGATGAGACCTTTGGCTATGTAGATATAAACTCAGGATGGGCTACTATAGCAAACCTAGCTTGATGCACCTTTCTTTATTCGCCCATATCCAACGTGATTGTCATGGCTACCAGTCAAATTATCTTGTGTGGTAATCTGCAATTGTTTATACAGTACTAGGTGATGGTATAAAATGGGAGTGGGAAATTTATGTTTCCAGAAGCTCATATGTTTTGCTCAGTATGAGCTATGTTTTATATGTTACATGGAAACCAAATTATCCTGTTCTGAATAATATCTAACCACAGAATCAGCCTAAGCACGTTATAAGATAAATACTGCATTCTTTCTTTCTGTTTATAATTGCTTAATCTATTTTATATCCTACCTTTCTCCCAATTTGGGACCCAAGGTGGCTCAGAGGACCTCACAAGATGTCTTATGGCAACTATAGGTTAAAAACAGACATGATGGTAAAAGCACATATCCTCATATTATGGCAGCCACACTTCTAATCCCCCCCTCATTTTGTTTGAGCCATAAATCATCACTGTGACACTGTGAGTTTTGAGTGCAAACGTTTCCAGCTGCAGTCCCTGCCATTTCTAAGCAAGGCTGTAAAAGACCCACACAGACACCTGAAACCCTAGAAAACTGCTGCAATAGCACTGTTATAGTGCTATTATGGTCCAACAGTCTGATTCCGTATAACCCAACTGCCATTCAACATTTTCACCACAAATCTCCAGAGTGTTCAATGTAATTGTGGGACAGGGTGGGAATTATAATGGTCCCCTAGGCTTTGGTCTTTGAGGTAATTTTCATAATCTACAAAAGCAAACAACCACATGAAACCATTTGTTGGGAAGGGGGAGACACAGTGTTTCAAAGCAGTAAGAAACAGAAAAAAGTAGCCAGGGTGATGATGGTGATTGTGGTGATGGTGATAATGATGACTGATGAAAATTAAATAACAAGGCAATCCAGAAACAGCCTAAAATTTAAACCAATACTAAAACCATCAGCCACAACAAATAAGTGAAGTGAACATAATTTCTTTTTTTTTTCTTTTGCCATTCACCTCAATAACAAGGATAGCAAAGGGCAAGCACCCCTTGGACAGCCACAGGTAGGATCATTCTCCAATTAAACTTTTTAACATTCCTACAATATGTCTGAGTAGTTAAGGTGCATTATTCCATAACCATGCTAATCCTTACAATCTAGTACTTGTAAGAGAGGGCATTAATAACGCTTCCTAATAATAGAATGGTATCATTGATCACAGAAACAGTCTGGCATAGTGGTCAGAGTGTTGGAATGAGACTGGGAAGAATCAGCTTGTAGTCTCACACTGAGTCACGTGATCTGCAGCTGAGTTTGCAGTCAAGCTTTGCACAAGCGGCAGCCACGGCAGCGGCTGTTCCTATTCCACCAAAGTAAGGTCTAGACTGATGCTCGCCATTTCCCAGATTCTCACACCTATCTCCAGCCTCGTAAATACAGTACAGGTACATATGTGTTGTTGCTCTAAAAAGTTTGGATTTTGGAATTCCAGATAAGGCAGGGATATTCAACCTTAATTCATTTTGAGACAGACAAAAAACTATACCTTTGGTTTTATTCCTTTTAATAATTTGGTTCCATTTTCCTTAACCTGCCACTGGATTCAGGAAGATGTTGCAGGCATCAGTAAAGGTTCATTATTTCACAGTTGCCTGAACTACACTGAACCCCAGATGCCTTTATAAAAGTGGTGGGAAGAGTCTGAACTTCACATAAAGGCATAGGATAACCTACTTCATTAAAAAGACACTAGATAGCAGAAACACCAGGAATCCAAACACAGACAGTGCTCCTACTTTAAAATGCCAGGTGAAAAATGTCAAGGCTGAAGTGTCCACCTCAGCCTTCCAGGAGACAAAATACTTGGAGGCATGGTTGAAGTCTGGTGAAAGTTTTAGCACAGTCTGACATGGGGGGGAGGCAGGTACGGGGGTGCATTCACATTACCATTATGCTGTTCTTTCTCTCTTGTGCTGTCAAGTTTTTTTTTTTAATTCCTAACCTTTTAATTTGGAGTATAAGAAAAAACCAAATTGACCTGGGGTCCATCTATATGAGGGGGGGAATGGAGTACCTCATTGTAATGATATCCTGCAGCAGCAACATGTCCTAACAGTGTTTTTGGCCCCAGAACCCCCCAGAAACTTCACATGTCAGCCACAAATGATTCACTCACATTAGTTTTTCACCACCGGCAAACATTTTTTTTAAAGTCATCTAATTAAAAGGATAGCAAACAAAAAAATCACCCCATTTATCACCTTAGCAATTGCTCGCTAAGCAAAAATCCAACATGGCAGCAGTGGGTGCTTGCCCTGTTAACAAGCTATCTCCCGCGCTTTCCTGGCCAATCAGCTTTGTGCTTCCTCTCATATGGGGAAGCAATTTAAAGCTAATCGCTTGTGCCAATGACCAGAAATGTGCACCCCATCGCTGTTTTTAAAATTAAAAAAAAAAAAACTACAGAAAAAGCCACTAAGGCTTTTTCAGTGTTATTTTTGCAATTTGGGGGGCCCCTCCTTCCAAATAGTGTGGATTGGTGCAGGATCCCATTTAGACAGGTAGGATCCCCAGCAAATTCCAGGAGGGCTATTTTGACCATTTAGACACACACACCCCAGTTGTCTCTTTTTTCTTTTTTAATGTGATGGATGCTGTGAAAAAATGGTGAGGTATCTGGACCTTCTGCATTTGTTTGAAGCAAACAGATGTAGCTTCTTCCCAAAGACATTAAATTAGGTATGGGGGAAGTGTGGCCCTGAAGGTACATGCAAGCTCCTCCGCAGGCTGTTCTGTGGCCCCTATATATTCTCCATAGTATCCTTTTTCGGAATTCCAAAATAGTGAACAGACTGAACTAGAAGCTTCTGGGATAAGGAAGTTGCCTTTTAAATGGGTTGTAAGCCATGCTGCACAGTTAAGCAAAACAACACAGAAGTGGGTTTCTGGACTTTTCTGTTTGGGTTGGGTTGTTTTCAGTTCTGTGGGGAAGGGGGCAATGTTAGGGTTCTGCACAGACCATGGGGGGGGGAGCCTGGGGGGAAAGGTTTGCATCATTCACTTCTAGAACTCTTATATTTGTTGTGTTTAAATGCCCTTAATAACTCTGACTGCCCCTTTTCTTTGGATGTCTAGAACATATTTCTAAATGCTTAACTGAAGTTTTAATTTACTGGTGTCCTAGAAATTTGGGCATGCTCACCAACATTTTACAGATGAAAACCAGGACATGTGTGGGCCAAGCAACATCAGCATGCAGTCAAGATGGCAAAAGTTATTAATGAGGAAGAACAGACAACTTAAGAAAGGATGCAGCAGTTTGCTTTTGCCTGAACCTATTGGGAAGGGTAAGACTCTACCCACTCGTCTCCTCCCCTCCTGCTAATTGAATGCAATCCTCTTTTGCACTTTGAACTCAGTTTTCAGCACTTGAAGTAAGCTGAGGTCAAGGGGTAAAGTGGAAGGAGGAGAGAGAAACTGGGACATTTTAAAAGCAGCTGAAAAATTGAAATGACAAAAGATTCATCAGGACTCTCCCTGTCAGATCAAGACAGTTAGATGGTATCATTTATTTATTTAGGTATTTATACCCCGCTCTTCAGCCACAAAGTTTCCCAGAGCAGCTTACAAATTGTTTAAGCAATAGCAATTTACACATCTACACCACATTAAGCAGTTTCCAATGTGTGTTAGCTAATTGCCCCCACAAGCCAGGTACTCATTTTACCAACCTACGAAAGGATGGAAGGCTGAGTCAACCTTGGAGCCCTCTGGGATCAAACTTGTAATGCTGTGGTTTGCAGTACTGGCATTTAACCACTGCACCACGAGGGTTAAATAAGGACTTGAGCTAAATTTCATGGGAGGGAGGGGGCAGAATTGTTATTTACTTTGCCTCCCATAGGTACAAAGTAGACTAGACAAAAGTTCTTTAGGCCTAACGAAGATCCAAGACTGAAGAGAATCCTTCCTTTTGCATCTCTGTTACTGCTACTGTTGCTTTCTAATGGGAGGCATGTCTTGAAGACTACACCAGACTGATATAGGCACAAAAGCAGATGAAAGCCCCTCCCTCCGTCCCAACTGCCACTGCCCTGGCCATAGAGGGAGAGAAGAAGAGGCAGTTTCTGCTGGACTTACTCCCATTGCCCACTGCCATCCCCTTTCCTTGTGAGTCATATCTTTAGATTATAAACCTGAGGGCAGGGAATTGTTTTTCGTCCCTTCATCTTTTTCTTCTAAAGCACCATGTACAGTGATAGCACTAAATAAATAGATGACGATAATATACAGAGAAGAAAATGACTGTAGATGTTCATCAGGTATCACCAAGATAGCCCTATGGGAGAAAAACAAATATATTAAACCCAGAGAGATCAGAATATTATGTTATAAAACCACAGATATAATCTTTGGTTTTGTAGTCCAGGGTCCATGAAAGTGTATGCAAAATAAAATTTGCTAGCCTTTAACATTCCACATGATTTATTATTGTAAAAACCCAGATGAATAGCTACTCCAGTATCCTACAGACTGCACAAAGCAAAGCTAGTATGCATTTGAGGTGAAGTGCACAGTCAGAAATTGATGAGTACCTATGGCAGGTAAGATACCCATACAACCCTGTAGCAAGGACTAAGCCAAAGTACATGTAACTGAAGTAACACAGTTCTTGTCATTCTTGCCACTGCTTCCATTCCTCTGTTGTATTGGATCTTAAACAGTGAGTATGGTGGTACATATGTCCAATGTTCCTACTAATAGAAAGAGCCCCTTTCTTTGAAGGACTGTCAAGGATGGTCTCCTATTTGAACTGTTCAGTATATTTTTTTTAATTTTATTTTTCCAACATATAATAACAGTTCTAACAAATTAACAAAACTGAATAGACAAACACAAACATATTCACTATTCAACACATTTCAAACATTACTAACATACATGCACTACTCATTGTATACTAATCTAAAAATTTACCAAACAAAACAAAACAGAAACCAAAACACAAAAATACTTCCCCATAGCTACTCTTCTAGTCAGAATGCTAACGTGTTATCTTTCTTTTTGCTTCTGAAAAAGCAAGTCAAAGTTTATCTAGCCAAAATATAGAAAATTCTATAATTTCATAGTTACTTCTGATTTTCTAACAAAGTTGTTTCTACATTATTACTTAGCATTTATCACATTTTGGTGAGGGAATCTAAACAGATTGTATAAAACTGACCTTTACTTTCACACATAAGAAGCCTATTGCTGTGAGCTATCCCAGTTTAAAGGTAAGGAATTATGGGAAGGAATTGCAGAGAGGATCCTGGAACTTATCCATCAACAGCTGGCATCTCTACAACACACTGAAAAAAATCATAATTACTTTGAAATTTGAATATACAAATTAATTTTCTGTCTGTGTCAGCATCCTCTTTGCAGAATGTGGCTCCCCTAATTTTAAACTCTTTGGTGCAGGGATATATCCTCTTAAATTTTGTGAAACTCCATGCACACTAACAGCTGGATAACAACGCACAAGAACAATCAAGTTGAACAGAAACTTGTTTTGTTTTACAGCAAAGAGGAATGGAAGTTGGTTATCTAAGTTTGTTAAAGTGATAATAGGGAAGTTTGAACCAAGTGGTTAGCACAGAAAATGTGCTTTCTGCAAGCTAGGAAAGGCTTTTAAAGCTATTTTTGGAAGTGCTACAACCAAGGGGGAGGGATCCACAAACACACATTTAAAAGGCTACAGAAAAGTTCACACACCAGGGGCACACTTGTCCTTCCTTGAGATTATTTGTCTAAAGGCTCTTTTGTGTGTGTTCTTAACCACAGTAAACAAAAAATGAAAATCTGTAGAACTTCACATCCAGGGACTGTGGCACCTTATTCCTCAAAATGACAGTATGTATGCTTTTACCAAACACAATCTGCTCTGACAGTCCATTATGCCTAATGAATAGATGCCTGGCATTCAGGCACTCCTTAAAAGTGTCAGAGGCCTTTTCACTTCTGTTCAAAAAGTTCTGAGCTCCTAGGAGCTCACTGCAAACTTCGCAGAGCTTCCATTTCTGCTTCTTCTCATCTGGTCATTCCAATATAAGCAAATAGCATACTCACAAGAACCATTTGACTCATTTAGTAGAAAGAGAAAGGCCACGTAGCTCAGGGGTCCCAGTGAACTGAGAAGTGGTTCTAAAACATACAGCTTGGGGCCAGACTATCTAAAAGACTGTATTTCCATATACAGTCCATATCTTTTTCTCGCAGAAGCCTACCCTAAACTTAGGATACTTGGAAGACGGCTTTGCCTCTCTTCCACCCACAGGTATGGTGGATGATGGCAGGGGAGAGAACCTTCTTGATGGATGTTCTTACACTATGAAACTCCCTTCTACAGGAAGCAAGATTTAGCTACCTCTTGCATCTCTTCACTGGCAGCCAAAGACCTTTTTATTTAAACAGGAATTTGGTCTTTAAAAAAAAATAATAATAACTAGCTATAACCGGTATAAGATACACCATTATCTACATATATAAAATGCTTTGGTAAGTTTCCATTCCCACTCTGCTGATTGGCCACTTAGGAAACATGTCAAGAGTATGTTCATTTGACTCATTAATATATAACCTTTCAAATCAACTGTAATGGTTAGTTTCATGCTGAGAGCCCCTCCACCGCTGCCATGCTACCATGCATACACACACTCCCCTCGCTAAACACACACACCACACTTCACAGACACACACACCATGTGTATCAGGACGCAAGAGCCCCACGGCTGCTGCCATGCAACTGCACATACACACACCACACTATACAAACACACACACCATGCTATACACACACAAACCATGTGCGCCAGGACATGAGAGCCCCCCGCCGCTATGCACAAATGCACACCATGCTACACAGACACACCACACTACACATGCATACCCCATGCAACACACACACATTGCACACTACAGCACCCCTACCCCAAACACATACACCCCCCATGCTACGCACGCGCATGCACACACACACATTATGGGAATGCAATGTCCACTCCCACTTGCCTAGCAAGGCAGTAAAATCTGTTGCAGAGTTTCAGCAAAAGACATGGGCTTTGAGCAAAGAATTGCATATCTCTGGTAAGAATTCAATAAAGTCTAAAAGTTTTCCATAGCTTTATTGTAAGTTTAACAAGTTAAACAAAAATACAGAGAGCATTCATTTCTGCTTCTGTGTCTCTCCAAGACTTCTTTAAAACTAGCAGGGAAAAAGAGCTTGCCTTGCATGGCACCAAAACTCCCCTGCTTTTATAATAAAATACAAGACATTCAGTCTGCTCTGTGAAAGGAAAGTAACTATTCCCATTTCTACTCTGATTACCTAGCCTTGAAGAGACCAAACTCAAGACACAAAACAGGGCGCCAATCCTGACAGATTTACAACCTCCCAGCAAGACTAGCTGGCTGTTTTTGCCTGGTGATTCAAATTATCTAAAAGGGGCCCATGGATTTCAATCACAACATTTATTTTCCCTGACAACACACACACCATATGTGCCAGGATGTGAAGGCCCCTCCACCACCATGTTTAGGAAGGACTTGAAGATTTCCACATATTTCCACCCCAAAGCCCAAGAGCAAGGAGCAGCTACAGATAGCACAGAAGGCCCAAGGAGCAGCTAGAGGGAGCACAGAAGGCCTAGGGTGCAGCTCCAGACAACACAGAAGACTCAAGGCCTGCTACAGACAGCACAGAAGGCTCAAGGAGCAGCTACAGACAGCACAGAAGACCATGTTGTGGTGGCCAAGACTGAGGACCAAATGCTGCTCTTAAATAGCAGTTCCCCTGGCTGCTTCAGGTGTGCTGCATGATTGCAGCTGGCTGCGTCTGATAGCTTGGCCTTGGTTCTTCCAAGACGGTCACAGCCAGGGCATGAATCTGCAAAGAGGCTATGCCAGCTGCTGTAAGCAGAGGCAGATCCTGACACCTAAGCAGCCAATCCGCACACTAAAAATGGCAACATATCCAAGAGAAATATATATATATATATATATATATATATAATTTATATTCAAAAAGGGATCTCAGGTACATACAATAACATTCCAATACAAAAGCAGGAAAATAAAAACACAACAAGGAGGAAAAAGAACCACATTCATCATAAGTTTCTATAAAAGGTGGCCAAATGTCCAAATGTAAGTCTATTTGTAAATTTCTTCTATAAATCATTCTTTCAAATGTTGCAAGCATTGTTTGATCTTTTATCCATTGGATCTCAGATGGAGAAGAATTATCTTTCCAGTCACAAAGTATCAATCTTTTAGCAGTCAAAAGGGTATGAAAAATCCACTTCTGGTTGTTTTTGTTTGTTTGTTTGTTTTTTGGTTAATTTCTAAGAAACAAGTAAATAATTCAAAAGAACATGTCTATCAAGGAATTTTCAAAACCAAATTTACTGGTGTGATTACTTCCTCCCAAAATGTAGCTATTATGGGACAAGATATGCCTTAAGGAAGCATTAGCAATATTACATCTCCAACAATTTGCTGATTTAGAAAGCCATTTCTTGAATAGATATTGTGGCAGCCAATACAGCTGAAAGAGCAATTTCTGCTGTACAAGATTCTGGAGATTATCAGACATAGCAAAAACCATGTCAGAAGACCACGACAAGAACAGAAATGGGTGACATTATCAGATGATGTCATCCTCCAGTGTTCTGGGGGTGTAGCACAAGCGTGAAAAGGCACCCCTTTTTTATTGTCAGCTTAGCCCCGTCAATACAAAAGTGAAGCCTCATCCATGCCAGCATTACTCCCCGGGAATGGCTGAGGACACAGACGTCTGATAATGTCACCCTTTCTGTTCTCATCGTGTTCTTCTGATGCAGTTTGGGATGCAGTTTTTTGCTGCATTTCCCCATGTCTGATAATCCCCTCTGTCAGAGATCTATAGTCATACTAGTTATAGATATTAAAACCAAGACCCATTTATTAGTCAGAACTGGATATTCCAATGCTCTATTCCATTCCAAATTCTAGGAGGAGATGATCTCCACATACACCAAAAAAATCTCCTAAACCTTTCATTTAATTTTTGAAAATATTTGCCAAGTATAAGTAGAGGAATTCCATGGATAACATAAACAATTTGAGGCATAACATTCATTTTAATGATGTTTACCTTACCCCACAGACTCATCCTTAAACTTGCCATCTCTCTAAATCTTGTGCAATATCTTTTATCAGCTTACTTATATAGAATCATAGAGTTGGAAGAGACCGCAAGGGCCATCTAGTCCAACCATATTAAGATTCATCATCCAAGATAAGTCTCTAGGGATAATTATATAAGTAATAGAATTAAGTAACAGAATTTGGTTAACATTGAAATCGGCATGCTTTAAATATGCTAAAGTCCATCTTGGAGATTTTCAGGCAGGGGAAAAAAACCCCGATGGAGATTGGGAGAGAAACAGGGCTATTCCGCTGCCAGTGCTCCCTTTCACACACACACACATCCTTCTCCCAACCTCCATTTGTTCTCCCTCCATCCTGCTTTCATTTTCCTTCTGCTATTTTTTACTAACAGAAGTTTCCGTTAGTAAAAAAAAGAAATAGTGGAAAATAGTGGAAGGAAAATTAAAGCAGGACGGAGGGAGAATGAAGGGAGATTGGGAGAAGGATGGGGGCGTGTGAAACGGAGGCTGGCAGTGGAACAGCCCCATTTCTCTCCCAATCTCCATGGGGATTTTTCCACCATCTGAAAATCTCCTATGTCTCCCACTGGCAGTATTTTTTACTTGGACCATTTAACTGAATATCCAGATATTTTGCAAGTTATTAATCAAAACAGAGATCAACTGCTGGGACTTTGAAATAAATGACAAAAGATCATTTGTGAACAGAGTATTTCTACATTCTAAACTGATATACTGTATTCAAATCCATTGATCCTGGAATTTTGTCTAATAGCACATGATAAAGGTTCTAAGCACAAATTGAATATTAAAGGAGACAATTGACATCCCTGTCTTGTACCCAGTTTCAATGTGGGGGGAAAAAGAGAGAGAGAAAAACACCATTCCCTATTCTGTCTGTGACTCCTTTGATGTATGGTAAAAAATACCTTCCCTTTGGATGGCTGTTTTTCTTCATGAATGAAGGGAAATTGATGAGTAAACACAACCTCCTAACAATCAACAGACCAACCAAGAAAATCCAAGAAATACTACGATCAGCAAAGGACAAAAGAGACCCTCTCACAGTTGCAGGAGTTTACTGCATACCATGCAGCTGTGGACAAGTTTACATAGGGACCACTAAACGCAATGTGCAAACACAAATCAAGGAACATGAGAGATACTGCAGACTGGGCCAGCCAGAAAAATCAGCAGTAGCAGAACATGTTATAAACCAACCTGGACACAAGATGCTATTTAAAAACACAGAAATTCTGGACCAGGCCAACAACTATCATGTCAGAATGCACAGAGAAGCTACTGAAATCCACAAACACCTGGACAACTTCAACAGGAAAGAAGAAACCCTAAAAGTAAACAAAAGCTGGCTCCCAGTTTTGAAATACAATAGAATCAAAACTCAACACTTACAAAGGAATTCCACCCAGGGACATGGGGATTTCCAGCAAATAATGGCCCATCAACCAACCATTAGCTAAACAGACACTAATCTTCCTTCCATTTCTATACCCTGAAACTAACCATTCAATTACACAAATTTACATATACTCCCCAACCAGGGCTCACAGCATATAAACTCCACATACACTCCTACCCAACCATTCTCTGAAGATGCCAGCGACAGATGCAGGTGAAACATCAGAAGTAAACTCTTCCAGAACACGGCCTCACAGCCAGGAAAAAAAACCAAGGAAAATCTATGGATGCCGGCCGTGAAAGCCTTCGACTTTAAATAGCTCATTTTTGTTGTAGTACCATTCTTCTGATGTGGTTTTTTGCCATGTCCGGTCAAGTCCCAAGTGAGGTTTCTTGCGGAGGGGCAGAGGTAATATTTTCTACATTTTGTACATAATGTGTCTATGCAAAATTAGTTAGTGTGCAGCTGAGAGAGAGAAAGAGAGAGCACAAAATGACAGGTGGATTTATCACAGGACACGACTAACCCATCCAATGCATCTTTTACTAGTCCAGGCAACAAGGCAACTGCTGTTGCCTTGTTCAGTTGCCTTTTCAGATGTGCTGTTACACATCTTTGAGTATGAGCAAAATCACTCTGACACCAACAACAGCAACAGCAAACATTCTTGCCAGCTCACAGTGAGGAGAAAATGTCTAGCTTTGTCCCATTGACCACGTGAGGACAAACCAAGTCAGAATTTACATCCCTGCAGTGCAACAAATAAAACAGTGCTGCTTATTTCTTCCTCCTTCTCTCTCCACCTCTTTCTACAGCAGTTATCCATTGCGAGGGTTTAAAATACATTTTTGCTACCTCTTCAAGGCAGTAAAATAGATAGCTGTGCCAAGCTTCTGTCACCTTTCTATACACACTTAGTGGCTCGCACCCAGGCAGCTGCTGAAGCGCATGAAGGTCTCATAGCCAGCCCTGTTAACTATGTAAACAGTGGCAATATTGTACTACTTTTTGATACAGTCTGGCTATTAAGCCTGCTACACTGGTAGCCAAAGGCATCCTGTGCAGTTTCACTGAGCAAGGATAGTAACAATAGACGTCATGCTGTCACCGCAGCTGGATGTTACAGGCAAGCCTTGTCATTTCCAATCCACCCCAGTGGTAGTCTTGCCTTCCATTCCTCCTCACCTTCTCCAGATCTGTTCCATTTATTGACCTGAAGACAATCCCCTCTCATTATAAATAGTTAGCCCAATTAGCAGTAGTGTTCGGGGCTGGTTGGAAGTCTCATTAGGAAGTCTGCGGACTTCTTTCCACTAGCTCTAATTGGCCTGCTATCAGCTGCTCTGTGAGTGGCTTTCATTCGCCTCAATGCTCAGGACTAGTCTACAGGAATGTTTCCTCTTTAGGGCATGTAATTTGGAGGCCTTTCTTGCAGTTCAGGGCTAGGAAGGTTAGAAATTAACATCCACACTCCAGGCAACAGTAAGCAATTTCCAGTTTTACTACAAAAAAGGAACTCTTACATATGCCTTCCCTTTTCTACAAGGGGACATACAGGCATCCCTGTATGTAGCCTTGATTGGAAGTTTGGTCCATTGGGTTTTCCTTTACTGACAGAACTATTCCCTAGTTTTCTGTGTGTGTGTGTGCACACAATTACATATCTCTCACTTTTCATGATACAAATCCTTCCAAAGTGCTTTAAAAGTAGCACCAGTCATCATAACTAAAATGATGAATTGGGCTGCAATCCATGAAAACGTATGACAAATCAAGCAACAGCTTAATAGTGCAATCTTAACTTAAAAGAAGTGTCTGCTGTAGGGGGCAGAATTAGACACAGTTTCAGAAAGGAACTTTTGCTGACAGAACTCACTTATGCTGGCTGAACTCAGAGATTTGTCAACAGAGCAATCTGCTGACAGAGCTGCTCTCCTGCCTAGGATGTGTTTGCAGAAGAACCAAAAAAACGGATGGAAAGGGGACAAGGCAAGGGAGGATTCATGGTATGCTAGATGCAAATCTCCTCCACCTCAGGAACACAACCACAATACTGAGCAAGCCTAAAACAGAGCAAGGACTTTTTTGGATGAAGAAAAATAACGCAAGCAGCCTCTCCAGCTTGTGAGGCTGCTGCGCTGCAAAGCACCCCTTTCGTATGATGCTCGCCCCTGCCGGTACTGTTGCGGTACCACGGGGAGAGTTGAGCATCATATTTCCTTGATTTTTACTCACAATCAACTTTCGTGAATAAAAAATCAACGAAATATGACGCTCAACTCTCCCCGCGGTACCGCAAAAGTACCGGCAGGGGTGAGCGTCATATGAAAGGGGTGCTTTGCAGCACAGCAGCCTTGCAAGCTGGAGAGGCTGCTTGCGTTATTTTTCTTCGTCCGAAAAAGTCCTAAGAGTAGTGCTAATCAGTTTCCAATGTCCCAGGCTAGGATGAGTTCAGCTGGATATGTAATTCCTCACTAATTTCATTCTTGAAAAAGGAATGAGTAATTGGAGCATTTTTCTTCCTGATGTGGGAAAGGCTTCAAAAACTGCTGTTTTCAGAGGTTATTGGCAGCTCAGGACTTATTTTGTGTAAAAATTGCATGTCGTAGTTTTTTGCTCAAAAAACCAGCATTTTCTAAGCAGAAATATCTTCTGTACACAAAATACTATTTCTGAACCTGTGCAAAATATGCTGTTTTCTGCACAGAAAAAGCTGTAGTTTGGGGGTTATTCTGTACAAAACTGACACACACACATCCCACACAGAGAGAATACAGTATTTTCTATGCAAGAAACAGCATTTTCTGTACAGAAATATATCAGGGGATTTTCTGGCTATCCCCTGAACCAACTGCAACATTTTATTCCCTTCTTTGAGTGAGTTTCTTTTTAATTCCAGGACATATTGGAACAAAAAAAAAATCATCCTCTTCCCTTGTCCCCTATTTTTTCTTCTTTTTAATATTTTCTTTAGAGTCCTAGTACTATAGTGCATCAGTGAATCAGTGGGATGGCATTTTTGCACTATAGCACTATAACTTTAAGGAGGTGGGGATTCACAGAGGAGAAAATTTGACATTCAAACCATAGAACCATCCTAGCAAACCAAACCCCCATTTTTAAAAGTCTTTGGAACAGTCCTATTACAAATAAAAAAAAAAAAAATCACCATAGTGCCCCCCACCAAAAAGAAGAAGAAGAAGAAGAAGAAGAAGAAGAAGAAGAAGAAGAAGAAGAAGAATGGAAGGAACAGAGATGACAATTTTAAATATCCGCAAAACCCAAGGAGTTATATAATGAGAACGCAGATTTCTTTAGACCAATCAGAAAGAGCCTTTTTTTCTTTTAATCCTGCTGGTCAGTTTTTTCCTTGAAGGAAGACACACAAAAGTTTTCCCCCTGTCGAAAGTCATATATACATGTATCCTAGCTGAAACATGTTGGGCCAATTTGAAATGCACTTGGGGGCAGTAGGGTAGCTTACATGTTACAGAGCAGGCTGTATGGTATCCACACAGCTCTTTCTCTCAACACCTTGGCAACATTAGAATCATAGAATCATAAAGTCGGAAGGGGCCTCGTGGGCCATCGAGTCCAACCCCCTGATCACTGCAGGATCTCCAGCTAAAGCATCCCCAGCAGGTAGCTGTCCAGCCTTTTTTAGACATCTAAAGAAGGAGACTCCGCCACCTAGCAATTGGTTCCACTGCTGAGCTACTCTTACTGTCAAGAAGTTCCTTCTAATGTTCAATCGAATTCTCCCCTCTTGTAATTGAAAATCATTAGACCTGGTCCTCCCCTCTGGGGCAGCAGAGAACAGGCCTGCCCCCTCCTCTCTGTTACAATCCTTAAGGTATTTAAAGATTACAATCATATCATCCCTCAGTCTTCTCTTCACCAAGCTAAACATGCCCAGCTCCTTCAACCTTTCCTCATATGTTCTGTTCCCAATACCCCTTATCGTCTTCATTGTCCTTCTATGAGCCTGCTCCAACTTATCTATATCCTTCTTGAAATGAGGTGCTCAGAACTGAACACAGTATTCCAGTTCAGGCCTGACCAGAGCAGAATATAGTGTGACTATTATTCCCCTCAGCTTGAAAACTATGCTTCTATTAATGCAGCCAAAGATAGCATTTGCCTTCTTTGCTGAAGCATCACACTGTTAGCTCATGTTCAACTTATGATCAACAATAACCCCAAGGTCCTTTTTGCATGTAGTACCAGTGAGCCACGTATCCCCCATCCTACACCTATACATTTGGTTTTTGTGACCTAAATATAGAATGTTGTCCTTGGAATTATCACCTAGAGACAGAAAATGTAAGGGTTTTTTGGACTAAAACTCCCAGAATTTCCCCAGCCAGCATAATGAGTGGCTATAGGAAAGTCAGTTGTGGACATGACCCTCTTGGACTTCATTTCCCAAAAACTCCAGCCAAAATGACCAATGACATTCGGAGTATAACTTCCAGAAATTCCAGTCAGCCCTGAAAAAAAGATACTTTGGGGGAACTTGAGTTTTGGACTACAGCTCCCAGAATCCCCAGACATCATGGCCAGTGACCAGGGAAGAACTGCTTTCAGAAAAGCTTTTTTTTTAATTTCAACTCTTGCCTTAGGGATTCTGGGAGATGTAGTACAAAGAGTTACTTTCCCCAGCTCTGCTCTCAGTGTGACTATGATAGGGTCTTTCCTGGCCTAATAATAATAATCTAAGAGATGGCTGGAACAATGAAGGGAAGGGGGTCCCCGACACAGCAAGAGATGAGAGCGTGCACCATCCCCTTGTGGTGTTATTGGTGACTTGGACCTGTGGCTTTGCCTTTAACTAAGTGTACAGATTCTGTCTCTTCAGCAACACTGCAGTTTTCTGCACCAAGCATGTTTGGCAGTGTAGTGAGGAAAAAAACAAAAAGCTGCATTGTATTCAGAACAGGAAATGGAAAGATGCAATGGCGAAAGATGGAAATATAATAGGTAGCTTGGCTATTCTTGTTTTTAACTTCCTCCCAACCCTTTTCACAGTGAAACCAAAAGCTGCCACTGAGATAAATGAAGATGCCAGTTTGCATCCAGTCAATAGCAACAATCCCCATTTTCGATTCGATTTCATTTTATTGTGTCCTTCATATCTACCTTGCTGTCATGCAGAATGGGGAGAAAAATATCCCATGACAACCAAGCAGAAATAGTGTCCATTTGTAATTTTCTGCTTCTGTGCTGAGATCTTTCCCCTCCTCTTCTTCCAAAGGTCCTATTTCTCTGGCTCATCTAAGCTTATTTCTTTAAAATATTGTCCAAGTTCCAATGGCATGTTTCTGCTTATTTCAGCAGAATTAGGAGGGGTACAATTTCAGCAGAATTAGGAGGGGTACAATTTCCAATCCCATTGGAATTCTTCCCTCTTCATGCTGGTGGGGCCTCAAAACCTGCTATGGAGGTCTGGAAAAACCTTGTGAGCAGATTTAGGAGGAGCATCAAGGGGACAGATGCAGCAAGGAGAGAAATTCTACCACCAAACACTGGAATAGGGGAAATGTTTGCTATCCTCCAACATTTGACAGATGAATCCCAGGACATGTATAGCCAAGAGGCATGGTCAAGATGGCAAAAGTTATTAATCCATAATAACACACAAGCTAGGAGAGTCTGCAGCCATTTGCTTTTACCCAAGTCTATTTAGAAGTAAAAGAAACTGCTCCTCCTTCCTCTCCTCCTGCTGAGTTATGCTAGCAGTTTTTGCACTTGGAACTCAGGGCTTGTCTACACTAAGGAAATAAAACAAATTTATCCCGGACCCTGTGCAGTGTGTCCAGATGCATACAGTGAATCCACTTCATTAAACCATTAATCTGACTTAAGAGAAACCTTAAGAAAGTCTGGAATCTCTAGGAAATCAACCCACCCTTGTTGATTACATGCCTGGGTGCCCCATTGTGACCTCAGCAGAAGCAACAGTGCTGGCCAGGCTCTTGCAGGGAGCTGCTTGCCTGGCAAGGCAGTGGCACTGGGCACAAGGGGAGGGCCAGTGGGGCTAATGTCATGTTAGCCCAACTGGCCTGTCTGGACTCTGCCAAAGATTGACCCTGAGTAAGTGTGACTGCCATCGTGTTGAATCCAGGTCCAGTCTGGAGCATAATGCTCCGGACTGCCCCTGGATTAAGGCGCCAGTGTAGATGTGCCCTCAATTTGCAGTAAATAAAATAACCTGAGAACAAAGAGGGAAAGTAGGCACAGAGACAAACTGGAACATTTTAAATGCAGCTGAAAAACTGGAATGAGGAAAGATTAGTCAGGACTCTCCCTGCTAAACTGGGACAGTTGGAGGATATGCATTTTCAAGCGCAGGGGAAACTACTGTGCACATAGCCTTAATCCTGGTACCTATGGGAGAAGGGAAATAGTGTGCTGGCCAACAACCACTACAATGTGGGGAAGGAGGCAGGCAGGCAATTGAAGATCTCCCTTTACAGCTAGACTCTTTCATTTCTCCACTGGACCACACACCCTGCATGATCACCAAATGCATACAGAGCTCATCCAGGCTGATTAAGAAGACCAGAATGTCCCAGATTTTGTCCCTGTTCTTTCTGATTTTATTTGGAGATCCATACACATTTAGTTTATCCCAGAATGTTTCAACCAGCTCCTGCTATGATCAGAGACTTTTTATACCAGTTCCCCTAGTCAGTATGCATTTATTTTATTTATCTAGGTACTTATACCACACTCTTAAGCCAAGAAGGCTCTCTGAGTGGCTTACAAGTTGTTAAGCAATAACACTTTACACATCTACACCACTTATTATAGTGTGCTAGGCACTCTCCAAGCAGTTTCCAATGTGTATGCTAATTGCCCCCACAAGCCGGGTACTCATCTTGAACATAACACTGGAATGTAGAGGAACACATCTTGGACTTTTCAATCAGTCTGGATGCACCCATAGATTAAGACCTGTATCCAATTGGTTAGAAATTTTATTTTATTTATATCCTGCCTTCCTCCCAGCAAAGGATTCAAGGTGGCCCACAAGTTAAAAAAGCAAAGGACCACTAGAAACTATTAATACAAAAGGTTTTTTAAAAAATAATTAAGCAATTCTGTTTTTAAAACACAGGTTAAAAACACATTTAAAACATAATAAGATAGGGACACACTAAATAGATACATTAAATTCATTGCTGAATGTGGTATCAACAGTTACGTTGCTTGATCCCATTGATTCAATAGATCTGCTCTAAATGGAACTAAGAAAAGGATTCAGACCATATGGATATAGGTAGGTGTGTGTGCGTGCATGCCTGTGTGAACACATGCATATACACATGCTGGGGAGTTGTGTCAGAGAACAAACAGGCCATGATGACCACAGGTCAGCTAGCACTACACTAGGCCAGCTGAAGCAGCATTGAATCTAGGGATGGAAAGAATATTTTTTAAAAAATGTTTTTAATGGTTGAAAAATGTTTCTGGAGCATCAGGAAATCCTGACAAGGGGATCCTGGACCGATGAGAATGTTGTATGGATACTTTTTAAAAAGCTGAGAAATGCAGCAACAAATGTCACAGTTTCCCAATATATTTGCCCCATTTGGAGGACCCCTCTATCCCTTTTACATTGGATTCATTGGATGTTTCCACTTACTTCTGCTTTCTTTTCTCCAACTAAAGGGAACAAATGCAGAACTGGAGGAAGAGCTAAGAGCTGCCACTAGTGCCCCCAACAACATTTTTCATCTGATGCTGTTGTCTCATTTTTCCTCATGATAGTGATTGCTCTAAGTCCTTCGCTCTTCTAGAAAAGCTGGGACATTTCATGAAGTACAGGCAGGAGACACACTCCCATATTAGTTGGGAGAGTCGGGCAGATGATTCTCCCTTACTCAGGCTCTGCACCAGAGCTTGTGGGGGGGGGGGTACCTTTTACTACAACTCCCAGAATTCTCCAGCTATGGAGGCCATGAGGCAATGGAGCCCATGAGCCAATCAGGGCTTTTACAAATGTTCCCTTCTCTCTTTCTCTTCTCAAGGATCAATTCCCAATTTTGAAAGGACAGTAGAGTACTACTGATATCTCTCTCTCTCTCTCTCTCTCTCTCTCTCTCTCTCTGGCTTTTCTTTGCAAACGAAGATTCAGGAAGGACTCATCCCATGCTTTCTGCAAGCACGCTGATGACTAAAAACTAAAAAGGCCAATCCGAGATAAACAAGTCCGGTTGCAGAAAGGTCTCCTTGGGTGAAGTTTCTGGGTTGTGATTCTTTCTGCGTTGTCATTTATCTTCAAGACTTGTTCAGCGTGAGTTCTCAAATAAGGCTGCAGCATTGTGGATAGTGCATCTCCATGCCTCCCGATGTGAGGGCGGACCATTGTTGGTGATCAATTTGGCCAAGCCTGAGATGTTGTTTCAGGGAGTCCTTGTTTCGCTTTTTTGGAGCGCCCCTCTTACGCTGACCCGTGGTGAGTTCACCGTAGAGTACTATTTTTGGGAGGCGATGGTCCTCCACCCTAGAAACGTGCCCTGCCCAGCGCAGCTGTGTTCTCAATATCATGGCCTCAATGCTGGTGATCCCTGCTTGCTCAAGGACAGCAACATTCATCACATAGTCAGTCCAGTGTATATTTAGAATTGTGCGTATACAGCGCTGATGAAAGCATTCGAGGAGTCGTAAGTGGTGGCAATAGGTGACCCATGTTTCAGACCGGTAAAGAAGAATAGACAGTACAATGGCTCTATACACACTGATTTTTGTGCTTCGCCTCAGGTGTTTGTTACTCCAGACTCTTTTGTAAAGTCTTCCAAATGTGCTATATGCCTTTGCTAATCTGTGATCTATCTCTTTGTCAATCTTGGCATCTGAGGAGATGATGTGTCCCAGGTAGGTGAACTGCTGAACCAACTTAAGCACAGATTTGCCTACGGCAATGTGGGGATGGTGGTGTTCATCCTGTGGTGCAGGCTGGTAGGGAACTTCCATTTTCTTAAAGTTGAGTTCCAGGCCAAACAGCTCTGCAGCTGTTGCAAAGCAGGATGTTAGGCGCTGCAGAGCTGCTTCTGTGTGGGCAATAAGGGCAGCAGCAGCAGCAAAGAGCAGCTCACGGATTAGATAGTTTAGAGTCTTAGTGCAAGCCCTCAGCCGGCTTAAGTTAAACAAACTACCATCAGTACAGTAACGTATATAGATGTTGTCTTCTTCTTCGAGCTCTGCCGTAGCCCTTTGGAGCATCATGCTGAAGAAGATTGTAAATAAAGTTGGAGCAAGAATGCAACCTTGCTTCAATCCATTAGTTATTAGAGTACTACTGATAATGAGGTATGAAATGGAAAATAGGCATGGCTTGAGCATGGTTATCCAAATGAACATGAGAGGAGAATCTCATTACAGTGACTAGTGCACACCTGTATTCGTGGAATGATATCTATTCCATGTCAAGGGAATTTTAAAGGGATTTTTAAATGTATTTATTTTACATTAAAAGGAGGATCCAGAAACCCAAGAAATAGCCTGGAAAGGAGATACAGATAAGCAGCAGGTTCCTAGTCATCTTTAGCATAGACCCATTAAAATTTGTAACCCTTTAGTCCTGACTAATTTTGATCCCATTGATTTTAGTGGGTCTACTCTAAGACTGAATAATGTGGATCCAACCCACTGTACAGTGGCCACACCTGGGAAGCAATTAGAAGATTCCATCCAGAGGAAGAAATATGTCACTTGCAATTACTGTTGAAAAAGCCAAGAATCATTTCTGCTTCTACAGATTTTCTTTTAAAGCTTTTTTTCTGAGCCCCATGAGTTTTAATCCAGTGTTGATCTGACCAAATGTTCCCTTTCAACTCGATGTGTACATGTTCAGCTGTGTGTATCTGGTTTTCAAAACTAAGGGGAGAGCCTCCCATCTCTCAAAGAGTCTAACCGACAGTGTATAATATCTTCATTCCAGGGTTTCAAGTGCTTATTGTGTTAGGATGCATTCTGCCCCCAACACATTTCCAAGATCAATGATCTCATGGGTCATAAAATACATTCCCTGCTAGCTTAGGGGTCAGTGACTATTTTTGAAGCCATGGCTTCACTAAACCATGGAACACAAACATTCTGCCCTTTCTCCCATCGATTGTTCACCTCCACTCTGAGTCTGTCACTTTAAGAAAATAAGAGGATTGAAAGAGGTGACCCACGTGGTTGGGACTGACCTTCCAATCTGCAAGAATACATCAACACTATCAGCATTCCTTCCATGCATAGATGGATATAAACATTTCTTTTCTCACTAACTAAATGCCCATCAAATGATGAGAGCACTTGAAATCGGCAGCATGGCCTGACTTACTATTTAAAACTTAGCCTCTTCAAGCATGAAATAGAAGAAAGGGCAAAAGGAGAGGACTGGTCAACACTAGGGGTGAAGAACCTGTGGACCTCCAGATAGGATGACAACTCCTCTCATGACCTGGCTAACATTGCTAATGGTGAAGGCTGAGAAGAACTTCAATTGAACTCCACCTGGAGGGCCAGGTGCTGCCCATTTATTTTTATTTAATTAATTAATTTGTTTCTCATCTTTTCCCCCAGCTTGGGATCCAAGGTGACTTACAACCATTTAAAAACATAGTACAACTAAGAAACTATTCACACAAAAGTTAAAGCATAATTAAACCAGACTTCTATTATTTTTTTAAAAGAAGTTAAAAGCAATTTTTAAAAACACATTTAAGACATAATAAAATAGAGAGACAACACACCCCATTAAAACTCCAGACAACAGAGCATGTACTTCTTCAGTGCTCATACTACAGGGACATCCGTCTCACCCTTATTTCAACCCTCAGCTTTCTAAACGTACATCTCCTACCTATAGCTCCATGGCAATGAAATGCTTCAAGAGAAAAAGAATGAACAATAATCACTAATTCAGGCAACAGCAAGCCAAGGCTGTGGCAAGACATGTCCCCTGGTGCAACCTGGACTGTGGAGCAGTGTCATACCTAGTATATTTGGCACCTGGTGCGGATCACTTTTTAACACCCCCCTCCTCTCTACAGCAGAATAATTTTTAGTAATAATCGTGAAATGAAATTAATAATAATGATGACCAGAAAAGAAACGTGGACAGTAAGAATTCTTTAGATTTTCCTTGGTTTTTTTCCAGGCTGTGAGGCCATGTTCTGGAATAGTTTCTTTCTGACGTTTCGCCTGCATCTGTGGCTGGCATCTTCAGAGAATGGTTGGGTAGGAATGTATGTGGAGTTTATATGCTGTGAACCCCTGTTGGGGAGTATATGTAAATTTCTGTAATTGAATGGTTAGTTTCTGGATATAGAAATGCAAGGCTTGTTAGTGTCTGTTTGGCTAATTGTTGTTTGATGGGCCATTATCTGCTGGGACTCCCCTTGTCCCTGGGTGGAATTCTTTTGTAAGTGTTGAGTTTTGATTCCATTGCTCTTCAAAACTGGGAGCCAGATTTTGTTTACTTTTAAGGTTTCTTCTTTCCTGTTGAAGTTGTCCAGGTGTTTGTGGATTTCAATAGCTTTCTGTGCATTCTAACATTATAGCTGTTGGCCTGGTCTAGAATTTCTGTGTTTTCAAATAGTATTTTGTGTCCAGGTTGTCTTACAACATGTTCTGCTACTGCTGATTTTTTTGGCTGGCCCAGTCTGCAGCGTCTCTCATGTTCCTTGATTCGTTTTTGCATACTGTGTTTAGTGGTCCCTATGTAAACTTGTCCACAGTATGCAGTAAACTCCTGCAGCTGTGAGAGGGTCTCTTTTGACCTTCGCTGAGTATAGCATTTCTTGGAATTTTTTGGTTGGTCTATAGAGTGTTTGGAGGTTGTGTTTCCTCATCAGTTTCCCTATTCTATCTGTGACTCCTTTGATGTATGGTAAAAATACCTTCCATTTGGGTGGCTGTTTTTCTTCTTCATTCCTGTGGTTTTTTCTGGGTCTGGCTGCTCTTGTGATGTCTGGAGTAACCATTAGCCTGTAGGGCCCAATTTAGGTGCCTCAGTTCGTCCTCCAGGTAGTGGGGTTCGATGATCCTTTTTGCGCAGTCTACCAATGTTTTTATTCTGCTTCTTTTTTGTCCTGGGTGATGATTGGAGTTCTTGTGTAAGTACCTGTCCGTGTGGGGGGGTTATCATAGAATCATAGAATCATAGAATTGCAGAGTTGGAAGAGACCACGAGGGCCATCCAGTCCAACCCCCCTGCCACGCAGGAAATCACAATCAAAGCATCCCCGACAGATGGCCATCCAGCCTCTGTTTAAAGATCTCCAAGGAAGGAGACCCCACCACGCTTCGAGGGAGTGCGTTCCACTGCCGAACAGCTCTTACTGTCAAAAAGTTCCTCCTCATGTTGAGGTGGAATCTCTGTTCCTGGAGCTTGCACCCATTGCTCCGTGTTCCAGTCTCTGGAGCAGCAGAAAACAAGCCTGCTCCATCCTCAGCGTGACATCCCTTCAAATACTTAAACAGGGCTATCATATCGCCTCTAAACCGTCTTTTTTCCAGGCTAAACATACCCAGCTCCCTAAGTCTCTCCTCATAAGGCATTGTTTCCAGACCTTTCACCATTTTAGTTGCCCTTCTCTGGACACTCTGTATACGTTGTGGCCTAACCATTGGTTTGGTTTGCAGATGACTAGGACATCCAAGAACAGCAGTGAATTTTCTTTTTGCATCGTGAACTGATATTTGGGTGGATGCTGTTCAGGTGGTTCAGGAATGAGACCAAATCTTCCTCTCCGTGGTTCCAAATGGTGAAGTGTCATCCACATATTGGAACCATGTTGTGGGCTTTTTTGGTGCTGTTTCCAGGGCTTGCTTTTCAAAATGTTCCATGTAGAAGTTTGCTATCACTGGGTTCAGGGGGCTGCCCATGGCTACCCCATCTATCTGTTCATAGAATTCATTATCCAACTGGAAGTAGCTTGTGGTGAGGCAATATTTGAACAAGGCTGTGATGTCCTCAGGAAATATTTGGTGTATGAGTGCCATGGTGTCCATTATGGGGACTTTTGTGAACAAGGAGACAACATCAAAACTGATCAGTCTGTCTCCAATTTTCAGTTTGATGTTGTTGTTTTTTTCTATGAAGTGAGCTGAGTCTTTGATGTAGTGAGGGGTTTGTCCTTTGTGGGTTTGTAATTGTGTGGCCAGAAACTTGGCCACTCACTGGAGATTTTCAGACTACACTGTTATAGTGTTACTATTCCACTTTAACTGCTCTGGCTTCCTCCTGTGGAATTCTGGGATTTGTAGTTTAGTGAGGCCTAAAATCTCTGGCTGAGAGTAAATGCCCCTCCCTAAACTGCAAATCCCAGGATTCAACAGGAGGCAGCCATAGCAAATAAAGTGGAATAGTAACACTATAACAGTGTTGTCTGAAAATCTCCACTATGGATCGGAATGGAATAGTGAGCGTCATTGGATCCCCAACATATGACTTGGCCAAGTTTCTGGCCACACAATTACAAACCCACATCGGACAAACCCCTCACTACATCAAAGACTCAGCTCACTTCCTAGAAAAAATCAACATCGAACTGAAACCTGGAGACAAACTTATCAGTTTTGATGTAGTCTCCCTGTTCACCAAAGTCCAAACAGGGTGTGTGATCGATTTTGCCCTGGACTCCAGCACAGAATTTTTAATTTCTCCTTCTTCTGGATGTATAGGTGAGGCATAATCTTAGATTATGGTTATAATTGTACTTAATTTTTTAAAAAGGAAATCTTAGAATCCAGGCTAGCTAACGGCCCTAACAGATACTGGGTAGAATGCCTGGACTCTGGATTTAATTTGGCCAATCTGGTCATATGTGAGCTTTACAGTATGAGCCTTGGACAATGGCCCCCCACCCCACCCCACCCAAAAAAACCTCTTGAAATCTCCACTGAACTCACCATTCTCTAGGGAAGAAGAGATGCTTAACAAGGAAAATTATAACTCCCATCTGAGGATGAAGGAAAAGGAAAAGGGAAGGGAGATGAATCTACAGCCCCTTTAAGACTGATTTATATTTTAGCATATATTTTAGCATATTTTAGTCATTGTGTCTGAGGAAGTGGGTTGATATGCACAAATGACTATGCTAAAATATAAATCAGTTAGCCTTAAAGGCACTGCCAGATTCCTTTTTTCTTCCTTTTCCATTTTTCCTTCTCCAGCAACACATGACCTTATCGGACACAAAGAAAACAGTGTCATAACAATGCCACATAAACACAAAAGGGTGTGCATACCACATGTCGTTGCCCTTTTGCGTTTATGTCCTGCCAATAAGCCAATCTATTTTATTGATGGGACAAGCCATCAGTAGATTGGCTGTGCTGTTTTTTTGCCAGTATAGCTTGTGTATGAAACCTAGTGCTTTTTTCCCGTACTTATTCTGTCAATGGCCAGACTGGCCAGAACGCTTCTGAGTGAGATTGCAACATCCAAGTAGGTGACACACTTTTTATGACTCTCCCCCAGTGTACTTGTAAGTTTTTAAGTGTGTATATGTGTTTTCTGTCACTTTTTATGTGTGTGTTGTTTTTGTTTTATTTTTGAATTTCCCATGCAAGTAAGTCTCGTAAGAATCCATGAGATTTCAAATGAGGAAGTGAACAGGGAAGCCTTTGCTGGGGGGGCAAAGGTAAGTCTGGTGGGAGGCGTTCTTTTGCCAGCATAAAAAATGGCTTTAATTATACCGGCAAAAGTTTTTAGAGGCTTGTCTGATAAAGTCTACAGACTCACATGACTACTTAGTTGAGGATGGATGGTTTCCTTTTCAAAAAGAAGCAGCACCTACCATTGCCCCAACTCTGATCTCCTCCCTGAAGTAAGTGTGTCACTTACTTAAGGAAATCCCAGAGGAAAGGGGAGGGAGAAGAGGAGATCAGCTTGCCATGAGGCAGGTTGTGAGTGTCTGTGGCTCAATTTGCATTCCTCACAGTTGAGCCCTTCTTCCTTTTTTCTGGTGCCATAGTGAGGGAGGGGGAATGTGGGGTGGCCATTGCACTCCCTTATGTTTTGCACCTGGAGTGGAGTGTACCCCCTACCCCCCCCCCTTATGGTCCACCACTGCTTTGGAGAGCTGTGAGAGAGGAATTATCATTCTTCCCCACTGACTATGATTACTGTGTTAAGAGCAATGCACTGGGTTTACTGGTGGGAGGGGGATCTCCCAGGCACTAATTCTCTGCAGGACCTTACAGGCTAAAGGTTTTTAAAAATGGATGATTAACCAGAATGACTCCAAGCGAAAGAAATCAGGTCAAGGACACACTCATTTTTATCAAAAACAATTATTCCTTTGTTTAAAAAGACAGAAAAAGATAGCAGTAGAAACCAACAGAACAGTTTATATTCAATACAAGCTGTTAATAGCAGTTTTTCAAAGGAAAAGAGGGGGGAAACAGTGTGGGTGCTAAAATCCTACTCTTGACCAGTCTAAGTGGGGGTTAGAGGGATGTAGCTGAGTTGAAGGGCCTACAGTCTGAAACACACATGGATTTTCTCACCCTTTTGAGGTGATCCAGGTCTTCTTGGACACAGCTTCGAGGAGGTGGGAGGAGAGAGAGGAGCCAAAAGTAGGGAGCCTCCCCCCTTCTGGTTTATGTATAAGCCTTTCTGGCATATATATATATATATATATAGAGAGAGAGAGAGAGAGAGAGAGAGAGAGAGATTATATATTTCAACATTAGGAGGAACTTTCTGACAGTAAGAGCTGTTTGGCAGTGGAACACACTCCCTCGGAGCGTGGTGGGGTCTCCTTCCTTGGTGGTCTTTAAACAGAGGCTGGATGGCCATCTGTCAGGGATGCTTTGATCATGATTTCCTGTGTGGCAGGGGGTTGGACTGGATGGCCCTCGTGGTCTCTTCCAACTCTGCAATTCTATGATTCTATGATATCACTGTAATCATGCAAAAGAACGGCCATGGAATCATTCCATGATGATCACCAGTGCTATAAGAATAGGAGTTTACTTCTGTGATTTTGCATGGGCAAGATTTTGGCAGTTCTCAAAAGAAGACACACGTGTACTTGAAACTCCAAAAACACCTAAATTAACCCAGTAAATAAACACACAAGCACTGAAACAAACCTAAAAATGTTGAAAATAAATGGGACACTTCATAAAAAGAATGTGCTGTGCTTCATTTCCACATTCTCACCTAGACGTTTTCTCATTGAGGCCCACCCATTCACACAGTAATCTCACGATTCAATGGGATGTGTTTTTGCGCACCTTCAATACCATGAAAAAAGCAATATTGACAATCTATTGATGGCTTGTCCCATCAGTTAAAAGGAATGCCTTATTTGTGGCTGGGGCATGGAGTAACCACGTGAAGATGACAACGTCATGTCATAGCCACGCCTATTCACAGTACCATGACATCGTAATCCCACAATTTTTGCTATATCTGATAAAGTCCTTGGGGCTGTCCTCTGGAGTGACGGAGACACTCTGGCAATAGATAGTTTCTTGCCTAAAGCATCAAAAGTCATATTTATCAAGCATAATCCACAACAACTGACTAGCCAAAAGAATATCCCAACAACACCCAAGCTATTGTGCTCCTTCAATCTGAGCTTCAGTTTTACAAACTACAAGCTGCAGTCCCCAGTATGTTTCAGGAGAATTATTAACCATTGTTAATTATTGTTAAGTTTCAGCTGCTCTGGAGCATAAACGCCTGTCTCACTGGGTGTTGAAATGTTCTTCACTTTGTACATCAGTCTCATTTTCCCTTCAAAGAGCAGGATTCTGGCCTACCAAACATACTGCTCTGTATGACTAGAAAGATCATTGGGGTACCCCCAGGGTCCACAAACTGAATTAGGAGAGATACAATAAAGCCATGGGAAGGTTACAGTCTAAAGACTAAGGTCTAAATCCAATTGGTAGTCCCAGATAGAAAAGGTCCATTTATTCAGATGGATTTACATAAGTATTGACTTATCATTCAGCAGTTGGCATGGTGGGTTAGTTCTAGGTAGGGCTGCCAATTGGATTTAGGCCTAACAGAGTTACTATGGCATAAGCTTTCGTGGAGTAGACACATCAAGTGGACTCAAGTCCTGCAACACTTGTGTCATCGAACACCCATTTGGAGGCCCCTCAACAGACAGCTCCAAGGTCCTAGCTCTTCATGTCAAAAGACACTGTGCAGCAATTCTGCCTTTCCCTTCTTAACACATTTTCCAGGAAAATAAACATAGAAGGGCATCTTTAAGCATTTTCTATGGGTCATTTATGTGTGATCACTGCATAGTAAAGTCCTTCACTGCATAGTAAAGCTATATAAACCACTATGCACCAGCAAAGGAGTACATATTGAGGGCATGCACGGCCATTTGTATAACTCTATGTGCTGATTCCTCATACAGAAGCAGTTTCCATTCAGGAATTCCACCACATTTGAAGCAGCCCTGTCTTTAGTATGCTTAAATATGCTTACACTTTCACTCTACAAAATGACCTTTTCTTTCCTCACAAAGTCAAGGTGGTAAAATGTAATCACATCTGACAAGAGAACGAGAAGAACATTTGCCCTGCCTTTTAATTCTCCCTCTAGCCAGCTTGAATTTCAATGTTGGTGAAATAAAATCATTTCTTGATCTTTGATTTATTAAAGAAGAAGAAGAAGAAGAAGAGGAAGAAGAAGAAGAAGAAATTGTTTTAAAACTCCAGATGTTCACAATGATGGGCTCAATTTCCTCCAAATTATATCTGTTAAAAAGGTCACCACCGATGAGCTGTGATCAGCATATGCAAAACAAACTTGCTATCAGGCGATTAGCTCAATGGTAGGCCCGCGTGAGGCCATTTATCTGGGTAGATTTTGCTGTCAATTTTCATGCATTTTCTGTTTGCAGAAGCACAAAAGAGGTGGCAGTGTGACTGACATCTAGTCCGGTGCATGTAGTAATTTTCCAGTGCCTGACAGCCTAAAGACACGGTTTCACTGAAGTGTTTTCTTTCACAGAGCTCCAGAGGAAATTTAGTGAGATTAGGAGAGACACAATGAACCCATGGGAAGGTTACTGGCATTAAAAAAAAAAAAAAAAACTATAGGTTCACTAGGCAACCAATAGCGACATCTTCTGGCACGTTTTCATGTGCAGGCTTAGAGTGAAAAGTTCTTAAGACAAACCCTTCTGGAAGGGGATGTTGAAGAAGGGTTGGTTGGTGAGGATTGCAGAATGCTGCAAAATGTGACTTTATGAGGCAGACTTTCTGCTGCTTCTGAAAAATAACATTATTTTTATTTTACTTTAAACATTAGAATGTTTATCATATCTGTTACAACATCATTAAAATGGATCCTGGCAAATGTCTCAGGGCATTCTAGGATGCTATCCAATTACCTGGGAGGATTTTGACATTTTAGTTTTCACAAGGGTGGGGGGACAGAGGAGAACCTTTTCTGTCAGTTCCCAAGGAGTAGCACTTGCATGTTCACTCATGTGGGGTGTGTGTGTGTGTTTAATGACTCACAGCTGAATGCATGAGTGTATTTTGTGCATTAGCATCTTGCTGGAGGTTATGTGAGTCACAATGGGAGTTCCATACATGGAGTTTGGTACAGACTGAGAGACAGAGATTGGGGAGGGGGAGGAACTTTGTGGTACCTCTAAAATTAACAAATTTATTTTAGCAGGAGCTTTTATGGATTCTCAGATGCATTGCAAAGTGCATTGTAATACCTAAGATCACAAGCTAAACTAAACCTGTTTGTCTTAAAGATGTCATCAGGTTCCTTTTTTCCCTCCCCACACTTACTTACCCCTTTTATTCTGAAAAAGGTGAACTTGGAAAAGAGGCAGAGCTGTCCTCTGCTTGAGAGTAGGGGCTGGCTGTTTCCCTTGCCTTTAGTCCTGGGTCAGGCTCAAACGGCCTACTGCTGGAGCTCCATGTGTGTGTGTGTGTACCTGCAAATATACCTTTAAGTCAAATACCTATCAACTTATGGTGACCCCATGAATTGCATAGGGTTTTCTTGCACAGCAATTCCAGAGGGGGTGGGGCCATTTTTCACCCCTGGACTCACTGTGTGGGCTTCACCAGTACTCCTGAAAGAACAAAAAGTGATGTCATGTTTCATTTCTGTTCCAGTTTAATTTCTGGCCTGTTTCCAGCTGACTGGGGAGATTTTTAAATATAGCAAAATCACTGCTCATGGTTGCAGTTTTCAACTATTTTAGGCCCTCACCAAAACTTGCCCCATTTTTATTTTTTATTCTTTTGGTGGAGCCTGGAGGCTTTAGGCAGCTTCATTGGGGGCTTGAGGGGCTAAAATGGGGTCCCATAGGCCACATGTGGCCCACACGCTGCACTTTCCCCATCCATGATACAAGTGCCCATCAAGAAGTGCTCTGTCAAAAAGGGGCCAAAGACACTTGTTTTTCTACTAGTAAAAATTCTACATAATGCAAGAATCTCACAACATATAATGAGAATTGCATTTCTACTCTGCTGAAATTGTTTGTTCCAATAAAGCCAATATCATCTCAGCCATGCAATGCAAGTTTGTGTTAGCTTGTACACACAGAGAAGAAAGATTGTATATAGATGAAGTACATCCCAAGCTGACTGACACAATATTGACACTAAGTGAGTGTCATGATTTTGGCTCAGCCTATCGTTCAGTTTGTATGTATAAACATAACTTCCATCTGGACCAATTTAATTACTTAACCTTTGCAATCCCAGGCTGGACTTTTCACCTATGAAGCAATTCTTGTATAAACCTTAATTCTGCCATACTGTCCCCATTCAGTTCCTAACAGCCACACAAAAGCTGCCTGTGTATATTTATCCTGAACCAACAGAAATTGCTGTACAAGGAAAAACCCTCCCTGGATTGTACTTCAGAGCTAACTCATGAGGATCGTCTACATGAACTAGCTAGCCTGCTTGCTATCAACTATGAGGAAGAAAGATTGCTCTTCCCTTCAAAACAGCATCATACAGTTATTTGGATTTCTGAATGTTATCAAATGTGGCAAATATGGCATCATAATGACACCTAATGAATGCAAAAGGGCATGCATACCAGATGACATTGTCCTTTCGTGATCATGTGTAGGGAATAAGGAGGGTTTTTTATTGATGGGCCAAGCCATCAAATAGATCTCCGGTGGTGCTTTTTTGCAGGTATTGCTGGCATTTGAAACCTCACACCATTGTCCTCTCATGATTACAGCATTAATGCCAGAGCACCTCTGGTTCAGATTGAGAAAGCCTGGTAGGGGATGCTTTTTTTATGAACCTCCTCAGTTTACTTTTAAGTTTTAAAGTGTGTTTCTGTGCTTGTGTGTATGTTTTGCACCTTTCTTTTGCTGTATTTTTTAAATTTACCATGCTCACGTCTTCTTGCGACAATTGGAGAGATCATAAATGCAGAAGTAAACAGAGCTCCATCCGTGCTCCGTTTATACTGGAGCTTTTAATGCTACAGAAGGTAGGTCTGAAAGAATGGGTTCTTTTGCCAGCAGAAAAACGATTTAAAATATGGTGGGAAAGAAATGTTTATGGAGGTTCATCTGATAAAGTCCTCTCTAGACCTGCTTTAAGCTGTTTATCAGCTTCCTGATTGATCTGGCCAGTTAGTAGTGTTGCTATTTTCCATATGGAAGGTTTCTTCTCTGTGTACTTTATTGCTTTCAGTTCCACACAAGTAGCCTACAGAAGCCCCTGTGGCAACTTTCTCAGGAGCTGGCAGGTGTTAAGTTGTCAGGAATGCTTTGTACCAGTTCTGTTCAATAACCAAGCTTCCTACTGAACTCAGTGTCATTAGTACAAGGGTGGGTAGACTTTTTTTAGTCTTTTTTTTTTACTTTTTTTTAACCAGAATTCTGAGGTGCACCACCAAAAGCCACTGCAAGAGACATACTGAGAAAAAAAACGAGTGTAGATATTTGTTTCAAACACTAGAATTAGACAAAGCTCATAGTCCTTACACACACACACACACCAAGATTCATTCATTCCTACAGTATTTGATGGGAGATAGGAATCATTTTGTTTTACTTACTGTTAAATACTCGGGACCTAGAATTTCTTGCTTCGGACCCTCCCTCAGATGTAATGATAGATCTAGATCATTCTGCTCAGCTACAAACTAAAGCATATTAACACTAATTTCAGTGGTGATCAGTTTGTTTCCAGGCTCCACTGAAAGTAAGGGAAAGTAACATTAGCCTGGTTCAAGGCCATCTAAGGCTCAGATTTTTTAAGGCTCACATTCCTCAGATAAACTTGTCTCAGCCATAAGATGTAAATAAGAGGCACTGCTCTTTTGCCTATTAGCAAAGACTCCACTAATGGGAATCAGGGACAGGGTTAGCGTTGCCAGATCTCAGGACCCTGCCCTAAGTCTACAGTTTTTGTTGGTCAGCTGTGAACAGGAGGCAAGGGTTCAAAGTCTCCAGTTTTCATGGAGTCAGCTCCAGATGAGTTGGGCTATGCTCACATTTCCAGCCAGGAGAGATTTCTGCACTACATGGCTGTGCAGCTTGTTGCAATTTGCAAATTTTAATTGATTTCAGTTTCTGAGTATCAGTCTTGATCTGGTGCAACTTGACTGCTGTTTTAGTAATAAAATAAATGTTCCTTATCCAGGTTCTATATATACATGGCACGGAATAATCCCCTCATCACTTCACCTTGATCTGGAAACAGCCCCTTTTGGCAAGTTATCTGTCTTCATTTCCAAATAGGAAAATATGTTATCCCTATGTGTGTTTATGTTTGAATGACAAGCTGTGAGCAAGTGTGATGGTTGTTTAATGCATTATGCTTAATGATATTACCAGGACCCACACCCATGACATCACCAAGAGGCTATCCATAGATCTCAGGTTTTGGCCCAGAAATCCCATGGCCTGGAAAGATCCTGACCTGGCAACACTAAATAAGGCCTTTTTGGTGATGGCACTGTAGCTGAGATCTAGCAAGTCCCCTGCCTTCCAATTTGTAGCCTGTTGTGAAAACTTTGTTTAATCCAGAAAATATTTCACAATTGATTTCTGCCATTTAAAATGGTTCTTCCTGATTCTGCTGTGTTACTACTGAAGATGCCAGCCACAGATGCAGGCGAAACATCAGAAAGAAACTATTCCAGAACACAGCCTCACAGCCTGGAAAAAAAAACAAGGAAAATTCATATTAAACTCAATCAACACATACTTTAAAATCATTGATTTAAGAATCATCTGGGTAAACCAGCCAGAAGAGACAGGTCTTTACTGATGTTTTAAACTCTGAAAGTGTGCCCAGCTGATGAATCTCCTCTGGCAGGTCATTCCAAAATCTGGGGGCAGCCAAAGTAAACGTCGTCTGTGTATAAGAATGAGATAGGGAAGGGGAAGAAGAAAGGCTGCCATGAGCTTCTTGACTGACAGGTGAGATATAAGTAAATATATAGTTTTAAAAACTAACTCCAATTTACCACAAAGCCAAACATAAATCTGTTGCATTACAGGGCTCAACCAGTGCTTCTTAACTGGATTGTAATGATTGGTTGTAATGGGATGGCAGCATGTATGAATATGTTTTTGTGTTTTGATGGGGAACAGGATGGGATGGCATCGTAACCCTCTCCTAATTGCACATTTATCATTTGTTTAGTATCATAAAGGGACATTTTTCTTTGTAAAGTTTTATAAAATGTTTTAGGGATAACGTGTCTTTACTTTTTCCTCAGTGCCTTTAGTTGTTACAAGCTCCAATATTTTGGCTCGTCTGAAACATTTCCAGCTTGTATCCTTCACATACTATCTTGACTAAGGAAGAAAAAAACATTCTGTTTCAATTTTGTTGAGTTCATCCAAATCTCACTGGCATTCTTGTCCCATCTTTCATTCACATCAGGCTATGAGGTTCTTTCGTACATGGAAATGTATATGTACTTTTGTATTAATTTTCCTAATGCATGCATTTTTATGCATTTTCCTAATGTACTGTTTTGGTGTGTGTGTTCTCCCATTGGCTAAAGCACAGTCATAAAATCATAGAATCATAGAGTTGGAAGAGACCACAAGGGCCATCCAGTCCAACCCCCTGCTGTGCAGGAATACACAAATCAATGCACTCCCAACAGATGGCCATCCAGCTTCCGTTTAAAGGAGACTCCATCACTCTTCGAGGCAGCATATTCCACAGCTCTTACTGTCAGGAGGTTCTTCCCAATGTTTACGTGGAATCTCTTTTCCTGTAGTTTGAACCCATTGCTCCATGTCCTAGTCTCTGGAGCAGCAGGAAACAAGCTTGCCCCATCCTCAGTATGACATCCCTTCCAATATTTAAATATGGCTATCATGTCCCACTTCACCTTCTCTTCCCCGGGTTAAACATACCCAGCTCCCTAAGCCGCTCCTCATAGGGCATGGCTTCCAGACCTCCCATCATTTTGGTCACCCTCTGGTCCCACGTTTACACACATTTTTTATTTGTATGCATTTTTAGAAATTTCCATTTTTTAAAAAATGGCCACATCACTTTTGTGCATATGGTATTCCTTTGAAATGAAATGCATGTCCCACAAACATAGGAATTTCTGAGGAAAAGGTAGGTTTTTGTCTTTTAGGGAGCCTTCAGAAGTACAAAACAGCTACTTTCATTGAGAATCTTTGCTCCAACAAAATAGAAAACCTCTCCTAATTTTGACCCACACTGGTCAAGTACAATAAAACCTTGCTGCTTTCAACCAAGCACAAAGTTACTGTTCAACTTTTTTTCCGTCATCCTTCTTGAAAAAGCTGTAGTCATCAACAGCAGTATTCAAGTCATGACAATTATCTTTGAACTTGAAGACAAGACCATAGGACAAACCTCTCTTAATTAGATTTTGAAATGTTCCCTTCAGAATGTCAAAGAAACAATGACAACAATCACATTAACAGCATGTACGAATTAAGAGATGCCATTAACATTGTAAAACTTATGGACAGAAGTAGGGGATCTTTCCTCTCTTGATACCATGCCCCATGAGGATTGGCTTAGTGAGCTGGGCATGTTTAGTCTGGAGAAGAGAAGGTTGAGAGGGGACATGATAGCCATGTTTAAATATTTGAAGGGATATCATATTGAAGATGGAGCAAGTTTGTTTTCTGCTGCTCCAGAGACTAGGACATGGAGCAATGGATTCAAACTGCAGGAAAAGAGATTCCACCTAAACATTAGGAAGAACTTCTTGATAGTAAGAGCGATTTGGCAGTGGAATATGCTGCCTGGGAGTGTGGTGGAGTCTCCTTCTTTGGAGGTTTTAAACAGAGGCTGGATGGCCATCTGTCGGGAATGCTTTGATTGTGTCTTCCTGCATGGCAGAGTGGGGTTTGACTGGATGGCCCTTGTGGTCTCTTCCAACTCTATTATTCTATGATACAGAAGCATGTATGGTCATTGTCATTTTCATTCCCCATGAAAGTAACAGGAGAAGGAGAAGGAGAAGGAGGAGAAGGAGAAGGAGAAGGAGAAGGAGAAGGAGAAGGAGAAGGAGAAGGAGAAGGAGAAGGAGAAGGAGAAGGAGAAGGAGAAGAAGCCACCCTGCTTCTTATGTGCAAAGGACAGTGGGCTAGAGTTTCCTACTAGGGTTGGGATACAGCAACACAGCAGGAGCCCTTCGAACACTACACAGTTATACTACTATGATTCCACTTTAACTGCCATGGCTCTGTCCTATGGAATCCTGGTTTTATAGTTTGATGAGACACTGGAGCATTCTGTCTGAGAATTTTAAATGCCCCTGCCTAAATTACGAATCCCAGGACTCCACAGAATGGAACTATGAACCTTATCACACAAGAGAAGGGAAGTAGCTTTAAAGCCTGAGAATAGCACGTCCCACTTTGCCTGGTAAAATAACCCCTGTGTGCTTCAGCTGTCTTCCATTCTGGTCTCATGGAAGATGGCGGTAATGGAGAATCTTTTTTGTTAACTGGAAAAAGCCATTAGCAAAAAGTTTTGCCTTTACCACCATCTCCCACAGGACCAGAACAGTAGAGCAGCTGAAGCATGTTGATGTCGTGTGATAAAGCAAGGTGGAACACACTACTCTCAAGCTTTACTTCCACCTCCCTTCCCTTGTGTGATAAGCCCCTATGGCAGACAAAGTGGAATCATAGCACTATAATTGTGCAAAAGAGCCTCAGCACATGAATTAACTGAGGGTCCTTTGCAGCAGAGGCTTGGTGTCTCAAGTGTCATAGAAACACAAAACCATGGAATCACAGAGTTGGAAGGGGCCTCATGGGCCATGGAGTCCAATCCCCTGCTCAGTGCAGGATCTCCAGCTAAAGGATCCCCATCAGGTAGCTGTCCAGCCTTTTTGAAGACATCCAGAGAAGAAGACCCCACCACATCTCTCGGCAATTGATTCCATCGCTGAACCATACTTACTGTCAAGAGGTTCCTCCTAATGTTCAATTTAAGTCTATACTCCTATCATTTAAAACCATTAGACCCGCTTCTACCCTCTGGGGCAGCAGAGAACAGGCCTGCCCCCTCCTCTCTGTTATAGCCCAGGCAGTATTACAAAGTATTGTTGGAAGTCACTCGTGGTAATGGCCTTTTTGTCAGCCTGGTCCGGCAATCAGATCTTAAACTGACCATTACTGACTCAAATTGGTTCCATATTTGGTCCTCCCCACAAATTGAATTGGCTAATTCAAGATAAGGTATACTTAAAACAATACATAAGTGGAACCTAACCCCTGTTTGGTTATCAAAAAAATAGTTAAGAATGCTTCACCATTATGGTGCAAACATGATGGCTCCTATCTCAATATGTGGATAGACTCTCCCAAAGTTAAAAACTTTTGGACTGCAGTTCTGGACCAGATCTCATTCATTACCAAACAAACCATCAATTTTTGTCCTGCACTTTTATTACTTTATAGGTATGTCAATGAAAATAGTAATCTAAAACAGAAACCTTATTGCCTTCCTTCTGGCCACAGTGCAAACTGAAACTAAGGGTGACTTTACTTTAGAAAAATGGTGGGCAAGAGTTTGGAATACATGGTTGTTGGAGAAACTCTCTTACAACATTGACACCTGTAATAGACACAAGAAGCCTCACTCTTTTTATGAGGACTGGTTCACTTTTATTGATTATGTCATCGCCAATTTACATTCACATCAACCACAGGACATGCCAACTTATGGAGATGTCTTCTGGCCAGTTGCAACTGCTTCATTGATCATGAGTAAAAATCTGCTAAATATAATGCTCAAATGTCCCAGCGGTACTGCAACAGTACCGCTAGGGACGGGCGTCATGCGAAACGGACACCCTGCAGCGCTGCAGCCTCGCAACGTGGCGAGGCTGCTAGCGTTGTTTTTTCTTTGTCCAAAAAAGTCCTTAGTCTCAAAGGTGCTACAAGATACCTTTGCATACTGATCCAGACTAACACGGTGATGTCTTTGAATTCTACCATCCTATACCTGTGACACTGACCTGTGTCAGTGGGGCAATGAATCCATCACCAAACTAGGTTCAGCACTTTGGATAGCTCCTTTAAAGATCACATTTAAACTCAGAATGAGTTCACTTCCACACTACTAGCTCTTTGCTCCTCCTACTGGAGTGGATAGAATTCTGTATCCTGCAAACCTATGCTGTCAAGCTGACTTCTAGTGAGGGGTGGAAGAATGATAGGGCAAGGCTGGCCCCTATCAAGTGCCTACAATGTATGTGTGGTGGTGGTAGTGGCAGTGGCAGTGGCGGCAGCTTCCTCACGGTGCTTCAGGAACTCACCAGGTGTTTCCCTCTGTTTGTAGTCAGAACCACATATGCCTGTCCCTTCTAAACAAATCTGTTGAATCAGGTGTGGTGGAGGACATTTATCCTATTGCCATTGTAAAATCAGATTCACTTGCTTATCCAGCCAGTTTCTTTGCATGGATTGGGAAGGAAGCACTGTCTTATATTTTACCTCAGGCAGTTCAGTCTCTTGGGCCAGCCCCATCCTGGGTTGATTCTTTCTCCTCCTCCTTCTCCTCCCATCCCTTCTTCTCATCTGTCATTCAACAAATCTTCAAATGGAGGGGTGAACCTCACTTTCCAGACACCAACAGCTAAAAGCAACCAAGAATATACATAAAGATATATATATATATATATATATATATATATATGAACGTGAGAGACACTGCAGACTGGGCCAGCCAGAAAAATCAGCAGTAGTAGAACATGTTATAAACCAACCTGGACACAAAATGTTATTTAAAAACACAGAAATTCTGGACCAGGCCAACAACGATCATGTCAAAATGCACAGAGAAGCTATTGAAATCCACAAACACCTGGACAACTTCAACAGGAAAGGAGAAACCCTAAAAGTAAATAAAATCTGGCTGCCAGTTTTGAAAAACAATAGAATCAAAACTCAACACTTGCAAAGGAATTCGTCCCAGGGACATGGGGATTCTACCAGTTAATGGCCCATCAACCAACCATCAGCCAAACAGACACTAACAAGCCTTGCATTTCTACACCCAGAAACTAACCATTCAAATACACAAATTTATGTATCCTCCCCAACAGGGGTTCACAATATATAAATCCCACACATACTCCTACCCATCCATTCTCTGAAGATGCCAGACACAGATTCAGGCAAAACATCAGAAGCAAACTCTTCCAGAACACGGCCTCACAGCCCAGAAAAAAAAACAAGGATACCTACCGTGAAAGTCTTCAACTTCACAACTAAGAATAGATTATTAGAGAGGACCAATTCCTTACCCATGCTTGTGCCAGCTGAACCTTTGTACCTTTTTGTACCTGAACATGAAAGCCATACACCCTAAACTCTAAATATGGACTCCCTTGGTAGAACTAGGAAAACTTTTTTTTAAAATTACATCTCCCAGAAACCCCCAGCTAATACAACCAGTGTAAAGCTGTCTCTCCAAACAAGCTGGAGAAGAAGTTGTGTAATGTCATGGGAAATCTTCCCTCCTTTGTTTTCCTTGGCAACTGTCTGGAAAATCCCAGCCCAGCCTTTCCCCAACTGCTCAACCCATGTGATCGGCCACACTACCAAGAAAAGGAAGACAGTGAGGGCTTACAATTGTCTCATGCCTTTTGCTCATGTCTGGCTCCAGTCAGTATGATGAAGAGCTAGTGATGACATTTAAAGCCCTAAACAATTTTGGACCTTTACTTGAAGGAGATCCTATCTGTATATATCCCTATCCAGGAACTGAGATCTGCATGAGGGACCCTCACCAGTGGGCAGGCACCATTCAAAGTGCAAGGACATGGAAGAAAGGTGGCATGCTGACTGTGGAATCCCCTCATCAGGGTGGCACACTGACTGTGGAATGCCCTCCCCTTGGAGGTCTGCCTAGTGCCAACATTGGCTCCTTTCTGGCACCAAGCCAAAGCTTGGTTTTTAAAAAATCTTTGGGGACTAGTTTATTTCAAAGTATACATGTACATGGTTTTAAACTGTGGTTGCTTTTAAAGTGGCTTTAGCTGTTGTTGTGTATATGTTTTAGTTTATTTAAATTTATTTATGGTTTTAATCTGAAAGTGTTAGATTGTTTATATTGTATGCCATCCTTAGATCCAGTGATAAAGGGTAGGATAGATATGTTTTAATAAAATGAACTTAATTAAAGTTTTGGTCCAAAAAAAGCACTGCCCCCTCTGTTTCAGCTTCTAGCTACATTGTTGGTTTCATTTCTAGTAGCTTTTTGTCTTCTTGCCATGGTGGATCAGAAGGGTTAGGTGTTGGCAGAGGGATGAAAGAATTATATTTCAAACTTGCTTCACTGTCTTTGATGCCCACATCAATTTATATGCAGCTTTTCAAAAAAAAAAAAACTTCAAGAACTATTTAAAAGAAACATAGACATTTGAAAACTTGAACTACACAGAAACAGCCACAGGAAGAAAAGAAAACTACCAAAAACACAGTGGAAAATTTGGTATCTTTGCTTGGCTACTCAGCAGGGTTCCAAAGCTCTGTTTTTAGTAACCACCATCCAAACCTCTCAAAGATAGAACACATACAGTAAGTTCTGCTGAACAGATCTTGATTAGTCAGATGGTTCATGACCATTTATGATAGCCAATTCCATAGTTCACTGCTTCTAGATATGGTCACAGATATAAAGCTAAATGTTAACCAACCTACTGACAAATCTAGTCAGTATATTCCTGTATTTAACCACGTGGCAATTTTCTGTTCCAAATTTTTGAGAGCCTCCAAACCTTAAAGAAAAAAATCCTTAAAGAAAAAATACACATTTTTATTAATATAAAAGGAATTTCTTTTCATATTTCTGAACACAATACTCCATTATTCAGTTCATTTTGTGTGTGTAGTACATCTGTTTTACAGGAACATAAAGATTTTTATGAAGCAGTTCTGGGCACAGATGAAATTCATGAATTACATAGATTATGTGAGTTCTATAGAGCATATTAATTAATCCAGCAATGTCAATGGTGTGATTAAGTAATTGGCTCTCTATGGCCCAAATATACAATTTCATGTGACCAATGTGCACTATAACAACTGAATCACAAACTCTTTCATAGGTGAAATGGGTATTTTGATTTTATTCCTGAGACCAGGAGTTCTCAAAACAGGATTTCTTAAGATAAGCATTTCAAGAAGATGACAGCAAGGTCGAAATGAGTCAGCAGACTGAAAACCTGTAAAGATGGAGCCAAGCTTGATATGACAGTTTGTATCAAAAGAGCGATGGTGTTTTTGCTTCAGATACAACTAGCTGTGCAACTTAGCATTGCCACAAAATTGTGAAATGAATTCTCACTTGGAGAAGGTTAAATCACTGTTCCCTTTCTCTTACACGCCAACAGTCCAAGAACCTGCTCTACACTGTTGTCTCAATGGACTAATTATTGTTGACAGGCTGGGTTCATGCAGGTCTAAATCTAGATATAAATCTTTTCTCTTAAAAAAGAAAAGCCACCATCTAGCATTTTCTGTGATCAGAGTGTTCTCCCTATGTTTCCCAGCATTTAATTCAGAAAGACAGGCATGCAATTAACCCACAGTAAGTGCCGCAATATCCAGTCAACAAAAAGGTTCTCCAGTCTGCCAAGCAACTTGAAACCCAAGGGAAGATAAGTCACACTTAGTGGTTAATTAATAGTTTAGTATGTTTGTTAAACTTGGGACACTGGGTCAGAATTAAGCTGTAATATATTTTGTGGTAGGCAGGAATTGAAGAAAACCACTTTATACAAGCAGTGTTCCAAAATAAAATCATCATCATCCACCATCATCCAAATCATAACAACAACAAACACACAAACAAAATCCTGAATATGTAGCTTTAAAAGCAGCAACTGCTGGGTTCCTGATTAGGTTGCTTCTAACATTTAAATAACAAGCCAGTTCCTATTAGGTTTTGGAAACATTACTTTTGGGGGCAATTTTCATGCTGGGTTGAGCTGATGCAAGTTGTATTCCAAAGGATATGGAGACCAAAAGGTTCACCACCCTTCTTCTAGAATGTGAAGTCTAGTATCGGCTTGGAAAGATCATATACTCCTTGGGGAATAAAATGTGTCTCCCTGAGAGTTGACCATCATTTTGGACTCAGGCTCTGTTGATCAATATCTTATTCCTGTATTGTTCAGAAAAATATCCATACAGTCTGGAGAAGTTGCTTTTTGTTTCAAACTGCAGCTTGCAGCTGGCCATGCTGACTAGGGGATTCTGAAACAACTTTTCCAAGTTGTTTTCCACATGTCCTGAAGAATGTGTGGTGCAAGCCAACACAGCCCAATATGGGGGTAAGGGAGATTATCCTAAAATAGCTTGCATTTTGAAGAACAATACCATGACTCGTTGGAAGCTGTTGTCTTCTGGGTCAGTGGGGTAGTCAATCTGCGCTGAGTTTTAGTCTGAACTGTAAAGGAACTATCTAGGGTGCTGAGCCTATTTTGAGGCTCTGGTTCAGCACCTTGAACAACTCCCTCAGTTCAGACTAAGATCTGGCAGGAAGAATAGATTTACTGTCCCTTGACATGGAAGATATCAGCCACCATGGATGTGATTGCAGAAATGTGTTGCTACCCGAATTGTGTGGGGTTCGTGGGAACCTACTCGTGTCACTCAAATTAAGATATTAATATTGGGAATTTTAATTAGCTCAAATTAGGCTGCGAGAGGCCAGGTAAATACAGGACCTTTGTGTGATGATCAAGCGCACCAGCTAAATTTATGTCTCTGTTCAGCCTGGCCGCCTCGTCACCTATGCTGCCACCATTTTTGTGACGCAGGGGTTTTTCACATCCCACTGCTGCCATCAAACTAATAAACTAATAGACTGCAGTTCCACAGCTAGATGGATAGTGTGTGTGTGTGTTTACAGGGTTAGAGTGACAATTATGTATCAGTAAGGGCAAATAAATTCTTGAGGAGACTGGATGTGAATAATAAAGATTGGTATATTGTTTTAACAAGCTAAAAGAACTACTTTGGTCTTTATTTTTGACCAGCCTCTATTCTTCTTATCACTTATTCTAACTGCACATACATTCCCTCAGCTTCACTTATAGCCATATACACATTTCAGCCTCTCCTCATCACATCACGTCTTTCACTCTCCCTTTCAACTGTCATCTCCCTTCTCAACTGTCATCCAGTCCTTTCACACTAGGAGACTCCCCCCCCATAGCAGTTTCCTGCCACAGGATTGGCTCCTTCATGCTGTCTTCCCATTCACTCTTCAACATTTTGTTGTTACCCAAATTGTATGGGGTTTGTGGGAACCCACTCATATCACTCAAATTAAGATATTAATATGGGGAAATTTAATTTGCTCAAATTAGACTGCAAGAGGCCAGGTAACTACAGGACCTTTGCAGCTATGTATACTAGTACTGTACTCACTAACCAGTAAAATAAAGTAAAATAAAAAGGTTTTTTATCAGAACATAATCACAGAGCTACTTGCACATGCACTCACGCTTCAAGCAATCACACAAAGCTAGTGAAGAATCAGGAGGAAATATTGGGATAGAGGAATAGGTTTCGGGAATGATGGGTTATACTTTACCTGTCCAAAGAGCAGAGGTTCATACAGCAAAGAAGTATGGCTATGCCCACCGGATGACACAGCAAACCAACAAGTAATGGCGTCTGAAAGACTGCACACACTTTGATTCTGTTCAGGGGTAATATTTATACTTGATGTTGTACCCTTAAGGGGTGTTTTCAGTGGAAGACAATGTTTTAGTGAGTTCCCAGAGCTTAGATAATGGAAGCTCTGGCTTTGTTAATTGCTGTTAATGGTTGGAACATTAAGGCTGATGGGTCTGAGGTAATTTTCTATTGTTGGTTAGGAAAGGTGTGAAGGGAAACCAGGCACAAAGACCACTAGTTCCCATACAGTAAGTAAAACCTGAAATCCCTAAACTGAAAACGCAACAGGAGATGTAAATTCATAATACACTCTCCCAGTCCCTCCTGCACTAATTACATGCATGCATGCATACATGCATACATACAGTCCCATTAATTAAACCCACAATGGCCAACTGCACCAGTGATAGGACAAAATTTTTGCCCCCCACTCACAAGCAGACACCATATCTGTGGTGTCTAGTTTGGTTTTAGGTTGATTTTTGTTGCCAGAGGGGCATTGGGTGATAGTAATGAAAAGCAAGTCATCATATTTTGAGATAGAATCATAGAATCTTAGAGCTGGAAGGGACCACAAGGGCCATCCAGTCCAACCCCCCTGCCATGCAGGAATACACAATTAAATCACTGCTGAAAGATGCCCATCCAACTTCTTTTTAAAGACCTTCCAAAGTAGGTGAGTACATGACCTTCCAGGGCAATCTATTCTAGTGTTAAAAAGCTCTGGTAATTAAAAAAAATCTTCCTGATATTTAAGTAGAATCTATTTTCTTTTCTGTGGGTTTTTTTTTTTCTGGGCTGTGAGGCCATGTTCTGGAAGAGTTTCTTTCTGACGTTTCGTCTGCATCTGTGGCTGGCATCTTCAGAGAATGGTGGGGTAGGAGTGTATGTGGGGGGGTATATACTGTGAACCCCTGGTTGGAGAGGATATGTAAATTTGTGTATTTGAATGGCTAGTTCCTGGGTGGAGATATACAAAAAGGATTAGTGTCTGTTTGGCTAATGGTCCATTATCTGCTGGAAATGCCCCTGTCACTGAGTGGAGTTCATTTGCATGTGTTGAGTTTTGATTTTGGTGTTTTTCAGGACTGGCAGCTAAACTTTGTTTACTTTTAGGGCTTCTTCTTTCCTGCTGAAGTTGTCTAGGTGTTTGTGGATTTCAATAGCCTCTCTGTGCATTCTTTTCTTTTCATTTTAATCCACTGGTTCATGTTCCAGTCTCTGGAGCATCAGAAAACAAGCTCCCTGCATCATCTACGGACTTTTTCGGACGTCTAAAATGTAATGGAAGCAGCCTCGCCACGTTGCGAGGCTGCTGCGCTGCAGGGCATCCCTTTCACATGACACCCATCCCTGCCGGTACTGTTGCGGTACCACAGGGACATTTGAGTGTTACATTTTGGCGATTTTTACTCACGAAAGTTGATCGTGAGTAAAAATTGCTGAAATATAACACTCAAATGTCTCTGCGGTACTGCAACAGTACCAGCAGGGACGGGCGTCATGCGAAAGGGGTGCCCTGCAGTGCAGCAGCCTCGCAACGTGGCGAGGCTGCTTCTGTTACATTTTAGACGTCCGAAAAAGTCCTATATGACATCTCTTCAGATATTTAGAGAAAGCTATTGTATCACCTCTCTGTCTTCTCTTCTCCAAGCTAAACATATCCAGCTCCCTTAGTTGTTCCTCATAAGGCTTGGTTTCCAGACTTTTGATCATCGTGGTTGCCCTTCTCTGAACACATATGAATTTGTCAATATCCTTCTTGAACTGTGGTGCCCACAGCCAGACATACTATTCCAGGAGAGGTCTAAACAAAGCAGAATGGAGTGGCACTACTATTTTCCTCAATTTGAACACCATAGCCCTGTTGATGAAGCTCAGAACAGCATTGGGGGTTTTTGAGCAGTTGCATCAGTCTTGAGTCATGTGTAGTTTGTGGCCTGCAAGATTCTTTTTCTTGGAATTTCAAGCAGCAACCTAACATGCTGGATTGTTTACTGTTAGAGAAGGTTGTAACAAGAGAGTTTTACAATGCGTCTTCTGGAAAGGAGTTTCCTTTAAATCCTTTGTCTGGAAGCCACGTTTCCCTCTCGCGTGCCTTTTGAGACTCCTACAAGCAACATTTCTCAGAGGGGGATTCCCGTATATTTTGATGTAGAGATGTAGCCATCAACATATATATTTTGTTATTCCTGCTTATCTTCAAGTCTTCTACCTGTGTACTGAAGTATTACATATGATGTTCATGAGTAAAGTATATTTTACATGTTTTTAAAAAGTCTGTGAAATACTTTGTTTGCTAGACAGGGTGAAGAAAGGGGGGCAAAACGGTTGAATAGCTGTTAATTGTCTATGTGTTTGGAACAGCTTCGCTTTGCTGTGCATATTTAAACAGATACTCTGCTAACTTTGCTTATTTTTACTATTGAGAAGAATATAGCCAACTATTTTTTGGCACCATTTTTAAACATTCTCCATTACTTTTCACATGTAGTGCTTTAAAGTTAGGTGCTATCCAGCCTATATGTGTGTATTTCATTTTTCCTGCCTACATGTAGTACCTTTTATTCCTCCCTGTTGAAATTAATTTTGTTAGCTTTGGCCCAGTTCTCCAATCTGTCAAGATCATTTCATATTCTGTTCCTGTACTCTGGGGTATTAGCTACTCCCCCTAATTTGGTGTCATCTGCAAATTTGATAAGCATGTCTTCTATATCATCATCTAAGTAATTTATAAAGATGTTAGATAACACTGGGCCCTGAGGCACCCCACTTCTCACTTTTCCCCAAGATGAAGAGCAACCTTTGGTGAGCACTCTCTGCGTTTGCCTGGTCAGCCAATTACAGATCCACCTAACTGTAGCACTGTCTACCCTGCCCACGCCCAGTTCACCATCTTGCATGGGAGACCTTGTCAAAAGCTTTACTGAAATCAAGGTACGCTACATTCACAACATTCCCCTGACCTACTAAGCTTGTAACTTGATCAAAAAAAGAGATAAGATTAGTTTGGCATCTAGTTTTTGAGAAACTCATGCTGGCTCTTAGTGATCACAGCATTCCTTTCTAAGTGTACACACACTGAATATTTAATGGTCTGTTCTAGAATCTTCCCTAGTTTTGACATAAATCAGACTGGTTGGCAGTTGCTCAGGTCCTCTTTTTTTCCCATTGGACTTCCTCCAATCTGCTGGGACGTCTCTTGTCCTCCAAAATTTCTCAAAGATTATTGACAGTGGTTCTGAGATTAGGTAGTTTGGAGATGTTTTTCATTTATCTTAGGGTGAAAGAACTATTTTTTAAAATGAAGATTCAAAGGTTTCTTTGGGTGAAAATATGGGTTGAGACCATATGGGACCCGCAGCTCACACTTTCGCCACCTCTGACCTAAAGGAAGGTGGTCGGGGCCTAATTTCTGCTCCCTAGTAAATAGCTGCTCCTTTCCTCTCTAGTTCTTTCTTTCTAAATGCAAACTTTGCAAGCACAACCCCTTCTTTTAAATTTCCCCACCCACTGGGCTAAATCAATTCATCCAAAGGGATTACATGGACATGCATCCACAGATACAGTGGAGAAGGAACTCTTTTAGGCGCAGCTTGTCCAAGAAAAGAAAAGGGAGATGTAGCAATCCCAGATTTGAATAATTGACTCTGCATCTTTTATGGTCTTCTTTCCCCTAGGGTCCCAATACTACAACCAAGTGATGACCCACAACACTGAGCACTTCACACCCTCCTGTGTCGCAAGGGTGGTGACCTTCTTGTGCACTGATGCTGGAAGCTAACCTTAACACCTATTTTGAATGGCTCGTCAGGTCCATTTATCACCCCCAGAATGCTGGCATTCCCTGGACTGACAGGCAACAAACGCTCAAGGGAAAAAGAGGCTGTTATTCACACCTCAGCATCCTAGTTCACTGTGTGATTCAGACACTTTCTCTTTATCTCTGCTTCCTTGTCTCTGCTTTTTTTAAAGTTTGGGCACACTTTGGTTATTGCAGAGTTTCAAGTACAGTATGTGTAGGAGATACTACTTAAATGCAAGCTACTTCTATCAAGTGCAATCAGTGTGTATATAGGTTTAAGCAAAATGGTGCAGCCCACCACTTACACTCTTTTCAGTCTTTCTTAGCTTCCTTTTGGCTCTGTACCCAGACATAATAGTGTGTGCAAATAAATAAAACAGGTTGTGTGTTATGGTTCCTTCAGTGCCTTTCTGTCAGGATTGGTCCCGGCTGTGACTTCTTCCTGCCTATTTCATTGTTTCTTTGTAACCTTGCTGTTAATGGTGTTTTAATTTCTTTGGGCTGGTTAACAAGCGTTCTGTGGGGACTATGGAAGGGGAGTATAACAGTTGGTAATGAGAATGGAGAGATAAGCCTGCAGCTGCACAATCAGCTTGGGAAAATTGGATGGACATCAGCATCAGAAGAGGGGGTTTGTGGATGATGGGTAAGCAATAGTATTGAAGCCCGCCACATTTCATGGATTGAAATACCGTATGCATTTAGTGTACTGTCTGCTTTCTTAGTTTCAATTTACAGGTATAAGCAACAACCTTGTATGATATGATTTCTGAATTTTTGTGCCAATAAAGTTTTCTGTTTAACTCTGAAACTGCTGGTGACTGCATCTGGGAATGCAAGTACAGGACAATTGACCCTCACAGGGATGTGAAAATCTGCCAGTCTCATTCTGTTCATTTTCTCGATTTCCAACCTGTATTCTCGTCCTGTCTTGCCTATTGCTCAGACTGCAACATTTCTTCCCCCCCTCCCCTATGGAAATTAATGTGTATTTCTGTGTGCAGTTCTCACCATGTTTGCCCTATCAGTATGTTTTTTCTAAACGTATGCATTCTTACATAGCTTTTTCATCAACTGAAGCACAGTTGTGTACTTTTTTTAAAAAAGTGTGCATGTTTAGTCACACACATTTATAAAATATATGTACAGTTTTCTGCACATTTTCCTGCCTACAAAATTCATGGCAGGCTTTTTAAGTGTAAGGTACAGGTTGTTGAGGAAAGATGTGTTCTATTCAAGCTTAGAAACTTAGAAGTTGGGTTTCTAGGATCAGAAAGGATCCTTATTCCAAACACTGCTAGGCATTTGTTTCTCCCGAAACTTTCTCTGCCAGCCAGTCCTTTATTCTGGTACTTCCATTTGCACAGAAGTCCTGCCTTGAAGAATGGTAAATAAATTATTTAGGACAGGGCTGCAACTCCCATCATCTTTAACCATAGGCTATTTGGCTAGGGCTGAGGGGTGTTGCAGTCCATTAACATCTGTAGAAACACACATTTCCCAGACCTAATGGAACAGATAAGGGGGCTATGGAGATAGTGGGGAAAAAAAAGGCCTTTTCACACTACACACTTATGCCACTATGATTCTATTTTAATAGCCATGGTTCTGTCCTATGAAATCCTAGGATTGGCAGTTGAGGGGAGGGGCCTTTAGACACCTCTTCTTACCAGGCCCTGCATTCCCCTCCCTCCAATAATTCAGCTTATTAGACACTTCACATGGTTTCAAGTAGACCAGGGCAACCCAAATATAGGGGCTAGTGGAGGTCATTAGGGCCTACAAAAGTGTCTTCGAAATTCCCCAGAATCAAACATACCCAGGACATGATGAGTGACTCCCCTCCCCTTAGACAGTTGCTTGGGAGGAATGTGCTAATCTTTCCTAGACACATCTGCTTCTGGCAGTGAGTCAAACTTCAAAACAAACAGTGACCAGAATACCTATTATCCCCACTCATCCCGGCAAATGCCTTTCCTTCACACCTTCTCCCATCCACAATACAGAAGAGGCCACAAACCCATCAACCTTAATGTTCTGACCATTTGCGGCAATCAATGAAGCCTGAGTTTCTTTGTCTAACTGTGGGAAACTCACCAAGCATTGTTTTACTCTCAAAACACCCCTTAAAGGTACCATATCGGGTATAAACATTACCCTCAAATCAAGCCATGTGTGTACACACCATCATTCTGCCCAAATGCTGTGTGACCCTCAGCTTCAAATCTGAGTCTTCCTTCACTGCAAGAACCTCTGCTCTCTGGAGAGGCAATTATAGCCCATTCTCCAAATCTATTCCTCTAACCAAATGATTCCTCCAAATTCTTTGTTAGCCTTGTGTGATTGCTTGTGAGCGGGAGTGCATGTGTGAATGCTTCCATGATTATTTTCCAATAAAAACCATTTTTATTTTACCTTGGCTTGGAGTCTCATCAGTGAGTACTGGTATACACGGTGCAAAGCTCCTATAGGTTACCAGACCTCTTGCAGCCACAACTTTGAGCTAATTAAAATTCCCCAATTAAATATCTTCATTTGCATGCCACTAGGGGGTCCCCACAGATCCCATGCAATTTGCTGGTGCCTCTAACCAAACTGCCAATCCCAGGATTCCACAGAATGCAGGCAATGGCAGTTAAAGTGCAGTCATAGTGGTATGATTGTGTAGTGTGAGAGGGACCAAGACTGCAGCACCAATTCATTTGCAGAGCAATTGCCGCCATTCCAAACCCTGGCAGGCCTTTGGTGCAATTGCAGCTTTTGGGGTGACATTTTAGAGGAATTTAACCAACATTTTCAGGAGTTCATTTACCTTTCATCCTCTGCTTTTTTCCAGGTTCTGGTAACATGTCTGCCTCTTATCTTTCTGCTCCAACAGCATGCATTCTGAGGCCCTTTGCATAACAGACCTTGTTTGGTAGCATTTTCCAATTCTGCTTCTGACAAATTACAAAGCCTGAACAGGGTAACCCAGACAGGTTGCAGGCAGCTATAATGAAAGATATGCATAGGCACACCACTGCATGAGAAAGCAAGAGAACAGCCTTGCTGAATGAGAGGGAAGAAAGCCTCCCTGAATAAGCAACCTCATCAATTGCTCAGGGGGATTAAACAAGGGATTTAGATGAAGGATGCAGGCTGAGGCTGGAAACAGATGATAGGGCAACTGATTTGGGCCCATCCATATTCTATGACTCTCACTAAATGGCAGCTCAGACACATTTTTTGCAGGACTATAGGTTGCAGAAGGAGAATGTGTCACCTCTGAAAATGAGAATGTTCTTCATACAGTTAGCTGACAGTCAACACCCTCCCGACTATGGATAGTGAGAATGGCACACTTTAAGAAGTGAATGCCTACTTAGGTTCAAGCTACACTAGCTGGCAAGTTCTAACAACAGGGAATTGTGTGCATTTGTAGAAATAATTCCGAGAGTTTTCACACTACATCTTTATATATAATGTAGTAAAGAAATGACCTGTTCACCCTTTAAAATGGGTTCATCTGTAGCTGAAAACACTGTTCTCTCTGCTTTTCAGTTCCAATTTGTCATATATAATTTGATCCCAAGATCAATAAAACAGAGTAAATAAAGCATTTACTAAATAAAGCATTTTGCTTTTTATTGCTTTGTATAAACACACAATATAAGTATTAATATTATTTGTTTAATACAAATATTAAGCTATACCATGTAGCATTGTATACACATGCATGCAATAAAAGTATAGTATGTACTTATATAGTATATTGTAGTATACTGAACTACAGGTCATCCTATATGTTCTCAGATATACCATGAATACTTGAAACCGCAGGCAATGGCAAGCCCCATAGAATTGTGCTTGGTGACCTAGGAAATGCCTAGAGAGGATGCCTCTCTAGGCAACTCCAGCATGAGTCCAGTGTGACTCCAGTGGATGTTACCATAGAGTCACACTGGAGGATCTATGAAATGTCTAGAGATACTACTATTATTATTTTTTGGATAACGGATAATTGAAACCACTGGTACTGGTACTGTGCATACAGGGAGGGAACCTGTATTTATATTTTATGTTTGTCTTTAGCACTTTAATTGCATGTTTCACTATAATTTGTGCAAGAGTTTACAACTGTGGAAGAAGAGTTTGTTACTATATATATATATATATATATATATAGTAAAATTCATTGGACAAAGCAATTGTGAATATTGGTGATTTTCTTTTGTGCAAACTTTTCTTTATAATGATTGCTTCTGTTACACTGCAGTCCAGGACCAGGCAGAAATTCAAACTTGTAAAATGTTGAAAAGCATTAACAGCTCAGCAGAGGTCTAACAGAACTATCACATAATTCTGAATTCCCTAGTCGGTAATCCATTTTATATCTCTCATAGAGTTGTTTATAGAGGAACCAGTTCATATTGAAACCACTTTCTTCAAGTTGTTCTCTAGTATTTACTTGTAAGTTTTCTTGAGGTCCTTTTTTTAGTAATAGATCTTCATACTTTATCCAATTTTCATTTCGAATTTTGAATTTGAAAAAAATGAACTAGATAAAATTTTCTTTGGTGAGAAAAAAACAACACATTACAAAATTCTACAATACCCTATTACAGAGGGAAATGGAAGATGAGATTGTTAAAAAACAAATGGTTAAATGGGCACAAGATATAGGTTGAGTGATTGAACTGGAAAGATGGGAAAAGGCTTGGAAAGCCACACAAAAATCTACTCTGTCTCAAAACTTAAAAGAAAACTATTTCAAAATACAGTTGTCCCTCCACATTCGCGAACTTGACATTCGCGGTTTCGGTTATTTGCGGTTTTAGGAGGGCCCCCCGGGCCCCCCCAAAACCGCGACACGGGGCCTCCAAAGGCCCCGTGAAAGACATAGAGGGAGCGGGGAGGCCCAGGGAGGCGTCCACGGGGCCCCCGGAGGCGCTCCGGAGGCCCCATGAAGGCCTGGGGACGGGGTGGGGAGGGCTGGGGAGGCAGTCCTGGGGCCTCCGGAGACGCTCTGGAGGCCCCAGGAAGGCCTGGGGACGCGGTGGGGAGGGCTGGGGAGGCGATCCTGGAGCCTCCGGAGACGCTCCGGACGCCCCAGGAAGGCCTGGGGAGGGCTGGGGAGGGCTGGGGAGGCGATCCTGGGGCCTCCGGAGGCCCCAGGAAGGCTTGGGGACGGGGTGGGGAGGGCTGGGGAGGTGATCCTGGGGCCTCCGGAGCATCTCCGGAGGCCCCAGAAAGGCCTGGGGACGGGGTGGGGAGGGCTGGGGAGGCGATCCTGGGGCCTCCGGAGACGCTCCGGAGGCCCCAGGAAGGCCTGGGGACGCGGTGGGGAGGGCTGGGGAGGCGATCCTGGGGCCTCCGGAGCGTCTCCGGAGGCCCCAGGAAGGCTTGGGGATGGGGTGGGGAGGGCTGGGGAGGCGATCCTGGGGCCTCCGGAGACGCTCCGGAGGCCCCAGGAAGGCCTGGGGAGGGCTGGGGAGGCGATCCTGGGGCCTCCGGAGACGCTCCGGAGGCCCCAGGAAGGCCTGGGGACGGGGTGGGGAGGGCTGGGGAGGCGATCCTGGGGCCTCCGGAGACGCTCCAGAGGCCCAAGGAAGGCTTGGGAACGGGGTGGGGAGGGCTGGGGAGGCGATCCTGGGGCCTCCGGAGACGCTCCGGAGGCCCCAGGAAGGCTTGGGGACGGGGTGGGGAGGGCTGGGGAGGCGATCCTGGGGCCTCCGGACACGCTCCGGAGGCCCCAGGAAGGCCTGGGGACGCGGTGGGGAGGGCTGGGGAGGCGATCCTGGGGCCTCCGGAGACGCTCCGGAGGCCCCAGGAAGGCCTGGGGAGGGCTGGGGAGGCGATCCTGGGGCCTCCGGAGACGCTCCGGAGGCCCCAGGAAGGCCTGGGGATGGGGTGGGGAGGGCTGGGGAGGCGATCCTGGGGCCTCCGGAGCGTCTCCGGAGGCCCCAGAAAGGCTTGGGGACGGGGTGGGGAGGGCTGGGGAGGCGATCCTGGGGCCTCCGGAGACGCTCCGGAGGCCCCAGGAAGGCCTGGGGAGGGCTGGGGAGGCGATCCTGGGGCCTCCGGAGACGCGAAGGCCTGGAGAGGGCGGGAGGAAGGGCCGGGGAGACCTCCGCGGGGCCTAGGAAGGCCCCGCGAAGGCCTGGGGAGGGAGGGAGGGAGGGCATTGGAGACCTCCGTGGGGCCTAGGAAGGCCCCGCGAAGGCCTGGGGAGGGAGGGAGGAAGGGCCGGGGAGACCTCCGCGGGGCCTAGCACGGCCCGCAAAGGCCTGGGGAGGGAGGGAGGGAGGGCCGGGGAGGCTTCTGCGGGGCCTCGGAAGGCCCCGCGAAGGCCTGGGGAGGGAGGGAGGGAGGGCCGGGGAGACCTCCGCGGGGCCTCGCAAGGCCCCGCGAAGGCCTGGGGAGGGAGGGAGGGCCTTGGAGACCTCCGCGGGGCCTAGCAAGGCCCCGTGAAGGCCTGGGGAGGGAGGGAGGGAGGGCCGGGGAGACCTTCAGGGGCCTAGGAAGGCCCTGCGAAGACCTGGGGAGGGAGGGGGGAGGGGTGTCGCTATTCGCGGTTTTTTCACATTCGCGGGGGTCCGTGGAACGGAACCCCCGCGAATGTGAAGGGACGACTGTATTTTATAGATGGTATTTAACGCCTGTAAAAATTAATAAGATGTATAATACTGGCAATACGACCTGCTGGAAATGCGGTAAAGCCAAAGGCACCATTTTTCACATCTGGTGGAGCTGCGCAATGGCAAGAAATTTTTTGGGGAAAAATACATATTACAATAAATGATATATTAGCAATAAAATATGCGATGACACCAGAATTATACTTGTTGAACATGGTGGATGAAGTAAAAGGCAATCTGCCTAATGGATACTGGAGAATAGTTCTATATATGGTGACGGCGGCTAGATTACTGTACACGGCAAAATGGAAAAAGAAAGAAATTCCATCTAATGAGGAATGGGCAATCAAACTTAAAGATATGATGAATATGGATAAATTAACCATATTGCTAAAAGATAAAACTGATAATATTCTCGAAAGGGAATGGGCTCCAGTAAAAAATTACTGGAGAAAAAAATGAAGAAATCTGGATAAATTTGATCTTTAAATGATAAATTAAATTACTTAATGTTAAAATATTCCAGATCAAATTGATCACTTAGAGTTGGGAAGCTTAGGAGAAACAATATATGTACAACTAAGAAGGACATGTTAAGAAAAGTACAGGTATTGAGTATACCTTGTAAAACCGGGGAATAAAGTGGGAGTTGATACATTGAAAATAACAAAAAGTTATAAATATATGGGAAGAATGGAGCTTTTACTTTAAGGTTGTATGAAAAATTTATTCTAATTTTGAATTAATAGTAAAGGCCAGTATTTAGATTTATTACATGCTTTAATTTTAATTATGTAATATAACAGTTGCATATACTTTAAGAGAATATGTAAGATTGAAAGTTGTTTATGGATTGTAACTTGAAAAAAAGATAATTAAAAAAATAATTCTGAATTCCAACTGCTTTGGACTCCTTCCAGGTGATGTTTTTATTATACACTCACCTTTCTCATTCACAGAATTTTGTGGGGATCCAGATAACGTTTCTTACTTGACACCTTCATATGTTTTCCCATCATTTCTTCCCTCTTTTCTCCTGCAAAAAACCCTCTAAGTAGGGAAGACAGAATAGCTCTACAGTGTCTTTTGACTGGTAGCACTAGAAAACTTTCTTTCTGAGCCACTCTTGGCCTCTGCATTCTCCTCTCCTTTCCCCAGAATTCCACTTGACTTCTTTTAAGTGACGAGTAATGTATTTTAATGATTAGCAAAGGCAAAGCTGATGGCAAACTCTACATCAGCAGAAGTTTCAGGCAAACTAATTACATTCAACCTCTCTACCCATTTACAATGAGCCACTTAGATTGGTTTACCATGCACATTGAAATAAATCTTTAAAATGGTTTTACATTCTGCATTGGCTGGACTGACTACAACTGTCATTATTGAAGTATGTACACACACACATACATGCATAACTAGTAGTCAACAAACACTGTAGTTCCCAATCTGGAAACACCAGACTTGTCTCAGCAAGGGAAATATGTTGTCCTGGACACTCTTTCTTCAAGGTGTTCTGCTGCTTCAAGGTGTTTTGAACATGATGCCCAAGCTGCATACACAATTTCTGCACAATATCTGCACAATTACCAGAATAATCCTTGAAGGCGTGCATGCGTACATATACACACATGTATGCATGTTTGTGTGTGCACGCGCACATAAACACACACACATGCCAGAACAAGCTTAGGAGGCTTCCTTCTACCCAGTGAAACCATTAGTCCTTCCAGTTCGTTATTATCCACACTAGACGTAGGAGTTGTCTGAACTGTCAAAATAACCCTCATGGAATCTGCACCTTTCATTTATCCATCAGCAGGGCATACCTGGACAGCAGATAGAGCAGGCCACAACAGGTTGCTAGATAGCAGTCTTCCCCACTTGGGTGATATATACTGTTGCTGTTGTTTTAAAATTAATTTGGCATCTGTACCTACAAATGAGCATATGCAGATTTAGGCAAATCTGTGTGCTCTGCTGTCATCTTTTCCAGTAATGCCTACCTGCCCTACATCTGTTCATTTTACCTTCCCCTTAAGATCCAGATGAGTGGAAATTGGGTTCAGCAGGCCTTGGAAGGAATCCCATTGGGCACCAATACCTCCATAATATCTAGGGGCTGTCATCAATCAGATCACTGCATATTGTATGCATCAATTCAGACCATTCATATTTTATACATGAATCAGATCCATGTATATTTTAAGATATGTGGGCATCACTTGTTTGGAAAAAAAGACAACAGACGTTGGGTGTATCAAATTAGGTAGAGGTGTAGATATTAGGACAGATTTAAATGTAAAGTCACTCCCCCTTATTTTCAAGGTGCCATTTCTCTCTACAAAATGTAGTCTTCTCTAAGCTAAATCTTTTGTCCAATTGCTATTATCTTTTAGAGAAATTGTTATTCCACCACCTATTTTCATCCGGTGGCACAGTACTGATTTTTCTAATAGCAAAGAAAAAGGACACGATAGCAATTTAATCTGAGAGAACCAGCATATGTCTATTTCCACCCCACCTACCCCCATGAATAAAATAAGTTTTTATGAACATGAGGTTCATTTTTCCTCAGGCTTTCTTCCTTTCCCTTCCTTTTATTCCGTGCAATGCAACAATTCTTTTTAAAATGTTTCTCCCAAATAAAAGAAAACCTAGGTTCACCTAACAAGGAAGAGGCAACTATTATGAAACTCTCTCTGATTGGTTGCCCAGCACAGCAATATATTCTTGTTAGGCAATATTTAACAGAATTGCTAAAGTATTCAGTGATCAACGATATGGTTTAGGAGAATGTGGTTTCCTCATTTTTTCCACATTAGCTGTATTTGGACACAACACAAAATTGTTAGCTTACCACTATGTAAGTGAACCTCAGGCTCACTAACTCTTTGGTGGGGCTGTAAGAAGATGGAAAGCATTGGCTTCCATTTTCAACCAGGGCTTGTCATTTCATCAAGGACTAACTAGGATATTGTAACGATGGGATGTCCAAACAAGCCAGTATCCAATGGTGGTTTCTGATTCTGGTTTGTTCAAGCCAAAATTAAAACTAACCACAATTTGTTCCTCTTTGAACAAAATAATAAACTATAATTACTTGAAAATGGAGGTGGGTGTTTCAAATGTCCTTCTCACAGCCAGAGGGAAAGTCGTGGGAGTGGGGAGAATCAAGTGCATAGTTGAAGTGAGGTTTTGGAGACTGAAGTGCAAGTCTCTACTAAGACATGCAACTTACTGGTTGACCGGGGGCAAGTTACTTCCTCTTGCCTTGACCTACCTTCAGGCTTGGTGTGAGAACAAACTGGGGAAGAAAACTACATACAATACCTTGAGCTCATTTCTAAGAGATGGTGTGACGCAGGGGCCTTTCCTATCCCAAATTTGTGATGCAGGGGCCTTTCTATCCCACCGGTGCCACCAAATTTGTGACACCCAACACACCAGCTGAAATTAATTGCCTTTTAGCCTAGCTGCCTCATCACTTTTACTTTCACCACGCCTGCACCACAGGGGATTTCCACACTGCTGCTACAGAATACATAAACTACAGTTCCCAATCAGATGGATAGTATTTGTACTTAGGTGTGGATGCTTGTAAGGATTGTAGACTACTTAAATGGAAAGTCACTCATAAGCAGACTGAATGTATTGAACAAACATTAATGAAGATTTATTGTTGAATAACATAACATAAATAGTTTAAATATTCATTCTCCCTGCACATTATTTCACTTCAAGCTTCTATCATTCTTCAAGCCTCTGACTTTATCTTCTCACTCTAATTCCCCCTCAGCTTCTACTGTCAGACCCCTTAAAACCTCCAGAAGCCCCTCCCCTTTCTGCCTCCTCCCAGAGGACTGGCTCCTGAATCACACTGTTCTGTTCATCCACATAGCTGTCCATCACAGATGGGATATCAATATAACAACCAAATGAATTAAACTAAACTAAACTAGAGAGCATTCTTATCAGGTTTGCAGATGACTCCAAATTCGGAGGGGTAGCTAATACCCTAGAGGACAGGATCAGAATCCAAAATGACACCCTTAACAGATTAGAAAGCTGGGCCAATGCTAACAAAATGAATTTCAACAGGGAGGAATGTAGGATACTACACTTGGGCAGTAAAAATGAAAATGCACAGATATAGGATGGGTGACACCTGGCTTGATGGCAGTACATGTGAAAGGGATCTAGGAGTCTTAGTGGACCACAAGCTGAACATGAATCAGCAGTGTGATGCAGCAGCTAAAAAAGCCAATGCGATTCTAGGCTGCATCAATAGGAGTATAGTGTCTAGATCAAGGGAAGTAATGGAGCCACTCTATTCTGCTTTGGTCAGATCTCACCTGGAATACTATGTCCAGTTCTGGGCACCACAATTCAGGAAGGATAAGGACAAGCTGGAATGTGTCCAGAAGAAGGTGACCAAAATGGTGGGAGGTCTGGAAGCCTTTATGTCCTATGAGGAGCAGCTTAGGGAGCTGGGAATGTTTAGCCTGGAGAAGAGAAGGTTAAGAGGTGACATGATAGCCATGAAAGGATGTCATACTGAAGATGGAGCAAGCTTTTTTTCTGCTGCTCCAGAGACTAGGACACAGAGCAATGGATTCAAACTACAGGAAAAGAGATTCCACCTAAACATTAGGAAGAACTTCCCGGTGATAAGAGTTGTTCAGAAGTGGAATACACTGCCTGGGAGTGTGGTGGAGTCTCTTTCTTTGGACGTTTTTAAACAGAGGCTGGATGGCCATCTGTCAGGAATGATTTGATTGTGTATTCCATGGCAGAATGGGGTTGAGCTGGATGGCCCTTGTGGGCTCTTCCAACTCTATGATTCTAAACTAAATTCAAAGGACATTGTGTTGGTAGAGGAAATATGTGAGCAGGGTGAGAAGACTGTTGTGCACATCCCCTCCGCTTTAATCAATGTACATCTTTCTACAGAAGTACAGAAGACATTCCTCCCCACCCTCAACCATTTCTCATCTAAGGTAGCTACATAGAAAAGAACACCCTGGGGTCAGCTAGACAGGAGAATTTGTCACGGAAAATAGCAACTTACCCCCCTATTACTGCAGAGTCCATTTGTGCCCACGAGTCATCTGAAAGGTTGCTGAAAAGGAAAAGTAGAGGTTTTGCAGTTCCCACAGAGCTGCACAGAAAAATATGGTGCCCACGAGTGAGTTGAGTCCAGAAAATCTCCCCCACCTTTAAAAAAAAAGTTGCAGGAGAGCTATTTTCCGCTTTAAAAAAAACACCTTTGTTGTTTTGCTCTGCCATTTGAACGATCGTGCTGGCCAAAACAAACAAACAAACAATGGCGGTGCCGGTATTGAAACCTTTTCTTTGTAAGCCCGCCCCCTCCAAGGTCTGACCAATGAGGTTTCAGCCCTGCTGTATGCTGCGTGCCCCTTTTCAAATTGATTGATCACACAACCAAATATGTGCATTTCCCACACTTTTTTAAAAAAAGGTTGCTAAAAACAGCAAAGGCTGTTATCGCAATCATTTTGGAGTTTTCAGCCCCCCTCCTTCTCAATATGCCAAATCTGACCCTGGCACCATGAGGATCACTAGCATTCTCCTTGAATTGTTCAAGGATTTATTTATTTATTTTGCCATGTAGTCAACCCCAGTTTGCCAATGAAGTAAAGCATGGCAGGGAAGACAATTGTACCAAACCAGGCCAATTCAAAAACTTTCTGCCATCATTAATGTCAATTCTAAGCCTCACAGCCATCTCACTGCTGTCATAAATGTAAAAGGTGCCTTCACCACCCCAAAATAAATACATAAATACATGAGCCAGTATTTGTGCCTCCCATATTTAACCAGGTGTTCCATTATGATCTCACAGAAACACTGCATGGTTCATGGCACAGAGCTGAATTAAGGAAATGTGTCTAGCATTTAATGGGGTGGGGTGGGATCAAGACACACGTTTTTTCTGCCATTATATTTCTTGCTAAGAACGACTTTCCTAACATGATATCCAAACTGGTATGTATGTATGTACGTAGAAGGAGAGAAAAAGAGAGAAATGCCATTTTGATGTATTGGCACAGTAACATCAATACAATTTTTATAAGCTGAAAAAGTGTTACAAGCAGAAACAACTGATATCTTGAGCCTATATTTAGACAAATAGAGGTTGGATAAATCTATGCATGTGGTGCGGGAGTCAGCAGGGGAGACTTGAGGCTGCAAGTCCTGTTGGCCTATATCAAAGGAATGTTAAAAAAAAAAGGTAATCTTCAGTAAAGACAAAATTTATTAAAGTGAATGTACATGGGAGAAAGGACAGATAGGATCTGTTACCAATAGCTGCATGACCAAAACGAGAGACGAGGCATGTGGGATGTCAAGTCTGTGAAGTGAAGTGAAGGCCAAAGACATTGACTGAAAACAACAGAGCAGACAAGACAAAAAGTGGACACCTATGGGAATCCAAATAACTGTGAAGTTGAAGGCTTTCACAGCCAACATCCATAGGTTTTCTGTGTTTTTCCCCCCCAGGCTGTGAGGCCATGTTCTGGAAGAGTTTATTCCTGATGTTTCGCCTATATCTGTGGCTGGCATCTTCATAGAATAAAGACATCACCATTCTCTGATGATGCCAGCCACAGATGCAGGCGAAACATCAGGAATAAACTCTTCCAGAACGCACAGCCTTACAGCCTAGAAAAAAAAAAACCACAAAAAACCAAATAACTGTCTTTTCCACATAGTCACATGTCTAAGAACAGTGGCACCTTCCTTCTCTTCCAGCAATGCCTACGTACCTCCCTGAATTCAATGGGACATAACTTTGAAAATATCGAGAGATGCACTGTAAATCACCTGTTAGAAAACAACTTTTTGTTTTTCAAGCATGAACTCAGCTTAGAATCATAGAATCATAGAATCATAGAATTGCAGAGTTGGAAGAGACCACGAGGGCCATCCAGTCCAACCCCCCTGCCACGCAGGAAATCACGATCAAAGCATCCCCGACAGATGGCCATCCAGCCTCTGTTTAAAGACCTCCAAGGAAGGAGACCCCACCACGCTCCAAGGGAGTGTGTTCCACTGCCGAACAGCTCTTACTGTCAAAACGTTCCTCCTAATGTTGAGGTGGAATCTCTGTTCCTGGAGCTTGCATCCATTGCTCCGTGTTCCAGTCTCTGGAGCAGCAGAAAACAAGCCTGCTCCATCCTCAATGTGACACCCCTTCAAATACTTAAACAGGGCTATCATATCGTCTCTTAACTGTCTTTTTTCCAGGCTAAACATACCCAGCTCCCTAAGTCTCTCCTCATAAGGCATCGTTTCCAGACCTTTCACCATTTTAGTTGCCCTTCTCTGGACACGCTCCAATTTGTCAATATCCTTTTTGAATTGTGGTGCCCAGAACTGGACACAGTATTCTAAGTGAGGTCTGACCAACGCAGAATAGCTTCTTGCACCAGAAGAACATTAGTTTCTCTTTGGACCAAAAAGATAAAGACAAGACAATTTCTAAGCACTGCTCCCGCATCACATGTAGGTATGACAGCTTGCAATTACGATGCAGCTATTGTCAGAAGGAAAATTGTAATGCAAAGAAATGCTTCCATGTAGCAATTACAAAGGCTCAAAAGGAAGCATAATTAACCATCCTCTTACAAGTTTAATTTGCTACATCAGATACTGTTGTTGTTTCACCAACCTGAACATGAAATAGAGCTAATAGACACTGCGCTCAATTGCCCTTTTGTTAGGACCCCATTTTCTTTAATGGTGAACACCTCATCTGAAGTGTTCATTTTGCTCATTTTGAATGCATTAATGTTGCAACTGGAACTCTTAGTTCAACATATTACGGGTAAGGCCTTTGCGTAACACTACAGAAACCTCAAGTTCCACCTGGTAACTTACCCGGAAGGCAACATATATACTGTATATACAAAGGTAGAAGCAAAGACCAGTGGTTAATTATGCTCTATTCTTAGGCTGTAATCCTCTGCATTTTTACCTGAGCGTAAATTCCACTGAACATGATTGGGCTTACTTTGAAGTTTGAAGAGCTAGGGAATATTTTTTTACTTTATTTATTTATTTACTTATTTTGAACACCACTGTCAAAATGCCCCCAGCTAGAATCACAGAATCATAGAATCATAGAATTGTAGAGTTGGAAGAGACCACGAGGGCCATCCAGTCCAACCCCCTGCCATGCAGGAAATCTTGATCAAAGCATCCCCAACAGATGGCAATCCATCCTCTGTTTAAAGACCTCCAAGGAAGGAGACCCCACCACGCTCCAGGGGAGTGTGTTCCACTGCCGAACAGCTCTTACTGTCAAAAAGTTCCTCCTAATGTTGAGGTGGAATCTCTGTTCCTGGAGCTTGCATCCATTGCTCCATGTTCCAGTCTCTGGAGCAGCAGAAAACAAGCCTGCTCCATCCTCAATGTGACACCCCTTCAAATACTTAAACAGGGCTATCATATCGCCTCTTAACCGTCTTTTTTCCAGGCTAAACATATCCAGATCCCTAAGTCTCTCATCATAAGGCATGGTTTCCAGACCTTTCACCATTTTAGTTGCCCTTCTCTGGACATGCTCCTATTTGTCAATATCTTTTTTGAATTGTGGTGCCCAGAACTGGACACAGTATTCTAGGTGAGGTCTGACCAAGGCAGAATAGAGTGGCACTATTACTTCCCTTGATCTAGACACTATACTTCTATTGATACAGCCCCAAATTGCATTGGCCTTTTTAGCTGCCGCATCACACTATTGGCTCATGTTCAACTTGTGGTCTACTAGGACTCCTAGATCCCTTTTGCACGTAGTCTCGTTCAGCCAGGTCTCTCCCATCCTATATCTATGCATTTCATTTTTCCGTCCTAAGTGCAGTACTTTACATTTCTCCATATTGAATTTCATTTTGTTAGCTTTGGCCCAGCTCTCCAGTCTATCCAGGTCATTTTGAATTTTGATCCTGTCCTCTAGGGTATTAGCTACTCCTCCTAATTTGGTGTCATCTGCAAATTTGATAAGTATGCCCCTAATTCCCTCATTCAAGTCATTGATAAAGATGTTGAATAGCATCAGGCCCAGGACAGAACCCTGTGGCACCCCACTGGTCACATCTTTCCAAGACGAAGAGGAGCCACTGAGGACTACCCTTTGGGTTTGGCCAGTCAACCAGTTACAAATCCATTTAACAGTTAACTTGTCTAGCCCACATTTTACAAGCTTGTTTGCAAGAATGTCATGGGGAACCTTATCAAAGGCCTTACTGAAACCAAGGTATGCGATGTCCACAGCGTTCCCTTCAGCTACCAAGCTGGTAACTTTATCAAAAAAAGAGATCAGATTAGTCTGGCATGGCTTGTTTCTCTGAAACCCATGTTGACTTTTTGTAATTATGGCATTGCCTTCTAAATGTTCACAGACTCTCTGTTTAATGATCTGCTCTAGAATCTTCCCTGGTATTGATGTCAGACTAACTGGACAATAATTGTTGGGATCCTCTTTTTTCCCCTTTTTGAAGATGGGGACAATGTTTGCCCTCCTCCAGTCTGCTGGGACTTCTCCTGTTCTCCAAGAGTTCTCAAAGATTATTGCCGATGGCTCTGAGATCACACTTTGCCAGCTCTTTTAATACTCTTGGATGTAGTTCATCTGTTCCTGGAGATTTAAATTCATTTAGATTAAGAAGGTATTCCTGTACTACCTCTTTGCTTATTCTGAGCTGGATTTCCCCTATTGTGTCCTCTGTTCCATTCTCGTCAGGTTGGTCCCCCTTTTCCTTTTCTGAAAACACTGAGGCACAGAAGGTGTTGAGTAATTCTGCCTTTTCTCTGTCCCCTGTTAGCATTTTGCCATCTTCTCCACGTAGTAGCCCTATCATTTCCTTCTTCTTCCTTGTGCTGCATACCCAAAAAAACCCTTTTTATTGTTCTTAACCTCCCTAGCAAGCCTGAGCTCATTCTGCGCTTTAGCTTTTCTGACTTTACTCCTACACGTGTTCGCTATCTGTTTGAATTCTTCTTTGGTGATTTCCCCCTTTTTCCATTTCCTATACATGTTCCTTTTAAATCTTAGCTCCATTGAAAGTTCTTTATTCATCCATCCTGGTTTCTTGAGACACCTCCCATTTTTCTTCCTCAATGGTACTGTTTGAAATTGTGCCTTCAGTATCTTCCTTTTGAGAAAGTCCCATGCATCCTGAGGTTTCTTCTCTTTTAGTATTCCTGACCACGGGATCACCCCCAGTATTTCCCTGAGTTTATTGAAATCAGCTCTCCTAAAGTCTACAATGCGTGTCTGACTGCTTGGCTTCTCCTTTCCATTGTATAACAAACTCCAAGAGAACATGATCACTCTCACCTAAGGATCCCATCACTTGCACCCCATTAACCAGGTTATCTCTGTGGGTGACTCAGGAATTCTGGGGATTGGAATCTCCCCAAAAGTAATGTTTCCAAGCTCTGCAGGATTGCATTGTCAAGATGCGTCTATTTGAAATGAGAACTCATACTGCACAAAGAATGTTTTCAAAATGCCAGTTCAATTGAGACTAGCCCATCTATTACAGGGGCAGGTAGTCAGCCTTCCCATAGGGCCAGATGCCCTCCACAACTTTGGCAGCCATAAAAGTATTCTTACTATAAATGTTTCAAGGTAGACAAAGACTAGAGACCCACAATATTCAAACTAGATCATCAGAATCCTGTAAAAACAGAGACTGAAATTAAGGTAGAGTGTATCTATGCTACATAATTGTAGTACTTCACTTCATCTGCCTTCCTGTAGAATCCTGGGATTTGAAGTTTGGCTAGGTACTTAACCTTTTGTGCTAGAGAGCTCTAGAGCATTCTTCTGAATTGCAGAGGCTTGAGTTCTCTAGAGTAAAGCATTCTAATTACTACTCGCCAAACTATGAATCCCAGGATTCTGTAGGATGGCACCATAACAGTCAAAGAACCATGCATATACACTCTTAAAATACACTGTTATCATATATCTAGTGATTAAAATGAATGAGAATTTTGGTTAACAAAGGTTCCAAAAATGGAACTTCATCAGACAAGATACGTGACAGCTTTATAAAAGCTTGTGCTTATCTAACTCTTAACTTTTGCAGTGATTTGTAAGTTGAACTAGGTCTGGAAAGACCCATGTTCAAATCTCCAGTCAGCCAGACCTTGGGCCAGTCACTGTCTTTCAGCCTTACTTGGTGGGGTAACTTATCTCAAAGATCAAAGAGCACCATATGTACCATTCTGAGTTCCTTGGAGGAAAAGCAATCTATTAAATGTAATAAATAAAAGAAGTTTTGATCCAGAGAACTACAGCTTAGAAAAATTACTCAGAATCCCCCAGCCAGCATGGCCACTAGTAATTTTTCCAAGGTCTGCAAAACCCCATAAATGAGTCTCTTCTCCTAACCTGCCTCCCCTGTATCCTCTAAGCTTCCCACTCCAAAAGCCATATCTGAGATTTGGGATTACACTGCTTCCATTTACATTCTCTTCCACTTGCAGCTCTTTGGATCCATCACTACCTCTCTAGTGAATTCAGGTATTTTCTGCAGCTCAGCCTGCTCCTGGCACAACTAGGAAGATGCTGAGAAGTGGTAACATTTTCAAACAAATTGGATGACATTACAGAACCTGCCTCGATTTTGTTACTTCCAGAGAGAACATGCTGTAGGAGCAATTGATTTCATACCTTAAAGGGATGGCTTTGAAGGAAACCAAACATAGCTACTTTGGGCCAGTGAGTAGGAATAGATTCCTAGAGCTGACAACAGCCTTGACAATTAATTACAAGCTAAAGATCAAGCAGGTCAAATCACTGAACTCTTCCAACATGTAGCAGAATGATTCCTCCTCATTACCTCCATTGGTATTCAGAGGAAATGCTCTTTTAGGTAAAGATTCAGGCTGCTTAATTCAAGGGTTTCAATATTCCTTATTCTTATGCTTCTCTGCCTCTTCCTTCTTCTTCCCCTTTTTCCTTTTCCTCTTCAGATAGCAATTGGTGCAATCATTTCTTCCCCATATCATTAAAGTTATGCCCCTCCAAAACATATGACAGCCCACCTCAAAGGTTCTAACTGACATTTTCCTGGGCATCCTGTTGAAGCTGAACTAATGTATGCATTTGTCCTCCAAACACCTCAAGGTGGTATTTATGGTTCTTTTCTGCTTTCACTGTCACAACAACTTGTGAGGTTGATCAGGCCAAGAAAGAGAAAAGCGGGTGTGACAGGTCCAAGGTCAACCAGTCAATCTCATGGCTCAATGGGAACCTGAACCTGCATCTCTCAAGTCCAGATTCCTCACTCTAACCATAGGGGGAAAAATAGGTCTATAGGTACAGTCAACCCCCCATATCCACAGTGGTTTGGTTCCTGGATTTACTGTGAATACCAGAAACTGTGGATAACAGCAAACCCTATTAAAATACAGGACTTCTAATAAAAACATGCCATAGAGTTCTGTTGGATGACCTAGAGAGGATGCATCTCTAGGCATTTTCCAGTGTTACTCGTGGTATGTGTCCCTATTTTGTGTCCCATGGATAGCTGAAACTGTGGATATTGGTTCTACAGATTCAGGGGTCCAACTGTATTGCCAAAGGCAATAATAAAGGATGCTCTTCTGTGCTGGGAATTAGATTGTTGTCATTGTTATGTGGCTTCAAGCTGAGTACAATGAACATATGGTGATTCTATCCTAGGGTTTTCATGACAAGGTTTATCCAGAGGAGGTTTACCATTGCCTTTCTCTACAGCTGAGAGAGTGTGACTTGTCCAATGTCACGCCGAAAGTTTCCACAGCTGCAAGGGGATTCCAACCCTGGTCTCCCAGAGTGCTAATCTAACACTCAAACCACTACATCATGATGGCTGTCTTGGCAATTACAAACAGATTGGGGGGGGGGTCTTTTAAACATGCATAAAGATAGTATTTCAAAGCATGTTCAAAGTTAAACAAAGGTATGGTCATTGTAGAGATTCTAAAGTTTTTCATGCATTGGGTCTAAGGGAACTGACCCAGCTCATAACTTGAGGGCTAATGTGCATTCACCGAATGTATCTGTCCTTTGGATTTTGCACTACTCTGAATTCTGTGATGCAGCCTTCAGATCAATATGTACCAACATGCATATAAAATGCATAATTCAGGATACGGATGGTGTGTATGTTTGGCTGCCATAAACTGTTGCACTGCAATTCCCGGTGTCTCTCCATTTGGCTATGCTGACTAGGACTCATGGAAGTTGCAGTCCAACAACATCTGGAAGTTCACACGTTACCCACTCCTATTTTAGGGAACATATACAGTAGTCCTTCGGTATCTGCTGGGGTTTGGTTCCAGAACCTCCCATGGATACCAGAATCCATGGATGTTCAACTCTCATTATATACAACAGTGTAGTAAAATGGCATCCCCTATGTAAAGTGGTGAGCAGCAAGGTGTCCTTTTTGGATCCCCCCCCCCCGCCCGCCCGCAAGAAAAATATTTTCAAACCATGGTTGGTTGAATCTGTGGATGCAGAACCCACAGATACAGAGGGCTGACTGTATTCAGAAATGCATATTTTGTAACAAAATGCATTTGGAAAAAAAATAAATTTCAAAACTTTTTTTCCTTTGGATTTTTAAAGATTCATGGGTTAAAATAAAAACAGGATAGAACAGAGTTTTGAACCCACCTGGCTCTGACATGGATTAGAGACAAGGTAATCCATCCCTAAATTGCTGTGTTTTTCTGCCCTGCAGCTTTGATTTGGGCTTTCACTAATGGAACGTGAGAGATTCAGACCAATGCATCTAGTGAGTCCTCCACTCCAGAAACTGGAAAAGTTATTTTGTTGTGCCCCAGCTTTCAAAATTCCCCAACCATCATGGCCACTGGCCACTGGCATTGCATCCTCTATAAGGGTGCAATCTCTGGCAAAGATGGCCCTCCTCAGGTTTCAAGATTTAAGGAATACATGATAGGAGGGTATTTTCTTTCACTTCATTACAGCCTTCAAATGGATGCCAGAGGAAACATTTTTAGACAATCTCGTTAGTCACATGAATCTCCAGCGGCATGCTTGTCTGAATCCTGTGTTCTTGGGATGGAGGAGAAGAAGGCAAAGGCTAAGCAACTAAGGGCTAAAGAAACAGGTCAAGGGAATTGAGAAATAACTTTTAAAAACTGAAGTCATGGATGAAAATTTGCCATCACTACCCCCACCTTTAACAGCAGTCTCTGATCACCTGGACCATTTGCTCACAGCTGGATTTGCTCATCCTCCCCTGCCTCCTCACTCCAGTTTTATAACTGATGGAACCAGTGTGGTACATGTTGGACCAGGACATTGGGACACCAGTTTTCAAGTCCTTGCTTAGTCATGGAAACGCACTGGCTGACCTTGGGAAGGTCACACACTCTCAGCCTCAGAGGAAGACAAGGGCCAAACCCCTCGAAAGAAATTCTTTCAAGAAAGCCCCATGATATGTTCATCTTAGGTTGCCATAAGTCAGAAATGACTAGAAGGCACACAACAACAAAAAGGCTCTTTATAAGCAACAATGGCTTTATCATATCACCTTCAACTTGAATGGGTGGGGTTGTTGACAAATTTATTATTTTAAGGCTCAAAGATTTCTGAAGGATGCCCCTCACTAGGCAGTTAGGAGCACTGATTGTTTCCTGAATAGACTTTATTTGAGGGTCATTTCATGCCAGAATTGCCACAGAAAAACTATCATACTCACACACGTAGAGTAGAACAAATCCATCATTCCCACTATGCTCAGGAAAGTGATTGAGACAAATGAAGAGTATAGAGATTCATCATTAAGTTGGGCCAAGTCTTTATTTTTCCTTAATGATAAAAACTCTTCCAAATGCAACTTTAAACAAAAAACAAATGAACATTATAACCAAATTTCCAAATCTCCTGGGATAAAAGCTGCTACTCCAAAGTAAGCACTAATATAGCCACAGCAGAAAGAATCAACCTGGATTCCAACTTGCACTAATTCAGCGGTTTCCTTCACAATACTGCCAAACTCCTGCTGGGATAAGAAGAAAATAGGTCATGAGACATCTGCATTGTGAACTGCAATCCTATGCACATTTTTGCCAGAGAGCAACACTCACTGAAGGCACCATATGGCTGAGTAAACACACCTGGGCTTCAGTAGCAGTCCGTAAGCACTAGCCACACACAATTCCTAGCAGTATAATAATTAAACAAATAGAACATGTTAGGCATCCATATTATTAGTCTCAGGTCTGGTGATGAGATAATCCCAAAGATAACCCCAAAGAAGCCAGCTTCCCTCTGTCTTTCAGAGGAGAAACACCTGCCTCTAAACTGCAAGATTCCCATAGTGCCAGTGTTTCTTCTCATCCCCCCCCCCGAAGCATAGGTGTTCAGGTGCCACTCTTGGCCCAGCAGTGGGGCTTCCGAAGCATCTTGAGAAGAGACATCAAAACATGAGTCAGAAAGGTCATAACTAATGCAATCATAAAGACAGCTATGGTCTTGGATGTTCAACACCCAACAGACATTCTCTGACACAGGAGTAGGCAGTCTCCAGCCTATGGGGGAAATTTGGCCTTCCAGATTGGCCCATTTGGCCCATAGGGCCTCAGACAAGGCCGCGTCTCAAAGCACCACCTCTTCCCAAAGTCTGCCACCTCAGAAGGGAGAGGGTAGCAGGCAAGCATGGCTTTGATGCAAACATTTCCCAAATACCTTCCAAAGGATTACAGGATGAAATTAAGGGGTTATCTAGACAGGGTAAATACTCCTCATAGAATGCAAGGAGAATACATTTTGTCCCAATAAGATCCCACAGTGATTCACCTTATTCAGAAGGAGGGAGGACAAACACTGCAGGGGGAAAGCCTTTGTGGCTTTTCCCAAGATTTTTAAAATAATGCATGGAAATGCACATTTACACTTGTTTGGAAAACCAACTTGAATTGCAGTGCATTCTCAGTGAGGGTGGAAGGGGAAAGCTGATTGGTTGGATGTGCATGGGGGGAGGGCTTGCCAGCTATTAAGTGGCCGGAAGCACCATTTTGGAATTTTGCATTGCCAATCGTGTGCTTTTTTGCTGCACTGAGGGGACCAAGCAACTATTTTAAGTGGAAGGTCACACTCGCACACCTTTGCTTTGCGGTTTTGAAAAATGCTTCAGAAGCAGTGGTTCAGAAGCATGTTGAGAATAATAATGTGAGTCATTCACTTTTTTAGTTGTGAAGCTTGTAATGCATTCTGGAGAAGAATAAAGGCACACAAAACTGTAAAAACATTTTAAGAACATGCACAACATGTGTGAATTTGAAAATTGTTCACAAGCATATTTCAACCAAAGGTGGAAAATACATTTAAAAGGTGCATTAAGAAAAATATGGACCCAAAGGTGCTCAAGTTTCTAGGCAGGAAGGAAAAGACCCAGCGCAGAAATGAGAAAGGTTAATATCAGCGGGATTCTGAGAAAGACAATAAATAAATAAATAAATAAATAAACTGACTGATGCTTACATCCCTACTGAAGACTATAACATTCATAGATGAAATAAAAGTTGAGGAGAAAATGTTATCCCTGTCTGAAAAATTATTTTTTTCTGAATGCATCTAAATTTAATAATCTGATATTTTGTTGACACAGAGATTTTATTGCCAAGTACTCCATTTTTATCATGATATTGTCCCTTCAAGCTCTCTGGTATTTCCATTAAAACAGGATTTCTAGATTGCTATGTAAACACATTTTTATAAAAGTCACATACTATATAAAATCAAACTTGGCCTTAACAGGAGCACCATTCTACTTATGAGCAAACTGTTTTACAGGGAAATAACTCAAGGGGAGGAAGGACTGGTCTTTCTATAAATAGCTATGTCTTTCGGGTGTATTTCCCAGTAGGCAACTTAATGTAATCCAACCAGAATCAATTTGTTTAAAATCCCTTTAAACTTAGAGAGTAGCATTTAAATCAGAAGCTTTATGCCACAAGTAGACAGCTAAAGACAACTTTAATACTATTTAAAAAATTGTGCTTGTTTGATGCTAGTCCTAAATTGATGAGGAAATCACTGGGTTTTGATGTGATTATAGAAGTTAGGGTCATGAATAGCTACTAGTTAGGATGACTATACATTATTTCTTGTATCAGAGCCAGCATGCCTCTGTATACAGTGGGCCCTCAGTATCCATGGAGGTTTGGTTCCAGAACCTCCCATGAATACCAAAAAACCACAAATACTCAAATCCCTATTAAAAATGGTGTAGGACTGCAGGGGAGGCAGTCGCAAGCCCTTGATGGCAGGTGCATTGCCAGGTGCCCATTCCTCATTTTCCCCCACCTCTAAGAAGCACACCAGGCACCTGCTTCTACCTTTGAGGTGGTGGGGCTCCTCCACAAGTCAGAAGCAGGTTGCTGGCAGGCTCTCCAGAGGTGGGGGAGCACAAAGAATGCACACCACCTCTGCTGCTGCCCTGTGCCATTTTTAATAGGGATTTAGAATGGATATCTCCTGGGGATGATATTGTGTTGAGTAAAGGACAGTACTGTACAGGTACAGTATTGTGTAGTGTGTACATTTGTGTCCGTGGTGGGTTGAATCCATGGATTGTGAGTCTTTAGATATGACAGATGCCCTGTACCAGGTTCAAGTGGAGGGACCAATTGTACTCATGTCCTCTTGGGGCTTCCTTGGTTGGCCACAGTGTGAACAGAATGATGGACTGGATAGGACTTTGGTTTGCTCTATTAGGGCTCTTCTTACATGATATCCTCCAATTGCCCCAATATGGCAAGGACAGCCCCAGCTACTCCTCTTCCATTCCACTTTCTCAACTGCTTTTAAAATGTCCTAATTTCTCTCCTTCTCCCACCTTCTTCCTTTGTCCTGGCTTACTTCAAACTCTGCAAAATGAGTTCAGTGTGAAAAAGCAGTTTGCACTCAGTTCACTTAGCAGGAAGGAGAGGAGGGAAGTGGGGGAAGAGTCTTGCCCTTTAAAGTTTAACTTTGTGAAAAGCAGGGAAGGGGAGAGTTGTGGCAGATAAGAAGAGCTTTTCTGGAGATCTCCTTTGAATTACAGTGCCCCCAAACTGTAATTTGGTGCTTTCTCAACCTCTCTTTCTCACAGACACTTAGGTTCCCTAACATTTCCATAAAATAGAATTGATATTGCAAAGTAGCATTCCTGATTTTCTCCTTTCAGTTATTTTTGTTTGCTTTTTGATATTTGAATAATCCTTCTATTTGAAGGCTTATTTTACTGGTGTTCTCCTCTCCACCCCCTTCCTTCTGATTTACCAATCATCCGTGTATGCCAGGGCTGCACAGTGCCACAGGAAAAAAACTGTTAACATATAGATTTTTTTTTACAGAGCAATGTTCCATTTATATTAACAATGCAACCATACACAAGCCTATTCAGAAGTTAATTCCAATAAAATCAGTGTGACTTCTCTGTTGTTGTGTGCCTTCCAAGTAATTTCAGACTTATGATGACCCTAAGGTAAACCTATCATGGGGCTTTCTCAGCAGGATTTATTCAGAGAGAGTTTGCCGTTGCCTTCTTCTGAGGCTGAGAGAGTGTGACTTGTCCAAAGTCGCCCAGTGGGTTTGCATGATGGAGTAGGAATTTGAACACTAGCCTCCCAGATTCCTAGTCCAGCTCTTAAATCACTACACCACACTGACTCTTTTCAATGCACTTACTCCTAGGTAAATGTGTACAATGTACAGGCTTGTATCCTGAGGCTTTCTAGAAAGCCATTGAATGCATTTCTTTATGACAGCCTTGTTTTTTCCAATTCTATCTTTCACATTGAATTGCACTCTATTTATCTTCTCTAGCTAAAAGTATTGCACATTATTCTTCCCCACCCTATTTTTACTCTAAGAGCCACCCTGTGAAGGAGGCTAGGCTGGGAAGCTGTGATTGGCTCAAGGTGACCACATGAGTGTTATAAGGAAGCAGGGATTCAACCTCATCTATAATGTGCATCAGTCAGAGACGGTAGGTATGAGCAGAAGGTTCATACAAGCTGCAATTCTCAGCAGGTTTTATAAAGGCATACTGATGTTGGCATAATGTATTATATACATTATATATTATGTGTACTATTATATTTATTGTTGTTCATGTTGTGTGGAGGCATGTACACACAGGGTACAGTGGGCCCTCAGTATCCGTAGGTTTGGTAGTCATGGATTTGAGCAACCACAGATTGAGCCTGGTACCCCCCAGCCAGTGGCATCAGCTGTGTTGCCCTGGCAATAGAGACACATGCAGCACACAGCAGGAGGAGGAGGAAGAGGAGAAGTAGACCCCTTACACACCACCGCCTCAGCTGCCCCAACAGTCCCCGGCCTGCAGGGGCCTGCTCCTCATCCTGCAAGGAGGATGGTGAGGTCTCTGCCCTGTGGTGGCTGCTGACTCCCACTTTGACGTTACCTTTGCTCTTGTTTCCCAGCTCGCCATCCCTTCCTCATGCTCAAGCTGCACATCCATTGGCCAAGGGGGATGTGCTGGGCTCTGGAACCTCTGGAGGCCATGAGTACTGAGGGCAGCTCATCTCTGCATCACTTGCAGGAGCACATCCTCCACCACTACCACCAGGCCAAAGGGTGGCAGCAGCAGGGCCAGTGGGCAGACAACACATCACTGCCATCCTCTTCCACTTCTTCCTCAGTTTACTTCTGGCTACTGCGAGGAAGGGACGGTGGGGTCTCTGCACTATGGTGCATGCTGATTCCAGTGGACCCGAGTGGAGTTCAGCAGCTTCAATCCAGTTCTGGCCAAGGGAAAAGTCTGAACTTGCCATCAAGCATAGCAATAGTTAGTTTTTGAAGACTCCTCTGCCCAGAGCTGCTGCTTGCACACAAGAGGAGGGCTCGGTGGTGGTGGTGGGCAGACTCGGCCACCTCTTTGCGAAGAAGAGGCCCTGCCAGAGTGGTGGCGGCCTCTGAGACCCAGTTAGCAGGCGAGGGGGGCTGGGGGATAGCAGGCAAGGGGGGTGAGGGAAACTGAGGCAAATGAGGTATATTGCCACCAGTTGTCCAGGCGAAACAAAGACACATGTAGTGTGCAGCAGGATGATGAGCAGACCCTGTACTCTGCCATCACCTCAGCTGCCCTGCTGTCCCCCAGCCTGTGGTGGCCTGCTCCTCCTCTTCTTCTTCCTCCTCTTCCTGCTGTGTGCCATGTGTGTCTTTGTTTCACCTGGGCAACAGGCAGCAACATGCCACCCTCCATGCCTCACTTTCCTCCCTGCCTCAGTTTGCCTTGGTTTCCTGTTTTACCTGGACAGTAAAGACACTGGCTAGGACTGAGGTGGCAGCAGCAACTCTGGGAAGCATGCTTATTTCCCCAGGCAAGAGCAGCAGCAGCAGCTAATTTGAGCATCTGTGTTTTTGCTATCCACTGGGAGTCCTCAAACCAAACTGCTATGGATTCCAAGAGCCTACTGTAGATACCCTTAGTGTGTAAGATAAGAAAGTTATTCTGTCAATTTTTATTGTTTCAACCATAAGTCGCAGCAGAAAATAGACAAAAGAATAATCATTACAACAAAACAGCATACGTACAACAGTAGTAAGTGATTCAATGTGTGGGCTAAATCCAAAATTGTGCTGGCAGTCACTACAGAAATTTCTTCCATTCTCTCCCTGAAACTGGATCTGTAAGATTTCTGAGCCCTTTAAAAATGGGAGTTTGCACTGGAAAGGGAGAATCACCCCACTCCTGGTCCTACTGTATCCTGTGGTTCCACCCGTAGAAGCCCCATCCCCACCCCATTGCATCCTAAACTGTTTGTTGCACTGCTGAGAAAATGGGAAACTGCCTCAAATTCTGGAAGCTGGCAAAGGACAATCCAACACTGCTGAGTCAGAAGCTCACAGGAGAAGTGAGGAGAAAGCCAACTGAAAAAGATTAAAGTATTTGAACATGATGATGTCTAGTCTAACAACCAGTAGGATGGTCACATATGCATCACCAAATAAGAAGACACAAGGAGAACACAGATAACGTATATGTAGAGAATGAAAACTTAGAAACAATAGCTGCATTTAGAAAAAAATACAATATATCCTACTGTGGGATAGGTAGATTGCAACCAAAGGTTGACTACACAGCCTTTAGTTGTGTGTGTGAGGAGGAGTGCGTGTGCGTGTGCGTGTGTGTAAAAATCTGATTGAAAATTGGACTTCTTTGGCCCAAAGTTCCACCAAAGCTGCCCTGTACAATATTTGGACCACTCTGGTCCGGATGTAAGTGCCACGCTTACCTGGATTTTTACCCCCTGCTGTAGGTCCACCATCACTGCCTAGCCAGGCACCTCTTCTCAAAGAACTTCATGCAAATTCTTTAACAGGGCAGCCCTCCCTCCCTGTGTACAGCCGCTCCTTCTGAGAGTCAGAACGAGTTACACCGCCTGGCGCAGTCACTACCTCTGACCTCAGAATGAGTGGCCATATACCAGGCGGTGGTGTACAGCTACTCATTCTGAGGGTCAGAGCGAGCAACTCTGCCTGGCACATTCATGTCCTCTGATTTCAGAACAAGCAGCCATATGCTGGGAAGGCAGACCCCCCAGTATACAGCCATTTGTTCCGAGAGCAATAGCAGGCGATTCTGCCCAGTACAGGACAACAGGCACAACCACCACCACCCCAGCAACACTGCCTCTGGCTCTGCCTTCCTGGTGCATAGTGAATGAGTGACTGTCCTGGGAAGGCAGAGCCAGCAGTAGCAGCACAGAGTAGGCGGGAAATGGTAGTGCCTGTCAAGCAGTGCTTGTCCTGCCTTGCTACTCCCCCAAATCCAGTGAAGATCCTTTATCTACAGAAAACTCTACAGTTTTCTCCAGAGTTTCCAGCAAACTCCAGAGAAAACTGTGAGACTTTCAAAAACTGGTTTTAGGTAGCATATCCCAAGTCTGGTGTGGATAGGGACATACATTGTGTGGCACTACCACCCAGATTAGGGGATCATGCCTCATGTCATGTGGCATTTTCAGGCTATATTTAGGGTGTAGGATTTGGATTTTATCACTAGCATAGAAAATGCCCAAGTCACCTGTGTGCCTTGCTCCTGTCTGAATGCTACGGATAGTCCCCACTGGTGTAGACCCATTGAATTTGTGGCATTTATACAAGTGCTGATTTACGAAGTTGCCACTGATTCAGTGGTTCTACCCTAGTTGAGGCTAACAATAGTGTTACCTTGCCTTACACCTCCTCCCTCCAATAATTCATAATTCAGCAATACTGGACATTTTCACAAGGTCTGGGTAGACCAGGGCAGACCAAAAGTGGGTTCCAGTGAAGGTCATCCAGGACCTAACACTCCTGGAAGTGAGTCATACTCGCAAACAAAACAGTGACCAGAACCCCATTATCCACAAAATGTCTTTCATCACACCTTTCCTCTCCCACAATAAGGAGGCTGCCGTAAACCCATTAACCTTGATATTTCAGCCATTAACGGCAATTGACAGAGTTTCCTTTGTTTAACTGCGGGAAACACATCAAGTATTGTTTTACACTGAAACATCCCTTCAGGATACAAAATTATGCATAAATAGTAGTCCCAAATAATAGCAAAATGTGCACAGTTCTTCTGCCACCATCATTCTGCTGGTTTGCTGTGTCACCTTCAGCTTCATGGCTGAGTCTTCTTTGCTGCACGAACCTCTGCTCTTCATGACTGGTAAATATCACCCATGCGTCTCCAAATCTATTCTTCTGTCCAAATCTTTCTGCATTGATTCTTCACTAGCCTTGTGTGGTCTCTTGTGAGTGTAAGTGCATGTGTGAATGCTTCCATGTTTATTTTCTAATAAAACCCATTTTTATGTACTTTAAATTCAGAGTCTCTGCAGTGAGTACTAGTATACATAGGTTTAAAGATCCTACAATTTACCTGGCCTCTCACAGCCATACCTTTAAGCTAATTAAAATTCTCCAATTTAATATCATAATATGAGTGTTGCGAGTGGGTCCCTATGGACCCCACACATTTAGGTAACAATAGGATTTGGGCATCAATGTACTGTCTGGGTGCTCACTACTGATGAACCATTTCAAGTGCTTGCCTTCCCTATGGGTCTTTATACCAAATTTGAACCAGATAGTCTTTCAAGGACCAGATAGTCTTCCAAAGGAAGGATGTCTTCAAATAAAGGGCTGCCCTCTGTGAAATGGAATATTTTCCAGTGCATATATTGAGACAAGGCTTTTATCACATAATCACTCTCCCTCATTCATTGAAGGTTATGTGGGCTCTAGACAACATTGGCCTCCACTTGAAGACCTCCTTTCTTTGTCTACTGTTTCTTCAATCACTTCTCCCCACCCCTATGTGTGTGTGTGGGGGGGGTGACATTGTTCCTTTCCTTCAAGGAGAAAACAACAGAATAATGCAAATGGACAAAACTGCTACCTTTTCTTAAGGGTAGAAGTACTGTAGCTTTACCAGCTACATGAGAAGAAGAATAAAGAATTGTTTTAGTTATGAATGCCTTTCATTATTCATTTTAATCTGGATGTGCTGGCATGATTGTTAAGTAGATCTTGTTGCTGTGCTATTTTACATGTTTCATACTGTGGAATGCAATTGTTTTCATAACATTTCAGCTTTTTAGAGAGCTCTGCCTTAGAAGGTCTATCCTAAAAGGCAGGATACACACACACACACATACATATATATATATATATATATAGAATAAAAAAGAGAGCTAGCAACAGGTGAAGCTCTTCTCAGCACAGAACTACAGTAATGCCAAAGGCTTGATTATTTTCCCCTTAACTGTATGAAGAAGAACATCTTCTTTTTCCTCATTCAATGAAATGATCTTATTTTTTACATTTTTGACAATTGGACATCATCAATAGAATGGAAAGGTATGTTTAAATAATTATAGTAGTGTAGTAGTGAGTGTGTTGGACTAGGATTGGGAAAACCCAAGAGCACATCCATGAAGTTCACCAGGCCTTGAAGCTCATGAGGTGAGCTTATGCCCAACTTGCCTCACAGGGCTGGTCATGAAGCCCACTAGGCAAACTTAGGACAACCAAACTCAGAGAACTGTTTTGAGGATAAAATGGGGAAACAGAGCAAACCATCTGTTCTACCCTGACCTCCTTGAAGGAAAGGCAATAAAGCAAACAAAATGTTGGTAAAAATCAGTAGGATACTTCACAGTCTTACACAGCAACCATTACAAATTTTGAAGCCAGAAGCCAGAATCCCAAATTCAGTGTCTTATTTAGCACTTGTCAGCTAAAACAAAGCTAAGATACAGACATCACACCAATAAACCTACTGGGGCAAACACTTGTTCTATGGTGTTACCTTGCTAATGAGAGTTTTCATATGTAGACAAGACAGTCTGTAAAGGGAGGGGGATGAAGGTTCTGGTAATTTCTCCCTCCTAATCCAACATCCTCATTACAGCAAACAAAGTGATTAGTTACATCAAGAATAAAATACTAAAGAATATCAATTTCCTAAATCTTTATTTAGGGGGTGGGGTGGACTCCTCATTCCACCAGTGGTAAATTAGTCCATATCTGGATATCTGTGTTTCCAGAGTAAGATCATGATAAAGATGGAAAGCAGGGAAAGGAACTTAAAGCACTCTTTTAAAAACAACAGCATTAGTTATTCCTTAAAAAAAAATAGCAACAGTTTACTTGTTAGGAAGTAACAAGTAACAGTAATGTAGTTACTGGAGGCAAAAGGGGAAGTTAAAGAGGATGTAACAAAGGCACATGTCAAATGTCATGTAACAAGTACAGCAATAACAAAGTTACTCTATTGATGTAACATGTAATAGTTCTGGTTAATTTTAAAAGTCACCTTTAACTACCGTATATTCCAGCGTATAAGATGACCTTTGAGCCCTGAAAAATAGACTCCAAAATCAGGGGTCGTCTTATACACCAGATACACTTTGCTTCACCCCCGCCGTCTGAACTCCTGCCTCTTCGCTCCCTTCACAAATGGAGCGAAGAGGCAGGAGATCAGGCAGGGGGTGAGGCAAAGTGCTTACGGTTCATTCGCCCCCTCTTCTGCTGGCTGGAGGGAGGGGGCTTCCCAGCCATCCACCCCCTCCCCGAAGCCGTGATCGGCCTCCCAATCACGGCTTCAGGGAGGGGGTGGATGGCTGGGAAACCCCCTCTCTCCAGCCAGTCTTCCACCCTCCACAAAGCCCCCTCCCTCCAGCCACCCCTTCCAGCCACCCACCCCCTCCCCAAAGCCGCAATCGGGGAGGGGGTGGATGGCTGGGAAGCCCCCTCCCTCCAGCCACCCTTCCGCCCATCCCCTCCATCTTCATTCCCTTTGCAAAGGGAATGAAGACGGAGGGAATGGGCAGTGGTCGAGGCAAACCGGGGTCATTCAGCCCCCTCCTCTGCCTTCACCCCCTTTGGGGAGCAAGCAAAGGTGGAAGAGAGGGGTGAATATTGTGGCTGGCTGGCTGGCTGGGAGAGCCCTGCCAGCTGATCCTGTTCGCTTTCCCAACTCACAAGGAGATCATTGTGAGTTGGGAGACAAAGAGGATCAGCTGGCAAGGCTCCCCCAGCCAGTCAGCCAGCCAGCCAAATTGGGGGGGGGGGTGTCTTATATGGCCTTATATGGCAAATATATGCCAAACCCTAGATTTTTAGTTCAAAATTGGGGGGGGGTCATCTTATATGCCCAGTTGTCTTATACGCCAGAATATATGGTACATTTAAGAATTTAAGACATTTAAAGACATTTTGACAGGAATTTCTGAGTTTTATGAGATCCATACTAAAGGTTGTATTTTCTCTCAAAAAATTAGAACACGGTCACAGAAAAGCCACGCCATACATAACATTGTAATGATATCCATCATCTACAGCTGAAAAACCTATCATCCTTCACCGTGGTTCACTTACAGTTGGCAGTACTGTAATTTGATATCAATTTGGTCAAACCCTGGCCCTTTCACGGGCTGATAGGAAACAATGGGATGCTGGGAATAGCACATAGCAAGCCAAGAAGGGGCTTCTCAAATTCACACCTAGATACAACCATTCAACATCCCTTTTGATGTAGGGAAAGACTCTTCCTGCCTCATGGCTAAAAAAGCTGACATCAATCTATACAGTTGGAGTTTTTATCGCCATGTTAAACCTGTTCATCTTCCACTTATCTGCAAGTCAATGAGAGGGTAGCCTGTCAGTCATCCAACCCAAAGTTGCCCCATTTCCCAGTTCCTGGCTAGTCTGGAATCCCTTTGTTTACATTGATGGGAACTATCTGAAGACAAATGTTTCTATTATCTAGATGGCACCTTCAAAGGGGATTTTTCCTATAAAACCCCACTGAAATCTCAGTTCATTGGTCGGATCCCACTTTCCTCCCAAACCACATCACTCCATCCCATATCCCCCCTCCTTGTCATAAGCTTTTGCCTTCCTTCTGAATCCCACTAATGCCTCCCGAACCCTGGCCAGCTCCCAGCCAACTCGGGTGCTTCCTTCCTTGCTTCTATAACTTTAACTCCGTTTCCTAAGTTCTGCCCTCCCCACATTCTGTGCAACTGTTGCTGCTGCTACTTGAGAGTAATTCTACTTCCCATGAGGAGAACCTAGCTTCAGGATCAGGTGTAATATTACCCCTAAAGCCTTAGTGTAACCCCACTTCTAACTATTTTCCTGCTTTGCTTCAATAGTCATGTTTGCTTGATCAAATGAATGAGTGTGTGAAAGAGAGAGAGAGAACATCCTTTAAGTCAGATCAATAAAGTTTCATCAGTTATCTGTATCCTTGACTCCGTGTTTATTCCTGGCTCCACTGGTATACACAGGGTTAAAGATTTCCAAATGTTACACAGCCTCTCACACTGCCATTTGAGTTGCTTTAATTCCCCAATACAAGATCAGTACATGTATGGACTTTTTCCACAGACACAAGAGTTTTCTGTAACAACATTGAGCCAATTTTTCATCATTGTAACAAGTAATGGCAATGGGTTACTTTTCAAACATAGATAATAATAATAATAATAATAATAATAATTTATTTGTATTCCACCCCTCTACAATATGCAATTAGGGCAGCTTACAGCATTAAAATATACATACAAACCCCTCCATCCCACCCACCCCTTAAAATACAAGCAAAAGAAGGAAATTGTGTTAGAAAAATAACTTTTTGTGCCCTGATAGCTTTCAATGTGTAACTTCCAAGCTGTAGTAAAAGCCTTTACTTTAAGGCAATGTGTTGTGATATAGAGGAGTAGAGGGAGGCATTGAGAAAAGTAACAAACTCCAACAGAAATGTCTCAGACAAGAGACATCCCTTGTCCAAGTGTGCCATTTTTGAGATGGGGAAAAGCAAGACTACGGGTGCCGAAATGCACACAGGGAAATGACCAGTCTGGATAAAACTCCACCATGAAACAGATCTAAGAATGGACCTGGAAATGTCCATTGGAAGCCATTTTGGTGCTAAACAAAATTGGTGCCTTTTGAGTTTCTCCTGGAACATTTCACAACGAAGAAGGCACTTTCTCCAATTACTTCCTAACTCATTTCAAAAATTATGGTGATTCAGGGATGGGTGAGCTATAGAAGACCTCAAAAGACCTGTGAGGAAGATGTTATAACTTCATGCAAATACAGCACCATTGCAGCACCCCAGTTCCAAACACAGGTGTGATATACCTTAAGAGATACCCTGAAAGTAGGCCATAAAACCAGTGCAATTGTTTCATGACTGATGAAACCTGTTCTTTTTTATTAGTTACACTCAGTAAACTAGCTGTTATATTTTGTATAAATTCAAAATACCAAGAAATCTTCAAGGGCAGCTGCATGGACGACAGACTGTATAATAGGCAGGGTGTTACCAAAATGAAGAAAACCATGGGCAAGCTCCCTCAGGTAGTAGAAGTCACCATGGCAGTCTTAGCTGTTGGAAGGTGCTTCATTTTATTTTTTTATTTTTTTTAGTACCCAGCTTGTGGGGGCAATTAGCTAACACACATTGGAAACTGTTTAATGTAGTGTAGTTGTGTAAATAGCTATTGCTTAAAACAATTTGTAAGCCGCTCTGATAGCCTTGTGGCTGAAGAGTGGGGTATAAATAACTAAATAAATAAAATAAATAAAAAATATGCAAAAACAATCAAGTGGCTGGAACACCCATTACTCTGCAAAGACTTTTCCTAACACCTTGGCTGCCCAACAGAAGGCTGCCTGAAAACCCATCAGTCTTAATGTTTTTGCCATTAACGACCATTAACAAAGCCAGAGCTTCCATTGTCTAACTGTGGGAAACTCACTCAAACAATGGCTTCCACTCATAACACCCCTTAAGGGTAAAAATCAAGTATAAATATCAGCCCAAAACACAGCCAAAGTGTGCACAGCTCCTCCCACCTCATCACCCTGCCAGTTTGCTGTGTGACCCTCAATGTCTGAATCCTTCTCTGCTACATGAACCTATGCCCATTGGACAGGTATAGTATAGCCCATCATTCCCAAACTCTATTCCTCTATCCCAAAACTTCCTACTTTCTTTGACAGTCTTGTGTGATTGCTTGAAGCATGAGTGTACGTGTGAGTGGTTCTGTGATTATTTTTCAATAAAAACCATTTTATTTTACTTCCTAACTTGGAGTCCCATCAGTTAGTACTGGTATACATAGGTCAAAAGGTCCCGCAGTTACCCAGTCTCTCGCTGCCATATTGAGCTAATTAAAATTCCCCATATTAATATCTTGACACAGGTGGGTTCTTCACAGACCCCATGCAATTTGGGTGACACTTTAACTATCATGGGTCCATCCTAAGGAATCCTGGAATTTGAAATCATTGCAGCACCAGAGCTCTCTGACAGAGAAGGCGAAATATCTCACAAAACTACAAACCCCAGAATTCTATAGCATTGAGCCATGGCAGTTAAAGTGGTGTCAAACTGCATTATTTCTGCAGTGTGTCAGCTGCCTAAGTGAGGTCTTCTGCTGTTATTTGTGAGTGTGAACTCCACCCTGCATCTGGAAATTCACTGAAGAAAAAGCAGGATGAAGAAAATGAACAAACATGCTGTGTGTATCTGTCACATATTATGAAATCCCTGTAAATTAATTATTTGGCAGCTGTTTAGATGTAGGAAAGTTTAGCTTATACCCTTGCAGGAAAAAGATCATTTGGTGGGAACTGACCCTGAGACAGTACATTATAGAGGGGCAATTAAACAGACAAATTCTAAATGCTTCAGATTGGGATTTTGGTGCAATTTACCTATGTGCATTTTAGTACCAACTTCAGGAATTGGTTTCAAATCAAAGGGTAGTGCGGATACCACAATACCATCAAGTAATGGTATCTTGATGAACGGCAGGTATTGTGGTATTGCGATGAAGGGCAGGGATGACACACTCAGTAGTTCATTCACACATGAGGCAATGGTTGCTTTTGCTACAGGTCTCTCCCCCTAAGTCCTTTGTCCAGCCTCTTCCCCATTTAATATATTGAGATGGATACACAACTGAGGAGCAAAGAGGATGAACAACAGTACCAGGGAGTAGGGAACCAGCTTACATAAACTGTGGCTGCCTCATCTCATTTCATGCTTCATTGTGGAAGTTTAAAATGTGCAGTATGCTCTCAATTGCTGCATTGTGACTGGAAACCCTGCTTGGGAATGTGTTACAATCAATGACAATAGCTTTTGGACAAGCTATTTTTTAGTCTCCAGCTTTGGAAGAGTGCACCTGGAGTCCTTTCACATTACATAATTATAGCACTATGATTCCGTTTTAACTGCCATAGATGCATCCTGTGAAATTCTGTTTTGTACTTTGGTCAGAGACACCAGAGGAGCTCTCTGGATGAGGATTCTAAATGCCCCTCCCTGGACTGCAAATCCCAAGAGCCCATAGGATATTGGCATGGCACTTAAAGTGGAATCACAGCACATTAATTCTATATTATGAAAGGGCTTCGGGTTACCCTATTTTCTATCTAAAACTAATAAGCAAGTTTCTTATACCAATGTTTTTGTTGTGTTAACAAGTGTAAATTTCTAAAAGAGCTTAGGCAGATGCTACAACACCTGCAGGAATGTTCAGGGTTTTTTGTACACATGCGAGCAGTGGGAAATATGATGCTGTGTAAGAGCTTCTGATTTTTGATTGCATAATTGTATGGTTGTCTGCCTGAGAAAGCCCATTAAAAAAGAGAGTGCTGAGTTGTCTTTGTTTCACATCATTACTAACCATCTAGGTTCAACCCTAAATTGTTTCTGTAGTAGCCACAATGGAAAATAATCACTATTCAGGGATATGAAAATCTGACAGACTTTTGTTGTATTTCTCAGAATACTACCACCATTCTTTCCCTCTGCTGGTTCTGGATCAGGTTGCAAGTTGTTGTGCATTTTGTGTTCCAAATATATGAATATGTACATTAAACAAATAAAGATTTTATACACACACACACACGTGTTGTCTAATGTACATATTCACCTATTGACTAAATGTGTTTGTGCACATTTTTTTCAAATATCCTATAGCCTTTTTATTTATTTGTCTTTTTTGAAATGTATAAATGGATTTGTGTCCATTTTTTTTTTCATTGCAATGCTCAGATATGTACAGCTTTCCAAGGCAAGTTGTGTTTCATCCACTGCCAGCCTTTGAAGCTACAAAATGGATATTTTCATGTGGAAATACAAACCAAATGAATCTCTTTTCTGTTTCTACCCTTGCTGCCATTCCAAGATCCACTTCTCCTCAAGCTACTGGAAAGAGAACTAAGAGTGTTCTGGCTCTTTCTTCATTGCTAATGTTCTTGCCCTGAACTCACTGCAACTTCAGGACTATCCTGTGGAACATGTTAGCAATATGTGAGGATGAAAGAAGGCTCAGAGGCTTTAATCTGAGAAACAAAGCTTTATATAAACACCCCATTACTTCTCCCCAGTCTCTGTATGATTCCTCCTTTGAATCAAAGAAATCAGGCCAGTCCATCTCAGCACTGAACACCAGGGTCAAAAAGCAGAAATGAGCCACCCCACGCCCTCTGCCACGACTTTCTCAGGATGGCCCTCTTTTTAAAAGGACAGCCATTATGGGTGCACTTCAGTGCTGCTGGGACCCCCTGCAAATATACACACATGCACATGTATCACTACTTCTGCATCATCCCTTCCCATGGAAGGAGGAGGAGAGGAAGCCAGTGGCAGAAAAGTCCTGCTCTCTAGTTCTACAAAGCCACTAGATACATTGCCTTCAGTGTTCCTCAGGGGCTTCTCTCCCTCCATGTTCCACTCCAAGTTTTAATCTGAACTTTTGGTAAGCTACCCAACATGCTGAACCTATTTTGTGGATAAGGTTCAGCACCTTGGATAGTTTCTTTAAAATTCAGACTGAAACCCAAAGTGGATTTACTGCCTTACTGACCTAGAGGCCACCAGCAGCCAGGGGCAAGTGGCTGTGGGAACAGAACTCTGAACTACAGTGGCCTTTAGTCCTATCCAACATAAGAATCTTCTTATGCTCCTGTTGTATTAACTGGAAAACGATGGGCAGAGTGTTCACAGGCCTGACAGGTTAGTTAAACTTCCACTCCCTTTCACAACATCCCAGGAATTCTGAGATTCAGTGTCTTCTCCCCATTCATATCACACAGTATACAAATAAATATTCAAACTGCCTATTAAAAAATATAAACAAATTTCAACTATAGAGCCATAGTTCAATAATGGGCTAAGCCTCCTGTTTGTAAGTAACACATCAGTCAAGCTGGACACCTCTGCTAGAAAAAAGACTCCCCAACCAGCAATGTGTAATGAAGAAAAGATTGATGTAAATGCCCAGGAGTCAGAAGGAAGCACAAGGACTGGTTCGATCCAACATAATTCCTCAGAAGTGTGATTTTTTGAAGAATCATTATAGTACTGTCTACTTTGTTGTAGGGGGAGATTGGTTTGGGATTTTTGCTTTTTTTTAAGCCACCCTCATTTTACCTCACAGGTCTACTGCATTCTTCCTTTCACTCTCCTTGCCAGCCGTCCCAAGGAAAAGATGTCAGATGAGACAGATAATGATTTTTTTTTCTTCCAAAGGAACCTGTGCCTTGTCAGATTCCTAAAGTATTTCAATCAGTGGCTTAAGAGAAGCTGCTGCTTTTTCTGTCTTCCCCCCCCCCACCCCGCCTTCCTGTCTTTTTTAAAGGAACTGGTCTGTGACATGCTTTTAAAACTGCAGATAGCCAATCAAGGTTACTTTGTCAGAGGCCTCTCTTGCCCTTGATGCTAAGTGACTGTGCATTTTTATTCATTTGCAAGCAAGGCCCTGTAGAAGAAATTGTTACAAGTACCAACAAAATTGTGTAAGCCTGCAAATACAGCACTTGCTGGAGTTGGCGTTCACTGGAGCCTGAGATGAGAATGCTAAGAGGCCAAGTGTGGCATTGTGACATAAAGATGTAATGTATTTACTGTATATAAATGTAACAGACTCCTTGACTGCAAAGTAGCCGTCTTCTTGGCAAATCAAGTCTGCAGCAAAGCGCAAAGCTATGCGTTCCCGATTGAACTAATGTTCATCCTGCAACACAGATTAAAACAATGATCATTTAGCCTATGGTTGCTGCTTTGAACATAACTCGCTTTTGTCCTCACTAGATAACTCATTATCTTAATCAGATCTCAAGTCTTTCTCTCCACTCAGCTGATCTGTGAATCTGTCTTAAGAATCTGTCTGCTGCTCACTGATGTGTGCAAGATGGCAATATTCCTCTCCCTCCCAGACTCCTTTGGCAAAGACATGGGAGACAACCCTCTTGGTGGCTGGTCCTAAGCTGTGGAACTCCCTCTCAAAGGAGATGCAGTTTGCCCTATCTCTGTTCTCTTTTCACCAGCTGGTAAAGACTTCCCTATTTAATCAGAACTTCAGCTTTAACTGTTTGTGTTAAGAGCAGCTCCCTGAGTTTCCTGGTTTGGGGGAATAAGCTCTCCCATGTACTAAGGGAAAAACCGCAGCATTAGGACACAGCGATAGCTGAAATGGCTGAAATTATCAGATGACAATGACACTTATCTGTTCCCACTGCATTGCACTGGCATGAATGAGGCATCACTTTTTACTGATGGTTTAGCCCATCAATAAAAATTGATGCCTCATTCACACCAGTGTGACACAGCGGGGACAGGTAAGCAATGAGGACTTTGCCTTTTGTGCTGTTGTCACACCCTAAATTACATGGGGTTTTGCCACTATTTGCTTGGTCTGATAAAGTCCTAACTCTTTGCTGGACCTTGCAGACTAAAGATTTTTAAAATGGACAATTAACCAGAGTGACTCCAACTGAAGGTAATCAGGTCTAGAACAAACTGGTTTTGCAGTAAAAATGATAATTTCTATTAAAAAGACAGAAAAAGGTAGCAGTTGAAACCAATAGAAAAGTCTATATTCAGTACAAGCTGTTAATAGCAGTTTCTCAAAGGAAAAGCAGGGGAACGATGGCACAGATGCTAAAACCTTATTCCTGACCAATCTAAGGCAGGGATGAAAGTTTACACTTAAGGGCCTACGAACTTAGACACACATGGATTGTCTCACCCTTTGATGCAAAGAAGATTCTTCTGGGGAGAGCTTCTGGAGAGGAAAGTGGGGGAAGAGAGAGACTCTCCCATTCTGACCTATATATAGCCCTTTTCTAACTTGGGGGCTGTCCCTTGGAGTGAAGGTGAAACCTCTGGATGGGGAATGTTACTCTATTGGAGGGTTCAAAAGGCCCCATGTGCTTAGAGTGATGAGTGCAAAGCCTATGGATTGTGTGCAAAGGGCAGATGTGAACATGACCTCTGCCTTTCACCCTCTGTGTGCTGGTAATGAACTTTAGATGGTCTGGGAAAACAAACAATCAAGTTGTACACCATGAGACAATGCCAACAAGGTATAGACATTTGCCCTATTTCAAATCTAAATAGGATTTCCCAACAACACTGGAAACAGCACAGTGCCTTACAATGGAATGTGTACTAATCTGAGCTAGTTTGGGAAGGTCTCCTATTGAGTGGGAGGAAAGCCAAACAGTTAAGCACTGATTGTTCTCAATGGGACCATTTCCTTGTCAGCAGGAGGCTAGGAATTCCAGTTTGTACTTTAAAATGAGGTCCGACTAGTTTCCAAGATGGACTGGGGATCCAGGCTTTTCACACACACACTCTACTACCCTTTCAATATTTCCCAAAATATGCCTCTTACTATGGACTTTATCAGACTATCCCTTTAAAGCTTTCTTTTGCTGACATTTAAAAAATCCATTTTTATGCCAGCAAAAGAACACTCCCCACACACACACTTACCTCTAATCCCAGCAAAGGCAGCTCTGGCAATGAAAAAGGAAGTGAACGGAGCTCCATTCACTTCCTCCTTTGAAATCCCGCAAAATATTGCAAGACTTCATCACATGGGAAATTAAAAAAAAACAAAAAAAAAACCAAAAAAAAGATTTTAAAAGCACAAAAACACACTTTAAAACTTACAAGTAACCCAAGGAGGGTCATTAAAACGTGTGTCACTTACCTGGATGTCACAATTTTACCTGGAAGAGTTTGCGCCAGACCAGCCACTGATGGGGTGCATACAGTAAAAAAAGATGCAAGGTTTCACACACCAGCTATGTCAGCAAAAAAAAAAAAAAAGGCTGGGGGGGATCAATTGACAATTTAAGCCATCAATTAGAAATTATGGTTTTTGGCAGGGGAATAACCGCGAAAGGGCGATGTCATCTGCTATGCGTGCCCTTTCACGGTTATGTGGCGTTGTTATGACACCGTATTTGATCAGTCTGATAAAGTCCTATGTGTGCATACTGTGGCAATAGCCAGCTTCCTGCCTTCAGCATCAAAAGTCTACTTGCAATTCATATTTATCAAGCATAACTCATAACAATTGGGAAAGAGATGTACAATTAGGTGTGCCAGTTTTTAAAAAATAAAATAATATTTATTATATGTGATGACGCTAACTAACTTCTTTTTGAACCATGGAGTGGTCACTTATAAACATGCCAGACCTGAGGTGCTGTAGAGAATGCTAGTCTGACACTAGTCTTACTGCTCAGCTGCCAATCCAGTTGGCTTCTGCATAGGGCACCATTTTATTCTTTACTTGAGGGGGCAAAATGTCTTGGGCCAGCCCCTGGCCACATTTTGATAGCTGAAACTCCTAGAGGAGACTTTGCTCTCTTGGAAATAGATTTTACCATTCTGTAGATTCTTTGTAACTCTCTGGCTTGCATAGAATTCATTACAGGTTGTAATTCTATGGATTAAATGCATACTAAATATAAGTATTTGGACTGAAAGCAATTTTGTTGGGTCTCCCTAACCACATGTTTTGGGGTGTAAAGAATGAAGATGGAATAGTGCAATTATCTGGAGAGTCAGATAACAGTTCCACAACAGTTCCTGGAATGTGAGGGGTCACCAAGCACAACTGGCTAGAACCCTGACATGTAGAATTACTAGATTTTACATCCTATTGAAAATTACTTCTTTTCATCCTTTATGATACCCAGGATCCAATGAATTACTTTCAATATGGCCACAAAACTGGGTCAGGAACAGCCAAAGGCATTTGCTGGCCCTCCAGATTTTGTTGGACTGCAACTCCCAGAACCTCTAGCCAACATAGCCAATGGTGAAGAATGCTGGGGGCTGCAGTTCAACATCTGGAGGGCTGCATGATTCCCACCACACAATCTATGTCTTGCTTCCTATTGGTCCACATTCTGCCCACCTGCACACTCATCTGTGGTGAAGCAGAATCATAGAATCATAGAGTTGGAAGAGACCACAAGGACCAGCCAATCCACCTCCTGCGAGGCAGGAATACATAATCAAAGCACTCCTGGCAGATGGCCATCCAGCCTCCACCACACTACGAGGCAACGTATTCCACCACTGAAAATCTCTTACTACCTGGAAGTTCTTCCTAATGTTTAAGTGGCATCTCTTTTTCTGTACTTTGAACCCACTGCTCTGTATCCTAGTCTCTGGAGCAGCAGAAAAGAAGCTTGCTCCATCCCTTCAAATATTTAAACATGGCTATCCCTTCAAATATTTAAACATGGCTATCATGTCAGCTCTCAACCTTCTCTTCTCCAGGCTAAACATACTCAGCTTCCTAAGGCCCTCCTCATAGGGCATGGCTTCCAGACCTTTCACTATTTTGGTCGCCCTCCTCTGCACACATTCCAGCTTGTCCATTTCCCTCTTGCATTGTGATGCCCAGAACTGGACACAGTATTCCAGGTGAGGTCTGGCCAAAACGGGAATAGAGTAGTACTATTACTTCCCTCAGTCTAGACACTATACAGCCTAGAATCGCATTGACTTTTTAGCTGTTGCACCACACTTTACTCATGTTCACTTTGTGGTCTACTAAGACTCCTAGATCCCTTTCATATACACTGTTGTCAAGCCACGTTTCACCCATCCTATCTCTCTGCATTTCATTTTTTTCTGCCTAAGTATAGTACTTTATACTTCTCCCTGTTTAAATTCATTTTGTTTGTTTTGGCCCAGTGCTCTAATCTGTTACAGTCATTTTGATGGGGTATTTGCTACCCCTCCTAATTTGGTCATTTGCAAATTTGATAAGCATGTCCTCTATTCCCTCATCCAAGTCACTGATTAATACGTTGAATAGCACTGGGTCCAGGACAGAACCCTGTGGCCCCCCACTAGTCACTTTTCTCTAGGATAAAGAGGAGCCATCAGTGATTATCCTTTGGGTTCAGCTGATCAATCAATTACAAATTCACCAAACAGTAGCACTGTCTAGCCCACATTTTACTAGCTTAATTGCAAGAAAATCATTGGGGACTTTGTTGAAGGTCTTACTGTAACCAAGATATGCTACATATACAGCATTCCCTTTGTCTACCAAGCTTGTAACTCTATTTTAAAAAAAAAAGAGAGAGAGAGAGAGAGAGAGAGATAAGATTAGTCTGCCATGATTTGTTTTTGAAAAACCCATGTTGATTTTAGTGATCATGGCATCCCTTTCTAAGTGCTCACAGACTGTTTAATGATATGCTCTACTATCATTCCTGGTATTGATGTCAGGCTGACTAGGTGATAATTGTTTGAGTCTTCTTTTTACCCCTTTTTGAAAATGGCAGCAACATTTGCCCTCCTCCAGTCTGCTGGTACCTCTCCTGTTCTCCAGGATTCCTCAAAGATTATTGCCAGTAGTTCTGAGATTACTTCTGCCAGTTCTTTTAGCATCCTTGGATGTAGGTCAACTGGCCCTGGAGACTTGAAGTCATTTATATTGGCCAGGTATTCCTGAACAACCTCTTTACCTATTCTATACTGCATTTCCCTTACTGCATCATCTGCTCCATTTTCTCCAGGTTGAGCACTGTACCCCTTTGGGAGAAGACCGAGGAAAAGATGGAGTTGAGTAACTCTGCATTTTCTCTGTCCCCTGTTAGCCTTTTGCCATCCTCTCCATGCAGTGGCCCTACCATTTCCTTGTTCTTCCTTTTGCTATGGACATAACCAACCAACCCCGCTTTATTTTTAATTGTTTTGAACCTCTAGCAAGCCTGAGCTCATTCTGTGTTTTAGCTGATCTGACTTTTCCCTACATGTGTTGGCACTTCGTTTGAATTCTTCTCTGGTGATTTCCTCCCTTTTTCCATTTCTTGTACATGCCCCTTTAAAATCTTAGCTCAGTTGAAAGTTCTTTAGACATCCCTCCTGGCTTCTTTAGACATCTCCCATTTTTCCTCCTCATATCTCACATTCTAAGAAACTCCCATCTATCATGAACTCCCTTTTCTTTTAATATTCCTGGCCATGGGATCACACCAAGTATTTGGGGTCAGATGACTGGACATGTGTTGGACAAAACCATTATAGTAATTCCCATCACACAGTAACTGTTCTTGAGGCCTGTATTTTTGCCATATACTTTCGTTCCTCTGCATTACACATGCCCATTTTGTGCTTAATTAAGACAGAAGAGAGAAATGCAGTACATCACACAAATGATGTCTCCTTCTGTCCATTTGATCACTCCTTTGCAATTCTCATTTATTATCTCTAAATACAGGAGACAACTGAATGAGAAACAGGGCCCGTGCATGACATAATTAGTAGTATTGATCAGCATTTAATTAAAGCAAGGTCTCAGATTCATTCTTAGGGAATTAAGTACATATTCTAGAGATCCAAAAGCACAGATGACACTCTAAGAAAACAGGCCAAATGAAATCAACTAAATCGGATGTCCATGTCATATCCAAGAATAGCCATTAATAATCTTTTTTTTAAAAGAACTCATTACAGCCCTATTTTTTGTGAATGAAGGATATAATCATCACACTCTGAGAGGAAAATCAGGAAAAAAAACAGGGTTGAATCCACACGTAATGTTACTTCTATTGATTTTAATGGGTCTACTCTACGTAAAAATAATCAGATCTCCACAACTGAAGGGTTGTCTAAACAGTTAAAAAAAACTCATGGAATTCACTGGGAATCCTACCTGTCTAAATGGGATCATGCACCAATCCACACTATTTAGAAGGGATGGGCAAAATGGCAAAATCAATGAAGGAAGAGCATTCGCGGCTTTTCCCGTACTTTTAAAAAACTGCGAGAGGTGTGTGCTTTCCTGCTCATTAGGTCAATTGAACACCAAGCAACTCAAAGGGAAGTACAAAGCCTATTGGCCAGATGAGAACAGGAGCAGGGCTTGCTAACAGGGCAAGTGCCCCCATGTTGGATTTTTGCCTTAGTGATTGCTCGCTAAGGCGATAAAACAGGGTGGTTATTTTCTGTTTTGCTTTCCTGTTAAATCAGAAAATCACTATATCGCTCCAGCGCACCTTGGATGACTTTAAAAAAAAAATCAGCAGCGGCAAAGAACTAACATTGAGTAAACCACTCACGGCCGCCATCTGGAATGGGAGGTTTATGGGGGCTTCTGAGGCCAAAAACACCATTAAGACATGTCGCTGCTGCTGCAAAATACTATTACTACAAGGTACTCCTTTTTTTCCCCTCATGTAGATGGGCCCCCAATGTGTACTGTTTCACAAACACAGACAGCTTGGAAGTAACTTGTTACTTGCTATTCATTCCTTTTTGCAGCAATCAAGGTATAAATAAGTTACATTATGTTTATAATAGGGCAGATAATATTGCTCTTTTTTTTTTAATAACTATAACTTAGATTTCTTGCATAGTTACTGGGTGGGTATGGCCTCACTATGTAGGAATGTTTAGTTACTTTTGGATAGCAAGAAGGGAGGAGTTACTTCTAATTGTAACTAGAACACTAACTATTTGGGAGCTTTGGGGTGGTAACTATAATAAATAACTTTTGAAAAGTAATTCCCTTTGCTCTATAACTCTCATAAAAGTTTTGTAATTATCTGTTCAGTAGAGCAACTGGGGCTGGTGGAAGCAACTGTCATCTGACCAAATACAGCCAGTGTTTTCAGAGAAGGCTTATGATGACATAAAGACTCCACCACTTCAGCTAGTCTTTCCTGATCAGTTCTCACTCAGTTTTCATTTCCTTGCTTGTTAATTCCCAAAGATGAGGAGACAGAGTGACTCTGAGGGAACCATCATCCATGTGAGGCATTATGGATAAGGTGACCCTACAGAACACTACCTGAGGCCTCAAAGTATGGGCACTGATGGGTGGGAAATATGCAAGCCATGGGCCACATGTAGCTTCCAAGACCATTTGGGTAGATTTTCCTTGGGTTTTTTCCAGGCTGTGTTCTGGAATAGTTTCTTTCTGATGTTTTGCCTGCATCTGTGGCTGGCATCTTCAGAGAATGGTTGGGTAGGAGTGTGAGTGGAGTTTATATGCTGTGAACCCCTGTTGGGGAGTATATGTAAATTTGTGTAATTGAATAGTTAGTTTCTGGATATAGAAATGCAAGGCTCGTTAGTGTCTGTTTGGCTAACGGTTGGTTGATGGCCCATTATCTGCAGGAACTCCCCCTGTCCCTGGGTGGAATTCCTTTGTAAGTGTTGATTTTTGATTCTATTGTTCTTCAAAACTGGAAGCCAGATTTTGTTTACTTTTAAGGTTTCTTCTTTTCTGTTGAAGTTGTCCAGGTGTTTGTGGATTTCAATAGCTTCTCTGTGCATTCTGACATAATAGTGGTTAGCCTGGTCCAGAATTTCTGTGTTTTCAAATAGCATTTTGTGTCCAGGTTGGTTTATCACATGTTCTGCTACTGCTGATTTTTCTGGCTGGCCCAATCTGCAGTGTCTCTTATGTTCCTTGATTCGTGTTTGCACACTGCGTTTAGTGGTCCTTATGTAAACATGTCCACAGCTGCATGGTATGTAGTAAACTCCTGCAGCTGTGAGAGGGTCGCTTTTGTCCTTCACTGAGGATAGCATTTCTTGGATTTTCTTGGTTGGTCTGTAGATCGTTTGGAGGTTGTGTTTCCTCATCAGTTTCCCTATTCTGTCTGTGACTCCTCTGATGTATAGTAAAAATACCTTCCCTTTGGGTGGCTGTTTTTCTTCTTCATTCTTGTGGTTTGTTCTGGGTCTGGCTGCTCTTGTGATGTCTGATCTGGAGTAACCATTAGCCTGTAGGGCCCAGTTTAGGTGCCTCAGTTAGTCCTCCAGGTAGTGGGGTTTGCAGATCCTTTTTGCGCAGTCTACCACTGTTTTAATTGTGCTTCTTTTTTGTCCTGGGTGATAATTGGACTTCTTGTGTAGGTATCTGTCCGTGGGGGGGGGGTTCTGTATACCTTGTGGCCTAACCGTTGGTTTGATTTGCGGATGACTAGGACATCCCAGAATGGCAGTGTTCCTTCCTCTTCTTTTTCCATTGTGAATTGGATATTTGGGTGGATGCTGTTCAGGTGGTTCAGGAATGAGACCAGATCTTCTTCTCCATGGTTCCAAATGGTGAAAGTGTAGGCTTTTTTGGTGCTGCTTCCAGGGCTTGCTTTTCAAAATGTTCCATATAAAAGTTTGCTATCATTGGGCTCAGGGGGCTGCCCACAGCTACCCCATCTATCTGTTTGTAGAATTCATTATCCCACTGGAATTAGCTTGTGTTGAGGTAGTGTTTGAACAAGGCTGTGATGTCCTCAGGAAATATTTGTTGTATGAGTTGGGTAGACCCTTGAAATCCATTGCCAAAAAAATTAACTGTTGGGGAAGAAGAGCTGTGTCCCTAGAAGGCACCAGGGGCTGTGATTTCTTATAAAACAACCACCCTGCATATTGTTTTACTTTTTTAAAAAAACCCACTTCAAACAACCTGGAAGTGTCCTTCTAGATACTACTGATTTTGTCAGATAGAGCTGGTGCAGCCTGTGGTGAAAAAGTCCCCTGGACCCTAGGTGGTTGCCCAACCCTCACTTACCATGCTCACATTGAGCCCCACCAAAAAACCACAACCAACTACAGGTCACCCCCCACCGAACCTGCGGAACCAATAGCTGCAGTTTCAGTTATTTGCTGTTTAAAAAAACATACCATTAAGAGCAGTGCACTGGGTTTACTCCAGACACTAACTCTCTTCAGGACCTTGCAGGCTAAAAGTTTTTAAAACAGACAATTAAAAATGGACACCAGAATGATTCCAAGTAAAACTGAGGCAGAAGGGAAGAAATCTCCTGACCACTCTAAGGGGGCTAGAGGGATGCAGCCAGGCTTAATGGACTACAGACTAAGGGCCAGTCTAGACGAGGGAATAAAATGTGAATTGGTGCACAGAAATGCCAACTGCAACAGCTGTCATCTGTCTCAATTACTTTTTTGCAAGATCACTGGTGTACAAAGCTAGTTGTGTTTGCTGTTCACACAGAGGCATGCCAGCGAATCAAGATGGTGGCTGCTAGTGAATTACTTGCAGTTTTGTACCCCCCAGCATGCCCCTGCCAAACAGTATTTTTTTAAAAAAAAACATATCCAAGGTGTGGAAGAGTGATTTTCCATTTAAATAATGAAAAACAAGTAAAAAGAAAGCCTGTTTCATCATGCCAGTGCATGATTGCAATGGCAAAAATCCAACATAGTGGTTCCGGGCACTGCCTTGTTAGCAAACTCCACCCCCAGTGCACATCTGACCAATCAACAATCAACTTTGGCAATGCAATGCAATGCGATTTGGTTGTCCTAACGGGCAAGGTTGTGCATTTCCATCAGGGTTTTTAAAAAACTCAGGGTAAACCCTGAGGTCTTAAAGCATGACGTTTTCCCGTATTTTGCTCCCCCTTCCTCCAAAAATGATGGACTGCTGCTGGATCCCATTTAGACGCATAGGATTCCCTGCAGATTCTAAGAGGGTTTTTTTTTTCCCCACCATCTGGACTACCGCTAAGACACACATGGATTCTCTCACCTTCTGATGTAAAGAATACACTGGTGCCTGAAGACCAGGGCATCTGATGAAGGAGACCATGTGGAGAACTTGAAGGAAGGAGATCTTCTGGAGACAGCTTCTGGAGAGTGAGATTCTGGAAAAAAGAGAGAGCTTCTGGGGGAAGAGTATCTGCAGAAACAGCTTCTGAAGAGTGAGTTTCTAGAGTCTCTCTCTCTCTCTCTCTCTCTCTCTCTCTCTCTCTCTCTCTCTGACTTATATATAGCCCTTTTCTAACTTGGGGGATGTCACCTGTAGTGAGGGGATAGCTCTGGGAAGGGCAAAACATAACAATGTTATTTTCTGGAGGGTTCCAAAGGCCCACATGCTTAGAATGATAAATGCAAAGCTTTTGGCTCATGTGCAAAGGTTATTTTGGTCTGTGTGCAAAGGGCAGATGTGAACATGACCTCTGCCTTTCACCCTCTGGACACTGGTAATGACTCTTAGATAGTCTTGGGAGATAAACACGATAGAGATGCACACCTGAGACAATACCAATCAGGTATAGATATTTGCCATATTTCAAATCCAAATAGGACTGCCCAACAGCTCTAGAAACTGCACAGTACCTTACAATGGTGGTATAGCAATTTGATCCAGTTTTGCAGGGTCTCCATTCAGTGGAGGTAAACAAGACAGTTAAGCACTGATCACTCTCCTGCATGGATCAATGAGACAATTTCCTTGTCAGCAGGAGATGGAAATTCCAGTTTGTACTTTAAAATGAGGAGTGAGTTTTCCAAGATGGACAGGGATCCAGGCTTTTCAATGCCCTACTCTTCCAATATATGCCTCTTACAATGCATGTAAACTCTTGCAAGAGGCAGCTCTCTCCCTGACACATCAAAAGTCTATTTGCAATTCATATTTATCAAGCACAACTCATAACAATTCCATAGAGTCATTCTGGAAAGGCCAAGACAGATGTCCTCTCTAGTAACTGCTAGGTTTGATATGTTTGTACCAGAAGTCCATTATTTTAGTAGGGTCTGCTACTACCCATGGTTTCACTTATACCATTGGTATCTGCTGGTATTTAGTTCCAGGACCCCCTATGGGTACCAAAATCTGTAGATGCTCAAGTCCCACTATATACAATGGCATAGTAAAATGGTGTCCCTTATATAAAATGGCCAGATCAAGGTTTGCTTTCTGGAATTTTTCTTTTCTGGAATATTTTCAAGCCATAGATGGTGGAATCTGTGGATACAGAATCCATGGATACAGAAGGCCGACTGTAAATGGTAAGCCCATGAACGTGTCCCCTGCAGATACCAGGGCGGGGGGCAACCTGAACAAGCAAATCAGGGGGAGAGAAAGGCATGGAGCTCCTTCTGCCAATGAGAGACCTTGTCCCACGGTTGACAAAGTCAAACCTCCAACCCAGTTCAGGAATCCTATGAGAGAATTCCTGAAAGCTGACCATTCAGGCTCTTCTTACAAAATTCTATGGAAAGAGAATTCAGAGACCTTTGCAAGCAAGCTTTTTTCAGTCACTCAAGCATAGCTAAAAGAATACAGTTTCTGAGGAATAGGTGTACTTCCACATTTGAAATCACTCTTCTGCTTCAGACCTAAAAAATGTAGCTGTTTCCTGTAATGCAACAAAAATTTAGTGGTAATGGAATGCAAAGCACCTTTGATTGCTGAAATTTCCATGGATGAGAGCAGATCATGACTGCCATCTTCTGGTGAGTGAGACATTTTCGGATACAGATCGGATACATTACAATGACAAGTATGAGGAAAGTCAGATAAATTCTTCACCAGATCAATATATCTTCTTTAACCATATTTGTTATATCAGTAATATTAAACATGGTATATTAGTAATATTCAATATTTTTAAACTTCTCTTCCTTTTTTATTTTTGTCTAGACTATAAATATTGCAATAAATTTGATCATTGTGCAAGTTGATTTCAAAAGACAGATATTTTGTTGTTGTTGTTTTAAAAAATACTTCACTAAGCATTTGCCCGAAGAAAGTAATCAATGTTAATTTGCATGTTTTAACTCCAAAGGAAACAGACAAGTTTGTGATTCATGTAAAAGAGGGGATAATATACATAGCCTATGAGCAAATCTGTTATACAGAGCTTACGTATAGCTGTCCCCATGCTTCTCTGGCAATCCTAGATTAGCAACTGGTCTGAAGGACTGAGCAACCCATTTACAGTAAATGTATTTTCTCTCTTGTGGGATCTAGTAAGTTTCTTGTCAGTTGAAGAATTCTCTCTTCTGTGAAAAGTCCTCTCTAGAGTCTGATAGCCTAAAGGGAATCATGCACATTGAAGGCGTTTCCTAGCCTACAACAAATAAACACAATTCCTACCATTTGGCAGAGTGACGCAGAAGATTATGGGTGTCATGAAAGGGTGGGAAATTGTTAGGTTATTTCACCTAGTATTTATTGTGGGGGTGGGAGGAACGTGTTGAGATTTTCTGTTGCTGGTGCTAAAATTGCTTGGATGGTTTTAGGTGCTATGCATCTCAATATCTCTATCACAGTTTCTAATGTTAGAAAGGTTTCAGAAGTCTCACATTAAAGATCCAGTGTTTAAGTCAATGGGCTGAATAGCTGGTGATTGGGAAAGCAGATACATCAGCCTTCCACAAAAAGAACTTCATTTAGAAATTGTGATGGATAGAGGGGACACGACTAATGGGAAGACATTTGATTTTTAATTTGAAAGACAAGTAGCTTTTGCACTAGGCAACAGCTCAAATTGCCTATCTAAGACTTAAAGCCAGTTTACTATAGGAGACCTTCATCATATGAATGCAATTAGCAAGTATCTTTTGGTGGAAAGCCAGAACAGCCTTTAGACTGGGGGCGGGGGATTGGAGGGAGGGGGAGAGAGAGAATGAGAGAGAGATTGTCATGCACTTGCATTCCCAGAGACAGTGACCAACAGTTTCAGAAAACTTTATTGGCACAGAAATGGACAGGTTGCTTACCTGTAACCATAGATCTTCGAGTGGTCTTCTGTGAATTCACACAGTTGGGTTTATTCCTGCGCCTGCACAGTGCATTCGGAACCTTCTAGTATCGCTAGGCTGAATGTGCATAGATACATTTTTGGCAGTAACTCCGCCCATCCTAACGGTCCCTTATAAGAGGCTTCCTGCCTAAATCCCCTCAGTTCCTTAAATGACGCCACAATAAGCAGCATCAGGAACAGTAAGCCCATAAGCAATAGCAGGACATAGAGGGGAGGATGGGTGGGTCTGTGTGATTTCTCAGAAGACCACTCGAAGATCTATGGTTACAGGTAAGCAACCTGTCCATCTTCTTCGTGGTCTCTGTGAATCACACAGTTGGGTAGATTAGCAAGCTTCCTCACTGGAGGAGGGTATGTCCTGCACATCAGCAGGCCCATTTGTTTTACTGCTACTTTAAGAGGGATTTCTCTACATTCCCCAATTTATATTATTATTAAAAAAAAATTTTTTTGCACATTCCGCAAGTATTGACTTTCATAGAGGTAGTAACTTACACAGAAAGGGTCAACAATAGGCAAGTCAATATGAAGTACAGTCAGTTATTGAATGGAGGACAGAAGGACTGCCCTCCCAAATGCAGCCTCATCCCACGAGCAAGAGTCCAGTCTATAATGTTAAATGAATGTTAATGGTGAGGACCAGGTCGCAGCGCAGCAGACATCCCCCAAGGGTACCCCAGAAAGGAATGCAGTCGAAGTGGAGACAGCTCTCGTAGAATGTCCACGAATTCGTGAAGGCAGCGGCTTTTTGGCCAGCTCATAGCAGAGAGTGATGGTTGACGTCACCCACTTTGAGAGACGCTGCGATGAAATTGGTGCACCCCTCTTGGAGTCGGCATAGGAGAGAAAGAGTTGGGGTGATTGCCGGAATGAAGCAGTCCGTTGTATGTAGAAGGCGAGCGCCCTCCGTACATCTATGGCGTGAAGAGTGCGCTCGAATTCATCCTTCGGGTCCTGCATCAGGGCGGGTAGGACAATGGGCTGGTTAAGGTGGAAACTAGAAACCGCCTTTGGTAGAAAGTAAATGTCCGGTCTCAAGACCACCTTGTGCTTGTGGAAGCAAGTATATGGATGGTCTGAGCGAAGAGCACAGAGTTCTCCAGCTTGACAAGCAGAGGTAATAGCAACCAAGAAGACAATCTTCCAGGTGAGTAGACGAAGGTCGGTCGACGCCATGGGTTCGAAGGGTCATCTCACCAACTAAGAGAGGATGAGTTCGAGGCTCCAGGTCGGTATGGGATCGTGCGCTGGAGGATGGAGGTTGATGTATCCCTTTAAGAACCTTTTAACTATCGGGTCTTGGAAGGGAGACAGTCGATTCCGAGCCTGGAATTCCATGGAGATAGCAGCTAGATAGCCCTGGAGAGAAGACACCTAGAGACCCGCTTTCGAGAGGTTGAGGAGAAATTGAAGGACTGTAGACACCAAGCAGGATTCGACGTTCAAGCCCTTGTCCGCTAGGAATTTCTCAAAACGATTCCACTTGTAAAGGTAGGCTTTCCGAGTGGAGGGTTTCCTATCAGCATCAACAATAGTTTGAACCTCTCGAGGTAAAGGAGAGAGAGGGGCAGTCTGCGGCAGACGTGGGTACATGGCCAGATCCTCCAAGCCGTCAGGTGGAGTGAGTCGAGGTCTGGGTGCCTGACTCTGCCCTGTTGAATTGTAAGCAGGTCCGGTCGATCCGGAAGGTGGAGAAAGCACCTGTTGGACATGAGCAAAAGCGGGGCAAACCACGGTTGCCGAGGCCACCACGGCGTGATGAGGATCGCGTTTACCCGGTCTCGACGCAGCTTGGCGACGACCCTTGTCAGCAATGGGATCGGAGGGAAGAGATACAGGAATGGTCCGTTCCATTTGAACAGGAACGCGTCTCCCCTCGAGTCCTTGTGCCTTTCCCTGGAGCAGAATTGGTCGCACTGTCTGTTCTGGGCAGTAGCGAAGACATTTATCAAGGGAGTCCCCCAGCGACGGAAGAGATCTGCCAGCACGTGTCGGTGGAGCATCCACTCATGAACGCTGGAATTGGAATGGCTCAGTCCATCTGCAAGAATGTTCTCCTCCCCAGGGAAGTGGATGGATTGGAGGGAGATGTTCCATTGTACGCACCAATCCCAGATGTGCAGTATTAACTGGAGCAGCTGGGGGGACCTGGTACCACCTTGCTTGTTTAGGTAGCACATCACCAATGTGTTGTCCGTCAGAAGGAGGACAGTCTTGTTTCGAACCAGGACCTCGAAGGAGTGAAGAGCTTTTTGAACAACCAGAAGCTCCAGTACATTGATATGCAACACCCTCTCTTTGTCGGACCAGGCACTTTGTATCTTGAGGGATCCAAGATGAGCTCCCCACCCCTGCAGCGATGCGTCCGTTGTGATGGAAACATCCGGTTGGTGGGGTTCGAATGAAATGCCCGATAGGACATTGGTCGGGTCCAGCCACCAGTCCCGGGAGCGTTGGACAGAGCGAGGCATTGTCAGAAGCGTTTCCGGTGGGTCTTTGAGGTGGTTGAAGACACTGAGAAACCAATGTTGAAGTGGGCGGAATCGAAGCCTGGCCAAAGGGGTGACCTATGTAGTCGCGGCCATGTGGCCCAGGAGGACTTGCACATCCCGCGCCTGAATCCGACGGGACCAATGGCATCCTTGAATCAGGGACCGTAGCGTGCCGAATCGGTCTTCGGGAAGGTAGGCTGCTGCCGAGATCGAATCCAGGCGGGCCCCGATGAACTGGATCGTCTGCGACGGGGTCAGTTGGGATTTGTCCATGTTGACAACAAGTCCCAGGGATTGCAGCACATCTAGGGTGAGGCTGACGTTCCTCTTGAGCTGTGACCTCGAATCCGCTACGAGCAGCCATTTGTCGATGTATGGGAAGACGATGACCCCTTGCTGTCGAAGGAAGGCCGCCACTGGTGCCATGCACTTTGTGAAGACCCTCGGTGCCGTGGAGAGTCCGAAGGGGAGGACACGGAACTGGTAGGTCTCATCCTCGATCTGGAACGCTAGGAACCTCCTGTGAGCAGGATGTATCCCAATATGGAAGTAAGCGTCCTTGAGGTCTATGGATGCAAACCAATCTCTGTGTTGAAGGAGGGGAAGTATGAGAGCAAGAGTGGTCATCCTGAATTTCTTCGGGGTGATGTAACAGTTCACTCCCCTGAGATCGAGAATGGGACGGAGGCCCCCGTCCTTCTTCGGTACCAGGAAATACCTGGAGAAAAAACAATGGTGACGGAGGTCAGCAGGCACAGGTTCGACGGCTCCCTTCTGAAGTAAGGTCTGCACCTCCTCGATCAGGGGCGGGGAGGGGGACGTGGAGCGGATCAGTCCTGTCGGAGGCAGTTCGTCGAATTCAATCCGGTAGCCCTGACATACAATTTGGAGCACCCAGCGGTCCGATGTTATGGAGGACCAGGCTTCCTGGAACAATGACAGGTGGTCTCCGAACAGGGGGTTCTAAAAGAAAATGTAAACATCAAAATGAGGAACCATAATTTAAATCTCTTCCTGCCTTGATCTTTAGATCTCTGCTTTGAAGGCAGACGGTACCGGGAGGCAGAGCCCTGACTCCTCACCAAGGATGCAGAGGACACTAGTTGTTGAAATCGGGAGCTCCTGGATGACTGAGGCGTACCCCCTCTTCTGTAAGGTTGGGCAAAGGAGTAAGTGTTCCATCCGGAACGGTGCCTGGGACAGTAAGCAGAAGATGAGGCTGATGGCATACCGTATTTTCTCGCGGTGGTCCTCATCTTCTGCATGAACTCAAGCTTTTCGTCTGTGGATGCATTGAAGAGGCTCGATGTGTCGAAGGGTATGTCTTCAATGGTCGCAGCTGCTTGAGTCGAAAGACCAGACGAGCGAAGCCAGGCGTGGCGCCGCAGGGCGATGGAGCCCGCCACCGTCTGGGCTGCACAGTCAGCGACGTGTCTTGCGGAGTTCATCTGCTGGCCCGCCAGTAACTGGGCCTCAGTTTGGATAGCCTCTGCTAGCTTCTTCCGCTCCTCCAGTAGGTCCTGAATAAGGGGTAGCACTCTTTCCCATAGGACCTGCTGGTAAGCCCCCATGCAGGCAGAGTAATTGGCAATGCGGAAGCTAAGTCCAGCAGCAGAGTATAGCTTCTTACCAATTATGTCCAACTTCCTGCCCTCGGTATCAGCAGGGGTGGACTGTGCACGACGCTGCCTTCGTGGTTGGGCCGCCTCCACAATGACTGAGTTGGGTCTCGGGTGTTCTCTCAACCAGTCGATACCGTCCCCAGAAACCCGGTACAGCCTGTCAATCCTCTTAGAGGTTGATGGGATAGATGAAGGGTTCTCCCATGAATTTTGCATTAGCATTAAGAGGGATGGCAGTACTGGGATGTTGGCAGTCAGGGGAGCCTTTGACTTGATCCTCTGATAAATTGGGTCAACAGGCTCCGTCTCCTTCTCTGTGATCTTCAAGTCCAGAGCGTGGGACATCCTAACTACCTGCTCCGCAAAGGAGCAGACATCATCAGTGGGGGAGGAAGAGTCCTCATCCTGAAGATCAGGTTGGGGCGACGGTATGTAGGCTTGATACTCCTCAGAAGTCTCAGACGAAGCTGAGGAGTCGGACGTCGGAGATGGAGATTGACGTCGATCGTGGAGGGATGCCGTGCGTCGTGGAGGAGTAGGAGGCAGTGGAGGCAGAGGCCAGAAGGAGGACACCTGACAACTTGTGTCCTTAAGCTTTGGCTTTGCTGGCTCTCGAGAAAGGAGGACCTCTTTATCCCGCCCGTGGAAGGACAAATGGGGAGGGGATAAAGCAACGGAGTGCAGGGCAGCAGCCTCAGAGGTGAGATGGAATACCCGTTCCGTTGTGGTATCAGTGGTCAGAGGCAGAGTCAACGGTATGGTGAAAGCTGATTTAGCCAGCTCGTAGGTGCCGTATGCCTCCTCATCCTCTCAGACCCTGGAAGTCGAAGGCTGGGGCTCATCTTGAAGGAGGGGCTCATCCTGGCCTCCTTGAATCGCAGTGGCGGAATCACAGAGCAATTCTGATCTTGAAACCAGAAGGGCCGGAGAGAGGCCACGAGCCTGCAGGGTGCCTTCCAGCTCCTCAGCCGAGCCCACCTTCACCTCTACAATCTCCAATGAGGGGGTCAGGGTTCTTGGATGGGTCTGCCCGATGTCCACAAAATCTCAATCCCGAGGAGAGGGCTGGCACTGCGAGAGGGGCTGGCCTCCAGATGTAGACAGAGCCGTAGCAGAAGGAGACAAGGGTTCTCGAACCCGTGAACCCTCTTTTTGTCTCTCCTCCATGTGCGCCTGTTTTGCCTTCTTTTTCTTAGGGGCTTTAGTCTTTGAAGACTCCAATGACCCTTGGGCCCGATCTCCATCCCGAGAGCCCGCTTGGTCCTGCTGATGATCCCTGGACTCAACAGCTCCCGAATCCAAAGAAGGTCGATCCCCAGCCGGGGCCGACTTCGCGTGCTTGTGGGAGTGTAGCACTGCCTCTGGGTCCGACGTCACCGATCATCTCCTGGAAGGGCTTCGGGAGCGATGACGTTTAGCGTGCGGTGACTGGGGAGACTTCGTAGTAGGGGACCTTCCCCGCGGAGAAACCCCTGCGCCCACAGCCGGAGTCGAAGAGGTTGACAGAATGAGGGCCTTCTCATATAAAAAGGATTTCAGCCTGGAGGAACGATGCTTCCTCACCTGAGGTGTGAAGGCCTTACAGGGGATGCACACATCGACATTGTGCATCTCACCAAGACAGATGAGGCACCTGGAATGCCCATCAGAACTGGGCAGCTTGGCCTGGCATACCACACAGCGTTTAAAGCCCGTTTTCGCAGCCATAATGGAGATCCTAAAGCCGTAGTCAAGAGAGCGCAGAGTCAAACCGTGAGTCAGAAGCCGTTACCAAGTCCGGGGGGAAAGCCAAAATCGTAGTCAAGAGTACCGAGTCAAGCCAGAAATCGCCAATAGTCAATAAATCAGAGAGAAATCATAATCCAAAGCCAATCCGAGTCGAAAACCGAAAGCGAAAGTAGTCAAAGAGCGAGTGAAGGTTCCTTTACAGCTGCTAGCGCGGCGGAAAAAAAGGAACTGAGGGGATTTGGGTGGGAAGCCTCTTATAAGGGACCATTAGGATGGGCGGAGTTACCGCCAAAAATGTATCTATGCACATTCTGCCTAGCGATACTAGAAGGTTCCGAATGCACTGCGCAGGCACAGGAATAAACCCAACTGTGTGATTCACAGAGACCACGAAGAAGATCCAAGAAGCATATCATATAAGGTTGTTGCTACGAACTGGAACTAAAGGGCTACACACTATAATAAAAGCATATTACAATCTGTAAAATCTGGCGGGTGCTAACACCATTGGCTAATCATCATTCCCTAACATGACATTTCCTTACACTGGCCAGCCTCCTTTCCCAGGCCAAAGAATGCAGCTGCATTCTTATTTTTAGCGTTACCACTCTCTCCACAGTTGGCAAAGAACAGTTAGTTAGCAAAACACAATTAGTATCAAGCTTACAGAAAAATAACTGAAAATGGCAGGATTAGGCACCGCCAGGGACAAATCATGACAGAGAGGTAGGAAGGGAAGGAGACTAACTCTATCCCTGCCGAAGTCCTGACTAAAATAATTTCAAACATAGTATCAGTAGAATTTTTCCTTAAAATGAAAATAACAGCTTGAAAGACATGATTTTTTTTCTTTGGACTATGGCAGTCTTACCCTCCCCATTCTCTCAGCGCTGATGCTATTCTGAATTCCCCATAACTGTTTATCTTATACATGTATTAAAGTACCTATAGATTGAGATCCAATGTGGTTTAAAAACAGTATATTTTGCAGGCTATTTATTTATATTGTTTGTTTGTTTGTTGTTTAGTCTATTTATAATTTAATTAAAAACAGTACAGTTAAAAGCAGTGCACAGTCCCATTACTGAGAGCCAGTGTGGTGTAGTGGTTTGAATGTTGGACCAGGACTTTGGAAGATCAGAGTTCAAATCCCTGCTCAGCCATGGAAACTCACTGGGTGGCCTTCAGCAAGCCATATTCTCTCAGCCTCAGAGGAAGGCAATGGCAAACCTCCTCTGAATAAATCTTCCTATGATAGGGCCAGCATAAGTTGGAGTCAGCTTGAAGGCACATAACAACAACAACGTGTAGATTGCTTTACTGCCCATCAAGGATTTCAAGCTGATATACCAGAGGCGGGAATCACCCCAAAACCATGTAAGTCCCTATAAATGAAAATCAGCACCTAGAATTGGGCTCAGGAACAAATGGGAAATTTATGTAGTTGTTGCCAGACCAGTGTAATACAGTCTATTACATCCATGACAGAAAATAATCTGGCTGTCACATTTTGGACTAGTTATTTTCAAACACTTTTCAAGCAGAGCCATACAAAGAGAATATTGCAGTATGGTAGGACCCCCACATCTGCTGGGTATTGGTTCTGGGGAGCCCCGTGGATACCAAAAACCACAGATAACAGCAAACACCATTGAAAATAATGGGACTTCCAGTTTAAAATACCATAGAGTTGCCTTGGAGGACCTAGAAAATGGCTAGAGAGGATGGCTTTTCTAGGAAGACTCTATGGTAGGTGTGCAGTTTTGCGTCCCATGGATAACTGAATCAGTGGATAATGAATCAGTGGATATGGGGGTCATACTTTAATGTAAATGATATACCCTCCAACATTTCACATATGAAAACCAGGGCACGTGTGCCAAAGCAATATCAGAGTGTGGTCAAGATGGAAAAGTTATTAATGTGGAAGAACAAGCAAGCAAGGAGAGGCTGCAGCAGTTTGCTTTTGCCTGAGTCTACTGGGGAAGGGCCAGATTCTGCTCTGTCTTCTCCTTTCCTCCCCCCCCCCCCCGGCTGAGTTAATGGAGTACAAACCACTTTTGTACTTTGAATTCAGTTTGCAGCAACTGAAGTAATCTGAGCACAAAGGGGGAAACTTGGAGGAGGAGTGAGAAACTGGGCCACATTAAAAGCTGCTGAAAAAAGTAGCACAACGGATGATTAATATGGACTATCCCTGCCAAATTGGGAAAATTGGAAGGTATTACCTGAATTGCTTGGGGTCTGTGGGGACCCTCTGATCTCCTAATATTAAACTGGGGAATTTAGGTACTCCACTTGGCTTTTGAGAGGTCAGGCAATCGTAGGACCTTTTAACCTATGTATACCAGTAATAACGGGGAGACTCTAAGCCATAAGATACAATTAAGTGATCTTTATTGGAAACTAGTGTTCATAATGTTCACACAAACACTCAGGCTTCAGGCACTCACACAAGGCTATCAAACACAGTAGGAAGTATTTGGATAGAGGGATAGTGTAAGGGATGGGGGGGTTATACTCTACCAATCCTATAGAGTGGAGATTGCGAGGTACAACGACAGCAAGGGGGGTCCAGAAGAAAGGACGGCTACACATACTGATATGAAGTCAATAGGATGGCCTTTTTTACTCTTGCTGGCTATCGATCTTTTTTTTAATGTGATTTTAGTTTAGCTGTTTTTTTAAAATTTTATACTGGTTTAATATCTTTTTATGGGGGAGGGTGGGGTGGTTGGTGTTTAGGGATTTTAATCTGCATATTTATTTTAATTGTTGTAAGTCACCCCAATTGTTTTTAACAGAGGGCGGGGTAAAAATAAATGTTATTATTACAGTCCTCCCTCAACATTCATGGCCTCCACACTCACGGTTTCGCATATGCGCTGTTTGCCAGAGGGGAGGCTGAGGAAAGTGGTGATGGGGCCTCCGGAGGCCCCGTCACCACTTTCAGGAGGGAGTGGGGAGGTGTGGGGAGGTGACCTCGGGGCCTCCGGAGGCCCCATGGTCACTTGGAGAGGGTGTGGGGAGGCATCTGGAGGTGACCTTGGGGCCTCTGGAGGGCCTCCAGAGGCCCCATGGTCACCTGGAGAGGGTGTGGGGAGGCATCTGGAGGTGACCTTGGGGCCTCCGGAGGGCCTCCAGAGGCCCCATGGTCACCTGGAGAGGGTGTGGGGAGCCGTGGGGAGGCAGCCTCGGGGCCTCTGGAGGGTCTCTGGAGGCCCCATGGTCACCTGGAGAGGGTGTGGGGAGGCATGGGGAGGCGGCCTCGGGGTCTCCAGAGGGCCTCCGAAGGCCCTGTGGTCACCTGGAGAGGGAGTAGGGAGACATGGGGATGTGACGTTGGGGCCTCCGGAGGGCCTCCAGAGGCCCCATGGTTGCCTGGAGAGGGAGGGGAAGGGCAGTCTTTATTCGCAGAAATTTCACATTCAGGGGGTCTGTGGAACCTAACCTCCGCGAATGTGAAGGGACAACTGTATGATGATGATGATGAACTGTGTAGAGTTGATAGGAAGGGAATCTGTGTGCACTTGGGTTGTGTTTTGGGGAATTATTTACATGAAATAATTCCCCTGAAGAGATGGGAGTTTGAGTGGAATACAATGTTTCTCAGAGGCTAGCATGACTAAATAAAGGATGCTCCGGAAGAGTTAACCATCATTAATGGTTGATACTTTTGGAATTGAATAGGAAACAGGAAAGGTCTTTTGTTGGAGGGGAGCAGGAGAGGACGTTCCCATTTTACAAGCGTTAAGGTCTCTTGCTATCTTTGAGTGGATTAGTGAATGACTCACCTATAGGTATTAAGTCCTGATCTGAGTATTTGGGGTTTGGGGATTTCCAAAGGCCCTTCCCTTGGTCTTGCATGAATTCCTCCTTGGTACTTCCATGGCCACCTTAAGCCAAATTATTAAATATAGCCAATTATTAGATATTCCAAGATGGTGGCTATCAGAGTAGGCAACAAAGGTATAAAATGAGAGATGACTGAAGCATAGTTCTGTCTTCTGAAGTCAGGGGAAGCTCTGGGAAGAAGCAGAGGCTGTTATTTGCATCACTATAATAACAGTAAAAACTAACTAGAGATAGTGTATTTTTGCATTCCTTCCCGACAATGTCCCTGGCTTCAGTCCAAATTTCTTCTGGCTCCTGTTCAGTTCATCTTAATAGTACAAATCTATTTTTCAGATTATCTTTAAATTCTATGAGGATGTTCTTCAGATTGTATTTTGGCATGATGATTGGTTTAGTGTTCTTCTACTCATGATACTACTCATGATTAATTTAATTACTGTTACATTTATTTTATATCCTACCTTTCTCCTAATATAGGGACTCAAGGCATATAACAATGAATTTTAAAACAATAAAATATTAATTAAATATTAATATTTAATATTAATATATTATATTATATTAATATTTAATATAAATATAAAATATAAAATAAAATAAAACATTAAAAATATAAATATAAAATTTTAAAATCCCATTAAACAATTTAGAATGTTAAAACACTTAAATTATTAAAATACAATAAAACTATATACATCTTAAAAACAAAACTACACAGCACATACAAGCCCAGCCCCCATCAAATTGTGAATGCCTGATAACATAAGAATGTTTTTACTTGTTTCCGAGAGGAGAGCAGAGATGGGGCCATCCTGGCCTCCCTAGGGAGGGAGTTCCAAAGCCTAGGAGCAGCCACTGAGAAGGCCCTCTCCCTCGTTCTCCCCAACAAGCCTGAGATGGTGATGGGACAGAGAGAAGGGCCTCTCCAGATGATCTAACAGCTCATAAAGGGAGATACGGGCCTTCAAATAACCTGGACCCAAGCCATATAGGGCTGTATAGGGCAAAACCAGCACTTTGAATTGTGCCTGGAAATGGACCAGCAGCCAATGGAGATGTTACAACAAAGGAGGTGTGTGGTCCCTGTAGCCAGCCCCAGTTAAAAACCTGGCAGCTGCTCTTTGGGCCAACTGAAGTTTCTGAGAACTTTTCAAAGGCAGCCCCGCATAGATCATATTAAAGTAATCCAAACAATATCAGGGGTGACTCTCCAGATGTTGCTGAAATACAAGTTCCAGCATTCCCTACCACTGGCTATATTGACTAGGACTATTGGGAATTGCAGTCCAACAGCATCTGGCAGGCGGGGGGGGGCATGATTCCTATAACACAAGGGATTTTTTAAAAATACAAAGTATCTTTGCAACAGTCAGAGAAAATATCTCAAAAGAGAGCTGTGAGTTGCCATATATAATGCTTAAGACACAACATGATTGCCATAAACTATTAAACTATATTTAAAAGAGATTAAAATGAGATACTACAGACTTCATGTTTTCAGTAGGTCTCCTTCTATAGCATGAAAATATATTTCATTTCGTGATCAAACAAGATGTGAGCATTCATTAGACACACTCCATGACAACCTACTTTGAAAATTAATCCATGGTTTCAAAAGTTCTAAATAACCTTAATTAAGAGACAGAGAAGGGATAGCTCAGAGGAGCCATTACTAACATTTTGATCGAGTAGCTCATTAGTTATCATTATGTAACTGGTCCAAGTTTTATTCCAAAGGGCATAAATTATTCTTTAGCTGCCTCCAAAATAGAACCTATACTTCCTTTTCAAGTCTTCTCTATTGCGATGTTTAATACTACATATCCCAAAAGCCACAGAGTTAGTGTAATGTGGTGATTTGTATGCTGGATTTAGATGAGCAATGTAAGAAGTTCACATTCCTACAAGGTGCAAGCTAGTTCAGTGATCATGACAAGTAGGTGACCAATCTCTCAACGTTATCTTACCTCACAAGAGAGCTGTGAAAATCAAAATAGCCTGCTGTCTTGAAGTCAGTGGATGTTGTCTTCCCACCACTGGCAGATTCAACTACCTGGTCCAATAGGTTTTTGCCCAAGAAATTGGGAGCAGAAGTGCTATTGATTTCTGATCCCGGAACCATATATGCTACTCTGAAGTTGTTTGACAAAGGGCAGCATAAAATGTAAAAGGGCAGGAGCAACTATGTAGTGCTGTGGCTACATACATACTCAGCATATTGACTGAGAGCAGTGAATCAGAAACCAGAAACTCCAATCCAATTCTTGTTTGCACCATAAACTAAGAAGGTGGCCTTAGACATGGACTCTGACATGGAAGGAGGGACTTAAGTTCCCCCCCCCCAAAAAAAACCCTAAGCCATGTGGTAACATTGGACCACCAAGACTTCTAAGTAGATGAGCCAGATTTTTTAAAATTTCATATTTATACTTTTTTTAATTTTATTATCTTTAAATGAAGTTTCCATACACATAAAACCACATACAATCAACTTCCTTCCCAACTATACTTTGAACTTGATTTTTTACATTCTTTTTGGCTTTCTTACATACAGTTTAAATTGTGTTATTACAATAAAATTATTGCTACAGTAGCCTATTTTCCATTCTTCTTCCTTAAATCACATTTGTTACTATATCTCCCTCCAAAAGGTGACTCACAAAAAATCTGATTTTTTTTCCCCTTCTTTTTAATTTTATCAACAGTACGGATTTATCTGTAAACCATGTTGTTGCGTGAATGCTCCAATCCAATTTCCAAAATTCAATTAAATTTTCCCAATCTTTTCTAAATTTATCTAAGGACTGATATCGAATCCAACATGTAAATTGTTCTAATCTCGCCACCTCATGTAACTTTAACATCCATTCTTCTATGTTTGGGATTGTTTTTTGCTTCCAGTATCTTGCATATAATATATACCTATTGAATATTTTTGACAGAGATTTCTCTAATGAATTTAGACATGTGATGTGCTATATGACAACAATAGCTAGAACAGTATATGCATATTTATACTTTTAATGTTTGCATATTGTTTTAAACTCATTGTTAACTGCCTTGACTTGGGAGAAAGGCAGGATACTAATTGTTTAATTAATTAATTAGTTCACTAATAATACCTAATGATCAAGCACTAAAAATATTAAGATTGTTGTTGTTTTTGAATCCACCCAGGAATAATAAAGTTATGCATGCTTACTTGGAAGCAAGCAGCACTGAACACACAGGGGGCACTTCTATATATAGACTGTGCTTGGAAGAGCCTTCATACTTAAGGATGTTTCAGTAATAATGGATGGGGAATATAATTTCCCTTCCCCTGCAAGATGAAATTAATAACCTATGTTGAGGCCCTCCGACCTTAAAAACAGTTCTGGGGTCCGTGCCTTAAATAAGTCAAACCCCACCCAACACACACAATATGGCATTGTGCTTGATTATAAGAAAGCTGTAAAATGTACTGAAGTTATGTATAAGAAGCATTCTGAATAGTGTAAATGGCTATGCAGTGGCAAACAGCATAACAATATTCTTGCTTAAAAAAATAATCTAAGAAAGTTCTTCTAGCCACAAAAATGTTAATCCTTAGGAAACAAACAATATTGTATCACACAAGTGACCTAAAGGTTATTTCACTAAGCAAATCTGCTGCTTTTAGATTAATTTCCCAGACACAGAGTAATTTATAAATATCCAGACAGTGGAATATCTTCAAAACTTTTCCCTCTTTTATGTTGGCAGTGTTCATAATGGCAATCATTTGCTTTTCAAACAAGCCTCGAGAAGGGAAAACACATTAAAACGATCACAATGAAGCCGCTGGAGTATTATTGCTACCATTGGAATATCAAAGAATTTTGCAAGCACTGAGGATTTATTGTCATATGAAAACATTCAAATGTTAATGATACCAATCTGCAATAGGATACTCTCCCTCTGATTAGATACCATGAATCAATCTGACACCCTTAATATTTTTCAGTTAGGCTGGAAAATGAAATCAATTTTAAATTACATTACACAGTATGCCTGCTGGTTAATTTAGAAATAAAATTATTTCCTTATAAATCTTAAGATGATCAGCAAAGCAAGTGTAAATAGCCCAAGAGAAAGTTTCTCCAGGGGCTGCACTCTTGGGGGCTAGTGTTAAAAAAAAACAGAATACTGAACTCAGAATTTAAACAATATAGGAGATATATGACTGAAACTACTTGTCTGAGTCTGGGTTAAGAAAAGTTCTGTCTCAAGTAAAGGAGCAGATGGTATGCATGTGTTGCCCTGTATGTTCAGGGGTCTTAAGAACCCTCAAAATATCGACATTAATTTGGGGAATTAATGTACTCAGCTTGGCTATGTGAGAGGGAGCAACAGAGCAGAATTTTTTTACCTATGTTTACTTAGGAGGAGACGTTAAACGAGATAGTATAATAAGTTGGTCTTTATTGGAGAAAATAATAATAATAACATTCTCACACACATTCAGGCTTCAAGCACTCATGCAAGACTAGTAAATTAAGTAAGAAATATAAGGATGAAGGAATAGAGGAGGGAATTGTTTCTGGGAGATACACCACCGGTCTTGTAGAGATGAGTTTGCGGTAGAAACTAGCAGAGTGGGGGTCTAAAACAGGAACAGTTACACAGACATACATAGTGCCCACTGGAAGGAGGTCCGTGAGTATTTGAGTGGTGTTTTGGAAGGGTTTTTATAGTCAATAACTATCTTCCAGGGATGGGATTTCAAGTGGAAGACAATGTTTCTCAGAGTTGCTCAAGGTGAGACAAAGGCACTTCGGATATGTTAATGGCATCTTGATGTGCGAATACTTTGCAACTGAATGGAGGAAGTTACTTCCATTTGTTTGGAAGAAAGACAAAGGTGTGAGGATCCTTTACAGGTTTGAGTATCTCAGCTTTTGCTGATAGGATTAGTCAGGTGTTCAGACCTTCAGTTGCCTTGCAAATTAACATTCATTTGGAATTTGGGCGTGTGACGGATGGCTGGATTAGCAAATGAGAGTACAGTAGTGTGTTCCAGGAGCCAATCCTATGGCAGGAAATTGAAAAGGGAGTGGCTTCTGTGTGTTTGCAGTATGTATGACAGTTGGAGAGAGTCAGTTAAGCTCTGAGTTTTGAGTGGAAGGGAGTTGATGACAGTTGGCTGGAGCGGAAAGCTCCAGATGTGTGTGTGCTGTATGAGAGGCTTGGCTGAGGTAACATGGTGTGGAGAGGTTACTAATTTGTAATCGAGGAGTGAATGGACACAGAGCAAATGAGGCTGGGAAATAAGGGAAGGTATTATGAAGATGTAAGTACTGGTTAAACAAAAGATTCCACCCTGAAGTGTGTTTATTCCCTTTAATAAAGTTGTCTTTTTTTGTTAATACAAATACAGCTCATTCCTACAGAATAAAGATAATTAAAGGCAAGCAGCCATAACACACCATACACACATTTAGGTTAAAGGTATGCCCCTGGTTCAGAAAAAGGAACTAAGAGAGCCTTATAAGAATGTAGGTGGGAGGATCAGAGTGTAAAGAGGCAGCCAGGCTGAACCCTGAGGTAAAGTGGGGCTGGCGCTTTGAGGATTGCCCTTGACCACCTTGGTGTGACGTGTGGTGGTGGTGTCACAAAAGTGGTGGCAGTGGTGGAATTCAAAAGGCCCTTGCGTCACAAGACAGCCCCTCCTTAAGTGCATACCTGACTGAGTCTGAATGTTCGTCTTTGGAATTTCTTAGAATTTTCCAGCTTTAGCGGCCGCACTGCATGGAAGACCACATTTGACGTGATTATTAAATATTACCAATTTATTAGATATAGGGCAGGGAATGTATGGTAGGTAACACATGCATACCCATTCTTCACACAGAAGACAACTGGACTGGCCGTTGAACCTTGCTTCAATAATGGCAACTGGAGCGCATCCTCCACCACACTTGAGGACAGCATCCGAGACTGTTGGTGCAGGATGGGGCATGTGACACACACCTTTGTCCACTTTTACCTTGCTGCTCCTTCATGCCCTCCATCATTTGCCACCTGAGCACTGGCCACCAATACCTCCGTCTGCCCAATGGTAGGGCCAGCCCTGATTTTCTCTTTCCCTCTCCCTTTAACATCTAGTACAATGAAATGTGTGACATGCCCTCACTGAACCCATTTCTCTGACCCTGTTCCACTGTTTTAGCTGTTGCTTATAAGAGTGGGAAATCTCTCAGCATCTTTTCTATTACTAGGTGCCATATAGGAAAGAAAGAAGAGATGCAGTCCCACCTTCCCTCATCATTGGCTATCTGTTCTAAGGGGTTGTCCACACAATGAAAATACCCCTCACAGAATTCACTCAGACAACGAGCTGTCTTAATGGGATCTCACATTGTCTCATCATATTGTGAAGGAGGGGGGCCAAAGAGAGGGAAAACTATGCAAGAAAAGCCTTCGCAGCTTTTCCCAACTTTTTTTAAAAACTCCAGAGATATGCGCATTTTCAGTTATTAAGACAAGTGATTCAAAATGAATTGCTTCCTCATGCAAGACAAAGTACAGACCTGATTGGCTGGAGGAGTGCAGGGAGCAGGGCTGGCTTATAGGACAAGTGCTCACTGCCGCCATGTTGAATTTTCACTTTAGCAAATGATTGCTAAGACAATAAAACAGAGGTTTGTGCTTTCTTTCTTTCTTTCTCTCTTTGGAAATGTGAAATATCGCTTGTGCACACCATAGAAACAGTTTTTTTTAAAAAAAAGTTCGGCATGAACAGATTTTAAAATGTGAGTAATCCACTCGTGGCTGCCGTGTCAGCTACAGGCATGTGAAATTTATGGGGGCCATACATTCTTCCTTGAGCTTGAGCTTGAGCTTGAGCTTGAGTTTGGAGGTTCTAGCAGGTCAGCACAGCTATCATATACCCTTGACAGAAGACCGGTACACTCCTTCTATCGGGGATAGCCGTCCTCTTCCACTGAGCATGCAGATTCGGGAGGGACGCACATGGAGCAGTGAGGGAAGAAGGGGACACCCGCCTAGCCAGCCAGATCAGCTGAATGAACCTTGGCGATCAATGGGGTGACAGATGTTGCAGCCAGATCACCCTCACATCCATACATTCTTCATCACAGTACTAAAGAAAACACAAGTGCTGGGAGATCACAAGTGCACTGGTAGGAGGAGGCCTGAAGGCAGAAGGTCACTGGTGAGATTGGACCATCTTAATCTAATGGAAGAAATGCTGTCCCAAATGGTTCATGTTTCTTTTTTAAGTAACTGATTATTCTCTACTGCATCTGTGTGATTAATTTACTATGCACACATTTGGATTCAGATATGTAACCAGAACTTTGTGGAATATGACATTTCTGCTGAATTGCAGTTTTGCCTCCATTTTGATCTATGGGGCACCATGTGTGCAGTAGCTCTTCAGAGTTATATAAATTGACAGGCAAGATGCAAAAAAAGATGACACGCAGGCAAAGTTATGTTGATTAAATGAAATTACTAGTACATTTTATTTTGGCATAGTCAGAGTCCTGGAGAGTGATGAGAAGCAGCAAGAAAATTAGAGTGAAGTCTCAAAAGGGAGGGGTGATCAGAAAATCTCAGCCAGATGGTCTTTGTTGACTAAATTGTTTAAGATGTATCCCAAATCATTTGAGGGAGATCAACACAGCTCATTATTCATGTTTGCAGAAAGGAGACACTTAATTTCTCCCCATTTAAATCCAGTTGAGGAAAATGATGCATGAAACCTTTCATGTCCTCCAGGGGACTGAGTGATTTGATAAAGTTGCTTCCATCCCATAAATGATTTTAGCATTCTGGAAACTGGAATCAAGTTTTAATACATCTGTCTTATAGTCCAGCTAAGATGACTGCCACTGTCTCACTGCTTGCAGTCGTACAAACCAGTCATGGTATCCTGTAATCCTCTAGCAGCAGCACTGCACCAGCTCTGTGTAAAGACTAAAATAACTACAATCAAAACAGTAGTAAATACAACAGCTGTAAAAACAGTAACAACTGTTTCAACACTTCCATCGGCCATAATGTCATATGGTAGTAATTCCCTGAACAACTGTCTAGACCAGAGCGTAACAAAGCTACATGCTATTGTGGTAACACTTTACCCACTGCCATCCACACCATGGGCTGCTTCTGCAGCAAAGAGTAAATTTCAGAATTGTTCTCAACTGGTTTCCTCATCCTTTTACCATAACACTATCCTTCATAAATATGGAAGAGGTACTGTAAATGTCTTTGACCTTAATAGTCACAATGAAGAAAAGTGAAATTATGCGTCCATAGCCAATTGAATAGTCATCTGCACTCATGAGGTACTTAGTATAGTAAGGCTGGTTGGCTCTTGTTCATTAGACATTGTCAAATCTTCTCAAATAAGGTACATATACTCAGGGCCGGTTTAACCAGTCTGCCAAATCAGCATTGGCGGGGGGGCAAGGTCAAGGGGGGGCCCTGCTGACCTTCTTACCTGATGAAGGAGACAGACAGGAGACAGCGGGGAGGAGCCACTGCTTTGCAGCCCCCTCCTACCCTCCTCCTCCAAAAACCCCCTGCTGGCTTTAAAAAAAAAAAAAACAGCATCTCCCAAACTAGAAAAAGAAAGAGAAAGAAGCAGCAGCCCTCCATGGCAGAAGCTGGAGGGAGTTTGCTGCTGAAAAATGCAAGCCAGCCAGGCATGTCGGAGAGGGGCGAGTGTGTGTGTGAGAGAGGGGGGGGGAATTTGAGGGTTGTCTCTTTCCCTCAGAAAGGGCTTCTTTCTTTTTTTCCTTCTTCCTTCCCTTTTCTTCCTTCCACATAGATCACCTCCATCCATCTTTCCACCTGCTCTTAACATGCCTGTTTTCTCTCCCCTCCCTTTCCCCCTTGGTCTTCTTCAGCTTCCTCCCCTTGCTGCCAACTGAGTTCAACCTACAAAAGGAATTTGTGTGTGTTTGCCTATGCACCTTCAAGTCATTTCTGACTAAGGCAAACCTACCATGGGGTTTTCTAAGGTTTGTTCAAAGGGGATGTGCCTTTGCCTTCCTTTGAGGCTGAGAGAGTGAGACTTGCCCAAGGTCACCCAGCAGGTATTCATGGCTGGGTAAGGATTCAAACCCTGGTCTCCATAGTCATAGTGCAATGCTGAAACTTCTACAACACTCTAGCTCTTTTAACAGAAGAATATAAAGAATATACAGTACATTAAAATGTGGAGTAATATTACTGGGAACAATGGTTTTATTGTTGTCACTAAAACACCAGTATCCCATTAGTGTTATGTGAGAGGCACTGGCCTAGAGCAGTGGTTCTTAACCTTTTCTTTACCAGGGATCCCCTTTAAATATCTTTTGTTGCCCCAAGACTTAACTCAAGATTTAAAACCCTAATAATAATAGGTAACAATAATAGCTAACAACAACAACAATACAATTACACCATCCATTAAACTTTCCCTCAGAGGCATTCTTGCTTCTTCCTGCAAGTTTGTGGCTGGAGTGGATTGAATGGCAATGTGCAGGCCAAGCCAGCCAGCCTTTGCCTTGGTTCCTGTCACGTGGCTCCTCCACTACAGGGAGGAGGTGGACCAAGCAGCCTTCAAGCCTTTGTGGACCCCCTGTAAGGACATCACGGACCCTAGGTTAAGAACCACTGGGCTAGAGAATGCTGGAAAAGGAACAATGCAACCAGACCTTGAGAAGGGTGCTGGCAGGGGGATTCTGGGAGGTGTAATCCTAGAGTAACTTTCCCAGGCTCTGAATGCAACCTAGAATCATAGAATCATATGATCGGCTTCTGCCCTGCAGGAACACACAATCCAAGCATTCCTGACAGATGGCCATCCAACCTATGTTTAAAAAAAACCAAAGAAGGAGACTCCACCACACTCCAAGGCAGTGCATTCCACTTCCAAACAGCTCTTACTGTCAGGAGGTTCTTTCTAATATTCAGGTGGAATTTCTTTTCCTGTAATTTGAACCCATTGCTCCATGTCCTAGTCTCTGGAGCATCAGAAAACAAGCTTGCTCCTTCCTCAGTATGAGATCCCTTCAAATATTTAAACATGGCTATCATGTCACCTTTCAACCTTCTCTTCTCCAGGATAAGCCTACCCAGCTCCCTAAGCTGCTCCTGATAGGGTGTAATGGCTTCCAGACCTCCCACCATCCTTCTCAGTATCTTTCTTGAATTGTTGTGCCCAGAACTGGAAATAGTATTCCAGGTGAGGTCTGACCAAAGCAGAATACAGTGGCACTATTACTTCCCTTGATCTAGACACTACTCCTATTAATGCAGCCTAGAATTGCATTGGCATTTTTTGCTGCTGCATCACACTGCTAACTCATGTTCAGCTTGTAGTCCACTCTTTCTTTTCTTTGAGGAAATCTACACCATTACGTTAATTGCTAATAAACAAAAAAAAATATTATGTTAGTGCCTATAATATAGTTTTTAAACTAAATTATTGGTGGCAAATTATGTAATACAGCAGGCCCCTCTTATCCACTGGGGATTGGTTCTGTGGGGGGGGCGTAGAGTCTGAAAACTATGAATAATAGTGAACACCATTGAAAATAATGGGACTTCTGTTTTAAAATACCATAGAGTTGCCTTGGAGGGCCTAGAAAACGGCTAGGAAGGACACATTTTCTAGGAAGACTCTATGGTAGGTGTGCTGTTTTGTGTCCCATGGATAAAGAATCCATGGATACGGGGGTCCTATTGTAATCTGAACATCCTGTACGGTGAATAGGTTAGGTTACATTGACCTGAGATAAACATATGGGGGCCCCAAAATAAAGCATTGCAGGGGGCCCCAAAATTCCTTAAACAGGCCCTGTGTAAATTACATAATACAGTACTTACACCACAGGCTCAGTTTCAGGTCAACAGTAACTTATATGAGGAAACCATTTGTGAGGTGTAGAGTTGAGGACACCAAGGGCTGTGGCCACATTCCCTGACATCATCCAGTTCCTGGCCAAAGAGCTGACTAGATGTTTTCCATGAATCTAGATTTAATGTCTCACAGGCTTCCCTTGGTTGGGAAAAACGTGTGGGGAGTGAAGCCCATCAAGATTGCAGCTTTCTTTCTCCCTCACCTGATCTTGACAATGAAAAATGACACTGCTAGATAACTTTTGTCCCACATTAAGAACTCCATGAACCTCCATTTTTGTTCTGCTTCCAACTCACTGAAGAAGAGCAATGCCCCAGAAGTGCTAAACGGTCCTAGTGTGGAAGCAACCTGACGTCCATCTCTGGTGGTTCCGGCTAAAAGGGAGGAGGAGGAGGAGGAGGGGAGTACTCACTTTAAAGATACTTTTAAAGTACCAAAGTGAGCTGAAAGAGCTCCCCCAAGACCAACTTCAGTTTGTTTGGTCACTAGCCATGAGCAAGACAGGTGACCTATCTACCCCTCTTTGTCATCTTGCTATACATTAGCTGGATGGTTAACTAAATGTGACACACTGTTCTGATTTACACAAAGCCCTGATACCATCCCAGATCGTCATTACATAATAATAAATTACCACCCAAAACCCCTCATGTGTAAAATATGTATTTTAACAGCTAAGAAATCCAAGGCTTTGTAATATATATTTTTCCACTTGAGAGGGTTGTTATTGTTGTTAATTTATTGTTTCAAGTACAGCGGTGATCTTGGCTGATGCCTGGCATATTTCCCACCACCACCACCACCATATTCTTCCCCTTTCTGGTCTATTAGTCACACATTAATATTTATATTTCTATCAAAATGTGTATCCTGCTTTTCTAGGTAACATGCCCACTCAAGGTGGCTTGCAATATCATAAAATAAAATGAGATGACAAAACAAGATAAAATACAATCAAACAATACACCAGGAACAATAAAACAGCAAAGACAAACGATGGGGAAAGAATCAGAAGAAAGTTAACTAAGAAATGCCCACTACATTAACACCAGAACCTCAGGCATTTAGGAGGGCTGCCAAATCTCTGGATGCCACAATGAAAAGCTCCTGTCTTGTCACCCACCAATTAAATGTCTGAAAGGAGGGACAAGAAGCAGTGATGGTTGGTGATTTCCATGTCACTCAAGTAGTGGCGGAACCATACCAAGTTTTAGTCCAAACTTTAAAGTAGCTATTGAAGGGACTGACCTCTATCCACAAACTGGGTCCAGTGCCCCTAAAATCTAAAATCAAATCCTTTAAGGTTCAAATAAAGTCCCAGAAAAGTTTCACTGCCTTGTCACTTACTGCCACTGAGAAAGGCCTTAAAAGCTAAGCAAAGTTCTTGAGGAGTCACATATGACTCCATGTAGAGCCAGCAAAGTGTTGGACTAGGAATTTGGGAAACCAGGGTTTGAATCCCCACTCAGCCATGGACCCCCACTGGGTGACCTTGGACAAGCCACATCCTCTCAGCCTCAGAGGGAGGCAAAGGCAAACCCTCTCCAAATGAGAAAACCCCATAATAGGTTCACCATAGGGTCAGAAATTACTTGAAGGCACACAACAAGAAGAGCGGAGTAGAGAAAGTGCAGCCTGTGGTACCATATGCACCCACCGTCACCCCCTCCAGGGTTTAAAAAATATATCCATGCCGACTTCTGGACAATTTTTGTCACCTAAAAACTGGCCCAAAGCCCTCACCCCCATGACCACAAATGCAGTAGTTTAGGTTTCCTGAATCCTCCATTTCGCCCAATACTGAGAAAAATAAAATAAACCAGTCAAAAACTGGCCAAAATGGCAACTGGAAGTGACATAACACCTCTGCTACTGCTCTCAAACATCACACTACAACCTGCCCACCCCTCCCATACACAGTTGCCCACCCCTGAGGTAGATTGATAGTTCAATCAATGTGCAGACTCTACAAAAGCCAAGATGTAGAAATAAATCTTGGACCTGAATATTCTACACAGACACACGGAAGCTTTATTGTGAATGAGGGCTTATAAACATAAATGCATTCATAAATAGGTTCTATTCAGTCTGTCCATCTGTTTTCCATAGCAGATGGATTGTGCAATAGGGACCCAAATGTGTCAAAATTTACATGGATGAGCCAGGCTCATGCTAAACATCTGATACACTGAAAGATTATACCAAAGAATAAACCAAACTTATCTCTAAGCTCTACCTGTGTAGGGATATAATTCTTTAATAAATTTCGTATTGAAGGAATCAATGAGTATCTTTTCACTGAGAGAAATTGAATTAGCAGTTATCTTTTCACTGTGAGATTTTTTTAAAAAAAACTGTGTAGATTTAAAAAACTATTTAATTTTTGGAACTTATTTTGTACAAAGTTTGCATGTGGTTGTTTTCCACAGAAATCACATTTTCTGTACAGGAAACATTATGCTGTTATTGTTTTTTAGTAGAAAATGCTGGTTTCTGTACAAAACAGGCACTTGACAAGGCTCGTCTCATCTAAACAATGTACTGGATCTTATTAATTGATGGTGTGTGGGGGGGTAATGATGTACATTTTAATTTGATTTTAATTTTTGATTGTTTAATCTCATTTTAACTTTTGTACCTTGTGAATATTTTTTACTAATTTTTATTACTAACAACAAAAAATTCTGCTGGAAACAGCATTTTCTATGCAGAATACTTTTTTTTTGCACAAGGGGGCTCGCCGCTAGCCGGTGGGCCATTTTGCGGCCCGACTGGCAGCCCCACCATGTAGCCCTCCAGGCGCGGCCTCTGCCCCCCCTTCCTGGTTTGCTTTGCTACATTGTTTATAACATCACTTCCTCACTTCCTTTGCTTTGCAGGGTTCGGACCGCAGGGCGGCAGTCGGCGCACAATAAAACTGTAAAAAAAGAGAGAGAGAGAGAGAGAGAAACAATACTATACAGTGTACCCATCACTAAGCACGCCAGCCTCTACAGAGGCAGAGAGGGTCATGGGTCCCAAGCGGACAGCAAAACAGCGGACACACCTTGAGATTCCGCCACAGCCTGAGGCCGAGACCAACCTGGGGGATGGGGGGAATGGGCAACCCGAGCCTGAGGCGGGTCCCAGCGCTAGCCTTCCGGGGTCAGAACAGTGTCCCCCAGTTGAGGCTTTTGTCACATGTGTGACTACCATAGCCGATGTCATGGGGGTGTTGTCCATCATGCTGCAAAAGATGGATCAGCCACAGGTGAGGCTGGAAATGCAGGTGTTGCCTGCCATCACGGCGGGGCCTGTGACAGGGGACCCTGGGCCATCATCGAGTGTGGGCACGTCTAGCAGCAGTGGGCAATCACGCAGGTCCAGATCCACAGGCAGGAGCGGCTCCAGGGAATTGAGGCATTCGGATTCTCACGGATCGTCATCCTGCCGGAGGCGCAGCGGATCAAGGAGCAGGCGAAGCCCGAGCAGAAAGCACCGCAGGTCTCGTTCGGGTTCCTCCTCGGGTGAGTCCTCAGATGAAGACAAGTACAGGTATTGGGAAAAGGGGGCTTTCAAACCGGGATTGCCGGGTTGGGCCCTCAAGCTTAGAAAGGCCAGGGAGAAGGCAGCAGGGGAGAGGAACAGTGGGGGTCAGAACCCCCCGGGGGAGGAGCTCAGAGAAGCCAAGTCTAAGGAGGACCCTCCTGAGGGTCATTTGGACCATAAGATGCGTTCTAAGATTCTGCAGGGGTACTACGTGGATGTTTTCTCGCTGGCCCCTCCTCCCGGGGAGGAGGCCAGGGTTCACAAAAGTGACAAGAAGGACAGCGAGAAGGCCACTGCAGAAATAGAGCGCACTTTTGCCAACTGGTTCAATGGGTACGCAGTCTTCATGGGAGTGGTAGCTTTGGTCTTCCCAGAGAGGGCGTGGCACTTGATCAATCACCTTCGTCAGGTGTTGGTGGTTAGGGCTCAGGCGAGGGACGCCAATGCCATATTGTATGATGTGGAGTGTTGAAAGAAAGCTTCTAGGTCCCCCATGCACAGATGGGAAACCATTGACTACCCCACGTGGCTGCAGGCCACGGGGCCTGGCCAGCGTGAAAAAGGGGAAGTCCCAAAGGCAGCCCGGAAGAAGGAGGGGAAGAAGCCGGTCTGCTGGGAGTACAACGGGGGTAAGTGCACCAGGTACAAGTGCAGGTTTGAACACTCATGCGACAGCTGTGGGGGCAGCCACCCAAAGTCGACCTGCTCCCACCAAGGAGGGGGGCAGTCCTTTCGGAACAGTCGCCCTGCCTCAGCCGGCGCCAAGAAGGAGGCAGGGTCCAGCAACAGCGCCAGCAACAGCAGTGCAAAATGAGGCGAACTCTGGGGCGGGGGTGGGGGGGTCGCATGGCTTTCACGCTGGTCAAGTTGGAAGCCATGCAACTACTCCTAGCAGTATACCCCAAAAGAGAGGCGGCGGCCTACTTGGCCTCTGGCTTTGAGTTTGGCTTTCGCATCCCTTATCAGGGCCCCAGGGAGGCCTCCACCTCAGGCAACTTAATTTCAGCCACTCAGTTGCCGGAGTTGCTGGCAAAAAAGATAAGGAAGGAGCTAGAGGCCGGCCACATCGCGGGTCCCTTTGAGCAGCCTCCAATGCCAAATCTGCGGGTCTCACCACTAGGTATGGTACCCAAAAAGGTGCCAAGGGAGTATCGCCTCATTCACCACTTATCATACCCGAAGGGATCCTCGGTCAATGATGCCATCCCACCGGAATTGTGCACGGTGAGATACACTGCATTAGACCATGTGGTACGCCTCCTCCAAACATGCGGTCGGGACGCTCTCATGGGAAAATGCGACATTAATCGGCATTCCGGCTGCTGCCAGTGCACCCGGATGAGCATTGCTTGTTGGGCTTCAAATTTCAAAACAGTTGGCATGATGACATGGCACTGCCCATGGGGTGCTCCATCAGCTGTGCAGCCTTTGAGACATTCAGCACATTTTTGGAGTGGGCACTCCAGCACAGGGCGGGATCCCCATTTGTCACGCATTACTTGGATTATTTTCTAATGATGGGCCCGGCCGGGGGGTCGGAGTGTGGGTTTTTACTCTCTTCCTTCCAGGCCCTGGCAGTGGAACTCGGGGTCCCATTGGCACCAGACAAGACGGTGGGCCCGGCAATGGCTTTGGTGTATCTAGGTATTCAGCTGGACTCAGTTGCAGGGGTTTTGAGGATGACAAGATAGCGAGCCCGAAGGTGGTGTTGGCGGGCCTCCTGGAAAAGGAGAAGGCGACGCTGAAGGAATTGCAATCGCTTTTTGGGCCATCTGAACTTTGCATGCAGGGTTGTCTCACCAGGGAGGGCCTTCTGTGCACGCACTGCGCGCCTCACTGGGGGGGTCAGGGTGCAGCACCATTGCATCCGCTTGACGCGGGGGGTCAAGGAAAACATGAGGGTGTGGGTCACCTTATTAGATCACTACAACGCGGTCACGACGTGGCAGGGGAGGTTGGACCCTGGGGGGACCTACAAATGCATTCCGATGCAGCAGGCAGTCTTGGTTTCAGAGTCTACTACAATGGCCATTGATGATCACAGCCGTGGCCTCCGGAGTGGACGGGGGCAGGGCTGTCCAGAGACCTCACCTTCCTGGAATTTTTCCCCATCATGGTGGCCATCACATTATGGAGGGGAGAATTCAGGGACAAGGGAGTGTGTTTTTGGTCCGACAATCAGGCCGTGGTTAGGATAATCAACAGGCAGTCCTCCAGGTCCGAGAAGATCATGAGGCTAGTACACAGGTTCATGCTGGTCTGCCTGGAGTCCAACATAAGCTTCTAAGCCCGGGCGTGGATAACGAGATAGCGGATGCCTTATCTCGTTTCCAGGAGGAATGTTTCCACTCGCTGGCCCCAAATGCCAACGAGAAGGCAGCCCCATTCCCGGCAGAGCTCTGGAGCCTTGGGAGCAAACGGTGATACAAGGTGTAGTGGACTCCTTGGCGACATCTACGAGGGCAAGTTACAAGAGATAGGCCTCCCAATTCCTGGCGGCAGCTCGGCTACAGGGTGGCTTGGCTGGCATCGGAGTGAGAGGTACTGCATTACCTCACTTCACTGAAAGAGAGGGGTTTGGCAGCCAGGACTATTGCAGGACAGGCAGCCGGTATTTCATTCTTCAGCAAAGCGGCCGGCCATGGCGATCCCTGTGACTCCTTCATGGTAAGGAAGGCCATGGAGTTTTGGAAGAGGGCCACCCCAAGGGCCGTGGATGGGAGGCGTCCATTGTCTTACGAGCTGCTCGGTCAACTGGTGGCGCGGCTGCCATCCCTATGCCATTCCAAGTATGAAGTGATACTATTCAGTACAGCTTATACTACTGCCTTTTTTGGGGGCACTGAGGGTAGGGGAGGCCGTCTGCTCTTCCAAAAGGGATGCATCCAGGAGTGCCTTGCAGTTACGCGACGTGGCCCTGGCAGAGGGGATCCTGACATTGCATATACAGCGTTAAAAAGCCAACCAGCACAGCATTGGGGCCACCTTACGGTCTGCAAAAGGTGGTGGGATCCTCCCCATGCCTGGCAGCATCCATGCAGGGTTTCCTGCTGGAAAGGGGCATGGCCAGCAGCCCCCTGTTCAGGCACCTGGATGGGCTGCCAATGACCCAATTTCAATTCGTGGGTGTACTGAAGAAGGCTCTGCATCAGATGGGGCTGCCGGCAGAAGAATTTGGCAGCCACTCGTTCCGGATTGGAGCCGCAACCATGGCAACAGCAGGGGGCCTGTCGGCAGAGTACATCATGAAGCTGGGAAGGTGGCGGTCCAGGGCCTATGCGACATACATTTGGCCAGGGCGAGAGCTGCGGGCCAGGCCAGGGGCCACTGCGGACCAGTAGGGCTGCCTGATGATGTGGTTAATGGTTGGCGGTAGGCGGTTCCCATGGGGGAACGCCTTGATGGCGGATGTCTTGGGTCTTGATAAGGGAGTAAGTTAGGGGTCTCCATTAAGTCCAAGTTTAAGTGCAAGTTCAAGTTCAAGCTCAAAAGGAAACTCCCCCTCCCCTTGTTTATAACGTCACTTGTTTTCAGGGGAGGAGAGAGAGTCGGGCAGGTTGGCTCGGCCATCATCTCTCTCCTCCGTGGGCACCAGGATTGACCGGCGATTTGCCATTGGTCCGCATGGGCGGAACAATGAGAGATCATGACCCAGACATGGCCACCAACCATTTAGCTTTGGAAATTGTGGCCAATTTTATTGCCAACAACATGTATTTCTCTTTTACAATGTATTTACTAACCTATATTTAACCTATGTTTTCCAAAGATGTAGTAAAAGCATACTGTTAGCCACCAACATAAGTGTATTTGTCTTGTCTTCGAGGGCGGAAGAGGCGGTATGGTCTGGGTCTGCAAGGGGGCTCGCCGCTAGCCGGCAGGCCATTTTGCGGCCCAACCAGCAGCCCCACCATGTAGCCCTCCAGGCGCAGCCTCTGCCCCTCTTTCTGGGGGGGGCGGAGGCCGCCATAGCCAGCCCGTCTCCTTCTCAGCACTCCCCGCGGCTGGGGAGGTGGGAGAACGGTGGTGATTTTAATTTTTTGATTGTTTAATCTCATTTTAACTTTTGTACCTTGTGAATATTTTTTACTAATTTTTATTACTAACAACAAAAAATTCTGCTGGAAACAGCATTTTCTATGCAGAATACTGTTTTCTGCACAAAACCACCACATGCCAAGTTTGCATAGAGTAAGTCCCAAAATGGGAAAATTCTCACCAGTCCAGGATTCTTCACATGGGGGGGTGACTCTTGAGAAACACTTTTTTTTTCAGATATTCATGAATATTCTTCCCATTCCTACTGTGTACACCTGCTACATGTTGTGAATTGCATCACTAGAAGCACATCATATCCAGTGTCAACACAGTGGGTAACACAGTTTCAGTAAGTTAAAGAGATATTTGCCTTCTTTCACCACAGACTTTATGAGGTGCTAGTGCTGTGTGGAAATCTACTGATTCTCAAGCCTTTTATCACATGAAATATGATAAAGATTCCAATATATTTAAAAAATTACACCATGGGTCAAGACTGCAATTCTTAGATTCTTAGAGATGAAGGTGTCAAAGCTGCTTTTGTTTTTAACAAAGAATATGAACCCAACACCTGAAGTAAATATTCCAAAATCCATCAATGTGGTAGTTTTATTGGGCCAACTTAAAAGTCAACAAAAATGTGCAAAATTTTTGAGTTCTCTAGATAGTATCAAACAAGATGCAGGTGGTATTAGGAGAGGAATAAGACTGAAGTGTGTAAATTTTTGTGACCTTTGATTTAATCTAATATTGGATTATGGATTATTTATTAGGCTTTTTGGTGCCCAAACTAAATAGCTTCCCTAAACCCCTTGCCAATACAGAGCAAAGATGGAAAAAAGCACCATAGATACACACAAAATATTTGAGATATATTCCTTCCATATTTACATTTGAAACTGGTTTTTAACACATTTCTGCATCCTTGGGTTACTGACATGAAGGAATTAAAATTCACTACTGAAGACACAATTATTTAACTTCAAAAGGAAAGCTGGTAGTTAGAACAGGTATTGACTGCCATCTTCTGGGATTTTATAGGAATTTTTAAAGCAGCAGTTAAAGGAATGTGCCTATTCAACAAAGGGGAAAATACAGATCATTAGGCAATGCAGAATAACATTGTCTACTGTTCAGATTCCAGGATACAAAATCCTCTTCTTTGCATTTGGTAGATTGGGAAACTAAAATGAAAGTTTAGCCCTCTTATAAATGGAAGAGCTACAATTCAGCTTTTCCCATTTAAATCAGGACTCCTGGCATGTCACTGGGGGTATAGGAAGAAGCCATACTCCAATAGCTCATAAGCCACTGTTAAACATTTTAAGGCAGGGGTGGGCAATGGTCAGGAGTTAGAGGGCCACACCGGCTCTCCAGGAGACCTGGGAGGGCTGCCCCCCCCCAAAAAAATTATTTTGGTCCCAAATATCCTCTAGGTGCTGTGGGGGGGGCAATTTTGCCATGTTGTGGGGGTGGGTAGGTGGGCTGTTTTAGGCCCAGGAGAGGACAGAAAGTGATCCAGAAAGGCCAAAACCTTCTCAATCCTGCAGGCCACATGCAGTCCATGGCCTGTACTTTCCCTGCCTCTGCTTTAAGGTAAGAAGCAGGGACCCTTTGCCCCTTCAGATGTTTTGTACGAAAAGTGCCTCCGTTGCAACTGCCACAATCATTACATCTCCCACCCATAATCATAGAATCATAGAGTTGGAAGAGACCACAAGGGCTATCTAGTCCAACCCCTTGCCATGCAGGAACACACAATCAAAGCATTCCCAACAGATGGCCATCCAGCCTCTGTTTAAAAACCTCCAAAGAAGGAGACTACACCACACTCCAAGGCAGTACATTCCAGTTCTTCCTAATGTTTAGGTGGAATTTCTTTTCCTGTAGTTTGAACCCATTGCTTCATGTCCTGGTCTCTGGAGCAGCAGAAAACAAGCTTGCCCCATCCCCAGTATGACATCTCTTCAAATATTTAAACATGGCTATCATGTCACCTCTTAACCGGCCATCTGTCGGGGATGCTTTGATCGTGATTTCCTGCATGGCAGGGGGTTGGACTGGATGGCCCTCGTGGTCTCTTCCAACTCTGCAATTCTATGATTCTATGATTCTCTTCTTCAGGCTAAACCACTCCTCATAGGGCATGGTTTCTAGACCTTTTACCATCCTGGTCGCCCTCCTCTGGACACACTCCAGATTGTCAACATCCTTCCTGAACTGTGGTGCCCAGAACTGGACACAGTATTCCAGATGAGGTCTGACAAAAGCAGAATAGACTGGCACCATTATTTCCCTCAATCTACACACCATACTCCTATTGATGCAGGCTAGAATCGCATTGGCTTTTCTGGCTGCTGCATCACACTGCTGACTCATGTACAGCTTGTGGTCCACTAAGACTCCTATATCATAATAATAATAACTTTAATAACTTTATTTTTGTACCCCGCCTTTTGCCTATTAGGCAATCAAGGCGGCTCACAACAATTGGATATAAAAACAAATCCATAACAATTATAATAACTTAAAAACAATTTACCCCCCTTAAAATTACATATAATAGTGCATATATTTAAAATAACTGGCAAATTCACCAGAGACATAAAATAACTACCCTAAAACTTTAAAACTATAGATTCAAAACATCAAAACATAAACATAAAAAGAGGGAGAGGCATCCATTAAAATGGTCTGTTCTGTTCAGGGAAGGCCTGCCGGAAGAGATCCATTTTGATGGCTTTTTTGAAATTCTCCAAGCTAGTTGCTTGACAGATCTCCTCTGGCAAGGCATTCCATAGTCTGGGAGCAGTGACAGAAAAAGATATTTCAGAGGTTGGTGTTAATCTAAATCTCATTGGTTGCAATAAACCCCTCTCAGAAGATCTAAGGGTGCGGGGCGGATTATATGGGAGGAGGCGATCCCTTAGGTAGGTTGGACCTAGGCCATATAGGGCTTTATAGGTCATTACGAACACCTTATACTGTGCTCAGAAACTGATAGGCAGCCAGTGAAGGGATTTCAAGATTGGAGTAATATGCTCCCTTCTCAATTTCCCGGTGACTATCCTGGCTGCCATATTTTGCACCAGTTGTAGTTTCCGAACTAGATATAAGGGTAGCCCCATGTAGAGAGCATTGCAGAAATCGAGTTGTGAGGTTACCAGTGCATGCACTACAGTTTCTAGGTCCTTTGTCTCAAGGTAAGGGCGCAGTTGGAGTATCTGCCAAGGCTGATAACAGGCACCCCTGACTGTCGCGTTCACCTGAGCAGTCATGTGAAGCGATGAGTCTAGGAGCACCCCCAAAATGCGAACACAGTCCGTAGCAGAGAGTGTGACCCCACCCAAGATCCCTTTCAAATGTACTGCCATCAAGCCAGGTGTCACCCATCCTATATCTGCGCATTTGATTTTTTCTGCCTAATAACAAAAACATTTGAAGATGAACACATGGTAAGAAAACTGCTAGTTGCTAAGGAAAAAAAAATGATATCTATAAAGAATTAGTTCTGCCTATTCAGAAATGTCCTGTGTCTGTTTTGTAACAATTTTTTGTAAACATAATTTTGTGTGAGCAAAGACACCTAACTTCAGACCAGAAATAATAGGTCAACTTATCTACCTCAAAGGAAGCACAGATTTTGCCAAGTTCTTGTAGGATTGCTATTTATATAAAAGGATATATGAATTCCATCTTGGGAGAAAGGCAGGATATAAATCCAATAACAATAATAATATATATATATATATATATATATATATATACATACAGTATATACCAGCCAGAGAAAGTGTGTGTGCTTCTCCTCTTTCTTTCTTCCAGAAGCCCTCCCCATGTTCCCAATGCCACTGTTTCCCTCTTTTTCAGAAATTGCTATTAACAACTTGTATGGAATATAGACTGTTCTGTTGGTTTCTATTGCTATCTTCTTCTGTCTTTTTGATAAAGAAATAATTGGTTTTGCTGCAAAATCAGCTTGTTCTTGACTCGGTTTCTTCCCTTCCACCTCGATTTTATTTGGAGTCACTCTGGTTAATTGTGTTTTTAAAACCTTTAGCCTGTAAGGTCCTGCAGAGTTAGTGCCTTGGGAGCTTGTGCCCCACACCAGTAAAGCCAGTGCAATGCTCCTTTCAACCCACACTTTAAACACCTTTCAACCCACACTGTTCTATATTTTGGCTTCCTAGATCTTGAATTCTTCTACTTTGGCTCAGTCATTAACCAAAATGGAGACTGTTGTTAAGAAATCAGAAGAAGATCAAGAATTGGAAAGGCAGCCATGCAGGAACTAGATAACATGTTCAAATGTAAAGATGTATCACTGAATACTAAAGTCAGGATTGTCTATGCCATAGTACAGTATTTCCTATTTCCCTTTCACATCTGTTTCTGTGTATGGATGTGAAAGCTGGACAGTGAAGACAGCTGATGGGAAGAAAATCAATTGATTCAAAATGTGGTGCTGGAGAAGAGTTCTACAAATATGACAGACTGCCAACGAAGAAAAATGAATGGGTCCTAGAACAAATCAATCCTGAACTCTCAGTAGAAGTGAAGATGACTGAACTGAGGCTGTCACACTTTGGACATAAAACAATGTGACTCAATGGAAGTCAATAGTGCTTGGTAAAGTGGAAGGCAGTAGGGAAAGAGGGAGACCAAACAACAGGTGGATTGACTCAGTCAAGGAAGCCACATGGCCCAGAGTCTGCAGGACCTGAGCAAGGCATCTTGGATGTCTCTTGTTCATAGGGCTGCCACTTCCCAGATGAAGATGAGAAGATCTGCTGCTGATCCTTTTCTTCACTCTTTTACAAGTGAGGAGAGCAGGCAGTGAACAGCAAAGGGGTTTTAATCCAGGAATTTAAGTTTGGCTGTTTCGTACATGCTGTTGAGGTTGTTGAGGCTATTTCTAGACTTCCCCACTACTGCCTGTTCATATGACCTGTCCAGGTACTAATTTGTCCAGCCTCACTAGCTATTTTGTGCTGACTTGCCCTTTGCTCTTGCACTTGATCTTCCACATCCACCTTATACATCCCCTGAATTCATTTTCAGGTTGCTCCATGCCTTGATTTGTGCAATGTAAACTCCTCAGTAAAAAGAATCTTTACTACCAACTCGTTTCTTCAAAATTCCATTAGCCTAGGCCAAATCCACACTACACAAATAATCCACTTTGGAACTGGATTATTTGTCCTGGCTCCTTCCTATGGAATCCTGAGATTTGTAGTTTGGTGAGGCACCAGCACTCTTTGGCAGAGAAGGCTAAAGACCTTGAAAAACTACAAGTTCCAGGATTCTACAGGAAGGAGCCATGGCAAATAATCCAGTTTCAACCTGGATTATTTGTGTAGTGTAGATTTGGCCCTAGTTTCTTATCCCTTCATTTCTGACTTCTCTTTGTTTGTTGCTGTGTTCAAGTCGTTTCCGACTTATGGCAACCCTAAGGCAACCCTATCAAAGGGTTTTCTGAGGACAGAGTGTGTGACTGGGCTAAGGTCACTCAGTGAGTTTTCATGGCTGAGCAGGGATTTGAACCCTGGTCTCCAGAGGCAAAGTCCAACATTCAAAAGCACTACACCACGCTTGCTCCCTGGTTTATCATACTTGGGTAAAAGAAAAGAAAAGAAAATTTTCAGGAGTGACTACAGTATAGCAAAGGTAGTTTGGCCTGTGTAAGATGTTCCTGGGCCAGCCTATAAACTGGTCTACGGATAAAGAATTAGTCAACAAAAGAATCTCTTTTGAGATGCATTTTATAAGGTGAGGGCCATGAAACAATAACAACAGACATCACCTCCTTCCCTGCCTCATGTCACAATTTAAATTTCAGCTATCTTGTATGGTGAGTCCATGGTTGAAGGGATGGATATCTTGAGACAAGGAACACCTGTAGTGTGTGTTCCAAGTTAAAGGAGATATATAGTAAGTGTGGATTGAGATCTCAAGGCAGTTTATCCAATGTCCCACTTTCTGTGACGACTAGCCAGTTGTCTCTCTTTACCTTATGTCACCATTTCCACAAACACATTCTTTCAGAAACTAGCTTGTTTAATCATTTCCAACAAGCCTTCATATGAACACAGACTGATGCTGTCCCAGTGCTATTCGCTTTTGGAATAACCCCAAACCCATCTATAATCTTCAATTGTGGCACAAACTGCTTTGATGATCCCCCTACAATAACAATGAATCATGTGATGAGAGATACTGATCAAATTCTTCAAAACATACGCATTTTGCCCAGATTTCAGGGATTTGTTTTAAAGCAAACAGTTGTTTCTGTCTGTGCACTCTTCTATGCTTTTTGCACAAGAGAAGGGGAAATGTACAATAGAAAATAATAGGGTGGTGGGAGGAGTACAGCACACACAACCATCACGCAAATGGGACTGTGCAGCTTAAAACTACTGCACCACACTCCTGTGACCCTTATTGCTTGTCAGGGTATATGAAAGACACACAGCACTTTCCAGAAAAATCCAAGGCATATTATTTGTACAGCTATCTTTTTTTACAATGCAATGTTGTATGTGACTACTACCGGTAAGTAGCACACCACACTGATTTCAGTGGGACTTTTTTCCAACTATGTGTAATTGTAGTCTTATTCATTTGCTTGTGTTCCCCGCCTTACCCATTTGCTTCTTCCATCCTTTGTTTTCTACTTTTTGTTTCTAACAAAGACATTTTTACAAAGCACCATGTCCTAGGGTGGTGTGGTTTTTTTGTCAGTACTGATATGCAAGAAAGAAAATTATATGTTACAGTGCCACCACTCCCTCCTGCCTACCTATGTAATTGCTCCCAAACCTCACACTTTTTTTCACAAGAAAAATTCTAAGGTTCAGACTCCAGCAAAGCACTGCCAGATTCAGGTCCTCAGTATAAGAAGTGCTATATGCCTGAGATTGTATAACCTAACTATTGATCCCTACTTCTCAAAGCACAGCAGTATATCACTTCAAAGAACAATACTTGTCATATATATTAAGAGCCACAAAGAGTCACCTCCTGTGTTATGAAAAGATGAATCTGCATTGATCTCTGATGCAGACAGAAATAACTCAATTCATGTTTACTCAACACTAAGTATTGCTTTATTAAACTGGGCTAACTCGCAAGCAATCTGCACAAGTTTATGCAAATGCAAGCAAAAGTATCATCTCCCTTATATAATGTCACTGAATTCCCCAGTCTAATGTACTCTCCAAGGAATAAAAAAATTATGTACTACATGTGATTTTCCTCAAAAATATTAATTTTTCTGATTTTCTCTAGCCAAACTACAGACCTGGTTTCACAAAGTCTGTTGATTTTCAGAGGTATTGGCGAAGATCAAAATCTCCAGTAAGAAATTACAGCTCCTTTTTCTTTTCTGAGCAAACACAAGCAAACAGAAGTGGAACCCACTATTTAGAGAACATCAGAATTAGAGAACATCAGAAGCATAAGCACCAATATTTCATGGGTGAAAACCGTGACACATGTGGCCAAGTGATATCACAGTGCGGTCAAGATGGTAGACATTATTACTGAACAGGAACATACAAACTAGGAGAGGCTGCAGCAATTTGCTTTTCTTTGTGCCTACTGAGAAAGGCAAGAACGTAGCTCTCCTCTTTGCCCTGCTGAGTTAACTGAGCGCAAAGGACTTTGGGACTTTGAACCCAGTCTATAGAAACTGAAATACCGTAAGCTAAGTGCAAAGCAGGAAAGGGGAGCAAGGAGCTAAAACTCATTTTAATTTTTCCCCCCAATATTTTTTATTCAAATCCATTTTCAATTATAAAACTCATATTTGTCTCATACTTTCACATTTCATTTCATACATGTTCATTTCATTTCCTACATATTCCATTTCCTTTCATCCATCTTCTTTGAAGCCAAATGGATTCACACCTCCATTTTCCAACCATTCGACCCTTCCCCTACCCACATTCCTGTCACATTCCTCTCTCATCCCTTAACTTCCTATCCGATCTATCCATATTTTCCATTTTTTATCATTGTGTATCCTTTATTGTATTTTCCTTGCTTGTTTCATTTACTCAAGTTGCCTCTTATTGTTCTTGCTTCTAATTGATCTCATTTTTTCTTTTCTTTTTTTCTTGTTCTGTTATATTTCCGAGCTTATTTTAAAGTCTTTAATAAATTGATATATATTCTGATACCCCTGTGGAAAGAAATGGCGGGGGGGGACAGCAACGATAAGCACTGAATAACTATTTATAGAGAAATTTCAAAGGAAGAAAAACAGAGACTTTAAAATACAGACAAGGAACGGGAAGAGAAGAAGCATGAAATAAACACACTTGAAGAAAAGAAGAACAAAGGAAGTTTGTTATTGTGTTGGTTATATGTATATGTGTTTGTTTTATTTGTTGGTATGTTGTGTGTAATTTGTGAGTTTGTTTTTAAGTATTTTATGTAGAAAATACCAAATAAAAATATTTTTAAATAAATTGATATATTAACAGAGTACTATAATTTGATAGTACTATAATTTAATAAAATCTATGTCTCTTTCCCTTCTCAGTTTATTGCAAAAAGAAGTCAGATTTTTTAAAAAAAATACTTTCTTACATCTATCTCTCCATATGTCTTCTTTCCTGTAGTTTATGTGCATACTTACATACATATCCGTGCGGTTTCTTGAGCAAGGAGCTAGAACTCATTTTAAAAAGCAACTAAAAATAGGGAAGATCAACATATTTCAAAAAAGGGGGAAGAGAAACTACATGGAAAGACAATGGGAAGAATTAGCTGTACTTGGTTTCAAAAACTAAGAGAGGAATATTAAAAAGAGACATAGATCTAACGGAGGTTATTTTTTAATAATAAAATTGCTAAAGTTATTAATTTGGATTCCATCAATTAAAGGCAGTTTAAATATTGTAAATAAACAAAGAAGAGATATACCTATAAAAGGGAAATAAATATTGCTAGCTGAAGGAATAAATGATGGCATCAGGTGTAACCAAAACAATTACTGATAGAGTTAACTTACATTTCAATGTCTCTCTGGCTTTTCTTCGCAATCGAAGATTCAGGAAGGAATCATCCCGCGCTTTCTGTAAGTGCGCTGATGACTAAAAATGCCAATCCGAGATAAACAAGTCCGGTTGCAGAAAGCACAGCAGAAGGTCTCCTTGGGTGATGTTTCCGGGTTGTGATTCTTTCTGCGTTGTTGTTTCTCTTCAAGACTTGTTTGGCGTGAGTTCTCAAATAAGGCTGCAGCATTGTGGATAGTGCGTCTCCATGCCTCCCGATGTGAAGCCAAGGCGGACCATTGTTGGTGATCAATTTGGCCGAGCCTGAGATGTTGTTTCAGGGAGTCCTTGTATCACTTTTTTGGAGTGCCCCTCTTACGCTGACACTTGGAGAGTTCACCGTAGAGTACTATTTTTGGGAGGCGATGGTCCTCCATCCTAGAAGCATGCCTTGCCCAGCGCAGCTGTGTTCTCAATATCATGGCCTCAATGCTGCTGATCCCTGCTTGCTCAAGGACAGCAACATTTGTCACATAGTCAGTCCAGTGTATATTTAGGATTGTGCATATACAGCGCTGATGAAAGCGTTCGAGAAGTTGGAGGTGGTGGCGATAGGTGACCCATGTTTCAGATCCATAAAGGAGGATAGACAGTACAATGGCTCTATATACACTGATTTTTGTGCTTCGCCTCAGGTGTTTATTACTCCAGACTCTTTTGTGAAGTCTTCCAAATGCACTACCGTTGTCCCTTCACATTCGCGGGGGTTAGGTTCCCCAGACTCCCGCGAATGTGAAAATTCCGTGAATAATTACTGGCCTCCCCCTCCCCCGCCAAAGTGACCATGGGGCCTCCGGAGGTCCCATAGTCGCTTTCCCCCCTCCCCCTCCCTTCCAAGGCCTTCACGGGGCCTCTGGAGACCCTCCCGAGGCCCCGTAGATGCCTCCCCAGCCCTCCCCCCTCCCTCCCAGGGCCTTCACGGAGCCTTCCAAGGCTCAGTGAAGGCCTCCCCGGCCCTCCCCCCTCCCACCCAGGGCCTTCATGGGGCCTCCAGAGGCCCCTTGTCGCGGTTTTGGGAGGGCGGGTGGGGGGTGGGGCACCCGCCCTCCCAAAACCGCGAATAATCAAAACCGCGAATGCTAAGTTCGGGAATGTGATGGGGCAACTGTATATGCCTTTGCTAATCTGTGATCAATCTCTTTGTCAATCTTGGCATCTAAGATGATGCTGAATTTCAATGTAAAGATAAGATTATTTATCTTAGACAGTAAAGACAGGGAATGTTAGGGAGGAAGTTAATGAGTGATTGGTAAAGAGGGGGTGATCGATGGATTAAGATGGTAAAGTATGTGAGAGGGTTCATGCCAGTAGAAGAGGGAGGGGAGAGAAAGGTTGTGAGGAAGTTGAAAGAGGGAAGATAAAAGATTGAGAAGAATGTGCATGGTTTAGAAAATGTTTCTGATTGGTCAATTGTTTTATATATATATATATATATATACTGTAGATATATATATATTAGATTGGTAAGAAAGGGAATTATAAACTTTATTTGTGTTTGTTTATGGATGGATGGATGGATCGTGTAATGTTTAGAATCATATTGGTATATCTATATATCTATATTTGTATGCATACTTAATTATGCTTGATTGTATTTTTGATTAAAAGACTATTACAGTTGTGTCCCTCCGTATCCACGGATTTGGTATCCATGGATTTAAGTATCCACGGCTTGAAAATATTCGTTAAAAAAATAATAAACCAAAAAGCAAACTTTGATTTTGCCCTCTTATATAAGAGACACCATTTTGCTCTGCCATTGCATCTCATGGGACTTAAGTATTCACGGATTTTGTTATCCATAGGGGGGGGTGGTCACTAGAACCAAACCCCAGCGAATGTGAAGGGACAACTGTTAATTTTAAAAAGGCAACTGAAAAACCGAACAAGAAAGACCTAGCAAGGCACATGCGCAGTCCTCCACTCTCCCGCCCGCTCTGCGCCTGCGTTCCGCCTCTGCAGTTATTTACCTAAGGGCCTAGAACGCCGTGACGTAACCTCAGGAGGAGGAGGGGGAGGCGAATTCTCCGGCCTCTACTTCGGCCCCGCCCTTCAATCTGACGCGAGGGCAAGGTGACGACAGCCGAAGCCTCCTCTGTTTGCGCGTGCGCGTTGGCTTCTGTCGAATCCCTTCCCTCCCCAGTCTCGCTTTCTTTCCGTCCCATCATGCTCGGGGGCGGCTTCCGTCGTTGACGGCTTGTCGCAAACGCCAGGCGCTCGTGCGGTGTCCCCCTCCTCCCCCCTCGCCGGCTTTAGCCTTGGCGAAGAGTCAGTCCCTCGCTCCCGCAGTCACCGTTGGCCGTTGAGGGAGGCGGGCGCCTGGCCCCTCCCGCTCTCTCGCTTGCTCCCCTCCCTCCTCCTCTCCCCTCCCTCCCTCCCTCCCTCGGAAATGCCCCCCAAGAAACAGCCCTCGGGGGCGGCCGGGTCAGGGGCGGCCGGGGGCAACAAAAAGGCCGAGCAGAAGAAGAAGGAGAAGATCATCGAGGTGAGGCTGGGGGGGGGTCGCCTGTCGGGACCATTTCGGACCCGAAGGGGAGGAGAGGGGTTCCCGTGAGAGAGAGGGGGGGCTCCCTTTGAGGGTTGGTTGCCGGCATCCTTCCCTCTCCCCGGGTGCCCCTTCCCGGCCTTCGGGTGCTGCTGCTTCCCTCCCTGGAAGGGTAAAACGCAGCCCCTCTCCAGGCTGGCCTAGTGGGAGCCCGGCCGAGGTATCAGAGACTGGGTAGGAGATTGTATTGTTGTTGTGAAGTTGAAGGCTTTCAAGGCCCGCAGCGATAGATTTTCCTTGGGTTTTTCCCACTGTGAGGCCGTGTTCTGGAAGAGTTTCTTTCTGGCGTTTCGCCTGCATCTTCAGAGAATGGTTGGGTAGGAGTGTATCTGGGATTTATATGCTCTGAACCCCTGTTGAATAGAAACAAAACTCAAGGACTGGGAAGGAGGGGTGTAGCTTTGGGTCAGTGTTTACTTTAGTTTTGGACCACTGGCTCTTAACACTTTCTTTACCAGGGACCCCCTTTAAATATTTTTTATTGCCATAGATCCCCAAGACTGAACTCAAGATTTAAACCAACAACAACAATACATAGATTTTCCTTGTGTTTTTTTTTTTTTCCCCTCATGGGCTGTGAGGCTGTGTTCTGGAATAGTTTCTTTCAGGCGTTTCATCTGCATCTGACCAAAGTCACCTGGTGGGTTTCAGACCCCAGCCTCCAGAGTCCAGCGTTCTATGACTACATTCCCTCCCAAGAATTCCCTATGCTGCCAGTAGCTCTTCACCTTCTCGTTGTAAGGGACCCCCCTTTAAATATCTTTTGTGGGCCCCCAAGACTTAACTCAAGATTTAAAACCCTAATAATAGTAATAATAATACCTGGTGGTGGTGATGATGATACTATTAGACCATCCATTAAACCTTCCCTCTGGGGCACTAGAAGGGTAGGGAAGACTTGTTTCCTACTTCTTCCTACATGTTTATGGTTGGAGCAGATTGAATGGCAATGTGCAGGCCCAGCCAGCCAGCTTTTGCCTTGGCTCCTCTCACGTGGGCTGAGCAGCCTTCAAGCCTTCACGGACCCCCTGTGAGGACATCACAGACCCCTGGTTAAGAACCACTGTGTTAGAGATTCACTGCCTTTAGTGGAGAGGATCACACCCTCTTAGACCTCAACTCGCAGCAGCCCACAGTAGCATAACTATAAGCACGATGGAGGGATTCTGGGAGCTCAGGTTGGACATTTAGGAAAGGCCAAAGGTTGAGAACTGCTGGCTCAGTACACTTAGTTGTTATTCTCTTTGGTATCCTATGTCGTAGGTTGTAAACTGTAGATCTTGTTCAAAACACACTGCATGGCCAACTACATGGAAATAGTCAGAACCTTGTTTCAGAGACTGAACTTGAATAACAGGCGCAGTTCCATCACACCTTGGCCCAACCACTGAGGAAAGGCCCTCAAAGAGCAGCCAGCAATCTTCTGGACTAAATTCTCTCCCACATTGCCATCCCCCTCTCCTTAGGTTTCATGTCTTATTTAGATTGTAAGCCTGCTGACAGGGAACTGTCAAATTAACAATTGTAAATTGTTCATGTAAAGAAAGCACTGTGTTGTACACTGATGGAACTGTATCAGTTAATTGATGATGATGATGATGATGATATAGAAGTATGTAAAAGAAAGGCTTCATTTGTGGCACAGTTCAGTTCAGGCATCTGTTTCAGTGGTAGGACATAACTGAACTACAAGAAGAATCTGTAAAGAAAAAATAGTCCTGACCAGATCAAGTTGCTACCTGCTAAGTGAGACCATTGATCTGTCTACCTGCACCAGAGGTGGGGAACCTTTGGCCCTCTAGCTGTTATTGGTCAGCAGCTGCCATGCTACCTCACCATTGGCTGTGCTGGCTTGGACTTTTGGGAGCTGTAGTCCAAAATATCTGCCGAGCCAAAAGTTGTCCACCCATAATCTGCACTGACTGACAGCAGCTGCCTCACATTTCAAGGAGGAATCTTTTCCAGCCTTTCAAGGGGTGCATGCACACAACACAAATAATCCAGTTTGAAACTGGATTACTTGCCATGGCCCCTTCTTATAGAATTCTGGGATTTGTAGTTTGGTGAGGCACCAGCACTGTTTGGCAGAGAAGGCTAAAGACCCTGTGAAACTACAAATCCCGTGATTCAGTAGGAAGGAGTCATGGCAAACTGGATTATTTGTGTAGTGTGGACTAGGTCCTGGAGATGCCAGTAACTGAACTTCTGATTTCTTGTGTATGTTAATAAAACACACATTAGGGGAAGAGGGTTTCTAGGTGAGAAGACTATGTTCCCAGGCAGATAAAGGCCTCAGTCTTGCCTTTGTTAGAAGTACTAAAAGGAATACAATTTTAATTGTGTAGTTAAGACCCAGTCCTGTGAACAAGGTGCATGTGAACTCATCCAGTCTTATTTCTGAATCAAAATGTTTAGGAAGAGTACTGCACAAGTTCAAACCTTTTGTACATTTGCTGAAGGATTAATGCTATAGTCTTATGTACACTTAGGAGAAAGTCCCTCTCAATGCTCTGGCTACATATTTCTCAGTGAATATACATCAGATCAGGTTTAAATATGTGCTGCCATTAAGCTTATGCTTAAACAGTTCCCCAAAAGTTCCTTTTTATTGTTTTTTGTCTTTTTGAAGTGTACATTGATGACCACCAGTGTGTTAGCTAAATTTGGTATACTTGGCTCTAGTGACTTCCAATTTGTGGGATGCCAGCTAGGGGCCCAAGCAAGCTAAAGTTTTGGTGTTAGTGAGACAGCATCACCACAACAGGTGGGTATTATACCAAAAACAAAATGCCAAAAAGGTCTCTTTCTTTTTTGGACTTGCAACTTCAACATTCAAAAAGTGTGACCTATAAACATGACACACCATTTAAAATTATGGTAGTTGAAGAAACCATTCCCTAGTTTTGTCAGAAGTGAAAGATGAATTGCCATGCTATCTTCAGAAAGATTTACTAAACTGATGTAGAATTTCACGATAGTGGTCAGGAAGGAAATATTCATATAATGATCAGTTCAATAATTTTTCATTGAACTCTTAGGGAACGTTTTGAGGTGGGGCACAAGAATTTTGCAGTGGGGCACAAGAACCTTAGAAGCTGAAGAACTTTAATTTTCAGTCAGTTTATGTGGATAGGCTAGCCCCTAAGAATTTTTTAAAAAATATTTTCCACAGACTTAATGAAGTATCCCTATTGGGAAGGACAGCGCTTCTACATATACCTACTTGCATATACTCAGCCTGGGACTGAGTCCCATTAACTAAAGTGAGTCTTTCAGAGTAAACTTGCATATCATTTTGCTGTAAATCATCTGAATTGTATTGTTCTGTTACATGCAGCTAAATATTTTGTGCAGATAGTATCATCATAGAGATGTGCATGTACATCAAAGACTACAAATAGAAACTTCAGTCACACTTTAAAAAAAACATGCTGTGGAGAAAAAAAAGGAGTTGGTAAAGACCACGAATCTCTAATTAGACTAATATAATTTCCTTTTATGAAATGAAATGATTTTCACAGAGGCATTGGAGGTAAATTGGCTTCTTCTGAACACTTAATGGCACATCTAATAGTGTCTGCTTCTGGCAAGCCGCCTTAGGAAATGTGAAGTAGAACTCTGGTCTATCAGAAACAGCTTTTCAGGTTCAACGGTTTTAAATGCCTAATTAAAGTTAATAGACAAAATTCCAGGGAAGGGTTAAGAGAAATATATTCTAGATTATAAATCATATATTATGCAGGATTAAAGTGGTATAACGTTCAGAGTTAAAATTGTGCTTTAGTACTTTATTACAGTAGGAGTTAGGGCTGGGGTACATTTTGCAATACTTCTCTACATCATTTTTGCCCTCTTTTTAATGTCGATGCAGGGATTCAAATACAGTATGTTGAAATGTGGTAGACTTTAAGGTCATATAAATTATTCTTCCATTACTTAAATCTCTTGACTAAACAAGGTAGGCTTCACCCCACCATTATTTGTATGGATGTATTTAATCATAAGACCTTATCACTTGAGAGAAAATATATACTTCACAAGAAATTTGGGAGTGGTTAATATAGAGCAAACAAAATCTGTGAATCCTTCTTAGTGGCATTTGTTCCAAAAATAAGTGCCTGTACAGGCTGTTAAAATGTAAATATATTCCAGTAATCTGTGTACATTTTAAGTTTACTCAATAAGTGTTTGATTAGGAATTAATGTCTAATAAAATAAAAGGGAGTACACATCGTATGATGTTACGTGAATGTAGACGTTTAATATTAGCAACATTTTTACACATTTTTCTGATGTAGGACAAAACCTTTGGCTTAAAGAACAAGAAAGGAGCAAAACAGCAAAAGTTTATCAAGGCTGTGACCCACCAAGTCAAGTTTGGCCAGCAAAACCCAAGGCAGGTAAGCAGAGGTTTACTTGAGTTTGCTTTTACTACTCTGCATGTTTCATGCTGTAGTTGGTTATTATATATTGCATAGTTGAACTCTCAGAAAATGAACCTTCACTGAATCAATTATAGGTATATAGAAGTTTTTGTATGCCTGATGGTCTGGCATGCACTGTGCTATTGGATTCAACTTCCAGCATGCAAAAGGAAATGGGCTGAAGGAAAAGCAGATAGGATGGCTTGGTGCCTAGCACCTAGCTTACCATTTTGTAAAATTCTGGAAAAAATGTATGTTATAAATGGGTAATTTTCAGCATCCGCATGTTTTGTAGGGTGGGGGGCAATTTAAAACCATTGGAATGCAGTCATTTATACAGTTAAGATTAATTTCCAAGTCCATATTGTTTCAATATTATTATTAGGCTATCCAGATGGTCACAAAAGTTTTCCAGAAATGTTTATTGCACTGTATCACTGATGGACAACTTCACTGGCTCCAACAGCTAATTTTTTTGCTCCTTGGATACTGGACTGGCATGGACTGCTGAAAATACCTCCCCAAAAAAACAAATGTACGAGAAGGGCATAAGTCTACATATATATATATATATATATATATATATATTAAAAAATGAATTTTTTAATGTTAGTACAGCAGAGCCTTGTGAGCTTTATAAAAGGTTAATTGTTACTCTTGAAAGGTTCTGGGGAAGGGAATTCACTCTGGGGGGCAAGAAAAGGGTCATCCAGGGAAATCTGGAGAGGTTTGAGGGCCACAGAAACAGCCTTGTAGGGCCACATGTGACCCCTGGAGGCTCTTTGCCCACCCTGGCTCTAAACAGTGGGGTGGGCAAAAGGCAAAAGCAACTTGCCTTTACTCTTAAAACAGATTATGGGAGAGTTTCAGTTATGTTGTCCTTCATTCTCAGTTAGGTTACATGTAGAAAAGTGCCTTAGATGTCTGAGATAGAAAAATATATAATAGGTCATTCCCAATTTTTAAAATATTTTTATATTTAAGTTTGGAATTAATTTTAGGTGAAGTACTATTTTTTTAAAAGTCACTAGAACCCAAATTGGGTGGCTTTACCTGATAGGTGACAGGAATGTAGCCTTGGAGAATTAAATACCATCTTCAAGATATGCAAAAACCTCTTCCTCTGTTTTAGAATCTTGCTCTTGAAAAAATTCCTGTTCTCATGGTGACACAAGAAGCAAAAGGTAGCCATATTAATCATAAGAAAAATGCCAAAATGTATACAGTTGCCCCTTCAAATTTGCTGGGGTTTGGTTCCAGGACCCCCCATGGATACCAAAATCCGTGAATACTCAAGTCCCATTATATGAAATAGCATAGCAAAATGGTGTCCCTTATATAAGATGGCAAAATCAAGGTTTGCTTTTTGGATTATTATTTTTTAAAGAATATTTTTAAGCCATGAATACTTAAATCCGTGGATACCAAATTTGTGGATACGGAGGGACAACTGCAATTCCTTTGTTACGCTGACCAAAATCACTGATCTTTTGAAACAGAGGTAGGCAAAATACAGCCCCTAGATGTTGTTCCCATCAGCCATAGCCAGTATAGCCAACAGTGAATGATGACAGGAGTTGCAGTCTAACAAAATCACCCACTCTGCCCTGCAGTGGAAATTAGTTCATTGTGAAGCTGGTAGTTCACAATGCAGTGGTCAAATTTTAAGGTAATTTTTCTAGTATGTGTAGTATTGTAATTATCTACAGTTGTCCCTTCACATTTGCTGGGGTTAAAGATGGAGCACCACCATGAAAGTGAAAAAATCACGAATAAGTTAAGCCCAGCCCCCCACATACATACTACACTACAGTGTTGTAGACTCCTCTCCTGCCAACAGGACTGCTGATACCTTCCACTGTGGGAGCAACACCTGCCCTCATGCCCTCACCCACACTTGCCTCCCTGCCAGCTCTCCCTCCCTCTGCCCTGCCAACAACACAACTCCAGCTTGCTTTCTTACCTGACAGCAAAACAGTGCTGCCCGTTTAAAACAGTAAGATCGTGCCTTTCCCAAACTGAAACTAAAAGTTGAAACTGTCACAACACCCACCCGGACACACTAATCACGCCCCTCACCCACACTCGCCTCCCCCCAGCCAGCTCTCCCTCACTCTGCCCTACCAACAACACAACTTTACTGAGTGTTTTATACGGGAAGTGCTGTTTTTGTGCAAGGTAAGAAAGCGAGCTGGAGTGTTTTGTTGCCTGAACAAGAGGAGAGGGTAGGAGGATGGGGTCTTGGAGTTAGAGCTAGTTGAGCAGCAGCTACAAACCATGAATACACAAAACCGCAAATGTGAAACATGCGAATGTGAAGGGACAACTGTATTACTAATGATAAAGGTGTTCTTATTATTCTTGCAGGCTGCAGCAGATGGAGACAAAAGGTTAAAGAAAGATGACAAAAAGAAAGAATTACAAGAGCTGAATGAGCTTTTCAAACCTGTGGTTGCTGCACAGAAAATAAGTAAAGGTAAGCTAGGCAAGCTAGGCTACATTTCATAGGAAGGAACTGGAAAAAAACACCTCTGAGTGTTCCTTGGAATTCATGTGGTCACCGTAAGTCAGCAGGCAACTTGAAGGCACATACATACATACATACATACATAAGCTTTTTGGGGCGGGTTTGGGTTTTCTCACCTTGTGTATCTCAGATCAGTTTCTGTTTCCATTGAAGTGGAAAGATATTAAATAAGTTCCATTTGTTACAGGTGCTGATCCAAAATCAGTTGTTTGTGCTTTCTTCAAGCAAGGGCAGTGCACAAAAGGAGACAAATGCAAATTTTCTCATGACCTGACGTTGGAGAGAAAGTGTGAAAAGAGAAGTGTTTATATTGATGCAAGAGATGAAGACCTTGAAAAAGGTAGATTACATCTGACAATGGCAGTCGACTTCAATTTTCTGGTAACAAATTTACACAAATGATCCCCATGAGTGTAGGTTTTTCACAAAAAATTATTGTGACCTAATGTATTTTTCTAAGACCTTTTGAACAGATGGCAAACTCACTGTTGAAATTAGTTAAAATGAAATAACTCCTTTCTATTACTCCTTTCCTCCTAATTCCTAGGAAGCTCTTCCTGTGCTAAACTGGTTCCTAGCAGCTGTAATGGACTGGATGAGGGCAAGCAAATTGAAGCTTAATCTAGACAAGGCAGCGATGCTCCTGGCCAGTCAAAAGACAGATCTGGGAATAGTGATTCAGCCTGTGTTAGATGGGTTTACACTCCCCTTGAGAACACAGGTTCGCAGTTTGGGGGTACCCCTGGATTCAGAAGCCCTTCTCTCTATCGCACCACATTCTCAGGCTTGTTTGGTGGGAACAAGGGAGAGGACCTTCTTTGTGGCTGCTCCCAGACTTTGGAACTCCCTTCCCAGAGAGGCCAAGACGGCCCCATCCTTGCTCTCCTTCCAGTGGCAGATTAGAACATTTTTGTGCCAGCAAGTTTTACTAATTTATATTTATTTATTGTATTTATGCCCCGCTCTTCCACCACAAAGGCTATCAGAGCAGCTTACAAATGGTCAATTTAACAGTTCCCTGCCCTCAGACTTACAATCTAATTGACAAGGGCTGGGTTTCTAAGGTTGGGCAATGGTGTTTTTAAGATTTTTAATGCATTTTAATGTTTTAACTTATGAATTGTTTAATTGTTTTTTAAAATTTAATATTTATACTGTTATCTTTACTTTTGTATTGCTTTTAACTTGTATTGTTTTAAATATGTTGTTAGCCGCCTTGAGTCCCATTACCGGGAGAAAGGCATGATATCAATGAAATCATCATCATCATCATCTAACCATAGTTTGTCTGGACTCTGACATAATGCTAATCTGCAGTTAATTGTTCAGAGCTGCACTGGATGAGGAAAGGGAAAACTCACCCAGGTTTATTTGCATAATCTTTAAAAAGTATATACATTCATGGGTGTTAAGGGCAAAGAACCCCCACATAAGTGAAAAAACTGCAAATATAGACCTGCTATTTTTTTTAACCTGAGAGAACACTTCTCTAGGCATTTGTAGATCCTCCAGCATTATTCTAGGGTCAACTTCCAGCAGAAGTTGACCATAGAATCATGCTGGAGGACTTACAAGTACTTAGAGAAGTATTCTCCTTAGAAATGTATAGGTCCTCCAGTACAACTCTATGGTCAGTCAACTTCCAGTGGAAGCATACCAAAGAATGTTGCTGGAGGATCTAGAAAATGCCTAGAGAGAACATATTTAGTAATCTGCAAATAATCAAATCCATGAATGCTTAACTTTTCATATTCAAAATTGCTCTGTAATGCTAATCCTTACCTCATGCAAGTCTTTGAGGTAGGTCACCATGTTTATTATACTGATGTAGAAAACAAGCTGTGGTGTATTTATTGACTTAACAATTATTTGTCTGAAATTTAATTAAAATCTATTCATGAAAGCCTTGCTAAGCATATTTAGGCTCCATGGAAAAGGTGATTTGTGAAGAAAGGTTTGGAGGGAGATGATGTCATATGTCCAAACATTATGGAAAATATGGTAATATGTTCAGAACAAAGATTCCATTGCTGTTCTTGAAAATCAGCCACTCATAAACTCAAATATGGACTCTAATTTTTTCATTTTATTTATGCATCTGTATTGAAGAGGTTGCTGGTGTGTTGAGAAAGCAAAAGCTTTGTGAGTTTCTTTCTGTCTGCTTAAGTTAAGTGTTTTGTTTTTATATTCAGACACAATGGATAACTGGGATGAAAAGAAGCTGGAAGAAGTAGTGAACAAGAAACATGGTGAAGCTGAAAAGAAAAAACCCAAAACACAAATAGTAGGTTCTTTTCTTGAGTTTGTGTACATTGTCTTAAGATATTTGTGTGCTTCCACAAGCAGAAGCAGGAGGGGACAATAACCTGCAACCCACATATGTCCTAAAAAGTGACTCCAGAGGTTTCAAAGCCCATGAACATTTTTTTCAGTGTAAGATATTGCAGCACTTAGAAGAGGAAAAAAAAGAAAGAAATATCTAGTCCTTGTAATGACTTTTTTTTAGGATACATACAGGGTTTATGCGTTTTTTTCCTATTTTAGGGTATAGACTCTTATTTAGTAAAAAGTAAAAACAGTTTCTCGGATGATTGATATCAAATGAATTTACATAGGTTTAGAAATAAGTTACAGTGAAGAAATTATCTGGTATGGTAATACGTGAACTTCTTTTAAGACCTGCACAATTTGTATGTTTAATTTGGCAAAAACATGTTCAGGGATTAGTCACTGAAAGTATATGAAGACATTAAGGTACAGTAAATTATACCAAGTCCAGTACATAGAATGAAAATTAGCTCAGAAATAAAACTGTCTTATGTAGTTACGTGTTTAAATGCACGTTTTCTGATGTCATCTGCAACTTGGCCTTTTTAAAGGTCGCTAAGGGTCTGAAAATCCTGAAGAAAGATTAAAGCATGATAGTAATTCCGTAGATGGAAAAAACAAGCTTCAGTGAGATCACATCAGTATAATGTGTGTGTGTGTGTGTGTGTGTGTGTCTTAAATGAAAACAAAAGCTAGCCACAGTCCATAAAATAGAGAGCTGTTCAGATGTACCCCGTGATTGGCACTGGGATTTTGTCATTTGTTCAGATACAGCACTCATGTACCATTTCACCTTGAAACTCCTTGGAGTGTAGAAACAATCTCCCACATATTCAGAAAGGTGGGGTGGACTGCTGCTAGAAATATACGGATAAAAAAACTAAGCTTGGCTCACAGCGCATTATACAGTTTGTCTGAAAGCGTGGCACTTTGAAGGGGCCCTTTACCTCTAGATTTTTCCTTCAGATTCTGTTGTATAACTGAGGCATTCAGTCATGATACATTTAGTCATCTATGTATACAGTCATCCCTTCACATTCGCAGGGGTTAGGGGCAGACAACCCCCGTGAATGTGAAAAAACCGCGAATAAGATATGAGCCTGTGGGCCAGCTGCTTCCCACCCCTCCTTCCCAAGGCACCGAAGGGCTTCCTCAGAAGCCCTTCACTGCCTTGGGAAGCGAGTGGGGCACAGGGGCAGCACGCCAGCTACTCCTCACCCCTCCTTCCCAAGGCACCGAAGGGCTTCTTCAGATGCCCTTCGCTGCCTTGGGAAGGGAGTGGGGCGCAGAGGTAGCGCGCCAGCTGCTCCCCACCCCTCCTTCCAAAGGCAGCGACGGGCTAAGCCCTTTGCTGCCTTGGGAAGGGAGGGTGTGTTGAGCAGCGGGGGGGGGGGAAGTAGCCTTCCGCGAATAATCAAAACCGCAAATGTGAAAGTCGCGAATGTGGAGGGGCAACTGTACTGTGTCAGAAACCTTTTAAAATAGTTACTGAGTGCTACCTGGGATGGAAAATAGATTTACATTGTGTGGTAATCTCTAAAACTTTCACAACCCTGAACCTCACGCTGGCATTTTGTAGGTTTTGGCCTAATAAATAAGTATTGCTTAAAAAAAAAAAGTTGATTAAGACAAAACAGGGAAAGGGAAGATGATCTTCCACTGGCTGCCTATCAGCTTCCGGGCCCAGTACAAGGTGTTGGTTAACACCTTTAAAGCCCTAAATGGCTTGGGTCCAAGCTATCTCAGGGGCCACCTTCTCCCTTATAATCCTCCCCGCGCTCTCCGGTCCTCTGGGAGGAATTTGTTGCAGCCACAAAGATCTAGGCTGGCGACCACCTCCCAGAGGGCTTTTTCGGCTGTCGCCCCCAAATTGTGGAACAGCCTGCCAGATGAGATCCGCCTATTGACATCGTTAGACAGCTTTAAAAAGGCTGTCAAGACGGATCTCTTCAGGCAGGCTTTTCCGGAATAGCTAATCCCGGCCTCAGGAACCCCCTTTGGAAGTTGATTCTGGAGCTCCTAACTGTTGGTGCTCACTAGGAAGGGTTTTTAATAATAACTGTATTATATGTTGATTTTAATTTGTATAGATTTAATAATGTTTTAAGGGGGGGAAGGGATTTTGAGTTGTTTTATATTATGTATTATTTTACTGTTGTAAGCCGCCCCGATTGTTCGCAGAGGGGCGGGATATAAATAAATTTTATTACTATTTATTATTATTATTATCTTATTTAGCTGTATTTTCATTTGCATTTGGTCACCAGACAAGATGCATCTTGTCATGTTATATAACATTTAAGGTGGGATAACAGAACTTGATGTTAATGTTTGTGCAGGTCTGCAAGTACTTCCTTGATGCTATTGAAAACAATAAATATGGATGGTTTTGGGTCTGTCCTGGTGGAGGAGACAACTGTATGTACCGCCATGCACTCCCTCCTGGCTTTGTACTCAAAAAGGACAAAAAGAAGGAAGAAAAGGAAGAAGAAATATCTTTAGAAGATCTAATAGAAAAAGAGGTAACATTATAAATGACTTGTCCTATAGCAGGGGTATGCCCTGGAGCTTACATGAGATAACTGTGCCGCCCTCCCCAGACACACACACAGAGCAATTCTTGTTCTACACTCTGATCCTAACATTAATTGTTCTTTCTGCTAATAACAGGTGGGAAAAGCAGTGAGAGAAGTTGGGGGTAGTTTCATTGTTAGAGAGGTTACAGTAACATATCTCAGTTATTTGGACTAGATTTGTAGGAGTACATCAGATTGCAAACCTACTTAATAAAACTATAAAGGAAATGTATACAAATGTAAGTTTATTTTATTTCTGCAGTGTCAGGCAGGAATGCAGACAAATCCTGAATTCCTGTCTCTAGGGGGCAGTCAGGTTTAATTGGGGGGAAACCCTAAACTGTTTACATAACTGAAACAGAATATTGCTAATACTAAAACACTTGGTTTGCATGTACTTTGAAAATGTTTGATCAGATGGGAGTGTTTAATGGTTCAGATACTCCTTGTCAGAGATCTGCTAAATCTTAATTCTTACTTTAATTTCTGTTTACTAGCTGATGGTAGGCTCAGGGATGAAAAGAATGTAGATTCTCAGATTCATGTCAGGTCAGTCACAGGAAACTCAAAGGTGCCTATGCATCTGTAGGTGCAGTGTTCTAGCCCATAATGGCAAAATGTGCACAATTTGAAAGGATCTGCATAAGGACAAGATGTAAGGGCTGTAGGGCTTTTTCATAATGCATCAGGGAAAGAGAGTCCCTTGCAGCACAAACAATGCAGAGAACTCTTTGTTTCTGGCATTAAAAGAGAGCCTTCTAAAAGCATGTTCATGATTAATGTTCTTACCTTACAGCGTGCTGCCTTAGGACCAAATGTTACTAAAATTACTCTAGAGTCTTTTCTTGCATGGAAGAAAAGGAAAAGACAAGAAAAGATTAACAAAGCTGAACAAGATATGGAAAGAAGAAAAGCAGATTTTAAGGCTGGCAAAGCACTGGTGGTAAGCGCTGCTCTTCTGAAAAGTGTTATTTGTTACACATTGATTCAATATATAACAAGACAAGGGCAATCATCTTGAGTAGTCAGGATGTCTTGACCTGCTTTTAAGCTTCATGTTTATTTAATGCTGTTTTTTTTCCCCTCCATGATTAGATCAGTGGACGTGAAGTGTTTGAGTTTCGGCCAGAGTTGGTTGATGCAGATGATGAAGAAGCTGATGACACTCACTATATTCAGGGAACAGGCGAAGATGAGGTAAAGCTGATCCAAGAATGTAGTGGAGATACACTGCCATCAAAATACTTCGTAATTCTTAATTAACTTTAATGCTGTGAAACTTATAATGGGGTTTGTTAAATTTAACAATGTTACCCCCTGTGCTTTACTGGAAGTACCTTACAATACAGACGCCACAAAACTGATGGCTTTAACTTCCTTAGAAAGCACAGAACTAATCAGCAGAGTTTTCTATTTAAAACACATACGCGGCAGACACGTGTTGATTCCAGCATTCAGGCTTAAGATAACCAGCCATACAACTTCTCCCCAGTCTAGCATAAAAGAGACTCAAAACACTCAAAAGTAGTTTAAAAGTATAAAAACATCTTTACTTACAGTATGTGTGCATTTCTCATTGAATATCAGCAGCATAATAACAAGTGAAGGCTAAACTAGTAAAAATACAACTAAAAACTACATGTTACAAACAAAATATGCAAGAGCCCTGCAAAGCAGGTCCTGCCTCTAGAAAAACATCATGGCAACTGGTAAACATCATGGCAGCTTTTCATACAAAGAGAAGGACTTGAATACACCTCTTCCTCTGGAAAACCAATTACATTTCAGTAGGAAGTTACATCAAGCAATTCTGTTTGCTTCTATCATTTAACCCTTTCAGCAGTCAAACATCTCAACTTCTTGGATTGCAAACTACATATCCCAACAACTTATGTGCCTGATACATCATTCATTTGGGTGAATTAGGTGTCTTAAGACTGATCCTAAGTGCGCTACCAGAAGGTAAACTTCTATGACTGTGGTGGGGCATAGCTTCTGAGCAAGCATGGAAGGATTTTGCTGGTAAGCATGATTAGGAATACTAGTTACAGGAAAATGGTTTTTCTCTGTTCCCCTGCAGGTTGATGAACTTGTGCGTGTAAATGATGTGGATTTGAACCTGTATGTTCCAAAAGCAGTAGATGAGACTGGTATTACTGTAGCTAGTCTGGAACGATTTAGCACATACTCTTCAGCTGAAAAGGACGGTAAGCGTTTTGGTGAATTTACTTGCTATTTGGTAACGAAAGTGATTGTCTGGAGATTTTGGATGCTAGTGCCAAAATAATTACCCCTGCTAAACCCATAACATGTCTTGGCAGTTTGTATCTTCTAAAACAGAACAGGCTTTGCCAAACACTAACTTGGATAGGGTGTACCTTATTTTAAAGTATGGCCTAGCAGCTGTGTGTGAGAGAGAGAGGGAGAGAAAGTGCATAAGAGAAATGTACAGGATTTAGTTGGGCATCCAGATATCAATGATTTATTCCACTGTGAAGTTGAAGGCTTTCACGGCCGACATCCATAGATTTCCCTTGGGTTTTTTCCGGGCTGTGAGGCCGTGTTCTGGAATAGTTTTTTTCTGACATTTCACCTGCATCTGTGGCTGGCATCTTCAGAGAATGAAGATGCCAGCCACAGATGCAGGCGAAACATCAGAAAGAAACTATTCCAGAACACAGCCTCACAGCCCGAAAAAAACCCAAGGAAAATCTAAAGATTTATTCCACTGATTCCAACAGTTATCGGCATAAAAAACAAATTTATCAAAATTTCCCCCCATCACTATCATCTTACATTCTTCCTGAATTACAGGAAACTAAGAGTAATTTGACTACAGACACTATATATCACTGCCTGAGCTCTTCTTTCACATGCTTGTTAAACAACTGGATCCTGATCACATCTCGTATCATTCTTAAATCTACTAAAACTTGCTAAATGCTATACAAACTTTAAAAAAATAAAGTGGCCTCTGCTCACAGGTTTATAATCTGAGAGACAGAAAACAGAGGTCACATAAAAATAGCCACCTTAAATGGAAGCTGTTCAGGGAAAAGAAAAGACCAAGAACAGCTGGTTTTTGAAACAAGCCAATGAAAGGGGCCTTATTGTTCTCTTTGTCAATCTGCTGTAGTCAGGAAAAAGCCTGCAGGCTTCATTAACAGTATATACCTGCACATATAAGCCACTTTGTGTCCCAATTTGGGAAATGGTTAGGACAAAAATTAAATAAAATAATAAATTCATGGTTCAAAAGTGTAAAAATTCACAAAAAACATTCTGAGCAATGTAGGAAAATTAGACAACAAATATAGTCCTTACTGTTCTGAATTCCCAAAAACCTTACTTAAAAATAAAGCTGGTTTTAAGTAAGCAAGCTTCCTAGGAAGCAAGTCTGATAAATTCTGGGACATTGGTGTAACTATGCCTTAGGGTTGAGGCATAAGACTCTGATTTCTGGAACTTACTTCCAAGTGTGTTCTGGTGCATTTTTCATGTTTAATCAGCCTTACTTCTTAGAGTTGTGTAATCTGGATTGTTAGTTCTGTACTAACAAAGTAAAAATTGCCGAAAGTGTATTTAAATAGTGCACAGTGAAATTTGGGTTTGTTTTTTACTTTTCAGATAACAAGCTGAGTGAAGCTTCAGGTGGCGGACTGGAAAATGGAGAGCAAAGTGACTTGGAAGCTGACAGCGACATAGAAGGCACTCAAGAAAATGGAGTAATTGATGCAGTACCAGTTGATGAAAATCTTTTTACCGGTGAGGACTTGGAAGAACTAGAAGAAGAACTAAACACACTTGATTTAGAAGAATGAACAAGCTGGTTCAAATGTGAATTTAATCTACTTGACAAAGTGAATACTGGCTCCGTCTGTTTTTTCTAGAATTCCTAAATGGAGTGTTCTTGGTTTCTCTTGTGATTCTGGAAAGAACATAACACAGAATAGTCCCTCTCCCATATTTTTTTTCTGATTCCATCTTAAGCAGCTTCATAAAATGCCACCCATAATAGGATACTGAGAGGACTCTTAACATTTAATGACATTGTTATGAAACTTCAATCAAAAGTAGGAAGTCTAAACTCCTCTTCCAGGAGCAAAGGGGAACGTCACTACCAGATCCATGACAAGATCTGAATGAAAGCTTTCAGCAGAATTGTATTTGAAATAAATATGTCTGAGTGGTTTACAATTGAGCTACGTACTGTAAAATCAAAGTAATAACAGATCAAAATAGCTATGTTCTTGCAAGTGTTGAAATTGGTCAAGCAATCTAAAGCAAACAAATGCTTAAGGTAGAAATTTGTAAAGTATGGGGCCCTGATTCAGAACTTTAAACATAAGCCACAGTGGTGTAAATAAAGATTATCTGATTGAAAAACATGTTGGTTCTAGTGTATATGCATGTTTTGCCAATATGCAGTAGACCTAAACAAAAGCAATCCTGCTGGTATGCAGTCTCCAGATTGCCATCGTCTAGAAAGGCAATATTCCTTCTGCCTACCAAAAAACCAATATTACTTGCCATTGTTTCATCATTCTTTCTAGTTGTTTTTTTAAAAAATCTTCCCTGCTCTCATGCATATTTATTTGTACTAGTGTAAACTTTGTGAGACTTTGGATTTCCACTTTAAACAATCTGCTGAGCAACTGTTTCACGCATTCTTGAGTACCTAGAGGGGAAAGGATACAGTTTTAGCTGTAGGTTTGAAAGACAAATCAATGAATTACAATGTTATTTTAAAGAAAGTATGTTAGTCAACTGGATCAACATTAAGTATAGCAACTTGGTTTGCATTTGTTTTGTAGCAAAGCTGAGAAGTTTTCCAGGCAGAATAGGTTCAGGAGTAGTAAAGTGAGGATTGCTCTTTGACTTATTTTAGCTTTCAGGTGACCTTGAGCTCTGCTTAGAATGCTTTGGCTTACAATCTTGATTTCAAAAATGTTTTTTGGTCCCATGGGATGAGCAGGAAGTACTGCAATATCATTAAGTACTCAAAACACAGAAGCTTCCAATTTAAAAAAAAAACAACTTTAAGGTTGGGATTGTGCACACAGAATTAAAAATTACTCTGATCAGTCAGCTGGTAAAAAGAGAACTCTGTCCTGCGTGCAAAATTTTTATCCAGCATAGTGCTACCTTGGTGTTCTGTGCTGAAGATAGAGACATATAATTGAAGTTGATGGGCCAATAATCAAAATTGTTTTTGAAATCCTTTTACATTTTGGCTAGATTAAATAGGAACACCTCAATGTAACCTTGCCTATCTGTTTTATATAGAACTTATTTTTCCCTGCTGTCTCATCAGTCTTCTAGCTCTTCTTGCTTGTTTGGATTATATCTCATTTGCTTTAATTTTTCCAGATCAAATCCAAATTATGGACTTCAGTTTACTAAACATGCTGATTTCTTTTCTTTTTTTTAAAAGCCCTTATATATGTAAAGGAAAAAGCATAGAGTAAATGTTGGGTGTTTTGATGTTTCTCTCTCTTCTTTATTTGGAAGATTCTTGTCTAAGGTAGACTAAAAAACAGCAGGGCAACTATTTTTTACTTGTGGCAGGTTTAAAATGTGAAGGCTCTACTTATTTTTGAAGTTTGGTATTAAATGTTTGCGTAATTGCTATAGCAAACACCTTAATGAGACACACATGGTTCAGTTAGTATGGTTTGTTTGTTTGTTAATGAAAGCGACTTGATTATTTTGTTTATACTAGTAGTAAAGTATATCAAATAACTTTATCTTCAAGCTCAGTCATGGCAAAAGAAAAAGACAAAAATCATGCTACGATCAAATCTTCTAAATTGTTTAATGCAGAGTGCAGTGTACCAGGTGGAGAAATGCATCTTGACTGCTTTAAGATGAGACTTAATGTAAGAAGACAGTGGCTTTAAGATTCTTAATGTTGACATATTATGTGTTCTGAAATGTTTGCTTCTACATTATCTGACCAAATACTTCAACCACCTTTCTGAATATGGAAACACTTCTATTAAACAGCAGATTACAAGTAGTGACTTCCCTGGAAATTCTTACAAAGTAGTAAAATACAAACATGTTTAAGTAGGTAATCTCTATTACCTCATTAAATGTGATAATGTTCTAAATTTGTATACATGTTTAAGAACAGTGGCTGTCAAGTTTTCATATGGATTATTGGATCTTACTGTTGTCTTGCTTAAGCTGAGGGTGGTCCAGAACATACTCCTTGCTCCTGTACAGATGTAAATTTCCTTGTGACAATTGATGTCATCTTTACTGAATCCCATGAAGCTTTCAAGGATCTCCCAAGATTTCCTGAAACCTTGCCTGAAAACCTGTGGTATCTAGTGACAGCCTTCCAGAACTAAGATAAGGAGAATTAAGTCACTGAGTTAGGCAGCAAGATGTACTGTGCAAACCCACAATGTAGGGGTGTCTCTTATTTACACATGTGGCATTTCTATTGAGGTAGTTTTGTCAGCATTCTTAGAGATGTTTCAAATCCAATGGTAATTCTGAGTGCTAGTGCTCTCACCACTAAGTATTTTGGCTAGGGCTAAGCAGAGTTGCACTCCAACAACATCTGAAGAGATGCAAAGTGTCCATCCCTTGTAGATACAGATATAGATATATAAAATCAATAATCACACAAATTCATGACTCCTTGATCATACCACTAATTCTGCTAAACTTAGTGAACTGACAAAGCTACTTTCTCCATCCTCTTTAAACATCTGGTGTTACCTGTAAAAGTCTGTACCACAAACTATGACATTAGTTTAAGATGGCTTTTCCACAAAGATGAAGCTAAAGGTGAAATGTGACTCTAGCTCACCATACAGTATGGTTGGTCAATGTGTGTCCCTCCACATGTTGTCTGCAAGTCCCATAACTTCTAGCCAGCATAGTGAATAGTGTGGAATGGGTGAAGTTATATCTTAACAACATCTGGAGGGACATACTTTTCATATCTCTACTTTCTCTGATATACAAAGCTTGCTTTAAATTGTTCTGTGAAATAGTAGTTGCTTATGGATTGACTGGCTTTTGCCACACCATTGCAAGCAGACAGGAAAGGAGACTGATGGTTTTGTAGCAAGTCATGCAGTGAGCCACTGCCCCTGAATAGCTCATGGTACAATTTGAAAATTCCATCACTTCAACGCATAGTATATAGATCATGCCTATGGTGCTTAATAGGATAGGCCACAAACCTGTTAATTTATCTAATTCCATTTGTTAGTTTGAACAAGAGTAGATCCATTTAATCAATGCAGTTTACCTACGTGTTGACATTTTGTTGTCACTGTGTGCCTTCAAGTAATTTTTTACTTAAGGAAACGCTAAAGAGTTTTCTCAGCAAGATTTGTTCAGAGGGATTTTGCCATTGCCTTCTGAGGCTGAGAGTAACTTGCCTATGGTCACCCAGTAGGTTTCCATGGCTGAGTAGGGACTCTGGTGTCTCAGGATCCTAGTCCAACAGACTACTATATCATGCTGGCGACATTCAGTAATTCATTCAATCTCATCTATGCCAGACTAGTAACTAGATTTAAGACACACTTTTCATCATACTGTTTAACTTCTAGTTGTTTTTTAAAAAATGTTATTCTAATAAGACAGCTGTATAATTGAAAAGCTTAAACTCAAAACATCAGTCCTGCCCTTCAAGACAGAATGCCTCTGAAAGATTTTTTTCCCAAAAAAAATATCGTACTTTTCTTTCAAGGGGGCCATGAGGAGGTGGTGATTTAATCTGCATCTTCAAAGCCCAGCTTAAGCTGCATTGCACTGTGTGCAGGGAATCATGCTTTTGCATTGGGGAAGGGGGAATCTGATGTCAATTTCAGTGATACAGAGATATGCCAAGGAATTATTGCACTGTTCCTGAGTTTGTAATGATTTCCTGTGAAAACCTCCATAGTTCCCTTTTAGAAAAATACAAGCAACAGATTGTTCTTACTGTTGTCCTTTTGAGTTTTGGTTTAATTGCCACCTCCACAGCTCGCATGCTGTGGTCTGTAATAAAAATGTTCTTCAGTTTAATTACTAGTGGTTGCTCATTGTGTTGGCATCTAAGAAATGTATGTATGTTTATATTTCTGCTGCTGTTGTGAATGTTGTAAACTATTAATGAAATATTGGAGAGTAGTTTTGAATGCTCATGGACATCTAGATTTCCTTCTCTGTTAGCAGTGATGTTATATGAGCACATTTAAAAAACCCTTAAGATGTAGAGGTGCTTCCCCATCACACTGCCTTTTGAAAGGGAAATAACTTATGGGTGTATGCAGTTCTGTTTACTAAGAGGAAAGTGGGATTTCAAATACACGGGTGGAGCTGAGCCTATCAGTCTATGAAACTAGTACATTCTGTACAAGGAACCTAGGGTTTTGTGTTTCTTAAGCAGTAAACCAGGGTGGGGGGATGTTTGGCCCTCCATATGTTTTTAAATCATAAGTCTCATCCATATTGTGAACAGTGCTATCTACAAAATTTTAGTTTTCCTTTAAAATGGAACAGTAGAGGTTTTCTGTTTAACAATTGAGAATGCCAAAACTCAGAAAAACCATGAAGAGAACTGTGGGCACATCTAAAGAAGACAACGTTAACTGGGTATTCATACATTCTTACTGAATGTATTCTGTCTTTCCCGTGTTTTTATTCTGATTACTTTTTTAGCAATGGACCTGTCTACAATACAGATATATACAGCAGTTTGACACCACTTTATCCACAATAGTTCTATCTATGGAATCCTGGTATTTGTAGTTTTGTGAGTTATTTAGCCTTTTTATTAGAGAACTCTGGTGCCTCACCAAACTACAAATACCAGGATTCCATAGGATAGAACTATTGTGGATAAAGTGGTGTCAAACTGCTGTATTTCTGCAGTGTAGACAGACCCAATGTTCTCCAATGAATATCAGGTGCTGTACACTATATTTCAATGGAAGAAACTGGCAAAACCATGTCTTTGAGTATTTCTTGCCTAAGAAAACCCCATGAAATTCATGGGGTCACCATAAGTCAACAAGTGACTTGAAGGTGTGCACACATGTTCAGCATGTAGAAAGCAGGGAGATCAAACGCCTTTTTATCTTGATATGAGATGCATCAATGCCAACTGCACACTGGTTACAGGATCAAAAGACCCGTAACAAGGCACTCCCACTTTTTCTGCTCTTTCTCAGGCATGGCAGAATGGGTCTAGTAAATGTAAGAGCTCCAGGTCTAGTATGGGATATCTGCCTCCGAAGTAACTACTACAAGAGACACTCCGCCACTTTCAAGCCTTTTCAAAATATAAAATGCAGTGGGCATTTTCATGTCCAGTGACTATTGCAGAAGCAATTTCTTGAATTTGGTGAAGTATGTGAAAAAAGCACCAGGAACCATTGGAGCATCTACTTTGTTGCCCAAATCAGAAAAGTTCTGTAATAGGCTATGGGGTTAGAATAGGCACTTAATCTTGCAGTGAATGAGTACATTCTGGTTAAGTATGTGAATTATGTTCTGATGTAACATAGTCTTGGCAAGCAATATGAAAACAAGACTAATCCTGCTTTTGTTATTTGCCTTCGTCATTTCCAATTTATGGTGGCCCTAAGGTACAGTTATTGTAATGTTTCTGTTGCAAAGGGACTATATTAATTTTAAAAAAACATTATTGTTCAAACTGATGACAAGAGTTTTAGAGCTATGGGGAAATGGCACTGGTTGTTCAAAGTCTATGTGAAAAGAGAAATTAGTACAATAGGCCCTCCCAATCTGCGGTTTCAACTGCCTGCAGATAGTCACATCCCATACCTAAAATAGCAGCATGTGCATGTCACCACCATTTAATAATGGTGCAACCATCTATGTTTTTTTGCCATCCTTGGGAGGTCGCAGAACTGAACCCCTGTGGATCCGGAGGGCCCACTGTGTTAAAAAGAGTTTTTCCCATCTTTGAAATGTTCCTATCAGCAAACTGAACACTTGCTAAACTGACAGGCATGTCCCGCCTCCCTGCATGTGTGTCCCAAAATAAGTACACACGTGTAGACTTTTCAAGACTTCAGTCTTTCCACATGTTGGATTAGAGCATCAAAAATGTATTATATACCTTATTTTTGAAAAATAATGATACACTTTAAAAAATAATAATTGCGAAACTGCAAGACAGGCAAGGAGTTGGCTCTGTATCATCTCATAGCACCACCCAAAAAGTGACTTCTACAAGTTAATTCTTTTCCATTTAAGCACCGCTCTGTTGAAAACTTGTACAACTTTCCTTAATAACTAGGAACAGGTCTGTTTTATAAACAACCAAGGGCTAAATCCAACTGCTAAACCCAATCCAAGTGTCAGTCCCAATCAAAGGGATTTACATAAGTGATTTGCCATTCAGCAAATGATTTGGTGGGTTTACCGTAAGTGGGACTAGCAACTGGATTTAGGTCCCAAATGGCTTCTGTTTTCTAGTGGTAATTTTGTAGGCATTGAGATTTCAACAGATAGGAATGTGTGTAAAACATATTTTATTAAATATTGTGTTTGTTGTTAACTACCATCAAGTCAACTTCGATTTATGGCGGTCCTATGAATGAGAGACCTCCAAGTCACTCTATCATCAACTGATAACTATATCGGTGATAACCATTCTAAACTATGGGTGGGCAACATGACTTTCCAGATACTGGACTGCAACTCCTATCATACTAACTAGGCCATACCATCTTGGATTGATGCGAGTTTTATCATCTGGAAGACCACATCTTTCCCACTTGCATTCCAAAGAAATTGGCATTTTCTTACAGCAGAAGCAAATGTCGAAAGGAGTGCCAATCCTGAATGGTCAGGAAAGCACACAAGTCCCATTGAACAGAACAGGTCTTACTTCTGAGTAGGTATAGGATTGTGCTAGTGGAATGCAGTCTTAAATATGCTTGCTAGGAAACAACACAAGGGTAACTACTTGATACTATCCTTCTTGATAATCCCAACTACACTCTGAAAGAGTATGGGCTGTGTTAGTAGTCTGCATAAATGTTCATAAGTCCTACTGCCTATATCTTCCTATGTTAGTCATTTGTGACCACAGAGGAAAAAACAGAAAATCTGGTTAAGCTTCTCTGCCTAGTCAGCTGGAAAAAAAGTTTTGCTTATCACGGGAGATCAGACAAATGGTGATTGACAAGCTTGGGCCAAGCATTAGGGCTGTGCCTATGACTGTTCTCCGACTATATTCCCTTGCTTTCAATAAAGGCAGAAACAGTATTGTGTTTCAGCTAAGATCTAACAGAGAACAGGTAAAATTGGACATAGCATGTACAGTGTTTTCCCACCTCACATCTGCTGTGCCCACTTCAGATCTTCTTAGAGAATCCAATCCTTCAGAACAAATTTTGACAACCTGGAGGAGGACTTGTTCCTTCCCATTTTGCTGGTGAAAGGTGTTCAGACTGGAGGTCCATGGACAGTGCCAGTCTGAAAGCAGTTGGCTTCTGGTCTGCAGCTAATTTCCAGAAAAGAAACTTAGGGAAAATATGGTACCAGTCCCTGGCATATTAGAAAAAAGAGATACTGCCCTCCCCCCATCGGATAGTCTGAGTGGCACTGTTCTACAGTATGCAAAGCCTATTCGTTTTGATTAAGTTCTTGGTAAACCAGTATTAGTGGCAGAAGGACCAAATGTAGACCATAGTTGGCATTGCAGAAGAAGAGGCTCACAAAATATCCCTTACTCACTGTAAAAATATGTACTTTTGACTCAAGACTTTATGGCATCCCTGCTTGTCACATTCATCACATTCCATGTGACTGTTTTTTTAAGCAAAACTAAAAATAGCCAGTGATAAATGCATTTTAATCCAGTTTTTAAAAAGAGTTATGAATATCTGTCTACTGTATGGAGGCAGTTCTCTGCAAACAAGCAATAGTTCCAAATTTGTGAAGACCCTGGATATCTGTTTGATAGTTTGTCTTGGGGGTGGTGGGTGGGGGTAGAGTTTACTAAGTGGAATGGTTTCTTGTATAATTCTAACTTAAGCAAACAGTCATTGTTCCACTGTGGAAGCGAGTGGAATTGTACAGGAGTGTGACTGTTCTCAGCCATGATGGAGGTGAAGTTTTGGTGATTCAGAATGTTTAAGAGAAAGAGAAGTAAGGGGAAGGGAGTGAGGGCAAAATACTATTCTTTCTTATCACCAATGTAACATGCACATTGAAAGCAGGCCTCCAACTGGAACAAGTTATGTCTTCAGTGTTGCTGCTTTGACTATAGTTGCCCCTTAACATTCGCTGTGATTAGGGGCAGAGCACCACTGCAAAAGTGAAAAAAACTGCAAATAAGTTAAGCCCCGCCCCCAACATACGGACTACACTACAGTATTGAAGACTCCTCTCCTGCCAACAGAACTGCGATATCTCCCACTGTGGTAGCAACACCCTCCCCCAGTAACACAAACCATGCTCCTCACCCACACTCGCCTCCCTCCGTCTGCCCTGCCAACAACACAACTCCAGCTTGCTTTCTTACCTTACACCAAAACTGTGCTGCCCTTTTAAAACAGTAAAGTTTAAAGTAAAGCAGTGATGTTTTGGTGCAAGGTAAGAAACCAAGCTGGAGCTGTTTTGTTGTCAGGACAGAGGGCGGGAGAGCTGGGGCAAAGGGGACTGTGGGTGAGGGGTATGATTTGTGCATGGGGGGGTGCTGCTATGGTTGCAACTTTTAGCTTTGGTTGGGGAAAGGAGCGAATTTACTGTTTTAAACGGGCAGTGCTGTTTTGGTGCAAGGTAAGAAAGCAAGTTGGAGTGTTTTGTTGCCAGGACAGGAGGAGAGGGGAGGAGGGTGGGTTCTTGGAGTTTGCGCTAATTGAGCAGCAGCTACAAATATGCAAAACCATGAATGTGAAATACGCGAGTGTGAAGGGACAACTGTGTATATAGTTTTCTTGGATGGACCATGATTTCTTGGGTAGCTACTGAACTTGGTGGAGAGAAGGGGGCAGGTGTCACTGACAGGAGGGAGAAGATAAAATAGACTGAGTGTGGCTAGTTACCAGGAAGATGGGAGAGTGTGCAGAGGAGCTCCGCCATTAGGTCAGTTGTGGTGGGTGCCTGGGGAAAGAGGGCAGGGAATGATTCATTCATATAAAACTAACTAGCATTAATTTTTCTTTCAACATTTGTATTATTTATTAAGTCATAAACACTGAATTGTCAATTTGCCATGTATACACCATATGATACTGTTATTTGTAAAATACAAAAAATTCCTGCTTTTTAAACAAATCTAGGCATATCGCATTTTTTAAAGAGAACCAATGCTAGTAAGGTTCTCTCTTGCATGCACACACACTTAATTCAGTCTATCCTGTAAATTGAGTTCTACACTTAATACAGTTGCTAGTCCCAGGTAAAGGAGATACATTGAATCAATGTGTTTTATCTAGGCATTGACTGAGCTTTCAGCAACTGATTTAACAGAACAACTTCAGTTGAGACTAGCAAGTAGATTTAGTTTCTAATTAAAAATAATATGTGATTACTATGTACAACAAAGCCAAGAATGAAACAAATTCTCAAACTGCCTGTGTTGATTAAAACAACCAATGTTGTTGTTAACTGCTGTCAAGCTGATTTCGACTTATGGCAACTATATGGATGAGACCTCCAAATCATTCTATCATCAACAGCCGTGCTCAGGTCTTGCAGGCTCAGGCTGTGGCTTCTTTGATGGAGTCTAGTCGTCTGGAGTGTGGTCCTCCTCTTTTCCTACTGCCTCTACCTTACCAAGCATTATTGTCTTTTCTAGTGAGTCATATCTTTTCATGATATAGTCAAAGTATGGCAGTCTTAGTTTAGTCATCTTGGCTTCTAAGGAGAGTTTTGGCTTGATTTGCTCTAGGACCCATGTGCTTGTCTTTTGAGCAATCCACGGTATCTATAGAACTTTTCTCCAGCACCATGTTTCAAATGAGTTTATTTTCTTCCTATCAGCCTTCTTCACTCTCCAGTTTTAACAACCATATATAGAAATGAGAAATAGGATCACATGGACAATCCTGACTTTAGTATACAGTTATATATTGTTACCTATCCTGACATCTTCGAATATTGCACAATTGGCAATATTTAATAATTTGGCTTGCTGTGGCCTTCCATGTGGTTGGCAAGTAAACCAGGGACCCCCAGATACCAAGGCTGGAATCATGTACAACCTAGGGAGGGGCGTTTGGAAATTCCCCAAACAGATCATACTCAGGTCAGAGTTCTTCCTGAAGAACAGCTGGAGACAAGTCATTCACTAATCCACTCAAAAATAACAGAGTCCTTGGTGGTTGCAAAATAGGGTTTCCCCCCCCCCTTCTTCTCCTCTCCTCAACAATAGAAATTGCTTACTCAAATTCCAAATGTATCATCCATTAATGATCGTTAACTCTTCCGGAGAACTCTTTGCCTCATCCTAGGAAACTCGGAGAGACATTGTATTCCACTCTAAAATCCCATTCCTTCAGGGGGAATATAAAATATAAATATCACCCTAAAACACCACCAAAATGTCTGCAGTTTCTCTTCTTCCCTCTATGCTGCCAGTTTGCTGTGTGACCCTTAGAACACAAATCTGAGCCTCTGCTGCATGAATCTGTGCCCCTTCAGGATAGGTATAGTATAGCCCACAATCCCCTTACTCTATTCCTATACCCAAATACCCAAATACTCCCTACTTTCTTTGATAGCCTTGTGTGAGTGCTGGAAGCCCGAGTATTTGAGTAAATACTGTTAAGATTAATTTCCAATAAAAAACCATTTAATTGTACATTCTGGCTTGAAGTCTCCTCAGTTACTACATAGGTCAAAAGATCCTGTCATTACATGGCCTCTCGCTGCCATTTTTGAGCTAATGAATTATTCCTGATATTAAGATTCGAACACTAGTGGGATCCTTGTGGACCCCACGAAATTTGGGTAACAAGTCCTTTTACACTTCAGGATCTTGTCTAGTTCCTTCATAGCTGCCTTGCTAGTCTTCTTCTGATTTCTTGACTGCAATCTCCATTCAGATTAATAACTGTGCCAAGGTATGGTAAATCTGAACTATTTCAATGTCTTCATTGTCTACTTTAAAGTTATATAAATCATCTGTGCACTTTATTTATTTGTAATTATTTATTATGCCAATATATTTTTGTAAAGTGTATAACTCCTTTTGTCAGGAGGAGACTAATAAAGAATTTGTGCAATATGGGGAAAAAATTGAGAGCTTCTTTACCATTTCCAGAGTGCACACATTCTTTATCAGTCTGTTGCAATGAAGAAATTATAAACTTCTCTGAAATGATTTTGGACATATGAATAAATGCAGGTACTTTGAAAACTCATTTTCCCTCTCTTGGCTTTGTTTTGTTTCTCTATATGTACACACACACACACACTGATTCTGTTTATGGATTAAACTAGATTTGCTTATCTTCAACATTTAAAGTAACTACCGTGACCTTTTGTAATCCCAGTCTAGACACTCCACAATGTGCATATGATCTCATTGAGATGTTTGTTGGCTAAGGAAGTAATATGATTTTTGAACCAGTATACTAATATAAAGACAAAACAGGTCTGGCCAAAAACATTTTACTGCTTAAGGTGAAGAACAAGATAGCAGCCCTTTCATTTGCAATAGTCAACTTCAGAGGCAGTTGGCTCCCCCCCCCAACACAAGTGGTGGGACATCATTTACCACCAGTCCCGAAAGCAGCAGGACAGCTTAAGGGACCCAGGGCAAACTGCTCAGCCTGTTGCTATCTCCTGCAACATTTAAACAGGGGCCTCTTGCTTTTCCAAATGGCCTTTCCCCATACTCACATGCTTGCAACATCTCTGCTTTAAAATCCCAATAAATAAACAACTCTAATTTTAAGTTGTGCCAGTGCGGGACTCTCAGAACAAAGGAACAGGAAACCCTTTGACTGCTTTTCGCTTTTCATTATTTATTCTACTGAGAAACTCATCTGTGTCTCAATATTACTGCAATCTGTGAATCACTTCTTGGGAACTATACATTCCCAAGGACTGTGGTATCTTTCTACTTCCATGGTTTTGGTTTTTGACTAAAACCTCCATCTTAAACTATTTTGCTGCAGATTAAGTTGATGCCTATCTCTGCATGACTATCTCTGAATTGTATTTCTGTAGGATATTATTTAGGAGAGCTATTGTGTAGTCATTTGAGTGTTGGATTAGGCCATGAGCAAGTCGCACACTCTTAGCTGCAAAGGAAGGCAAGGCTCAGAACAAATCTTGCCAAGAAAACCACATGGTAGGTTCACGTTAGGGTCACTGTACGTCAGAAGTATCTTGAAGACACACAACATACAAAATTATCCAGAATCTCTCCCTTTTCATTACCAAACTTCCTGCAGGACTGGCCTTACCATTAGGCAAGGTAAAGTGACTGACATAGGCAACAGACACTGGAGGGAGGGTCAGAGATGCAGTGCTGGAGAACAGAGTAATATGTGTGCCCCATAGCTAGCCCTGTAGGTCTTGTGGTGTGGTGGAGGAAAAAGTCCAGTCTCCAGTTTAAAGATCAAATTGTGAGTCCAGTCAGCTTCTGTACATAGACAATTATGTAGAGAAGTCCATTGAGCTCAGTAGGGTTTAGTGTAGATAGGTGGGTGTGGGGCTATAGTAGGGCTGTAGAACATCTAGTCCTCCACTTGTTGTTGGACTCCAGTTCCCATCAGCCCTAGCCAGCATATCCCAAAATGAGGGATGACTGGAGTTGCTGTTCAACATCTGATTATAAACTCTGGATTTTTGGTGCAACAGATTTATGCAGTTACTACTCTGAAAGTTGTTCCATTTGAATCACTGTAGCAAAATTAGAGTCTGTACTTCTCAAGCTTCCTTTTAATTTCCACTTTCAGCTGGATAGCCGACTCCAACCCTAAAGAAGATGACATGTAACTATCTCAGCACATTTTGTTTACTGTCTGGAATTTGATTCTCTAGAACTTGATCAGTTTGCAGCTATACCCAACCACTAAGCAAACAGAATTGGGACTATGTGTTTTCTACCTCTCTTGGTGATAGAAGAATTTTCTTCATTGGAAATGCACTTAACCACAAATCATTCTTCTCTTTTCAGACTAAAGTTAGTATTTGTAATCTGCTGATCTGTCAGATTTAGTTATTCATTCTTTTAAAAAGGCAGGAAGGAGAATTACCATTAATGAGTTTTGCAAAAGAAGAAAAGGCTTAAAAAGGAAAAAAAAAAGAATGAGAGAGGGGAAAAAAGATATCTACCATCACCTTTAAGGCTGATTTATATTTTAACATGAGCTTTTGTGGAAATCAATCCACTTCCTTGGATGTGTTGTTATCTTGCTGGCCTAGTCTTCCTTGGTCATATATTATTATCAATAAATAAGAAAGGTTAGTATACTGATTCTGGGAACTGTAGCCCAATCAAGTAACTTTTTCAAGTTCCTTAAGAGCTTACCTGGTTTCTGAGAGTTGCAGTTCAAAAGTAATTTACTCTAAGAAATTCTCAGCTCACTTTGTCAGCTTTAAAAAATGAAATGGGGATGGGATAGATCCAGATAATGATAAGTGGCTACAGGCTACACCCATGGCCCCCGCATCCTGAAGTGGGTCCCCAGGCCAGGATTTTTGGTGGACCCCTTACCTACTGCTAAGGTTAAGGCAGCGAGATGCTTTACAAGATTTAAGATAAAAATTAAAAGAAGTCAGTTTAAATGATGACACCAATGTAATTTTTATTTTTAAAAACCTAAATTGATTTACATAATAAAAACTTACAATAATATCACACTGGAGTCCCCTCCTAAACCTGAGCCCCCAGGCTAAAGCCCTGCCAGCCCCCCCCCCCACTTGTGGGGGCCATGGCTACACCCGGAATAGGTCTAGACTACAGGAGTCTTTTCATGGCTAGTGACTGAAGTGACATCAGTTTCCCTGAGATGATGACTAAACAGAATGGGAGACTGTGTGGGAGGCAGGGTGATGACTCATCAAAATAGCTGCTTCCCTACACTCAGCTGCTTTTCTCCTAACAAAACAACTGGGTGTGTGTGTGTGGAGATGCAAAGGAAGTACATTCAATGAAAACACACCTATCCACACAAAGATGCGGATTTCAGGTAGATAAGTAAATCAAATCACTAATAATTAACTTCTGCATTTCCCTCTATGTTTTCTGTTTGATTAACATTTGAACAAACACAACATTGAACACCATATGAAACAACTACACATTTTGGGGGGTGGGGAAGGGACTAGTAGTTAAAACAGAAAACTCTTTAATTGTAATATAATATTGTATGTTATATTTAATTGTAATATAATATGTATTGTACATATTAAAAATATGTAATATTTTAATTGTAATATTCTTAATGTAAGCCAACTTTAAGTCCCAGTCTTGGGAAAAGGTGGGATATAAATAAAATTAATTGTTATTGCTATCAATATACAGATAGATGTCAATGTATTTAGACCTATCCTAATGGTTTTTTTGCCCCCATAAGCTTCACATGCCCGCTAGTAAACATGGCAGCTGAAAGTGATTTACTTGTGTTTGCACTTACCTCCATTTGCTGCCAACAACCTTATTTTTTTAAAAAAATGTCCAAGGTATGATTGAGTGATTTTTCACTTGAAGACAAAAGCAACCCCCCAACACCCCATTTTCTCGCCTTAGCGCTTGTCTGCTAAGGCAAAAATCCAACATGGTGGCAGTGGGTGCTTGCCTTGCTAGCTAACTGCACCCCCTGCACTCATCTGGCCAATCAGATTTGCACTTCCTCTCATTTGGGCAAGCAAATCAGATCAATTCGCTTGTCCTAATGCGCAGAAATGCGCACCCCCTTATTTATTTATTTTTTAAGACAGGAAAAGCCGTGAATGCTTTTGTGGCAAGGTTTTTGGCCTTTTTTGCCACCCTCCTTCACAATATGGCAGTAGGAGGTAGGATTCTCCTCGTATTCCATGAGGAGTTTTTTCAACATTTGGACAACCCCAACAAGTGACCTTGGCACCCTGGCTTGTGCTGTTTTCGTCCTGCGTTCGAGGAGGATGGGTCCGGCTGGAGAGATGGAGCAGGCGGCGCTTCCTTCCCAAAGCATGCAGGTTGGCAGGTCATGGGAAGCCTTATAAACCGGAAATTCACCCTAAGCCTTAATATGCTTGCTTGGTGAGGACATGAGAGCGAGCCTTCTCGGTGGCTGCTCCCATTCTTTGGAACTCCCTCCCACAGGAAGGCTAGGTTGGCCACCATACTGTTACTTCTCAGGCTGGCAAAAACATTCTTGTTTAAGCAGGCCTTTGACATAGAATTGTGGCTTTTATTGGGGTGTGTTTTTATGCTGTTTTTATGGTTTGTTTGTTTTTTACTGTGTTTTAATTGCTTTTCATTGAGATTTTAATTGTTCCGTGAGCCGCCTTGGATTCCCACTTTGGGAAACAGGTGGCCTAGATATTGCACAAATAAATGAAAAATAAATAAATAGGCCAATATTAAAGATGGGCAAGGGAGGCCACTCACCTTTGAAAGAAGCCTTGCCCCTGGCCCTTCTCTGCCAATTCTCCAGTCCTGGGGGGAATTAGAAAGAAAGAAAAATCAGGAACGCCAGACCCTACCCTCCCACACAGCCTTTCTCAACCTTTTTACCCAGGTGGATCCCTTGAAAATGTTTCCAGGTCTCAGGGAACCCTCCGCGGCCTAAAAGTGATTATACCTGACAGAGAAGTCAGGTTGGCACCTTTCCTGACATCCTTCTGGAGCCAAGTAGAAACATGGTTGACTTGTGTTTTGACTTTTGTATTTTGTTGATTTTAGCAATGTCTTTTTATGGTATGCTGCCTTGAGTCTCAAACTGGGGAAAAGCAGGATAGAAATAAAGATAATAATAATAATAATAATAATAATGCTAAAATGTTTTTTTTTTTCAGTCTCAATATCTGGTGAACTGCCTAGCAACCTCTTGGGGAGCCCTAAGGTGTTTTTTTTTTTTTAATTAATTTTTTCTTTTCCAAATATCTATAATTGTAATGTGCAAGTTCCAATTTTAATATAAAGGTGTAAATACAATGTTCATTGGAAAAGAAAAAAGAGTGATTATAGTGTGTTTAGATTAAGAAGAAAAATGTATTTATGTTAGGATGGATAATTTTATTTTTGTATTAGTCAGAAAAGAGGAAAACAATTATTTTTGCGTTATTGTTATGGCCTTTTGTGGTCGGGTATTTTTTTCAGTAGAATGGTCTTATTTCAATTTTTTTTAAAATTCCTAAGGTTCAAGGCAGGACCATTTAAGGAATGGGGGGGGCTGCAATGCTTTATTTTGGGGGCCCCATATGTTTACCTCAGGTCAATGTCACCTAACTCAACCTAAGCTATTCACAGGACAGGATCTTCAGATTATTACTAATAATGTTTTTGCAGGCGGAGGGTTACTACAGAGGCCCCCACAATGATGGGCCCCCCTGCGGATGCTGAGGCGGCGGGTGCCATAAACCGGCCCTGGTTCAAGGAAGCCCTGCCTGAGAAAGGAGCCCTGCTCCGGCCTCTCCAAGGGTGACGAAAGTTGCCTCAGAGGCGCGCCAAAGGCCGACCTCTCCACCCGCCGGCCGGGCTCCAGCCACATCGCCCGCCCTTCCTCCGCCTCAGCGCTCCTCCTCCGGCTCCCCCCATTTGCGGGGCGGCCCTGGGAGGCTGAGCCGCCTTCCTCTCCGGCTCTTTCTCTCCTTCTCCTCCTCCTCCTCCTCCTGCAGAGCGGCCGGTGGCGCGCAGTTGCCGTGATTCCTCCGCCCGCGGCCGTCCTGAGGGAAAGAGGGAACCAAAGCGAGAAGGCGGCCAGCCCAGCCCAGCCCTCGGCCCGGGACCCAGGCGTCGCTTGGGGAGGACCCGCTCTCTCCTTCCCCCGGCCTGCTTGGGAGCCGAGGCCGCCTTCTCTCCTTGGGACGAGAGTGGGGCTCTCCTTTCGGACCCCCTCTTCTTCTGAACCATGGCCGGCCAGTCCTGGCCTCTCCTCCTCCTCCTCTTCTTGACCCCAGGCGACGCTTTCAACCTGGACGTGGAGAGCCCGGCGGTTTACTCCGGAGCAGAGGGGACTTACTTCGGCTTCGCGGTGGATTTCTTCACCCCGGACCCTTCTTCGTAAGTATCGGCTCCGCCGAAGCGGGCAAAGCGTCGCGCTCTTGGGCTTTCTATCCCCTGGTGCTGTCGCAGTCGAGCCACCGGTTCCAATTATCATCATCATCTTTATTTTTCTTGCGCATAGAGTCGACGCCAGCAGAGAGGGTGGCGTTGGACCGGGTCCTACCCAGGGCAAACTCTTTTGGGATGGAAGGGCAACTGAAAACCCTCCTCTCTATTCGGAGCAGAAGCGAGGGCAGCTCCCCCGGGAAGGAGTGGGGCTGGGCTGCCCAGCCAGTGTGGGCCTGGGGCGGGGATTTCGGGCGAAAACCACCCCCGACCCAGGAAGGAAGGGGGCCAAGAAGCCCCCGGGGTGCAGCCAGGCGCCCCTTTCTAATCCCAGGCGGAGTTGCCTTTCCCTCCTTGGATGGCTCGTCCGCTCCGAGACCTACTCCGACTTTAGCGGAGTTCTTCCCTCCTCCTCATCTGTTTCATCTATCCCTCCCTCCCCCCCCCCAGTCCAAAATCCCATCGAGATCCTTCTTCAGGAGAGGCGCAGCCATCGCCTGGATTTCTGTTTATTTTTCTTTTTTTACTAGGAAATCAGCCCCATGGGTGCCAATAGGACTTAATTCCGAGGAAACGGGATGCAAGCTGAATGGAGGCAGAGCCCCAGGGGAAACCCTGGAGAGAGATTAGTGCCTGTAAGGTGGTTGGGTTAGCACCCCACCGGCCACGCAAGACTGGGTCTGAACTCCAGCCCTTCCTCTTGGCTCTCCCACTGAAAGGCCACAGGCTTGCTTCCCCCAACCAGGATTCCCCCAACTCTGGGCTCTGTAGGAATCCTGGGCTTACCTCCAAGTTGCCTCTTGACTTACAGCCACACCATATGAACCCCATGGGGGTTCTTAGGCAAGGGTGACAGTAGCACCCCCTTTTCTTAGGCAAGGGTGACAGTAGCACCCCCTTTTCTTAGGCAAGGGTGACAGTAGCACCCCCTTTTTATTTATTTTTTTATTTTTTTAGTTATTTATACCCCGCTCTTCAGCCCCAAGGCTATCAGAGTGGCTTACAAATTGTTTTAAGCAATAGCTATTTACACATCTACACTGCATTAAACAGTTTCCAATGTGTGTTAGCTAATTGCCCCCACAAGCCAGGTATTGGATGGAGCCCGCTGGAATCGAACTTGCAACTTGCAAGGTGCTGACTTGCAGTACTGGCATTTAACCACTGCACCACCAGGCAAGGGTGACTGTAGCACCCCCTTTTCTTAGGCGAGGATGACAGTAGCACCCTGTATCCACAGGGGATTGGTTCTGCCCCTCCCCCGTGGATACCGAAACCCATGGATAACAGCAAACACTGGACCCCACCCACCACCACCAACTTGACAGTGGTGGCATAGCCCTCCTGGGGTAAAGGAGAAGGGAGGCGAGCTCTCCTCCTCCTCCTCCTCTCTCTTCCCTGCCCTCCTCACCCTCCAACCTTGGCTCAGTGGCTGCCCCATCTCACCCTCCCTTGCAGAGGTGGCTGCTGCTGGTGGTGCTGCTGGTGGGGGTAAGCAAGAGGAAGTGAGAGAGGTGGAGGGCTTTTGGCCAGGCTGAGCCATGCTGCTGCCACCACCCTGCTGCCGGGCAATGGGTAAGGGAGATGAGCCACCTCCCCTCTGCTACTGCTGCCACCAGAGCCCTTGGGGGTGTGTGTGGAAGGGAGAAGGGAGGCAAGATCTCTCCTTCCTCCTCTGCCTTCCCACTTTGCCTCCGCCAACACAATCTGTGTATAACTGAATCAGCAGATGGCAAATCAGCAGATACGCGAGGGGGGGTTTCCTACTGTACTTAGAAGTGGTTTGCCACTGCCTCCTCTGAATATAGCCTACAGCACCTGTAATACCAGGTGTGCTGTAGGTTATCTATTTCAGAGGATGGAAATGGCAAAACTACCTCTGAGTAATCCTTGCCTAAGCCCATGAGATCCATGGGTTTGGCTGTAAGCCACCAGGCAACTTGATGACACACACACCTAGTATTCCCTGATGGTTTCTCTTCCAAGTACTAACTAGGCCTGACCCTACTTAACTTCCAAGATCAGATGGGATCTGGTGTAGCACAGCAGTGCTTCTCAGGCATTCACATGTTGGGGACAGGCAAATATTCCCCCTCCCTCGCGTTTTGCTAGGGATCCAGCATTAAATTTGTTCCCATTGGGTACAGTTGTTCCTTTCTGTCTTTCCTGGAAATTTGCTGTGGACAAGCAGCCAATGGCTCAGGGACCATCACTAATCCCCAATGGCTCAGGGATCATCACTTATCATATAGTACAAATGAGCAGGGCGAGGAGGGATTTATTTATTTATTTATTTATATTCATTATGTCATTTGTTGCCTGCTTTGGTGAAAGCTAATGATCAACATGTATCTGTATCCTGCCTTTTGGAGGTCTCTTTCTTCCCCAGTAGTTAAGATAACATTTATAACCGCTAACACAATAGTGTAGTATAATAATTAAGACAGACTCTATTCTCTAGGGTAAAGATGGGTTACTTATTCTGGAATGAGTAAAAAGGATAAGGCCAGGGGAATTACAGTGGTATAAAGCTCGTATAAATGGTCATGATGGCAGATATAAGTCAGAGGCAAATTTTGTATATAACTAAGATACTTGAGGCCAGTGGTGGGGAACATTTCGCCCTCTAGGTAGTGTTGAATTACAGTTCTAATTGTCTTTTACCATTGGCGATGCTGGCTAGAGGTGATGGGAGTCCAACGACTGGATAGATGGAAGCTCAGCAATATCTGGAGGGGCTACATTTTGCTTACCCCTGCCCTGAAGTTACATTTCCTCCAGAGCAGGTCCCAGGGATAAGGGATAATTAAGGGATGAGATTGTAGCTATACATATTAGGAAGTAAACCCCACTGAGTTAAAGGGATGTACTTTTTTGGCCAAGCATGCTTAGCATTGATCTGTAAGTCTGAATCCTGTTGTTTTCTGAGAAACACTTTTGAGAATTAAAGACAGGAACTGCTGGAACTGGCACCTCATGCATGTTAGAAGAACATTTAGTAGCAGAAACAAATAATTGCCTTGAGGGATTTCAAGTGGGGATTTTTGGGCCATAGGCAGCCAAAGCCATTTTAGCACAGTTCATCCCAATAGCACCACCAACCAGGAATGGCCCTAGTCAGAGTGAGGATCATCATCTGTCCCAGGTAGTGAATACGGAGGGAGAGGCAACATGCAGAGTTTTCTGTATCAGTCTGTCCTCTGATTTAATCTGCTGCCTTTGGGTGATGGAAGATGATATCCTATAGCCTGCATTGAAGATTGAGCTGCCAGTCCAATTGGCTTCTGTATGTGGAGTGTTGGGAAAGCAACCATGGGTGGGATATTTGCCCCAGCATTTGGCTTCCTGCTTCTAACGACATGTTGATTTCCCATACTGTGACCATTTTCAGTAGTCTTGTATTATTTTGGAAAAGTTCTGAAAACCCAAAGCAAAGCCTGGAACTTAGAAGTTCCAACTCCCAAGCTCCATTACAGTTGCAATGTATAACATTTTTCCCTTTGTTATTCAGAATTAAATGGTACTAGTTACTTGTCAGTTATTTTAAAAACACTAAAGAGTACTACAAGCTGTTGTCCTGTGGTACAAAACACACCTAAGAAGTGAAGAGGCCACATGTCTTCAATTATAAAAGTAATTATAACCATTATAGTTATCCCTTCTTGTGTTGCCATTATCATGCTACTTAGTTATGCCTTTGTTATTGCAAAAAAAGGCATTTAATGAGGTACTTCCAAGCTATGACCAAAGATCTGTGCCCCATCCTTTCATGTGCATACCCCTGTTCCTGTTTCAGGAACTCTGAAAGCTAATTTCCCAATTTAATTTGTCTAGCTGTTACTCTGAATTTTTTGGACTACAACTCCTATCACTCCCAACCAACATGATGTAGTTCTAGTGTAATATAGCTGGAGAATGATCAGTCAAAGAATGCTGCCTCAGCATGACTTTTCTGAGACCAAAAAAAAAAAAGTACTGAAAATGGTGGGAAAGTCTGTGTTTCCCCTGATTAAAGCAATATTTATGCATTTATAGTAATTATTTGACCCTGTTCTTCAATGAGCGAACTTAGGGTGGATTACAGTGCAAAATCATATATCATTAAATGGTTAAAAATGCAGCCTTAATGGTAGGAACAGGAATAGATTGCATTATTAGTAGTGTTATTTATTATCCAACTCATTGCCTTTAGTGGAGCTTACTTCCTAATAAGCATGCTGAGAATTGTAGCCAAAGGGTGCATTTCCATGCATATTTACCTTATGGGATATAGTGGATTTTACTTCCCAGCAGTCTTGCACTGGACTGTGCTGTCCCGTGTATATATTATATTCTGATGTTGTCTGTTCAGAGTTCTCTGGGTAAAGTTTCTCTCTCTCTCTGTCTCTATCTCTCTGGATTTTCTTCGCAAACGAAGATTCAGGAAGGACTCATCCCGCGCTTTCTGCAAGTGCACTGATGACTAAAAAGGCCAATCCGAGATAAACAAGTCTGGTTGCAGAAAGCACAGCAAAGGGTCTCCTTGGATGATGTTTCCGGGTTGTGATTCTTTCTTTATTGTCATTTCTCTTCAAGACTTGTTCGGTGTGAGTTCTCAAATAAGGCTGCAGCATTGTGGATAGTGTGTCTCCATGCCTCCCAGTGTGAGGCCAGGGCGGACCATTGTTGGTGATCAATTTGGCCGAGCCTGAGCTGTTGTTTCAGGGAGTCCTTGTATTGCTTTTTTGGAGCGCCCCTCTTACGCTGACCTGTGGCGAGTTCACCAAGCTCCAAAGGGCTATGGCAGAGCTTGAAGAAGAAGATGGCATCTATATACATTACCATACTGATGGTAGCTTGTTTAACTTAAGCCGTCTGAGGGCTCACACTAAGACTCTAAACTATCTAGTTTGGGTAAAGTAGTATTTTATGAAATAGTCCACACTACAAGATACAGGTGTATCTAAAATGAAAAATGTTAATATTGTGGCATAGTTTGAATTGCATGTTACAAATCATAACATCCTTATAAAAAGTCTGTTGGAAATGTTACAGTTTCTCTGCTGTGATTTAATCTTTTTATGTTGAATATTGGGATACAATTTTATGCTATCTTTAAGCCACCGCTCCACCTTGTCTAACAAAACCCTATGAAGCTCATGGGGTTGCTGTAAGTCAGCAGGCAACTTGAAGGTACATACACAGAAGAAGTTTGGTGTTGGATGCCTTGGAGCTGTATCCTGAGTCCATATTATTCAACATTGTTTTAATCAGTGGCTTAGTTTGAAGGGTTAAGTTAATGCTTTTCAAATTTCTGAATGACAAAGAACTGTGAGAGTTTGGGAGTCGATGAATGACATCTTAAGACAGGAATAAAATTCAGAATTTTGTTGGTAGAATGGAAAACTTGGCTGAAAGATTTGCTGTGTTAGAGGAGGGAGGATTTCAACTGAATTTTAAGTGAAACTTCTGTATGATAAAAAAAAAGGAACGTTCAGCTATAAAACAAACTGCATAAACAGATGGAGGGGCTGACATTATTCACCTTTCACCTTTCAAACATAAGCTAACAGACATCTCTTAGCGATGCTCTAGTTTTGGTAACCCTGCCTAAAGTAGGGATTTGACCACATGACGTACAAGATCCCCTCAATTTATGTGATTCTGATCTATCTACAGAGCAGTGATTTCAGTGATTGTTGGCAATTTTCTAAATGTTGCCTAAATATGTAAGTCTTTAACCTCGGCTGCACAACTTGTGACCTGAAAAATATGTGGTGGCTGATAATATTCGTACTTTTGCTTGGGATTGCATAAGGGAGGAACAGGTGGCAAGAACTTGGAAGCCACCAATAAAGTAGTGATGGAGTGAGTTTGGCTTAGTGGATTACAAGTTGTCTAGGCCTACTTTAATCAACACATCTGTATACTTTTAAACCACCTTATATTGTAATATATACCTCAGTCAGTATACCTGCCTATTTGGTGAAACTGCATAAATCACTGTACAAAAGCAGAGTGTTTAGGAAACCACATAACTGTTTCTGCCAGTCCTTTGAACCAGTGTTTTTGTATGATGAATAGCTAGCTGTTTGCTTCCCTCTTCCTTATTTATAGATATTAGTGCTCCCTTTAGCTGTTTCACTCTTTACATTAATTGTGCCACAGGCAAAACCAAATCAATGCTCTTAGAGCTGTTGAGTCCCATTATTTTTAGTATGACATGGTTCATTTTTTACATAATTTCTCTGGATTTAGATGTGAGGAAAAACAATATTTCAGCTATAGGTTTTTCATGTGGGTTTTCCAGCCTGTGAGGCCGTGTTCTGGAAGAGTTTATTTCTGACATTTTGCCTGTATCTGTGGCTGGCATCTTCAGATAATGGTTGGGTAGGGGTGTGTGGGGTTTATATACTGTGAGTCCCTGCTGGAGAGGATTATGCAAATTTGTTGTTGGATGTTGGTTATTGGATCCTCAGGGTGTGAGGGTATGCAAGGAGGATTAGTGTCATTTAGTTCATGGTCCATTGTCTGCTGGGAAGCCTCCTGTCCCTGGGTGAAGTTCATTTGCATATTTCTGCTGCAAATAAAAGAGTTGGGATCCAGTGAAGTACAGAATAACATCCACAGGCTAGAGAAGGATTTTGGACATGTCTGTATTAAACAGCAACTATTCATGCCACAATGAGACACCACTTTTGAAAGTGGGGGGAGTTTTGTGAAGGCCTTCAAGTGATTTTGGCATACAAGTATGCTGTTCATGTCAAAAGATTCACCATGATCTTAAAATGCATGACAGGAATTTACAGCCAGAGGTGTAGCTCTTTATGTTCGAGGGTGAAAAATAATATAGCACTTCCTGGCTCTAATCTACATGAGTAATACCCCAAATGCACCAGATCCTGTCCAATCTTGGAAGCTAAGTGGGGGTCAGCTCTGGTCAGCCAATGAATATCAGGTGCTGTAGGCTGTATTTTTAGAGGAAGCAACTGGCAAAGCCACCTCTGAGTATTCCTTGGCTAAGAAACCCCCCTGAAATTCATAGGGTCACCATAAGTCAACAGGCAACTTGAAGGCACTTACATGTGCACACTCAACTGACAGTACTGTGTTCCTATAGAGCTCCTATTCATTTAAACAGGGTTTGCACAATCAGACTTCCCAGTGGATTATGCCATGTGTGTCTGCCTTCCACTCTGCTGCCCATAATGCCCCCAGAACTCTACCACATCAAAAGGCCACCTCCTCCTGGCTCATGATAACAGTGACAAAAGTGATGATGTTCGCTCTTAAAATAAGGGTGGGCAGCCATTCTTTTATTTTTATTTTTAAAATTATTTTAGGCTCAGGAACTGTGTGAGATCATGCCAAGAGCTTTATGCAAGCCTGGGACTGAGGTTTGCCCCTATATATTTCAGCCTGAACACTCCTTGTCTTGTCCTATTCAGCTTGAAACAAGTTTTCTGTTCATGAAAACCTTTGCCTGAACATTACATTTTGTTTGCATTTACAATATCTTTAGTTTCTGTTGTTAGTTTGTTGACTTGAGGGCTTGATAAAGGAAAACAAATATTTAAGATAAATTATAGCTGCAGTCCAAACGTTAAAGCCATCTTAATCAATTAATTATTGATTAATTGTTAACAAGTGTCTGCTTCAGAGTGTTTTAGTGTTCTGAAATACTATTGTGTAAGGCATCTTTCAAAATTTTAAGAGTATGATGTTTTAGCAGATTTGTCCCAATAAATTGTACTTAACATCTTTTTAAAATGTCTGAAGTTTTTTTTTAAAAAAACATGCACAGAAGAATAAAAAACAAATACATTGTCCTGTAATCATTTGCAGGGAGTAGTGGTCATTATTTCTTTGGAGAATATGTCCCAGCATCCAGTGGATTCTAATAGTGAATTAATAAATGTTTCAGAAAGTCAAATCCCAGGCATATAAAGCACCAAATCATATGGGTCCAAACACAGTGTGAGGAACTGAGCTCCCAGAGTGCTCCCATTGTTGAAAGCACAGGGATATGAGGCCTAAAGAGCTTGGACCATGATGTGAAACTGGCACAAGGCAAAAGCATTTGGGCTATGGCCATTATGATCTGAGCAGAAATAACCTCATTCTGCAGTGAAGGTTATGGTTTCTAAGAAGTTTTCTGGATCAAGGTGAAGAAAACTGGCTTTCTAGAACTTCTGAGAGTGGTGATGGAGAAAGTGGGAAGGAGCTGGGAAAAAAAGGTAAAGAAATCTATCAACATCTCTCTTTAGGCATGAGAGAATTGTAGAAATTAAAAATACTGCAGGAAGTTTTGAAGCCATGGGGGAGAAATGTGGGTTTAAAAAAAAAATTAATGGGGATGTTTGGAAAAGTAGGGAAAATTTGTGCAATATTATCACCCTTTACAGACTGAAAGTCACTTTGTTACTGTAGGAATGTAAAATGCGATATGTATAACTTAGTTGGGCATACAATTATCATGTCTGATATTTTAAAAGTAGAGTTTGTTCAGAAACTTAGAAATGGATTGTATTTTTTAAAAACTGTATCACCCACCCCTTATAAATGGAACCACAAGGTTCTGAACTGTAAGTAGCCTCTTTGGTTTTGCCATTTTATGAGAATCAAACAAACAAGCAAGTAAAAAAATAAAAAATAAACTCTGAATAAGAACAGAGGAAACCACCAACATTTGAAAAAACAAAAATGTTTTTTCTCCTCTAGTCCTCCATAGTGTCAAACAGGTATCAAGCACTCATTCCCATAAAAAGAAATGAGAAAAGGAAATCAGGACCAAGAATTACAATGATCTGATAGCATATGCCAGTGCTTCTTAGACTATCTGATGTGTGGGAACTGCTTCCTACCACCATGTGCCAGAGACTATTACTATATTAGTGCCCACTGGCTACAACTGTTTCTTTTTTTGTGGAAACTCACTGTGGATTGGCAGCTGATGGCTGTTGTAATCATCTATGGACCACCAAGTAACCCTGCTTTTTAGAAATAATGTGGTGGGAATAAGTATATGAACTCCATATCTTAAACATTTTATGTATCGTTCTAAAAGAAAGTGTTCCATGATCCATTTTGAATTTTTTTCATGGAAAACATAAAGCTTCAGTGTAGTGGGGAGGAGACAGTTTTTCCAGTTTTTTTTCTGTGCTTTCACATCTCTAGAAGGAGACAGAGGTTAATCTCTGTGTTTGGTCACTATGACAAGAAGGACAGGTAAAATAATAGGGATAATTGATCTACACACACACACACACATACATACAAAGAGAGAGAGAGAGAGGAAGGAAGGAAGGAAGGAATAGGTCATGGAGAAAGTTAAATGTTTAAGGAAAGAGCTGCTTTATTTTCAGTGGTCAATCTATAGTGTTCACCTAATGTTGTCTGCAAGGTGTGGAATCCCAAAGAACTGGCAAGAGTAGAATCAGGTTATAAGCTTAGTCTTTAGTCCAAATAAATAAATAATAAAAATCAGTGTGTACCGATATCTGTAATGTACTGTGCTGTAGGATATTTGTGTCCATCCTTCCACTCTGCTGTAGACAGAGGCCATGATTTTTGTTTTGCAAACTGAACAGTTATTAAGAAGAAGGAAAAATAGATTCCAAGTTCTCAGAAGTGTATGAGTATCTTCTGAAAACACACAAAGCTGAATTCTGGGACTGTGAGGAATAATAGTGAAACAAGCTGAAATTTGGCAAGAGCACAGATGTGGACATCATTTTCCAGATATAGTTTGTCTCCACAATATTCATAGGCTGGTAAAGAAAAAATGGTACCAGTGGATTTGTTCTCTTCATAGACCCCTGGGAGAGACAAGAAACCATATTCCTTGGTCATAGTCTGGTCATCCTGTTTTGGCACACACCGCATTCTGTGGCTTAGTGTGGCAGTTGTCCATATCTGTAGGATCAACTTGTAACACTCCAGTCCTAAACATTTGTGTTGGCCAGCTTTAATGGCCCTGGCAAAATGTTGTGTTGTGAGATGCTGTTTTGGGTAGAACAGTTTGGAAGCCATATGTTTTGCATTTATTTGCTGGCATAGCTAGTATTAGAGGAATATTACAGGGTTGGGGTGGTGTGGTGTTGTGGCTGTTCTTTTCTTATTTAAAACTGTCATTTAAACCCTGTCACAGCAAAGATCCATCAAAGCAAAACATTGAAAAATACCGTAAGTGAGACCGAATAGTTGGGGGAATCTTTTCTATGGAGTTTAATGGAACAGTAATGCTGTGAATTAATGCTATTGTGTCTTGTGATTTATAGAGGAGCAAAGTTTGAAAGGGTGGGATGAGGCAGGGAGATGAAAGATACATTCCTTTAGTGTAAGGAATATGCTGTAAGGTAATGATTGCCAGAGACCATTTATTTTATTTTTGGAACAGATTTGTTTGCACTTCAATGTGTTTGTTGGGTGAGGAGTTAAATACTGGAATGACTTTATAATATGAAGAATGAAATGGAATTTAAAGAATAATTCCCATAAAGTTAGAAAATCACTAAACCTCACATGTTCCTAATTACTCAAACACTGCCCATGGAAATACTTGAGTTTCCAGATCTCTATGACAGTTTTGTGCCTCTTCACTTTTTGGTCTCATAGCCTCACTCAGTGGTTGCTGTTGCCTGAAGTGAGGTACATGCACACTTCTGCCATTCCAGGTGACTTTGATCCTAGCTCTTGTAAGTGGAATGTCTGAGTGGTGGAAAGCCATAAAATGGAGTCATAACTCTATAAAGGAAATCAACCAGTTCTGATCTACTTAGAGTATGGTCATACATCCTACTTTACTGGGGACAGTTTTCTCTATGAAGGATACAAGTACACAGTACAAATTGTGTTTAATGTATATTTATTTAGTACATAAATATATACTGTACAAAAAATAGAACAGTAAAAAACAAATATCCCTGCCAAAGTATGCAAAGAGATCTTGTAGCACCTTTGAGACTAAGAGAAAGACGTTGGTAGCATAAGCTTTTGTAGACTAGTTTACTTCATCACATGTATTTGCCCATGGAAACTCAAGTTTTTCCATGGGCAGTGTTTGAGTTGACCAACCATTAGCCAAACAGACACTAATGAGCCTTGCATTTCTATACCCAGAAACTAACCATTCAATTACACAAACTTACATATACTCCCCAACAGGGGTTCACAGCATATAAACTCCACATACACTCCTACCCAACCATTCTCTGAAGGTGCCAGCCACAGATGCAGGCGAAACGTCAGAAAGAAACTATTCCAGAACACAGCCTCACAGCCCGAAAAAATCCCAAGGAAAATCTATTCTTTAACTTATTATTACTGTTGTTTAAAAAAATCATATATCTTGTTTTAATTTGTGTTTTGAGGTGTCTTGTTTCTCATTTGGGAGAACAGTGGGGTATAAATTTAAAATAAATAAATAGCCTCTTGAGACCTTGGACTGGGCTAGGCTTGCATATGTGGCGAGTGAGTTACACTGACTTGGTGGATCTCTAGTTTGAAGGTCTGACTGATGCCGCAAATTTGACAGTAGGGGGACAAAATTAAGAACACCACCTCATTTATAAGCGCCTTGGTTCCCACATGACACTACTTTGCCTCCTATTACTACTATGACTGCAGCTCCTTCCGCTGCTACATCTACTGCTGTATTAACCAACTGTCCTACCACTGTTGAAATTGATTTATCCATCTCCACAGTTTATTCATGTAATTTATTTGGTAAAATAATGAGCATTTTTGATGCAGTGGTTGTCTGCTTGTCTCTTGCAGGATGTTTCTCCTTGTGGGTGCTCCAAAGGCAAACACAAGTCAACCTGGGATTGTACAAGGAGGCCAGGTGTTAAAATGCAACTGGAACTCTAACAGAAGGAATTGCCAGCCGATCATATTTGATGCTACAGGTAACATACCATGATGGGTGGTTTTTACTGTGGGGTTCCAATGAATTGCAAAGGTGATAGCAAGATGGAAGCTTTTACAGTTTTGGAGTTGATATGGACACCTTAAGCAAGACTCACATGTACTTACATTTCTTTCTGTGACAGATTTTCAAAATGGTTATGGCTCTTACCCATCTCAGTGGCTCAAACACTACTCTCAGTGGCTGCGTAGAACAGTAGCAGTCAGCAGAATGGAAGGATGTAGCTGTGTGGCCTTGTGGATGTGTTTCACCAAACAGCCACATCCCAAATGGATGGTGAGCCATGTAGGCTGGGGGATTCTAGGAACTAGAGAGAAAAAGTAAACTTTTCCAAGCTCTGTCAACCCCTGAGGAAATCTGTCTTCCCAGTTTCTCCTGGAACGTATCCACACTACAAAATTATAATATTTAGATACCCTTTAACTGCCATGGTTCTATCCCATGGAACCCAGGGATTTATAGTTTCATGGATTACTTAAAATTCTCTGCCAGAGAGCTCTAGTGCTGTAGTTCAGGGGAGTGTGCATTAAAGAATGCTAAGTATTTTGGCCAGCTAAAACCCCAGGATTCTGTAGGATGGAGGCATGGCAGTTTAAAGTGGTATCAAACTGCTATAATTGTGCTGTGAGGATTCTGTCCTCCTCCAGAGGAAACACTGAAAATCTATATCATATCTTGATGTTGTTTAAAGAAATAAAAAGCCAAGTGTGGAGATGTGATATTGCTCTTTATTTTTTTTTATCAGAAATAAATATAGTATCAATCGGAAACATTTTTCCCAAAGCAAAAATAATTTAGAGTGACCCCTAGGGTCCTTAAGATTTTTATTGTTTGTCCTCTTTCATATATTAAATCAGTATGGGATTGTTTTTTGGTGGTGGCTTGTAGTCAGTACTGTGAATATTTACTCAAATGTATTTTCCAATACCTTCAATGAGCTTTACCCTAGGATGATTCTTAAATCACTGCTTTGCCCTCAGAATCTATTCTCTCAAAGTTGCTACATAAACCTCTCACTTCTCTCCCAGTACTACTGTTGAATCCCATCAGTCATGGTTTGTTTGAAATGACATGTAGAATAGCCTTTATATGTCATGGAAATGGGAGGGGGGATTATTAAGTTATTGGCTAGTTCAACTATTTTTGCTTGTCCCCTCCCCCCCTTTTAGGTCAATGTGGAATGAGGCAAATATTCTGAAATGTCAACTGAATTATGTCTGCCCTCCTTATTTGTGTCTTCTTTGGGGATATAAAGGGGAGACCTATTTTAAATGGGCTTGGGAGCTTTGACAAAAGACAATATCTTTCTGAATTGGTATTTGCTTTGTGGGGCCAGCCCTACCATTAAGTAGAGAGTGGAAGGGCAGTCACGTCCTTTGAGCAGTGTCAGATTTTTTGGTGTTGTGAAACAGCGACAAAAATTGTTTGTTATTAATAGATTGTTATTATTGTTGTTGTTGTATTTTATTGAATTGATTATCCTAAAGCTGCCGTGAGGAGTTGTGCACCTATTATTGCCTTCTGTGTATGTTGAGTGTGTTGGTAGGAACTGAGCAGAAAGGAAAGGTAGTGAAATCATAATATCCCAAAGAGAATGGGATCCCTTCTATCACTTGTGTATTCAGGTCATTATTTTCCCTTTCTTTTCATTCGGTTCCTACAAAGTCCTCAGTTTTGTGTTCTGGGTTGGAGGACCATACAAATGTGAGCAGCAAGCAGTCAAAAATTGATGGGGACAGAAAGAAACATATTCTACTTCCTTGCAGAGGTGGTCAACATGCTATTGAGGAGGTGCGGTAGAGAATGCAGAGATATGTCTACTAGCCTCACCTCTAGCTTCTCTCCCATTCTGTTTTTGGCACATTGTGATAAAGATCTGCAGAGGGCAAGCCTGTGGAGCACACAGGAACTGGAACCAGATTGCACAATAAATGATCTTTCAACTAAAATTCATTTCAGTGGTTGAAGAGCCCAAATACATATGGCTGGAATCCAAAGAGGTACCCAGTATGCAATAGTGGCAGTGTTCTTTAGTGGTTACAGTGTTGCACTAGAACTTGAAAGATCAAGATGATGATGATGATATTTATTTATATCCCAACTGTTCCCCCATTTGGGATTCAAGGTGGCTTACAACAGATTAACCCCCCTCCCACACACACACATTAAGATTAAGGTTTACAATGAGCAAGGAAACATCCTAATGACCTTGAGACACTCATTGTGTCAGCTTGACCTACCTCACAGGATTGTTGTGAGGATAAGGTGAGAGGGAAGAGGACTTTCCTACCTTGAGCTCATTGGAGGAAAGGATATACAGTACATAGAGGAAATACACAATGGCCTTGGGCCATTTTTCTTTGAATAGGAAAACTATATATAATATCCTAAACCGCTTCTGTCACTGCAATTGTTTTCAAAAGCTATATGCCAGATGATAGGGGGAAAGTGCAGATTCACTGTGAACCGGCAGAAGTAATTTCACAGTTATTTGACTATATTTCAATAATATGTGTGTCTATCTAAAATCGCTATAGTATATCATTTTCAATTTTTCAAAACTGTACATGTCAGTCTTTGAATCAGGACCAGGTTTTGACTCCTTCTGTCTGATCAGGAAAAAAGGAGAACATTCATTGGACCAGTTCCTTTTCAAGTTGCCTAAATAGTGTGTGTGTGGGGGGGGGGGGGGGGGGGATGGCATCAAGACAAAAAATCTTCCCAAACTTGTCAATGTTACTTGTTGGGACTATACTTCTCAAATTCTATAAGCTGTCATTCCAAAAAAGTAACTTTCCCAAACTGTTCCAACCCTTTCCTGCAAACAAAACATGTCATCTGGCCAGCTGTATCGTGAATTCCCCCAAATGTTGTATAGCTTGAGATTGGTTGGCTCAAACCCGTTTAGTTCCACTTCCTTTCATTCAAGTATTTATGTATGAATTAGGAGCAACTCTGTAGCTCTGGTCCCATTGTTGATATGTGTTAATAGGCTTTTAAAATAAGAAGAATTTCCTTCCCAGGCAGTGCAGACATGTCATCTTGTGGGGTGACCCCTGGGCCAACAATAGAAAGCTTTGTTTGAGAGCCTACACAATTGGTCAGGCAGGGATGTTTCTGTGACCCATTTAGCATCTGACATATTTCAAGAACCTCATGCTGCATTACTCTTCAGTTCAGGAGCTGCTGCTGCTAACAAATCATGCAGAAAATGTGTGTGCTGGGGTTTTGGAAAGGAGAAACAGGCAAGGAGTCGCATGCACAATTTCCTCCAGTTGTACAGTAGAGGAAGTGAGGCCAAAATGCAGTTGAGTCAATCCAGGGTGTCATTATTAAAAGGCTGTGTTGGCGTGGGGGCGGGATGGGATGGGGATGTCACTGGAAGGTCTTTTGTCCTATTTATAGCACATTGTCAAAAAGAAAATGTTCTCCTGCCAACCAGCCCACTAATAGGGTCCTTGTGGTAGCAACCAGCAATTTAAAATAGAAAATGTAAAAGCCCAGTGAAAACATTTACAACATGAAAGCCTCAAGAAGCTTAATCCTAATTGGTTGTGTTTACTATTTTAGGAGTAGCTGATTTCACCAAAAGGCTTCCTAAACAGAAAAGTATTTATGGCCTTGCTAAAGGTCCTTATTGTGTTTGCCTGAATTTATTTCTGCATTAGGCACAGCCTTAGCCCTCCTTTCTTCCAAGGAATCGTGAATGTGGCTTTCTTCTTTTCCACTTTATCCCTACAACGACTCTGTGAAGTAGGTCAGGTTGAGACAAAATGAGTGCCTAAAGTCACCCAGTGAGTTTTATGGCTAGGCTGTGTGAGGAGAAGCTGACATGGAGGACTGTTCTCTGTTTCCTCCACTCAGTTAGTAGAATGTCATACAAAAATCAGAAAAGCTGGAGGAACACATATGAGATACCATTTGTCTTCAGACAGACTGCACTCAAAGAATATGTTTATGTATGATCCTGTGAATGTTTATTCAGAAGCAAGCCTTTCCGTGTTCGGTGGGCATACATCTCTGGAAATGTGTTTAGGACTCCAGTTGGTGTGAGTCTGATCCTTTTTGTCAAGATTCTGCTGAATAAAACAAAACAGATTCAGAGGTGCCATTCATTAGCAGGAGAGATGTCTTAATTTATAATTCCTTGCAAATTCCTCCTGCTACCATTTACTGGCAAGAAATTTGCTAGGAAAACGAAACTGCAATTAAGATCAAAGTTGTTCAACAAATAAACAACCTAATTTCTAATTTCTTGCAAATGTTTACTGCATCTGCAATAGAAAATTTCACGGGACCAGAAACTACCGATAGTATCCAACTTGTGAAGTCGAAGGTTTTCACGGCCAGCATTCATAGGTTTTCCATGTTTTTTCCGGGCTGTGAAGCCATGTTCTGGAAGAGTTTATTCCTGATGTTTCACCTGCATCTGTGGCTGGCATCTTCAGAGAATGGTTGGGTAGGAGTGTGTGTGTGTGTGTGGGGTTATATACTGTGAGTCCCTGTTGGAGAGGATATGTAAATTTGTGTATTTGAATGGCTAGTTTCTGTTGTGGAGATATGTAAGGAGGATTAGTGTCTGTTTGGTTAATGGTCCATTGTCTGCTGGAAATCATGCTGTCTCTGGGTGGAGTTCATTAGTGGCTGTTTGGCTAATGGTCCATTGTCTGCTGGAAATCCCCCTGTACCTGGGTGGAGTTCATTTGTATGTGTTGAGTTTTGATTTTAATGTTTTTCAAGACTGGTAGCCAGATTTTGTTTGCTTTTAGGGTTTCTTCTTTCCTGTTGAAGTTGTCCAGGTGTTTGTGGATTTCAATAGCTTCTCTGTGCAACAACTATCATGTCAGAACACACACACTCCTACCTAATCATTCTCTGAAGATGCCAGCCACAGATGCAGGCAAAACATCAGAAATAAACTCTTCCAGAACATGGCCTCACAGCCCAGAAAAAACCCCACAGAAAACGTATAGCATCCAACTTGTTTAATACATGAATGGCCTAATTTCTAATTTCCTGCAAATGTTTGCCCTGTCTAATGAGAAACAGAAACTACAGTTAAGATTAAACTTATTCAGCACAGAATTTAAATAGCATATAGAAGAAGAAATCATTATGGAGTTTGTATGGTGGAACCTGCCTCTTGCAAAATGCTAAGAGTACTTTAGAGTTTATTAATAATGACTGCACAGTTTAATTACTTTGATTTTTCAGACTGCATTTTGACACAGTTTCTTTCTGTTTCAAATGCCAGACACAATCTGCCAGTCAGGAAACAAAAGAAGTAACTTTTTATGAGGGAGCTGAACAGTATAATCCTATACCCAGAAGCTTGATGGGACATGCCTAGGTAAATGTATATAGGATTGCAGCCTAAACCTTACCAGTTAAAGGGTTCCTATTACTGTTGATCAGAAAGCATTGCATTGTGTAGTGATTCCATGTTCATCAGGTTTAATTTTTTTTTTCTAATAAGAGAGGCAGAAAAAGTAATTAGGAACCTCAGGGGAGTTACAGAGTGAAGACAATGACAAAGTTCGGATGCCTTGTAAGATTCCTTGTTTGAACTGAATTGCCTTGAGTCTTGTTTTGGGGGGAGGCTAATAAAAATAATAAAGGTGGGATAGGGAAGTATACTTCCTTGTTTGAAAGTATGAATCTGCATTGGGATTTTCATGAACCAATTTATTATTGCTTTGTAGAATGATAACATTTGGAAATGATAAAGATGATTCAGGAGCTACAAGAATAGAACGCTCTGTAAAAGAACTAATGAGGAACCTAATAAAGTGCAGAGGCACACCCAGGAGAAATATCTGTTATCCTAAAGTAACAAATAGCTTGCATCTAAATTATTCACAAGTAGAACCTGCAGCAAATTTTTCAGAAAATATGAATTTTTACATCAAGATGTGTGGGTGTTAACTGCCTTCAAGCCGACTTGGGCTTATGGTGACCCTATGAATGACACCCTGTCTCCAAGACACCCTATCCTGATGAGTGTTTCACAATTCCTCATAATTCATGGTGCCACCTCTTCCAGCAACCCATTGTGTCTTCTCCCCCAAGACATTTTCCACTTCCTCTTTCCAATGGATACTTAACATCCCTTGGCTATGGAACAGCTTCAGTCACCTCTTAGCTGTGAGTGTTGGGGAAAGATTTGCCCACTTTTAAAAATATATCTTAATTGGTATCTCTCAAGCAAGCTCTTGTTTCTCAGTACCTTTGACTACATTCCTGTCACCAGTCATTACCCAAGTTTGCACAGTCGGCCCTCTGTATCCACGGATTTGGCATCTACTGATTCCACAATCCACTGCTTGAAAATATATATATTTTTAAATCCAAGAAGCAAACCTTGTTTTTTCTGTTTTTCCATATAAGGGACACCATTTTACCACACCATTGTATATAATGGGACTTTAACATCCATGGACATCCATGGATTTTGGTATCCATGGTGGATCCTGGATCCGAAGCCCAGCAGATACCAAGGGCCTACTGTACCAGAGAGAGTGACTACTGCTCAAGAAATATTGTGTGTCTTACTGGTAGGAGGCTTTGCTGTTGGCTTAGCATGGCAGATGGGTGTAGATTTGTTGGGGGCGGTATTGATTGGTGCTTTCATTTTGTTTTGTTTTATACACACACACACACACACACACACACATATATATATATATATATATATACACTGTATGTATGTATGTGTGTGTGTGTGTGTGTGTGTGTGTGTGTATATATATATATATATATATATATATGGCTTTTCTGTATAGAAGATACTGAGAGGTTTATGCGAGAGATTGTCAGTGGTATCCCATGCAAACACTGAGCAAAGCCTAACGTCTTAAGTGGAATTGCCACTGGATTCTTCAGTGCCATTCATTAAGGTATTTTTTTATTTGTGGGCTGAGAATGATGTGGAAATCCAGCTGACTTTGTTGAAATATCAGTATATAAGGATTTATTGTGAGGTATTGTACAACTGCCCTTCATTAGTATTCCTGTGGCAATTTACAAGAAGTAATAAAATGACTTAAATATACAGACAAACAAACCTTAATAAATTAAAAGGCCAGAAGGTTTCAAGGCCTTCAGCAAGTAGCCTGCAATACTAAAACAAAGATGACAGTTCCTGCAAAAGGTATATATGTTTTACGTGCATATTTCTTTCTGAAAATAGATTCATCTAGAAAAAAAATATTTTACTTGAAGACTCAGTGGAAGTCAGAGTTATATTATGAAGTATAGATATCTTCTATATACTCTCTTGACTTGCATAATTCAAAAACATCTGGAATTTATCACTGTCAACAGTTGGATACAAAGTTGAGGCAGATCAGATCCAGTAAAAACTGCTCATAATGCATAAACCTTATTTTCCAGTCATCTACTTGCAGGCTGGAGTTACAAAACATATTCTTATCAACAGATGAAGATGAAATAAAGATTAAATGTATACTTTCATTCTCTTGCAGGCATAAACAAAGACAATTTTGTTTCAAAAAAATCTAGAGTTAATTAAGCCACGATTCAATACTGACGTGCTTAGAATGTATAGTGGTTTAAACAAATTTCTAATAGGGTACTGGTTAAATCCAGTATACCTCAATCAAAGCTGGATAAAGTAATACTGTATTTGTAATTATGTATTCAGCTAGACAGATTATTTTTCATTTCATTTTTAACTGGGTTGACTTGGGTCATAGTTATGAATGTATAACTCCAGGTTATGTATTTGTAACTCCTCAACAAGACTCAGGCCAATGTATTTTATCCTCCCCCCCCCCATTTTTATCTTCATGACACCCCTATGTCATGAAGACTACGATTGGCTCACAGTGATCACAGGAGTGTTATGGGGAACCTGGAAATTGATCTGATCTGTGCATTGGGCAGAGAGGGTAGATATAGACAAATTGCTCGTGCAGTGACCATGGATCTTAGGAAAAAAAACCTGTAATTTTGAGCAGGACTTGATAAAATGATTTGTCAACAATGTGTTATGTAATATTATTGTAATGTTATATTTATGGTTAATTATGCTGTGCACAAACACACTATATTTATTCCTTTGGGTATTTTTCAGTCTTTCCTAAACTTGGTATTGTATATAAATTCCAAGGTTTTCCTGCTCAAAATGGTAGCATTTTGTGTTCTTCATTAATGACTTTTGCTCTCTTCTTGTCTAGTCATATTCTTTTTGTTACATTGATGCTGCATGACCATGTGGATCCCTATTTGAATCTTTGAAATCTTGAAGGGTATGCTTACTCTGAGGGAAAATCATAGAATCAGAATCATAGAGTTGGAAGAGACCACAAAGGCCATCCAGTCCATCCCCCTGCCATGCAGGAATACACAATCAAAGCATTCCTGACAGATGGCCATCCAGCCACTGCTTAAAAACCTCCAAAGAAGGAGACTCCACTACACTCCCAGGCAGTGCATTCCATGTCTGAACAGCTCTTACTGTCAGGAAGTTCTTCCTAATGTTTAGGTGAAATCTCTTTTCCTGTAGTTTGAACCCATTGCTCTGTGTCCTAGTCTCTGGAGCAGCAGAAAACAAGCCTGCTCCATCCTCAATGTGACACCCCTTCAAATATTTAAACATGGCTATCATGTCCCCTCTCAACTTTCTCTTCTCCAGACTAAACATGCCCAGCTCCCTAAGCCGCTCCTCATAGAACATAAAGGCTTCCAGACCTCCCACCATCCTGGTCGCCCTCCTCTGGACATGTTCCAGCTTCTCAATATATTTCCTGAATTGTGGTGCCCAGAACTGGACATAGTATTCCATGTGAGGTCTAACTAAAGCAGAATAGAGTGGCACTATTACTTCCCTTGATGTAAACACTATACTCTATTAATGCAGCCTAGAATTGCATTGGCTTTTTAAGCTGTTGCATCACACTGCTGACTCATGTTCAGCTTGTGGTCCACTAAGATTCCTAGATCCCTTTCGCACGTACTGCCATCAAGCCAGGTGTCCTGTATCTGTGCCTTTCATTTTTACTGCCCAAGTGTAGTATCCTACATTTCTCTCCGAATTTGGTGTCATCTGCAAACTTGATAAGCATACCCTCTATTGCCTCATCCTGGTCATTGATAAAGATGTTGAGTAGCACTGGGCCCAGGACAGAACCCTGTGGCACCCCACTGGTCACTTCTCTCCAGGATGAAGAGGAGCTATTGGTGACTACCCTTTCGGTTCAGTCAGTCAACCAATTACAAATCTACCTAACAGCTGCATTGTCTAGCCCACAGGTTACTAGCTTTTTTGCAAGAACATCATGGGGGACTTTATCAAAAGCCTTACTGAAATAAAGATATACTACATCCATAGCATTCCCTTCATCTATCAAGTTTGTAACCCTATCAAAAAAAGAGATAAGAGTAGTCTGGCATGACTTGTTTTTAAGAAATCCATGTTGACTTTTAGTGGTCATGGTGTTTCTTTCTAAGTGCTTACAGACTGTCTGTTTAATAATCTCCTCTAGAATCTCTCCTAGTATTAATGTCAGACTGACTGAGTGGTAATTATTTGGGTCTTCTTTGCCCCTCTTTTAAAAGATGGGACAACATTTGCCCTCTTTAAGTCTGCTGAGACCTCTCCTGTTCTCCAGGAATTCTCAAAGATTATTGACAGTGGTTCTGAGATTATGTCTGCCAGTTCTTTTAATACCCTTGGATGAAATTCATCTGGCCCTGGAGACTTGAACTCATTTATACTGACCAGGTATTCCTGAACTACCTCTTTACCAATTCTGTGCTGTATTTCCCTTACTGAATCATCTGTTTCATTTTTCTCAGACAGAGAGTCACATCATCATAGAATCATAGAATTGGAAGAGACCACAAGGGCCATCCAGTCCAACCCCCTGGAGTCATTAGAGTGAAGGAGATGAGCACTATTAGAGTGGGAGAGAGAAGCAGTACAACTGTAGGGGCAGGAGATGCTTGTGCTGTCCCTGCATGTCTCTCTCTTTCTCTCTCTCTGGCTTTTCTTCGCAAACGAAGATTCAGGAAGGACTCATCCCGCGCTTTCTGCAAGTGTGCTGATGACTAAAAAGGCCAATCCAAGATAGACAAATCCGGTTGCAGAAAGCACAGCAGAAGGTCTCCTTGGGTGATGTTTCCGGGTTGTGATTCTTCCTGTGTTGTCATTTCTCTTCAAGACTTGTTCGGTGTGAGTTCTCAAATAAGGCTGCAGCATTGTGGATAGTGCGTCTCCATGCCTTCTGATGTGAGGCCAGGGCGGACCATTGTTGGTGATCAATTTGGCCGAGCCTGAGATGTTGTTTCAGGGAGTCCTTGTCTCGCTTTTTTTGGAGCACCCCTCTTACGCTGACCCATGGCGAGTTCACCGTAGAGTACTATTTTTGGGAGGTGATGGTCCTCCATCCTAGAAATGTGCCCTACCCAGCACAGCTGTGTTCTCAATATCATGGCCTCAATGCTGGTGATCCCTGCTTGCTCAAAGATAGCAACATTCGTCACATAGTCAGTCCAGTGTATATTCAGGATTGTGCGTATACAGCACTGATGAAAGCATTCAAGGAGTCATAAATGGTGGCAATAGGTGACCCATGTTTCAGACCCATGTTTCAGACCCATAAAGGAGAATAGACAGTCAATGGCTCTATACACACTGATTTTTGTGCTTCGCCTCAGGTGTTTATTACTCCAGACTCTTTATATATATGTGTGTGTGTGTGTGTGTGAGAGAGAGAGAGAGAGAGAGAGAGAGAGAATGGGTCTACATAAGAGAGAATATCGCTGTATACATGCGAGCACCTTGGTGAATGACTTAGGGCTTATCACATGATGGAAGGGAAAGTGGAGGTAAAGCCGAAGAGTAGCGCATTTCACCTTGCCTTATCACATGACATCAGTGTTCTTCAGCTGTTCTTCCATTCCGGAGATGGTGGCAAAGGCGAGTCTTTTTGTTAATGGATTTTTTTCCAGTTAGCAAAAAGGGTCGTATTTACCACTGTCTTCCATGGGACTGGAATGGAAGAACAGTGGAAGCACACAGATGTCATGTGATAAGACAAGGCAGTATTACCTGAAGAGGCAGGAAGGGTTCCGTGGGGAGCTCACCTGTGATCTGTTATTAGTTGGGGGAATTCTTATAGTTCAGATGGGCTACTGCAAGAGGTGGGTAACTTCAGGATCTTTTCACTTGTGTATACCAGTAGTAACTGCAGAGAGCTCCAGTTTAAAGTGAAATAAATGTTTTTTATTGGAAAATCACACAGGAAGCACTTGCACACTCAACACACACTCTCAAGAACTGTGCAAGTCTAGCAAAGAGTTTCAGGCCGAAAGGTTGGATAGAGAAATAGATTTGGGAGATAGAGCAGTAGTTACCAGTCTTGAGAAGTATTCAAGAACTCAGACGGAAGTCTGAGGGAGGCACTGAATTCCAAGCCAGGGGGAGCACCAACAGTGAGAGTGGCCAGGTGTTGTCCTCAGTGGCACACTTTGTTATTGTTTCGGGCTAATATTTATACTATATTTCATGTCCTAGAGGTGTATTTGGGCTTAGAATAAAGCTTAGATGGGTTTCCCACCGAATAAACAAGGGAAACCAAAACTCTTCTGATTACTGTTAATAGCTGAGAGACAGGAATTGGTGGGTTTATGACAACCTCCCATTGTAGAACAGAGAGAGAGTGTAGAGGGATATTTCCTGGGTTGTTTATGAGTTGTTTAGGTCATTTATTAGTTTATGAAGAACATCCTGACAGTAAGAGCTATTCAGAAGTGGAACACACTGCCTTGTAGTGTGGTGGAGTCTCCTTATTTGTAGGATTTTAAGCAGAGGCTGGATGGACATCTGTTGGGAATGCTTTGATTGTTTATTCCTGCACAGCAGGGGGTTGGACTGGATGGGCCTTGTGGTCTCTTCCAACTCTATGATTCTATGATGTGTTACTCATCACCAAGGGGGTGTTGTTTACTAGAGGTTTTGCTTTGCTTAATCCTGTCTTGAGTGTGTTTGCTAAAAGTATTTCGAAGACACCTTCCCAGATCCTTGTGACCTCAGTTCGACCTCCTTTTTTGTCAAACCTGGTCTACTAGACCTCTTGAAGTATCTAATATTGCCAGATATGAGATATTATAGGGAGGGTGGTGGTAGGGCATGATAACAGTGGGACATTTTGTTCTTGTGTTTTAAAGCCACTACCCTTTCCTAGTATGATAAGACTCTTAGGGAGATGTAATGCATACCAGAGAAGTAGTTCTAAGGCCCAGTTCAGTTTTAAAAACAAAAACAAAAAAAACCCTTGGGAAGCAATAGGGTTTTGTGTGATGAAGAGAAGAAATGCTTGCTTCCCTGTATAAATGATCTTACATGTTGTGTGGATGTTCATGTGTTTGATTCTCCTCTACTGTTCTAAACTCACAGTGGCAAGTGCCTGAGGAGCAACAGGGGAGGAATGCAGAAACATCAGGATAAGGGGTGCAGTTCTAGCCTGCTGTCAGTTGTCCTCAATAGAAGCAGGAGATATCAAGAGCCAGTCCAGAAGTCAGTCACTAATAGTCCGTACAGTATGCAAGAGTAGTCAAAAGCCAGTCTGGAGTTCGATTACCAGTTATCCATACCAGATACCAAGGAAGTCAAAAGCCAGTCCAGAATTCAGTAGAATTCAGATCCTTGGTCCAAGTCCGTGGTCAGCAAAAGGTTAAAGCAGCAGTCCAGAAGTCCATTGAAGTCAAGGCAAGCAAGAATCCAGGAGAAATACAACAGCTCAAGATAGTCAGTACTGGCTTGAAGGAAGAACTGCTGCCAGATTCATAGCTAGAATTCCAAGGTCAGGTGGAGCTGAATTAGCTATGAAATAGGTCAGCATTTGCTATTTAAATGCACCTGGGCATGGTGTTTGTCTCTTCAGTGTACAGAGAAGGGAGGGAGCATGTTGTCTATATCATCTGTCACCAACTGGCAGACTGTTTGTTCTTCAGAGTGAGGTTTGTTTTCTTTCTCTGGTTCAGCTGGCCTCTCAGAGGGAGCTGGAGCAATCTCTGCTTCTTCAGATTCAGTTACCATATACTTTCCCCCTCTGCCTTGTCTGCGTTCTCTGCTTCCTCCTCCTCTGAGTTCTCAGCCAAGGAATTCATGATATCTACCCCATCTTTCTTTAAAAGAAGAATGATTTGGATGTGACATGACCGGGTGAATGGGCAATAACATTGCATACCTGCAACATATACCATTTAGGTCTAATGCTAATTTCGAGTTCGGACTCAAGTAGACTCATTGAATCAGTGTGACCTCAAATGGCCATTGATTTCATGGGTCTATTTTACTTGAGACTAACAGTTGGCTTTAGGGCTTTGTCTGAATGGTAGCAGGAAGAAGAGTGTGCCAGAAGAACATCACTACCTGTATGCACATTTAAGTCTGGTGAAAATGAAAAGCCAAACTGAAACTGCTATGATTCTACAAGGCCTGTACCTTTCAGTGTGAGTTCATTTCCGTTAGGGATGCAAATCTTCATAAATTTCATTCTTATAGGGAAGAATGAATAATTTAATGATTTTTTTCCACTGCTGCAAGAAAGCTTGAAAACTTTTGAGGACTATTCACAATTAAGGATTTATTCTGTGAAAATTCCACACATGGGACTTTTGTAGAGTGGGGGAGTCATTTCCTGTCTAGGAAAACATAGTTTTTTCTGCATAGAAGTGTCATTTTCTGCACAGAAAATTATGTTTTCTTCCAGGAAGTTTGTTTTCTACACAGAAAAAAAACATGTGTATGTTTTTGCACAGAATAAGTCATGAACTGTGAAGATTATTCAACACTCATATGTTGTCATATGTTATTTGAATATTTTTGAATATTCATTCTGTCCCTAGTTTCCCTCCCAATCATATACAAAGCGGAAGAGGTAACCATGCAATTAAGGTGAGGGGTGCTGAGCTTCACCCTGCTTATGCCATCGGTCCCTCAGTTGTTTCTCTCTTAGCTGTATTTTCTTCCAGTATTAAATTTCTTCCACCTGGAGAAATGTAGTCAGTCCTCCACATTTGCGAGTTTAACATTTGTGGATTTTGATTATTCATGGATTATTTGCTGCCACCTCCACTGCTTCCCTGTGCCATTTTTAATAGGGACTGCAAGCCTTGCCAGACTGAGAGAGACTGTGAATGTGCAGTGAGTCCCTATTAAAGATGGTGTAGGGTAGCAGTAGAGGTGGCGGCAAACCCTGCCAGCCACCTACTGCTACCTTGCAATGGAACCCCACCACCTTGAAGGTATCTGCAGTGGGTTGAATCTCCAGATTGCATTTTGTGTGTGTGTGTGTGTGTGTGTGTGTGTTAAATATGGTTTGGGAGGCCTAGAGATATTCACAGCTTTCTCACTTTCATGGGGGTCCTGCGCCCCTAACCCCAGTGAATGTGGAGGTCCAACTGTATGGTCTTGTGGCGGGGGGGGGGAGAAGCAGCAGGCAGAGGAAGGGTTCAGCATTCTTTACCAACATACCCCTTTCATGCTTGTAATGGCACCCGATCCCCTGCTTTCCCTCTAACTGAGGCTGACCCATGTTTAAAGATATGGATTGCCACACCACATGTCATTTGACCCAGAAGGGCATCATTTGTTTGCATTCATTTTGTATATACTATGATGATTGCTAGGTTAAGCAATGTGCTCTGGAAACATTCAATTCAAAGCAATCTAAACAAACTGCTATGAAGGCAGCTGGGATACATGCTGTTCTTTCTCCTTAACAGAGAGACTCGAAACAACTTTGCAAATGAATGACCCACTCCAGATGTAGCAAGGACTGTATCTAACTTCTAGCCAGACTTCTTATTCTGTGATTTCCATTCCTTCTTTAATTCCAAGCTGTTTGCTCCTAAAAAACCCAACAATACTCAGTTTCCTCCCATGTGAGCGTTAGACTGTTATAATCTGGTAAATGCTCATTCATGTACAGTATATATGTATTGCTGTGAACTGAATTGAATATACAGTATATTGAGATTCAAGAGACTTGAATCAATATTGAAATTCAAGAGAAATCCTATGTCTTTTGATTCGGGAGTAAGTCCCACTAAGTTAAATGGGGCTTATTCCCAAGTAAGTATCAGAGTAAGGGTTCATTTGTGCCATCAGTTCACTCCCAGTCTGGTGTATCAAGCATTATTTATTTTACATTATTTATTTATATTTAATTACTTGTTTTATATCTCTTCCTATATCAGAGGATCTCTAAGTGCCTTACAGTAAAATCAGGTTAAACAATTAAAAATGTAACACAATAAAAGAATTTAAATATGATAAAAACATATGAAACAACTGAATCACATCAAGCTCAGGCCAGTTTATCATACTTGTAATTGAGCAAACTGAAGATACAGTTCTAGGTACTTTCTTGTGAATAAGCCCCACTGAACACTTTGGGGCTTGCCTGTGAATAAAGACACATAGGACTGTGTTGTAAGATCTACAGCATCTTTTTCCCAATCTTAGTATCTTATTAAGGAAACACTGCAGCTTTAGAAATGGCATTTTTGGTGGTGGTGGTGGCAGTGGTAGGACAATATTTGATGAGAAGGCCATTACTTGATTTTGACTATGAAAGGACCTAATGCATCTCTTCTAGAGGTTTTATGCACACAACAAGTGTTCAACCTTTAGCCATCCTTATGCTATGATGTTAGGTTTTACACCCAGCTGTTTTGTTGCTTGGCTGACAATAGAGATGTGTATCTGTTCCTCCAGGATTTCCCCAATAGGAAGCAATAATTCTTCTAAAGAAGCAATAATTTCCTTTACTGCTGGACAGCACACAACTTGGACAGCACACAAAAGGAGGTCTTTGATTAATCACTGGCATTGTATCAACTATCTACAGAGCTCCTGACTCACAAGAGAGGGGATTCTTTTAATCATTATCTCCTGCTCTTAAGGAGAGTAATACTTAGTGGTGCCTGGATAATCTTTGCAGATGGCCTTGCAGTGCTTTGTATTCTGTACAAAGGGTGCTCAAGGTAAAATCACAGGTCTGGCCTCACATACCTCTGAACTTTAGAATATCCCACTGAACTGAGTGATATGAAATGTGAGCAGCTTGACTCATAGGGCAGTGTACACCTGACCATTTTTGACCAAGGTTTTGAAGCAGGCAATGTCTTCTGGATTCCAAGCAGTTTGGAGTCCATTCCATTCTGGCTTTCTGCCTGGTTCTTGGACAGAAACCTCCTCAGTTACCTTGATGGATGATCTTGGCCAGAGAATGGAAAAGTGTTTATGTGTGTGTAGTGGGGAGGAGTGCAACTCTGCTGTGTATCTTGAACTTGTCAGGGACTAGAATGATGCTGCTTACTCATGTAGGCATGGAGTTATTGTGATTCTGGTCCTTTCTGGAGACAGATTCTGGTCCTTTCTGGAGACAGATCAATTCATCCCTGCTTCTCTTGATCCAACCCTCAGAGGTTCATTTCCTGTGTAGATTTGAGCTCGAAAGCATCTGTCCTTAACTTATTGATGTGAAAACAAGTTCCATTAATTTCAAATAAACTTACCACCCAGTCTTTACCCCGTTTACTCCTGAGTAAGTACCATTGATTGCATTAGGACTTATTGCCATGTAAGTATGTTTAAGGATTATGGGCTTTTAATACAAGTGACTGCTGAGTTTACTACCAAAGTTGTATTTACTGTAGTAGGTTTGCAGTCCTCCAGAGCAGACAGTCACTTTCTTTTTTGGCAGTACTCCTGTGCCTTTTAAAAGCTACATAGCAGGCACTTCACTCCACATGGTGATAAAGCAATGGAGAAAGTTTCTCCCATCAAATTTTGCTAGTCATGTAGGCAAAGAAGTGCTGCTAAAAAAAGGAGCCATCCTAGGAATACACAGTGGATGGATGAGGTCTCAGAGGTCTAGAAACTTTTCATTAAGTTTCATTTCCCAACTTGCATGATCTTTAATCTTTAAAGATTGTGATCCTTAATTATCAAGTACAGATAATATACATATTAAATCTTGTAAAAAAAAAAAGATATGCAATATCTAGTTTGGAAGATCTGTTTGGTTCCCTTTTTATTTTTATTTTGCTTGTGATATCAAAGCCACACCTTGTTTGTCCATCCTACCCCTTTGATTGTAATATCTGCCTTCTGATTTACTGCTCAGTTTTTGTTTTGTCTCTGTTGTTAAAAAGGTTGTATCTTATTTTCGCTGAAGTTGAGAAACCAGAAATTGGAATTTAAAATATTTCTAGCAAAATCAATGGGGAAAAAAAAATAATTTCCACTTACGCTGCAGGAGAGTACATTCGTACACACTCATCCTTAGTTAGAATGAAGCAAGCCTGTAGCTAGTCACTTAAGACAGTAGTGCTGTCAAATAAATCAAGCTCATTTGAAAGAGAAGCTAATCTTTTGTGCATATTTTACAAAGATACAAGATAACATAGTTGGTGAGTCACCTAGATGTCTTCCTTGTTGGCCAATCCTGAGGTTGAGAGGTAGTTCTGGAAGCATTTCTCAACTCTTTATGGGGACCTTCAAAGGGTAGTGCAGACAAATAAGAGTTCAGGAGACCTGATAGGGTCCTATATTAAGGCCTCAAGGAGGAAGAGTCTCTTCCACTCAAGCCTTTCTTCCCTCAATAATGACAACCAGCTAATTATTGATTATGGTTTCATTACCTGTTTACTCGTTTTGGTAGGTTTCAGTTAGAATAAAAGTTGGGGGAGGGTGTGGAACCTTTTAGAACTACAACTCCCAGAATTCTCCAGGCAGCACTTGTCCCAGATTGCAAAACCAATTAAACTAAGCAGTTTCTGAGCTTATTGTTGTTACTGTGTGCCTTCAAATCATTTTATGACTTATGGTGACCCAAAGGTGAACCTATCATGGGGTTTTCTTGGCAGAATTTCTTCAGAGGAAAATCACCCAGTTAGTTTCCATGGTCAAGTGGGGATTCAAAACCTGGTCTCCAGTGTTCTAGTCCAACACCCAACCCATTAGACCACACTGGCTTTCTAAACCTACCTAATTATTTATAATATGTAAAAATTAACTATATATCTGATGGACAGCTCTTTCTTCACTCAAAAATTAATATAGTGTATTAGAATTAGTGGTATTAGTATACGAATAGGCCTCTAGACATCTGTATGTTGTATGTGATATTTCTTTTAAACAGGAGTTGAAATGGTGCTCCCAATGTTATTGAATTGCAACTCCCATGATCCCTCACCATTGGCTGTGCTGGTAAGGTCTGCTGGGATTTGCAATCCAACAAGATGTGAAAGGCCACAATTCCCACCCTTGATTTAGGGGACAGTTAAAAACCCTAAAGGGACAAGATCTCATCTGATCCTGGAAGCTAAGCAGGGTCAGCTCTGGTTAGTACTTGGATGGGAGACTGCCAACGAATACCAAATATTATAGGCTATATATTTTAGAGGAGGAACTGGCAAAACCATCTCTGAGTATTCCTTGCCTAAGAAAGCTCTAAGAAATTCATGGAGTTGCCATATGTTGACAGGCAACTTGAAGGCATATACACAGAAAGAGAGAAAATCCACACCATCTGTCTTGCTCTCTCATATATGCATGCATGCACACCAAAACATTCAAACATGCTTTTGCATTGTTACACAACACTCAGCCCCTGTGATTTCACAAAGGACTGCCCACCCCCTTCACTCAGGTTTTGGGTCTGAAATTTCAGAGAAATGGAGTCTGTTGACTTGGCAGCCCTGTTGGCATTTCCAGTTCAGAAGGTCCAGTTGCAGTCTGTGCCCTTGGTGGGTCACTGCCCTCAGAGCAGAAATGCCTGGAATAAAGGAATAATCAAATCCAGAATATAGCAGATTCCTAACATAGAAGCAATGTTAGGAGGTTCAGTTCCTCTGATACGAAAGCCATTTCTTCATGGTGCAGTGGGGTTGCCAGTTCAGGATTTTCCCAGGCCCTGAGGCTTTCAGGCTAAAACCTGAGGCCTAAGCGTTTTGCATTAAGTAGCAATTACTGTACAGTTGTTCACAGCTTGTTATTCAAACACGCACACACAATATTTTCCTGTTTGGAAATTAAGACAGAAATCTTAGCTACAATTTATTTATTTATTTTAGGTATTTATACCCTGCTCTTCAGCCATGAAGGCTCCCGGAGTGGCTTACAAATTGTTTAAGCAATAGCAAATTGTAAGCAATAGCAATTTACACATCTACACTGCATTAAGCAGTTTCCAATGTGTATTAGCTGATTGCCCCTACAAGCCTAGTATTCATTTTACTGACCTACAAAAGGCTGAGTGAACCTTGGAGCCCTCTGGGATCAAACTCGCAACGTGGCGGCTTGCAGTACTGGCATTTAATCGTTGTGCCACCAGGGCTCCCTTCAGGATTGTTCCCAGATCAAGATGAAATGGGGGGGGGGGTAATTCCTTCTAGTGCACTATCAGATATGGGATAAGGAACATTTAATGTAGCCTCCTTGCCTTTACCCAGAAGGTGAACGCAGAGTATAGAGTGCAAGGTAAGTCTTGGCATCACAGCAACTAGGAGAGAAGGAGGAAGCTTCTGTAACTAAACAGACCCCTTGGAGAGCCTTTGCAAGTTACATAAATGAATCAATTAAGCCTTGGAAATTGTAGCAAACTGCTGGTTTAACAGCTGAGCTGGATATTTGCACACTGTCTTTTCCTTTTGCCGCGAGGGGAGCCCACAAAAACTGGAAAATTTGCAACCTCGCCTCCTACCTGGATGACAAAAACCACAAAAACTGGAGACTCAGGGTCAGGCCCTGAGATTTGGCAACTCTGTGGTCTCATCTATATGAGGGGGGGAAATATGATCTCCTCCAAAGAAACAGCAATTTGCAGCACTGCAACCTGTCTTAATGGTCAAAAGAGCCCCCTAAACTTTGCATGCCCCCTAGCCAAGATGGCGGCCGTGAGTGATTTATTTGCCATTTTAAATCTGCTGCCACTGATTTTTTAAAAAGAAAACTGTTTACCATGGTGCGCACAAGCGAGACTTCATATTTACTAAAGAAAAAATAAGAGAGAAAAAATAAGAGAGAGAAAGATCACTGTTTTATCTCCTTACCGATCTCTTGCTTAGCTGAAAATCCAACATGGCAGCAGCAGGCACTTTCCCTGTTTGCTAGCAACCCCCCCCCCCATGCTCGTCCAACCAATGAGCTTATGCTGCCTTATCGCAGCAACACAAATGTGACTGTCCTAATGATCACACATTTGCATGGCCTATGACACTTTTTAAAAACTCAGAGAAAAGCTTTATGGTGGATTTGGCTGCCCTCTTCTAAATGAGATGTATTGATGTGAATGTCCATTTAGACAGATCGCCTTCCATGCGATTGCCATTTGGATTATTTTCACCATTTGGAACAGGACCTATGTCACAGAGATCTTGAATTGGATCATACTTAGAGCGGAGCCACTGAAATCAGTGGGACTTATTATCCATGACTCATATAAGTCCCATTGAGTTCAGTGGATCTAATTAACTATATTTCAGTCTGGATCCAATCCCTTCTCAGTTATAGGTCCTGGACAGCTCAGTGCAGCTTCTTTCTTTCTCTTGAGATTATTGAATCTTTTTTATCAAATGACTTCTTTAAAGAAATAGAAGAATCAAGGTTCACGTCCTTGCAGGCACATAGGTTAACAGTAGGTAGTGCCATTCTTGGTGAATGTGTGGTTTGCATTTTTAAATAAGCCATCATAATCGAAGCATAACAAATTGTACTTTTATATTACCTTGCATCACCTCAGACATGGGATCTTTCATAGAAAGCAGTTCACACATTCTGTGTTCAAGTCATTGAGTGCAGAATAATCAAACAAGGAGAACACTAGTGGTGGGCATATACATACATACCATGAGTGGACAAGTGTAGCTCACCAGATGTTCTTGGACTGCAAGTCCCATAATCCCTCATTATTGGCTATGCTGAACAGGTCTGATGGGAATTCTAAGTAAAAAAAAACTTGGAAAAGGCCACAGATGCAAAAGACCCCACTATATGCACATAATATGGGTTTCAGATCTGTACAGTAGGACGCCCTGTATCCACTGGGGATTGGTTCTGGATACTGAAAACCATGGATAATAGCGAACACCATTGAAAATAATGGGACTTCCAGTTTAAAATACTGTACTATAGTTTAAAATACCTTGGAGGACCCAGAAAATGGCTAGAGAGAACACATTTTCTAGGAAGACCCTATGGTAGGTGTGCTGTTATGTGTCCCATGGATAATTGAATCAATGGATAATGAATCAGTGGATATGGGGGTCCTACAATATTTGCAAGAAATCAAATGACCTCAGACACTTCAAGCATCCAGTGTTTAGATGCTACAACACTTCCAAGTGATTTTTACAATGCCTTGATCAACTGTCTGTCTGTCTGTCTGTCTGTCTGTCTTCTAGGCAACAGAGACTTTGCAATAGATGATCCTCTGGAATTCAAGTCAAATCAATGGTTTGGGGCATCAGTGAGATCTAAAGATGATAAAATTCTGGTAAGTTCACATGACATTGTTGATGTGTGCCTGAGCTACCTAAATGCCAATGCTTATTTAGCTAATTTAGTACCTAAAGTGTGTGTGTGTTTGGAGGGGAGACCTAAGTGGGAAACTCCGAAATAGCAAAATGAGAACTAAGCATGCTCATTGGATACAGAATGCTGTCTGATCGTTGTGTGTGTGTGTGTGTGTGTGTGTGAGGGAAGAATTGGGGGGGAAATGGAATGGATTGTCTGAAACATCCACCTTGCAGCATTTTGTAGTAGCTCTGATTTGTTGTATTAGATTGGAATTTTGTCTGTTAACAACCATCTTCTTGCTTCATCATCCATTAAGCATACCCAGATTACCCAGATTTGTATACGCACCTTATGACCATTAATGGCTAGATGCTTAGTCCTTGTGTCCTATGTAAACTAATAATTTTTTTCTCTGTGGAATTCTCTAACAGCAGCACAGTTCTCTGAGAATTCCTCAATCCACAGAGACCTGGTATGATCTGGAGCATACAGAGTAGGGGACAGTGTCTAGAGGACCCAGGGCCAAATCCATACCTATTGAAAATAATCATGTACCTTTCTTCCAATTTTCTAGTTTGGAGGCTAAAAAGTGTATGGAAGTTAATTAACCTAATTTGATTCAGTGCAGTGACTCATAATGAGATCTTTGTTCACCACAGAATTCCCCGGTATTCCATTCTGTATGGGACATTCTGTATTTTGGGGCTTACAGTCTGGTCACATATTGAGGTAATGCCCAAAATTCTGTTATTTCTTGATCTGGTAAGAGTGGGAATCAGTTGTTCTTGCAACTGACCAATTTCCAGCATTTGGTGTGTGCAGCACATTGGCACGTCACATACCAACTGTGATCACAGCTGGCCTGGTGAGGACACCTGCTCTTTCTGCATTCTGGGAGGTCTGAATAAACTTCTTATCTTGTGATGGCTTGCCTGGTATTACAAGATTTGCATGAGCTTTGGGGCTCCCATGGGAGCCTGGAGATCTCACAAGAGGCTCTTCTGTTACGAGATCTGAGGAGGCCTTATACAGACCTATGTCAAATGTTCCTAGCCAGTCTTGAGTTGGCCAGGCAACCAGGTGATGGACCTCTCCTCCAAGAGCAAAACACAGAGGTTCCTGATCTTTGGGTGGTCTGAGGAACCTCCTTGACTTAGCCCCACTCAAGGAGGTGCTGTGGGAGCCTGAGCTGCTACCAGCCCTTCTGGTTCCAGAGCTAGAAGAGTGGCTGGTAGGGTATTTGCTTTGGCCTTTGGGGCAGCACAGCAGTTTCAGGCCACATGGCAGGCAAACACTCTGAGCTGAGGATTGGTAAGGAAAGGGAAATAGGAGGTGGGTACCATCATGCAATTGCCAGACAATTCCCACCAGACTCCTCAGTTTAGGGAGAGGGGTGAGAAGGAAGAGGAGGAAAGATAGCTGGAGTTTGTCAGGCTCGCTAGAAGCCACAGAGAATGAAACTGAGGCATGAATGGGATGCCTCCAGCACCCACTTTCCCATGCTCTCAGACCCCTCCCCCCCAGTTCTTTCTACAAAGCTTCACATTCAGACAGTCAGGGTCTGTCCCATATTGCTGTTTGGAATACCTGGCAACCCTAATTCACCAACTTCTACTCCTTCTATAAAACTAATTAGAGTCCAGAAATTTAGATCTTTGGCTCCAAAGGGCTTGTATTGAAATTCCATTTTTATTATTGAAAGTCCAGCTTGAGAGCACGTTTTCTCTCACCCAAAGATTCCTGATATCAGTAATATTGACCTCACATGCAAAGTTAGCATGAGGATGCGTGAGATAAAGAGAAGTTCTTACTCGCTTATTACTTTAGGGCCCCAGTGCACTACCAGCTGCTGCCGTGACTCTGGCCAGGTGAGAATGGGTGCATCCACACTACACAAATAATCCAGTTTAAAACTGGATTATTTGCCATGGCTCCTTCCTGTGGAATTTTAGGGTAATGACTCATGTTGTATCTTTGATGGATGCAACTGAATATGGTATGGCAGGCAAGCTGTGAATGCTTAATTCTGAGATTGCCACGACAGAAGTGATAGAAATGGGATTGAATTTGCGTAAGTGCCCCACATTTTGATGAGTGGGTAGGTGTAGTTTGTATATTATAGAGTTCCACAGAGTCCTCTCTATACAAGGGCACTCTTATACCTCCCTGCAAGATGCCACGAGTCGTGTTTCCCCCACTCCCCAGATGAAAAACATGTTTTTTTCCAGAAGAACTTTATGTGAAAGGTGGGGCTTTGGGTGAGAGGTTGGTGGTGGTCCAAAGGGCCACACTGGAAACACCCCCCCCCCACAAAAACGCATTTATCCCACAGGTCACATATTTCCCATCTGTGCAGTAGAGGGTTAGTGGATCTCCAGACAATGGCAGATGCTGACACAGCCTTGGTAGTTGGGTGGTGCCAGGAAGTTAAGGGTTAAGGTCTCACCGAAAGTCAACTGATTTTAGGACTTTAACTTGCATAATTTTAAAAAGATGAACACCTCCACCCCAATTATTTTTCAAAGTACATAATTTATGAGAGCTGTCATCAAACAAAATAACTTCCTTTATGTTGCAAACAAAGCAGTTAATCCTCTATGTTCTTGATGCAGCCGACAAATACATATATAAGTTGCAACTGTAATATTTTATTCTGCTAGGCTTTTTAGTCATCAGCGCGCTTGCAGAAAGTGCGGGATGTGTCCTTCCTGAATCTTCATTTGCGAAGAAAAGCCAGAGATATATAACTGTTGTTTTCTGCAGATTTTTCCAAGTCTCTAACAACTTTCCTATTCTGAAAAAAAGAGTTTTCTAAATCCTGCCATTTTGCATTATCTGTAGGCATGTGCCCCGCTGTATCACTGGAGAACTGAACAGAAAGCAGAGCGGGAACCTGTGGGAACTTGTTATCTTCGGGACGGGTCTAAAACTGTTGAATATGCTCCCTGCAGGTCAAGTATGTGGAGAATGCCTTGCTGTTGTAATTATGGCTCTGAATCTATATTCTGTGTGCTATCATCTTTTATGTGCAACTTGAAAGGATGAGTTGTATCTCACTCTTGCTCAAGTCTGCAACAGTAATTTCCATGGGTGCCTCTGGGGAAGAAAATGAAGAGAAGACAGAATCTTTTCCAGCACTCCTTGAAATTCAGACTGCAGATGCAGATACCATAGTAGTCAGAAAGATCCAAATGTAGTAGTGAACTGAAGATTGTGATAGAAGTGTGGAAACAGTGTGTGAGAAGCTGGATTTTGGTTTCTATTTTTTCACAGAACCATAGCAGTTAACTGGGTAAACCAAGGGCCAAATGATAGATTTTGTTAGGGCTTGGCTACACAGAGGGTAAAAATATGGATGAAATTCAGACTGCTTTGGCCTGGAGCTGTGGCACATGAAATTCAGACTACTCTGGCCTGGATTTAAGCACCATACCTTACTTGCCCAAAGCCTGAATCTGCATTCAATTTTTTACCCCCAGTGAAGCAGAAAGATTTGTTTTTAAAGTGTACAGTATTTTAAAACACTTGGCTTCCATTCAAAGCTGTTACTCACACTCTGGGCTCTGTGGAAGCAAAGCCTCAGCACTAGTTGCTCTCTCTGAAGTCTGAATGGGCAGCAAGCCTTGCGATGGCAGGCTGGGCCAGTCATTCTAACTTCAGAGAGAGCAACTAGTGCCGGGGCTCTGCCTTTGGGATGAGGAAGTGGCACCAAGGAGAGCGGGGTGGGGATGGCAGCACCTCAGGCAGTGCTTGCCTTCCTCTCCTTCCTGCCTCCCCAATCCGGTGTGGATGGATTGTTCACCCTACTGTTTTCTCCAGAGTTTCAAGCAAACTCTGGAGAAAACTTAACCTGGATTAAGGGGGTATTCTCCTAGTCTGATGCAGATAGGGCCATGTATTGTGTGGCATTATCGCACCAAATTTGGTGAAAACGCTACACATTATGTGACATTATTGGGGCAGACTTTGGCGGGGGGGGTGTAGATTTGGGGTTTTCACTAGTGTTGACGAGCCCATTATTGTCCTAAATGACAGGTGTGCTTAAATGTGTTATGAATAGCAAATAGCAGTTGTTGGGGATAGGGGCTCAATCTGAATACAGTGATGGAAATTAATCTTTTCACCTCTTGCTGTGGCCTTGATGAAAATCTCTCCCCAGAGCTGCTGTCTGGCATGTTAGGAAAGCTTTAACATAGTTGGGCTACCACAGCCCTTGGCCTGATCACCTGTGTCCTTTTGCTGAGTTTTGAAAGCCCTCTGCTAGTGATCAGTTCAAGCCTCTCCAAGAGCAATCTGTCCCTTCTCCAGCAGCCTGTTAGGTGGAGGGAAGAGGAAGAGATGGGAAAAGGGGAGCGGGGAGCCGAGAGAGAATAGGGTATGGGATGGAAAGACGGTGGCAAAGATTGAGTTAAACAGTGGCTTGGCTGCTTTGGGGTTTTGTCCCTTACGCTGCTGATTTCTGCCCTGCCTGTTACTAGTATGCCATCCTGACATATCATGTCCAAGGGAATGTGGCCCTTGACCATGGCCCCCACATCCAGAAGCAGGCCCCCAGGCAAGATCTTTGGCAGGCCTCATACCTACTGCTAAAGTTAAGGGCAGTGAGATGCTGTACAGGATTTAGGATAAAAATTGAAATAATTCAGTTTAAATGATGACACCAAAGTAATATTTATTTTGAAGAAACTAAATGGATTTACATAATAAAAACTTACAATAATATAACACTGGGCCCCCCTCCTAATCCCGGGCACCTGGGCCCCCAGGGTACAGCCCTATCAGCCCCCTTTCCCTTGTGAGGGCCCTTGACACAGCAAAGGTTGCACACCTCTTTTTATGGATGTGGGCTTAAATGTTTAGCTGCTGCTTCATGTTTGTCTGTATAGCTATCTACCTGGTAGGTCATAGAAATATTTAGGCTGGAAACATCTTTCTGAAAAATGCTACTGATTTATTTGTGCAAGGTGTAATTTAAATGATGGCATAAAAAAAATTAAGGCAGTATCCACTGATATTCTCCAGTAACCCATAAGCCCTACTCAGCTGCTTAGCCAATAGAAGCTGAGATACTTGAAAGGACTGAAGATGGAGCAAGCTTGTTTTCTGCTGCTCCGGAGACTAGGACACAGAGCAATGAACTCAAACTACAGAAAAAGAGATTCCACCTAAACATTAGGAAGAACTTCCTGACAGTCAGAGGTCTGTTTTGGAATGATTGGCCTGTTCTCTCTCCTCCCTGCTCTGTTTAAATAGTGAAAGCCAAAGAGAGAGGGAGGGCATTCCAGAATCTTTCCCAGGATCAAAGGGCCATAAAATGCACCAAGTGAAGTGAGCTTTTTGCTCTAATCAGTGATAAGGATCAGAGACTGTTAGCATTTCTGTTGTAAAGCTCTGTATTCAGAGGATTAACCACATCATAAAAAGCCTCCTCAGACTCACTTATGGCATGTGAGGTATAAGCTTTGGAATGCCCTTTCTTTTCCTATTTTAAAGACCAAAGATCTCAAAACTATATGTGGGTTCCTGATCTGTAAACAGAAAAGAAGAAGAAAAGGGGGAACGTACTTGCCACTTTAGAATTTCCACAAACACATTTTGAAAAATCAATTATATATAAAGCATTCCTGGTGCCTTTTAAACTGAGGAGTGAGATAAATATGGTTTGAAAATCTTTGACCCCAGATCTTGCTGGACTACAGCATCCAGAATGCCTGAGCACTGGCCATTTTGGCTGGGACTTTTGGAAGTTTAAGTCCAACAAGATAGAGTCATAGAAGCATAGAGTTGGACGAGACCACAAGGAACATCCAGTCCAACCCCCTGCCATGCAGGAATACACAGTCAAATCATTCCCGACAGATGGCCATCCAGCCTCTGTTTAAAAACCTCCAAAGAAGGAGACTCCATCACACTACGAGGCAGCGTATTCCACTTCTGAACAGCTCTTACTGTCAGGAAGTTCTTCCTAATGTTTAGGTGGAATCTCTTCTCCTGTAGTTTGAATGCATTGCTCCACGTCCACATTGGAGGACTGAAGGGTGGGAATTGCACACTTTAAAGATGCCTGCTTTTTCCACTTGACTGGGTGGTAAAAGCAGCAAGGTCCTGCCAGGCTAGAATGTAAGGCTCATAGACTATATTCTCCCTAGCAGGTCACAAGTTATGTAGGACTGTCATAGTGGGACCCTGTAGCATAACTGGGGAGGAGGAAAGGGGTTATATCTTGCTGTCACAAGCAGCAGGTGAGGTGGCAAACTTATTTCTGGGATGTTTGCCGTCATTTCCCATACTCAGATAACTGAATGAGGACCCACATCCCACTTTAAAACCCCAAAACTATAAGCATGGAAGACCTGTACAAGTGGGGTAAGATTATAGTACATTCAAAACTGCAGGCTTCTTCTCTATTTCTGGGCCAGTGTAGTAGAAAAAGCTCTAGTTTTTTCAGAAAGTCAAAGAATAGGGGAAACCTGTACCCTCTTTTAACTTAGGGGAATTCTGAGGACTATAGGCTGGGGTGGCACTGTCTTTGAGAAATTGCAGAGAATGTGGCAGCTGAATTTCTCAAGCCCATATTTGCGAGGCAATGTAACTTAGGGGTGTTGCTGTGTGAGAGAGAAAAAAGAGGACTAAAACAGTGCTCTTCCTTTTCTCACCCTCCTCCCCATCCCCCGCCACAAAAGTTATTTTCTGAACTGGAGAATTTTGCATGTTTGGCACAAGGAGCCCAGATTGATAATGCAGCAACACTGGGTAGGCATGGAGGCTTCGATTATTGTTTGATCCATGTTGCCACTAAGAGAACCCAATGGAGAAAAGAAAAGAAAAATCCATATAGGTATTTTGCTCAACAGCACCACCTTGTCTCTCACCAGTCCTTCTTTCTCAGGCCTGTTAACACCCTCCTTACCATTCACACAAGAAGAGGTTTGTTTTACTACATTAGAAATGGCTTACACATCTTTACAAATCAATTGTTTCCATCTTGTCTTCTTCCCACAGCAAATATTGATGCAGAAGGGCAGGGCTTTTGTCAAGGTGGATTTAGCATTGACTTTACCCAGGTATGGAAGCTATTTTTGTGCATCTTCTTCTGTCAATACTTGACAGCAAATGGGGGGTGGGGGAGAGACTATGGAAATCAGTTCTACACAGCCATATCTGTCATGTTTTTGTGAGTGAATTCTTATCACTTCATTCTTGTTTTCTTAAATTTATACTTCTAGAAGTCACTTCTGGACTGAAATAATTTATTCAGTTCAGAATTTGAAAGGAAATGTGAGCAAGACAGGAGGAAAAGAAGTTAATAAAGAGATAACATCTTTTCTACCATGTTAACCCAGTTACAGAATATAACAACCTACTTCAGAGTTTCCATTTGCTTTTGTCTTTTCAACAAGCTTATTTAATCTAAAATCAGAATTGTAGAATGTTACAGCAAGAAGCATATTGGTCGCTGTAGTGGTTTCACAGTGTAACAAGATGTGCACATATTACTAACTATGGTAGCTAAGGATGAATCATCAGTATGCAGAGGCAGAGTGCTTATTTTCACTGTGGTATAGCCACACTTGGAATAATTCTGGTTAGTGCATCTTGAAAAGAGTATCGTATAAGTAGAAAAGTACAAACCAGATTATCAAGGGGCTTCTTCTTAGGAAAAAAATTGCAACAGCTAGGTATTTTTAATTGGAGAGCAGGAATCCCAAAGGGTGCTCAGCAGTGGCTCCTTTTCATCTTGGAAAGATGTGACCAGTGGGGTGCCACAGGGTCCTGTCCTGGGCCCAGTGCTATTCAACATCTTTATCCATGACTTGGATGACAGAATTAGGGGCGTACTTATCAAATTTGCAGATGACACCAAATTAGGAGAGTAGCTAATACCCTAGAGGACAGGATCAAAATTCAAAATGACCTGGATAGATTGGAGAGCTGGGCCAGAGCTAACAAAATGAAATTTAATATGGAGAAATGTAAGGTGGAAAAATGAAATGCATAGATACAGGATAGGAGAGACCTGGCTGAATGAGACTATGGGCGAAAGGGATCTAGGAGTCCTAGTAGACCACAAGTTGAACATGAGTCAACAGTGTGATGCAGCAGCTAAAAAGGCCAATGCGATTTTGGGCTACATCAATAGAAGTATAGTGTCTAGATCAAGGGAAGTCATAGTACCACTCTATTCTGCCTTGGTCTGGCCTCACCTAGAATACTGTGTCCAATTCTGGGCTCCACAATTCAAAAAGGATATTGACAAATTGGAGCGTGTCCAGAGGAGGGCGACTAAAATGGTGAAAGGTCTGGAAACCATGTCTTATGAGGAAAGATTTAGGGAGCTGGGTATGTTTAGCATGGAGAAAAGATGGTTAAGGGACAATATGATAGCCCTGTCTAAGTATTTGAAGGGGTGTCACATTGAGGATGGAGCAAGCTTGTTTTCTGCTGCTCCAGAGACTAGAACACAGAGCAATAGATGCAAGCTCCAGGAACAGAGATTCCACCTCAACATGAGGAGGAACTTTTTGACAGTAAGAGCTGTTCGGCAGTGGAACACACTCCCTCGGAGCGTGGTGGGGTCTCCTTCCTTGGAGGTCTTTAAACGGAGGCTGGATGGCCAGCTGTCAGGGATGCTTTGATCGTGATTTCCTGCATGGCAGGGGGTTGGACTGGATGGCCCTCGTGGTCTCTTCCAACTCTACAATTCTGTGATTCTGTGATTCTGTGAATAAAGAGGGACATGATAAAAATGTATAAAAGTATATACGGTGTAGAAGAAATAGACAGGAAGCCTCCCCACCGCCTTTCTTTCTCATAATAGTAGAACCTGGGATCATCTGTTGAAGTTGAATGGGAGATTCAGGACAGATAAAAGGAAATGCACTCCCTCCCACCGTATTCGTGGACCCAATGTCCACAGTTTCAGTTATCCATGGATAGAAAAAAAATAAGGACACAAACCATAGAGTCACACTGGAAAATGTCCAGAGAGGTGTCCTCGCTAGGAATAGCTAGGTCTTCCAGTGCAACTCTGTGGTATGTTTGTACCAGTCGTCCTTTATTTTAACAGGGTTTGCTATTATCCACAGTTTCAATTATAAGACCAGGATATGGGAGGATGTAGGTGGGTGGGCGACCTGTACTTCTACACTTAACACAGCATGTAGTTAAACTGTGGAATTCACTGCCACAAGATGTTGTGATGGCCTACAACTTTTAAAATTTAAAAAACTGTTAGACAAATCTGTGGTGGATGCAGCTGTCAGCAGCTCCTAGTCTAGCTGGCTATATATGTCCTCCAATAAAAGAGGCAGTGTGCCTCTCAATACCAGTTCCTGGGGAACATGAGTAAGATGGTGAGCATTTTACTTGTGTCCTGCTTGTCCGCTTTCCATACACAATTGGTTGGCCACTGTGTGGACAGAATGCTGATATATAAGATCCTTTGGTCTGGTCCATCACGGCTCTTCTTGCATTCTAACAGAAACAGAAAACAGGGAAGGTTCCCCACCAGCACTGCCACATCCCTTCATGGATATCTGGATAGTCAACTGTTGGAGGCATCCTCAGTGCTGGACCTGATGGTACTGTGGCTTCAACTAGCCAATCAGATAGTAGCCCTCATCTCAAATAATATCTATACCTATGGCAAACATATCTAGGGGGAGTTGGAGTATTCTTCTTGGGCCTGCCCACCTTCACCCCCACCCCTCTGTTTCAGACAGAGGACTAAGTCTGTAAGATATTATTTTGTGTCAGGCCACCTACTCAGTTCACAGCAAAGATGTGATTTAAATTCCTTGTTAAATCCCACATTTAAATCCCACATTCTTAATGTGATTAAGAACCACTGGTTTAAACCATGGCTTCCTGCTTTGTATCACAATCTCCTGAATGCTGTAAGGTTTTCTATACATACATATATACATACATACATGCTGCTCACAGGTCAAATAATAAATAAATGTAAAAAAAATAAAATTGGCAATTTGAAAGGCAAATAACAAAATATAAAAACAATATAATATAATACATTATCAGTCTAAATAGCTAGTAACCTACCCGAGGAGGAAGAGGAATAAGAAGAAGGAGGATAAATTTTACCAGCCTGCAAAAGAATGAAAGAGAGAGAAGCTGATGTTGCACTGTGAAGAGAAATGCAGATCAGGGGAATTTGATATCTAAGAAGGGCCCACTTTTTGCCTGGGTCTCTGGTGGCTCTAGATCGAAAGATACAAAGAGTTCATACTGGGATATATTGAGATACAGTACCTATTCCTTTACATATTGGGATACAATTTTATTTATATATTAGAAAAACAAAAACTGACAATTTATTTTCTTTGTAGAGAGACAGAGTACTTCTTGGAGGACCTGGCAGTTTTTATTGGCAAGGTGAGTCAAGGCATGTGGCTGGCAAAATGATGACCACTCTATTCTGCTTTGGTCAGACCTCACCTGGAGTACTGTGTTCAGTTCTGGGAACTGCAGTTCAAGAAGGATATTGACAAGCTGGAAGGTGGGTGACCAAAATGATGACAGATCTGGAAACCATCCCCTATGAACATCAGGTTAGGGGGCTGGGTATGTTTAGCCTGGAGTAGAGAAGGTTAAGAGGTGACATGATAGCCATGTTTAAATATTCAAAAGGATGTCATACTAAGGATGGGGCAAGCTTGTTTTCTGCTGCTCCAGAGACTAAGAGACAGAGCAATGGGTTCAAATTACAGGAAAAGAGATTCCACCTAAACATTAGGAAGAACTTCCTGACAGTAAGAGCTGTTTGGAAGTGGAATACACTGCATCAGAGTGTGGTGGACTCTCCTTTGGAGGTTTTTAAACAGAGGCTGGATGGCCATCTGTCGGGAATGATTTGATTGTGTATTCCTGCATGGCAGGGGATTGGACTGGATGGCCCTTGCGGTCTCTTCCAACTCTTATGATTTTATGACTCATCTTCTGGGGGCCTGAAAACATGGTAGGCATATATATGTAAACACTGGTGATTTTTTTTCTGGTAAAGTTGCCAGCATGCTATATTGGCTGTAGTCTTGGGCTATAGGAGATCAAGGTTTGAATCCCTACTTGGCCATCAAAACCCACTGGATGACCTTGGGCAAATCACATTTCCTCAGCCTCAGAGGAAAGACATGGCAAATGTCCTCTAAAGATACCTTGCCAAGAAAACCCTATTACAAGATTGGTATAAGTTGGAGTCAACTTGATGGCATGTGATAGCAGTTGCAGCAACAACAAAGTTGCTTCACAAGAGGACAGTGTAGGCCTGAATCCTGTCAGCTGTTCCTGCTAGAGGAGTAGAAACACTGAATCATTGTGTATGTAGACCTCATTAATTCAATGAGTCTACTCTAGTTGGTTTTGTCAGTAGCACTTAGAGCAGCACTGGGAATTGTGTGATCTCTCACCATTGGCTATACTGGCTATGGCTACCAACAACATCTGGAGGGCTGCATTATTCCCACCTTTGCCACAGAGTGAAGAAATGGTATGGGGTACTTAAGCTGTGTCCTGTCTGCTGTTTCCTTATTCCATTTGCCTCTCCAAGCTTTTTTTTTTCTTGTAATGCAGCTGCACGTTTTTACCACGTTTTACCTTTGTCAATAAGTCTTCGATGAACGATGTGACGGGTGGGTAAGGGAGAGAGTTGAAGTGGTTGGTGAGGAAAGAGTCAAGTATCCAGACCTTCTCTGTTCAAACTTCAGAGGTGTTTCAGGGGTGAATTATGTGAAGGGTAACTATTACAGATCTGCATGAAATAGGTGTTGTTATTGTTTCAGTATACATGTCACATATTGTATCTAAACAGTACAGTTGGTCCTTTGGATCTGCGGGGGATCAGTTCTGGGGGCCCTGTGCATGACAAAAAAACATGGATGATCATGTGGGGTCTCCTTCCTTGGAGGTCTTCAAACAGAGGCTGGATGGCCATCTGTCAGGGATGCTTTGATCATGATTTCCTGCATGGCAGGGGGTTGGACTTGATGGTCCTCGTGGTCTCTTCCAACTCTGCAATTCTATGATTCTATGGTTCTGTGTTCCATATTATTAAATGGTGGTGACGTGCGTACAGACACTTCAGCACACCCATGTTCACATCACTGCCATTTTAAGTATAGGATGCGATGATCCCCATTTGCTCAAAATTAGGATCTGGAGCCCACGGATCATCAGGGCCTGCTGTATTGCAAATGTTTTGGTGTACAAAAGAAATAAAAGCAGATAAACTTAAAGTACAAACTTCAGATTGCACAGCATGAATCATCATATAGTTGGAAAGTGATCCTTCACGCATCTTATGAGTAAGCTTCCTGCCTATGAATACTTATGCCACAGTGTTGGTCTTTAAAGTGCCACTTTAAAGTAGTTTCCCTGTAACAGGTTGGCATAGGTGCTTTTCTTGAATCTCTTTAAGTGTTGCTTCCCTATATTTCTTTCTGTTCAAGGGGCTTTTCTCTTACTTTAGCCTAAGAGTGGAAATCATGTGGCCTTCCAGCTGTTGTTGGACTACAACTTGCAGTATTCCCACCACTGGCTATGCTGGCTAGGGCTTCTGGGAGCTATTGTCCAACTGCAGGGCTACATTATTCCCATGCTTGCTTTAGCCTTATCTCTCTGTTATCAGATGACTTGAAAAAAACATCATAACACAGAAGAACTCTTTTAGGTGGCTCTTTTATGGTGTGCCTTTTTGTGTTTTCCTGGGTTGTAGTATGTCTTTCTGGAAGCCACAATCCATTACATGCTTACCTCAGAGCAAGCCCCACTGAACTTATTGGGGCTGACATCTTAAGTAGACACGTATAAGGCTGTGCTAGGAAGAAACAACAACATTCTTCCCATAACAATGTCTCCTCTATTTCATAACTATACATGTGTTTATATGTCCTCCCTTCTCTTTTTCTTTAGGTCAACTTATTTCTGATCAAGTGGCTGAGATTGTGTCGAAATACAATTCTAAAGTCTACACTACCAAGTATGAGAACCAGTTAGCAACACGTTCAGCCAGTGCTGCTTTTGATGACAGCTACTTGGGTGAGTTTCTTGAATGTCAATAGTACCTGGAAAGTTCCTGACTCAAACTTCAAACTCTTTTAATAGTATCTGTGTGTCCTGTCCCTGAATTTTAGATAGATAGATAGATAGATAGATAGATAGATAGATGCATTAATAGGAGTATAGTGTCTAGATCAAGGGAAGTAATAGTGCCACTGTATTCTGCTTTGGTCAGACCTCACCTGGAATACTGTGTCCAGTTCTGGGCACCACAATTCAAAAAGGATATTGACAAATTGGAGCATGTCCAGAGGAGGGCAACCAGGATGGTGGGAGGTCTGGAGGCCATGGCCTATGAGGAGCATCTTAGGGAGCTGGGTATGTTTAGATTGGAGAAGGGAAGGTTGAGAGGGCACATGATAGCCATGTTTAAATATTTGAAGGGATGTCATACTGAGGATGGAGCAAGCTTGTTTTCTGCTGCTCAGAGAGAGACTAGGACACAGAGCAATGGGTTCAAACTACAGGAAAAGAGATTCCACCTAAACATCAGGAAGGACTTCCTGACAGTAAGAGCTGTTCGGAAGTGGAATACACTGCCTGGGAGTGTGGTGGAGTCTCCTTCTTTGGAGGTTTTTAAGCAGAGGCTGGATGGCTATCTGTCGGGAATGCTTGGATTGTGTATTCCTGCAGGGCAGGGGGTTGGACTGGATGGCCCTTGAGATCTTTTCCAATGCTATGATTCTATGATTGGACCAGTTGTAAAGCATAAAATACACTATGCAAGCTTTTGAAGTTTCACTGGCTTCTTTATCAGGCAAAGAACTTAAAAATCATACAGGAGAAAAATGGCTATGATGTTTGAGTCACAGACCTACATTCTGTCCCAGATGTTGTCAGTTAAGATGGTACTGAGGGATTTCAATGCTATGACTCAGCATAACCATTTTTTTCCTGTATGGTTTAAACATCTTTGCCTGATCATAGAGTCATAGAGTTGGAAGTGACCGCAAGGGCCATCCAGTCCAAACCCCCTGCCATGCAGAAATACACAATCAAATCATTCCCGACAGATAGCCATCTAGCCACTGTTTAAATGTGAAGAAGCCAGTGAAGGTCTGAAAGTTTGCATAATATATTTTATGCGTTGGAGCTGGCCCAATAAAGGTATTGCTGATTGTGGATTTTGTTGTACTGTATTATCCTACCCCTGAATTCTGATGAGTGTAATGTGTAATTACACTCTTGCCCTTAGACAACTGCAACAGAAATGTAGAGAGCAGAACAAGGGTCTCTATGTAACATTTGTTGACCTCACCAAAGCCTTCGACACTGTGAGTAGGAAAGGTCTGTGGCAGATCCTGGAAAGACTAGGATGTCCCCCCAAATTCCTTAAAATGATTATCATGCTACACGAGGGCCAGCATGGTCAAGTCAGATATGGTGATGCTCTTTCAGAGCCCTTTCTAATAACTAATGGAGTGAAGCAAGGTTGTGTTCTTGCTCCAACTTTATTTACAATCTTCTTCAGCATGATGCTCCAATGGGCTACGGTAGAGCTTGAAGAAGAAGACAGCATCTATATACGTTACTGTACTGATGGTAGCTTGTTTAACTTAAGCCGGCTGAGGGCTCGCACCAAGACTCTAAACTATCTAGTCCGTGAGCTGCTCTTCGCCGATGCTGCTGCCCTTGTTGCCCACACAGAAGCAGCTCTGCAGCGCCTAACGTCCTGCTTTGCAACAGCTGCAGAGCTGTTTGGGCTGGAAGTCAGCCTGAAGAAAACAGAAGTTCTTTACCAGCCTGCACCACAGGACGAACACCACCATCCCCACATTGCCATCGGCAAATCTGTGCTTAAGTCCGTTCAGCAGTTCACCTACCTGGGAAGCATCATCTCCTCAGATGCCAAGATTGACAAAGAGATTGGTCACAGATTAGCAAAGGCATATAGTGCATTTGGAAGACTCCACAAAAGAGTCTGGAGTAATAAACACCTGAGGCGAAGCACAAAAATCAGTGTGTATAGAACCATTGTACTGTCTACCCTCCTTTATGGATCTGAAACATGGGTCACCTATTGCCACCACTTACGACTCCTCGAATGCTTCCATCAGCGCTGTTTACGCACAATCCTAAATATACACTGGACTGACTATGTGACGAATGTTGCTGTCCTTGAGCAAGCAGTGATCACCAGCATTGAGAACACAGCTGCGCTGGGCAGGCATGTTTCTAGGATGGAGGACCATCGCCTCCCCAAAATAGTACTCTATGGTGAACTTGCCACGGGTCAGCATAAGAGGGGCGCTCCAAAAAAGCGATACAAGGACTCCCTGAAACAACATCTCAGGCTCGGCCAAATTGATCACCAACAATGGTCCGCCCTGGCCTCACATCGGGAGGCATGGAGACGCACTATCCACAATGCTGCAGCCTTATTTGAGAACTCACGCCGAACAAGTCTTGAAGAGAAACGACAACACAGAAAGAATCACAACCCAGAAACATCACCCAAGGAGATCTTCTGCTGTGCTTTCTGCAACCGGACTTGTTTCTCTCAGATTGGCCTTTTTAGTCATCAGCGCGCTTGCAGAAAGCGCAGGATGAGTCCTTCCTGAATCTTCATTTGCGAAGAAAAGCCAGAGAGAGAATGTGTAATGTGCTGGAAAGAGAGATTCTGGACCATTAGGGGCCACCAAGCTCTTGTTCTTGAACTGCTGATGTGGTGGTAGGCATGCTGAATTCTCACCACAGGTCTTGGTAGTAATCAAGACAGACAAACTGGTCACCACAGCATAAATTGGAAGGTTTGAGAGTTCAATGTTCTTCGTATCTTATACATTGTCTTGTATGTATTGCTTGTTCTTACTTGTATTGCTTGTTCTTACTTCAAGGTAAACAAGCACAATCCACTTTTTTATCTCTTGGAACAGGCATTAGGATGTTGTGAAGCATCACCTAATTGGACCTCCTTTTTTAAAAAAAGGTTTCAGTGTTAAGTTCTTTGTTTAAAGCAAGGGTGGGTAAAGCATGTGCTCCCTCTGCTGTTTTTGGCAGCTCTTCAGACCGCACTTTTTCTGGTAAAAAATGTACTTCTCCTGGAAGCCTCCAGAGGAGCAATTCACCTTTTAAATAAGCCATTGGCCCCCTGCACTGCTTAACTTAAAGAATTATTCCCACACCCCTTGAGAATAAGAAATGGACTTCTGACTACTTCTGGTTTTTTTTCTTGATTCCTTGTTGTCCGCGTACAGACCCTGGCAGGGCTAGTTTAAGGCACCAGCAGTGTCAGCATCTGCAGGGGGGCCCATCATTGTGGGGGCCTCCATAGTAACCCTCCTCCTGCAAAAACATTACTAGTAATAATCTGAATATCCTGTACTGTTAATAGCTTAGGTTGAGTTAGGTTACATTGACCTGAGATAAACACATGCCCTCCCCCCAAAATAAAGCATTGCAGGGGGCCCCAAAATTCCTTAAACCGGTCCTGGACCCTGGTGGGTGTAAGTGGCAGAAAATTGGGCCCCAGACGTAATGCAGTGGCCCATGTAAAACATGTTGGTTAGATAAGACTAGCCAGGAAGCTGAGCATCCCACTTCCTCTCTCATTGACTACGTGGTGAGGCAGCCCCCCTGCTGGTACCAGAATGCTATGCCAACTTCTCTCCCCCAGCAATGAGAAGGACTATAATTTGTGTTTTTGTGTGCCTTCAAGTCATTTCTGACTTATGGGAATCCTAAGGTAAACTTGTCACAAGGATTTCTTGAAAGATTTTGTTAGAGGGGGCTTGCCCTTGCTTTCCTTTGAGGCTGAGAGTGTGATTTGCTCAAGATCATTGAGTACATTTCCATGGCTGAGCAGGGATTTGAACCCTGGTCTCCCAGTGTCCAACATTCAAATCATGACAACACTCTGGCTCTAGAGCAACTTAAATGCAAGGGGTCAGGGCTCTTTCACACTGCACAGTTACAGTGTTGTTATTCCGCTTTAACAGCCATGGCAACATCCTATAGAGGGACATTTGGAATTCTCTGCCAGGGAGCTTCTCTGAAGCCTCAGATCAGTTTCTGGACCCAGGAGTCCACTGGATGTTGCCATGGAAAAGTGGAATGAAAGTGCTTCAGTTGTGTTATTTGAAATGGACACAGGTGAAAGTACTGCGTGTCTGTGTGTGTGTGTGTGTGTGTGTGTGTGCCTTCAAGTCACCTGTCTATGGTGACCCCATGTATTTCCTAGGGTTTTCTTAGGCAAGGAATACTCAGAGGTGGTTTTGCTTTTCCTTCCCCTGAAATATAGCCCTCAGCACCTGGTGATCATTGGCAGTCTCCCATCCAAATAATAACCAGGGCTGACCCTGCTTAGCTTCCACAATCAAATGGGATCTGGTGCCTTTAGGGTATTTAGGCCCTAATTTAGGCAGGTGCTGAAAAATATATCTCAGTATTTAAGACTGTAATACTTCTTAAGTACTGATGAATCCTGATTTCCCTTTTCTTCCTTGACAGGTTATTCAGTAGCTGTGGGAGATTTCGATGGTGATGGCATAGAAGGTTTGTCTCATTCATAGGTGTACAATGTATGAAAAAAATACCTTTTTTGATTAGCGGGAGGTAGATTTGAGGAAATGCATAAACAAGGTGGCCTAAGCTGGAATCCTGCACTCAACTTGCATGTTAAATCCCATTGTCTTTTATCCTACAGTGTCCAACTGCAGATGTAATGGACACTGCTAGTGGAATGGATTCCCATTCCCTTTCCAAGCTTGAATCTGCTTCTGAGTATTGTTGTGAGATTGTTATGCCCCTCATTTGTGGCCCCTCCAGCTGTACGGTTCTCTGTGACCTATCTCCATTGGCAATATTTGTGTGTCATTAGTAAATTCCTCTGAGTACCTCCTACAAAGCAGACTTACGAGTACTGAAAACGGATGAGACCCTTTCCATTGTGTCTCCCTGCTTATGGAAAGCTCTCTGTAGGAAGGCCTGCCTGGCTCCAACATTATTGTCTTTCAGGACTAGGTTAATATTTTTCTCCCAGGCATTTGATGAAATGTATGACCAGTTTTAAAATATATATTTTATATTATTTTTTATTGTTTTTAACATTTATATATTTTATTTCTAAGATGCCTAGATTCTTATTTTTAAAAGCTGTCTGTTAGTCGGCCTGCCTGCCTGCTTACCTGTCTGTTATTTGTAAGTTCCTCTGAATAGGGACTATGGAATTTCTATATATCTTCTAGTTCACTGTTGGACTCCTATTCATTCTTTAGTCTTGAAGCTCATTGCCAGTGAATAAAGTCAACAGGGTTTACTCATGTGCAGCTAGCCGTGGGACTGTACAATAAATGGGAAAGACTTCTGGAAACTATTGATTCCTATCTGTATAGGTTACAAAATATGACTTTTTCTTTTATTTTCAGATTTTGTATCTGGTGTCCCAAGAGCAGCGAGGACTTTGGGCATGGTAAAGGAACTTAAATACAATATATTCAAGAGCAGATTTTTTCCCCAGCTGCCGCTGATATACACCATAACAGGGATCTTTAATTTATATTTTTTGTGCAGGTGTCCATTTACAATGGAAAAACCATGGCATCCATGTATAACTTTACTGGAGAACAGGTATCGGCTTCTCTTGTTTTTGGTAAATGTGCCTGTCATGTCTTTCGTTGGCCAATGTAAAATGAACAAATTAGGGATGATAGTTTTAGTTTGTTCTGTTCTGTTATTTAAGAATAGGAAAACATGGCCATAATCTACCTGCCCTGGAGGAAAATAGCAAATTCAGGCATCATGGTCAGTGCCTGACGAACCTTTGGAAAAGGAGGTGCTTAATGGTAGGTGGCCCCAGATGAGCTGATGTAGAAAATCCTTGCCATCTCATGTGTCTTCTGTGATGTAGCCAGATGAAATGGCTGCTGATAGAGGCTGATCTAGAGGAGACGTAGTTCGTCCAAATTAGGGGCCTTTTTCACACTACCCAATGATAATGCTTTGATTTCATTTTAATGACCATGGCAACAGTCTTATGTATTCCTGGGATGTATAGATTACAGTGGAGCATTTTAAATTCTCAGCTAGAGAGCTCTAAAGCCTCACCAACCCACAAATCCCAGAACTATGTACGATGGAGCAATGGCAGTTCACGTGAAATCATACTATAACTGTGTAGTGTGAAAAAGCCCTGTGTTAATGCGAAGACTTCATTGTCTTGCCTATGAGAATCATAGAGCGTATCTGCATATACAGCATAGCAGCTTCATACCACTTTGAATGTCATGGCTCTGTCCTATGGAACTGTGGGGTTTGTAGTCTGATAAGGCACAGAATTCTCTGCTAGAGAGCTGTAGTGCTGTAGTTAAGGGCTCTCTAGCAAAGATTTCTTAGGTACCAAAGATTGAACTACCCATAAAATACACTAAAATGAGATAGTGCCATCGCAGTTAAAGTGGTATCATACTGCTTATAAATGAGTGGTGCATATACATTCATAAATGTTGGAAATCATCAAATTGAGGGCTGGTGGACTTTTGTTCCTACTGATGTTTTCTGTTACAGCTGTCTCAGTCTTTATGCTGTTGACCATGGTAGCTGGGAGGATCTGGAAGTTGACATTCGAACATCTGGTGGACCAATCCAGCCCTGATCTAATCCAACTTCCTGATCAATACAGGATGTTGTTGTAGAATCTGTGAGAGATGGCTTGCAAGTTCTACTGAAATATGTCCAGGGAAGGCGAACCCACCACCTCCCAAGGCACCGTACTTCACTGCCCAACCTCTTACCCTTAGAAAATCCACCTCCTTGTGGTTTCCACCTGTCACCTCTCATTTTGTCCTTCAGTTCTACTTCAGTTCTGTCTTGTTCTACATGACTGCCTTTCAAATATTTGAAGACCTTTATATCATGCCCCCTGTTCTTTAGGACTCTCTTCTAAGGCAGTCAAATGAAAAGGTTATTGGTGTTTGATAAGGGACAGCCTTCCTGTTTGTGAATGTTTCTTATGTCATTTGGAATGATCTTTTAACACCGGGACTGGTGTGACCATTGGTAAAGGACTCAGTCAGGCCCTTTTGACCCAAGATGGGGAATGTGTATTCCTCTAGATGTTGTTAGACTGCAACTACCATCATCCCTCACTAATGCCTTGCTGGCTAGGACTGATGCGTCTTGTAGCATATCAACATTTTGAGAGCTACATGTTCCACATTTCTTACTAAGTCGATGTTTAAGGAATAAAAGGAGCAATATACATGTGAAGCTGTGCTGATTTTGTTGACCTGGGGGCAGTGGGTTATATATTCATTTTTTTTCTTATGCTTTCAGCAAAATAAAATGCAGATAAACTGAGCATGCAAAAAGAAAGCCACTTTTTTAGAAGCACCTTTGAAGTATGCATAGAACAGGAACTGTTAGTGGACAAAAATTTCATAATGCCTCTAGATGTTGTTGGACTGCAACTGCCATTATCCCTCACTTAAATGCCTTAAATGTTGCTTTTTAATGCAATGTTTTTTTTCCCCATTAAAACTTGTCTCCTAGATGGCTGCATACTTTGGATATTCTGTAGCTGCCACAGATATCAATGGTGATGAGTAAGTTGCGCTATTTTCATGGCTTCTGGGGAAACCTAACCTGCCTATCTTTTGAAACACTGCCTAAGGTTAAAATGAGAGTAATGATTTGGGTGCTGGACTAGGAGTCTGGGAGACCAGGGTTCAGATTCCCCCATAACCATAGAAACTCACTAGGTGACCTTGCCCAAGCCACATTCTCTCAGCCTCAGAGGAAGGCAAAGACAAAGCTCCTCTGAACAAACCTTGCCAAGGAAACTCTGCGATAGAGTCACCATCAGTTGGTTAAAATACACTATTTGGCATACCAGTTGAAAACCTGTGTTTAACTTTTTTTTCCCTGGCTTGTTTTGCCTTATCTCAGGTGCTTTGTACAAATCTCTAAATATTTAATGTATTGCTTAATTGTCCTGTAAAATCCTAGACAGTATTGCCATGTACTCTTGGAAGGAGAAATGGCTCATCTGTCATTCTAGATAAGATAGAGGCAACTGCAGAAAGGTGGAGCCTCATTTTTGAGACAGCACCCCAGGTATCCTGTGAGTGTGATGCATTCAAAGTTTGGCATGGTACATTCCATTAATTTTACAAGCAGAAAAGTATCACACTAAGATTTGAGAAGAATCATAGAATCATAGAATTGGAAGAGACCTCAAGGGCCATCCAGTCCAACCTCCTGCCAGGCAGGAATACACAATCAAATCATTCCCGACAGATGGCCATCCAGCCTCTGTTTAACAACCTCCAAAGAAAGAGACTCCGCCACACTACGAGGCAGTGTATTCCAGAAGATCTAGGTTCTAATCTTTGCTGAGGGATGTACTGGGTGAGTTTGGGCCACTCTCTCTCTCTCTCTCTCTCTCTCTCTCTCTCTCTCTCTTTCTCTCTCTCTGCCTAACCTACCTTGCAGGGTTGTGGTAAGGCCAAATTGAGGAAGATCAGGAAAGGCAGGATATAAATTTGATTAATAAACAAATTGGGTAAGCACATGCTTAAGTCTGCAACTGAAATCTCTAGAACTTTGAAGTGCTTAACATGACTAAATTGTGGTTATCAGTGATACAAACTCATGATTTTAAATGCTGGAGGTTTTGTGGTGACTGAAAAACTCTCTCTTACTTCTGTCTTTCCCATCTTTCCTTCAGTTATGCAGATTTGCTCATAGGAGCGCCGCTCTTCCTGGATCATGGCTCTGATGGCAAGCTTCTAGAAGTAGGCCAGGTATCTATTTACCTTCAACAAGCCTCTGGAGGCTTTCAGAACCCAATCATCAAGCTGAAGGGCTTTGAGGTCTTTGCAAGATTCAGCAGCTCAATTGCACCTTTGGGAGACCTTGACCAAGATGGCTTCAATGGTAAAGTGTTCTGTCCTCCTTTTTTTGGCATTTTAAAAAACTTGTGACTGAGCTATCTAGTTACTTCCTAATGATGCCTTATACTTCAGACTGGCCACTGACTGGCTACTCTTGCAAACCAAGTGCCAGATTAGGTAGACCAGGGGCCCATTCACACTATAGAATTATAGTGCTGTGATTCTGCTTTAGCTGCCATGGTTCCGTCTTATGGAACCCTGGGATTGGCAGTTGAGGGGGGAACATTTAGACCTCTCAGCCAGGTAGCTCCTCGGGTATCTCTGACCAAACTACAAACCCCAGGATTCCATAGGATGTAACCATGACAGTTAAAGTGGAATAATAGTGCTATAATTGTGCAGTGTGAATGGATCCCTGGCCTGATTCAGAATGGCAAATGTTCTTCTCTTAAATACAGCCCTGTCTTTGCAATGTTGTTTACCTCCAGTTGTGCCAGCATATTGATAAACTTTTGCATGCTCACTAGCTCCCTTCAAAGCATCCTTGAATGTAAATACTAAATAAAGAAAGGGCTTATTGTACTTGTCCATCCACACACCTTTTCTTTGGCTTTCCAGCTGTCTTGGATTACAGCTCCCACAACCTTTTACCACAGGCTGTGCTGACTGTGACTTTCAGGAGCTGGAGGTCAAAATAAGTGGGGCAACCAAACCTCTGTTTTAAATCTCTCTTAACTCTAATTGAAGCTCTACTGAAGCCCTTTACATTTCAAGTATAGTTTCCTTTTAAACAGACCATGTTTGTGACTGAGGCACACACCCAGGTTTGCTGAGAATTACTGAAGAAGCTCAAACTCTCATCAACTTGAAAACTGGATCATTTATCTGAGTCCATTCCAATTGACAAGGTCATTAAAAATTGAGTGGGCAGCCCTCTGCACTCATGAGGAAGTTTACTGGCTACAAAGCTTCCTACTGTGCCAAATGAGGGTATTCAATTTGTCAGCATAATGTGTTCGATGCCCCCTTCCCAAAAAACAGATTTGCTTTCATCAAAAACACACTGGTTTCTGTTTGGAGACATCAGAGTTTTTCTTTGGCTTGTAGATGTTGCAGTTGCAGCTCCTTATGGTGGAGAAGATAAGAAGGGCCTGGTTTACATCTACAATGGGAGAGCCACAGGTTTGAATGGAGTGCCATCTCAAGTCCTTGAAGGGCAATGGGCCTCAGAGACAATGCCACCAAGCTTTGGCTATTCACTGAAAGGAGCTACTGATGTGGACAAAAATGGCTATCCAGGTGATGGTTCAAGAATTACAATGCACTCTTTTGTATCTTATACACTAATGCAACATTTAACCCACTGAAAGCCCAAGTCTGGACCTCCCATAGGGACTGGTGGATTTTCTTAGGTTCAACTTTTTGAAATTATGATACCTCTTGATTTACATGTCTGGTAAAATAAAACTTCAGAATCCAGCAGATGTGGATTCTATAAGCATTGCTCATGTTTACTTTGGGCATCCAAGTTTCAGTTCTGATCACCTTGTTATGACAACAAAGGTGCCTTTACTAATATGCACTAGAAACATGCTGATAAGAACGGTACTCTCTAAAATACAATCAGACATTAAATACTATATTTGTATTATTTCTCTCTGTTTCTAGACTTGATCGTAGGAGCTTTTGGTGCTGACAAAGTTGCTTTATATAGGTAAGTTCTTTTTTAAAAGACTGGAAAAGGTCAGCAGTACTAAATATTTAAATAGTAATTATATTAGGTTGCATCAGGTCAAGTGAGATTTGTTCTTTCAATGTGTGTTGGTTGCTTTGAGGTCATAGCAGAAACATCAGCATGTGAGGTGTCTTCTTTACTCACTCTGCCACAGCTTAGCAGCACTATGGCCAGCCATGGCACATGAGAGAGGCAATGTGTCTCTGGGCAAGTTGTTATTTTTTCTGTTGTGTGTGTGTGTGTGACACTAGCAGCTAGAAGAGCAGCAGCAGCTGTGGCCATGATGCCAGTGTGCCAGTGTGAGAACCACGCCTTATTCACAAGGTCTAGGTTTAAGATGAATGCAACCTGAAAAAGCTGTACTAGCCTGACCCTAGCCACGTGTGTGTTTGTGTGTCTGTCTCTGTGTGTGTGTTCAGATATAAGTGCTATTGAACTGATTTACTCTCAGGTGTATAATTTAGGGAGAAGTTCTTCTGCAATAGCAGGAACTAATCTGTTCAGGAGTATCCTTGCAAGGATTTTTCCAGCAATAGAGAGCAGTGTTATGCCTCGATAGTTTGAGCAGTCGGATTTTGCTCCTTTTTTCTTGTACAGGGTGATGATGACTGCATCTCGGAGGTCTGATGGCAGTTCCCCTTTTTCCCAGCAATTCACAAGGAATTCGTGGAATTTTTCGTGGAGTGCATGACCTCCATAATTTAGGATTATGACCTAAACATCTTTTTCTTTCTCTCCCACTTAATTCTTTTCACTCCTCTGTTATAATATGATGTTGATTTGTGTCTTGCTGCTTTAAGTGATGGGAACATTGGAGATCAGAGTAGAACAGATGGGAGACATTTTGCTCTCCAGTTGTTTGGGGTCATGATTCCCAAAATTTCTCATTATACTGGTTTGGGCTTCTGGGATATGGACTCCAGACATGTAGAAGGCAAAAGAGTCCTAACCCTCATGGTAGATGGTCGTATGATTTCTCCCCCCATGTGGTTATCCCTTTTTGCTTACCATTTTATTCTTTCAAAAGGGCACGGCCAGTCATAACTGTAAATGCTGGACTAGAAGTTACACCAACAATTCTAAATCCAGAGAACAAATCCTGTGAAGAAAATGGACAGAAAGTTTCTTGGTAAGACAACTTGTCACTAACACTCTACTATAATGTTAATGGTCAAAATTGATATTGAAAGGTTAATGAGCAGACCAAGGAGTCTCCTCATTTGATCAAAGGCATCAGAGCAAAGGATCCATGCTTCCTTCCCCCACTCTTCCTAATCTTATCCGAATGAGTAAGATGCCTTATTTTCTCTTTAGAAACAGATAGATTGGGAGTAGTCTGTTTCTGAATTTTCCTCCCTCTGAAGCACCAAGCATAAGTACCAATCTTTATTTTCTTTTATAAAAACCATAGTGAAAGAAGTGAATTGATTGTGCATGGTGTGGAATCCCATTGAAACCTTGATCATTTCCACTAGTGCATCTTCTAAGCCCTTCTCAAAAGAGGTGAAGCCCAACCTGGGCAGAGCCAACTCAGAAAACTGATAGTAAATGGAATCATTTACTGTCAGAGAACTGACACTAAATAGAGGACTCCTTGCCCCAACTGGAAGAGCATGGTCTGGTTGCCACCCCTTTGAACTACACTGGAATAGACAAGGAGTTGTGGTTGAGCAATATGTGCAAGGGGCAGAAATTGCCCAGCCTGGGCTAGAAGCATGTAGAAAGAAGGGGTGAGTTGCTTGCACTTCATCTCTTGTAGTTTATTTCAAATATTCATCATAGCTCTTGGGAACCTAAAATTTTAATGGAAATGCTATTTTGGTGTTGTAAGAGCAGCTCAAATATAAAAACAGAACCTTGCTGAAAATTAACTTCTGAAGAAAGTATTTTAAATAAATGAAGATGGAAGGTAGAGAGATCCAGTCTTCTGGAAATGTGTTTAAGCCCAATGACTCTAGTGCAGTCACTAGCACACACAACTGGATCTTACTGAAAGCGATGGGAGGTGAGATCTGGGAGCACAGTATTATGTCTCCTACAGCAACAAAGTCCCTCCTGCACTTGTGGTACTTAGTAGCCGCAGCTTGGCCTACTTTTCATCAAAACAGGTTGTGTTTTCATCATTTCTTAATTCTTCCCAACAGTTTTAAAGTGAAGTTCTGCTTGAAAGCTGATGGCAAAGGAAATCTCCCCAAGGACCTCAGTAAGTCATGCAGATTTACTTGGTATTCACTGAAGCTCATTGTATCAGCAGACCTTGAATACTGGCAGTTATTTAATTGTTAAAGGTTTGGGTGTGTGGGTTTTTGTTTGTTTGTTTTGGTTTTTTTTGATGATTAAAGCTTCACCAGTGACAGGCATGCACAAACAGGCCTTTACATTTTCCTGTTTGGATGTCACACCAAACTTGTTCCCAGAGTATGGGAGACAATATTGTGTTGGTCTGCTGGCTAGAAAAAAAGTCTCCTGTTCAGAGAGTTGGATGAAGAATCCCAGAAAATTGGGCCCATCTGAGCTTCAGAGTGCCAGTAAGACTTTGTGCTCTTTTGAATAATATAAAGGTGGAAGGATGCACCAAGGATCTCAGCCACAGACTGCCAAATTTATGAAAACTGGGTGAGATGCAGCAGAAGGAGGCAAAGAGTGTATCTCTTTGAAGCTGAAGAAGGCCAAGCAGTATAGCATGTTGGTGCTGATTGTAGATGCTACAGGGTCTGGAGCAGGGGAAGATGGAAGATATGCCACTACAGGGCTGATGAATCTTGGTTTTATTGCTGCTCCTGCCACAGCTGCACCAAGTTGAACAGGAGCTCTGCTGGTGCTGAACCTCTGAAGGCAGAGGACCCAGTGTTGGGAGAGAAGTCTAGGGCAAGACCTTACCATCTCATGTGCTGTTTGTGAGAATAAAGCCAAGAGATGTGAAGACCTGGAAAAAAAATTAGGATTTTTTTTCAAACCCCCCCCAAACATTTTCCCCCTAGAAAATTGCGGGGGGGGGGTAATGGACCATTTTCTTTTCCAATGATTAATATATTGTTTAAGGCAAGGTGTTTACAGATATACTGCCTGCAAATTATTTCTAAAAATCATGTAAGAGAGAAACTTTTATATAAGATTATGAACAGGATCCGATCATTGAAATTCCTAATCTTGGTTTTCTATTCTCAGTTCATTTTATGAGAGTGAGTGTTTTGTGTCTGCTTGATGCTATGAAGAATCAGTGGAGACAAAATATTCTTATCTATTTTACTGACGTTGATGGTTTCTTCTTTTTTTATTGGAGTTTGTTAGTCTACTCTTCAAATTGGCAAAACAAAAGAAGTCCTTTATAGTTCAGATGTTCCTTATAGTTCAGGACTGTGTATCTTCATTAGTAACAATAAATGAATGAATGAATGAATAGCATATAATTCAATTTGTAATTATATTCTTAGTAAACTACTGCATATACTCATGTATAAGTCTAGAAATTTTAGTCAAAAAATTAACTAAAAAAACCTGGGTTGACTTATCCATGAGTCAATAATAAGTACTGTACTTATTGGTGAAAGGTGAGAGCTTAGTCCATCCTGGAAGAACTAAAAGAAACACTGATCCCCTCTACTCTCTCCGCTGCAGTACCACTTCTGGCCTTTTTGCATGTCTGGGCGGGAAAATGGTGGCAGTGGCGGCGGCTCTTTGGCACTTCCCCTCAAAGGAGTGCTGGGAGAGTAGAGGGGTTTGGTGCTTCTTTTAGGTTCTTCTGTAACAGACTAAGCTCTCACCTTTTGCCACTCTACTTGGAGAAGGAGATAGATCCTCCCTCCCACCCCGATAAGAGTTAATACTGTACCTATCCAGGCCTATCCAAATGGTTTTAAATTGTGAAATTTAAACTGTGTACAGATTGTTTTAAAATGTTTTAGTCTTGCCTGTTTTTTAAATTGATATGTTTTTAACTGATATGTGTTTTTAACTAACATTATGTTTATATGTTAATTTATTGTTCCCCACCTTGATCCATTGGGAGAGGTGGGTAAGAAATACGTATCATTAATATTATTATTATTATATTATTATTATTAATGTCTGTCAAAAAAGGAACCACCCCCTTCTCTGAGTAGAGTGACAAAAAGCCTTTTTGGCAGTGGACAGTGGTGGCTGGCCCCCTGAGGCAGTTCTGGTGCTTTCGCCTCTCCACGGAATGACCCTTGATTTATCCACAGGTCATATCAAAATCCATAATTTTGGCTCCAAAACCTTGCCTCAACTTATACATAAGTATATTAATGCATCAAAATTTCACAAAAGGGCAGCAGTTAAAAATCAAATACAAACTAAAATGCTAGAAGAGTAGAGGGCTATAAAAAATGTACACCAGGAATCACTGTGGAAAGAAAAGCCATTTGGTAAATGTAAAAAAAAAAATTATAGAATACATAGATATATCACACTGCAAGTGAAAGAACTTTTTGATAAACATAGAATTAACATAAACATTAATAACATGGATGAAATCTCTATAAAATAGATACAAAAATGAGCAAACACCAGAATTACAATAAAACACGAATACAAAACAAGAATGAAATGTGGGTAGTGAATACCAAAATGTTGTCCACACACTGGTATAGTGTACAGGTAGTATTTCTAGTTACAGTACTATCCTATTTCATCATACGTTTATCTGCAAATGCCAAATTTCTTGTTGAGTATCTGCCTTATAAGTATTAAATACTCCATAGGTTAAAGAGTCAGGATAGCATTATCTTAAATCTTCAGATACCTAAGCCTACTGAAATGCTGAATAGCCAGAGCTTCCAAATTAGGCTGGATACGTTTTTTCTCATGGTTTCTAAACATGCCTCTCCCACCCCCGCCACCATGGCTTCAAAATTTCTAGAAATTTTACATCTCTAGCAAGGCCAAAGAATAGCTATTAAGAGAATTATAGGGCGAGAGTTGTGACTAATAAGGTAGCATGCTGGGGATTAGAGCTAGGAAGGGGCTATCTCCATTAAGTGACAAACAAGACATGAGGTGAAAAAAATGAAATACTATACTGTCTGAAGAAAAAATGCAAAGTTATTGGACATAGGAGTGCCAGTGTGGTGTAGTGGTTTGAGTGTGGGACTGTGGCTCTGGTGACCAGGATTCAAATCCCTGCTCAGCCATGGAAACCTACTGGGTGTCCTTGGGCAAGTCACACTCTCTGAGCCTTGGAGGAAGGCAGAGGATCCTGCCCCCCCTCCCCGCAAACAAATCTTGCCAAGAAAACTGTGATCAGTTCGCCTTAGATTGCCAGAAGCCAGAAGGCACAGAAAAACAACAAATGTGGACACAAAGTAGAGACCAGTTGGAACCAATGCCATGCAGAGGCACAGCTGCTAACTGGCTAAGAGCACCAAATGGAGGCATGAGCACTTAAGATAGCAGTCTGCCTGGCACTCTTAGTGATACCAACCCCATGGCTGGATGCCGCTGGACTGTAGTGTTTCCTTTTATCCCTTGCCAATCCTTATCTTCCACAAATAAGAGAGTTAGCTTCCCCTTGGGTGCTGTCCATTCATTGGCAGCACTACCATTTTTGCATACTGTCTTGCCAGCTATTGTTTCTATTGTTATTCTTGCTGCTACTGCCACTGGCCTCAAGATTGCTTAACTGATATATTTTTGCGATGATAGCTTTCCACGTGGAGTTGCTGTTGGACAAACTTAAGCAAAAAGGGGCGATCAGGAGAGCCCTGTTTCTCCACAGCAGGCAACCTGGTCACTCTAAGAACATGACTGTCACAAGAGGAGGCCGTATGAGTTGTGAAGAACTTCAGGCTTTCTTGAGGGTAAGAGTACACACACAATTCTTTCTCTGTCCCTGCTTCCTGTACACAAATGTAATCTTTCTGTTGTCCAGAAGCAGAGACAGACAACATAAGGCTTGCCTGTTGTTCTGACCTATTTTTACCCTAGAAAAGTATTTTCTGTATATGTTAAAGTTGATGGCTGTTTGCTGGGTGTGTGTTTATTTGTACATGAGGTGGAATAATATGCATATAGGTGGAGGAAAATAGATGGGCATAGCTCTGGTTTATTTGTGCCTGTATGGAATAGTTTTCTTTATCCATTGTCTTGAGACATAATATTGGCTTTAGATTTGCCCCAAAGGGCCTATCATTTTAACCTGGACCTTTCAAAATGATGCCTCTAATAAATATTAGCACTGACCAATTTCTCCATTTAAAAATTCTACGTATTTCTTCCCAAAAATCACTCTTTAAATATTTTATTGGGGTTGTATTCATTTTGGCAATCCAAATAAAGCTAAATGCTATTTTGGGGGGAATGATTGTTAGCACACAGTGAAACATTTTATTTGAAAGCTACTTTAGCATACTGAATGTTGAGGGATTTTGTACTGGCCGGATCCCAGTGTTTCTTTAAAGAAAAAATCAAATGAAAGACTCAGTTCTTCCTCTACATCCTCCTGCTTATCTTTCGCCTTCTCACTGTATCCCAATAGCATGGGGTTCTGTCTCACATGGAGGCCTACGTATATACAGCTGCACTCATGTTGCCTCCATTCTAGGATTGTAATTTCAGGCAAAAAGAGAGCATGGCAACCCTAATGAGAATTCTGCCTCCCAGTGAAATTTTCTTTCATTTCCCAAATTTCTAGCATTGCAGTAACTGAAAACTTCAGTTGAGTGTTGAGGAAAACAGTTTAGGTATCAAAAGAAAAGAGGTGGGAAAAGTTACCAAGGGGATATGAACACTACAAATGTAAGAGTCCTAGCTGTAAACAATTGTCAATGTTTCCTTCAGTGTCTCATGTCTAGTGTCGAGGGACCGGGGGGGGGGTTATACAGCATGGCCCTACTCATGTATACAGCTGAGTAGGTTTTTGCATGCTCTAATAGGTCTATTATAAATTGTGCAATAAATTGTGTAAATGAAGTTATTTTATTGTGTTTTTCTTTTATTATTTTATTATTATTATTATTTTGTTCCCATTTAGGATGAATCTGAATTTAGAGACAAGCTTACACCAATCACCATCTTCATGGAATATCAACTAGATTACAAAACAGCTTCTGATTCTACTGGTTTACAGCCCATCCTCAACCAGTTTACTCCTGCAAATATTAGCAGACAGGTACAGTGCGGAAGAGCTATTAGGGCAAAAGGCATTTTGACCCAGTCCTTTTTCTAAAGTTAATCCTTGTGGGATGCTGCTTAGAAATGTAATCTGGTCTGGTTCTTCAGCCCCTTAGATGTGGGATTGGAGTGAAGATTGAAGTTGTCTATCTTAGAAGGAGATGATCCTTAACTGTTGAGATTACATTTTCCCCATAACTGTGGGCAACTAATAAGAGATATTGCCATTTTATTTTATTTTGGGGTGGGGGAACAACCCAAGCAATATAAACTACCACACCTCCTTTGAGAAAGTGGAGAATAGATTTTCCACTTCCCTTTTAAAGGGAAAATGATTCTTGATTGTTACCTCCCCTTCAGTGCCAAATAGCATATGTACACAGTTGTTCTCTTAGAAAAGCAAGAAGTAAATTCTCATTTTAGTGTGAAGTCAAAGGCTTTCACGGCTGGCATCCATAGATTTTTCAGAATGTCAGAAGTAAACTCTTCCAGAACACAACCTCACAGCCTGGAAAAAACCCCCAAGGAAAATCTCATTTTAGTGTTTCCCCATACCCAATAGTCATTCCCACAGAGGAAAAGTTTCATGTTGTTAGCTACTTACACACTTAAGGTTCCCCCTGCCAAAAAGCAGGGGATTGTATCATCCATAAATATTGTAATAGACCAAGACCAATAAAAGGACTCAGGTACTTCATTTTGTTTTATTTTTCAAATTCAGGCTCATATTCTTTTGGACTGTGGGGGTGACAATATCTGCCGACCAGATTTGCAAGTGACTGTTGACAGGTAAAGACTAACAGTTGTGAAAAATAGACAGGACTGTAAACACATTGACCTGGTATGGATAATCCTATCTTAGCTTAGCTAAGAAGCTAAGATATTAATGAGCCTTTTGTAGCCCATCTCTTCTTCCTTCATAGCATGAGCAATTAGTCACAGAAGCCTCTAAATAACCACCATTTCCTTTGGGAAATTTTCCCATCACTAAACTGTGATGGCGGGATCTGTGATTTTCAGATACATTTCAGAACAAACCAGGGTATTAAACTGACTTCAGACCATGGTTTAATGGTTTCATGTCCTGACTTGCTCTGAAGCTGGTAACTGTGGTTTCCCACTTCAGATGAATTGGGAAACCATGACTAATTAGATGCTTCTTGTTTTAATTACTCAGGGAGAGACAAAAGAGCTGAATGTCTGGGTTAAAAGGATTGTTTAAATCTTGATGTAATATGGGCAGTTGTGTTCATCCAAATGCACCCATTGTGGTGTGTTAGCTAAGTCTGTTGTGAAACGAGGAGGAAGAATGGAATATTGAGTTCCAGTGCTATAGCGTTAGGAGCAAATTAGATGTTGTACAATAATGCATATAACAGTATTTCTCTCCTTTACAACAGGAAAAAAAAGGGAGGGATTTTTAGAGAGGATTTAGATCAGGGAAACAGCAGGAGATCCTTAACCCTTCAACTGTTTTCCTTTAAGGAATTTTGTCAACTGTAGAATTTCAAATACATATTTTCCACCACAAACAAGAGTGTTGGACCCTTCGGCAGGGAAATATTGTTGGGTGGTGTGTGTTAATTGGAGTTCGAATAGCAGTTAAAGTGTTAATCTCCCCTCTTTCCTCCTCCTCCCCCCTATTTCTCCAGTCTAAGTTAATTCATCCCCCAATGCCTTTGTTTTCAAATAAAAAAAAAAACCTGGAATGCTCTACATGCATTTGTTTATGCTGTATAATTATCCCCATATATAGCACATCTTCATTAGCTGCTTTGAAACAAGAGGCTAGTACTGTGTTGCTTTATCCAGCAGAGGGCAGCACAATTCCTGTACCTGTGTTTTGTGAGGGTTGGCCCTCCATAAGTAGTTTAAACCTAGGTTGAAGAGATATGATAGAAGAACTGAAAGGCTTTGTAGCTTTGACAGGTTTCATGTGCCTGCATTTCCTCTTCTCCTGCACAGGCTATTATTTTTATTCAGTGCTCAGATGCTTTCAGAAGCAGCTGACTGACTACAAAGGAAAACAGAAACTAGAGGAGATGGGCTTTAGTCTTCTCCAAGAAGGCACTTCTTTGAGGCTATTAAAAATATATGAACAGTATATATTTTGGACATTCAGTTGTATTGTGTAGTTTTGTTTATGTGTAGAGCTCTTTTTGTATTTCATCAACCGAGATGTTTCTAGAAACATTTGAAAAAGGTTTGCCACAGATGAATCAGTTCACCCCTTCAACAGTGCAATCTGCTGTGGTATGAGTGATTCTGTTATGCTCTGGTGTTTTAATGCAAGAAGGGCTCCCTGAATGACAGGCCTGGCAAGAACAGCAGATAGCATATTGTCTATCACTGTTTATGATTTTGGTATTTGTGGCTGATGGACATCCATTCCACTCTTGAGCTTCAAAGTACTCCTGAGAGGCCCTCTGCTGATTTGTGGAGTCCTTTGCCAAGGTAAGACTGGACTTGGATGGGGAACGCATGACCCTCCACACATGGTTGGACTGCCACTCTCATTAGCCTGAGCCAGCAGAACTAATGGTAAAACATGAGGATGGGAGCTAATGTTCAAAATACATCTGGAGGTTCATCAGGTCCCCTGGGGGGAAAATAAGCAGGGGGAAAATTGATCTAAAAGGCTGGATTTCTTCTATATTGGTTTTGTGCAGTGATCAGAAGCAGGTCTATATTGGGGATGACAATCCTTTAACTCTCATCATCAATGCCCAGAATCTTGGAGAGGGAGCCTATGAAGCCGAACTCTTTGTTACCGTCCCACCTCAAGCAGACTTTATTGGCATAGTTCGCAACAATGAGGTAAGTCTAGCACATGGGCTACAGGTAGCGTTACTGTAGCCACTGGGTAGGACAGTTATACAATTAAGCCTGCCCTAAGTGTCACACCAATTTTGAAGTTTTATTCTATTTATTTGAACCCTCTGAATTTTTCTAATTATTGGGATTTTGGCTGATAGCAAAAAAAGATTGCTCAGTCAGGAGGAGTGCTGTTAAGAAAAGGTTATGAGTTTGTTTGATGGCCTGTGGCCAGCTGTTTTATCCCCTGTCTCACACATCCACATATTAGTTCAGTGATGCGCTTGCTTAAAAATGACTTTAAAATGAATCCCACCTGTTGGATTCCAAAACCCTTGAGCTCTATGCTGGGCAACCTTTTTGAGCCCAACAGCTCCATTGGTTCTGGGTAAACACTAGTGGGAGAGGCCATACCCCAAAGTGGGACTGCCCTTCCCCCACTGCTAGTATATGGCCCTCATATGATAGCCCAAATTCTGTTCACTCATGCACTCTCTCGCCCACACTCATATGCCCATTGCTCCTCGTCCTTTATCTTTCTGGGGGTGCATCTACACCATAGAAATAGTCCAGCTTGTCACCCACTTTAAGTGCTGTATCTCTATCCTATGTAATCCTGGGATTTGAAATTTTACAAGGTCTTTAGCCTTCTCTGCCAAAGAATGCTGGTGCCTCACAAAACTACAAATCTCAGGCTTCTGTAGGGTGGAGCCATGGCAGTTAAACTGGTGTCAAACTGCATTATTTCTACAGTGTAGATGCAGCCTGTATCTCTCACACAGATACACACACACACCACCCCTCCCTTACTGCAATCAGACTTTCAAAAGACTTCATAGATAGCAGTGGAGGCTTTTTAAAGGCTGATTGCAAGGGAAGATTCCCTTTCCTGCAGTGACCACCAAAAAATGTGCATCATGCTGCAATTAAGTTTTTATAAGCCTCCTTTAACAGCAGTGGAAACTTATTTAAAGCCTCACTACACTGTAGCAAGGAGGGAGAATGTAAAATCTCTTGTTCTCCAAGTGGAAACTGGTGGACTGTAGGGAGACCACCAACAGACCATGTTAGGCCCATAGACTGGAGGTTCCCTGTATATGCTTTGTACTCTGGTGGGCAGGTTCTGAGTGCCATTTTCCCATTTTCCCCTGGACTCTCATGGGCCAAAAATTAAACCAAAAGATCACACCTTCCTCTCCCTTCCCCCCTTCTCTCTCTTTTGTGTGTTTTTAATCACTTCCATTTAAAAAATAATAAATCAGATTTTGAGCTGATATAAGATATGGGGGTACACCTGTTTTATAGGGTAACCATGACCTTTTGAGTCACAATTCTCCTGTTTGGGGGAGGGGGAGCAGTTTCAAAATTTGTTTTGTGGGAAAGCCTCCCTTGGGGAACTCTGGGATCCATTAAAGTGGCCTTAGGAGCTGCGTGTACCTCAGGAAACACCTGTTTTCCACATGTGCTTTATGGTTTCAGATATAATTTATCTTTCAATATCTTTGCCTGTGTAATGTTTAAAATAAGGGAGTGTGTTAGGTAAAGTGAACCAATGTCTTCCCCATAAAGCTTCACTTGCTCTGCCTAGCCCTGCCATAGCTATTTTATTTCATCCCTCACACTGAACCCATGGTGTTCATGACCAGTGTGGACCCACCAGCTGGAACTATAAAGCTGGATGGCCCTGGCTCTAAACTGGACAAGAGGTGTCTGTCTCGCAGGAGGGAGCAAGCTGTACATTATTGGGCCAGTTGAATTAATTCAGGCTCATCCTCTTATAGCTTGAAGAAATGAACAGAGCAATGCTAAGAAGACTGACACTAATGTTGGGCTGTCACTCTTCTCCCACTCATATGACTGTAATTTAAGTTTGGAAAGCTCAGTGAAATTCACCAGAAAATTCTGTCATGGTAAAATTTTTAATTAAAACCCACTCATGTCCCTGTATTGTTGTTATTATTTTTAATAAGACAGACATATTTGTCTTGTTTGACCTTTTGTTTGAATAAAGGAATTTTTGTATATTAGACTACATTGTGGAATTTGTCACTATACAATCTTGAGAACTGAGAGGTTTTTACTATCTTATTTATGCCTGCAAGTAGCTTTTTATATCCAAACTCTAAAAGTTTTGGTGTACCTAGAAGGAGTCTATTTTGAACTTTTTGTTCTTTTGGGAATGAGATAAAGTGTTATGCTGTTCTTTGAAAACCTTTCCCTTTGCTTTACTGCAGGCTTTAGCAAGACTCTTGTGTGCCTTTAAAACTGAGAATCAAACTCGGCTGGTTGTCTGTGACCTTGGAAATCCAATGAAAGCAGGAACAAAAGTAAGGATGAGTGAGCTGCTTGCTTGCTAATGTTAATAAAAGAATAGAAAAGCTTGTGCATGAAAAAAAGAAAAGAAAAAAGTCACACTGTATTGAGGCCAGTATCTCAAAACAGAACCAGTATATTTTGATGTTTGGATAAGCCACACATAGGTTGCATGTTTGTGTCACAATATGCCAAACTTGCTGTGAATGAGCCAACATATTGGTGCAAACTCCTTGACCGCTCTGTCCAGTAATGGTACTGGGTAAGCAAGTGGACCTTCTATCCCTGTTTGTTGTGACCTGTGAACTTAGAAGTCTGCATGGTTTCTCCTCAGAGAAGCCAGAATCCCAAGCCTTCATTAAGCTTGTAGGAGTTGGCAGAAAACAGTGGACAAACACTCCATGTTTGTTTAGCTGCTCCCATATACAAGGGGAGCCAAGCATGAATAATTGAGCAGAGCATGCCAGCAGTACACTGTCTTGTTCGCAATAAGAAACAATTACTGATATGTGTGAATACAGCAAACAGGTACAAGCAAACCTCCCTTTGTCTGTTACCCATATTAAAATCCTGTACATCTTCATTTGTGTTACAGCTCTCAGCTGGTCTTCATTTCAGTGTTCACCAAGAATCAGAGATGGACACCTTTGTGAAGTTTGATCTGCAGATCCGTAGGTAAGGAACCCTTGCTCCCTATGTTTACTTACCTGCTTAATATGGTGGTTACGGAAGTGGATGGACAAAGAAGTAGAAATTGTGGTTGTTGGTAATGTTATAATAACAGTAAATCCTCAGAAATAATTAGCATGCTAGAAAAGGGCTATGGAAATTCATCCCACATGAGCCACATGTGAGGACCTAGGGTGTTTTTATGACACCTAGGGCAACATAATTTTTTGAAAAATGTGCTCCCAAACACCCCAAAATTATGGTGGGGGGGGCAATGTTTTTGACTCTAGTACAAGCAGCCAGTGTGGTCCCATAACCTCCAATAGTTCTGGAAAGAGATAAAGAAAACAGCAAAGAAATTATACAAGCTTTATTATTTTACTCTTAATGTTGAAAATATATGTTTGCAGTTCACTATCATTAACTTGCCTTGGCAGCTGTATTGCCCATTAGTGTGGTAAATGGAATATTTGAGGGCTACCTTTTACCTGTGGCCTTGGGTGAGGTTTGCACTTAAAAGGTTGTCCGTTATCTCTGTTCCAAAGCTATTTTTATTTTCTGAAAAGGCACCATTTGTGCAGAGTCAGGCCTTCATGGCTAATCCATTATTTTTTAACCACAGAGGCTTAGAACTTGGGCATTATCTGTCCATATCTGAACATGTGTGCTGTAAAAGGAAGATATTGATTTGCAAGGCACTTAACATGGGAGCTTACAGAGAGAATGAGGGAGAAGCGGAAAGAAGGAGAGAGACTGTGTATGTGCAAATAATGGTTTCAAGGGATTGTTTTGAGCCATTGAGAATGAAACATCTGGTCACTTCACTTTGGTGCCAGTATTTCAGCACCAGGCAAAGACATATTTATTCTTGGACTCTGTAGAACTCTCTCTGGGCTAGTGGTTTTGTGGTATTCATTCTGGGTTGCGAGGGGCACAAACTTAAATATTGGTCACATAGATGAACAGTTAGTTTTGTTGTTTTATATGACTATCTATTCGTAGCTCTGTTCCTTTTTATACTGGTTATGAATTCTATTGGTTGTGCATTTATTCTTATATTGACTATGCAGTTTTTGTACATTCCTGCAAGTTCCTTCCACACACACCCCTCAACTTTCTAAAGACTTTTATGAAATGGAATGGATGAATTAATAAAACAATTAGCAGTGCTAGTCTGGATCAGTGTGCAAAGGGATCTTGCAGCAATTCTGAAGCTATTTGAGAGAGGAAAAGTTCATAGCATAAGCTTTCGTAGATTGGGTCTGCTTCATCAATGTATCTGATGAAGTAGCCCCAGTACACAAAAACTTATGCTATAAACTTCTTTTTATCAGTGAGTATAAGAGGTGCTACAAGATCCCTATGGATATTAATGAACAAGGAAGAGAGCCTAAAACATCTTGGTGCCTAAGAAAAGGGAGAAAATAATGAATGGTAACTCCTGCAAATAAAATTATAGTCTCCCAGTTCCTGGGAAGGATCCCTAAGTGTGATAAGATCCCACTCTCAAGTGGGAGAAAGAGAAATCCAGAGAATGAAATCCAACTTTGTAAGCCTCCTTCATGGAACTTTAGGAATGCCCACAGCCTGTGTTCTGCTGAGATTAGATCTCCTACATCTAAGAGGAGGCAAATGAGGCATGCTAGAAAACCCTGGGATCTGCACAATCCAAAGCCCTCCTGTTCTTTGAGACAGACTGCTAAAATCAGAGGGGAAATCTGCCCATCCAATGAAAGGGAAGAGTTTGAAAGAAAGATGTCAAAACAGCCACATAGACACAAAACCACAGTCCCTTTCCTTTCCTGCTAGGATGAACCAGCAGGGCATAGGAAAATATTTATTTTTATGTCTTTTATTAAAATGTTTAAATCTTGCCCTTTATCCATAGTTCTCAGGGTGGCAGACAATAAAACCAACCTGACAAATTAAAAACAGTATGAATAATTAAATTATTTTTAAAAACTAAAAACATATTTAACAATTAACAGATTAAAATACAGATCAAAAGAGTTAAAACAGTTTAAAATGAATTAAAAACTTGTGTACATGAAGGTTTTGTTTTGGTTTTGGTAAAACCAATCAGGCCCCAAAAGCTTTCGTGAATAACCATGTTTTCACTTGGCACCTAAACAGCAGCAATATTGTATCAAATTGGGCCTCCGTGAGGTGGGGTGCCACAGCAGAGAAAGCCCTGACCCACATCCTTCCGCAGCATATTGTCCTCACCGATTAGACACAGAGGAGGGCCCTTCCAGCATAGCTTCAAGCTTAGACAGGTGCATATACAGAGAGACACTCCTTCAAATACTGTTTTTTCTGCCTTGATTTCTCCCTCCATCTCTCCTATAAAATGGCTCTGTAAATTGACAGTTTGCAGCCCTTTAATGGTATTCCAAAATCGGCTGCTTGAGACAGACCGCCTCACTGAGGACCTCCAAAATAGGATTTGCCTTTATCTTTACAGGGTATAATTAATTATTAGAGTTTGCTGCTACAAGATGCAGGTGGCTTTAAAATGAAATTACACTTCTAATCATCAAAATTAGATATAAATATAAATATCAATCAATCAATCAATCATTGGGTTAAATTTATGGCACAAATAAGGAGTGACATGAGAAAATGGATTAAAAAAATCTGTCATGGCTAATTAGTATGCAAGCAGTGAAAGTGATAATTTTAATGAAACTGATGTTCGCTTTTTAGGCAGTAACACTGAATTCTATAAATAATTTATATATATATATATATATATATATATATATAAATTCAATAAAACTCTAATAATTAGTCTCAAGCAACTTATTAAAATAAGTGGCAGAAGTCCTTGGATTGCTTCTTTGGGAGAAAGGAAGGGAGCCTGGATTGCATCAAACACACCAATTTGATTCCACCCCAAATACATGGGGGGGGTTAGAGCAAAAAAGAAGAGCTGAATTGTGATGCTTTCCAACTAAAAGGAATTGTTGCTGTCTGTAGAGGAGTTGTGCTCAAGCAAATGGATGGCCACTGAAAGATTTGCACAAGAGTATTAGTTTTTGAAAGAAGTTCTGTGGATGGTGTATAATGGTAGACCCTAAACTAAAGCTTCTTAAATTGTGGGTTGCGCCCCCATATGGGGTCATGGAACTGAATGTGGGGGTCATGAAAAATTTGGTAACAGTAAAAGGTTTCTTATCTCTCTCTCTCTCTGGCTTTTCTTCACAAACAAAGATTTAGGAAGGACTCATCCCACACTTTCTGCAAGCACACTGATGACTAAAAAGGCCAATCCGAGATAAACATGTCTGGTTGCAGAAAGCACAGCAGAAGGTCTCCTTGGGTGATGATTCCTGGTTGTGATTCTTTCTGTGTTGTATACCTATTTTATATACTTACATACATGGGGTCGCGTAAACATTTCTTGGGCAAAAACGGCATTGCGAGTGGAAAAAGTTTAAGAAGCCCTGTCCTAAACAAACCAGACCAATCCATAGAGGGGTTCTATGTTGATAGTCTTGCACAAGTAGCATTTAATCAGGACCTATTTCCTTCTTGATGGTAAACATCCTTTGAACTGGCACATCACCTAGCCTCTTGAAGTTATGGAAGAAGAGATTTAAAGATGTTACAAAGGGAGATGAATTTGTGGGGAAAAAACAACACTGACACTTTTAGATTTGAGATGAACCTACAGCTGAGCCATTTGATTCAAGCCCTCCAACATGTGTGCACAACCTCATAGGAGATGGGTTCAAAAATCTATTACAAAACAGTTTACTCAAGTAAAAAAGAATTACTGCTGTGACGCATGAGGGCCCGAAATGTGGCTGAAAAAGCACCTCTTTATGCTGCCAAATAGTCCCAGGGCTTAGGGACACAACTAGCGGCAGAGGCATGGGACATTGTGTCTTCTTCAAATAACATCAGAGAAATCTCCTTGAGGATAATAATATCAAGAGGGTTCCTCATTCCAGCAAAGATACATCATAGAATTAAACAATGTTCTAATTGCTGGTGACAGAAGCATGGGTTTAAAAGGAAACACTGATATTTTGGGTAGTCATGTCGAAATCTGAAGACACTAGGCATGCTTATTTTATTCACTTTGTTAAATCAATTATAAGCTACACAATCCAATATTAAAGTCTGTTGCATTTTTGCTGCTGTGTTTAAATGTGAGAAAAATTTCCCTCAGATGAAAAGGCTCCAATATTGCTCCTACTGCAGCTGTTACTGCATGCTAAATTACAAGTCGTGTATTGATGGAAAGAAATGGATTAGCAGTGTGTTACTGGCTAGTTTTATAGAATGTGGGAGCTTTTGCTTATGGGCAAGTTGTCAGCCCAGATCAAAGGGGTCATGTAACCTCTTCTTTATGGATATCTTTCTTTTAAAGAAGGTTTCCAATTATGAACCCTTGCAGGTGCAACAAAACTAGTGCATAGCAAACTGTTGTATCTGAAATCAGTATTTCCTTTGTAATGTTCATTGTGGGGAGGGTGCAGAACCAAAAAGAAAGAGATAAACTTTTCTGCAATGCAGTCAGTACACTGGTTACTGCCTGTTTTGTAATGTTGCTCTTTTTTTAAAAAAAAATATTTATTAGTATCTAACACAGTGATAAAAACAGCAATACAAATATCCAATAGTCCAATAATCTAACACATATGAATCATGTCATACAAAAAGCCAGCCCTCCCAAAAACCCAAGAAAAGACAAGAAGCAAAAACATACAAACACACAGATGGATAAATCAATAGAAAAATACATACCCACCTCATTCCGGCACTTTAAAATTACCTCCAATCACCCCAGATTATACAGTCCTAATTAATTCTATTAATTGCCTCATTCCAATTTATTATATCATTTATACATTGTCTCTGTCAAATCTTATCAGTTCTCCTATTGCATATCAAATCCTATAGTTACCCAGTCTCCATTTCGATGCATTACATAGTCCGTAAAAGGTTTCCACACCTTCACATATTTTTCTATAGAATTCCCCTTCACTAAATTTGAGAGTTTATCCAATTCTGCCATATCAAAGACCTTCATTATCTATTCTGAAGTTTTTGGAATTTCTTTGCACTTCAATTTTTTTATATATATATACCGTATATTCCGGCGTATAAGACAACTTTTGAGCACTCAAAACTGCCCTCCAAAATTGAGGGTCATCCTATACGCCGGATATACTTTTGCTTCGCCTGCCTACCTATCTCCTGCCTCTTCGCAAATGGAGTGAAGAGGCAGGAGATGGGGCAAGGGGGTGAAGCAAAGTGTTTTGCAGTTCATTCGCCCCCCTCCTCTGCCTTCTTCCCCTTTGGGGAGCAACAGAAGACAGAGGAGGGTGGCGAACATTGCGGTTTGCTGCAGCCGCCGTTCGATAGCCTCTGCAGCGGCCGAGGCAAACCGCTAGATTTGCCCTTTTCCCCCACCTTCCTTGAAGGTGCGGGAAAAGGGCGAAAATGCCCCGTTTTGCTCCGCGGCCCCGATCCCTCCTTCTGGGCTCCCTTCCGAAGAGAGCCAAGGCAGGGCAAGCGGGGCCACGGAGCCAAACCCCAGGATTCGCCCCCTCTCCCCACCTTCAAGGAAGGTGGGGAGAAGGGGCGAAGATGCCCGGTTTGGCTCCACGGCCCCGTGTCCTCCTTCTGGGCTCCCTTGCGAAGGGAACCGAGAAGGAGGGATCAGGGCTGCGGAGTTAAACCCCTAGATTCGCTCCTTCTCCCCACCTTCCTTGAAGAGAGGGGCGAATGTTGCGGCCGGGTGGCTGGCTGGGAGAGCCCTGCCAGCTGATCCTGTTCGCTTTCCCAACTCATGAGGAGATCCTCGTGAGTTGGGAAACAAAGAGGATCAGCTGGCAAGGCTCCCCCAGCCAACCAGCCAGCCAACCAAATTGGGGGGGGGTCTTATATGGCGAATATATGCCTAAGCCTAGATTTTTGGTTGGAAATTGGAGGGGTGGTCTTATACACCCAGTCGTCTTCTACACCGGGATATACGGTACCAGTCTTGTGGCTGTGATTAGGTAATTCAACAAGGTTTTATATTTTCTTTCATCCTTACTTTCCTGGTTAATCATATTTAATAGAAGTAATTTTGGTTTAAGTATTATTTTTATTTTCAATTTTTTTATTAATTCTCTAATTTTTAACCAATATCTTCTGACTTTCCTACATCTCCACCACATATGGTAAAAAGACCCAATATATTTCCTACATTACAAGTGGAATCTTGTAAAACAATAACAGTGTAAAACAGAGTTTATATATTTTATGTGTTTATTAAAATACTTATATTCCACCCATATCATGTGATCTCATGGCAATGTACAAGTGAAATTTATTTAAGCAGTTTAAACAGTAAAATAATTTAAACAAACCAAAAAGCCATTACTAAGATACACACCACTGTCACCGCAGTTGTGACCAAAAAATTGCCAGCAATTGGGAGCCCTTTCACACTACACAATGATAGCACTTTGATACCACTTTAACTGCCATGCCAAAATCCTATGGGATCCTGGGATGTGCAGTTCAGGGAGGGGCATTTAGAATTTTCAACCAGAGAGCCCTAGTGCCTCAAAAACTACAAATCCTAGGATTCCATGGGATTCAGCTATAACAGTTAAAGTGGAATCATAGTGCTGTAACTGTATGGTGTGAAAAGGACCTGTGTGCTCTTTACAATGTAAGAGCATAAGATTGGAAGGACATCTCTTTTCCTTCTAGAAGAGGAGGGAAGGAGGTAAAAGCCTTATTTATCTTCTCTTAGTATCAGTAAGTAGGGTACTGGGACCCAGAAAAGTATTGGGGCCCCTTAGGTGTCTTTCCCACTTACGTTTCCCACTTCTGGTTTAACACACATTTTCAGATGTCATTCTTCAAGCATGCCAGGATTATAAACACTCTCCGGGATTTCTAAAGTGCTTTGGGAGCCTGCTCTTTGCAGGTTCAATTCACCAAATCTTCTTTTTGACAAAAGTGTATAACTGGAGACTCTCTCTGTGTTGTTGCTCTGTTTTGCAGCTCAAACCTGTTCAACAATCAAAGTGCCATGGTCTCATACCAGGTGGACCTGGCCGTCTTAGCAGCAGTAGAAATCAGAGGGTGAGTTCTGATCTTGACACCAGTTTTAGCTACTACCTTGTTCTCTTACTTTTATAACTGCATGACTTGCATTCTGGTCCTCACTGTCTGCTCCTTGTACAATGTAGGGTCTCTTCGCCTGATCACATCTTTCTTCCAATTCCCAACTGGCAACCAAAGGAGAATCCAGAAACAGAAGATGACATAGGGCCTCTGGTTCAACATATCTATGAGGTAAGTATAGTCAAGAGTGCAGTCAATGAACAAGGAAGGGGGAACTTTTGGCCCTATGAATATTTTGGCCTACAATTCTCATTAGTTTTATGGAGTAAGACTGATGGTATTGGATATAGGAGTTGTAATCCAAAGCATCTGAAGAGCTAAACATTTCCTACTGCAGTATAAATCATGCATGCTTAATCTACAGGAGCATTTTTCACTGGGGAGCTAATCAGATGACCTTGTGGGCTACAAACTTTCTTTCAAAGACTAAAGAGAACCAGCTGAGGGTCCACCAGACTTCTCTTCCTTGAATCTAGCGATATCATGTTGTATTGCCATCCTACACTGAAACTACCTTTCTGTTGTTTCCTCTCCCCCCACCAAAACGGAATGGAAAGCCTAAAAATGAATGCTAAAGTGAAACAATGTAGCCCACCAGTTAAGGTACTGTGGTTTTCCAGCTGCTTGCAGTCTTTAAGTTTGTACTATCCTGGGAAGCTCATTAAAAATAGGCTATTTATTGAGTCTCTGCTGGGTGTGGCTGGTGAGCTTTCCTAACACAGGTCATACATAAAGGCTCACTACTACTACTACTACTACTAATAATAATAATATTTTATTTCTATCCCGCCCCTCTGCAACGCAATCGGGGCGGCTTACAATATAAAACTCCATAGACACAGTACCCTAGCCCACCCACCCCTTAAAATAATATTAAATTATAAAAGATTAAAAACATACAGTAATTAAAATATATACATTAGAAAGAAAAAAATTAAAACATACAATAGTTAAAAAATCTAATTGCAGCTCAGAAGGACAGCCGAGTCTTGGGCCGGGATAGTTATTCAGGAAAGGACTAATGTTTTTTTTTTTTTTTAAGAAAAACAAACAAACAAAAAAACAACCCAACAACTTTAGAACAAAAAAAAAACCTCTTGTGTTGCTTTTTATGAAAATCCTTTTCTTCCCAGCAAAATATTGAGGAAACTATTGACTTCAATATTGTCTTGCTGTGAGGCACAATTCATATTTGAAAATACCTGTTGCGTTAACAAGAATATCTCAATATTTCCCAAATCAATCAAGTTCTGCAAACTCATGAGACCCAACAGAGCCATTCAGAACCTGTCACCTTGATGTAAAATTGTCTAAACTCTTGTTTTACTACATGTCTAATCTCATTCCCCTTGTAGGAATGCAACAACAGTCCTTTGCCTAGAAGAGCATTAGAATCGCACACATGGTGTGGAGGGACTTATTTGAAGATAGGGTGGAAACAGAGTGGTGTTGGATTTACCATTTAGAGGCACATAGAGGTAGAAAGGCACAGTTCCCAGCTGTGTGTTACCTGGGGGTTTCTGGGAGCCCTAGTCCAACTTTGCTGGGCTTTGAGACACCTCTTGATAATGCCACACAACTTTAAAGTGGCTAGGAGTTACATCAAAAGGTTTGCCTTTTTTGTGGTTGTTGTTGTTGGTGGTGGGGAGATTAAAGATCTAGAAATATAATAAGCCCAGGAAGTGATAGGGTAGCATCAGTGGTGGCGCTTGGAGAGGCCAAACTGCACTAGGTGACATCATTGGTGGGGGGGATGACACCAGCCTTAATGACACCACAGGGTAGCATTTGCAAGCGTAAGAAGACAGATTTCATTGTGGTTATTTCTTTTTCTCATCAGCTCCGAAACAATGGCCCAAGTACTGTCAGCAAGGTGATGCTCAAACTGCAGTGGCCTTATAAGTATAACAATAATACTCTTTTGTATATTATCAAATACGAAATTGAAGGGCCAATGAACTGCACCTCTGATATGGAGATTAACCCACTAAAAATAAAGGTAAGAAGAAATTGCTCAGCATTCTGTATGGTGAGTGAATTGTCCTGTACAAATTAAGTCATAAGGATTATTGTTAACAATTATGATAAAGAACATTCTTCTTCTTCTTCAGCAACAACAAAAAGTGTTGAAAATGCCATTTTTAGTGGGGGTGTCAGTTTGTGAGCTCCAGCACTGCATTAATTAATGCAACTAATACTATTGTTTATGGGAACTGACATATCTGAAAAGTGTGGCTTTCCTTCTTCATTGGAAAGAGGCACTCCAGCATCCCCTGAAATTTCATGGAGGATCTGTGGGCTACTGCTGTGGATGCCAATGTGTGAAGCAGTCTGTGATGCTACAGCAGCTATGGCAATGTTTCATGTGGTCTTGGTTGGCACTTACCATTTCCATCCCCTCCAGCTAATTCCTATGGCCTCCTTGTTGTAGGTGGACACATCTAATTGTATCCCTTGAAGGGTGGGGAGAGGCTAGCTCCATTGGACTACACATTTGTGTGGGCCACAAATTACAATTTATTTATTTCACTACATCTAAATCACCCTTCATCCTTACTGATATCAGGACTGTGTACAAATAACATAGACTGAGAAAAATGAACTGCTACTACTACTACTACTACTTATTATTATTATTATTATTATTATTACAAACAGCAACAACAGACTTCAGGAAGGAATTTCAGAATGATAATTTGGAAAGCTAGTTTAAAATAGTTATCTAAATGGTTTAAATATATCAACAAACAAAAATTAACACTGTATATCATTATTACATTAATAACATGCAGTGGATCACATTTCTTTTTACAAATCATTTTCATATTTTAATTTTGGCTGCAAAGACTATGAGCAGCCAGTGTGGCTGAACTGTCTGACAGGATTAGATGTTACAAAGATGGAACCTAAGAAAATGCCTTATACCGAGTCAGCTTAGTGGTTCATGTAGGCCAATATTTTCAACTCTGACTTGTAGCACCTCTGCAGGGTTTTTCCACCCTAGCCCTACCTGAAGATCCCTGGCCCTACCTCAAAATCTCGCATGCAAATATTACCAAGGCCCAAATCTGCTTAGCTTCTGAAATCAGACAAGGCTGGATGTGTTCAAGATGTAGTGGTTCTCTCGTCTCTTGGATGATTTGACAGGCTGAGGTCAACATTAAATAGAAGTGAGAGCTTCTGAGAGGAGCAGGAATGCATTAATCTAAGGCTCATTTCCATCACCATAAACCATAGTTGATGAACATAGTCATTTTTTTAATGCCAGACTTTTTATATCTTCACCCTCTCTCTTGAGATCCAGTGTTTGCTTTTCACCAGTTCACAAAATCTGTGGAGGTGCTTCAGGAATTATACCAGTAATTGAACCTTTCTTGATCTAGATGTCAGCTCCTCAAGAAGATGAAAAGAATGAAACGAGTAATGGGGAAGATAACAGGGATCACCATATCAACCGGAGGGACCTCAGTGCTGCTGAAGGAGATGTGCAAACTTTGGTAAGACTTTGTGATGATTTCTGTGCAGTAGTCTCTTGCCACTATTTTTGAGAAGTTGTCAGCATTTTAGAAATTTCTATTGTTTCATGAGGAATTGCTGTATAAAGCAAAAGACTGGAATAGATTTGTTGGCCTGCTTTAGCTTGATTGCTGGATGGGCTGTGAAAGATTAGAGACTACTGCTACTAGGAAAGCTGATGAAATGGCAATCAAAACTTTTCTGTTTTATAATATAGAAAACAGATGTCCCACTGAATGACTTTTGAATGAATCACAGGGGACTGAAATTCCTCCAGTGCTTTCTGATGAGCAGAGTCCTAAAATGCATCCTAAAATGTGGTAGGTGTGTAGTCCAAGGCATTGTTCTGAATCCCAAATACAGTAGACCAATTGAATCCAGACGAACTTGACAAGGCAACTCTTCAGTTAGCTCAGTTGATTGGTTAGGAGTGGCAGTTGAATATAAGTCATTCTGATGAATTCCAAAATCCAAAACCAAATTTGATATACATACAACACCTTTCCTTCAGTTGTAGGGAGGGATTCAGAAGTGTGCCTCTAAATTGAGAGTGAACAAAGTGTGGTTTTGGGCAGCATGCACTCCTCCCAGGGCCTGCGGCAATAAAAACAAACAAACAATTTTTTTCAAAAAATGACCTGTGGATGATACGGGAGCATGTTTGCCACATTTTTGGCACAATCTCTGGGCCATTTTTTAAAAAACAGGAAGTGAACAGGAAGTGTCTTCCGGGTGCCTTTTGTTTTAAAAAGGGGCATCTGCTGGGCCTAAAATGGCCAGTGGGGTGTGTGTGTGGCAAAAATGCTCCACACACCCCCATAGGGGAAGTGGGGGCGATTTTATTTGTAGGAAGGTATGGCAAGTGGTTTTCATTTGGGATGGCAGCCCAGTTAATTAGTGGGATCAACATGGCATAGCACAGTCTAAGTAGGTGAAGGAACCACCCTGAAACTTCCATTTCTCTTTTGCTAGCTGTACTTTTGGTTTGGTCCTAAGTTTGAAGTCCAGGAAGTTGGCATCAGTGCCATGAGGTGAAATAAATGGTCACCTAGTGGAGTTTGAGGGGCATTTGATGGTGATGTTACCATTTATTGATTAGTATGCTGTATTTCTCCAGTTTAAAAGCCAATAAGTCCTGCGTTCTCCAAAGTGCCAGCAATCCCTGTGCTCAAGATCTCTAGAAAGTGGGTGGGGATTATTTTTAATTTGTTGTTGAAATTTTGTTGTTAAAATTTGTTGTTAAAAATGTGTAGTGTGTCTCCAAGTTATTTCTGACTTATGGTGATCCTAAAGTAAACCTATCATGGGGTTTTCTTGACAAGATTTGTTCAGAGGGGGTTTGCCTTTGCCTTCCTCTAAGGCTGTCCAGAAAGCAACTAGTTACCAGTAAAGTATAAACAGCACTAGTCTGAGCAGGTAGCCAACTGTTAATTAGCTCACAGGAATGCAAACACAGTCAAAGATTTAGTCCATTAACACAGTCCAAAAGGTCAGAGGCTTATGGCAGTCAGTCAGAGGGGGTCCAAAGCAGTCCATGGGTCAAGAGGGGCTGGCAGCAGAGTAGTCAGGGATAGTCCAAGGTCTAAAACAGGAGTCAAGGTAGCAGAAGTCAAGATAACCGGAATCCAGGCACCGAAGTCAGCAGGAAGCTGTCACCAGGAGGATCACTTGATCTCTGACAAAGCCTCCATCGCCTCTCCCAGCGTATATAAAGCAATTAAGGCTTTGTCAGGTGTTTCTTAACAAGCAGGTTTTTCTCATAAAGTCTCAGAGACTTCCTTTGGGCTTCCTTTTGAGCTCACTGCTGGGTATACGATGGTGGAAGTAAGTCCCTCTCTTCTTCATCATCCTTATCTGAATGGGCAGGACTCTTTGCTGGGACTGATAACAACCCACTTGGACCAGGCTCTTCCTCTGCTCGAGCCTCTAGGTTGGCAGGCTTCCCTGCTAGCACAGATGTAGATAAACCTGTGCCAGGGTCCCTAGGGCTGTTTCCTGCAATGTCCTCCTCCTCCTCTGACTCTATAGCCTCATCAGGCTCACAGGGCATGACAAAGGCTGAGAGAGTGTGACTTGCCCAAGGCCACCCAGTAGGTTTCCATGGCCGAATGGGGATTTGAACCCTGGTCACCAGAGCCATAGTCCAGCACTCAAACCACTACACTACAGTGGCTCTCTATTTATTGCTATTATGATTTATAATTGGTATTCCTCTGGTAGTATATCTCTACTCCACAGTTATGGCCATTGGGTTTCACTTTAACTTGCTGTGGAATCCCAGGATTCTAAGTCAGGGTACTTAGAATCCTCTGCTAGAGAGAACTCTGGTTCATTTTCCTGAATGGCAACATTAGAACCCGCTCTAGCAGAAAATTCTAAATGCCCTTCCCCAAATCACAAATCCAAGGATTCCATTAGATGGAGCCATGTAGTTAAAGTACCATATATTCCTGCATACAAGACTACTTTTTAACACTTGAAAATCTCCTCAAAAGTGGAGGGGTCTTATACCCCAGTAATCATACTCCCCTGCTGTGAGAATGATTGAAGTGTAAAATGGCCTGGGCAGTTTTCCCAGCAGATCCTTCCTCCTGCTGTGAGAATGACTGCTTTGCCTTTGAAGAGTTAAATGGCCCTCCATTTAGCTCAGGGGAGTCAAAATGATGTTTCTTTTCAGGACAAGTTAGCCTAAAATTAGAATTTCTGGATTCAGACTTATTCTGCATCAAGTTTTGTCTATGGTGAAATTCTCTTGTCTACCACTGTGGCTCTAAAATCATTAATGTGCTCATTCAAAAATTTGGGATTTGATAGCTTCATATTAACCAACTTACAGTATTAATGCAACCTTACTTTCCAAAGATTGAACACTACAGAGATTTTTCAAAGTATCCCATGCTTTTTTAGCTGTTCTCAGTCCTTTAATTTCATAGACTATTCCATCATCTATAGCCACTGAGCTGGCTGGCTGGTGGGGGACAGGCTTTCCAGCCAGGTGGCTGGCTGGGGGGGGGAAGGCAAACTCTATATTTTAACTTAAAAATTGGGGGGTCATCTTATGTGCCCAGTTGTCTTATACACCGGAATATACGGTAGTGTGAAACTGCTAGAACTGTGTAGTGCTCATGTTGCCTTCATCAGAATGAGCATTCCAAACTACATCCCGTTTCCCTCCAACTCACATGTTAATATGTGAGTAAATACATTGCAAGGTAACATTTTCATCAGCTGTGTTACACTAACAAGAACGATAAAATTCTTATAAGGTACAACCACAGATTACACACTACTGTCATGTAGTGTTCATAATATCTTCATGCTCATTGAGATGTCCCACTTTGCTTCTGCAATCTGGAATGCAACATGCACCGATGCAGCCTCAACAATTTTTCCCGTCAACACCATCAGCACTAAGGGGTATCGTATTACCTCAGCCACGGCAGTGTAGCAAGGATTGAAATTTAATGGCCCTTACTAGACATGATTTAATACTACAAATTTATTGCTCTTCAGATGCCTGTGATCTATGATGTGCAAGCCACAACAGCTGATTTGCTGCCTTGACAAATAACTCATTGTTCCAAGCATTTCCAAGAATGGTGAAGTCAAGGACACTGGAATTCTAAAAGAAAATGCTGAGGACTCACCTTTCTGTCTTGTGCACTCTCTCAGTTCAAGGGTGATATGTTCAGAAAGGCCATCATTATTATAGGTGTAATGAAAGGGAAAGCACAGAAAAGGAATACCCATGTCCCTGTCCCTGTCTTAAGTGAGCTTGAATTTACACATAACATGTACAGTGGGCCCTTGGTATCCGCTGGGGTTTGGTTCCAGGGTCCCACATGATTCTGTAGATGCTCAAGTCCCATTCTATGCAATTGTGTAATACAGTGGTTCTTAACCTGTGGCCCAGGGACCCCCAGGGGGCTGCAGTATCCTCACAGGGAGTCCACAAAGGCTTGAAGGCTGTTCAGCCCATTTCCTTCCCACAGTGGAGCAGCCACATGACAGGAGCCAAGGCAAAGGCTGGCTGGCTGGCTGGCTGGGCCTATGCATTGTTATTCAATCTACTTCAGATGCAAACTAGAAGGAGGAAGACTCAGGAGAAGTCTTCCCTCTCCTTCTGATGACTGGAGGGAAGATTTAATGGATGGTGTAATTGTTAATGAATTGTTGTTGTTCCTTTAAATCTTGAGTTAAGTCCTGGGGATCTGTGGTAACAAAAGATATTTAAAGGGGGTCCCTGCTAAAGAAAATGTTTAAAACCACTGATGTAATAAAATGGTATCCCTTATATAAAATGGCAAAATCAAGGTTTGCTTTTTGGATTTAAAAAAAATATTTTCAAGCTGCAGATGGTAGAATCCGTAGATACAGAGGGCCAACTGTAAATTGACCGAGGAGGAAAAGCAAGCAAACCTATCTTCTTTCTAAGTTTCCACAGTGTCACTTATAAAAGTAGTTCCATTTGTGTTGAGATATTTTGAATGTGTGACTTGTCTCTTTTTGCTGGAGTTCAAGGTGCTCTTTCATAACTGTGTGTGCAATATCCAAAACCTCCCCCTCCCAAAGCTGTCAATCCCAGCTGCTGAGGGTGCTGTCTACTAGTGAGGAGGGGAGGAAAGGGAGAGGCAGTTGGGACAATATAGACCTGAGGGAAAGGGATAGGAGAGTGCACTCCATCTGTGGGGACACTCCTAATTACTTCTCCTTTGAGCTGAGCTTAGCTGGTCTTTCTGTGTCTGACCCACTTCCCCACGCCCTACTCTCCTGGGTCTTATGTGTGGGGAGGCAAGGTTTTGGTTGAACAGAAGCTCTGCTAACAGGCGTTTGTGTGGGTGTTTAGTGGGTGAAATTTGAGGGGGTGGCCCGGAGTTGTGTTACAAGATAAAATAATTAAAAAAAAAAGAAAAAAAGAGAGTGCTTACTTGTTCCTCCCCCATCCCCAATTGTAGGGCTGTGGAACTGCAGAATGTTTAACGATTTTCTGCCAAGTTGGTCGTCTGGAGAGAGGGAAGACTGCAGTTCTGTACTTAAAATCTCGCCTTTGGACTCAGACTTTCATGAATGTGAGTGACTTCTAGGATTTCTACAATTTCTCCCTCTCCCGTGAATAACATAAGTTCTGATTTGACATTTCTTCTTTATTATTATCATCCCAGAAAGAAAACCAGAACCATTCCTATTCTCTCAAGTCATCTGCTTCTTTCAGCGTCATTGAGTTCCCCTACAAGAATCTTTCCTTCCCTGAAGATGTCCACAACTCTACAATAGTAAGCCATTTGATATGCAAAATTATGACCTAGGGCAACACAATTAAGCTGAAAAGAATCGTCAAAATGAAATAGACGCCTGATCAGCTTTTCTCTTTTTTACTAAGCAATATTAAATTGTTGGTTGTTGGACTTACTCAGTTTGATTGTGTGCTGCTTAAGCTTTTAATTAAATTTTAGCCTTCAATTAAAAGCTTTTGATGTGGTCTTCAGATTGTTGCACCACATCAGACTTGGTTGTTTCAATTAAACGGGCACTGGCATACAGAATAACAGTGGCTGAGAACTCTGGACATTTCAACCCACAAATCACACATAGTTTGATGCTATGCATGTTTACTCATAAGACGGTCTAGCCAGTACTGTGTGAACCCTGTTCCCAGATAAATGTGCATAGGCATGCAACCTGGAGGTGGCAGAAATGCATTTTAACCAGTTTAGTTCCATCAAAACCAGTAGGATTAAACCAAAAAAGTGTGGTACGTTAAATGACGTCTGGTTGACTCTCACCCATGACAATGGCTTGGATCCTGAGATGGTCTTCTGCAAATGGAAGGACTGCTTTCAGTTACAGAAGGCTTTCACTTTAGTAGAGCAACATGCCAGTGGAAGTGGGGAGATGCCCTACACATACAGTTCTCTAAGAGTCTCCCAAGCCCCAGAGCAAGGGCTGCAGGGGAAGGAGACCATTGTGAAAATTGATTTTCTGCCTTCTCCTGCTGAAGAATCCAGTGAGAAGGAATCTGTTCAGGAGGTGCTGCAGCTACTAGGATCAAATTCAGTGTCCAAGCCAATGCAGCACCTGTATTATTTTGTATAGTAAGTGTGACAGGGCCATCTTATGCTACATTCCAAGATTAGTTTTTGTGTAACAACCTGCAACAGGTAAAATGCATTGTGATGATTTGTCAAGTGAGGAAGACTTGTTTTGAATGCATCCTGATGTTCTCCTGGGGACATTTTAGGATTAACCTTATAATTTTCTAGCTTCTAGCAGACCACCTTTGTCAGGGGATGATAGGACACTCAATCCCTGGCAGAAGCCAAAAAATGATCTCAGCAGACTTAGTAGCAACCTGTTCCCAACAATACTCACACACAGAGTGTTTGACGTCCAAATAAGCAGGAGGCACTTTTATCTTCAAACTCAAACAGTTGCAATATATACAAATATTTACAACTGAAGGAGAAACTGCTTCACCAGGCCTCAGCATTCGCAGGAAGAGAAGAGAGGAGGAAGTGAGCTCTTCTCTGAGGTTACACACACACACATATATACACATATACACAGATCTACAGGACATTGCCCTCTAGTGGCCTGACTAGGCATGACTTGGTAGTTCATGCAGTCAGCCATTATGACTCAGCATAGTTCTGCAGTTGTTTGGTCATGTTATAGAACTGTATGTGTAGGGCATCTCCCCACTTCCACTGGCATGTTCAGTCTCTAACTCCTGACAACCTTTCCTCCATCTTGCACAGTACTGTGCAAATAAATATTTAGGGCTTCTGCTTATGCATTTACCTGGAAGCATGACACGTTGACCATAATAGGACTTACTTCTGAGTAAATGTGCATAGATTGCATTGCTCTAAGCGTATATGATAGAATCATAGAGTTGGAAGAGACCACAAAGGCCATCTAGTCCAACCCCTTGCCCTGCAGGAATACCCAATCAAAGCATTCCCAACAGACAGCCATCCAGACTGTTTGAAAATCTCCAAAGAAGGAGACTCCACCATACCAAGTCATGCACTTACTTATCCTGAACCTGTGAACACCCATGTTTACCAGAGCTCATTTCTCCAGACATTAAAAAAAAAAGATTGTTTAGGTCCTGATTTGAATATCTTGAAATAAATAGAAAACAGTTTATAGTCTCTGAGGAGAGAACAGAAAGTGAGCTGTGTTTTGGTTGGGTGTGGGTCATCCTTGACTGTTTTTTTAAGGCATGGGAGGTGTTTGTTTTTGATTATGTGCTCTCCCTGAGCTCTAGAGGGAGGGGCTTTTACTAAGTCACTAACTTGCTTGGAGATGGAGCTAGCAGCCACTTGCTCTATATAAATGCCGCTTCTGTCTTTTAAGCTCAGTCTCTGAGGAGAGAGCAGAAGGCGAGCTGTGTTTACAGGGAGAGGGTGATCCTTAACTCTTTGACAGTCTTTTTTAAAGGCTTGTGTGTGGATAGGTTGTTTTTGGCCATGTGCTCTCCCTGAACACATGGTCTAGGGGTGGGGCTTCTCCTAAGTCACTTGCTTGGGGTTGAGCTAGTAGGGTTGAGCTTGGGGTTGTTGGTCTCCTGCATCAGATAATCTGAGAAGCTTTAGTGTATTTTTGTATAATCCAGTTTTGCTATTCATGGGGAACAGTAAGGAGCTATGCAGTGGCCCCTTGCCCTCCATCACTATGAATCTTGTATAGCCTGTCCCAGGGTTCTGAGACTTCACCAAACATTGCCCATGAATTGCCCTGCTTATCTTCAAAACATTAAGAGATAGAAGAGGGATGGGAACCATCCCCTCCCATACCTCTCCAAGATGAAAAAGTCCCTTTCAAGGTCCCTTCCCCAAGCCCTTCCATATCTTCCACAGTTCTCCTGGCCTAACTGGAAGTGGCATCCCCACTGTTATCTTCAATCAGCAGGGATTTCCCTTTGCCCATTGCTCACTGTCCCAGTTGGGTCAGCATGTGAAGGGACTCAACCTTCACTTGGGGGCAGGGAGGGGGGAATGCATCTCTCCAAGCTCCTTTCTTGGTGCAGAGAGACAGTGAGCTCCTTGTGCTTCTCTGTGCTGTAAGAAATGGGCTTTGGAGAGAGGTAGGTCTTTGATGACATCAGGAAGATTAAAGGGCGGAGACCAGCCACTGATGTCATTCAACCTACTGGGTTTCTCCAGGCATGTAATCCCATCCACAGGACCCATGAAGTTCCTTGTGACTGAATTCGATGCTGCTTCTTTTTTTTTCTTTACATAAAAACTGAATTCTTTAGGCAGTGCCACATTCCTTTCCCACCTTTCAAATGATATACAGAACTTCAATCATAAGCCAGTAAAACCTCCTTCTATCCTTTTTATTAAGCAGTCTTTGTTTGCACCTTTCAGTATGTACAATTTAGGAATGTTACTTGTTGGACTACAACTCCCAGAATCCCCCAGGCAGCATGATCAGCAGCAGTGGTCATGCTGGTTGTGAGATTCAAGGAGTTGTAGTCCAAAAATAACTTCCCACCAAGTGCCAATAGGCCATGTAACCCCTCCCCAATCTAGCATTGAATCATCATGAATTTCCAAAGTACATTCCTGATATAGCCTATGTTGTTCTATGAAATATTTTATCCTTGTTTTTTTTTTTTTTTTTTTTTTACCCTTTAGGTTACCACAAATATCTTGTGGGGCATTCAACCAGCACCCATGACAGTGCAAGTATGGGTGATTATACTAGCTCTCCTAGCAGGATTATTACTTTTAGCGCTTCTTGTCTTTGTAATGCACAAGGTAAGTGCAGCTTCTTTAATCACAGAAAGACAGTACTAAGTGTTTTTCAGAGAGAATGGGTGATGACTCTGACAAAATGAGTCAGTGGAGATGTTTGGTTGATGTCACCGTTTACCTAGTATTTTTTCAGTGGGCTGAGGTATGGAAGCCTCTAAATTTGCAGCCCTTTGGACACTTACTTATAAGTAAATCTCAGCAATGCTTTGAGGCTTGCTTCTAAGTAGAGTTCCGTTACATGTGACCAACAATTGTAATGCATTTAAATAATACAGTGGACCCTCTGGATTCACGGGCTCCAGATCTGCAGATTCAACAAACCACGGATCATCGTATTCCATACCTAAAATTGTGGCAATGTGCACACAGATGTGCTGAAGTGTCTGTGTGCATTTCGTCACCATTTAATAATATGGGATGCGGTCTGTGGTTTTTGGCATCCATGGGGGGTTCCCAAACTGAACTGCTGTGGATCCAGAGGGCTTACTGTACACACACACTGAAATCAAAGCCAGCCTTCAGTAATCTTGTAGAGCACTTAATATGTTGTAGAGGTACAAATGCAGTAGCAAATTAAAACACTGAACATAATGGATTTGCAGAAAAATAGTTTTTATGTGAATTTAATTGAAACATCAAATAAGAAACAGAAATGGACTGAGATAAAAACCTGCTACAGCCTTTGAAATTTCCATAGCTGTTGGCTATGGGAGCAGTGGCTTCTGCTGATTAAAATAAATTATTTCTGACTATTTTATATATTTGTTTATTTATTACATTTCTTTATTGTAAGTTTTTGTATAGGGTATTTCAGGTGAACCTCATAAGTGGTTTACATCAAGTTATTAAAACATTTTGGACTGGGATTGCTGAAGTTCTGTGTTCAGATGTTTATCATACCAACATATTTCAAACAGCCTGTGGACAGATGTGGTTGTGCGCTGTTATTGGGAAGGAGTTCAGTTGGGGATGGAATAAGAAACTTCATTGACATAGTGGTCAGCTCATAGAGTATCGATGGAAAGGATATGTGTATAATGATAGTAGTATGGTATGTCTAAGTGGCAGTTTTTCAAGCTTATTCTGTATGAGTACTATAGAAAGGGGATTTATGTGAAAAGGTTAAGAGGGAATGGACAGGGAAGAGAAAGAGAGACAGAGATGCAGAAATGACAGATATCTCAAGTGGTAGATCAGATAAATAGATAAACATCAATTTGACGTTATTTTTTAAAAATACTGAATACATTATTTCTAATATGACCAGGAAATCAAAATGGGACTCTACAGTTGGAGGCACTGAACCATTTACAAGAAAATTCTCAATGTGGAAAATGCATTTCCACAACTTGTACAGAAAGGCCCTAACTGTGTTGATGCCTGATAAGTCAGTCACTGAGTAAGGCAATAATACTTATCAGCAAAGAATATTCAAAGTATTTGAAAAATGGTTGAAAAACATGTTTTTCAAATATTGAGAAACTCTGATGAGAAGAACCCTGCACTGATGAGACTCTTCCTAGTTTTGGACTTAGTGTGTGCAAAATTTGCATATATTTTTTTCTGAAGAGGAAATAGCATTTTCTGCACAGAAAATAATATTCCTGTGCAGAAAATGATATTTTCTGTGCAAAACAACCACATGTGAATTTTGCGCACAGTAAGTTGCAAATTGTGAGTAGGCTTTGAAAATGGTGTGGAATTTGCAGATGTTCTCACAGAAGAAAGAACATTACTAAAAGAAGTCATTGCTTCCTTTGAGAAGAACTCGTTGAAAATTTACATCCCTATTTTGAAAGTGTTGCTTTGTTCCCAGTATATATGTTTCCCTCCCCCACTTTCTCTCTCTCTCTCTGTGCTATTCAGGCGGGTTTCTTCAAACGTGTTCGACCACCTCAAGAAGAACAAGAAAGGGAACAGCTGCAGCCTCATGAAAATGGGGAAGGGACATCAGAAGCTTAAGCAGTGTTTTAGCTGTGTCATTCACCAAAAGGTTCAGAATGATCAACATCTTCCTTTAAAAATATATATTTTCTTCCTTGGGACAGATAGTCCAGTACAGCACTGTAAATATCTTTTGGCATTGACAATACAGTCGGTCCTCAACTTTCACAGAGGTTAGGAGCACTGGGCCCATAACCCAAATATGTTGATGAATTAGAGTGTCCCTTTATTTTTGGGAACTCTATGAAGTTAAAATTGTTAACTTTCCTGTAGCAGAGCAGCAGTTTAAGAAGGCATGACTCAATTGTACATTACTTTGCCCTAAACTCCAAGAAACAAAAGAGGCAGGTAGCTTCAAGTTAAACAACTTAAAACTTTACTTATGACTATGCATTTACAGTTGCTTTGAAAGCCTAAATCCTAACTATAATAAGGAATAGGTTTGGGTAAAAGTGAGAGATTCCATCTTGACTTAGCAGCTCAAGAAGTAGAGACAACATGGCTACTGAAGAAGCAGGCAAGAGAGAGGAGCATGGAAACTACAGGAGCTGAGAAGGGACAAATCTCTATATGACCAAGACCAACAGGGGTGCACTAGGTTATATGATCTTGTTGCTTAGTTGGAAACTAAGAGAGCAAGAGAGAAATATTTCAAAATGGAGGAAATCCTGTTCTACCTATGACCCACGTGCCCTAATGGCAACAGAGTGTGTGGTGGGGGGAGAGAGAATGCTAATTTTTTTTCAACGTTCAGTTGACCATAGAATTGTGCTGGAGGACCTAGAAATGCCTAGAGAGAACATATTTTTTCAGTCGTGTACAGGACAGCAGCAGAGGCAGTGGCAAATAAAGTAATCCACAAATGATCAAATCCACAACTGCTTAACCCGCAAATGTGGAGAGATGACTGTAGTCTGAAATTAACTCAAAAATGACAGCAGTATGTTAGCTTCACACATATTAATCATGTTCACGGATGTGACTAATAACATGCACTGATGAATGTATTTTAGTGCCACAATTCTGCTTATCTGGCTTGAGAAGCAAAGGTGGTGTTTTACCTTTATTGATCAGTCCAACTTGAACTGCTACAGAAATTCTGGACCTTACAGAGTGTATCTGTTTAATGAACTACATGGACACTAATTGAAGACCTGCAATTGAACTTTCCAACTGGACTTTCCCAACATAATCACCAGATAACCGACTACATTTTCAGACTAGAAGTATCTTAAGTGTACAAAACGTACAATGGATTGCTTCACAGGTCTGCTTCAGTTGTCTCTTTGTCGACGAGTCCCTCCTGGAAGAGGACTATACATTATTGGTAATAAGGCATCCATTTAGAATGTTGATGTCCATTTCCTTGAGTCTTTTCTGTGGAAGATGTACTGCAGTTTCCAGATTTTTATGCAAGATCATCAACTTATTTTGTAGACACTGGCTTCCAGGTCTGCACGGCATCAGGGGACTGATTGGTTCACACAACCATTTTCTTGTATTTTTTCCAATCTTTCATAGGTATTCTGCATTTAAGAAAATTCACTGTCTTTTCAAGGTAGCCAGAATTACACATTCAGGATAATTTATGCAAATTAAGTATATTTGCTTGCCTTTATTTTGTATAATTTATGTTTGATTTTCAGAATCCACATTTTCAGACTGAATGATAAGAACCTAAATCCCTCATAAATCTGGTAGTAGCATCTGGATTTTCATCTCTACAGCCTCTCTGGTACTGAAAATCTCCTCTGGCAAAGTTTTTGAAAGCTTTTTGAGAATGTGGGTGTGCAGTGGGGATCTGCGGCTTTTAGAAGTTGAAGACCCATAGGTTGGGGAACCAAGAATAGAAAGAGGAAAGAAAAAGAGGCTTCATTGATATGAAGCTGTAATCCTGGAAAGTGTTAAGAAAGCATGCAGAGCAATAAAACCCCATCCTTTTACTATTCAAACAAAGCTTGGAGCTTTTCCTAGAATCCTCGTCAGCCTTCCAAGTCCAGATCTGCCCCATACTAAATTATGTTTCCAGTTCTTCTTCAGAAACATGAGGGTAGATACCTGCTTCTTTTCATATTTCTTTAAAAGAAAGTGAAGGTGCTCAAGATGCCAGTGACTGGATTTTTTTCATTCATGGGCAAGCACACAATAAAAATGAAAACCACAGTCTGTAGAAATGAGAGAAGTCCTGTGTGGACAGCGTAGCTTAGTAAAAGTTACTTTCTTGACTAAAACTCCCAGAATCCTCTAGAGAGCATGCCCACTGACAATGCTTGCTAGGGGATTCTGAGAGTTACAGTAAAGGCTTTTCCTAAGCTCTAATAGCCAGATGGTGAGCCTGTGAAAAGACAAATGGAATGCTAGAGTTCATGAATGCATATTGTTTCCACTGCATGACTTCTGTATTATGAGATTTGCTAGGTTGTAACTAATGCTGTCAAAATGTAAACTCTGACAAAATTGCTGGGATGTTTGAAAAGGAAGTCTTAAAAATCCTCATGAGTTGAAAGCAACAGAGTAATAGAGGCGGGGGGGGGGGAAGAGATCTTCATGAACTATGTAGCTCATTTGACTACTACCAACAAAGAGAACCATAATTATTGCTGCATAACCTGTATCGTGTATAGAAGTTCTGCCATTGATTTCCAAGGTTGTGGAAAGTAGCCTTATCCTGGTATCATTGCCAGGATTTGCTCTATCTAAAGAAGCTTCAGTTCCATAGATAGGTCTAGCCAGAATCCAGAAGCTCTGATTTTGTGGAGGCGTGGGGAAGAGAAAGGGAGGGGGAGAGCATTGAGGTCAAGCCCAAGAAGGTAAATGTAAAACCTCCACTCAGAAGGTTTGGTCTTAGGTACTCTGACTTTTCATCCAACTGCAATATGGTTATTTATTGGGAGATTGTAAGGATATGCTATTTCTATAGCACTCAAACAACTGTGGAAGGGGACTATATAAACTAATGTGTGCCAGGCAGATGGGCTGCCAAAGTTTGATAGCCACTTATCAAAGTTATGTGGCTCTCTATCAGTGGGAAATGAAGTTCCTAAATAATTTTCTGTATTATTCATATGAGGAAAACACAACTGTTCTGAGATGCAATTATAGGTTGGGATTTTCTTAGATTGCAACTCCCAGAATCCCACAGGTGCCTGGGGATGGCTCTTCCTTTCACATGATGAGCTTGGGAAATATGCAAACTTTTTTGCTCCTATGTGGCTGCAAGTAGCACTTTTTTCCTGTTAATGCCATGCTGAAAGAGCCTGTTTGTAGACATAAACTTTGAACTGCAAAAAGCAATACACTATATAACTTTTCGTCCTAAATTAACTGATGTTTTTGATATGCCATGTTCACACTGTGTTCTTCCATCTAGGCCACTGACACTGTGATGCTATGTAAATAGTAACCTAGTTCTTCTAAATGACATTTTTCTTTGACATCCCCCCCGGCAATTAAGATGTAAATATTTTTTAAGGAAAAAGACACAAAACAGGTGAAATGAAATATACTAAGTCTTTTATACTTAATATTTTCTCAAAAAGAAAATATTTTTATATATTGTACAGGGTAGAACCCAGTGTATCAAAAGGTACAAAGAACAGGACCATTTCAAAACAACAACATTGTTTTCCTCCATAATTCTATTGGTCTGTATCAAAACACATTTGTCGGTGAAGATTCTGGCTGAGATCCTACATCACCAACTTAGTTGAGAATGCATAATTAAGTACTGTATTGTCGCTTAGCCTGACCCCCACCCCCCAACCCAGCTTAACAGCCAGCAGTTGCACCAAATGGCAGAGTTGTGTTTTGCTGATGGTTGAGGGTGCAGCAGGATGATACTTCCAGACCCCACCCACAGGTGTGGTGGATGAGGGGTGCTGCTTCTGCTTGTTGTAGCCTCACCCAGTGGCAGGAGCAGACTAGAAACATCATTCTACTGTGCCCCAGTCACCAGCACAACAGACCTGTATTGCTCAGAGCAGTCCCCCTGGAGTTTAAGGTGGGATTTGGGGGGCGTTTATGATTGTGGCAATAGTGCCATAATCATGAATACATAGTATAACTGAATATGGAGCAGTTATGGATCTCTAACTCATAAGTTGAAAACCTGTAACTGCAATACAGGAAGCAAGCCATTGATCCTAACAGTGTACTGTAGTTTTATATATATTCATTCAGAAGTAAGTAGCACTCTGTCCAGTGAGGCTTGCTACTTCCAGGATAAGTGTGTGTCGGCTTTATGTTTTTAATTGTACTTTTTAATTCAAGTTAACCACATTGGGTCTTATTCCTTGTGAGAAAGTAAGGGCGAAAATAATATAATAAATAATATACCAACTTACCTCTGACTAAGCTCCACTGAACTCAATGGGACTTATATATGAATAGAATTGTGGTGTAAACTGAGCTCTCAGTCAGATCTGGAGGTCATTCACAACATTCTGTAGTAGATTTTCAAAAGCAAATGTATACATTTCCAAATACTATCTATTAAGGAGCAGTCCGTTAGCCATTCTGTCTTAGCAACTCCTTCAGTGATTACCTAGATATTCTGAATCTCATTTACCCACAGATACTCTATAGACATTGAGGTGGATAGAGTTGCCTCCCATCCATTAGATAATCCTTAAATTACTCAGCACATTCCCCATTCCTTTAAAGCTGCTTTTGGGGGCTGAGAGAGTTTTAAACAACGAAGTAGAAATAATACATTATAATACTATAAAATATCATAATCACAAGTTACATAAAATATTACAGAGTACACAATACACATCTGAAAATGCACACGCCAAAATTTAAAATACTGAAATTGGATAACTATACATGATATATTCAGTGCCATTTCCTGAGCAGGTCAACCAGAGAAAACACAGCAAGGAAGTGCCTGGATTTTCTAAGAGATCTCACATATGAACAGGTGCAGTGCATGTACAAATGTAAGCGCAGAGGACTCCTTGAGGCCAAATGGAATCCTGATTGGTGCAGGATTCTGCCTTGCACAGAGGAACTTTATGGGCCAGTCCAGATGGTGGAATAAATCCTCCTAGAATTTGGGGGGAATCCCACATGTCCAAATGGGATGCTGCACTGGTCAGTTGCTTTCAGAGGGAGAGGGAGCACAATTCAGAAAAACTACACAGGAAAAGCCTTTGCCGCTTTCCCTAAGTTTTTTAAAAGCTGCAGGGGAAATGCGCACTCCTGCTCATTAGGACAACCAAATCGCAGCACATTCCTGAAGCAGATAGCTGATTGATCAGATGTGCACAGGTTTTTCTCTTCCCCCCCCCCCGTTATTTAAATGGAAGAGTACTCTTCTGCACCTTGGATTTAGGTTACTTTTTTTTAACTGTTTGATGAGGGCACGTTGAGGAGTATACAGTTGTCCTGTCATATTTGCGTATTTCGTATTCGTGGTTTTGCATATTTGCGGTTTGTAGCTGCTGCTCAACTAGCTCAAACTCCAAGACCCCACCCTCCTCCCCTCGCCTCCTGTCCTAGCAACAAAACACTCCAACTTGCTTTCTTACCTTGCACCAAAACATCACTGCCCATTACTTTAAACTGTACTGTTTTAAACAGGCAGCGCTGTTTTGGTGCAAGGTAAGAAAGCAAGCTGGAGTTGTGTTGTTGGCAGGGCAGAGGGAGGGAGAACTGGCAGGGAGGCGACTGTGGGTGACGGGTATGGTTTGTGTGCTTGGGGGCCAGTGTTGCTACCGCAGTGGCAGGTATTGACAGTCCTGTTGGCGGGAGAGGAATCTACAATACTGTAGTGTAGTATACGTGTTGAGGGAGGGGCTTAACTTATTTGTGGGTTTTTTTTTCATTTTTGCGGTGGTGCTCTGCCCCTAACCCCAGCGAATATGAAGGGACAACTGAAGAACCGCGAGTAATTCACTCGCACCCACCATCTTGATTCACTGGCATGCCTCTGTGTGAACAGCAAACACAGATATCTTCGCACACCAACGATGTTGCAAAAAGATCATGGAGACAGATGAAACTTGTTGCAAATTGGTGTATGTGCGCACCTATCCACATTTTATTCCCTCATCTATACCTGCCCTATATGCATATTTTAATATGTATGCAGTGCTGTTTCACAGCAGCCAAACATATGCCTGAGAAGGAAGCACTGAAAGCAACAAGGAGTTGGGCTAGCATGTGGTGACAGAGTACAAAATTGCGGTACTTGTGGTATGGTAGGGTCAGGGTTCACAGGTTTGATTAGCTGGTGAAAGGACATCAACTACTACCCACTCTCTAAGTCCTCCCTGCCTCCTTTGACCTTAGTTGCAATCTTTACAGTAATTAAGGGGAAATGCATTTTCCCAAGAAATATGGGTGCTGTGGGTAGTCCTGGTTGTAATGTAAGTCCTGGTTTTGGGGTATTTGGTTTTGAATGAACAATTAAGATCCATTTAGTTGACAAATGACCTGTAAGATTAAAAACTGCTAGAACTGGTTTGTTGATATAGATCAATGCAGCTGCTTGTGTTTGGGAAATGAATGGTTGGCTGTGGGGACTGTCTTAATGAACACCTGCAATTTAAAGTTAACTTCCACACGACTGTGCAAATCCCTCACGTATTTTCAGCAAACAAGGATGTTCATGCCAACGTGCCCGCCCCCCATGCACATTGATATGCACAAAAATTCGTATCTGCTACATCAGTAACAGCTATAAGTCAATGACATTTGGAGTTTTTGAAATTTTCACTCTTTTTATTTAAGTCCTCAAAAACAAAGGTTTAGGAAGCCGACAACAACAACAAAAATGTACTAACACCTAAAAGCAGCAAATGCTACCGCACCAAGTTTTCAATTCTGGGTGATAATACAATGTGTGAGAGATGTTTTGCCATTTGAGAGGCATGATGTAAACTTGGTAGTCTGTGCCAAACTATAGGTTTTTGCTAATAAGGGATTCCCTAATGATTAAATGAATTATATACAGGTAGTAGTTTGCCAAAGACAAAGCATTGTGAAGGAACTGTTCTTACTGTGGGATATCACATTTCAGAATTGTCCTTCATTTCAGTACTTGAGGCAACTTAGAGTAAAACACAATAAAATACAATTTCACACCAAAACTGAATCAAAACTGATAACAACACACACACACATACAACAATCTCCTAAAATCAAAGAGTGCCCTTAATCCATACAAGCTCTGAAGAACAGTACCATTTTTAGTAGGTCTGTGAAAGCCAATCACATCAGCCTTTGTATTAAATGTATATCTTGATAGTCAATTAAACAAGTTTTGTTGGGGTTTGAAGCACTATAAAGGCTGCACAATCTGTTTTTGCAGAGACCATAGTGGGATTTTTGAAAAGTAAATAAGTATGTAAATGAGAAACTATGTGTTCCCTGGGCAGCTGTGGCTTTATGATCTCACCTTCAAATTTCTAGTAAGCTGTAAATCTGTATGCAGCTAATTAGGTTGCAGCATGGGGGTGGGGAGTGATATCTTCCAAAATCTCCTCTGGTAACCTTCTACTTAGTTTCCATATTGTAGATATGGGTGCTATCCATCTGTAGAGAATGAGTTTGTACTTGAATATTGGAGCACCATGGCTTCATTTTCATAGCATAATCTGAGAGGTACTGAGATAATTCAATTCCCTTTGACTTCAGCAGAATTTAATGTCCTTGGAATTGAATCAGTGAGTGGGAGGGGGCCTGCTCTCTCTGTTTTGCTGTTTTTAACCAAAGAAATCCAGCACAATACATCTTTTATAACAGTTTCAATTAATTGCTTGCCAAATTATCATCAATCCTCACAGCCCTAGCTAAGGAAAAACCTGATCCCGTAATTCTCCAGAGAAATTTTGTCCCATGGAGACGGCAGTTATGCATAACCTCCCATCACTTAAAGATGATTCACACATGCAGGTTCGTTGGTCAATGTCACAGCACATCCATTTTTTAAAACAAGCATTTATATCTGAGATTATGTAAAAATGTTCACCCTATTTGAGCCATGGTAGCAGTTTCAAAGGCAATATCAAGCCACAATCTGACAATAAGGTTGCACGTGTGAACTGAATGTGGAATATCCATTGAAAGGAGGGCTGGCTGGTCTAAACCTTGATTTAAATAAAACAAATGACATTAAAAAAAACACTCCTGTTTTTTAATTGAATATTCATATATATTTGTCAAGTCTGGCTATTATTACTATTTTCCAACCCTCTTACTGGAACAGCAATGACTGTTTGAACTTAAACATTTTATCTTTAATAGTTTGACAGTTGTTCATTGATAGACCAGTATCCAAGTCAGTTGCTTCTTTTTAATCACTTTATTTTATAGTACAAGAAATGCCATTCAGAAACAAATCCTTCAATTAACCAAAACAACTTGCTTTAAAAGAGCCCTTTCTAGAGAACAACTATTATTTAAGCTAATGGTGATAATATCTGAACTGCATTTTTCTACTTGATTTTCTGATTTAGTCCTATATTGGTTTTAATGCAAAAAACAAAAACAAAAACAAAAAACAAAAAAAAACCCAAACTAATTTAAGCAAAAAAAGTTTAAACAACAAAAAATAAGCATTAGTTTTTTTCAATAAACAACTTTGTTTTCCAACCCTGTATGTAAGCACGCATGTGAACTCTGAATGTATGAACTACATCAGCTGATAATTAATGTCTAGAGCTGATTTTAGAAAGCTCTTTTTTGTATTGTCCAAAATATGATAGCAGCTTTGTTTGTGGAAGTTGTCATTGATGTTCAACACACATGCAGGACTACACTCTATCAAGCTGTTTTGTACTAATGTTTTTGAGGGTAAGTTACTGCACTTTAAGGCCCCACAGATTCCCATAAGACCTCATGCAAACACTTTTGATTGTAAACCAGTTTCTTCTAGTTGCCTATTCCTTGTTCTTTCCTGCCACAGTTGACATTCTGTACTAGTGGTAGGCGATAATCTTGCCTTATGACTCAGTGTAGGCATGTTGTGAAGTGCCAAAGCAAAGCCTAGGAAAGCATGTAATGTGGTACAGCCTTCTCATGTTCACTTGCAATGTATGTAGCATATATTTCTTAGAGGCCAACATCTGTTAATTTAGAGACAAAAAAAAAACTAATCTGACAGTGCAACCCTAAGGATGCTTACTCAGAAGTCTACTTTTTCATTAGTAACAATGCTTATGTGGCTGCAGTCTCAGGGTCTCTAACTGCTCCAGAAAGTGTCATGATTACCCAAACAGAATGAGGCACAGTGTCTTAAAGTTTGCCAGTTGCTAACACTTCAATTTAATGTGAGACCTTTGAGAAGCAGAATTGTGGCTGTACAGTAATTAAGTTCATATTTCATTTCTACTTATTGTGTCAAATATGTATTCCTCTAAATGTATTATCCTTTTAAAATGATGTGCCATTGCATTTTGAAATATATTTACCCATAATTCAACAAAGACAGATTTTTTTATTTGTTAATGGACACAGATGCCTAAGATTAACAGTGACTTTTTCAACCAGTGCTGGGTTCTTAAGGTTACTGTTTTGGAGTTTTGTTTTTTAAACATCACTCCCCCATCTTGGACAACAAAAGACTTTTCAAACTTGGGGATTAATTATAAGATACTGCAAGAAATGCTGAGCAGATGGAATGTCTCTTCCAGTGCATGATTGGGCCCTCATATAAGGAGCAAAAGCAGTTTATGATTCTTCATGGAATAGTCTAGTTCATATTTACATCCCAGTCTAAGTTTGGGGTATTTGATATTCAGAATGTGTATTTTATTTAAGAATTTCCTAATGTACATTTATAGTATTTATATGCACAGGTCATGCTTGCTTGTTACATCTGTGACATTCTCTCAATATACAATTTGACAGTTTGACCAAGTTAACTGCTGTACTTTTTTGAACACTTTGTCCTGACCCACCCCCATCCATTCATATAATGCAAACACTTCAATAATATAATATCCTGATATCCTGTGACCTTCTATTTTATGATGGCTTCATAGACTAAACATTCTGCTTCTCCAAACATCTCAAAAGACTCAGAAGTCTCCCTATCTATTTCAATATGTGAGATTGTACCATACACGAATGGAAAAGATGGATTAACTGTCATGGCTACCCTGAAGAAACCTTGGAATTTGTAGTACTGTTTTTTAAGAATTGTTTTCCTCAAATCCCTAGTTCTTTCTCTGAAAGTTGAGTGCCTTTAAAAGACGTAATGACTATTAAATCCCTTAATTCTCTAGCAGATATATCCTGAACATTTTCAGACCATTCCTTTTGGTTGAAGTCTTATGTGTCCTTTATACCAGCAGAATCTCTTCAAAATAAAACATGTTATTCTGTTTTCTTAGAATATACTGAAAGATCAGACATGTCAATGGGTTTGATTTTGAATGGACAGCATGCTCAGTATGTTACTGCTTTGGAAAAGAAATCACGTATAAGCAACTTCCACCAACACTTAGACTGTAAGCCTTATGAATAACTGTGTTAATAGATTATCTTTCAACACTGGATAATAAATAATAACATCTATGTTAAAGTGCTAGCAGCAATCAGGAATCTGCACCAGCTACATAAAGTTTATAACTTTCCTTTCTAAAACTGTTTTTTCCTTCATGCCTAAAACTGGTTCTTTTCTTAATACATAGATGTTAAAACTTTTATTACTATTTTGGAAAAGAATGTCAAATATATTTTTATTTGTTCAGATGAATGAATTAAGCAGTCTTTTTACTGTAAATAGTAGGGTAACTAATTATGTTTGTTTTTTTAATGGTGAATAAATTCCTCTCATACTTCTGTTCCTGAGATTTGTTTAATGGACCTTTTCATTGGAAAGCACACAGTTTCAGAATATGATTTCAAGATCGGAAGGATGGCTTGTGGTTTAACCCAGATTTGGATATATCAAGTGTGGGAATATCTGGATCTAATCTGACATTAGGTTAGAAAATGCAAATCAAACTGGTGATTAGATTTTTAGTGTATGGGGAGAGGAGAGAATGGCCCAATCACCATTTAACCTGCAGGTTTATGAATGCTGAATTCACACATTATAACCCAGTTCCACCATATTTTGTCAATTTTGTTGCCCAAACCCAAGTTTTGTAGCACCACCCACAAAAGCAAAACTTTGAGTAGGTTTTGGTGAAAAGAACTATGTTAGAATTGAGGGTCTTAACTAAGAACTAAAAAAAAAAAAGCTTAAATATTCCTGATGACACCAGATTCCATCAGATCTTGGACGCCCAGCAGGGTCAGGCCTGATTAAAACTTGGATGGGGTACTATAAAGGCACACCAGATGCTGTAGGCTATATATCAGAGGAAGGCACTGGCAAGCCACGTCTGAGTATTCCTTGCCAAAGAAAATCCTGCTAAATTCATGGGTCACTATAAGTTGACAAATGACTTAAAGTTGTGTGTGTGTGTGTGCGCGCGCGCGCGTGCACGCGCACATGTGCACACACACACACACACACTTCAGTTTGATCTGTCAGTTACACAGTTGTGGGTAGTGCCACAACACCCCAGTTTAGCACTTCAAAACACTACAAAACTTTAGGCATAGGTTGAAAGGAACAGTCAGTGTCAGTGTACAGTCAGCCCTCTATGTCCACGGATTTGGCATCCATGGATTCCACCATCCACAGCTTGAAAATATTCAAAAAAAATTCCAAGAACCAAACCTTGATTTTTCCATTTTATATAAGGGACACCATTTTAATATGCCTTTGTATATAATGGGACTTGAGCATCCATGGATTTTGGTATCCACAGGGGGTCCTGGAACCAAACCCCAGCAGATATCAAGGGCCCAGTGTATATGGCCAGTGTCAGAAGTGTATACATCCCAAATCTACCTCACACGCTTTCTCAGCAATAAAACAAAAGAGAATCAGATATGCTACCTAGGGTTTCATGGAGGAAGAAGGGTATATAAATCTAATAAATTCAGCATGCCTATTGTCATGTTCTAAGGCAAATATTTTATAATTGTAACTTTTCTTACCAAGGAAACTCCATGATAGGTTCAACTTACAGTTTTGATAAGTTGGAAATTCCTTGAAGGCACACAACAACCAATAGGTGTAACTAGTAAGAACTTGCTAGTCAAAATTTAAGGGAATTTTGCAGTGAACAAAATTCTACCACACCATCCCTTTGACGGCATGCACATAAAGACGTTGGCATCTGGGGTTGCAGAAAACTAGATGAAACGTATAGGAAATGGAAAAAGGGAAAAATCACCAAAGAAGAACTCAAACAGATAGCGAACATGTGTAGGTGTAAAGTCAGAAAAGCTAAAGCGCAGAATGAGCTCAGGCTTGCTAGAGAGGTTAAGAACAATAAAAAGGGGTTTTTGGGGGGTATGTTCAAAGCAAAAAGAAGAAGAAGGAAATGGTAGGGCCACTATGTGGAGAAGATGTCAAAATGCTAACAGGGGACAGAAAAGGCATAATTACTCAACACCTTCTTTGCCTCAGTGTTTTCAGAAAAGGAAAAGGGTGATCAGCCTGAGAACAATGAAACAGAGGACACAATAGGGGAAATCCAGCACAGAATAAGTAAAGAGGTAGTACAGGAATACCTCCTTAAACTCAATGAATTTAAAGCTCCAGGACCAGATGAACTATGTCCAAGGACAGTGATGGCAAACCTATGACACGCATGTCAGCACTGACACGCGTAGCCATTTCTGATGACACGTGGCTGTAGGCCTCCCTCCCCCCCGCCTGCAACCTCACCACCCTCTCTAAAGTGGCCCTCTCTTCGAAGCCCCGATCACGACTTTCCTCCACCCCCACCCTCTCTAAAGTGGCAATCAGGGCTTCAAAGCCTTGGTCGCCACTTTCCTCCAGCCCCCCACCCTCCCTAAAGTGGCAATCGGGGCTTCGAAGCCCCGGTCCCACTTTCCTCCTCCCTCCCACGCTCCCCAAAGCAGGAATCCTGCACACATATATGTTTTTTCTTCAAAGTGACACACCACCCGAGTTATGCTCAGTTTTTTGGCGAAGTTTGACACACCAAGCTCAAAAGGTTGCCCATCACTGTCCAAGGGTATTAAAAGAGCTGGCAAATGTAATCTCAGAAACATTGGCAATAATCTTTGAGAACTCCTGGAGAACAGGGGAAGTCCCAGCAGACTGGAGGAGGGCAAACGTTGTCCCCATCTTCAAAAAGGGGAACAAAGAGGATCCCAACAATTATCGTCCAGTTAGTCTGACATCAATACCAGGGAAGATTCTAGAGCAGATCATTAAACAGAGAGTCTGTGAACATTTAGAAGGCAATGCCATAATTACAAAAAGTCAACATGGGTTTCAGAGAAACAAGCCATGCCAGACTAATCTGAGCTCTTTTTTTGATAAAATTACCAGCTTGGTAGATGAAGGGAATGCTGTGGATATAGCATACCTTGATTTCAGTAAGATCTTTGACAAGGTTCCCCATGACATTCTTGCAAACAAGCTTGTAAAATGTGGGCTAGACAAGTTAACTGTTAAATGGATTTGTAATTGGTTGACTGGCTGAACCCAAAGGGTACTCCTCAGTGGCTCCTCTTTGTCTTGGAAAGATGTGACCAGTGGGGTGCCACAGGGTTCTGTCCTGGGCCCAGTGCTATTCAACATCTTTATCAATGACTTGGATGACTGAATTAGGGGCATACTTATCAAATTTGCTGATGACACCAAATTAGGAGGAGGAGCCAATATCCTAGAGGACAAGATCAAACTTCAGAATGACCTGGATAGACTAGAGAGCTGGGTCAAAGCTAACAAAATGAAATCCAATACGGAGAAATGTAAGGTACTGCACTTAGGGCGGAAAAATAAAATGCATAGATATAGGATGGGGGAGACCTGGCTGAATGAGACTACATGCAAAAGGGATCTAGGAGTCCTAGTAGACCACAAGTTGAACACGAGTCAACAGTGTGATGCGGCAGCTAAAAAGGCCAATGTGATTTTGGGCTGCATCAATAGAAGTATAGTATCTAGATCAAGGGAAGTAATAGTGCCACTCTATTCTGCCTTGGTCAGGCCTCACCTAGAATACTGTGTCCAGTTCTGGGCACCACAATTCAAAAAGGATATTGACAAATTGGAGCGAATCCAGAAGAGGGCGACTAAAATGGTGAAAGGTCTGGAAACCATGCCTTATGAGGAAAGACTTAGGGAGCTGGGTATGTTTAGCTTGGGAAAAAAACGGTTAAGGGGCAATATGATAGCCCTGTTTAAGTACAGTTGTCCCTCCACATTCGCGAACTTGACATTCGCGGTTTCGGTTATTTGCGGTTTGGGGAGGGCCCCCCTGGGCCCCCCCAAAACCGCGACACGGGGCCTCCAGAGGCCCCGTGAAAGACCTGGGGAGGGGTGGGGAGGCCTTCGCGGGACGCCCGGAGGCCCTCCGGAGGCCCCGCGAAGGCCTGGGGAGGGGTGGGGAGGCCTTCGCGGGACCCCCGGAGGCCCTCCGGAGGCCCCGCGAAGGCCTGGGGAGGGAGGGAGGGCCGGGGAGACCTCCGCGGGGCCTAGCAAGGCCCCGGAAGGCCTGGGGAGGGAGGGAGGGAGGGCCGGGGAGACCTCCGTGGGGCCTAGGAAGGCCCCGCGAAGGCCTGGGGAGGGAGGGGGAGGGGTGTAGTTATTCGCGGATTTTTCACATTCGCGGGGGGCCGCGGAACGGAACCCCCGCGAATGTGAAGGGACGACTGTATTTGAAGGGGTGTCACGTTGAGGATGGAGCAGGCTTGTTTTCTGCTGCTCCAGAGGCTGGAACACGGAGCAATGGAAGCAAGCTCCAGGAACAGAGATTCCACCTCAACATTAGGAGGAACTTTCTGACAGTGAGAGCTGTTCGGCAGTGGGACACACTCCCTCGGGGCGTGGTGGGGTCTCCTTCCTTGGAAGTCTTTAAACAGAGGCTGGATGGCCATCTGTCAGGGATGCTTTGATCAAGATTTCCTGCATGGCAGGAGGTTGGACTGGATGGCCCTTGTGGTCTCTTCCAACTCTACAATTCTATGATTCTATGAAATACTGTCATCTGCCTCCCTGATATGTTATTGGAATTCACAACCTGTTGCCGTCCTTAGTGTTCCTTTGGATTTGTTTGGGTGGGTCAGTAGATGGTGAGATCAACAACCACAGCAGGCTATTTACTAATTGTAAATGCTACGTTAAAGAGCCAGCATGGTGTAGTGACAAAAGGTGCTGGGTTAGTACAAGGGAGATGGCAAGGCTGGCCACTCCTGACCTCAGAGAGAATGATTGTGCTCCGTGAAAGCAGAGCCCTGGTGCTAGTTGCTCTCTGAAGTCAGAAGGAGCGGCCAGCCTTGTGATGGCAGAACTGTCCATTCCTTCTGACCTCAGAAAGAACAATTGTGTGCTGGGACAGTAGAGCCCTGTTGCTCTTCTGGCCTATGCCAGCAGTGCCACGGAAGTACCTGGCCAGCAGCAGCAGCAGCAGCAGCAGCCCCACAGTTTCACAGGGGGTACAAATCCAAATGCATCCAAATGTATGGACAAGTCCCCTGATGAGTGATGCAGATTCAGGCTTTGGCCAAGTAAGGTGTGGCTTTTAAATCCCAGACAAAGTAGTCAAAATTGCATCTAGATTTTTAACAACCCCCCCAGTGTAGACAAGCCCCCAGAGTGCATCTATGCTGCATTGGTGCAGTAGTTTTCTATCACTTTTAACAAAATCTTGGGCTTTGTAATTTGGTAGGGCACTAACAGGTGGAACTACAGTTCACAAGGTACCCTTGAGAGCAAATTGTAAAGCAAAGTTCAGAAGAGTGCCCTAGAGCTCTCTAGCAGAGAATGATAAGTACTCCTCAAACTACAGACACCAGGATTCCATAGGATGGCGCCATTATAGTCAAAGTGATCTCAAAGTGCTGTATATGTGTAGTGTAGATATACACTTGCAGATTGAAATCCCATTTCGCATTGAAGCTCATTTGTTGACTTTGGCACAGTCACTGTTTCTCAGCCTCATCTACTTCATAGGTTTGTCATAATGATAAAATAGAAGAAAACCATGTATTCCATGAAGCAAGTGGTGATGAGGTGTATAAACCTAAAAAACAGCATGTGTGTTGCACATTTTTAGTGATATTACATTGTAAACCAGCAAATAATACTTTATCATGTGGGAACATATGGCAAAAACGGCTCATCATTCATCAAAGTAATACAGATGTGCAGACCTCAAGGCTGTGTGCCCAGTGTCATTTGCATCTTTCCAAAGTCCTGATGCCCTAAAACTGTCAGACTGCACCATATTTCTTCTGTTGTTTTGTTTTGTTTTGCTTTGCTTTAGTGTCTGAGCCTTAGAGCAACCTTGCCGGCTTTGAGAGAGGATTTTGTTGCCCCCTTAAAGTTAAAGCTGCATTTTTGAGACAGTTCTAATCACCAGAATCTGAAAGAGGGTGAGGAGGGAGGAGGGACAGCTAAACAATGCTTATAGAGCCATTAGGAGCAAATGGCCAGATGGTTTAAACTTTCAGCCTTAGGCTCAGCATGTCCTAAACCTCTAAGTGCCAGACAAAAAGGATTGAGCAACACAAGTACTTACGACTCACCAAACACCCAAATACTGACCATTGTCTAGCCACTGAATGGCTTTTGATTGTCTGAAAAGCTTCTGCATTAATAGCAATAGCACTTGTGATATAGCCTTGCCTCAATGTGTGCTCAGGCTCATGTCTCTGAGGACTCTGCTGCCTTTCTGAGATGCAACTTGGGCTTCCTCTGCCTGGGAATTCCCCTTAATTGTGCCTCCTTTGATCTAGCTGCCACCTCCCTTTGAATTCTACACCCCCTTACAACACATTCCAAAGGGAGACTGTGGGGTTTCCTTTTTTACTCCCTGCCACTTGAAGAGATTTACCTTCCCTTCTGTCCCAAAGAGGAGAGAAACAACCGAGCAAGCAAACCACGTGTACGCATCAGCTGAAGAAAGATTAGAAAAAGCTTATTTATTCTAATTAGAGTTCATAACATGCAGACAATTCTCATGGAAAGGCTCCTCCCTCCCAGGTACATTCAAAGAAGTTACAGGTATAGTTAAGCATTCAGCCAAGTGGGGAAAATAAACATAATTTCCTAAGGCAATCTGTCTAATATATTTCCTGATCTACTCACTGACCATGGAGTTCAGTCTGTTGAATTCAGGGGAGGCTGTGAGCCAGGGATGTCCAGGCCATCTCCAACAGCCTTCCTCCAGTGGCCTGAGGTTCTCACCCCAGGATGCTTCTTTGTTGTCTTTGTTCATCTCCTTGCCTGTGGCCCTGAGAGGCCACTCTGTAAGTCTTGATTGGTCATTTGTCCCTGCTGACCTGTGACATATGTCATGATGCTGACCCTGAAGGTGTTACCTTTCTCCAGACCCTAGTTAACCCTTTGTTACCTGATTGCTGAGCTGGCAGATAATGGAAAATGGAGGCTTCCCATTATCACAATCCCTTTACCATGCTAAGCAAGTTGTTTACAATGTGTTAGCTGATTGCCCCCAACAAGCTGGGTACTTATTTTACTGACCTAAGACCTACGGAAGGATGGAAGGCTGAGTCAACCTGGAGCCCTGCAGGATCGAACTCACAACATTGTGGCTGTAGTACAGGCATTTAACCACTGTGCCACCAGGGCTCATAGTCATGCAGAAGGGCCTTCCCAGAGTTCCAACTATTTTTGGATTCCAGTGAAACTGTGCTTGGCCTCCAGTGCCACGCATGTGCTAGATATCAAGAAAGGGATGGGGAAACTGTGGCCCTCCTGATGTTGTTAGATCAACTCCCATCAAATCCTGGCCAGCACAGCCTATGATAAAGGATGATGGGGAGTTGTGGTCTGACAACACCTGGATATCTGCAAGTTCCTCACCCCTGTACTGAGCAGAAATGGACTTGGGCCTAGGAAACAGATTGGGTTGTGAGGCTGGCCCTTCTGCCATATGAGCCTGCCTGTGTTTTGAGATCTGCTGGGAAGGCCCTTCTCTTGGTCCCATTACCCCTCACAGTTACATCTTGTGGGAATACAGAAGAGAGCCTTCTCAGTGGCTGCTCGCAGGCTCTGGAACTCATTTCCAAGAAGGTTAGACTTGCACCCTCCATGCTATCCTTTTGATGGTAGGTGAATACCATTTTGTTTCAGCAGGCCTTTGAGAGTTGACCACTCAGGAGGAAATTATTATTATTATTATTATTATTATTATTTCTTACCCAGGCTCGAGCCAGGATACAACATAGATTAAAATATATAACTAAATGCATAAAACCATTTAACACTTAGATTAAAACACAATAACATAGGAGTATAAAAAAACCATTACACATTAAAATCATCCCTGCATAAACTTAAAATATACCAATTTCAAATTCATAGTTTAAAGTTGACTGGGTAGGCCTGTTGGAAGAGATGGGTCTTTAATACTGTTTTAAATTCAGTCAGCATGTTTAGCTGTTAAAAGGGAAAGGGCCTTTCATGTGCTATGCTTTTTATATTTGTTTTCCTTCTTGTTAATGGTTTGCCTTTATCTGCTTTTAATTTTGATAGTTTAATTATATTTTTATAACTTTTGTGCAGCATAAATTTTTTAGCTGTATCTGTTTTAACTTTTGAAAGTTGCCTTCAGTCCAAAGTTGGGAAAAAGGTAGGATATACATCATCACCACCACCACCACCATCACAATAATAACAATACCAGAAGCAGCAGCAGCAATGCTATCAGGCAGATTTATGTTTCAGGCAGTTGGCACTTGTTCAAGTAAATTTATTATTGATCATTTTTACAATGGTAATAGTTTTTATTGTGTCCATTTGAGTATATTGGTGTTTGCTAGTCACTTTAGTTGGGCTTTGGGTTTTATTTTTTATTTTTATGTGTATTGGAAAGATAGGATAAAAATGAAATAAATAATAAAAATAAATACTTTTCACACACTAAGGATACCATACGGAGCAGTTCTCACATAGAATGTTTTCATGATGCTTCCCATATGGTGGCCAAAGTGACAGGAACTGGCTGTGATTTGTGCTTTATCTTTGTGAACCAGAACATGATGTACAATTGAGAAAAACTTCTGTTTTCCTGTCACCCTACAATTTCAGGACGGCAGCATTATGGATTAGAAGAAGCAGAATCTAAATCCAACTTCCATTTTATTCCTGCTGTGTTCAAAGAAGCCCCCATTTCTTCACCATTCCCTTCTTTTGCTTTGTCATTATGCCATCAACCATTAGTACACACTGTCAGAATCACTAGACAGATAAGATGGCATCCTAAGAGCCCCTGATGCACACCAGCAATTTGTCTTTTTTGTTTTCGTTGCTTATTAATTCTCATATCAATTGATATGTTATTTTGTTTGTTTTTTTAAAAATCTGAAGCAACATTGTAGGTCATTTTCCTTCCACTTGGCATTGCCTTTCAGAGTGCCAAATAAAATGCATCAAGTGGAACTAGATTTCCTGAAAAGATCCAATGAATGACCATGGGGTTGTTTATATGAAGCAAAAAATGTAGATTGCTCTGCAGTAGTGGTGATTTGTAGCAACTGCTATTTGTCTTAACAGTTTTTTTGGCAGATCACAGGCATGCAAAGCTATGTGCATTTGCTGTGCAAATGGGCATGCCTGCAAATCAAGATGGTTGCTGCAAGTGAATTACTCGTGTTTTTACTTACTTCAATTTACTGTCACCGGACAGGGTTTTTTAAAACTATTTCTAAGGTGTGAAAGAGCAACCTGTTCCTTTAACAAAAAAGCAAACCCCCCCCCATTTTATCGCCTTAGCACTCACTTGCTAAGGTGAAAATCCAACATGGTGGCTCTGGGCGCTTGCCTTGTTAGGAAGCTCCACCTGCCCCCCACATGTCCGACCAATCAGTTTTCAACTTCCGCTTGTATAGGGAAAGCAAATCAAATCAAATCACTTGTCCCAATGAGCAGGAATGCACATTCACCCACTGTTTAAAAAAAAAAAAAAACTTCAGGAAAAGCTGTGAAGGCATTTCCCATGCAGTTTATGGTGGACTTCACCACCCCTCCTTCCTAATATATCGAAATGATGTGGAATGCCATTGAGACAGATTTTATTCTTCTTGCATTCTGTGAGGAGTATTTTCACCATTTACACAACCCCTACGTTAATCACTAGCCACCATCTTTTGATAATGCAGTCCCCCCAACCTCAATCTGATGGCAAAAGGTGACTGCTAAATGAACTGCTCTTTAGACACTCTCAAACAACACTCCCCTTCTCCTTGGTTTCCACCATTTGGTGCCAATGAAGAAGAAAAAATAAAAACAAAATAAACTACTTGCACCACTAAAGGTGTCTGTTGTTGGGTGGCAAACCAACTTAAAATTGCCGGGTCGACTTCCGGTCTGGGAGCCGAGGGGAAAGGGACCTCGAGACGGGGCTCCGCTCGAGTTTTGTCCATCCCGTGCCTCAAATTTGGGGAACTACCCAAACAGCGGTGTAATCGAGGAACGATCACAACCCAGTGGGGCTGGCAGATCCCGGTCTGATCCCTTGAACCCCGCTGAAACGGAGGTTTTGGCGGAGGGAAAGGTCGATCGACAGGGGAGGACTGGCAACCATTGAGGCATTGGGAAGATCCGTGGATCAAACCCTCGCAGGCTCGCAGATATTTAAAAGACTGAATTTAAAGCATCGGAATATAACATCGGTTTGGAGGTTACTTGGGGATCCTTTACACGAAGATCGGAAACTTTCGGTAAGCTGAAGCGTGTATGAATAATGGTGGCTGGACTGAACGGGGATACAAGTCTAGCAAGAAACAATAAAGAAACAATAAACCTTGTAGCAGTTAAGCTGAAACACTGTTGAAACACTGTTCATCATCTAGGATATAGAAAGTGAAAGAGAGAAAGGGAAACTAGAAAAAGAACAGTGGGAACGGAACGTAAGGTGAGATGGGGAGAGAGGCGATACGAAGCGAAACGTGTGCTGTGAGAAGGGATATAGAGAACCAGAAAAAAGGAATAAAAGAGAGACCCAGTTCGAGAGATTGCCTGACTGTGTTAAACTTGAACTTAAATTCTAAAATGTGTGTTTAGAAATTGGAAAAAATATAACTTTTGAGAGACATACGTTACGGAGATAGAGGAGTGGCAAATTAGCTTAAAAGGGATTAGTCCGGGAAGAGGACGAAGAAATCGCCATTTTTTCTTGAGAGGGAGGAGAAACGAGGGGGAAAGAACAGTGACAACACAGAATAGAAAACAGTAACAACGGAGAATATATCAGACTTTAAGCATAAATTGGATTAGCCCTACAAGAGGGCGAAACTGAAAGTTAAGAGACTTTGAAACTTTTGGTGCCACCGTTTCTGTGCGCTTTCTGGATTAGATCCAGCAAGAGGATTGAAGAAAAGAAGAAGAAGAAGAAGGACGACGCGGCGTGGGACAGTGGACTGTAGAGGGAGACTCGGCGTTTTCAAGGTTGTTCAGGCTAGAGACAATGAGATACTGAGTTAACGTGGCCACTTAAAAGTGTCACTTAAAGTGGCAGTACCCCTTTCAAGTTGGGGGAAAAGATTAACTAAAGGGGTTTATAGACATTTATAAACACTTATAATATTAACAAAGTGGAAATATTAATTAAATAGAATTAATTAATTATTTACTGACTTTTGAAATTAAGAAGCCTGGAAGGTTGGGTGAAGGGAAACCTAAATCTATAAACTACTTATATGGATTTATATAAATTAATTACGCTGATTTACTTATATTGATTTACTTTATTGAGTTATATAATTTAGGAAAATATCCAGAAATTAAGAATTAATTACAATATTTACATTTAAAAGATACATATGTAAACAGATATATTATATAAGTATTATACTACTATAGATACAAGAAAACATCTTAGGATGAAAGTGCAAATGTAAAGTGCATAGAAGTGACATTTATTCAGATAAAGGTATTGTCTAAATGAGGTATGTTGAAGTGTAATGTAAACAGAGACTGAAGAATTAAGATATTCATAGCAAAGTTAAACAGATCACAGTCTTAGTAAAAGAATTGTATATTTCACAAATGGCAGCAAGTACAAGAGCCAAGATAGCCGGTAGCCAAACCCAAACACAAGTAGTAACATCAAGAAGAGGCTCTTTGGAAACACCAGCAAAGCAAATGGATGTTGGCCTTCAGATCCTGGAGGAGCTGAAGAATTTTAAAAAGGAGATAAGAGAAGATCTGAAAATTTTTAAGAAGGAGGTGAGAACCAATACCGAGAAACTAGACACTAAAATGGACTCATTGAAGATTGAAGTAAATGAGATAAAAGTAAAAATGGAAGAAGCTAGAGAAAAGACAGAGAAACTATCAAAACAACTGGAGACAACAATTAAAGATCAAGAAAAAGGAAAAAATGATATGTTAATACAGGAATTAAGATACAGAGAAAAGTGTATCAAATTAAGAGGGATACCAGAAACAATAAGAGAAGAGACATGGGAGAGAATAATCTCAAATTTGGCCGAATTTGTTGAAATTAAACAGGAAGAAATGGACCGAAGTATAGATAAGCTATTTCGCGTGAATTCAACAATAGCAAAGGAGAAAAAACTCCCCAGAGACATAGTCATTGTATTCAATCAAACAAGAATGAAGGAAAAGATAATACAAGTAAGCTACACAAATAAGTTAAAGATTGACGGGAAAGAAATACAAATTTTTAAAGATATACCAAACGAAATTTTGAAAAAGAGACAGGAATATCAGCAACTAACACGACAGTTAAAAAAGAAAAATATAATGTACAGATGGGAACGAATAGAAGGGCTAACCTTTACCTATCAGCAAAGAAGATATAAAATAAATACTATTGGAAAAATGGAAGAGTTTTTGGCGAAATTAGAAAATGAAGAAAAGAAACAAGCAGAAGAGAGATTTAGAAGAAAGAGAAATAAGCGAGAAGAACACCTGAAAGATGTAGAAAAAGGAAGACAAAGAAGAGAAGACTTTAGTGAGACTCAAGATCAAGAGGAGGAAGGACAACACGAAGAAGAGGAGGAACAAGAAGAAGGGAAAGACATAGAGGAGGAGAAAGAACAACAAAGCCAAGAAGAAGAAACAGAAGAAGAGGAGGTATAAAGTAAATACGGGAAGGAAAAAAAAAATGACAATAACGGTAAGATCATGGAATGTTAAAGGCCTAAATGGGCCTCAAAAAAGAAATCAGATTCTTCAGCGACTAGAAAAATGTAAAGCAGATATCATCTGCTTACAAGAAACAAGAATAAGAAAAAAAGATTCTAAATTGCTAACCAGACGGAAACTAGGACAAGTGTTTCTCACATGTTCAGATAAAAAGAAAAAAGGAGTCGCGATATATGTGAGTAACAGATTGGAAGCCACTGAAATTATAAATGATGGAGAAGGCCATTATGTCGGTGTGGAACTGACACTGCTAAACAAGAAAATAAATCTGATTGTAATCTACTCCCCAATTCAAAAGAAAGATCAATTTTATAGGAAATTATATCAGGAACTGGAAAAGATAAAAGAAAACAGTGAAAATGAAATGATATTGGCCGGAGACTTTAATGGGGTGTTGAAAGTGAACCGTGACAGGTCATCATCATCGGAAAAAACATCTGGGGGCAAGCTACCAAAAATATGTGTTAATATACAGCAAGAGTTCAATTTAAGCGATGTATGGACTGCAAAATATAAGGATAAGGAAGGCTTTACATTTTACTCAGACGTACACGAATCAATGTCTAGAATAGACATGTTTTGGGTCTCATCAAGCCTATTGACATGTATTCAAAAAATGGAAATATGTGAAAGAGTACTGTCGGATCACAACCCCATAGAAATAGAGCTAAAAATGTGGAAGAGAGAATACTCATGGAGATTAAAGGTGGATATGTTAAAAGATGGGAAATTCGTAAATCGACTAAGGGAAGAAATAAATCAATTCTTCAAAATAAATAAAGAATCAGAAACACTGCACAAAGTAAGATGGGACGCCTTTAAAGCAACATTAAGAGGGACTTTTTTACAAAGAGGTGCGGAAATTAAAAGAAACAAAGATGAAAAAAATAAAAAACTAACACAGGAGTTGAAAAAGAAAGAGGAAGAATTAAGGAAAACCCCCAAAAATAAAAAGATTCAAAGGGACATAAGACTGATCCAAGAGGAAATGAAAGCGGATATGGTTGAAATAGTAGCAAAGAGACTGAAATGGGCAAAACAAAACTACTTTCAAAATGCTAATAAAACGGGAAAATGGCTGGCACATCGGTTGACAAAGGATTGAGAAAAGAAATTAATAACAGAGCTAACAGTGGGAAACATGAAATATAACACACAAAAAGAAATCAAAGAAGCCTTTGTAGAGTATTATAAATCATTATATGCCAGACCAGAGAAAATGGAAGAACAAGAAAAGGAAATAAACGAATATATACAAGAGAATCTAAGTGTGGAAATATCGGAAGACATGAAAAAGGAACTGTCACTGCCCATAAGTAGAGAAGAAGTACTACAAGCTATTAGTCAATTAAAGACAGGGAAAACTCCAGGACAAGACGGATATATTGCAGAATTCTACAAGAAGTTCCAAGAAGAGTTAGCAACCCCGCTCCAACAAGTTATGAATAATATCCTGACAGAGGGAATCCCAACTACCTGGCAAGAAGCAAATATCATCTTGATTCCAAAAGAAGGGAAGGACATAACAAACCCAGCAAACTACAGGCCGATATCACTCTTAAATACAGATTACAAGATTTATACGACAATTATGGCAAACAGAATAAATAAAATATTAAAAGAAATTGTACATGATGACCAAACAGGATTCGTGAAGGGAAGACATATGCAAGATAATATAAGGACAATGGTGGATGCTATAGAATATTATGAAAGGGCAATTGATAAGAAAGCTGCTTTAATATTCATCGATGCCGAAAAGGCCTTCGACAATATAAATTGGACATTTATGATAAAGTTATTGGGAAAATTGGAATTGGGCGAAATTATCGTCGAAGGCATAAAGAAAATATATGCAACGCAAAAAGCACAATTGATAATAAATGGTGAAAAGTCAGAGGCATTCAACATACATAAAGGAACTCGGCAGGGGTGTCCAATCTCTCCACTGCTCTTTATAATGGTCTTAGAGTGCTTAAACAATAAATTGAGAAGTGAAAAACAAATACAAGGATTAAAGATAAGGAGTCAAGAATACAAGTTGAAAGCTTTTGCTGACGACTTAGCAATAATATTGGAAAACCCCATAGAAAATATCAAGAATTTGCTGGAACAGATAAATATATTTGGAAGTATGGCCGGACTTAAATTGAACAAAGAAAAAACTGTGATGATAACGAAAAACTTATCCATAAAAGAAGAGGAGAGACTAAAGGAAATTTCGGGTTGTAGAATTGAAAAGAAAGTTAAATATCTGGGCATCTGGTTGAGTAAAAGAAACATTGATCTATACGAAAACAACTAGAAGAAATTATGGGAAGGTATTAAAGCGAGTTTGAAGAGATGGGAAAACCTGGAACTTTCACTATTTGGAAGAATAAATGCAATTAAAATGACGGTGTTGCCCAAAATAATGTTCATATTTCAAAACCTACCAATACTCCAAAATGATAAGATACTGCAACAATGGACTTTTGAACTGAACAAATTCATTTGGAGAGGGAGGAAAGCAAGAATAAAGTGGTCAACACTAATAGCGAGTAAAGAGTGCGGTGGGGCATCCCTCCCAAATTTGAAACTCTACTACACAGCCTGTGCTCTAAATTGGATATCGACTTGGATTAAATTGAACAATGATAGAATGTTAGTTTTAGAAGGATGTGGACTACGTTACGGGTGGCATGCATATCTGGGCTACGAAAAAGTACAAATAAATAAAGACTTTGAAAACCACGTAATCAGGAAAGCGCTATACAGGACATGGAACAAGATCAAAAAGCAGTTCTATTTCAAACTTCCAACCTGGTTGTCCCCACACGAAGCCTTTATGGGAAGATGGGAAAGCACAAAAAAATGGCTCAAGTATAAAGATTTAATTGATATGGTGGCGTGGAAAAGAGGAGATGAAATCAAATTGCAAGCACGAGAAGAACTTGAAAGGAAAGGCATTGAGATGAATTGGTTCAAATACTTGCAGATAAAAAACAGATTCCAAGAAGACAAACAAAAATATGGATTAGAGATAACTGATACAGAAATTGATAAAATAATCTGGGGTGAGGAAAATAAAAAAATAACCAAATTATACAAACTATTACTAGAAAGAGAACTAGAAGGAGAAAAGATCACAAATGCAATGACAAAATGGGCCCAAGAGATAGGAGAAACAATAACTTTGGAAGAGTGGGAAGTAGCGTGGAAAACCACAAATACTTTCACAGCGTGTTTGGCACTAAAGGAGAATCACTTTAAAATAACGAACAGATGGTACCTAACACCGGCAAGAATTAATAAGATGTACAAAACAAAAAATAACCTGTGTTGGAGATGTGAGAAAGATGCTGGCACAATGTATCATATGTGGTGGGGATGCCCCAAAATCAGGAAATTCTGGATAAGAATTCACAAAACGATTCAAAGAATTTATAACAACCAACTAGTTATGAGCCCCAAACTATATCTGTTGAATATAACGTCTGAACTGGAAACAAATTTCAAACAAAAATACTGGAGAACTTTATTATATATGGTAACAGCAGCAAGATTAGTAATTGCGTCTAAGTGGAAAAATAAAGAAATCCCATCCACAGATGACTGGTTGATGAAGCTTAAAGAAATGCATGGAAACGACAAATTAACTTATATGTTAAACAAAGCAAACATGGAAAAATTAGAAGAGGAATGGCGACCGATTCAGAAACTATGGGAAAATGATGGAAGAGGAAGGTAAACTGAAATAGGATTTATAAAGCCACCAAGTCAAATTTAAAAGTGACTTGATAAGTATTATATTTCTGAAATAAGTTACCGAACATTTAAGCATAAGCTACAATTATATTTAAAATAAAGAATATAAGAATAAGAGAGATAGGGAGGATAAAGGAAGAGACAATATGGATATACCTCACTCAGGTGATACTGTACACGGAAGCAAGAAAGGGGGAAGGAAGAGGAGAAAAATGGGAAGAGGGTAGGAGAAAGCTGAAGAAAAAGGAGATTATAGAAGGTAAAATAAGTATCTTTTATATATAATAATATTTTGAGCTGTTATATACTGAGGAAAATATATATACATATTATATATACATATTATTTTATATATATTGCTTGTATATAGTATGCTGCACTCTGAACTACGATTGGAAATAAGATATAAGTAATAAAATAAATATATATTGGGAAAAAAAAATTGCCGGGTCACTCTCCATGCTAATAAGCATTTTTCTGCCATGCCGTTGAAGGACAGATGTGTTAATCTGTTACAGCACAAAGAGATCTCACAGTGATGTAAAGATGAGCAAAATAATTCTGTAAAAGGTTTTGTGGACTAGAGGCCACACCATAAGATGCACAAACTGAGCTGAGGACATTTAATGCACCTGAAAATGATATACACTCAAATGCATGTAGGTCACTTTTTTTTTTTTTTTTTTTTTTTTTTGCTAGTGCGTGTTCCCGCACATTTATCTGTTGTTTGGTAGAGTGAGTCAGCCACATCAAAAAGCTTTTCCTTCCGTCCTTCTTTCCTTTTTCTTTTTCACACAGCAAATGGGAAAGATGCAGGTGGTGTTTTCTGCATGAGGTGCCAAATATAACTTTGCACCTGTGACTCTGTTGCAACAAATCTAACTCACAGTCTGGTGGCACCTTTATGATTTATTAAGCATTTATTATGGCATAAGCTTTAAGGGACTATGGCTAACCTCATCAGGGGATCTCTAATCAAGTGGGCTGCACACAATGTATAAAACCTTAAGCCATAATGAAATGTATTAGGCTTTCATGTGCCATAAGGTTTGTTTTGTTTATTTTGACCAGTCCTGGGTTCAAGGGATTTTTAACTGGTGGTAAAGTATCTGCCACCTTCTCTTCTAGGTGCCTAAGGCACCCACCCTTTTTTCTGTCTCTGATTCCTTTGCTCATATACAGGTCATACAAAAGGCTTGTAATGAGGTGACTGTGTACTGCATTGTTACATCTTTTGAATGATTTGATACGACAGTATTTCAAATTATGGACATTTGATATGCTAGCTAATTTGGTGGGGTTTTTTTAAAAAAAGTTATATTACTAGGTTTTAGTGCCTCTTGTTTATTTATTTATCTATTATTATTTTTTTTGGTGCAATTTCTAGTGGGACCCAAGGCAGGTCACAGAACAATTAAAATCACAATGAAAAGCAATTAGAACATACAAAGTTAAAAAAAAAAAAGAGAGAGAAAAACAACATAGAAACCTAGGGAGCATCTACAAAACAAAACAAACAAACAAAAAATCCGGCAAGAATGCGGGCAGAATACCTTTAATTTAGATGAGCTTCTGCTGGGATTTGCCATATTCAGAAGGAGGGGGGGGCTAAAAACTCCACATAGACAGTGATAACAGCTTTCACTGTTTCTCATGGTCTTTCTTTAAAAATTGTGCAAAAATGTGCATAAAAAGTCATCTGTACAACTGATTCTAAAAGGGGACGCAGCAGAGCTGAAAGATCATTGGTCGGACCTCGGAGGGGGTGGGCTTGCAAGGGAGAGCTTGCAATGCCAGAGCCACCATTGTTGTTTTTGCCAGCTGATTGTTCAAGCAGATAAGAGTGGCAGAGCAAAAGTATGATCTTTTTTTAAGCGGAAAATAGCTCTTCCACATCTGTGATTTTTTTTAAAAAAAAGGAGGGGGGAATGGAGGGAGATTTTGGCTGTCATTTCTTTTGGGGATGTAAACTGCAAACTTCCAGCAAGCTTGCGTATGAGCTGTGGACACAAATGGGCACTGCAGCAATAGGGAGGTAAGGCAATATTTTTCACTACAAATTCTCCCGTCTAGCTGCACCCCTTGTCTTAAGTTGCCTTGGGTTCTTTGCTGGGGAAAAGGCAGGACATGAACTAATAAACAAACAAATGCATTTCTTTAGTTACAGTGTATTTGCTGCTAACAAAACACAAGAGCCACTCCAGAAAAGCAGACCACCTAACTGGGTTGCCCAAGCCAGGCAAAAACAGAACTGCCCCCCACATACCCAAGGCCATTTGAAGCTTTGGGAAGAATTGTCTGTGAGCAGGGACCCCAGGCATATTTTTAAGGTGCGGGGAGAGGCTCAACTTTGGAAGACAGGTTGTTATTCATTTTGCCTATTTGCCTGGTACTTTCAGGGAGAGGGCAAATTACTTTCCCCACCCATTGCCACCTGAAACAGCCTTAAAACAAAGGACTTTATCAGACCAGTCAAATAAGTGTCATAAAGACACCTAATGATCGACAACATTGCCCTTTTGTGATCACGTACTGTCAAAAAGTTATACTTTTTTGATTGACGGGCCAAGCCATCAATAGATCTCCCATAGTGATTTGTTGTTTGAATCCGTGTGCCATTGTACTCACATGAATGCAGCGTCAATGGGCAAACACTTTCGGGTGAGATCCCAACAGCCAGGTAGAGGACACTCTTTTTATGACTCCCCCCCATGTACCTGGAACTTTTAAAGTGTGTTTTTGTGCTTTCCTGAACTTTTTGTCTTTTTGTTTTGTTTGTTTTTTTGAATTTTCCACATTAGAGTCTTCTCACGAGATTCGGTGAGATTACAACCCCGAAGTAAATGGAGCTCTGTTTGTGCTCCATTACTGCCAGGGAAGCCTCATGGACGCTGCTCAAGGTAAATGTGGTGGTGGTGGTGGTTCTTTTGCCAGAATTTATGGTGTCAAAAGAATGTTAAGGGTGTGTGTGTGGTATGATAAAGTCTGAAGACTCTTCCAACCCAATGTATATGCACAAGTGTGTGTTCAGTATGGCTTACTCCAAAGTAATTTTGCACAGGGTGGGCTGCAGGCAGCCTTTATGACTCCTGCGAGGGCACCATTAGTGACAATAGCTATTTCTTAGTGCTTGATCATTTAGGACAGTGGTTCCTAACCTGTGGTCCAGGGACCCCCAGGGGTCTGTGATGTTCTCACAGGGTGTCCGCAAAGGCATGAAGGCTACTTGGCCCATCTCCGCCCTGCGGTGGAGTGGCTGTGTGACACGAAGCCATGGCTAGATGGTCATCTTCGGGAATGCTTTCACTGTGTATTCCTGCATAGCAAGGGGTTGGACTAGATGACCCTTGTGGTCTCTACCAACTCTATGAGTCTATGAGGAGCCAAGGCAAAGGCTGGCTGGTTTGGCTTGCATATTGTCATTCAATTTGCTCCAGGTACAAACTTGCAGGAAGAAGTGGAAGAAAAGTCTTCCCTCTCCCTCCAATGCCTCTGAGGGAAGGTTTCATGGATGGTGTACCTATTATTATTATTACCAGGTATTATTGTCATTAGGGTTCTAAATCTTGAGTTCAGTCTTGGGGGACCATGGCAACAAAAGATATTTGAAGGGGGGGGGTTCCTTGGTAAAGAATAGGTGACGAGCCACTGGTTTAGGACACCTCTGACTGACAATGCCTCAACTGCCCAGCAGGGCTGTGGGTTCAAATTTGCCAGGAGCCCACCCCCAGTGGAAACTTAGTAGGGGGGGGTCGAAGGAGGCGAGTCTTCCCGGCTCCTAGTCCAGGGTCCCAGAGAGGAGGGCGAGAGAGGTCGTGCTTGCTGGGCATGGCCCTTGGTCTTCGCTTGAAAAAGGAAGGGCCGGGCGGGGGAGAGAAGAGCCGCCTGCCGAGGGTCGCCCAGGTGAGGGTCGAGGGCAGCCCCTCCCTCCCTCCGTGTCACGTGGCCGTGGGAGAGCCGCCTCCTGCCCCGCCGCGTGCCGGAGTGCGAGCGCGCGTGGCTCAGGGTGCGCGCGCGGGCTGTGTGGCGGGGACCCCGGCGCTGGCTGGCTGGCTGGCTGGCTGGCTGAGGGGGCTCCGCTGCCGCGGGGGGAGCTGCCGCCTCCTCGCCTGCACTATGCCTCCGCTGGCTGGCCGCCATGCCGGGGAGGTGCGGGCGCTCGCCGTCCCCTTCGTGCTCCTGGCGGCGGAGGCGGTGGCGGTGGCGGGTGCTGCTCCTGCGCCTGGCCGCCGCCTCGCTCTGCCTGCTCCTCCTGCTCCTGGAGAGCGGGCCCGGCTCGGCAACAGCAGCAGCAGCGGCATCGTCGTCCCCCCGCGCCGTCCACCTCAGCCTCGGTAGGCGCCCCCAGCCAGCGCCCCAGAGGCAGCCTGCGGAGGGGCTCCCCAGGGCGGCTGCCAACGCCAACGCCGCCGGGGCTGCTCCAGGTAAGTCGCCTCGCCCGCCTCCCGTGGCCCTGCGACCCCCAGGCGCCCTGCCCTGCTGGAGACCCTCGTCCACCCCGCCCCCGTTGCCTCGCCCATATTGTAACGAATCTCATTCTCTCTCCAACATTGGCAGGAGGGAAGGGGCTGGCAGGAAAACCATCCCCCCTTGTAGTATTTATTTTAGGGATTTATACCCTGCTCTTTAGCCATGAAGCCCCTCAGAGCTTTTATAGCATCCTAGGCACTCTCGAAGTCGAAGCGGTTTCCAATGTTTTTTACCTAATTGGCCCATAAGCCAGGTACTCATTTTTCTCAACCTACGAGAAAGGATGGAAGGCTGAGTGAACCTTGGAGCCCTTGGGATCAAACTTGCAACGTTGTGGCTGCAGTACCGGCATTTAACCACTGCGCCCCCAGGGCTCCTCCTCCCCTTTTGGTTTGATATCACCATAGATGCTTGGTTTTACAGTTCTCAAAGCTGCGACTGTGTGTCTGCAGAGATCACAAGCCCATTGTTCTTTTGCCAATCTCTGTACAAAGAATCAACCCTCTTAGTTCTTAAGTGCTAAGTTTCAAAACGTTCAATGAATTCCCCATTCCCATTCTGGTCTGATGCACAGGTGCAGCAACCTGCTGGATTGCCTTAGGGCCAGGCATCAGCAGCCCTCCTCTGCTGGGCCTGGGCCGGATCCTGGCTCCTGGTGGCGGTGCCTTCTGTGGCATCCTAGGGATGCATCCCAACCCTCAACTCTGTGCCACTTGCCTTGTGAGGGATGGCTCTGCTTCTCTCTTTCAAGCTCCCCCTGTCCTCACATGTTGCCCCTATATCTGGAAACAGCCCCCTTGTGGTTAGTGCTCCCCCACAGAGTCTGCTGCACCCCCACATACATTTCTTCATCTCTCCACACCCATGAGACCCCCTTCCCCCCTCCTTTTTCTCAACTAATACCATTGGCTCCATCTCTTTTGTACAGATGGAGGACTGCTATTGGGGTGGCAAAATACATTTGCATAAACTAAAAAAGCAGGGAGGAACTGTGAACATAGCCCCCACATCCTGAAGCAGACCCCCAGGCCAGGATCTTTGGCAGGCCCCATACCTACTGCTAAGGTTAAGGGCAGTGAGATGCTCTACAGGATTTAGGATGACAATTAAAATAAGTCAGTTGAAAGGGTGACACCAAAGTAATACTTATATTTATTTTAAAAAAACTAAATAGATTTACCTAATAAAAACAACAATATCACGTGAGGCCCCCCTCCCTATCCTGGGCATCCGGGCCCCCAGCTAGAGCCTTGTGCCCCCCCCTCTTGCAGGGGCCATGATTGTGGATTATTTTCCTGAAAAAAAGGCCTATATGATTATAAATCAGGAGAAGGAAAGGGGATGTGTTCTCTCCCCCACCCCAGAAAACAAGAGTACAGTTTGAGTGGATGGGGTGTAATGGGTGTCCCTCTTTCCTTACAGGATTGTCCCATGCTTCCCTGGCCTATACAGCTGCTCATCAACCCCATTCATTTCATCTTATTTAATCATCAGTTTGTGTACCTGTCCCCCTAGGTGGGCATCACTTCCCCTCTGCACACCACTGCTTTTCTCCCTCATTTCCCTGGAAGCCTCCTGTGCCTCCACTTTCCCTTTAAATCATGCTGTGTTCCCTCTTCGTTTTTCCTTCCTTTTCCCCAGCAGAGCACCTCTAGAAATGCATGTGCACGGCTTGTTATTTATGGGTCCTGTTGCTGGGGGATGGGGTCTTGGCTACTGTGTGCTTAATGAAGCGGCTTCCATGGTCCATGGGTCTTGGGGATGCGAATTAGCCCTCCAGTTGCTCTTCCTTCCCGCTCTGGGATTTAATTGCTCCCTAGAGCAGCAGCTGCTGTACTTTAAAGCCTGATATGAAAGCAGCAGTATTGGCATATTGCAATGCAATCTTCCTCCCCAATTCCCACAGAAGGGAAAATACCCTTTTTTATTCCTGGAAGGAGTCTCTGGTTTGAAGGATGGAGTGATGTTGCTTAAGCAGGGAGAGGGAGGTGGATTTTATTTTTTATTTTTGAAATCCCTCCCCCCATCCATCATTTTGTGCTATGTTTTTCTGAATATCATCACCACAGTACTACGTTAAGAAGAAATGTTAAGAGTTTTACACCCTACGTTTTTCAAAACCAAGGAAAGCTCCTCAGAACAGATTGTTTGCTCTTATTTGGTGGGAGCTCAAGTATATGTTCAAGTGTATGACACATCCAGCTAGGATCATCTGCGTCAGGAGATCTGTGATGCATCGTTGGTGATCTAATTTGCCAAAATGAAGTGCAGACTTCTGACACATCTGTCTGCCTTTTCCTAGTGCCAAAGAATTGTGCTGTTTTAATTTCTACTCAGAATCTGTTTTTAAATCTACTCCTGGTTTTCTCTCTCTGTGACTCAAATACTGTAGTCCTGCTGTTGTTACTACTGTCATTTTAAGGCAGAGAGGGGGAAACGTGGACCTGGAACAACAGCTGGAAGATATAGCTATCTAGTAAGCATGGCTCAGCAAATTCATGCATGCATCTAGAATGTAATGGCTAACACATGCCTAAACCCCTTTGATGACTGGCAGAATCTGTGTGCTCACTTGTTTTTCAGGGTACTCTGCTAAGCAAGAAAAATGTATAATTTTCCCTCTGGTGGCAGTAGTGAATACAGAAATGTGGCCATTTCTTGCATTAGTCGTACACTGCAAATGTCCCCACATCATTATAGCAGTGATGCATAAGAATGGGGGCTTGAAGCTCTGTTTTTAACATTTGAGATAAGGTATAGCAGATATTAGCATGAAGATTACTTTTCAGTAGACTTCTCTAAGGTGCTCTTAATTTAGGCCTTGAAACACTGTGGTTGTACTGTCATTCAACAGAGCAGTTGAGAGGAGCCATAATTCCATTCCTCTTTCACAGGAGGGTAAGTGCTTTTGTTCTATTGAAGCCATGGCTATGTCTCTTTTAAGTGGTTACAATCATATACATAGTTATCTGGAAATAAGTCTCGTTGAATTCAGTGGAGCTTAAATCTGAGTAAACAGGTATAGGTGTCAGGATCTGGGGCGTGGGTGGCAAGGTCTTTCAGCAGAGACACTGGGACCGGAGAAGATGGAGACCCAAACTCCCAAGGGCCACAGGCAAAGGCAGGTCCAAGAATCAAGCAAGGGTCCAAACACAATGAGGCAGCAGGTCAGGGCAATGGAGCTGTTACAGGCAGCGCAGGAGATGGCGTGGCACAGTGTTGGTGTGGCAAGAACTGAGGGGAAAATAGCTGTTTTCCTGGCTGCTCCAGTGCAGCCAGCTGTGCCTGATAAATTGGCCCTGGTCCTTTCAAGACTTCCACAACCAGGGCCTAATTCTGCAAAGAGAGGCAGAGTCTGTACACAATGTACTCTGAGAAAACAATGATTTGAATCTAAATTTAAAGGCAGACCTGTCTGGCTAAAACTCTCATCATCCCAAGCCAGCATCTGGAGGACAACCAGTTGTAGAAGCCTTCAGTAGAAGATGGGTCCTTCAGTGCTGTCTGGCAGGGCACTTAGGTTCTTATTCATGAAATGGCAACTGGATTATGAGAAGAGACGGCTGTCCACATTCAGTGTCTCCTGTGAGAAAAGGCTCCTTCATTTGTATGGCTTTCCTCCCCTCCCTCCCATGCTTGGTTCATATTTTGGATATGTTTCACAGGTGGGTGTCAGTTTCTTGAAAACGGTCTGTTATTAAAGAGGTTGGTGTGACATATAAAATGATGAGTTGGGGTACTTGTATGGATGCAGTTTGCCATACTTACATGCTGTGGGTCTGTACACTATATACTCTGAGAAGACAATGATTGAACAGTAATGAGGGAATGTTATGCCTTTCCTAGAAAGAATAAAATGATGTAGAAGCCTACCTGGCAGTATCACTAATCAAGAGTCTGGATGTAGACAAGTTAAAATATACAGTATTTTGAAGCATTTCAGTTAAGGAAAGATACCTGTCCATTTTTAAACTTTTGTTTTTAGATTTTTCACCATTGTGCCTTGCCTTCAGTAGAGGTGCTGTATTGCTTTATTTTTTTACCATACTGAACCATGTGAGGGGATGTCCCAGAGAGCAGTGGTTCTCATCCTGTGATGTATATGGGATGCAGGAGTGGAGTAAGTTGGGACACCTAGTTGTAGTTACATCAAGTAACAACTATTCCGAAGAACACAGTGTTGAACAGAGGCAGCCCACAGACCACGTATGGCCTCCAAAACTCCTGAACACACTGCTATATAATGTTTTCTCAAAATGGCAGATAGCACCCTGGATGCCTCTGAGGGGTCCTGTTGCCCATTTTATTGTGTTTTCAGGCCTATGTAGGATGTCAGTTTTTAAAAGCCTGCATGACCTTTTTTTTCCCTTCCAAAAGAGAAAATGCTCCCAAATGCAGTAAGAACCCCTGCAAGGTCTGGAAAAAGCTTTTAAAAAATAGACTGTAGATTGGGGGAGGCATGAAAATGGGCTCTATGTGGCTCCACCTGGTCCTGTAGGGTATTGGAGAAATCCCAACACCTAGCATCTCTTCAATAGTAGTACTAGATTTAAAAATATATATCTTTTGTATTTTTGCAATTACTGTAGAAGTAAAATGTATGCCCAACAGTATTACAACCTTACACTGCTGATGAAATTATTATTTTTCTCTGTGTGACCAAAAGACAGAAGTCTTTTGACTAAGGACCTGAAGACAGAGGGGGGGGGGAAGGGAGCATTCCAACAGCTCTTTCCACATTTGTAATCTGAAGATGTTCTTATGAGGATTACAAAACATAATATACAGTACACAAAGCACTTTGAACCCTCTCAGGTGTTGTATATATGCTAGGTATTATTAAGTATAATATTCAGAAACACCATACAGTACTTAATGATGCTTGCAGGCACTCAGAGCCACTCAGTGCTTGGCTGTAAATATTTGATCCCAAATTTGGCATGTGAGTTGAATTTCTGAGATATGTAAGGATCTATAAGAAAATACTATTTTTTATTACTCCTTCCATAGATTTGACTCTTGATAAATGGGAAGAAAGGAGGAGAGGAAAACCCAACTAAATTTCTTTCATCTCTTCTCACTCTGATGAGATGGTGGAATTGGAGTAGGTCTTGTAGCATGACACCTGATTTCATCTTCATGTGAAAGTTGTGGCTTGATATATGCAGCACAGATTTTAGAAGTGGTCTGTGTGACCTCATTGACAATTTAAACCCAGTTAAAGAATGCTTCAGTATCAGAAATGGAAGATAAGGTTGATTGAAGTCAGAAGAACATTAAAAGTCTGTTGAAGATGGGAGATTAGTGCAATAAAGAAATAAGCCAAGGTATTATAAATCTTGCATAAAGAAAAAAGAAATTCTGGGATAGACCAATACAGTAATGGAAAAAACATCGAATCATTTGATATTGTAAAATATAATCCACACTCTCTGTGTGAGTTGTATTTTTTTTTTGGAGGTGAGGGGTGGTGAGGCAGAATGAGCACGTGACTTTCACAGCCATAATGAAACCAAGAATGTTTGTATTAATCAGTGAAAATGTAACTTGAACAAGCTTTTGTTTTACCAGGTTCACAAACCTATGATCCTTGCAAGGTTCTGTCTCACACACAAAGAAAGTGAGGACCCCCCCCCCCGCTTTCTTAACATAAGTCTCTTGGGTAATCTGTGGGTTCTAGCTCAGGTATTTTTCTGTGCTGTGGCAGTTCATATTGACAGAAATAACACAGTCAGTAACACTGTTGTTTCTGTCAGAGACAGCTGATCTTGTGAAAGAACTTCTGCATAATAATGCCACTTACATAGAAGGTGATGTATAAGGGGAGTTCAAGCTGAATATCTGAAATGAACTATACAGTTTTCAGTTACTGGTTATCCCTTGGAAAGGAGAAGAACTGTGTAGTGGGACTAATTTAGTCCAGCCTATTTTCCCTGTGTTATAAAGTCCAGCTTGCTGCCTAGGATGTAGTACCTATCTTCTTTCTCTTATGTTTGTTTACTGGGGTGGTCATGTGCATTTTTCACCAGTTGGATGAAATATTCTGTTTCTACCAGTTAAATACACTTGTGGCCCAGGCTTTCAGATTCTAGCCTCTCAGTCTTCATTCATGCTGTTGAAAAATTGAAGCCAAACTAGTTCACACCTGACAGAAGCCCCCCCCCCAACATTCAAGTGCCTTTTGTGTCTATAGGAATGTTGCAATTTCTTTGGCCCAGTAGAATTTATATGAAGGTACTGTTTGTGTAAAACAAACCTGCCATGTAAGTAATCCACGTTGTATGTTGCCCTTGCAGTTGGCATGATTTTGGCAGAGTAAAAAAGTGCTGCTGTGATTATACAAATCATGGCAGTGACACATCTACTCATGACATGGAGGAGGCAAATAATGTGAATAAGAGGTTGACATGGGCTGTAGCCACACAGCAGAATTAAAGCAGTTTGACAGCACTTTAACTGCCATGGCTCCATCCTATGGAATCCTGGGATTTGTAGTTTGTGGTGGCACCAGAGCCCTCTGACAGAGCAGGCTAAATATCTCTATCAGAGGGCTCTAGTGCCACCACAAACTACAAATCCCAGAATTCCATAACATTGAGCCATGGCAGTTAAAGTGGTGTCAGACTTCTTTAATTCTTCAGTGTGGCTACAGCCATGGTTGTAAGTGTCCTCCCCCCCAGACTGTGTTTTATATGTGTTGGTACTGCAGTCATATTTTTAGTGACTAGTAGGTTATTTTTAGAACTTTCACCTTCTCATGGTTTCAGGTTGCTATTTGCATTTCCTGGCCATGTCACCCTTTTCTTCTCTTTCTCCACCTCTCCACTATTTTATGAATTTGCGTTTTCTGTTAGTTGTTTGGTTTGTGGAGTGAGGGGTGGTCAGAAGATACCACTTTTAATAACATTGTCTTTAATATGTAATGTGTACTGGTTCTCTGTGAGATATTACCCAAGGTATTATTGCAAGATCTTTTTGCTTGCCTTTTAGTAAGTATGTTACCTTAGAAACACAGAATCGTAGAACTGTAGAGTTAGGGTTGTAATGATTAGTGAAAAAAGTCAAAGAAGAAGATGCAAAGGCAGGTTTCTAGTTGAACATTAAGAAAACAAAAAATAATAACCACAGGTGGTTTACATAACTTTAAAGTAGACAATGAAGACATTGAAACAGTTTAAGATTTTCCATACCTTGACTCAGTCATTAATCAGAATGGAGACTGCAGTCAAGAAATCAGAAGACTGGGACTGTAAAGGGCAGCTATGAAGGAACTAGACAGAATCCTGAAGTGTTAAGATATATCATTGAGTACTAAAGTTAGGATTGTCCATGCCATTGTAGTTCCCATTTCTATGTATGGTTATGAAAGCTGGACAGTGAAGAATGCTGATAGGAAGAAAATTAATTCATTTGAAATGTGGTACTAGAGAGTTTTTCAGGTACTGCTGACTGCTAAAAAGACCAATAAATGAGTCCAAGCGCAAATCAAGCCTGAACTCTCCCTAGAAGCCAAGATGATTAAATTGATACTGTCATATGTTGGACATATCATGAGGAGACATAACTCATTAGACAAGACAATAATGCTTGTTAAGGTAAAAGGTAGTAGGAAAAGAGGAAGATCACATTCCAGATGGATAGACTTGATCAAGAAAACCATGGCATTGAGTCTGTAATACTTGAGCAGGGCAATTGACGATAGGGTAACTTGGAAGTCTCTCATTCATGGGGTCACTATAAGTTGGAGTCAACTTGATGGCAGGTAACAGTAACAAAGAGTTAGAAGTGACCCCAGGGGTCATCTAGTTCTGGGATTCCTAAATTATGGAGGATCAGCAATCCACCACCCCCCGTGTGCGTTTTTGTACACATTGGCTTTAATTGTTTCTTTTCTGGAAACTCCTAACGACCAGCACCCAATAGCTTATGGACTGGCACTGGTTCATGGGCCAGCACTTTGAGTAGCATTGATCTAGTCTGAACCCACAGCTAAGGCATTGTTAATAGATGGCTGTTGAATCTCTGTTTTAAAAGTTCCACCTTCTAACTCTGTTCCAGTGTTGAACATCTCATACTATCCACTGAAGAGTATAGGATAATATGGATTTTAAAAGGATTCTGGCAGGCTTCATATCAATGTGTGTGTGCGCGCGCCTTCAAGTCTCCTGCTGACTTATGGTGACCCCATGAATTTCACAGGGATCTCTTAGGCAAGGAATACTCAGAGGTGGTTTTGCCAGTTCCTTCCCCTGAAATATAGTCTTCAGTACCTGGTATTTGTTGGTAGTCTCCCATCCAAGTACTAACCAGGGCTGACCCTCCTTAGCTTCCAAGATAAGATGGGATTATCAAAAAGGGGGCCAAAACACTGCTTATGGTTTTTCCTGAGGCATCTGGTTGGCATCTGGGAAGCAGCAAACTGGATTAAATGGACCTTTGTCCTGATCTAAGAGGGCTCTTCTTATGTTCTTACATAATTTCTTTTGTTTTGCTATGATTTGTTTACATATCTTGCTATTTGCCGCAAGCTTATCTGATAAAGGATTTAAAATAAATGCATGAACCATACTATCCCAGCAAACTACTTTTACATTCTTATCCATCTTTATTGTTGTCTGTTTTATCCATCTAGCCTCTCCTCCTCCCACCCACCCCCCAAATTATCAATGTTAAACTGGTTATTCTTATCAGCTCATTAAAATTAAAATGCAGCGTAGTTCTTAAAATGTCATAAGAAAGATAACAAGTATGGTAATAGCTTTAAAAGATGAAACCCTAAACACAATCAGTTTGGAAGTAATGACATTTAAGAAAATATGCTGGCTGGGATACAAAATGTGCACTCAAAGCTTTGGGCACGCCTAGTTGGTTTTTTTTTTTTTCATAGAATCTTAGAGCTGGAAGAGACCATGAGGGCCATCCAGTCCAACCCCATTCTGCCATGCAGGAATACACAGTCAAATCATTCCTGGCAGATGGCCATCCAGCTTCTGTTTAAAGTCCTCCAAGGAAGGAGAGTGAAAAAATAATCTGTCTTTCCATGTCATGATCTGCTACTGAGGCCTTCCCCAACCCAAAATTTCAAAAGAGGGTTGTCACGTGGCAAGTGGGACATACGTTTTGTCATGATTGTACCTCCCAGCATTTGGAAGAAATTGCACTGATGCTACTCTTCAGCATCTTGGACCTAGATCAAAGCACTTTTTCTTTTACTTGGGTCTTTTTCCCTGTAAGATTTTTTAAACATGTTATGCTTTATGTTTTGTTTTGTTTTATTATATTATATTTTGTGGCTTTAAGATTTTTTTGTGACTTTGCTTTCTCTGAGGGAGGGGTGATATGGGTCCTTCAACTCTGGGTTTCGTCAGTCACCGCCCAGGTGTAGCAGGAAGTTACATCAAGCCTCTTGATATTCAAATTTCTTTGTCTTCATCTCCTCCATCCTGGAGCCACGAGGCCAGTTCTAACTTCCTGCTTCGCCCAGCCGGTAGTAGGGAAATCTCCATCTATCCTTTGTTTTTTCCTTGTCCTTTTGTATCCTTTTCCTCTCCTTTTAGCTCCTTTTAGCTTCCTTCAGGGTACTAATTCCCTGTCTTGGCCTTTCTCCTTTTAAATTTCCCGCCTTTAAAAAAAAGAAAAAGAAAAAAACCCTTCTCTTCCCTTTCCACGGCTGCTCAGTCCGCTCCAGCCTGCTCTCTCCTTTTGTTCCCCCCCGCCATCTTCCTTCTCAGTTTCTCTTCTCCCAGCGGCCATGCAGGCCCAGGAGACCTACCAGGAGGCAAGAAAGGACTCCGGAGTGGCCGGGGATGCGACCCCCGACCGCAGCCACTCCGAGAGCGCGGCGAGGGCCGATGCGGGAGCCGCGGTTGCCATTGCTGCTGCTGCTGGCTCCTAGGCGGGCATTCCGCAGAGGGACGCGGCCCGGAGGGCCCACCAGGCCATCGTGGCCGGGAAGGCCCCCGATGGCCAGACGGCGCCCAAGCCGCGGAAGAGGCCAGCGCAGCCCAGGAAGAAGCTGGCCTCCGACGCCTCCACCGGGGCTGCGATGGATCCTCCTCCCCTTTGGAGCACATGGCATGCCCCAGGTCCTTGTTGCCAATCTTGGATGGGGGCCGGAGTCCCCGAGAAGGTAAAGGGGATCCTGGGGGGGAGAGCGAGGATGAACTGCCCCTTCCCCCACGCATCGTGCCCTCCCTGCTCCTGGGAACGGCATGCATATTACATCCTTGGAGGCCAAGCGGGACACCGGAGGGGGACGGGCGGAGCGGGGACCCACTCTCCCCCATGGAAGTTTCCCCAGCCACTGGGTCTCAAGTGTCCACCACCACTGCCACGGGGGGGGGGATCCACCACGCGACTCGGAACCCCAAGCCGCAACGGGCCCCACTCTGGAGAGCAACCAGGCCCCATCCCAACTGTGCCACCCTCCTCAGAGCCTGGGTACGGAGGGGCAGGCCCTGCAGGCCCCAACCCCCCAAGCACCCCCGCCTTAGGCTTCGACCATGCAGGCTGCGGCCACAAAGGTTCTCCCCCCAGCCTTGCCGGTTCAGGTTCCACCCCAGCAACCCCAACAGCCAGTGGTGCTCCAACCCTTGCCCCAACAGGTGCTGGTTAACCAGGTCCATCAACCGGTGGTTTACCAGGCCTTGCCCCAACAGGGGATGGTTAACCAGGCCCTGAGCATGAGCAACCAGGCCCCGGCCTGCCTCTCATCTGCTCCCCAACCGCAGCCTATCCAGGCTGTAGGGTACCAGGCGCAGGCCTATCAGGCCCCGGTTCTCCAGGCCCCGGCCTTCCAGGCCCCCATGTGCTACAACAATGCAAACCATCATGGTATTCCAGCGTGTTTTGATCATTCGAGTGGGGAGGAGTCTGATATTGAGTGGGTTGCCGCTCAGGCGCCCAAGGCTAGAGAGAACAGGCCCACACAGCAGGGTGGTCGCAGAAAACATAAGGGCACTATTAAGGCAGCTCTGCAGCTACTTTCGAAGGCGTTACTCTCAGACGAGGATTCGTCTGAGGAGCCCAGCACAAGCACCTCAGCCTTGGGGGTTTCTCCCAAGGACCAGGCGAACAATACGCAGCCTCGCCAATCCGCAGGACCGGGCAAGGCAAAAGCTAAGTCCGCTTCCAAGGGCCTCAAGACCACTGTGTGAAGTGCAGGTGCCCTGGTCAAGAAGAGGAAGGACCCTCCATCCAACCACTCCTCTGCAGAGTCCCTACCACCTTCGGACGAGGAACGCGCCCTCATAGATGTAGTCAAGGGTTCCGGGGCACATGACGACGCGAAACTTTCTGACAAAGAGGAAGGCGAAATTACTGACTCCAAGTTGGCGGACCAGGACTACTCGGATCACCTCTTTCAAGGGGAGTGGTACGTCCCTCTCCTTACTAAGATGATGTCAACCCTAGAAATTACACCTGCGTACATGGACCAATCTCCATCAACATTGTCATCCAACGAGAAGGTTGCTGCAGTAATGTGCACCTCACACCCCAAGAAACCGGAATTACCCTTCCCAGAGGCCTTTTGGTCCCTGATAACCGATGAGTGGGAAAAACCATCTATGGGGAGACGGGGCACCACTGTAGCACAGAAGTACTCCAGCACTAACCAGGGTTTTCTGGACCTCCTAAAGCCCCCAGTGGTCGACAATCCGTTTGCGTCTCTTGTTTCTAATTGTCTGGCCCCAAAGAAAGGAGAGGGCTCACTCCAGGACCCAGATGAAAAAAGAACCGACGCAGCAATTGAGAAGGCCCATGATTCTGCAGCATGCGGGGTTAGGTCTACGTTGGCCATATCACTCTTCTCCAGAGCGGCAATTGTGTGGCTGCAGGAGCTCATGGAGATCCAGGAGCTTGACCCAAGTGTGCTGCACAAATCTTTGCTTTGGTTCCTGCGTACTCTTTTCTTCATAGCGGATGCAGTGCAGGACGCCATGATTTTTTCCGCCCACGCGATTGGAGCCCTCATGCTCGCCAGGAGATCTGTGTGGCTAAACCACTGGCAAGTGGATACTGCTACCAGAGCAGCACTGGCCTCAGCGGCGTTTAAGGGCCTTAAACTATTTGGGGAGGAGGCCCTGAAGGGCATCCTAGTTGAGACAAAGGACAAAAAGTTGGCTATGCCCTCCACATTCAAGAAGCCAGATAGGAAGAGTGGTAGGCGTCCCTTTCAAACTTCTTGTTCCTTTCGTTCCTTTAAGGGATTCGGAAGCAGCGAAACTACAACTCCTTTCGCCCAGCCTGGGTTAAGCCAAACTATGTCATCAGACAGAACACAGGATCACAGCCCAGCGGCAACAGAAGGGGAGGCACTAACCCACAAGGGGAGGCACTAACCCACAACCCGACAACAATCCTGACTTGGACTACCTAAGCAGGTACTCAGTTCTCCCCGGGGAATGGGAACTAAACGACGAGGTATTCCATCAGATCCAGGCCAGGTTCGGCCAGATGGAAGTGGACATGTTCGCAACAAGGTCGAACTCAAAACTGGACAGGTTCTTCGCCAGGTTTCATCACCACAATGCCGAAGGTACGGACGCCCTGCGATCCCCTTGGCCAGCCAGGCTCCTGTACCTGTTTCCCCCGCTTCCCCTCATAGGGAAGGTCTGTCGGAAGATTCACCAGGAGAAGGCACAAGTGGTTCTGATAGCGCCTCACTGGCCAAGGCGTCCCTGGTTCTCCGAGCTGATGGACATGAGGATCCAGAACCCGTGGCGCCTACCTCAGAGAGCCGACTTACTACATCAGGGGCTGATCCTCCACCCCGACCCAAGCTGGTTGCAGTTAACAGCATGGCGATTGAGCGGCAAGCCCTAAGGGAGCACAGATATGAAGAGTCAGTTATCAGCACCCTTCTTTCTTCACAGCGTGCGTCCACCAGGAGGATCTACGAAGCTACATGGCGAGCCTTCAAGATATGGTGTGCCTCCTGTCAGCTTCAGTGAAACACATCCTTGCCTTCCTGCAAAAAGGCCTCGAAGCAGGCCTATGGCCGAACACTCTGAAGCGGCAGGTGGCCTCACTATCGGCCTTCCTTGCAGCGCAGGACGGGAATCGTCTTTCCTCACACCCCCATATTAGACGCTTCCTGAGGGATGCCTTGATAGTATCACCACCGGTGCGGCACAGGTTTCCCTCGTGGAACCTCTCCCTAGTTCTCAGGCAGCTCATGAAGCATCCTTTTGAGCTGTTATGCAATATTCCTCTTAGAATCCTCACCATCAAGGTTGCCTTCTCAGTCGCCATCACCTCAGCGCGAAGAGTGTTGGAGTTGGCCTCCCTATCTGTAAGGGAACACCTATGCTCCTTCAGCGAGGACGTGGTGACTCTACACCCAGGCCCGTCATTCAAACTGAAAGTTGTCTCTGAGTTCCATGTTTCGCAACCTTTGATTCTGCCCTCCTTTTGTCCTAACCCTTCGCACCCGAAGGAGAAACTCTGGCATAACCTGGATATTAGGAGGGCCCTAAAGATCTATATTAGACGCACAGCTCCCATTAGACGTTGCGATGCCTTGTTTGTCTCCTTTTCTCAGACATCTCTAGGGACCAGAGCTTCACTAAAGACCATCGCTACCTGGATCAAGGCCTGTATCTTCGAGGCGTACGATTCAGCCAGGCTCCCCAGACCTTTGGGGGTCACGGCACATTCGACTAGGTCAGCCACGACATCCGCCGTCTTCTCGACTAACGCTTCCCTAGTAGAAATCTGCAGGGCAGCAACCTGGAGCACACCATCCACCTTCATTAGGCACTATAAGGTAGATAAGTTTCACTCCGCCGAGGCGAACTTCGGTTGGAGGGTGCTCCAGGAGATACTCAAAGACTGATGCCGCCACCTCCGCAGTCACTCCCACCCTAGTGAGTTAGCTTGGGCATGTCCCAGAGTTGATGGACCCGTATCACCCCCCCTCAGAGAATGCCACATTGGTTACTTACCGTGAAGGTGCATTCTTGAGGGAACGGGGTGACACGGGTCCTTCCCCCGTCCAGTGACTGCACACATTTTCTTACATGGCAGTGTTCTTAATGCGTAGTTCTGTTTAATACAATTTTACTTGATCAATTTCCTTAGTCCTTACGGGGCTTTGCTAGTCAGTGAACTGGCCTCGTGGCTCCAGGATGGAGGAGATGAAGACAAAGAAATTTAAATATCAAGAGGCTTGATGTAACTTCCTGCTACACCTGGGCGGTGACTGACGAAACCCAGAGTTGAAGGACCCGTATCACCCCGTTCCCTCAAGAATGCACCTTCACGGTAAGTAACCAATGTGGCATTTCACCTATTGGGCAGTACAGAAATTAACCCCTCCTTTGTCTCTTTTTCATCATTGGCTTATGTTGTGGGCAATTGCTTCCAAATCAAGAAGCATATACAGTTTTCCCTCCACATTCACGGATTTGGCATTCACAGATTTAAGTATTCACAGCTTGAAAATATTCTTTTAAAAATAATAATCCAAAAAGCAAACCTTGATTTTGCCATCTTATATAAGGGACACCATTTTGCTATGCCATTGCATGTAATGGGACTTGAGTATTCACGGATTTGGGTATCCCCGGGTGTTCGTGGAACCAAACCCCAGCGAATGTGAAGGGCCAACTGTACTTAGAAGTAATTGTGGATATGTCTACTCAGAAGGAAACCCTAAAGAATTCAAAGGCTTATTCTGAGGTAAGTTTATATAAGATTGCAGCCTAAATAAGTTACATCTTAATTAACATTCAAATAAAATTACTTTTTAACACATTTCATATATTTTAATATAAAACCTTGCTCATTAAAAATTAACAAACTCACACAGCTATTTAATTAATTTGTCTTGCATACAATAACACTTGCATTGTATTAATAGAATACACTAAACTACTTGCATCAGAATTGTGGAGTCATTTAAGGTAGCAAGAAATGTTTTTGTTTTTGTTTTTCGCTAAAGAAATTAATCCTGTGGTAGAGCTTTAAAAGTTATCTGTACTGATACTCCAGTCTTGGGCTTTTAAAAATTATTTTAACCTTTGTCTTTGGTAATAATAAGAATATTCTGACTGTCATAAGCAAAATAGTCAATTTTCCTTTCTCTTGTTATAGGATAGTTGCTGTTTAAAATTGCACCAAATGTTACTATAGCAACTAGGATTTGGGGGCAGTTAATTCCTGTTTCCTGGGCACAGAAAATTAACAACATCTCTAAACTTGATCCTGGGTTATTTGTTCCTTTTACCTCCACCCAATTTATTTTTGTTTATTAATGGGTCTTTATAGAACTGCAGAGACTAACATAGATAGGTTGTTGTCCCCAAGAGGTATTTATTTCACAGTCTAAAGTCGAAGTGGGGAGGGGAGAGAAGACCAAAGTTAAGAAGGCCTTAATGTAAGGAAATCCAGATATACATACTTAACTATGATTGCTTTTGCAAACAAGGTTTAAGGGGTTTGAAAGCTAGCACTGGGTATTGCTTATACTCAGAGAATTCACACATAGGAGGCAGTAAGGGGGAATGACCAGAGCTGTATTAAGAAAGAGGGCTTTCAGGGAACTTGCTGGAGAAGAGGCTGTTACATATAGGTATTTAGGTGTGTGCCAGCTGTGTCCCTTTCTAGGGGAAGTAGATCTAACTACAGTGGCTCATAGACCTAAGTAATCCTGCTTCTAGATCTCTGTAATATGCTCTACATGGAACTTCCCTTTTAGGGTGTTTAAAAGTGACAGGTAATGTAAAATGCAGTTGCCAGCATGTTGCCTTACACAGCTATAGCGAAAGCATAGCACCAGTTTTAAAACAGCCCCATTGGCTTCCTCTTTCATATTGGACTGGCACTAGGGTACCTGAAAGACCAACTGCTCTGGTGTAAACCTCCCTGGAGCCTTTGTTTATCTAGAGACTCAATTATTTGTCCCACCTCCTAGAAATTTGAGGTTAGTGGGAATCATGACAGGGTCTATTATGTAGCAGCACTTTGGTTCCGGAATTCACTCACAGGAGAGTTTTGTTGGCCCCCTTGCTATAGGCCTTTAGACTATGTGGGGTCAGGGAGAAGGAGTTACTTTGCCGTCAAAGATTAATGCTGCTTCTTGATTTTAGAGTTTTCCTGTTTTAGGGTAATCTTTATAGTATAAAACAAAAGTTTTTTTTTTTAATGGTAGACAAATGGAAGATTTCTGCACTGTTGTACAGCGAGAAGTGACACGAATTTGCAATGGATCAGTTCCTAGCTTTTACCTCCCAGCATGGCATAAAGAGTGAGGCATTAGCCCTTTTCTGTGCCAGATGTGCTCACTGTGATAACTGCATTTGTGAAACACTGATAGATGGGATCTCAAGGGTTTTTTTTTGGGGGGGGTACACAGTAGTGTAAAACATGGGGCCAGAAATTGTGCTAGCCTTCAACCCTTTGATTCTGTTGGGCGAGTTCTGGAACTGCCAGACCCCTGTCAGGATCCTTTTGGAACGCGGCATTGTTGTTGGGCCCTGAATCAGCCAAGGAAGGTACCTAAAACTCCAAATACCTTTGATCGAAGGGGTCCTCCCCTCCTCATGAAAAGAACAGCCACGCCAGCACTTGTCATGAGCAAGAGGAACAACATTATTGGTTCAAGCAGTACTTTTATAAATTTGGTTTAGCACGATCTCATACCGGTTAACAACACATGCACAAAGTAAAGTTTCTTACTTCTCATGACAAACATGTTATAAATGCTGTTTCAGCTACTGTAGCTAGGTACTGGACAGGCTAGGAATGTTTCAAGTTGGAATAAAGAAAGTATTGAGAAGGAGACCTCGGGGAAATTAGCCAACTCTACAGGGATATCAGCAACGTTGAAACATAGGATTAATTTCCCAGCTATAGTCAGCAGAACTAATTCTTTTTGTCTGCTCAGGAGAAAAGACAGTGGTGGGGAGTGGCAACAAGATGGCTGTGTAGTGGTTCACTAGAGGAAACCCTCTATAGATCCTGATCCATAAGCCTTGATAAAAATGGACAAGTTAAAACCCGTTCGCAGGTTCACTGTCCAGGGACCTGATTATTTGCCATTGAGTTATATGGGAGAGGATCAACCAAATTTCCCCTTGCCTTCTGGTGGACTGGCTGGCCTAAATTTCCATTTAAGTGTCACAGCACAGTTTACAATAGCAATGGCAGTCTTACATGAGTGAAGCACTTCGCATTCTGTTATATGCTTAAGACATTGAGAGCAACATAGATGGGCTTAATCCATTTTATTTTCTAATAATCTAGAGGGGGAACCCATGGCCCCATACTATGAGTTTCTTGGTTGAAAAGGATTGAACCCATTACTCTTATGTCAGTGCCTATCACTGCTTACTATACCACAATGGTCCTCATGTTTTTCCAGGTACAAAATACTATCCTTTAAATTCTCAAAATAACAATAATAAAGGATACCTGTACAATGGAGGTGCTATACTGCTTTGATGGAAGATGCCTGAATGTGGCAGAAACAATAAATAATCACTGTGCTTTTCTTGCATGGGGTTGGTGGGGATGATTATGTGAGGAAACCCCTTTCCTTCTTGATTATTTATCTGATTTCCTGATCATATGATAAGAATTATGTTCTACAATTGCTTCAGATAATACAAATTTTCTCTACATTTAAACTGAGCTTTGAAACTAGATATCATAGTTCATGTTTTCTCTTGAATTACTTGGGTTTAAAAAAAAATGAAACTTCATTTCATAAGGATTGTATATTAGGAGTAAAGCCAATGAACTGTCTTAGCACTTTTTTGGAGACACTTATTGGTTGTTTGCCCTTTTCTGTACTGACATTTTTATATTTGTCTCCATTAATTATTCTTCCATGAAAAATTTAGTTACCGGTAACAATGTTGAAAGAAAACAGTGTTTCCACAAATCATGGAAATCTAGTCTGCTTTCATGTAAATATCAACTTGGACCTCTAAATATTTTATCAGACATATGTTATTTATTATAGTGAATGTAGCTTTTAAGTTTCATGGGCAGTGTCTGAATTAATTTGACGGTGGGAACCTCATACATAAAAATTTCTGAAACAGAAAAGAGGATTCAGGAACTGGAAATAGATGTCCTGTTTTTGTGCAAGTACACACCGTAGTTCTCTCTGATTATGAATAGCACAATATGGGGTGATGCGTTAAGTCAGCCTTTCTCAACCTTTTTACCCTGGAGGAACCCTTGAAATAATTTTCAGGTCACAGGGAACCCCCACATAAAAATTATACCTACAGCTCCCTTTTTTAAAAATTACAGAAACAGTGGGAAAAAAAAGATGCTTATTATATTTCACATTGCTAGCAATACATATTTGATACTTGAAAGTAACAGGCCTGAAACAGCATACTGGCAGAGAAGTATTTATAGTGTACATTAAAATACTGACAAAATATCCTATGAAAATGCCAAAAAATGTAATCTATAATAAAAGTAAATTAAATGAAAAACAAATATATTTATTGTGAAACATAATTAAAACCTGAAAAATGTATGAAAATACCCAAACAAGACTAATACAAATATATTTGATGAAAAACAAATATATTTATTATGATAACATTATTAATGTGAAAACCCTTCATTTTGCATTTGTACCTTTAAATCAGTTTTATGCAAACCAGCGTTTTCTTTTGTCCTTAGTTCTGGCAAACGATAAGGGTCTGTGGCTGCTTGCAGGAAGCAAACTCAATCACACATACACTCATTCCTTGCCTCCTCCCCTTTAGCTGTCAGGCTGACATGAGGAGCTTCATTAGGACAGCAAGGTATTTGACACATAAGCATCCTTTTCTCCCCTTGACTCACAAGAGGCCCCTTTGCAGGCTGTGTTGGTATGAAAACATTCACACACACACATTCATTCCTCTCCAGCTTTCTCTGTCGTGGAGGGGAGAGAGAAGCCTTTTCAGCTCACCACTTCTCTGTGATTTATTAGTATGCTGAACCCCTGATGATCTCTGGGGGAACCCTGGGGTTTGGGAGAACCTCAGTTGAGAAACGCTGCCTTAAGTGCTATTCAGATCCAGTAAAGGCCAGCTCATGTGCATATGCCATGGTATAAGCACACAATCAATTCTAATTGCAAATTGTGTGTGAAAATATATTTGATTTCTTTTTCTTTTTTTACTAGAAGTATACCTGCTGTAGCTCATGTGGACTTTTGACTGAGCAGAGAGGGAGAAATTGGAATGCCTTATGCTTCATTGTATGTTTCTTCTTTAATCGTCCCTGAATAGTGTATTATCTTTTGTTTTCCTTCAGTGACAGTTATGACTACTTCACATCATGCCCCATATGGTGGTTCTGCCCACATAGATAACCAGTGGTTGGTAGGCTCTGGTCATATTTTTGGCCTGAGTGTTGCTGCACTCTTCAGTGTCAACAGATGGCCACTTCACCCAAGGGTCATCTTAAAATGGCAACTATATTGTGATCATCTGTTGAGAAATGTATTAAGGGGTGCTGGCTAAGGCATACTGTAGTCACACAGTATCAAAACTTAGGGGGTTTCAATCAGCACTGCAGCTTTTTAGGGAATAGCAGTGGAGAGGGGGCAATCTGATACTTTCAATTGGCTTGTGAATAGCTCTTAACCTTTGTGGGAAGCGTTATCTTGTTCCCTTCCCCACCCTCTGACCTTTGTATCAAAGCTTGGCTTGAAAGCCTCATTTTTTATACATATGCACACATGAGGCTAACTAGACTGGCAGTCAAATTTTACTTTTCATCAATGCTGGTGATAGGATATTGTCTTGACTAAACTTGAGCAGGCAGTAGTCTGGTGTAGGTTGCCCAGGACAGATCCTGTAGAATAAATAGCTCTGTCCTTGAACAGAGGGAAATGATTGGGAACTCAGGAAGAATAGCTGGGGCAATGGAGCAGCTACTTGATCTGATGCATGTGGGAGTTGCTTCTCTCTGCCTAATGATAAAGCTGGGCTGTCAGGATTTGAGGTTACATTTCTCATGTTGTGATTGATGAAAATACCTTCACTGTCCCCAAACCTCATATGTATAGTTATATGTTATGTGACTTACAGACTCTTTCAGAAGGGACCTCCGTGCACTTGAAAAATACTGAATAGTAGCTGTAATTGAGTCCACCAGCTATTGCCCATCATTTCTGATTTTCTTTACTAATTGTTATCAGCCTTGATCCTTTCTCAACTGGAATAAAATATGTGACTATGTGTTCTAAGTTACGAATTAAATAATTTGAAGCATGGGTAGAATGTAGACTGTGTCTACTAATCAGGAGCCTCACAGATTTCACTGTGTATTGTTTTTCTCATGGCCTATTTTTTGCTTTTGTTTTGTTGTCTGTTTTTGTGATGGGGAGGAGAAACCAGTTCCATAAATTCATAATTTGCCATCACACTTCAATGAATGTGTAATTTGGTTCAGAACTTTTCTCTGCTCAGATGTGTATTTTGAGGATATTATTAAAAAGACAATGTAACCTGTACAGCACACTGGAATGTGAATACCAATTTTTTAAAGACACATTATTTCAAACACTTCCCTTGTACCAATTGGCACTTGTATTATTTTAGTTTTCTGGCTCAACAAGTAATCTGATTATGGTACGTTTGAATGAAAAGCATGTCAGCTGAAAATCTGAACAGTGGGACCATCTCTGTTGGATTTTGTAAGCCATTGAAGAGAATTCTTTTACAGATAGTAGAAAATATTAATTCCATTGACTGTGTGGTAGGTTAAATTGAGCTAGGGAATGAAAAGCAGCGCCAGGCTTAGAACCAAGCCGAGTAATTTTTGGTAAATACTAGTCACTAAGCTTATTTTTAACCTAGTGATTTTCATGTCACCTTTCAGAATACAGAAATGAAGTCTGCTTTGTGGACATAATATGTCTTGCATGTTGTGCGGATTTATTCTGTTCTAGTTAGTTCTCTACATTTGTGCATGTTCTTAAGCCCACACCATCAATTAACTTGCTGGGATGTATTGACTGCATAGAGCATTAGCTATCTTGTTGAAGGCATTATATGATAACTGTGCCTGCTGGGTTAATACAATGAGAAGGTCTGATATCCCCAGGAGAACTGATTTTTTGTTATAGGTCAGTGCCCCTTTCATATCTCTAATAAGACTGAGTAGGAAATAGCATGTTCTGCCAAGGCAAGAGTGAAATGTGGAAAATGATGGTTGTTCATTCAGCTAAGACCAAACAACCCAGTGTGTATGTCTGGTGGGGGGTGGGGGAGCTCACAGCTGGTTATCGTGTAAGATGAAAATACGTGTTAGAGGCAGCCTCTGGAAAAATAAGTCTTAAACATATGCCTGACATTTTCCAAATGATCATTTTTAAAAAGATTCCCATGATGATTTATGTCACTCTCTAATGCAGAGAAGGAGGAGGTAGGATAAATGGGCAAAAGAAATGTTACATGCAAATGCTTGTGTTAAAAATTACAATGTCTGTTCTGCAGGGAACAGCAGTTTCAGTCTGGGAAATTTGGTGCAGAGATGAGACATTCTTCACACTTCCCTATTTGCCATTTTCTATGGCAGCCCCTCATGCCAAAGCCTTCTATCCTTCCAGGTTTCTAGACATATTGTTGCTCTCACAAATAGAAGAGAAGAAGGAAAGCTGCTTGTATGGTGGGGTGGATAGTGGGGATACACTAGTAAAGAGCTGTATGGGCTGTTTTGCACTGGACCCTTGGTATTGCTGGAGTTTGGTTCCAGGAACCACCACTCCACCCCTGTGGATACTCAAGTCCCATTATATACAATGGCACAGTAGAATGGTGTCCCTTATATAAAATGGCAAAACCAAGGTTCATTTCTTAGATTTAAAAAAATATATATTTTCAAGCTGTGTATGGTGGAATCGGTGTAGACCAAATCTGTGGGGCCAACTCTGATTTGATACAGAGGGCCAACTCTATTTTAAATTGCATTGTTTAAATTTGAAAAATATTTTCAAAAGTATATGGTTTTAATACGGTTAATAGTTTAATTTGGTTTTAATGTTGACTTTTTGTACAGCCAACCCTCTATATCCACAGTTTCTTTAACAACTGATTCAACCATCCACAGCTTGAAAAGATTAAACAACAAAATTTGGAAACAATAAAATTTCAAAAAAGCAAACCTTGACTTTGCTATCTTATGTAAGGGACACCATTTTACTATGCCATTGTATATAATGGGACTTTAGCATTCATGGGGCTCCTGAAACCAAACCCCAGTGGATACCAAGGACCCACTGTGTGTTTTTAGTTGTAATTTTTTTAAAGGTGTAAGTCACCCATTCAATCAACTGTTGAAAGGTGGGTCAACATGTAGGTAAATCCTATTAATTTAATGGGTCTACTCTAGTCAGTACTAACAACAGGATTTTGGCTAGATCCTACTGTGTTTGGTGGGTTTTCCTCTGCATTGTGCACCAGAAGGAACACCACCTGTTACTATTGAAAAAGCAATAAGCAGTTATTTATATCTAGAATTGGCAAAGTAAGCATTTGCAGTAATCACTGTTTACAAGATAATACAGGTTGAGTTTCCCTTCTCCGAAATGCTTAGGACTAGAGGCATTTTGGATTTTGGAATACTTTGGATTTTGGAATACTTTACAGTTGATTCAACAGTTGATTGAATGAATCTAAACAGAAAAGTCATTTATGTTTCATATACACATTGTACACATAGCTTGAAGGTAATTTTATAAATAATATTTTTAATAATTTTGTGCATGAAACAAAGTTTGTGTACATTTAACCATCAGAAAACACAGAAAAGATAAAATGCCTTGTCATGTCAGCACTAAAAAATTACTATTTTGGATTTTGGAATTCCAGAAAACTAGTAAGAGTCAAGTTCTCATGGGCAAACATCCCATAATATATATATATATTTAACCGAACTCTTATTTAAAAGATAATCTTTCTGGTTCCAGATCTATTTTTTAAAAAAATAAATAAAATGAATGAGGCAACATTTCAGTGTCCTTATTCTTCACTGATACCAAGTGTATTATTTACCAACTTGTTTTCTGAAAGTGCCAAATTCAACAATAGATATGTTAAAATGATTAAGGATGGGGTTTTGTACATGCTTATCTGGAAATAAGTACCACTGAATGAAGCAGTACTTTCTTCTGAGTAAACATGTGTAGAATTGTACTGTAACAGTTCTTTGGGTCTTACTATAGGTAAGTTGCTACAGGAGTTTATCTTTAATCTATAATTGACATTTAAAACATAGCACCATACTTCAGATTCAATTAAGATTTAAATCGTACAGTTAGTTTTTAAAAATGTGCCCCCAGTTAGTAATTTTATACTATTCCACCTCTTGAGTATTCCTTGCCTAAGAAAACCCTATAACATTTATGGGGTCACCATACGTAAATAGACAGGCAACTTGAAAGTGCACATGCACACCCCCACACCCCATTTCTTCCTCCTGGTGCAATCCACCCCATTATGGAATCTAACCTGACTCTGGATTATTTACTTTTCCCAAAGAAAAATAAGGGTGTATCCACACTGCAGAATTATACCAGTTTGACAACACTTTAAGTAGCATAATCATTTTAAGGAATTTGGGGGACATCCCAGTCTTTCCAGGATCTCCCACAGACCTTTCCTACTCACGTTGTCGAAGGCTTTGGTGAGATCAACAAATGTTACATAGAGACCCTTGTTCTGCTCTCTACATTTCTCTTGCAGTTGTCTAAGGGCAAATACCATATCTGTAGTACTCCTATTGGCTCTGAGGCCACATTGGCTTTCAGGAAGAAGAATAGAATAGAATAGAATAGAATAGAATAGAATAGAATAGAATCTTTATTACGGTCATAGACCAGCACAGGTAAAAAGGGGATACAGAATAAAGGTAAAAACGCAGAATAAAAACAGGCTAAAAGCAGTATTTAAAATGTTAGCTCCAGTATAACAAGACTAGGTTGACACTATTCTACTGCTGAGGACATTGTCTGACGAATTTTAACCGCAGCTGCGCAGAATCTGGCAACATTATAAGTTGTTCCTGGGTTGGTGTCTGAAAGCAACAAGTTTATGTAGAATTGTCCAGTGTGCCCTTGATATTTATGCAATGGGTGAAATAAGTCTGAGACGTATGTCCCTGTAGTATGAGCACTGGAGTAATACATGCTCTGTTGTTTCTATTTGGCCTGAGTTGCAGGGGCACAGTCTGTCTGAGAAGGGGATCTTCTTGTATCGGCCTTCAAGGACAGCTGAAGGGAGGGGCACGACACCGTGCAAGAGTAAAGGCCCTTCGATGTTTAGGTATTTCAAGTGTTGCTAAGTATGCCAAAGGTGAGGCCAGATATCTGTTGGAATCACTAGCAATGAAGGCTGGAGTACTGGCTAGATCCAGTTGTCGCTCTATATCTGCTACCCGTTGTTTGATAGTAGCTTTTGCCCTATCATATCCCAGGCTTAGCAGAAGATCTGGAGAAAGGCCCAGCATTGACATTTTAGTCATCACTGTCTGTTTCCAGCTGGATTGGAAATCATCACTTAAGGTTAGTGGAGCAAGGCCAGTGGGAAAGAGGGATAGTCTGAGCCAGTAGTTGAGTATGGTCACACACACTCTGGCCTCCATTTTCATAAATCCTGACTCCAGTCTCAGAGCTGCGTTAGAGACACATTTTGGAGTTTGGAAAGCTGATCTTAAGAATTTTGATTGGACAAGTTCTAATGCAGCAGGGTTGGGGAAGGGTCCCAATTGGGATCCATAAAGCAGTTGTGCTACTGGTTTGGCTTCAAAAAGTTTGAGCGCTGCAGGTAAATAGTGGCCTCCTCTTGTCTTAAGAAATTTGAGAATGGTTGTTGTGCTCCTCTGCACATTGCAAGCAGCATACTCTCCATGCGCTTTCCTACTACCAGTGGATGGAAAAATTACCCCCAGGTATTTGAAGCAAGAGACCTGCTCAATCTTGTGGCCATCTATATTCCAGTTTTAGTTCTTAGGCCTTTTAGCGAATGCCATGATTTTAGTTTTTTGATAGTTGAGTTCTAGCTGTTCCACTCTGCAATATTGTGTTAGTGCTCTTAGGGCTCTTTTTAGTCCAATGGGAGTTCTTGAAAGTACTGCTGCATCATCCACATAAAGCAGCGTTGAAATATGCCTTCCCTTTAATTTTGGGGGGTGGAAGTTAGTGTTGTTGAGGTGATCCACCAAATCATTGATGTAGAAGTTAAACAGGAGTGGAGCTAGAATGCAGCCTTGCTTGACACCCTTCTCAGTGACAATGTCATTGGTGAGATGTCCCTGGGGGTTACATCTTACTTTTAATGAGGTCCCTTCATGCAGCATACGAATTAGATGGAGTAAATGTCGGTCGATCGAAGAAGCCTCCAGTTTTTTCCACAGTTTGGTTCGGGATATAGAGTCAAAAGCTGCTTTAAAGCCTATGAAGGCAGCATAGAGAGAAACTGTGCTGCAGGTGGAGTATTTTTCAATAAGGTGGTGGAGTACAAGGCACTGATCTATGGTGGAGTGGCCTTCCCTAAAGCCAGCTTGTTCTTCTGCAAGTATGTTTTCTTGTTCCAACCAGGTCTGAAATTTCCACTGTAAATGTCTTGCATAGAGTTTGCTAATTGTACTGAGGAGACTAATTGGTCTGTAGTTGACAGGATCATCCTTGCTTCCTTTTTTATATATGGGGACGATGATTGCAAGACCCCAATCCTTGGGTGCTCAACCATATTTGTCGATACAGGTGAAAAGTGAGGCCAGGATAGGGGCCCAAAATTCAAGGTTGTTTTTAATGGCTTCTGCAGGTATTAAGTCTTCTCCTGGAGCCTTCCCCATTCTCAGCTGGGCTACAAGGTTCTTGATCTCTGTCGCTGTCACTGGTGGCCACCCTTGGATATTTTCTATATTTTGGCTAGTGCATCCACTTTCAATGTAGTTGTCCTTATAAAGTGCTTGAAAGTGATCCTCCCATATCCCTGGAGGGATGTGACAATCCACTGTAGCTGGCCCATTTCTCTGGGAACTTGATGTAATATGCCAGAATAGAGCTGTGTTGTTGGATCTGACTGCCTGGATAAGTTGTGTCCAGTCATTCTTCATGGCTTCTTTTTTCTTGTTCCTCAGCAACTTTTTGTAGTCTCTTTTCTGCTGAAGCAGCATTGGTGCAGCATCTGGAATGTTATTAGATAGGTAACCCTGATAAATATCAATGAGGGCTTTTTTAGCATTAACACATTCCTTGTCAAACCATGGTTTGGAGTGGTGCTGTTGTTGTTTCCGCTGATGTGCGCTATTTTGACAGATTAGATATTGGTGTAGAGCTTGGGTAAGTGTATTGTAATTTTCCAAGATTTCATCAGGGGACTCAGCTGATATCAGGGCAGTCCTAAGATACTGAAGTTGGTCTGAAGCCAATACCTCACTTATTGTTTGGTTTAGTTGGGGGGTCCATTTAGCTCGGCGATAAGTCCTTCCTGATGGTGTCACAGAGAGATGATAGCGCTCCCTGGTGTGTGTCTCCTGAGTGAAGTCGCTAAATTGTAACCGAATTGGTAAATGATCACTTTCAAATCTGGGCATAACTTCTAATTCCTTGGCATAGGGAAGAAGGTCCCTGGAAACGATTATGTAATCAATGGCACTCATTCTGGACCCAGAGAGATAAGTGAATTCAGCTGGGTTCAGGAAGAAGTTCTTCTGCAATGGCAGGAACTAATCTGTTCAGGAGTATCCTTGCAAGGATTTTTCCAGCAATAGAGAGCAGTGTTACGCCTCGATAGTTTGAGCAATCGGATTTTGCTCCTTTTTTCTTGTACAGGGTGATGATGACTGCATCTTGGAGATCTGATGGCAGTTCCCCCTTTTCCCAGGAATTCACAAGGAGTTAGAATCATAGAATCATAGAATTGCAGAGTTGGAAGAGACCATGAGGGCCATCCAGTCCAACCCCCTGCCATGCCATCACTGGAATGTGCCCAAAGAAGAGGGACCAAGATGATCAATGGCCTAGAAACCAAGTCTTATAAACTCATCTATATCCCTTGAGCCCCCCACCCCAATTGGTCAGGAGTATGTTTTAGCTCTTACTGTCAAAAAGTTCCTCCTAATGTTGAGGTGGAATCTCTGTTCCTGGAGCTTGCATCCATTGCTCCGTGTTCCAATCTCTGGAGCAGCAGAAAACAAACTTGCTCCATCCTCAACGTGACACCCCTTCAAATACTTAAACAGGGCTATCATATCGCCTCTTAACTGTCTTTTTTCCAGGCTAAACATACCCAGCTCCCTAAGTCTTTCCTCATAAGGCATGGTTTCCAGACCTTTCACCATTTTAGTCACCCTTCTCTGGACACGCTCCAATTTGTCAATATCCTTTTTGAATTGTGGTGCCCAGAACTGGGCACAGTATTCTAGGTGAGGTCTGACCAAGGCAGAATAGAGTGGCACTATTACTTCCCTTGATCTGGACACTATACTTCTATTGATGCAGCCCAAAATCACATTGGCCTTTTTAGCTGCTGCATCACACTGTTGACTCATGTTCAACTTGTGGACTACTAGGACTCCTAGATCCCTTTCGCACGTAGTCTCATTCAGCCAGGTCTCCCCCATCCTGTATCTGTGCATTTCATCTTTTCACCCTAAGTGTAGTACCTTACATTTCTCCGTATTGAATTTCATTTTGTTAGCTTTGACCCAGCTCTCCAGTTTATCCAGGTCATTTTGAATTTTGATCCTGTCCTCCAGGGTATTAGCTACTCCTCCTAATTTGGTGTCATCTGCAAATTTGGTAAGTATGCCCCTAATTCCCTCATCCAAATCATTGATAAAGATGTTGAATAGCACTGGGCCCAGGACAGAACCCTGTGGCACCCTTCTGGTCACATCCTTCCAAGATGAAGTTCATGGAATTTATCATGGAGTACATGACCTCCGTGTTTCCAGACTTCAGGTGGGATTCCATCAATCCCAGCTGCCTTGCCGTTTTTCAACTGCTGTATGGCCTTAAGGGTCTCTTCCAAAGTTGGAGCTACATCCAGTTCATTTGGACATAGCTCCCACTATGTCCTATTGCCCATCATGCCCATTGCCCATTATGGTCCCACTATGCCCATTGCCGTTGGCAACTCTGTGCTTAAGTCCGTTCAGCAGTTCACCTACCTGGGAAGCATCATCTCCTCAGATGCCAAGATTGACAAAGAGATCAATCACAGATTAGCAAAGGCATATAGCGCATTTGGAAGACTTTACAAAAGAGTCTGGAGTAATAAACACCTGAGGCGAAACACAAAAATCAGTGTGTATAGAGCCATTCTACTGTCTGTTCTCCTTTATGGGTCTGAAACATGGGTCACCTATCGCCACCACTTACGACTCCTCGAACCGCTTCCATCAGCGCTGTTTACGCACAATCTTAAATATACACTGGACTGACTATGTGACGAATGTTGCTGTCCTTGAGCAAGCAGGGATCACCAGCATTGAGGCCATGATATTGAGAACACAGCTGCGCTGTGCAGGGGATGTTTCTAGGATGGAGAACCATCGCCTCCCAAAAATACTACTCTATGGTGAACTCGCCACGGGTCAGCATAAGAGGGGCGCTCCAAAAAATGCTACAAAGACTCCCTGAAACAACATCTCAGGCTCGGCCAAATTGATCACCAACAATGGTCCACCCTGGCCTCACATTGGGAGGCATGGAGACACACTATCCACAGTGCTGCAGCCTTATTTGATAACTCACGCTGAACAAGTCTTGAAGAGAAATGACAACGCAGAAAAAATCACAACCCGGAAACATCACCCAAGGAAATCTTCTGCTGTGCTTTCTGCAACCAGACTTGTCTATCTTGGATTGGCCTTTTTAGTCATCAGCGCGCTTGCTGAGAGCGCAGGATGAGTCCTTCCTGAATCTTCGTTTGCGAAGAGAAGCCAGAGAGAGAGAGAAGTATCATAGCTCGATCATATGGAATGTTAGGATTCAGAAGGTATTTAGCCTTCTTTGTCAAAAGTGCTGGTGCCTCACCAAACTACAAATCCCAGGATTCTTCAGAATGGAGCCATGGCAGTTAAAGTGATGTCAAACAAGACATATTGCAGCATGCTGTAGTGGTTTAAACATTGGACTACAAGTCTGGAGACCAGGTTTTGAATCCCCACCTGGCCATGGAAACCCACTGGGTGACCTTGGGCAAGCCACATTCTCTCAGCCTCAGAGGAAGAGAGTGGAAAACCTTCTCTGAACAAATCTTGCCAACCCCATGATAGGTTCACCTTAGAGTCACTATAAGTCAGAAACGTCAACAATTTATTTCTTGATAGTTATTGGTAAAATGGCAAATTGGGGCAAATTGGATCTATGAGTTTCACATATCTTTTGAACTACAGGATTCACATCCATTTTGTAAATGAGTGTGTTGAGTAAAGAACTGCTGAAAAGAAGATAATGAACTACATTCTTACACATTTTAAAAATACCCAAACAAGCCAAAGCACCAAGATATTGCTAAACTCTGAGCGATTTTTCAGTAGTGGGTAACTGAAGACTTCTAAGCTCCTGTTGTGAGTGTGTTGTTAAATGTATGTATGTATTGAAAGGGAAGGGAAGAGGCTTACTTGCATTTAAAGTTTATATTCATTCATACATTGTTGTGGCATTCTCACAGTCCTGTTTATGGCCTAGTGTATTACTTGTTCTGAATGTGGTGCATTAAATATCACCTCCCTGCCTCAAGGAAAAAATCTGCAGAGCAGAGAGAGAATAATGGATATTGACATAGCAACATGTCTTCATATATTCTTGCTTTCTGCTGCATTGTTAAACAGTTTGTATTACCATTGGAAATTGGGGCACTGGAGCAACATGCAAAGGTTATGTCATGTTACCAAAATTAAAGACATAATTTAACCATTAGACAGCAAGGGATTTTGAAAGCTTAGAATGAATGGCTGCAAGGCTGGAAGCATATTTTACAGGTTCCCTATGGACTCTGTAGAAACATGCGTCTCTGTATGTGTGTGTGTGTGTTATGTATGTACGTTCACACACACACACACACACACACACACATTAGACAGTGCATTGAATGAATACATCTCAGAGTCTTGGTGTTCCATAAGATTTTTAGGCATCAACTGGTTCAAAACTGAAAAAATATTTTCTGATACATATGCTGAGTTTTTTTATTTTGATGTTCCCTTCTATGCTGCCTTGAAGGGTTCTTTGATGGTCAAGCAGCCTAAAAATATTTTAACCAGTTACAATGTATGAGGGTTTTCTCTGTTACTCTCTCAACAAATAAATTTGTTGAATACATGATGCCGATACTGCCAGAAAATGCTTGGTAAGCATTTACTCAGCACTGAGTAAAAAGAAAAGGAGAAAAGGCCTGTGTCAGGCTACAAGGGGTAATCATGGCTTGGTCAATAATCTGTTATGTATCAAAACAATCCGTAGCCAAAATATATGCTTTGAATGTACAGTCAGACCCCTGTATCCATGGGGGTTTGGTTCCTGGGCTTATTACGGATACTGGAAACTGCAGATAACAGTGACCTCTATTAAAAATAATGGACTTCTGGTAAAAAATACCATAGAGTTGCCTTGGAGAACCAAGAAGGTGTCTAGAGAGGATGCCTCCCTAGGCATTTTCTAGGATGTCTTTATGGTATGTGTCCCTGTTTTGGGTCCTGCAGATAACTGAAACCATGGATATTGGTTCCATGGCTATGGGGGTCTGACTGTACCAAGTTTGTCAGTCTTCCATTTTCATTCCTTTTCCACCTGGAGAACACATTGTATCAATCCAGAATTATTCCTCCTGCCCCTCTCTCCCACACAGATGGAACATCTCATCTAATGGTGGTTTTCCGTTGATGGAGTAGAAAAGGAGGCAGTTTTTGCTCCCCTCCTATATGTTATTGAGGAACCTTCTGGAATGTGTAGGAGGTTGTACTGTGTGTTCTTTGGGGAGTGGTGATGGGAGAATCTGTGAAGAAGACCTTCCATACCTATATATGTGTGCTTCCAGCCATCTGGGAACATGCTGAGCAAAACTCTTTGAGTGCTCCTGTTCATGGGAAAAAAACATAATGCATGTTGTGTGACTGTTGCAGTGAAACTGCAAAATGTGTGAAGCTGTAAGAAATAAATCACAATTCCATATCTTTCTTTTTAAAAAAATCTTGCACTTGGTGTTACAAGGACACCATCCCTGTATTATTCATCTTATTGTTGTTAACTGCCCTCATTTCAACTTCGATTTATGGCGACCCTATAAATGAAAGACCTCCAAGTCACCCTACTATCATCAACAACCCTGCTCAGGTCTTGTAGATTCAAGGCCGTGGCTTCCTTGATTGAGTCTATCCATCTGGGATGTAGTCTTCCTCTTTTCCTACTTTCCCCCACCTTGCCAAGAATTATCATCTTTTCTAATGAGTCATATTTTCTCATGTTATGGCTAAAGTATGACAGCCTCCATTTAGTCATCTTGGCTTCTACATATTAAAGTCTATCTATTGGGAGTTGGGGATTCCACAAAAAACAGTGTCCCTTTTTGAGTTTACCCTTTAGCATTGTCAACATTTCCTTTTAACTTGAAATAAAAGGAAAATGAAACTTTCTTCTTTCAATGTTATTCTAGTTTCCTTTTTCCTGTCTTTTAGATTCTGTTTTTGATCTACTTACAGGCCTTTAAATGTTGTCATTTAAAGTAGGTTAAAATTTTTGGGAGAGAACCTTCCTTCCTTGTCCAAGAATTTGCTAGTGAACACATGTCATGCAAGTGTTGTTGGAATTAGGATAAAATTCACTACTTCAGTCATTATAGGGTTAATGATGAATCAGCTGTCCGGCCACTATAAGGCTAGCTCTTACTACTGTGAGTTTACCCCCTTACTTCCTCATTTTGCATTGTACTGCATTTGTTTCTGTGTGACCTTCTACTTTTTGGTATGTTTTGCTATTTTGTGTATTTGCTTGCCACATTGCTCTAATTCATTTTAATACTTTTTCTCTACTTATTTTGTATATTGCTTTATTGTAGATATATTAATTGCTGCTTATTTATAGAATAGATAAAAGACTATCAGTACTTGTTTTCTCTTGTTTTGTCTTTTGGATCCTATTTTTTTCAACATGTTTGCTTGTTTGAAGCAGCTACTTTTTACCTTGATGAATGCCAGAGTCACAGCTTTAGAAGTTTCAACCAGTCGCACCTTCTCAAGTAAGCTTGAGTGGAAGATTTTTATTGGGAAAATGTTGCTTGGGGCTTTTTCTAAACAAACCAGGGAAAGGTTTTCATAGTGTATGTCCAGGGCCTAACTGCTCTTGTTAGGTGATCTTGTATAAAAACAAAGAAAAGCAATTAGAACTCTCCCTTTTCTTTAAGCAGGGGCCCTACATGATCAACAGTTTTGAATTAGGCTCCTGAATTGTACAAACTAATCTCCAATCTGTTGCTTCCCAGATGCTCTGGACAATAGGTCCCATCATCTCCAGCCAGCATAACCAATGAAGTTGGCTTAAAGGTTCTGTTTAGTTGTACTTTTTTATCTGGAATATTGGCCAATGAGAATACTTGCTTATTAGGCAAATATATGAATTTCAGAGTGGGAAACAGGTTTGAAACTGGTTCATCTTGTGTGGTAGTGCACCAGTTGCATGATATGTGTTGTGGAATGGAGAGATACATGCATGTTCCTCCATAATAAATGACTCAGCGGTTAGTTCTGTGGTGTGTGAACTCTGCATTCTTTTCTCTAAGTTACACAAATCAAGAATTCCAACAAATCATTCCACTGAATAAGTGAAGCCCCTACCCCCCCTACCAAAATAGAGACTCACTTTTTTGAAAGCATATATTGGAATGCATTGAATATCTTTATAATCTTCTGATTTTTCCCCCTTTGCTCTTCTCATTCAGGATCTATGTTTACATTGAAGGTACAAGTCAATGACATAATCAGTCATCAATATCTACGCCAAGCAGTTGTGGAAATCTTTGTCAACTACACAAAAACTAATTCTACATTTACTGGAAATAATGGAGCAGTATTGATACGAGTTCCTTATCAGCTAGGTCTGAGCTTAACTATTGTCTCTTATAAAGATGGTTATATGCTAACACCTCTGCCTTGGAAGACTGGGAGAATGCCAAGTAAGTAAGCCCCTTTTAAAAGCCTATTTTTAAATTGAATGCACTTGAACTTTTCTCCCTTGGGTAATCCATCCAATTGTCATCAAATGAATGCTATTTAATAACGTTACCCAAAATAGGTCATGCCTGGATGCGACTATAAAAGTAAATGTCACTGTCTTGGAACACATGTAAAATAGATCCAAACGAATCCATTAAATTATTTTTAATAATTGAAGTTCTTCACTGAATATATGCAGGTTATATTGAAGGCTGAACACCACCTGTTCAGCATTCAGAAAAAGTAAAAGGAGAATGGGTGACAGACATATTATCTCAGATCATGTGTTTTACAGATAAATCAGGAAAGTTACAGTTCTCCTCCTGGACTTTTGTTTAAAACTTTTGTGTTAGCACCTCCTTTTCTATTATGTTGTTAATTTGTTGTGTATTTAAAGAAATATAAGAATAACTATGTATGCTTCTTTTCTGTTATGAGCTATGGGCTGGAATTCTATTGCTTGGTCCCAGCTGAAGTAGACTCATTCAATCAATTGTTAAATGGTGAATCAATGCATAAGTAAATTCAATTGATTCAGCAGCTTAACTCTGGTCAGGACAAACAATAATATTTAGGCCATGGTTTTTACAAAATAGAGCAACTCAGGGTGTTTGTTTTTAAATAGTTCATAAAGTAAACAGCTTTCAAGTGGGTTTACCATTTGGACTTGGTTGATTCTAATAATTAACAAAAGATTCCCCTGCTATGATGATGAAATAAATTTCTGAATGAATGTAGACTCATGAAAATACCTGCAAAGTAGTTATTTTGTTCATATATGTAGAATGGCCCAGTTTAGGTACAACATTAAAACATTCCCTAGCCCGGTGTTCTCAAGATGTTTTGAATTTGAGCTCCCATCAGCTCCAGCCAATGTGGCTAAGGCAGGAAATTGGGGAGTTGTAGTTCAAAACATCTAGAGGGCACCAGTTTCAAAAATGGAGCACCTGTATTTTGCATTAATGTCATGTTCACTTGCTTCCCCTTCCATGAGATCAGAAGCATTCCAGTTCTGATCTTAAACTAATCAGTTTATATCTGAATTGGAGAACTCTGGTTCATTTAAACTAAGGTTTGTTCAAGCAAGGTATCATTATAAACCTTGGTTAGATTGTGTGTTGTCTGAACAAACCATCCCATTGAGAAGTGGAAAGAAACAGTGTTAATTTTAAAGCAGGGAACAAAAACATTTCCAGACTGCTAAACTCTGAAAGTCTTTCAAACATTGTGAAGTCGAAGGTGTCCACAGCCGGCATCCATAGATTTTCCTTGGGTTTTTCCTGTGCTGTGAGACCGTGTTCTTAATTTTAGTAGATAAAACATTGTTTTTAATTTTAGTAGATACATAATAGCATAGTTATAGTCTTCTGTACCTTTGGCATTTTGGAGCTTGTATACAGAAAAGTTTGTCACATTTTGATGGTATTTTAATATCCATAAAATGTTTCAAAAAGACTCCTTAAAAGTTATAGAACAAATAGAGTAATTGTATAAGGATTCAGCACTTAGTTCATTTGAAGAGTGTTTTAAGAAAGCAATGAGATTCTACACTTAATCAAAATCAATAGAATCAATTTTTTTCTCAGATAAAACAGTTTATTTCCTTCTCTGTTGGGCCTTAAATTTTAACACTTTCCTGAATTTTCATTTTTCCACTAGGTTTCTTTTGCAATACATACCTATGTAGTGACATATTTGTTTTGTCTCTACAGTATATTCATCAGTCACACTTTCACTGTTTCCCCAAAGCCAGGCAAATATATGGCTGTTTGATGATACAATTTTAATTACTGGAAAACTTTCTGGTAAGTAATAGCAACAAATAAACAGCAACAATGAGTTATAAAGCATTTTCTTTTTGATAAAAATATTCTTTATTAATTTTCCAAAGGTTACAAACACTTAAGACCAACATCTTGACAGCATAATGTACTGAACAATACACAAACATTGTATCCCTTGTTCCCCCCTCCCCCCACATTGAATGGACATAAAACGATTAAAAATTTAAAATAGCTTCCTGATTAATCATATCAGATCCCCTTCCTTATATTGATTTTACTCCTCTGTTAATGTTAGTCTAAACCTTCATAATCTACTGATTTACAAATATTATATATCCCTTGTTGTTGATGTTCCTTTCACATCCCATTTTAGTATTTACATAGTTTTCATCTCAGTCATATCTTCCTTAGGTCTATAACCTTTCATTATTACATAGCTTTATATTGCTTCCTATATCATACATATGTTTGTTCTTATTACACATGGATAATACTTATTTAATCCAATGTTTCTACTATATACCTTGCTCAATTATCGAATACCATTACACTAACTTCCCCATCCTTTTGTTTAATAAATTCTATATGCAATTTCTATTTTTTAAGGTATTTCTCTTTTGAGTTACCTCTTACCATGTTTGTTAATTTGTCTAAACGTGCTACTTCCATTGATTTTTCTTTCCATTCCAACATTGATGGTGATTCCTTAGTTTTCCATCTCTTTGCAAAACTAATACGTGCGGGAGTTATAAAGCATTTTCCGTAATGATGTGTGATAGTAGTCTGGATGGCTAACATAGCAACAGGTGTTTTAATTATGACCGGGATGTATTCATTTGTTTATTCATAAAGAAATAATCTTATATGAATAAATTACTCACAAAGGGCAATCAGATCTTGTTGTTGTGCGCCTTCAAACTACCGGTAGTTTCTGACTTATGGTGATGCTAAGGCAAACCTATCGTGAAGTTTTCTTGGCAAGATTTGTTCAGAGGGGGTTTATCTCTGCCTTCCTGTGTGGCTGAGAGAGTGCGACTTGCCCAAGGTTACCCAGTGGGTTTTCTTGGCTGAGTGGAGATTTAAATCCTGGTCTCCAGAGTCATTGTCCAACAATCAAATCATTACACCATGCTGGCTTTCCAGTCAAATCTTAGTAGTTCATACAGAAATTTATTTTTGTATATTGAAACTTTTCAATACAGTTGGCCCTTGGCATCCCCTGGGTTTCAGTTCTAGGACCCCTTGTGGATACCAAAACCTATGGATGCTCAAGTCCCATTATATACAATGGCATAGTAAAATGGTGTCCCTTATATAAAATGGCAAAATCAAGCTTTGCTTTTTAGAATTTTTTTTTTGGGGGGGTGATGGGGAATATTTTCAAGCCATGGATGGTTGGATTTGTGGGTGCAAAATCCATGGATAAGGAGAGCTGATTGTAATGCTTTCTTTTAAAATAAGTTTTAAAAACCAACAGAGAGGTGCCAAACAAGAGACTTTTTTTCGGGGGGGGGGGGGTTGTACTATGTCTGATTTGCTGTTTCCTATTAATGGATATCCTGAATTATGGTCAAGATTTACAAGTGAGAGAGGGGAATTCCTTTTATAAAGGAGTGCAGCAGCCTATGGCCAACCACACTGTTCTTTTAACTTAGTTAAGTAATGAGAAAACATTTATGACTTTTCAGGTTTAATAGTCACATACCTTACACGTGGTTTCCTAAAATTAATTTGTCATCTTGTAGATTATTATATTTCAAAAATTCAGCCCAACCCAGAGAATTAACTACTTGAATCATTTGCAAATACGCATGCTTGATAGGCGGAAAGGTTAAATGTTTCTTCTTTGAACATGAGTTGTTTGGATGGTGCTGCCAGTCAAAGGTGTTAATTATGTGAATGAAGCATTAATACATTGCTGACTAGTCATTCTTCCTCTCTTTCAGATGCCAAATCTCAACCAAGTGTTCAGTTTCCAAAATATCTAATTAAACTTCCTATCACCCACCATATCACAAATGTAACAGCCTACTTGACAGTGCCACACCAATTTTTGAAAGTGGACCATTTCCTCTACACAACAGGAATTCTTTTAAATAAGTCAGGTATGTCAGATTGCTGTTCTCCATGGCACTGTATCACATCAGTGCACCCCTGCAGTAAACACACATTCCACACATTTGTTGTTGTTGCTGATTTTGATATCGATGCTTTTGCTGTGTAGTTTCAAGTCATTTCTTCCCCCCTTTCTTTTCTCTTGCTTTCAAGTCATTTCTGACTTATGTTTACCCTAAAGTGAACCTATCACAGAATTTCCCTTGCAAGTTTTATTTAGAGGGGGGTTAGTCTTTGCCCCCCCTGGGGCTGAGAGTGTGTGACTTGCCCAAGATCACCCACTACCATGTTGACTCTACATAGAGAGGTGCAAAATTTCCAGACATTTTGTAGCCATCCGGGAGGGGGACTTTGTTCCCAGAAAAAGATGGAAATTCTTGGAAAAATTGAAGAAAAATGTGATATTGGTACCCCTTACAGATTGAAAATCAGTTTATTACTTTAGGAACATAAACTGTATTATGACTAATTTGCTACTAACAGTGGTTCTACAAGCTATTGAATCATAACGTGTACTTAGTTTTTCATACACGGATTCTCCATTTTAGCTTTATTTTTGTTGAATAAATCATAACACGGTGTAGTCTGTCATGTGATGTTGTTCATCTGAGGTTGTATTTACTTAATTTTAAGACCTGCTAAGGAACAGATGATTGTTATAATGTTCTGATATGTAAAACCATTGAATTCAAAGAGGGTATACTTTATTTTTCACAGGACTGTAAGGAGGGTTCACTGTACAAGGTCCTTGACTGGAAGGAATACCTGAATTGCAGAGAACCTCTTTGGTTTTGCAAATTTGTGAGGGTCAAGGAAACATGCATAAAAAACGGTCAGCATTAGCAAAACAAAGAAAATTATTTTGTCTCTTTAGTGTTAAGCAGATATAGTGCATTCATTCCCATAAAAAGAAATGAGAAAAGGAAACCAAGACCAGGAACTACAATGATCTGATGCTCTTCAAATAGTCTTACATAAAAAAATCTTTCTTTTGCATAGTTTGTAGAAATATGTGAACACTTTCATTTCACTATGTTTTAAGAGGCAGATGTTCACTGAGTTCCTTCAGGTAACTCAGCATACAAAATCTCATGTAGAGCCAGGTTGTATCATTTTAAAAATGTACAATTGTCTTGACATGAAAATGGCAAGTGATAGGGAAGACATCTCCTTAGTTACTGATCTGAGCCAATTGTTAGTAAGCCTGACTTTTTGGGGGGGGCAGGGAGGGGGAAATAATATGAGGAAATAATGTTCTTCAGCTAGGGATTAGGCCTTTCTGCTGACTCTGTTATTAAAGATTGGTCTTTAATAACATAATTTCAGGATTTCCTTTTGTTTGGCTCCAAGTCTACTGTACAGTACTTAGACATTCAAGCTAAGGATGCTAACGATCATAAAGGCTGCTAAGAAGGGAAAAATAATGTCAGTATAGAACACTGTTCTAAATCAGTGCTGTTCTCATAAAAATTTTAAGCCTTTCTCCCATTTCTTAAATCACTCTGCATGCCAGTTTCCGAAGAATTATGAATTCATTAATTAATGAGCAGTAGTCATATGTTCACTAAATATGCATTCATGTTGTCTCTTAGAATGGTGTATCTAGGTTTGCTCAAATGTGATTGACCAATTTTTTCATCTCTCCCATGAACAAGAAAGCATTTGAACATACTGAGACATAGAGATGAATAATGTATGTGTACACCTTTTGCATTTGAAGAATGAGCCAACAAAGCAGCTTTCTATTTTCTCTTAGACTCTCCTGAAATCTCTCTGATGTGTTCTTCTTTTACATTATTTATGTGTTCTTCAGAAAACTGGTTCTATCCTAGGGGCAGGTGGAAGCTAATTGCTACATGATATTTGACAGTTTTCTTATGACCCACAGCTAACTGTCTGAAAATCTCATGAAAGATTTGGATTCTTCATAATTTTGTTTCTATCTTTTATTTGTTAGTGGCTCTCTCTCTGTCTCTTTTCTCTGTCTGTTTCTGTTGTAAGCTGTACAAGATTTAGCCATTTGCACAGGTGTTGCAAGCTTCTAAAAAAAGGAGTGGAACAAATACTTACTTATTTATTTGATTTCTATGCTGCCTTTCTCCCAGATTGGGACCCAGCGTTACAGTGTTAACATGGCACCACAAATCTGAATGGTTTTCACAGCATTTTTGATGGGATGCAAGTATTTGTGTGGCATCTGGAATATTTTAAAAAGTCCAATTAATAGACTTAGTTCATAAAGTTATTATGGATTTCATTTCATTTCATTTATATCTTTCTCCAAGGGCTCGGATGTAAAGTAACCTAATTTTAAAAGTTCCAATAAAACACAGTATAAAGAATATATATTAAAATAAAAATTAAAGCACTTACACTATTAAAGCACCAAATAAAACAGTTTAATATGGAAAACATTCTAAGTACTAATGGAGTTTCCACCTCCTTCAAGCCAAGCACATGGGGGGGGGAAGGTAATTTGGGGGAAAATCAGCTGTGGGATCAGGTTTAGGCCTCCCCCCCCCCCAATGTGAGATGCAACCAATCCAGATCAGGTTCCATGCACACCTGCTTAGGAGTAAATGGAAAATAAAATTAACTTTGCTTTGTCAATAGTCTATGTGGTTTAATGTGTGCAATTTAACTAGCTTGTAGCATAACCCTGTGTATCACACCTGCTGAATTAATTTCTGTATCTTGTTCACTGTACTGCTGATTATGAACTAACCTTATGATATATGTTAAAATACAAGAAGAGTAATACAGATACCATGCTAGTTTCTGTGCATGGGTTTTTATAGTATTTGTATAGTTTATCCAGTCAAATACATACCTCAAAAATGTTTTGACAAATTGCTCATGGGAGGGGGGCTTTCTATCAGTGCACGTTATTGAGTTGCAGTCTGATTCTGGCTTCGGTAAGACAGCTTCCTATTCTGCTACACACATATCTGTACTACACACACACACACACATATATATACACACCTTTTTGGATTTTTAATCTTGCTTTTACTTTTTGTACTATTTAATTGTTAATCAGATGAATTTTAGGTACTTATTTTGATGCTTTATATCACCATCTAGTGGTTCATTTTGGTATTGCCTCCACCGCTAATGACCATTGAAATCGAACTTCTGTAGAGACACATTGTGAGAGAGTTACTTTCCTGTTGGTGGTGCTGGTGTGGTAGTTCTTGCTCCAGTCTAGCTCCATTGTTTGCTGTAATGTAACTATAGGGAAGAATGTCTATTTTAACCATCCCTGCTAGAAGATGCCCTCCAGATGTTTTGAACTACAGCTTCTATTATCGATGTCAGCTGGGGAAGATGGGATTGTGGTCCAACATTCTGTGTGCTTGTGTGTGCCCTGCCACATCAGGGAAAGTGTTGCTTTAAAAAAAAGGATTTAAAGAGTTTTGTGAATATGTTAGTTCTAGTGCTGAAGAAGGCCAGTGTAATCTATTTACTGAAAATTTGGTTTAATAAATGGTCATTAAGTTGTAGAGTTTTGCTGTGGAGGTTAGAAGACAGAAGTACTCTACTTTTTTTTAAAGAGCCATATGGACTGACATCTAAATACATCTGTCATTCACCACTTAAACTGTAAAATAAATAAATAAAAGGCAGTTGGCAATAACTTCATATTTGTGCAATGAGCCTTTGTCTCCATTCTGGGAAATGGAATGCGATTTTCCCTAGTTTGGTTTGAAAAATTGTAAAATGCAGCAAGGATGGAATGAATATATATGTATGTATATATTTATGAATTGTGGTAGCAAGAATGCTGTCAAGCTGCTCCTGAAATATTATGTCAGCATGTCACCTATGTTTCTGATTCTGATTCAATTATTATTACTTTTACTAAAATAAACCAAACCAAAAAAATCCTTTTTGATCCTTTTTTTCTTTTCTTTTAAATACACTTTTAGGTTTCAAGAGTATTGACTTAACCCCTCTTGCTGCAATATGTGTAAACCTATTTTCGGCTGGGAAAGAACTGAATGTGGATGGACCCATTCATATTATGTTGCCTCTTCTGCCTACAAGTGCTGCAAAAGCAGGGGATCCTATCCCAGCATGGACCTTCGACATGAAAAATGGTAGGTGCTCTCTGTCCTACAGTATTAGCACAGGCAACGGTGCACGGTCGCTTTAAGATTTCCTCTTAGCACCAAGGCAAACAGTGTTGCATCCTGTCCCTACATTTTTACTCAGAAGAAAGCTTCATTGAAGTCAACTTGCTTCAAAAAAGGGGAAATCCCACTGAGAGTGCACCCCCCCCACACACATCAACCTGTAAGTGTCCTGAACAGCAGCTTTCCCCACCCTCAGCCAACTTGTGGGCATGCTGGCTGGGATGATGGCAGTAATTTGATATGTCTGAAGATTGGGGTGGGAGGCAGCTAGTCATGCTTCTCAGAAGTCCTATCAAGTTCAGTGTGGCTTACTCTCAAATAAGTGGCTATATTAGTGTAGCCTAAAAAGTCCTCTGTACATACACACAGGATTGTTGTGCCATGTAAAACAAATAAGTAAAACAGTTCTGGAAAGTTGTTTGTAGATGGGAAATTGTAAAGTTTGTAAGTTCTAACGTTTAGTAACTTGGTCATGATTACCCAACTACAAACAACTTTCCACAAGTAGATGTGGGGATTTATTTATTTAGTAAAATGTCTTGTACTGCTTATCATAAAACAATGCCTGTGTGGTGCATAATAGAATAGCTATAGACATAGAATGATAAAGGAATATACAACATTTTAAAAGGTATAAACTGTGGAGGCATTGAGTCACGGCCATAGATTCATAGAATCATAGAATTGGAAGGGGCCTTATGGGCGATCATGTCCAACCCCCTGCTTCATGCAGGATCTCAGGCTAAAGCAGGTAGATGTCCAGCCTCTTTTTGAAGACATCCAGAGAAGGAGACCCCTCCACCTTTCTAGCTGTTTGTTCCATTGCCAAACCCCTCTTACTGTCAAGAAATTTCTTATAACGTTCCATCAAAATCCACTCTTCTGTAACTGCAAACCATTAGACCTGGTCCTACCCTTTGGGGCAGCAGAGACCAGGCCTGCTCCCTCTTCTCTGTGATAGCACTTGAAGTATTTAAAGAGTGCTATTTATTTATATTTATTTATTTCATTTAAATTTATTTATTTCATTTATACGCTCTCTTTTTCCCAGAGTGGGACCCAAGGTGACTCCCCATAAAGAGTCATTAAAAAAAACAACGTGAAGAATAAAATTTTAAAAGCAATTAAAATCCCCATATAAAACAGTATAAAATCATTTTAAAACATACGAAGCTAAAAAAGATAAAATAAAATATCTCATAACAGCTTCCCTGTTTATGCATTAAAAGCCTATTTAAATAAAGAAGTCTTTGCTTACCTGTGAAAGGAAAGCAAAGAGAAGGCCAGCTTAGCTTCCCACAGAAAGGAGTTACAGATGGCATCATGTCACCCCTTGGTCTTCTCTTCACCAGACTGAACATGCACTCTGTCAGGATTGGTCCTGGATGTGATCTTTTCCTACCAAGTTCAGTTTTGCTGTTTAACCTTGTAGGTAATTGTGTTTGCATTTTTCTGTGCTTGTTAACGAGTGTGTAGCCTAAGTGTAGAAGGGAGCATGTACTCCATGTCTGGAACAGTTTGATAAGCACTGCACCTGGGTCTCAACTCGAGGAGAAAGAGGTTGAGCCATGGTACTGTGGGAAATAGGAGTGGGGATGATGCCAACTCCTGAGCCCCGGTGGCGCAGTGGTTAAATGCCAGTACTGCAAGCCACCACGTTGCAAGTTCGATTCCAGCGGGCTCCAGGGTTCACTCAGCCTTCCATCCTTTCGTAGGTCAGTAAAATGAGTACCCAGCTTGTGGGGGCAATTAGCTAACACACATTGGAAATTGCTTAATGCAGTGTAGATATGTAAATAGCTATTGCTTAAAACAATTTGTAAGCCGCACTGATAGCCTTGTGGCTGAAGAGCGGGGTATAAATAACTAAATAAATAAATAAAAAATGACTGTATAGCTCACCAGATTTTGTAGATTGGACTGTGTTATTGAGGTTAGGATGACTGGTGTGTAGTTTCCTGGATCTTCTTTTTTGCCTTTTTTTGAAGAGAGGGACAATGTTTACCCTTCTCCACTTCTTTGGCACCTCACTTGTTTGCCAGGATTTCTCAAAAATAATGGCAAGGGTTCAGAGAGTACTTCAGCAAGTTCCTTCAGTACCTTGGAATGCAGTTTGTCTGGTACTGTAAATTTGAACTTGTTTAGGTTAGCTAGGCGATTCCTAACTCCCAATCAATCTTGATTTGCAATCCAGATCCCTTGTCAAGGTCTCTTCTACTGCATGGAAGCACACAGTTCTCTTTTTGCGGGGTGGGTACTGGAGTAGTTCTGCATTTTCATTGTGATCTGTTAGCATTTTGCCATCCATATTTAACAGCAGTCCTACTGTCTCCTTGATCATTCTCTTGTCTCAAATGTATCTGAAAAACCCTAAGGCAAGAACTAAGAAAAAGTAGAATGCTGAGTGAAATTAATCTCATCCTGACCCAGTCAAGAAGATCATCAGCTCATCAGGGGGCTGTATAATTTCTGTGTTATGATACTTGTGGTATGAGTTAAAGGGCTTTGCCCTTCTAAAACAAAGTGTGTGTGTATGTGTGTGTTTCTCCCTAGGTGCTTGGGTAAATCGTGGCTTAGGCATGGTAAAGGATGCAGGTGATCATCTTGTATGGACGTACACAGCTCCAAGACTGGGCTACTGGATAGCAGCTCCACTGCCTGGAACTAGAGGTATGCTAAGGAATCATGAAATTATTTTGAGCCCATCTTAGTTGCTGTCGTTTTTTAGGGCATTTATTGCATGTAATTTGTAGGTCAGGATTGGGAAGATAAGCTCACTCTCAGCTTTCATTGGGTTTACCGCTCATTTTCCTGCTCCTTTTTGGTCTTCTTTTAAAATTAATGGTTTGTCACATAATAACATGGAGTCTCAAGAGCATTTCATGTATTTTGGAATTTGGATTGCAATAGTTTTGGTGCATGAACAGGATTCATCTAGAAGAAAGAGGCAGCATCCTTGCTCTGATGCTGTTTCAGTGTAAATTCTCTCTTCAGTAGCTGCCTTGTAATGGGAGGGGAAATACTGTTGTGTCACACCATATATTGCACAATTTTTTTTGTGTGTGCAAACACCCAGCATTATTATTATTATTTTATTAAACATTGTAAATTCTTTCTTCCATTACTTACCACAGTTGGTTTAGAATAGGCTCTGTTTGTGATGGGATGGCTTCCTGAAAAAGAACAAGTATTTGTTCTTCTAGATTAATGATGCTCATAGAAGAAAACCATCTATCTGTCCTCCCTTCCTCTCTTTCCCTGTCATTCTCTTCACTATTTGTACGTAACTGTCGCTACCTGCCCAGCCATCTTTTAGATCTCTTAGTTGAATTAGTAGTTGTAGTTAGTTGCCATCAAGTTAACTTAGACTTGTGGTGACTCTATGAATGAGAGACTTCAAAGACATCTGGTCATTGACAGCCCCAATCAGGTCTTGCAAACTCAGGTCTGTGCCTTCCTTTATTAAGTTAATTGGTTTGTTATGTGCGCTTCTTCTTTTCCTATTGCCTTCCACTTTACCAAGCATTATTATCTATTCTAATGAGTCATACCATCTCATGATATGTTCAAAGTACAACAGCCTCAGTTTAGTCATCTTGACTTCTAGGGAAAGTTCAGGTCTGATTTGCTCCCAGACACATTCATTTGTCTTTTTAGCCATTACACTCTCCTCCAGCACCACATTTCTGTATTTGATTTTCTCTCAGCTTTCTTCCCTTTCACAACAACACATGGAAAAGCTGAATTCGAATCCTATCAATGTTGAGTTTTGATACTGCAGCATAGGTACCAAAACTGGAATGCCTGAGGTCTATTGCATATCATTAAGAGAAGCATAGGTAACATGGCATCCTCCAGTTGTTTTGAACCTTCACTGCCATCATTTTTGGCCATTGGATAAGGTTGCCACAGCTGATGATAGAGGTTACCAGGTTTCTTACATCTGTAGTATCAAATAATTTCTGTTAGAGAGCAGATATAGACTGTTAACATCATCTCCACCTGTATATGCCACTGCTGTATCACTTGACTTGGACCATGCAACCATCTGTCCACTCTTTCTGAAATATCCAATGACAGAAGCCTAAATGAGGCAACAAGGGAGTAGGGTCATGCTGTAAAGCCCTTTCCCCAGCATTATGCACATGTTGTCTCTCACTTCTTGGTGTCATCACGTACTGCAAGAATATCTGGATGGAGAAGGCCTATGCATGTACACCTGCTGACATGTAGACCTATGGCTTATGAGGTTGCCCTCCTCCCATCACATACTCATGCTGTATGCATGGATACCAAGATGCAGATGAGGGTGACATCATAAGGGCAACATCAGAGAGCAAGTTGATGTGGTATGGCCTCATGTGTGTGTTTAGAATGCTTGAGCTAAAATGCAATGGATGTGCAGAATCAGTGAAAGATGAGAAAACACTGCATGTTCTGATGATGATGATGATGCATGTAAGAGAGGGAGATCGGAACATGGTGATTCCTCATGCAATGACATGCTTTGTCCTCCTCTCTCCTCCCCAAATAATGAAAAATACAGACTCCATCATTACGACAGTTGCCCAGGATATAACAGCATACCACACGGTGTTCCTCACAGCCATATTGGGAGGCACCATCATCATTATCACTGGGTTCTTTGCTGTTCTCCTTTGCTACTGCAGGTAAGGTGGCTCTAATGTGTAGTTATGGCAGAAGTGAAGAATATGCTTGACTCTAAATGACTGGAGTCTTACACTTGCTGCTCAGTTTTGTTCTAGTTTTGAAGATATTTAAACGGTGCATGCACTAGCATGCATGTAGAAGCATCCTTAAGAGATGCGTATACAAATTCATGGAGGCCACTGTGACTGTTAGTTATGATGACTATATGTTACCCAGAGCTTGAAAGAGTTACTTTTTTTGGATTATGCTGGCTGATTATCCCCAGCCAGCATGGTCAGTGGCTGTACTGCCTGGGGGATTCTTGGAATCCAAAAATCAACTTTCCCAAGCCTGTTGTAGTCCAAACTTTTTCAAGCTCTACTGTTGCCTCCAGCATCATAGGCAGAATACCTCTTGAGCCAGTTGCAGGGAAACATGAGGAAGAAGGTGCTGTTGGGCTCATGTCCTTCTTGTGGGCTTCTTGTTGGGCATCTGATTGACCATAGTGAGAAACAGGGTGGTGGACTAGATATCATCCTGCACAGTTCATATTGTGTTCTTAAAATGCTTAATCATTCTAAATCTTTTCTTTACATTTTGTTTGTTAAGAGATCTGATATATGAACAGAAGAAACATATGCAGATCTCTTTGTCTCTCGCACACACGCACACACACACACACACACACACAGCATTTGGTAAAATCACAAACAAAATGGGTGTTTTACATAGCTATCATGAGCACATACAGCTTACATGTTATTACATTTGTACCATAGACATTGTTTGCAGTGATGTACATAGTACAGTTGTCCCTCCATATTCACAGATTTGGCTTTCACAGATTTAAGTAGTCAGGGCTTGAAGATATTCTTAAAAAAATAATAATCCAAAAAGCAAACCTTGATTTTGCCATCTTATATAAGGGACACCATTTTGCTATGCGACTGCATATAATGGGACTTGAGTATTCACGGATTTGGGTATTCACGGGGGGTCCTGGAACAAAACCCCAGTGAATGTGAAGGGACAACTGTACACCTTCAGCATTATTTCTTTTTTTCCCCCTCCCTTCTTTCTTAGGGGTAAATGTGGTTGGTCAAAAAAGAGAAGGAAAACTACAACTAAACTGGATATCTTAAGAAAGGACCAGACAACATCAACAACTCACATAAACCACCTTGGGATTGCCAAAGTGTCGCTGAAACCAGAGGACAAATCTCAGTTGTATTCATCGAGAGTAGCATCTTACAGCCCTCAGAGAGGGACATCAGCAGAAGGGGAAGAGAGAAAAGTCCGTGATAATTTTAAAATTTACACAGAAGATTCTTCATGCCAGTCCAAGAATACTCACTGCAGGAGCTCACCCCAGGCCTTGGATCCTACCATGGCAGTGAGGCATTTACAGCCATCCAAGCACACCAATGGAAGTATTTCACCCTCTAGAGACATGCAAGAACAGAACCTGTATCTCCCAATGAATGAAGAAATGTATGGGCTTTCAGTCCTCCCAGAACAATTAATGCATATTTATAGTCAGCCTATTGCCATCCTTCAAACAGCTGACCTTTTCCACCCCCCAGAGCAGTTGCATGCCGCCAAATCAGCCACTTTGCCAAGAAAAGGACAATTAATCTATAGCCCAATGATGGAGCCCTTGAGTCGGGAAGGTTACACTCAGACATTACCCAAAATGCCAGTGCACTCTCAGCTACAAGTGCCAACTTCCAGAGATGAAACAGCTGCATTAGATAGGCAACAAGGCCTGTCTCCTCAAGCTGCAAATTGGGGGCGTTATACCAATAGCTTACTGGAGTCAGTTTCTGTCCCAGGAACACTAAATGAAGCTGTGGTAATGACACCGTTTTCATCAGAGCTTCAAGGAATTTCAGAGCAAACCTTACTGGAATTATCAAAAGGAAAACAGTCTCCACATCCCAGAGCATGGTTTGTGTCCCTGGATGGCAAACCTATAGCTCAAGTGAGGCATTCATTCATAGATCTCAAGAAGGGCAGGAAGACAGAGAGTAATGATACTAGCTTGGACTCTGGAGTGGATATGAATGAGCATAATCCCAGTCGGAAACTGGAAAGAGAGAAAACTTTCATTAAAAGCATACAGCATTCCAAGATCCTTTACCTGGAAGACTTGGATCTGAGTAGCAGTGAAAGCGGGACCACAGTTTGCACGCCCGAGGATCAGACTGTGAAACATATGGTGGATGGAGGGAGTGATCCAGTCATAGGAGAGCAAACCGAAGAGATACCCAAGAAGAAGGACACTGCGGAAGAAGAGCATGAGGCCAGCCCTCCTCCAGCCAAGAAGCGGGGAAGACCACCCCTGGCTAAGAGAGAAAGCAAAACCAATATCTGGAAGAAGAGGGAGGAGAGGCCACTGATTCCAATAAACTAAAATTGCACCTCTGTGTGACTTTTGGTCTGTATGGTATCCTGTGAACTTTCCTGCACTCTTTGCTTCTAGTTTGTAAATGTGCAGCATTCACTTTAAAAGGGGCAACCAGAATTGGATAAAATAACATTCTTATAAAGGGCAGAACAAATTACACCTTCATAAGAGCATGGTAGAGAGTTTCTAGGAAACCACCTCTTCTTGCGCTGAGCAATTATTTTGTGCAGGGCTTTTAGAAAGAAAGAAAAAGTTTTCTGGGATAACATCTGTGGAGAGCATGTGTATCCTTTAGAAGACGCTTCTTTGGAGGTTTTTAAACAGGCTGGATGGCCATCTGTTGGGAGTGCTTTAACTGTGTGTTCCTGAATGGCAGGGGGTTGGGCTAGATGGCCCTTGTGGTCAAATCCAACTCTACTATTCTATGTTTCTATGATTCTAAGCCAGAGTGCATCCTTCCTTACCTGCTCTGGAATTAGACTTCTGGAAATGAGAAAGCTTGCTGAAGCTATATTGCATTATCAAGGGGAAGAACACACAGGGGATAGCAAGATTTGTTTTTTTTTACAACTAGTGTTTGATATTTACCATACATTGTTTGATGAATATGTCATGATGTGTAGCAAGATGGAAGCTGCCATTTTCCATCTGAAATGAACACACTATTCTTTGACATCTTGTATAGCATTTACAGTATCATTCTCTGTGTATTGTTCAGGAGTAGGAGGGGGGAGGGAAACAGGGACTTGTTATGCAGATAATGTTATTAAATGTGCAGGTGTCTGCTTTTCATGTGCTATCCCAGTATCTATTAAGCCAAATTGTGCGCCACTTTTAGGAGAATTAGATGTGCGCTAATGCAATTAGGGCACAGCTGGCCCTCCTTGTCCAAGATACATATTATTGTAAATGTGGCCAAAAGGATAATGCACAAATCATTTATTCTGGAAATGATGCCTGTGCTACTTCATAGCCTTAAAAGAAAAGTTTTATTGAAGCAATTTGAATATGTGCCTCCTTTTTTGCTAGCTTTGGCACTCGTCTTAAGTCCGTTGTTGCTTATGAAATATTCCATTGGAAATCAGTTGGACATAACTGTGATCTGAGTAAATGTAGCCATACCCAAAAGTTACTTTTTGCATGGCCAAATTGCCCTCATGGGGCTAATTTTGTAGCATGTTGTTTTCCTAATCTGGTGTCAAGCCCATTGAAAGGGCAAAGGGAAGGAGAAGGGCCATAGCTCAGGAGCAGAGCACATGAACTGCATGCAGAAGGTCCCAGTTTGAGCTCTTGGGAGCTTCTAGTAAGCATTGGGAAGACCTTGATCTGAATCCTTGAAAAGTTGCAGCCAGACAAGCCTTCTCAGCCTTGCAGCCCCACAAGACTGCAACTTCTGTCATGCCCAGCCAATGTGGCCAGTGATGAGGGATGATGGGATTTGTGGTCCAACTGTATCTGGGGAACCAGATTTGGGACAGTGTCAAATTGGATGGATAAGTGGTTTTCCTTATGTCATAGAACAGGTCCTACAGAGTTGAGCTTCTTTTGTATGTTCTGTCTTTGACACCACAATCCTAAATACATTTAGCTGGAAGCAGATTCAGTTGATATCAGTGGAAGCTGCTTCTTCATCAGTCTGGCAAAGATTAAGACCTAAGGGTCCAAACAGACTAATCTGAGATTAGGAGTTGCAACATATTTTTTCCATGCCTAGCAAGCTTCCTCCCCCCCCCACACACCTTTGCAGTGTAAATAACAAAGGTGTCAATAATTTGAATGGTGGTAATGTTTGTTGTGTGCCTTGAAGTCATTTCTGACTTATGGCAACTGTAGGGCAAACCTATCATGGGGTTTTCTTGGCAGAATTTGTTCAGAAGAGATTTGTCCTTGCATTCCTCTGAGGCTGAGAGGGCGTGACTTGCCCAGGGTCACCCAGTAGGTTTTCATGGCCAAGCAAGGATTCAAACCCTGTTCTTCCAGTGTCCTAGTCCAACACTCAAACCACTAAACCATGCTGTTTACCTTCCCATATTTCGGATGGGCTATATTTTTTAAAACATATTGTAGAACTAAGTTGCAGAATATGTCGCCTGCCAGATATTGCTAAATTCCCACACCCAACATACCTCACCTTTGGCCAGGCTCTCGGAGCTGATGGGAACTGGAGCTCAGTAACATCCGAAGGATTACAATTTTCCCTAGCCCTGGCCCTTAACTTCATTCTCTCTCATTGGATGTCTTTCCAAAGTTGAAAATTACTCCAGGAAGACAGAGGTGGAGGTGGTGAGCACAATTGTGAAACTTCAGGGACTAAGGAATCCACATTCTGTATGGCCAGCTTCTGCTACAAATGGAATGAAACTGAGTGAATGGGTTTCTTCTGGGTACGCTCCTGCAAACAAGATCGTCCATTTCTACAAATCTTGGCAAAAGTATGCTTGCCCAAATGGATTGCCATTCACATTGTTTATGTCTGTATGTACCCTGTATATGTCCTGATCTAATTTGTGCACTATGAACACGTTCAGGGACTACCTATTGGCACTTCTGAATATGAGATACGTAAGCTGTGAGTCTGGCCTATAGGACAACAGCCATTCTTGGAGTTGAATTTATTCTAGAGTTGAAAAAAGTTACCAAAAGAACTGATTGCATGAAATGAAAGTAAGAAAATATATAGATGAAAGCCCATAAAGGCACATCTTCAGTTTTTAAATGTTCATTTAGTCGTTGATGGCTTTGGCTAACAGAAAAAATAGATATACCTAAGAGAAATGTTTTATTGTTACTGTATTCTTACTTAAATGTAGAAGTATTTCACAGCATTTTAAATTTTGCATAACTGTATAATTAAGAAAGCATGGACAGTAATTTCTAAGTACATCTTATTGAACCCGATACTAATTCTGCTTTCTTTTTTCAGAACAATGATCTAGAATCAAGATAGAATTACAAGCCATGCTATATAGCAGGTGTGAGCAAAGAGCATTTTGTCCCCAAATGTCCTGGGTAAACCTTAAAAAAAGAAGAAAAGAACAGGAAGTGAACATGAAAGTCACTTCCTGTTGTTAAGTCCTGTTCTGGGCCTAAAATAACCCAATTTGTCATGCTGCCTAGAGGGCATTTTAAAGCAATGGGGAGCAGGGGTGGGGAAGCAGCCATCCAAGCTCACCTGACGGCCTAAGGTGCCCTCCTAGCCTTCCACAGTTGCCCACTCCTACTATATAAAAAAGTGGAATGTTTGCCATACTGTTTCACCAACCAGGTTATAATCTTTTGAGGACCAAATTCTTAGTTTTATTGATTTGAAGTTATTTGAAGGTTGCCAACCTGTGAGTTAGCCCCATTGAACAGCAGATCTTACTTCTGAGTAAATATGTAGAGGGGTTGCTGTTAATTATTGTCATTTTCCCATTTAAAACTATTTTGTGGCACTGTCATGCTAAAGCAGACACATAAAAATGGGGCACTGTCTAGGATCCAAATGGTTGCCTCTTTTCACTTCTTTACATTTTTCTGATTTTTTTTTAGCTCATGGATTTTTTTTAACTCAATTTTGTTTTTTTTTATTTTGAGGACAATATCAGGCAATCAGTAAAAACTAGTAAAGATTTGAAAAGTCATAATGTAGCTACCATTTAGAGCAGTTTAATAAAATTGGCTGGAAAAGGAGCACACATTTTCTGTTAGCCAAAACGGTTTCCTATGAAACACTGAATTAGTTTTTCTTGGTGGGAGGGGAGACACATATTTGTTTCATTCTTGAAATATTGCATGTACATAATACTTAAAATTCCATTTACTGTTAACTTAAAAAACCAAAACCAAAAACCAAACCTTTGTAACTGATAAAAAAAGATTTTTCTTCCAAGAGGGGAAAAAGTAAAACAGTATCCCAGGGGACTTCCTGCTTACATGCAGTCCCTCAGGAATAAACAGGAATGAAAGGCAATGCTCTTGCAGAGAACTGTTTCTGTACTTGGTGTATTCTTACTCAACCAAGACAAGAACACATGTCAAAAGTAGGAACGATATGTTTAATACATGTGCTTAAGGAGCATAACTTAGTCTGAATGGGAATTCTCTTTTAGGGTTTAGGATAACCTGCGGCAGCATTAATTGACTGCATAGAAGATGTGCATAATTTCCCCCTGCACCCCAGCTCTTTGAGTTTGATCCTACAGTGCTAGGATACCCAAAGGCTTCCTGTTGGGTTGCACAGAGATAGTTTATACCTTTACATTGTGATTCTATGCATATTTAACTAGAGGGAGCAGAGTTTGGAGAGCTACTTTTCAAAATGGCTATGACATGGGACCTAGAGCATCCTTCCCTCATGGCTCAGTTGTAGATTATTACAGCCCATTGTCATACTCATTCATCAAAAGCAACTGTCCAAGCCACCGTTTCTTAACCAGGGTTCTCGAACCCTAGGGTTCACTGAGGAGTCACTAGGGATTCCCTGAGAGATGTGGTTTTTAAACATCTTTCTAGGTGTAGATATGATAATTTTTAGGCAGCGGTTCCCTGAGACCTGAAAATTATTTCAAGAGTTCCTCCAGGGTAAAAAGGTTGAGAAAGGTTGGTCCAAGCCCTGCTGGGAAGTAACTCCACTTAGGTGCACTAGGAGGAATTTAGCAAGACCAGCCCATAAAAGGGCACCTTGTGTCTGCAGGTTTTTGATCCAGTTGAGCCTTTCCTCTTACCAAAAAAAAGACAGGATTTGCCCATTCTCTCCCCTTCCCCTCTGCATTCTTCAGTGTCCTCCCAAAATCTGTTCCAGGTTGGGTCACCCATTGAAACAATGCAGGGGGATGGCTCCATGGGCTGTTGCGGGGTGGGGTGGGGAGTTCGGCAAGAAGTTGCCTCTTTTTGTCAGCAGGAATCTTTAGACCAGAGCTCTGTTTGGGGACATTTTGGCCAGCAGGATAAAACTTTGGATACAACCCAATGGGATTTACTGCTGAGTAAAAATGCATACAGTTGCATAGTTGGACTGCACTGTTAAAAGCTGTACGTCACAGGTGCAAAGTTGTAGGTGGGAATAATCACACATGAGAATGGCTTCCCTGTTAAAAGCTCTCTGTGCATCAAAAATAGTATGATGGAAAGGTTAAGCAGAACATTTTGTCTTTTACATACTAGTCTTCTAAATGTACAGAGAGTTTTTGTTTGTTTTCAGATATGTAACTGTACAACCAAGTGCAACCTGCTGACATAGTACTGAAAGACCTTTGCCATTTCATTGCTGAACATGCAGCAATGCGCTGCCACTCATTGACTGGAGTATGCAGAGTAGATTAAAATTTCAAGCTCATCCTAAGCACAGTTTGGAGGTGGTCGGGAGTGGAATATAGCGACTTCAATTGCGTTGTGTTAGAATTGTAGCCCTGCAGCCTTAGAAAATGATAGCCTTCCCTCAAATTGTATGACATTTTGAACATTATTTGGGTTCAGTTGCACTGGACATTTAAAACATTTGTAATACTCAAATTTTTTTCAGGCAAAAAAAAAATGCTTGCATTTAAACTGCAGTTTTATATTTTTCAGGACATTAAAAACATTATTGGTGGTAAGCAGCTGAAGCCATCTCAACACTTTATAGTTCATCATTTCCTAATCAACATTTCTGAAATAATTCTGATAGTGGAATTTTGAAATTTTATACCAAAAAGTTTTGCCAATTGAAGTTCGAAGTAACTTTGCATATTTGAAGGGTTTGTCAACTGTTTGTACATTTTCCAGTTGGTGACACACTATTCGTCAGTGTAACTTTTAAAGCACAAGTTTATTGTACATCAGCAAATACAGAATCTTTGTACAAAAAAAAATATTTTTACATTTTAGTGGTTTGATTCAGAAATTTTTCTCTTCTATGCATGCTAATAGTGTAGTCCTATATATATCTACTGAGAAGGAAGCCCTGTTCCATGCAATGGGACTTACTTCCCACATAAGTGTATAGGACTGTAGCCCAAGATCACAAATTGCTAAAGACCCCAGTTCTAAAGCTGCAGTTGTTGGGAACTGAGTCTGGAACTGGACATTACTGGGGCTGTTTTGCAGTACCTGGTAATGTCTCATACAGAGGTTCTTAACCTTTGATCCTCCAATTGCTTTGTATTTCAGCTCCCCGAAGCTTCTGCCATATTGGCCAATGATGACAGATTCCAGGAAGAGAAATCCAAAACATCTGGAGGATCAATGGTTAACACTAGTTTAGTTTTACAGAATCCATACTGGAATGTCATCAGCAAGTCTAGGGCATTGCTGGGCATTTAGCAATCCCATGACTACATGATTCAGCCACAGTTGGCCCTTGCACCTCAGAGCTTGGAAGAGTTAATCTTCTGAGGAACAACAATTCCCAGAGTACTCCCTGCTAGCAGAAACACTGGCCATGCTGATTAGGAGATTCTGAAAGCTGATCCAAAGCAGTAATTCATTCAAAGCTCTGTTCATTCTACTACTTCCCAGTAACACCTGCTTGTAATGCACATGGCCCCCTTTTTTTTAACTGCTTTTGATTAGCAGTAATAGCCTAACGCTTGTGTGCACCCTCACACATGAACAACTATTGCTTGTGGTACTTGATATTATGGTTTGTAATACTTGATGTTACGGGGAGAACTGGAAGAATAATGCCAAGCTGCTGTTTTCAACATGAAGGCACATAACTCCTGTTAAAATACATGTTCAAGCCCAAGTAATCTCAAGATAATATTGGTCAACACTAGTTAAGAGTTAAGCTGTAAATATGGGTAACAAAGCACTCCACTGTCACACAATTAGAATCCTGTTTTAATTTTTATTCCAATTTTCTGAGATTTTGTAGCCCACACTTTTAAAAATGTTTCTACATTTTTCTATTCAGTCTGGGGTGGCTTTTCATGTTTGTGTAACTACTATGGTACGAACAGATCTACTGCTATAGTGTTATCTTAAAATTTATAAGATGTTAAAAGAGCTCATGAATATAATAAAAATAATTTTAAAAACTTAATTGTGTTTTTTGACTCCTGAACATTTCATTAGCAAATTCCTAGAATGTACCTCATGAATGTACCTCATTGTACTTAGTAATAGGCTGTCTCATGGAATGCAGATATGATTTAGTCAGTTAACACTATACACAAATGCATGCTTAAACAGAAATTCCACTAAGGTCATTGGGGTTTCTTCCAAGCATGCATGCATAAGATTTGCAGTCTTAGGGTATTTTTAAAGTCATTCAAAAACGCACACTTGATTCTATTCTACAGGAGCACAGCTGATCATTTCTTTGCTGGTATTACAAGAAATTGTAATTTCCTTGAAATTCAGGAATAGAAGAATATACGTTTTTCTGGTAAAATGGGAAAAGTGGCTGAATGTGCCAGTACTTGTTGATGATGGACTTGCTGGGTTTTTCTTCCGTACCCTGACTTCAAGTTAGACTCTACAGTGTAGATGTTGGCAACGATTTATGTGTTCTGACTGTAGTTTTCCTACCATGTGCAATCAGAGAAGCCTGACAGTTTCACATGTTTATAGCAACTAACTCTGGATCTGTGCCCCCACAGTGTGGTGGAGGAACATGGCAATGTGAATTGACCCTAAAATATTTCATCTTCTCTGTTTTTAAAGATGGCATACATTTTTCTACTAGCTAAGGCTGAAGCAATCTCCATAGTGCACTAAACTATTTTTTGTTTTAAAGCTTTTATTCATTTAAGTATTTGGGGTGCCAGTACTAAGAGTCCCCATACCTGTGAAAGGAGATATGGAGCTGCTGATTCAACTGGATATCTGAAGTAACTTCACCTGAAACTGTTCTGGATTACATTACATGGGTTATATCTATGAATGCCTCTTCCTCAGAATGAAACACGATGTGTTTATGAAATAACTCAAAAAGAATTCAATTTTTACAGCTGCAATAGATGTGACAGCAGCCACACATCAAGGGTTTGTGCATGTAAGAGTTCCACGCATAATCCCTTCTCACGTAAACACAGTTCACAAGTCATCTGAGCAACTCATGACCCAGATAGATATATTAATGCTAACTCTACAAGTGAATGCACCAACTCATGTACTTCTGCTAACATGATGGAAATAAAGAGCAAGGATTTGTTTGCTTTAAACTGCTTACAGTGCTACTGGCCATTACACTGGCTTTGCTGTTAAGTTTGTATGTTTTTTAGTTATTGCATGTTCCAAAACTGTGCATATGTGCAGTGCCTTTTTGTTCTGCTGTATCCTCTATGGCGGGAAATACCTCCACTGCATATGTGGTATAGGCTCCTCATGAACAAAGGAGGAATCTTGCAACTGTACAAGAAAGCTATTGAGCCAGTCACCATACCACTTTGGCAACTGCTGCGGTTTTCAACACTATTTCACCTTTTGTCTTCACAAACCCTCCAAATGTTAACATTGGGCTTAGCTACACGAGCCAGGATATACCGGCAATCTGCCAGTGTATCCCATCAGTGGATCAGGCCCGTTCTGACCCCATTACCTGGACAAAATGGGCCTGAATCCAAACAGGATGCTGGTCCATCACTGCAGCCGCCACTGCTGCCATTTTCCTTGCTCTGCCAGGTACGGGAAGCTAGCCCACACCATGTGGCAAGGGCCCCTGCATGTAACCAGCCTTGGTCACATGTTGCAGGCCTGCTACCCAGACCTTGAAAGAGTAAGGGCAACCAGCAGCTAGAGCGATGGGCCAGCCTGCAGGGATGGGCTCCTGCAGACACCCAGGGTCCAATCCATTTCCCCCAGCAGAAATGGAGTAAAAAAAACAACAACCCACTACTGCATCAGGCACTATCCTGGCTTGCCCCCATCTGAGGCTCATTTCTGCCCTGGGGTTCATGAGGACTGCCCAGGGGCAGAACTGGGCAAATGCTCTGTGTCATCAGGACTGCAGTGCTCTCAGATGGGGGCAGAACAAAATAAACAGCCTGTGCAGATAAGGCCATCCATATCTGACAGTTCAGGAGCATGAAGAAACTTAATAAGAAATGCCAAAGCCATTGCTCACTAGATGAATAGGACATCCCAGGACTCAATAATATCAGGCAGTTAATCAAATGTGAAATGAGAATTTGTACGCACTAATCCACTTTTGGCTGCAATGAAAATAAATTATCATAAAGCTGAAAAATCACAGGGTTCAGCCTCCTGAAACAGTTGCTTCTACTCTTTAACAGTCCAATGGGCCTAAATACCCTAAAGGCACCAGATCCCATCTGATCTTGGAATTTAAGCAGGTTAATAGTTGGATGGGAGACAACCAACAAATACCAGGTGCTGTAGGCTATAATTCAGAGGAAGGAATGACAGGTTGCTTATCTGTAACCATAGATCTTCAAGTGGTCTGCTGTGAATTCACACAGTGGGTAATTCCTGTGCCTGCGCAGAGCACTCGGAACCTTCTGGAATCGCTAGGTAGAATAGTTTTTGATACATTTTGGCGGTAACTCCGCCCACCCCAACAGTCTCTCTGAGGCACTCTCACCTAATTCCCCTCAGTTCCTTGAAGGACGCCGCAAGCAGCAGCATCAGGAACATTAAGCATATGCCACAGCAGGTCATAGAGGGGAGGATGGGTGGGTCTGTGTGAATTCACAGAAGACCACTCGAAGATCTATGGTTATAGGTAAGCAACCTTTACATTTCTTCGTGGTCTCTGTGAATACATACAGTGGGTAGATTAGCAAGCTTCTCCCATAGAAAGAGAGTGTGTCATGCTAGTGGGTTAGGCGAGGACAATTGTTGACAGGTGATGTCCGATGAAACCATAACAATGAGCATAAACTGACATGAACATAGCAATAAATGTTAAGTACCATAGGTAACCACAATAACCACTCATTTATTGAATGGAGGACAGCAGAACTGCCCTCCCAAAAACAGCCTCATTACGAGACCGAGTGTCTAGTTTGTAGTGCAAGATAAAAATTAGTGGCGTAGACGAAGTGGCTGCACAGCACACATGCTCCAGGGGAACCCCAGAGAGGAAGCTAGCAGAAGTGGATACAGCTCTGACGGAGTGCCCTCAAACCCAAGGAGACAGGGTCTTTCGAGCCAGTTCGTAACGGAGGGAGATGGTCAATACCACCCACTTTGACAGGCACTGTGAAGAAACAGGGGCATCCAACTTCAAGTTTGCATAGGACACAAACAGATTCAGCGACTTTTGAAATGGAGCTGTCCGCTATACATAGAAGGCAAGGGCTCTCTGAGCATCCAGGGAGTGGAGAGTCCGTTCAAGTCATCCTTTGGATCCTGCATTAGAGCAGGGAGAGCAAAGGATTGGTAGATGTGGAAACTGGAGACCACCTTCGGGAGAAAGGACATGTCCGTTTTCAGAAACACTGTATGCTCGTGGAATGTCAAGTATGGAACATCGGAACGCAAGGCACAAAGCCCACCAGCTCGACGGGTGGACATGATGGCTATGAGGAAGGCTGTTTTCCACAACAGGAGTCTCAGATCCATAGTCGCCAAGGGTTCGAAGGTGTGTCTCGTGAGCTGAGAGAGGACTAGTTCAAGACTCCTAGCTGGGGTAGGCTCAACCACCGGTGGATGAAGGTTGACATAGTGCTTCAGGAATTTCTGAACCAACGGGTCTTGGAACGAAGAAGGTCAACCCCGTGCTTGGGACTCAACGGAGGGAGCCTCCAGGTTTCACTTTGGGGACAAGAAGGATAGTTCTGAATCCGAAGGATACAGTAAGAATTGGAGGACGGTGGTCACTGAGGAGGAAGCAGTGGTGAGGCCACGGTCTAAGAAAAGGGATTCGAAGCGTTTCCACTTGTAGGAATAGGATCAACATGTAGAAGGGCAGAGAGAGGCCTCAAGCACTACCTGTATGTTGGCCGGTAGCGGTAGATGCATGGAACACCTCGGATCCGAAGACAGATTCAGGACAGTACCCTCCAAGCCATCAGACGAAGCATCTCAAGGTCTGGATGTCTGATGTTGCTGTTCTGGATGGTCAATAGATGCAGACGGCTTGGAGGGTGCAGAAAGCGCCAATGGTCCAGGCAAGGAGAGGTGTGAACCACAGTTGCCAAGGCCACCATGGAGTGAGGAGGATCGCGTCCGATCAGTCCTGATGCAGCTTGGCCACCACTTGTGTTCGTAACAGGTCTGCAGAGTACCCCAGCGCTGAAACAGTTCTTGTGCCACCTATTGATGTGACATCCATTTGTGCATGGACGAATTCGGATGGCTCAGTCCTTTGGCAAGACTATTCTCTCCTGGAAGATGAATGGAGTGGAGAAGTATACCCTTCTGAATGCAGCAGTCCCAAATTTCGAGGGCAAGCAACAGAAGAGACGGAGACCTTGTCCCTCATTGCTTGTTGAGGTAGTACATCAAGGACGTATTATCCATGACAAGCAGGACCGTCTTGCCTGATACCAGCTTCTCGAAGGCCCGAGGCACCTTCTGAACAGCCAGGAGATTGAGGATATTGATATGGAGCTCCCGTTTGTCAGCAGTCCACGAGCCCTGGACCGTGTATGTCTCGAGGTGGGCTCCCCATCCGAGTGAGGATGCATCTGTGGTGACTGAGACTTGCGGTTGGGGTTTGAACAGCATGACTGACAGGACGTTGTTTGGGTCCAACCACCAATCCAGGGAATGTTGAATTGCTTGCGGCAAGTTGAGGAGTTTGTGAGGGCAGTCCCGCACTGGGTCGAAGATGCTCAGGAACCACGACTGAAGCACCACGACTGAAGCGGTACGAACCTTAGCCTTGCAAATTGAGTGACTGAAGTCATGGCTGCCATGTTTCCCAGTAGGGTTTGAATCAAATGAGTGGAGATCCTCTGGGATCTACAGCATTGGTGGTCAAGGTTGCAGAGAGTATCGAAATGATCTGCAGGCATTCAAATTCAAGGAGGCTCCGATGAACTGGAGAGACTGGCTGCATTCGAGATGCGATTTCTTCAGATTGACAATCAGGCCCAGGGCATCCAGTAAGTCCAATGTCAGCTCAATGTCATCTAGGAGTTGCCGACAGGACTCTGCCACCAGGAGCCAGTCATCGATGTAGGGGAAGATGACCCCCCCCCTGTTGATGCAGGAAAGCTGCCCCAACTGTCATGCATTTTGTAAATACCCTCGGTGCCATGGATAGTCCAAAGGGCAGGACGTGAAACTGGAAGGCCTCATCCCCAACCATGAAGGCAAGGAACGGTTTGTGGGTCAGGTGGATTCTGATATGAAAGTACGCATCTTTGAGATCGATGGAGGCAAATCAGTCGCCTCGCTTAAGAAGAGACAGGATCGAACTCAGGCTAACCATCCCAAACCTCTTTCAGACTATGAATTTGTTCAAACCCAATCCAGTAACCATCCTGGACTATGCGAAGCACCCATCGGTCCCATGTTATCTTGGACTAGGTGTCTCGGAATGCAGACAGGCAGTTTCCAAACAGATGGTTCTTGAGGAAAGGAATGAGTGGATTGAGAGTGAAGGCAATTTAAAATCTCTTGCCCTGTTCTTTTAGCACTTTGCTTTGTCAGTAGCTGGTACCAGGAGGTGGAGGCCTGGCGCCTCACCTAAAAGGTGGATGAAGCGGGTTGCTGGTACCATGAGCACCTGGAGGATTGCGGAGTGTATCCCCTCTGAAAGGACTGGGTGTAAGAGGAGGAGTGCCACCCAGATCGACCCCTTGATCAGTACGAAGAAGTCAAAGACGACGGCATGCTGTACTTCCGTGTGGTGGTCCTCACCTTCTGAGTGAATTCAAGTGTTTCATCAGTCGAGCTGTTGAAGAGTCTGGAATGGTCAAATGGCATATCCTCGATGGTCAAGGAAGCCTGCGGAGCAAGGCCAAATGAACAGCACCATGCATGCCGCAAAGTTCCACAGAACCGGCCACCGTTTTCGCTGCAAGCCATTGCTGAGACGCCTCTACCACCACCGAATTCGGGTGAGGGCATTCTCGGAGTCAGTCGATACCATCCCCCAACATGTGATAGTGCCGATCTATCCTGTTTGAGGTCAATAGAATGGATGATGGATTTTCCCATGAGCCTTGAATGAGCTTCAATAGTGAAGGTGGCACAGGTATGACAGCAATGGGAGGAGCGTTTGAGTTGATCCTACAATAGATTGGATCCACAGGCTCAGACTCCCTCTTGGTGATCTTCAAGTTCAAGGCGTGGGCCATCTGGACCATCTGCTCCGAAAATGCTTGAACATCATCCATCACGGACGACTCATCATCGATAAAATCCGGTCGTGGAGAGGGAGCTCTCAGTATGTACGATACAGAAGAGTCTGACAATACTGAAGAGGATGACGAAGGTGAGGGACTACAGCCCTGAGGCGAAGAGCTGTGCCAACCTTGGTGCAGAGAAGTCACATGCACAGGAGGCGGAGGACGCAGTGAGGATCTTGATGCCCTGGTGAGACTGACTGCCGGCGTCCCTCAGTATGGGTTTGGCCAGATGGATCTCCTCTAGATGAGCCCGTTCCATCCTGTGGAGGGAAAGATGAGGGGGAGAGTAATAACCCCCACGGCCAGCGCTGTCAGCAAAACGGAACTGAGGCTGTTGTGCAAAAGTCAGGCCGTGGCTCCAGGAGGATAGGAAGGGAAGGTGGAAGGCTGATCGGGCCACATCATAAGCTCCATATGAATGCTCAACATCCAAGACTCGATGTGACGGGGTCGAAGGAGCCTTCCCTGTTGCCTCCTGTGATATAATTTTGACGTTGACCATAAGAGCATCTGTACCGAGGAGCTTGTCTCGGGAGACCAGGAGCACAGGGGATCGAGCCTGAACCACAGGGAAGCCCTTACCCCTTCAGAGATCTCATTTTCCAGTTTGAGCAATCACCAAGGAAGGAGTAGGAGTCACCTCACACGATGGATCACGGACAGTGGTGATGTCTCCGGTTTCTGTAGGAGGAACCAGTACCGATGTCTGGTTTGGATCCAAAACAGCCATAGTGGCAGTAGCCGGCTGTTGTTGCTCCTCAGGCTCGTGCGCCAAAGTAGCCACCGCAGTGGACAAAGGGCACTCTGTGCCATAGTGGCAGTAGCTGGCTGTTGTTGCTCCTCAGGCTCCTGCGCCAAAGTAGCCACCGCAGTGGACAAAGGGCACTCTGTGCCATAGTGGCAGTAGCTGGCTGTTGTTGCTCCTCAGGCTCCTGCGCCAAAGTAGCCACTGCAGTGGACAAAGGGCGCTCTGTGCCATAGTGGCAGTAGCCGACTGTTGTTGCTCCTCGGGCTCCTGCGCCAAAGTAGCCACCGCAGTGGAAAAGGGTGTTCTGTGCCATAGTGGCAGTAGCCAGCTGTTCTTGCTCCTTGGGCTCCTGCACCAAAGTAGCCACCGCGGTGGACAAGGGGGGCTCTGTGCCATAGTGGCAGTAGCCAGCTGTTGTTGCTCCTTGGGCTCCTGTGCCAAAGTAGCCACTGCAGTGGACAAGGGGCGTGCTGTTGGTCTCAGAGAAGAGTGTCTTCTTTTTCCTCAGTCCTGGCCCGGAGGAGGCAGAGGAATCATGGTCTCGACTGGACCCAGATGGTCCTGAGTCGAGGTCGAAGGTTTCGAAGAGCCATGGCCTTTACTCGATCCTGAAGCGGTAGTATGCTTATGGGACTGATGCACGGCCTCCAGATCTGACGCCACCAATTGACAACGGGACAGACTCAAGGGCCAATGCCTTCTCTTCACCGATGGACTGGCCGACAGAGAGCGACCTCTCTTCTGTGGTGGCGGAACCCCAACCTGAGTGCCTGGGGTAGAAGCAGAGGGTGAGAACAGTGTCTTCTCATAGAAAAGGGACTTCAGCCTCAAAGAGCAATGTTTACATGCCTGAGGGGTGAAGTTCTGACAATGTATACAAGCACCCACATAGTAGGATTCACCCAGGCTGATGAGGTACTCTGAGTGCTCATCAGAGGCAGGAAGCTTCGCCTGACAAATGGAGCACTGTTTGAAGGCGGAAGAGTCGAGGCCATAATGACAGAAACAAGGGAAAGAGGAAAGAAGCGTCAAACCAGTCCAAAGTCGTACCGAGTCGGGAGTCCGAATCCGAATCCAAGGGCAAATGAGAGAGAGAAGCCGAAAAACAGTCCAAAAGACGAAAGAGCCAGAAATCACAACAAGAATCAAAAGGAAAAGCCAAAAAAAAAAAAAAATGAAGTCAATAAGCAGTCTGAGTCAATCCGTTAGGTAAAATAGAAAGCAAAAGAAGCTCTAGCGAACAAAGGATTCCTATATGCGGCTCACATGGCGGATAAAAAGGAACTGAGGGGAATTCCAGGTGAGAGTGCCTCAGAGAGACTGTTGGGGTGGGCGGAGTTACTGCCAAAATGTATCAAAAACTATTCTGCCTAGCGATTCCAGAAGTTTCTGAGTGCTCTGCGCAGGCGCAGGAATTACCCACTGTGTGTATTCACAGAGACCACGAAGAAGATCTGGCAAAACCACCTCTGAGTATTCCTAGCCTAAGAAAACAATATGAAATTCATGGTCACCATAAGTCAACAGGCGACTTGAAGGCACACACACACACACACACACACACACATAACACAATCTTCTTGTATAGACTTTAGGGTTCATGCACAGCACAGCACTGGTCAGAATAAAGAAAACAGGTAGTTCTTTGATAGGTCCTATTCAGAGGACCCACTGAATATTAACTCCTGCAGGAACACTCTTCCATGGAGTTTATTTCAGCCAGTTCTATAAAACAATGTGGGGATATTTTGCCCTATGTGCAGAGTCTCCGCATGTGGTGTTCCAATCCCCCTGTGTTTGTAATACCACTGTGTTTGTCTGTTTAAAACACGCTAGATACTAGCTCTCTGGAATTTCTCTTCCTTTAGTGGTTTGAAATATCTTGTTGTTTGAACCCTGTAAATGCATACTATTCAGTTTATACATAATTTGCTGTTTGTTGCCTAGCTCTTAAGGTAATGTCAAAATACAGTGAGGCTTTCTATTGGCATTTATGTGTAGTCTTACTGCTGGTTCATTCTCAGACAACCATCTGTAATTAAATAAAATGCATGCCTGTTACTTCAATGCCATTATATCTAAGCTATAAATTATAATAGCTACTCCTTTTTTGCTGGATATAAAATTTTAATTCATTTTGTTTCTACTTCTGTGAGCAGAAGAGATTTGATTTTTATTAAGTGATTTTATATCTCTTTAGAGACTACATTTATGGATATAAATAGATACAAATTTAAAGATGTACATTACGTTCCACACATAAATGAACACTGCCCAGTAATTGAGCTGCAACAATGGATCAGCCTCATATGCAACAAGACAATAAATATGCCAAGTTTGACATCCTTTCCCAAAAATGTTGTCTAGTAGCTCCTCTACTTGCACCATTCCTACAATTTTGCACAAGAATCTCATCTGCCACAATTCAAGGTAAGGGGATGAAAAATGACATCTTTTATTACACAATTACTAATTATTTATGAGAAGCTCTGGACCTTTGCTTAAAACATTCTTTGTTAGATTTATTAGTGAGTTTATCCACAATGCATCTTTTTGATTATTACTTAGAACAAGAAAACAGTGCTGAAATAATGGCTCTGATTAAACACAGCACATATGAGAACCTTTTAAAAAGGATGATCAGCTGCCACTGAACAGAGGGTTGAGTGGGATGAATCCAGTTGTTTCCCATTCCTGAATAGCTTCTGTGTGAGATTTCAGAATTTTAAAAAGGGGTAGATGTCTCCACCTCCAGATGCTGAATCAGGCTGGGAAACAACAGCCATCTGAGTACAATACATGATTTCCAGTCTCGCTTAGGATATGCACTAAAGAAGCAGGATAAGGGCAAATGCATATCTTCAAGGTCAATTCATTTTTAAAGATTATCTCTTACACATTAAATGAATACAAGTTAAACTTATATTTCAGACAAGCATCATGTAACCTAATAACAAATTTGCTACAAAGTGAAATACAAACTTGAGTGAAAGGTATTAATGGCAAAGGCTTTTAAATGTTGAGCAAAATACTGTTCTGTGTGAACCTACTGTCATCCTGATCCTATTTACATTTACTCATGAATACATCCAGTTGGTACAGGGGGCTTACCCTCAAGTAAATATGTAAAACATCAAAATTTTAATGTGAATTCCCATTTACAGATAAACCTCTTAAGCCACTGGCAACTGGATTCTGTGTAGCAATAGGCTTTGGTAAAAGGGCCAAACCCTTAACATATCTAGAAAACTTGAGATTTCTGGCCTTCTGAATGCTGTTCAGGCTGGGGCCAGAGTCTCTTGCAGGAGTGTAGCTGAATCCACTCACTGTTAAATTCTGCTCCAAATCTCTTTGGCTTTTTTTCTTGTTACAACTTCCTTGAAGGCTAGTATGAGTCTTCTTCAGGACATGGCCAGGCTCCATTGGCTTGGCAAGCAATCCAGTGCCTGGTATAAAAAGTTCCTGCTCATTCTGCTTTGCAAGGTTACTCTTTCCTTCAGATGCCAACAAATTTAATTTATCTTTGGTTGGTACGTTATCCCAGGCTAATGGATTATAGATACTGTGTCCATCAATAGGGCAGGCATTTTCTTTGTACAACCAATTGTCAATGCATTTCCTGTGGAACTGAGGGAAAATACACATACATAAAGTAATAATTTTTAATCCAAAAGATACTCATTTCTCCCTCGAATCAACTCTTAATCAAATCTTTATGGGTACAAATCCCAAAAAACTATTTGCAGAGGTCAGATAATCCTTCTACATTGAAAGACAATCAGGCATAACATAAATGGTCTCACTGGAATAATAATGATCCAAATGTACTTATCTCAGAAGCATTAGGTCCCCCCACACTAATTTACTGTGGAAAATGCATTAGCTCAAATGGGATTGACTGTTGTAAATCAAGACACTTAAATAGCCATGAAGTTCTTAATTTGGATAAATTCCATGACTAAACTGATGCTTTCCAAAATCTCTGCTAACTTCCATATGGTCTTTTGGTTTACAGGCCAATTGCTTTCCTGTTACTTTACTTACCATCCTTTAAAAAAAGAAAACCAAGAAAGAGTATGTATATGCAAAACTTGGCTGGCTATTCTGGTAGGCAGTATATATTTGTAATAAGATATAATTTGGAAGAAAAGCCCTCTTGCTTAAAGTTTGGGCAATCTTAGGTTGCACTAGTTTACAAATTGAATGTATGCCTTATACTTATAAGGCCAAATCCACACTACACAAATAATCCAGTTTGAAACTGGATTATTTGCCATGGCTCTTTCCTAATGAATCCCTAGATTTGTAGCTTTACAAGGTCTTTAGTATTCTCTGCCAAAGAGTGCTGGTGCTTCACCAAATTACCAACTATTAGTCAAACTATTGGTAGTCAGGAACTGTCTTGTCTACAGGTCACCAGGCCTTCTATGGTAGAGATCTTTCCCAATCTTGAGAGCCATTAATTTATGTCACTGGCTTTCATCTGCTGCTAAATTGGGCTTACAGCATGTATGGGTGGTAAACCATAGACAAGTTGGAAATCTATTTCAGGTAGAAGTGAAAAGAAAATATTTGAAAATGCATTGAAATAGGGTGCACCATTCTGTGTCCCATTTCTATTCTTGGAGAGTGGGACTCTGGGTAACTAATAATAATAATAATAATAGAATTTATTTATATCCTGCCCCTCTACAAAACACAATTGGGGTGGCTTACAACAATTAAAATACACAGTTGCTCCTCCACATTCGTGAACTCAGCATTCGCAGTTTTGGATATTCGCGGTTTTGGGAGGGCCCCCTCGCCCTCCCAAAACCGCGACACGGGGCCTCCAGAGGCCCCGTGAAGGCTCGGGGGAGGGGGGAAAGCCGGGGAGGCCTCCACGGGGCCTTCGGAGACCCTCCGGAGGCCCCGTGAAGGCCCTGGGAGGGAGGGGGGAGGGCTGGGGAGGCATCCACGGGGCCTCGGGAGAGTCTCCTGAGGACCTGTGAAGGCCTAGGAAGGGACTGGGGAGTCTGGAGAAAGCGACTATGGGGCCTCCGGAGGCCTCATGGTCGCTTTGGCAGGGGAGGGGGAGGGCAATCATTATTCACGGATTTTTCACATTCGCGGGGGTCTGGGGAACCTAACCCCCGCGAATGTGAAGGGACGACTGTACATCCAAACCATCAATCCCACCCACCCTTAAAATGCAATTAAATAATTTAGGAATTAAAACATACTTAAAAATAAAAATAAAGAATAAAAATGAGCAATGGACAGTGGACGTGGGAGTGATAGCCGAAAAGGCCCTCTGGGAGGTCAAAGAATGCCTAGTTTTTAAAGGTTGTAACAAATTCCTCCCAGAGGACCTGAGTGCATGGGGAGGATTATATGGAAGGAGGCGGTCCTGAAAATAGGTTGGACCCAAGCCATTTAGGGCTTTAAAATTGATAACCAACACCTTGTACTGGGCCCGGAAACTAATGGGCATCCAGTGGAGTGATCTTAAGAGTGGTGTTATATGGTCTCTTCTGGTTGTACCCGAGACCAGTCTGGTTGCCATATTCTGTACTAGTTGAAGTTTCCGGACCAAGCACGAGGGTAGCCCCATGTAGAGTACATTACAGAAATCAAGATGGAAGGTTACCAGGGCATGTACCATGGTCTCAAGATCCCCGACTTCCAGGAAAGGGCACAGCTGGCGTATCAACCAAAGCTGATAACAGGCATTCCTGACCGTCGCATTTACCCGATTCATCATCTGGAGCGATGGGTCCAGGAGACTGTGAACATAATCCCCCAGACTGTGAACATAATCCTTGGAGGAGAGTATGACCCCCATCCAGGACTGGAGATTATATCCCAATGTCTGGGTTCGGGGCTGCTACCGTGAGTACCTCCGTTTTATCTGGGTTCAGCTTCAATTTGTTTTCCCTCATCCAGTCCATTACTGCCTTAAGACAATCATTAAGAGAAGAGATACCATGTGAAGTCAGAGCTGAAGACCGAGGCATAGAGAAATATATCTGGGTGTCATCAGCGTACTGATAACACCCTGCCCCATGCCTCTGGATGATCTCTCCCAGTGGCTTCATGTATATATTGAATAGCATTGGGGACAGGATTGCGCCTTGTGGGATGCCACAATTAAGTTCTTTCCTTGCAGAGCAACTGTCCCTGAGCATCACTTTCTGGAATCTGCCCGAGAGGAAGGAACAGAACCACTGTAGCACAGTTCCTCCAATTCCTAGCCTTCTCAGGCGAGCCAAGCAGATGTCATGATCTATTGTGTCAAAAGCCACTGAGATCCAGTAGCACCAACAGGGTCATACTACCCCTGTCGATGCTTAGGCGAAGGTAATCAGCCAAGGCAACCATGGCAGTCTCAACTCCAAATCCCATCCTAAAGCCAGTTTGAAATGGATCTAGATAATCAGTTCTTCTAAGACAGCTTGGAGTTGGACAGCAATCACCCTCTCAATCACCTTGCTCAAAAAAGTTAGTAAGGAGACTGGCCTATAATTCTTCATATCCAGAGGGTCAAGGGAAGGTCTTTTTAAGAGCGGTCTAACAGCTGCTTCCTTCAAGCAAGATGGAATGTGATCTTCCCTAAGGGATGCATTGATGATGTCCCCGAGGAACATCCTCAAGGCATCACCCCCTGGATGGCCAGGCATGAAGGGCAAGGGTCAAGAGGGCAGGTAGTCTTCCTCACTCTACCAAGGAGCTTGTCCACATCAGTACTTACAAATTGAAATTGATCTAGTATAACCTCATCAAAGGAGTTGCTGGACACCTCGTCAATCGAATCTGCTACAACCCCTGCGTACAAGTCGGCTCTTATCTGAGAGATTTTTTCTGCAAAGAAGTTGTTAAATGAGTCACAGCAGGCCGTTGTTGGGTTTAGTAATGAGTTCTGCACAGGTGGAACCTGTGTCAGTTACCTCACCACCCTAAACAGCTCTGCCGGGCGAGACTCTGCAGACGCAATATGTGCAGAAGAGAGATTTCCTTCCTGCAAGCATTGCCTCTCTATAGGAACAAAGAAATTTCCTATGATGAATCCTGTCAGACAAGATCCGAGTTTTTTACCAGACCCACTCTAATCGTTGTCCAACCCACTTCATCTTCCTAAGTTCTTCAGTATACCATGGATGGTGATTAGAAGTGGGTTGGAGAAGATGCTTGGGAGTGATTGTGTCGATAGCCTTGGTAAGATCGATGTTCCAAATATTGACCAAGGCTTTGACATAATCACCAGCATTACCAACCAATGAACTCTCTAAGGTTTTCTGGAATCCAATTGGTTCCATTAGCCTTCGAGGGTGGAACATTCTAGTAGGTCCTCCACCCCCGACGGCATGGACAGTGGCTCTGAGTTCAACCTTGATCAGGAAATGATCCATCCATGACAATGTGGTGGTTTTAGTCACCTCAGCCCATGGATATTCCTGGTCCATACTAAAGACCACATTGAGGGTATGACCACACAATGAGTGGGCCCATCGACCAATAGGGATAAGCCCATGTTTGTCATGGACTCCATGAACTCCTGAGCTGCACCTGATAAATTTGACAAACTGGTCTCAAGTGGAATGTTGAAATCGCCCAGAACTAACACTCTGAGCGACTCCAACAACAACTCTGAGACCAGTTGTGTCAGCTCGGTTAGGGAGCTTGTTAGACAACGGGGTGGAAGTATACTAACAGAATCCCTAATACTAATGCAGCCTGGTATAATATTAGCAGATCATTTCCTGGCAGAGAAAGCCTGTTCCTTAAAAGAGAGAAAAATCAAGTAGGGAGCATAGGAGACAATCCACCACTGAATTAACCAGTATTTCTTGACCTTGCAAATAAGTGATGAGAATGATTTTCATTCACTGTCCTCTCCACTGCTAATTTAATGTATATAGAGTCCACAACTGCTTTGAGTCCCATCTCGGAGAAAGGCAAGAAATCAATCAATCAATCAATCAAATAAATAGTGTAATACTGTCCAAATACAAAGCTTCAACAAACCAACTATGCTATGGCAATTGCCAGTTATTAGACTGCATCACACATGCCTATATAACCACTTCATTTTCACAGCTTGACTAAACACTTGGTGACTCACAGCCAAATGTGTGAACTGCCTCTGCTGAAAAGCTCTGTAGACAAGGTGACAATGGATGATCTATACAAAGAGGATTGGGAGAGAGTAGAAAGACAGCGGCTCAAACAGACATTTTATTTACCTTGTGGTTACACGGCAAGAATCTTGTAACTTGACCAAGGCAAAATACCTTCAAACAGAGTCTACACTGCAAACCTGGGTCAAGTAAACTGCTACATTTCCTAATCAGCACAGTAGGTAATGAGTTTATTATTTGCACCGGTATGCAACTTAATCTGAAAAGCAAATAACAAATTAAACTGCATTAGTTAATTTGTCCTTTTATCTTTTTCTTTATTTCTTTGGACTTATTTCTAAAACTACTGTTATACCCTGAATAAAAGTTCTTGAAATCAGAAGGTAAGGGTTATTATGTATTTCTTACACATTCCATTTCTTACACATCCCATCTTAAATAGAATTAATACTAGCTGGACCTGGCATACCATACGCCATTAAAAAAACTCCCCGCAAATGCCCAGTAGACCTCATGACAACCCTGTAAGGTAGGCCGGCTGCCAAACTTGCCCTTCCAATCGCTCGCTCCCCTACCACTTGCCCTCCCACCTCCAAACTGCCCCCACTGCCAAACTCGCCCCCTGCCACGGCCAAATTCACCCCTCCTCCAAACTTACCCTTCCACTGCTGAACTCCCCCTGCTGCTCGCCCTCACCCCACCACCACTCACCTTCCTGCCTCCAAACTCACCCCAATTCCAAATTCACCCCCGCCTCCAAACTCGCCCCCCCACCCAGTTACCCTGCTGCTGCCGAATTCACCCCTGCCTCCAAACTCACCCTACCACTGCCAAACTCTGCTTGCCCTTGCCCCCCGCCGCTCGCCCTTCTGCCTCCAAACTCTCCCCCCGCCGCCGAACTCTCCCCCTGCCAAATTCACCCCCCGCCTCCAAACTCAGCCCACGCCACTGAACTTGCTCCCCCAGCCACTGAACTCGGCCCCCATACTGCCCCCTGTGCTCCAGCACATGCCATGCTACATACACACATCCACCCCCCTGCTATTCACACTCCCTATGTAGCCACCATGTTTACAAAGGATTTGAATTTCTGCATGGTCCTGCCCCCGGTGTGCTGATTGGCTGCCCAAGAGAGCTTTGATTGGTTGGTCAGTTCCCTAAGCAGCCAATCAGAACACTGGAAATGGCAACATACTTAAGAGAATTATATATATAGATGACACCAATAAAAAAAGTAGTCACATTAGTCTCTTGCAGCATAAAAAGAAGGAAGGAAGGAATTTTATTTTATTTTTTTCCTTTTTCCTTTTCCCCCTCACTTTGATTTTTTATCTAAAATATATATATTGAGATTTGGTTTTTCTTTTTTTTCCTTTTTCCTTTTTCCTCTTCCTCTCAAAGAATTTGCCCATCCCCATTCTAATATATAAAAATCTTTAAAATATAAAGATCTTTTGCCAAATTCTAGCATCTTTTTTCCTTTTTTTGGTACTTTTTTGTGTTTTTGAATTTTTGTATTTCTTTTTCTACAAGATTTTTTTCTTTTTTTTTTTTGGGTGAGCAATTTTATTAGTGCCCCTCATCTCCTACCTTATAAGAATTAAAATCCTCCACAAAATAAAGAAGCAGGAAGAAACAAGAAATAAGAGAGGATTTAAAGAAAGAAGAGAAAGTAGAAAGAAGATCAGAGTAAGTGGAAGAGAGATAAGCAAAGGATGAAGAAAATAAAGAAGAAAAAGAAGAAAGAAGTAAACAATGGAGGGGAAGAAGAAGGCAAGAGTGGAAGAGGAAAGGAAAGGAAGAAGCAACGAGTTAGGAGAAACAAGGAAAATAGAAGAAAAAGACGCATGTAAGCTGGATTGAGAAAAGAACTTGAAAGGGAGTAAATACAAAAAAGAAGGGGATATAAAATTCGAGAGAAGGACTGAGAGAAGGAACTGAAATTAAAGGAAGAGGGAGAGTTTAAGTTAAAGGAAGGAAATTTGAGAAAAGATAGAAAGAAGAGATCTAGAGTGACAAAAAGAGAAAAGAAAAGAAAAGGAGGAATCATGGCTTCAGGAGTGAGGAATAGAACGAAATTTACAGATCCAAATAACATACAAGGAAGGAGGGGATCAATGGAAGTAGGAACACCTCAATACATGATAAAGTTTATGGAAGAAATATGTGATTTCAGGAAAGATGTTAAGTGTCCAACTTGGAGATATTAATACTAAATTTAATGCATTACACACTTTAGTATTCCAAACTTAAGAGGTGAAAGAAAATAAAGAAGATATCCAGACTTAAAAAAAAAAAAGAAAATGAAAAACTAAATGCTGAACTGGAAACAGTACGAGACCAATTGGTGCTAGCAGAATTGAGGGAAAGGGAATCATGGAAAAGATTAAGAGGCTTAAAGGAAGTACCAAAAGAAGACACAAGAAGGTTAATAATAGCGCTATTTGCTAAGAATCTAGAATGGAGTGAAGAGCAAGTGGGAAGAGAATTGGATCGCGTATACAGAATGAAATCATTGTTTGCCACCAGAAAAAACCTTCCTAGAGATATTATCATACAATGCGTGAGAAAGTCTGTAAAAGACTGTATAATGGAAACACATTTTAATGAAGGTATTTGGTTTGATGGAAAATTACTCATCCTGATGAAAGAGATTCCCAAGATGATGTAAAGACTATCAATTTCTAGTGGAGATATTTAAAAAAGAGAAAATCCCCTTCTGTTGGGATAAACTCGAAGGAGTACTCTTCACATATAAAAAAGAAAGATTTAAGATAGATTCAATAGAAAAAGCAAAAGACTTTATCAGGGAGAATAAGACAGAATTTGGACTGCAACGTAAGAAACAGGAAGAAGATGAAGAGGAAGATCAAAATGAAAGGAAAGATGATCAAAGGACTACGCAGGAAGGAAAGGATATAAGAGAGAAGAAAGGGGAAGGAGAAAAGAAGAAGAAAGAAGAAAGGGAAAAGAGTAAAGAAACCAGTTTGCTAGGCTTGAGTGATTCAAACTGATTTTATAAGTACACAGAAACCGAAGTGGGGGGGGGAGAGGATTAACAAAATTATATAAAGTTTTGCTTGATGGATATATAGGATGTTGGGACTTAAATTTCTGACATGGAATGTAAAAGGGTTAAATTCAATTAAGAAAAGAAAAATAGTGTTCCATCAGCTCAAACAAAACAAAACAAAACAAAACAAAACAAACAAACAAAAAAACCAAACCCAAAGTGGATGTCATATGTATACAGGAAACTAGGATAAAAAAAAATCTCACAAACATTTATTAATACAAAAAAAAATGGGGGAAGAATTCACCTTGCTAGGATGAAAAAGGAAAAAAGTTGCATTATATATAAAACCAAAACTGAATCCCAAGCAAATATTCTCTGATGAGAAGGGGAGATATGTAATGGTGGAAATAACTTTAAATAATGTTAAAATATTAGTAATAGGAATTTATGTTCCAATAGAGGAAAAATCCAGATTTTTTAAAGAATTTTTTTTAAAAAAAGAATGAGTCAAACAGATTACAGTAGCTGGTGCATATTAGGAGATTTTGATGGTGTCATGGAACCATCTGTTGATAGATTGTTGGATAACAAAAAGAAAATTATAAAAAAATACCAAGGGAAATTGGCAAAGGAGTTTTTTGAAATAGTGGAGGAATTTCAATTGGTAGATACATGGAGATTCAAAGAAGGGGCGAGTAAAGGATACACTTTCTATTCAGATACATATAATACATTATCCAGAATAGATATGATTTGGATGAGTAATAACCTTATAAATTATATTAGGAAAGTTGATATTTTACCAAAACCGTTATCAGATCATAACCCAGTAGTGGTAATTATAAAGGTAATTATAAAAGCAGAACAGCTAATCGGAGGTTAAATAAAACATTATTATTTAAAGAAGAAGTGGTAGAAGACTATAAGAAAAAGTTGAAAGAATATTTTGATTTGAATTTGGATAAAAGAGTAGGAATTGATACAGTATGGGAAAAGCAGTAATGAGGAGTATATTTAAACACTGGAGTATAATAATAAATAGGAGAAAACGAGAAAGAAGGGGAAAGATATTGGAAGAAATAAAGCTAAAAGAACAAGAATTAATAAAAACACCAAATAACAAAAAAAATAAGAGCCAAATCAAAATATTATAGGATCAGATAACGATGATTATGATGGATGAATTGAAGAAAAAATTAGATTTTATAAAGCAAAAAGATTTTGAATATGGGAACAAACTAAGCAGATGGCTATCGTATAAATGAAGGAAAGAAAGATCAAATAAATTAATAACCAAGATTAACTCAGGAGAAAGAGAGATAACTGATGAAACCCAAATCCAAAAAGTATTTCACAATTACTTTAAATTATTGTATCAAAATTGGGGAACTTTCCCAGCCCAAAGGGATGATTACATCACAAAATGTAATATTCCTAAATTAACTGAAACTCAAAGAGAAGAATTAAATAAAGAAATAACGATAGAGGAAATTATAGGGGCAATAAGAAAAATGAAAGGAATGACCAGATGGTCTACCTGCAGAATATTATAAAACATTCTATATAGAATTAGTAGGACCTTTTTCTTTGGTAATAAGGAATATTTTGGAAAAAAATCAATTACCAAACAGCTGGAAGGAGGCCAACATGTTTCTAATACCAAAGGAAGATAGAGATCCCACACAAGTGAAAAACTATAGACCTATTTCTTTAATGAAGATGACAAAATTTTTGCAGTGATGCTAGCTAAGAGACTTAAAGGATATTTACAAGAATTTATACACAGTGATCAAAATGGTTTTTTTAACCTAAAAGACAAATAAAGGATAACATCAGGACAATAATTAATGTGATGGAATATTTACACTATCATAATGAAATAAAACGGGCCCTGATTTTCTTAGATGCCGAAAAAGCATTTGATAATTTAAAATTGTCTTTTATGCTACAAATATTAAAGGAAATGGAATTTGGTGATAATTTTATAGATGAATCCAGGCAATATATTTGGAACAGAGAGCAAAATTAATTATAAATGGAAATTTAACAGAAGAAATACAAATTGAAAAAGGAACAAGACAGGGATGCCCTCTATCGCCACTACTATTTATATTAGTTCTAGAAATTCTTAACAATGAAATAAGAAAAGATAAAGAGATAAAAGGAATCAAAATTTAAAAAGAAGAGTTTAAATTAAAAGCATTTGCCGATGATTTAGTAATTATATTAGAAGATCCACTGAAAGGGATTGAACAATTTCTACAAAAGATAGAGGGATCTGGAAGAGTGGTGGGTTTTAAGGTAAATAAAGAAAAAACTAAGATATTGATTAAAAATTTGAGTATAAGAGAAAAAGATGAGCTAGCCAAGATAACAAATTTTGAAATTGTGAAGAAAGTGATATATTTAGGTATAAATTTAAGAACCAATAATCAACAGTTGGTTCAGAATAATTATGATAAAACATGGAAGGAAATTAAAATGGATTTGAAAAGATGGTATGATCTAAATTTATCAATGATGGGGAGAATTTCTACAATTAAAATGAGCGTTTTGCCTAAATTTATGTTTCTTTTTCAGATGATTCCAATTATTTATTCAAATATTTTTTTTATAAATTGGCAGAGGGAATTAGTTAAATTTTTGTGGGCAGGAAGGAAACCAAGAATTAAATGGAAGCTATTATCAGATGCCAGAGAAAGAGGAGGACTATGGATGTTGGATATAAAATTATATTTTGAAGCAGTATGTCTATCATGGACAAAGCAATGGATCTTGTTGGATAATAAAAGAGATTTGGAGCTAGAAGGGCATGAACTAAAAATGGGTTGGCATGGGTATTTAGGTTATGATAAAGTTAAGGCGAATAAGGAATTTAAAAATAATGTAATAAGGACATCATTAATCAGGGTTTGGGATAAGTATAAGTATAGACTATGTCCTAAAATACTAGGATGACTTTCACCCCAAGAGGCCTTTTGCAGAAAGGAATTAAGAGATTATAATTGGTTAACATATAAAGAACTAATGGAGAACAAAGCAGGAGTATGGAAAATTAAGGAGTGGCAGAAATTGAAGGATGAAGGAATACAAATACAGTGGTTAAACCATTATCAAGTAAGGGCCAGAATCAAAGAAGATTTAAAGGATAAACAGTATGAAGAAGAAATACTGGAGTTTGAGAGAATGAGAAGATCAGAAAGTAGACATTTAATTAGTAATATAAATAGATTATTATTAAGGTATAATACAGAAGAGGAACAAATCAAACATTGTATGATCAATTGGGCGAAAGATACAGGCCATAGTTTCTGTATGGATCAGTGGGAGAATACTTGGCAAAAAAGATTGAAATGTACATGTTGTTATAATTTAAAAGAAAACTTTTATAAAATGATGTACAGGTGGTACATGACACCAATAAAAATATCTAAAATGAAGAAAAATAATTTAACAAACTGCTTGAAATGTAAAGATCAAGAAGGTTCATTTTACCACATGTGGTGGAAATGTGGTAAAAGAAGGAAATATTGGAACAAAATTAATAAGGAAATTGAAAAAAATGTTGGTTTTTATATTGGTTTGAGACTGGAACTCTATTTGTTAAATATGATAAATTTAGGATGTGGAAAATAGAAGGAAAATAGAATTTTACTAACTTATTTAATTATGGCAGTGCGAGTGTTTCTGGCAAAAAGGTGGAAGTCTAAAGAAATCCCAACAAAAATAGAGTGGAAAGAAAAGGTAATGGAACTGGCACAATTAGATAAATTAACAAACTTGGTGAGAAGAAAAGATATGGAGAACTATTTAAAAGTATGGGAACCATTCATAGAATATATGAAACAAAAGGAAGGAGATATTAGTATAATTGGGTTTAGTAATTAGTAATTAAAGGCATCTATGTAAGTTTCCTTTCGTTTCTGTTGTTGATGTATTAGATAGCCATTGTTAGATTTTATAAGAAATCAGTAAGTTAATAGTGATATTATAATGTAGTAATTTGGTTTGAAAATGTTTTTTTTAAAAAAAACAGTGATGGAATTGTAGATAGATAAAAGTTTCATTTAATGGATATAGAGTGAATTGAAAATGAAAGAAATACTAGTAAATATTTCATATGTTAGAGTGGAACTAAAAAGGAATAAATTATTATTATTTTTTTTTGTAGGAGATGGAATGATATAAGAAAGTAAAGGGCAGGAAGAGAACACGCAGAAAGTTGTTTTTATATATATGTGTTGTCTAGGTTTTGTTGGTTTTTTATTGCTATTGTCATTGTTGTATGTGTATGTCAAATTATATGTTAATACAGTTGTTTAATAAATTTTTTTTAAAAAAAATTAAAAAGAAGGAAGGGAGGGGGAGAAAAGAAAAAAGGAAAAAAGAAGAGAAGAAGAAGGATGTAAAAAGAAAAAATGAAGGAAGGTGGAGGGGGAAAAAGAAAAAAATGAAAGAGAGAAATATTTTGTTTTTTCCTCTCCATCTCTTGCTCCTTTTTATAATACCAATCGGTATGAGCAATTGTATGACTGCTTTTATTTCAGCAAGACCACCTTTAAATATATATAAATACAACACTGTGTGCATACCTTGAAATACTACATTTAGATTGAGATTAAAAGATATGAAATACAGTTTATTATCCCCCCCCCGCAAATAACTATTTAGGGTTTCCCATCTCAAGAATCGTATCTGTCAATGCAAATGGACTCAAATGACTTGCAATAAATCTTACTTTTCCTTGTCCTTTTCCTCTTTAGAAATCTCTGAATTAAATCTCTGCAGATTTTCTTCTGAAGTTGATAGTTTTACTGTAGGTTCAACTGACCTCCATTTTTGATTTCTTTTCTACAGAATGGCAAAGAATTAATTAAAAAAAAACCCTAAACAACTGATGAAATTGCTTGAAGAGAATTAACACCAAGTGCTTTTACAAAGACAATTAAAAAGTAAATTATTTTGTAATCTTTATATGAAAAATAAAGCAATCAAATCTTGTAAAATCTCCAAAGATATGGGATTAGAAAAGTGGGGCCTGCCTGACATTGTTGGACTGCAGCTCCCACCAGGCCAAGCCAGCATAACCAATTGTACAGAATGCTGCAAGTTGCAGTCCAACCTCTGGAGGGCCATATGTATTTCATGCCTAGAGTAGATGTCTACATTAAAGCCTAAACCTGGGAGAAAAAAAAGAGTACAGTTGATTAGATGCAACTTTCCTTATAGCCATCATGTACTATAGTTCACAGTTCAGACTGTGTTCCTTCAACGTAACACTGTCCTTTGAATGACTGAGGTGTTCTGAATATCACGAGATGTTCTGCTGTAGCAGAACAAAATAAGACTACCAGTCTTGTTGGCAGTTAGAACTAGAAGAGCAAAAAGGAAGAGTAAATGCTACCAAGCTTTCTGTAAGTGAAGTCTTCCTTTGAGGTTTGAAAGGCATTGCGTTTCGTAGTAGCCTTGCGATCAGCATCAAAGTAAGGGAGACAGACATAATCTTTTATATCTGAGCTAAACCAAATTCCTCTAAGTGCTTTATAAGGATTTTGAAGATGCTGTGTCTTCCAACAGACAACCTGCATTGTAATCCGCTTCAGCATCACATGTCAAGTTAACAGGATAGTAAACCAGTGGCAAAAGGATTGAAAGGTTATGTCAAATTGCATAGGATAGTAAACAGATTAAAGGCAAGAGATTGGCTGTATAGCCCATCCCTTTGCACATGGAAAGGTTAAAATACATGTACATATATTATACATATATACATATACATGCTGACCCCCATATTCATGGGACTGGTATCTGTGGTTTCATTTATTCACGTCTGAAAAAATATGTCCTCTCTATGCATTGTCTAGGTCCTCCAGTGAATTCTATGGTATGCTTCCACTGGAAATTGGGCAGGAAGTCATGCATTTCAATAGGGTTCACTATTATCCACAGTTTCACATATCCACGGTAAGTCAAGGGAACATATGCCCTGCAGATATGGGGGAGCAACCAATACATATACATAACACCCATAGAATTCCCCAGACATCTTGGCCACTGATCGTGCTATATGGAGGTTTCTGAAAGCTGTTGTCTAAAAAGTAACTTTCCCAAGCCCTGTCTATATGCAAATTTACTCATGAAGCATTGTGCTTAAAAGGACTTAGTTCATAGTAAAGTGGGCCCGCTGTATCTATGGGGGTTTGGTTCCAAGACCCCACACAGATACCAAAAAATGATTAAGTCCCTTATTTATAAAATGGTGTATGGTAACAGTGGAGGTGGCAGGAAGCCCCAGCTGCCAGGCGCACAGTCTTTGGGCTACCCCACCTCCAGAGAGGACATCAGCCACCCACTTCTCCCTTGCAAACAAACAAGCAGAAGCACTGTCACCGTCACCTCAAAGGCAGAGGCAGGCAGCTAGCATGCTCCCCGGGAGGCAGGGGAGCCCAAAGAATTAGTGTCTGGCAGCCGGGGCTTACTGCTGCTTCTGCTGTTACCCTATAACATTTTATAAATAAGGGACTTATAAATACAGTAAGGGGAATGGGGTTTTAAAGAGATTCACTCACAGGGGACACTTCTCCAACCAAGGCAACTGGGACTCACTGTTGCAGGAGGCCACAAGAAGCATGAAGAAAAAGCCACCGCTATAGCCATTTCCCCAGCAGCCCCCCCCCACTACACTTAGTGGCACTATGCCCCAGTCTTTCCTGGTGAAGAGCAAGAAGGCTCATAACTAACACCAGCCCTGAGTCCCTGACGGCGAGTACAGCCTCAGCCTAGAGAGCATCCTGGCTTAGATTTGCTAGGTAAAGCTTCCTACACCCCATGGCATTCTTCTCTTACTCTAGCTAGCGGCACAGATGAAGCATCAAAGAGGCGCAATAATGTGAAATGGTGGAAGGCATGGATTAGTGACAAGCACTACGCTTGGATTCCTGCCATTTCACAGATACTTGTGTCTCTGCTGGCTTGTGTTCATGTCTCTCCACAGCCTTGCAAATGTGTTGTGTAAAGTACAGGTATTGTGTTGTGTACAGGACTGTAGTTTGTATCCTCAGGGGTTGAATCCATGGATCCTGAGCCTGTGGATATGCTGGGACCACTGTATATATGCTTAGGGTTGCAGCCACATTCTCTATACGCCTCTTGACTAGCAAAATCTAGACAAGAAAAAAGCATATCACAGATTTTTATACCATATAATTAATACACATAGATCTATCTGACAGGATTAGTCAACAGGTCCCTGTATTAATATTTTCTTGTTTAACTCTTGGATTAAGATAAATTGTTACGAGGCTGGGTGGTAGTGATACTGTACCTCTCTGAAAGCAAAAGTATGTGAAGGATGACAAAAGCTTCTGAAACATCTGTCACACAGGTGGTATTCACTACACTCAGTACACCTTGAAACAAAATATAATAATGGTCAGTGGTTTCCTAATTTCTCTTTCTCATATACATAGGTTTGTTAAATTCTGTTTTAGACTGGACAAAACTTTTTTAATGCCGAAGCCTACTGATTTAAGCCAGGCTTATCATCAATTTAGTACAGAACACTCTACTTAGATCCTAGTAGTATACTCCATACAAGTCTGCATTACATATTAATTTAGCAAATGAAAGGGTGTACTGTATATAACTTTAATGCTTTTTTAATCCTATCAATAAAACATTGGATGTTCTCAGCATAAGTGTGTATATGCAGTTTTCAGAACTATAGGATCATACTTCCCTTTTATCTCAGTTTTCAAAAACCAGTAATTCTGAAAGCACACATTTCAGGACTCATTTAATACAAACTTACCTATAATTGGAAACAGGGTTGGGCAGGCAAAATGAAAGGTACTGGCTTGTATGGAATGTCAGAATTAAAAGCTTAACACTCTAGCTTCAAAATACAGCACTTTATATAGACTACTATGTAGGTTCTCCTCAAGAGTATGAGTGTGGGGGCAGAATGTGGCTTTCTTTATATGCAAAGAAGAAAGCTGGACAAAATCACTCTCCCCAAACACACACTAGGTGGAGCAGTAGTCCCCCCCTCAAATTTTTAAATGTTTAATTGCTATCCTTGCTTTGTTGTGGGGGGTACTCTCTGATTTAGGCTAGCCTTTCTCTCTCTCTGTTTTAAAAGTAGATTTTAATGATGTTTTAAACTTTCCATTGCAAGAGCTCTAAAGTACTATCATCAGAACATTAATTCTAAAATTCCATGCTATAAGGATTATTTTTTTTAAAAAAATATAATATAGCCATATATATAAAAAAGTTAGTACTGTAAATATTTGCTGTACTGGATTTTATTATCTAAGCCAGATACAAGTAAATGGGGATGTTGTTATTGCTTTTAGTTAAGACGTCTTTTTCTGTATCAGCTCAATCATTTGTTGTTGTGTGGCTTCAAGCCATTTCTGACTTATGGAGACTCTAAGGTGAACCTATCACAGTGTTTTCTTGACAAGATTTCTTCAGAGGGGGTTTGTCTTTGCTTTCCTCTGAGGCTGAGAGTGTGACTTGCCCAAGGTCACCTAGTGGATTTCAATGGCTGACCGGGGATTCGAACCCTGGTCTCTGGAATCATAGTCCCAACACTCAAACCACTACACCACGCTAATGCAATCATATGCATATTTATTTACTAAGAGGCAGGTCACAGTGTGTTCAGCGGGGCTTACTTTCTAATGTGTAAACTGCTGTTTGAATTACAGGAATTACCTCATGCATAATTTATTTTAATTCTACAGATTGATCAGGCAGTTCATTGATATGGAACAAGATTGTTTAATCACAAAAGCTGCATCGGTGTGCATTCCATTTCTTTATGCTGCATTCCTAAGGGCCCTGGGGCAGCATGCCAAAGATCATGGGGAAGACTGGATCTGCTCATTGGAGGACAGAAAGCACTCCAACCCTGGAGGAGGTGTTTCAGTTGGATTTTCCCTCCTTTGGCTCATCTACACAGGCCAGAATACACCAACTACCTGCCAGTGTATTCTGCCCCTGGATCTAGCCCCTTGCTTCCTTGTTACCTGCACAGAACAGTATGGAGTCTAGATTGGTATGCCGGCTGGCCTCTGTAGCCACTGCTGCCAGTATCACTTTTTCTGAAGCCAGGAAGCTGGCCTGCAGCACATTAGCAAGCCCCCCTGCTTGCTTATATGCCATGGGAGTCCTTCCTGCCAACGGAAGAGTGACACGGACAGCAGCTGCAGTGATGGGCTGGTGTTCCGGAATAGGCTCCTGCGCTCGTATGGAGCCCGATCCATTTTTTGGTGGCTGAAGTGGATTTTACTAGATATTTGTTTAAAACGCTGTAAGGGACCTTACCTTGTCTCCCCGCCGCCCGTCTTGTCCCCAAGGGTTTTGAGAACTGCCTGGGGGCAAAATCGGGCAAAAGCCCTGCATCATCTGGACTACAGGGCCCCAAGACGGGGGCAAGACAGGGTAAATAGCTGGTCCAGACAAGCCCCTTGCCTCCTCAGAAAGGTCTGTGGTTCTCATTCTTCAGATATCAGAGAAAGGACTCACTTCCAGAGCAAACATTAACTTTGACTTCAGACCTCTCTGAAACAATCCTTAGAACTGTCCCTGTTAATTTTGGACTTAAGGATAGTTAAAAATACCAGTTACTATCAGTAAGGATGTAAGGAAGGAACTGTTTTAAAATGTTTACTTGTAGCAGTTTCCCTCAATAGGGCATATTCTGCAATTATTGCAAGGGATTCCAAGATGTTTCTCAAGACGTGTTTTCTCTGCTACAGTCACAAGTCTTTTGCAGTTTCTGAATTCTTCCAAGATGAGTTTCAGTGGTGCAAAATCTTCCCTGCACAGAGGGCACTTCACCAAAGAGTCTTTCTCCAACTCTTTCTGATGATCAGTCCAGATCTTCATACAAACTATGTGTACATTGTTGCCACAACCATATCTGTGGAAAATCATCAATTACATTCTCACTTGTTCTCAGAGAAATTCATAAACAAAATGCTCTGTAAAGCTACAGAAGATGATTTATATATCTGTGTCTATAGCTACCGTATATTCCGGCGTATAAGACGACCCGGCGTATAAGACGACCCCCCCAATTTTTAAGGGGAAATGCAGAGTTTGTGATATATTCGCCCTATAAGACGACCCCCCTCTTCCAACGCATAGCCCCCGCATGCCCCTCCTGCGCTCCCTTCCAGGAGGGAGCGCAGGAGGAGGATGCGGAGGCTGTGCGCCCAAAAGGGGCACGTTCGCCCCTTCTCCCCACCTTCCAGGAAGGTGGGGAGAAGGGGCGAATCGCGGGTTTGGCCGCGCAGCCTCTGCATGCCCCTCCTGCGCTCCCTTCCAGGAGGGAGCACAGGAGGGGGATCCGGAGGCTGTACGGCCAAACCGGGCACATTCGCCCCTTCTCCCCACCTTCCAGGAAGGTGGGGAGAAGGGGCGAATCGCGGTTTGGCCACGCATCCTCTGCATGCCCCTCCTGCGCTCCCTTCCAGGAGGGAGCACAGGAGGGGGATCTGTATGGCCAAACCGGGCACGTTCGCCCCTTCTCCCCACCTTCCAGGAAGGTGGGGAGAAGGGGCGAATCGCGGTTTGGCCGCGCAGCCTCTGCATGCCCCTCCTGCGCTCCCAGGAGGGAGCGCAGGAGGGGGATCCGCAGGCTGTGCGGCCAAACGGGGCTTTGGGGAAGGGGGGAGGCTGCGCGGAGGGTGGCAGGGGGGAGGGGGCTTTTCAGCCACCCCCCTCTCCAAAGCGAGCCTTTGGGGAAGGGGGGTGGCTGGGCGGAGGGTGGAGGGGGGCAGGGAGTAGGGGGCTTCCCAGCCCCCCTCCCTGAAAGCGCGTTTCCGTGGCTTTCAGGGAGGGGGGTGGATGCATGGGGAGTGGGCAGGGGGAAGGGAGGAGGGGGCTTCTCCGCCACCCCCCCCCTCCCTGAAAGCAGAGGTTCCGCTGCTTTCAGGGAGGGGGGTGGATGAGCGGGGGGGGTGGGCGGGGGAAGGGAGGAGGGGGCTTCTCCGCCCCCCCTCCCTGAAAGCAGCGGTTCCGCTGCTTTTAGGGAGGGGGGTGGGCGAGCGGGGGGTGGGAGGGGGGAAGGGAGGGAGGGGGTTCTCCGCCCCCCCTCCCTGAAAGCAGCGGTTCCGCTGCTTTCAGGGACGGGGGGATGAGCAGGGTGGGTGGGTGGGGGGAAGGGAGGGAGGGGGGAAGATGAGCGGGGGGAAATGAGGGGGGTGGACGAGCGGGGGGGGGGTGCGCGGGGGAAGGGAGGGAGGGGGCTTCTCCACCCCCCCTCCCTGAAAGCAGCGGTTCCACTGCTTTCAGGGAAGGGGGGGATGAGCGGGGGGGGTGGGCGGGGGGAAGGGAGGGAGGGGGAAAGATGAGCGGGGGGGAAATGAGGGGGGCTTCTCCGCCCCCCCCCTCCCTGAAAGCAGTGGTTCCGCTGCTTTCAGGGAGGGGGGTGGGCGAGCGGGGGGTGGGCGGGGGGAAGGGACGGAGGGGGCTTCTCCGCCCCCCCTCCCTGAAAGCAGCGATTCCGCTGCTTTCAGGGAGGGGGGTGGGCGAGCGGGGGGGTGGGCGGGGGGAAGGGACGGAGGGGGCTTCTCCGCCCCCCCTCCCTGAAAGCAGCGATTCCGCTGCTTTCAGGGAGGGGGGTGGGCGAGCGGGGTGGGTGGGCGGGGGGAAGGGACGGAAGGGGCTTCTCCGCCCCCCCCTCCCTGAAAGCAGCGATTCCGCTGCTTTCAGGGAGGGGGGTGGGCGAGCGGGGGGGTGGGCGGGGGGAAGGGACGGAGGGGGCTTCTCCGCCCCCCCTCCCTGAAAGCAGCGATTCCGCTGCTTTCAGGGAGGGGGTGGGTGGGCGGGGGGAAGGGACGGAGGGGGCTTCTCCGCCCCCCCCTCCCTGAAAGCAGCGATTCCGCTGCTTTCAGGGAGGGGGGTGGGCGAGCGGGGGGGTGGGCGGGGGGAAGGGACGGAGGGGGCTTCTCCGCCCCCCCTCCCTGAAAGCAGCGATTCTGCTGCTTTCAGGGAGGGGGGTGGGCGAGCGGGGGGTGGGCGGGGGGAAGGGACGGAGGGGGCTTCTCCGCCCCCCCTCCCTGAAAGCAGCGATTCCGCTGCTTTCAGGGAGGGGGGTGGGCGAGCGGGGGGGTGGGCGGGGGGAAGGGAGGGAGGGGGCTTCTCCGCCCCCCCTCCCTGAAAGCAGCGATTCCGCTGCTTTCAGGGAGGGGGGTGGGCGAGTGGGGGTGGGTGGGCGGGGGGAAGGGACGGAGGGGGCTTCTCCGCCCCGCCTCCCTGAAAGCAGCGATTCCGCTGCTTTCAGGGAGGGTGGTGGGCGAGCGGGGGGGTGGGCGGGGGGAAGGGACGGAGGGGGCTTCTCCGCCCCCCCTCCCTGAAAGCAGCGATTCCGCTGCTTTCAGGGAGGGGGGTGGACGAGCGGGGGGTGGGCGGGGGGAAGGGACGGAGGGGGCTTCTCCGCCCCCCCTCCCTGAAAGCAGCGATTCCGCTGCTTTCAGGGAGGGTGGTAGGCGAGCGGGGGTGGGTGGGCGGGGGGAAGGGACGGAGGGGGCTTCTCCGCCCCCCCTCCCTGAAAGCAGCGATTCCGCTGCTTTCAGGGAGGGTGGTGGGCGAGCGGGGGGGTGGGCGGGGGGAAGGGACGGAGGGGGCTTCTCCGCCCCCCCTCCCTGAAAGCAGCGATTCCGCTGCTTTCAGGGAGGGGGGTGGGCGAGCGGGGGGGTGGGCGGGGGGAAGGGACGGAGGGGGCTTCTCCGCCCCCCTCCCTGAAAGCAGCGATTCCGCTGCTTTCAGGGAGGGGGGTGGACGAGCGGGGGGTGGGTGGGGGGAAGGGACGGAGGGGGCTTCTCCGCCCCCCCTCCCTGAAAGCAGCGATTCCGCTGCTTTCAGGGAGGGGGGTGGGCGAGCGGGGTGGGTGGGCGGGGGGAAGGGACGGAGGGGGGTGGGCGAGCGGGGAAGGGACGGAGGGGGCTTCTCCGCCCCCCCTCCCTGAAAGCAGCGATTCCGCTGCTTTCAGGGAGGGGGGTGGACGAGCGGGGGGTGGGCGGGGGGAAGGGACGGAGGGGGCTTCTCCGCCCCCTCCTCCCTGAAAGCAGCGGTTCCGCTGCTTTCAGGGAGGGGGGTGGGCGAGCGGGGGGGGGTGGGCGGGGGGAAGGGACAGAGGGGGCTTCTGCGCCCCCCCTCCCTGAAAGCAGCGGGTTCCGCTGCTTTCAGGTCGGGGGGTGGGCGAGCGGGGGTGGGTGGGCGGGGGGAAGGGAGGAGGGGGTTCTCCGCCACCCCCCCTCCCTGAAAGCCGCGGTTCCGCGGCTTTCAGGGAGGGGGGTTGATGCACGGGGAGTGGGTGGGGGAAGGGAGGAGGGGGCTTCCTAGCCACCCCCCCCAAAGCCGCGGTTCCGCGCCTTTCGGGAGGGGGGGTGGAAGCGCGGGGGGTGGGCGGGTGGCAGAGAGGAGCACTTTGCTTCACCCCCTGCCCGATCTCCTGCCTCTTCGCTCCGTTTGCGAAGAGGCAGGAGATAGGCAGGCAGGTGAAGCAAAGTGTATCCGGCGTATAAGACGACTGTCAATTTTGGAGGGCACTTTTGAGTGCTCAAAAGTCGTCTTATACGCCGGAATATACGGTATATCTAGTTGTCCAAAACCACAACAAGGAAAAGCTTTTTAGCCTTTTAGCCTACTCTGCACCACTTTAGCAAACAGGCAAATCTATTCAATTCACAACCAGTAATCAGACACCAAAGACAATGCAATGCCACTTTAACTCCTCCACAAACCAGGCAATCTAACTAGTTTAAGCAAGCACATGAAGAGGAGGGTAATACTATATGTAGCTGTGAGATGACAGTCTGAAGCTGAGAGCCTCTGCTATGCATGGAGACTCATGACATGATTCTGCAATCTGTCCAGCATTCATAATTGTGTGAATTTCCTGTGGAAAGTATCTATCAGTACCTTATAGACTGATTTAGGAACAGAAAATATATTATGTCTAATTTGGTTTGGCATAAAATTATGTTTTGAATATTGAAAGTATAGTTTATTCAGACAATAATTACAAATGGAGTTTTTTTTACTTATGTACAAGATTGGATGTATCTGGCCATCATTATCTTCTTGACTTAAAACTGCCCCAAGTCCAACATTAGAGGCATCCGTAGTGACTATAAAAGTCTTGGTGTAATCTGGTGACATCAGAACAGGTGCTGTGGTCATCAGGTGTTTTAACTCTCTGAATGCACTGTCGCACCTTTCTGACCATAGGACTTTAGCAGGTTTGGTTAAATTGGACAATGGACTTGCGATACTGCTGAAATTGGGAATAAATTTCCTATAGTATCCTGCTAGTCCTAGGAATGATCTCACACCTTTCTTAGAAGTCGGAATAGGCCACTTAACTATGGCTTCCACTTTAGAAGTTTCGGCCTTAATGGTTCCACTGCCTACAATATAGCCTAGGTATCGGCTCTCTCTTTTCCCTATATGACACTTGGAACCTTTGATGGTCACTCCACTCTTTTTAAGTCTTCCCAGAACTTCAGTGAGATGGTGAATATGTTCATCCCAGGAGTTACTAAAGATTCCAATGTCATCAATGTAGGCTACCACACAATGTTTTAAACCTGCTAAGATGTTGTCAACCATCCTTTGAAAGGTAGAGGGTGCATTTTTTAAACCAAAGGGCAACACTGTAAATTCGTATAAACCCCTATGGGTAACAAAGGCAGTTTTCATCTGGTCCTTTGGACACATGCCTACTTGCCAATATCCCTTGGTCAAGTCTAATGTGGAGATATACTGTGCCCTTCCCATCTTCTCAATTAGATCCTCTGTTCGGGGCATAGGATAGGCGTCAGTTTGGGTTATTTTATTTAACCGCCTATAATCTATACAAAACCTAATAGTGTGATCAGGTTTTTCCACCAATACTACCGGTGATGCCCAAGGACTCTGTGATGGTACAATAATCCCCCTCTGGAGCATGGTATCAATTTCCTTATTTATATTGTCTGCCACTGGACCAGTTACTCGGTACGGAGACATGGCAACAGGACTTGCCTCTCCTGTATTGATATGATGAACTATCTCTTTTACCTTTCCTAGTAAATCGGAAAAGATGTCCTTAAAATTAGCTAACACATGCATTATTTCTTCTTGTTGGTGGTGTGTTATGAAAAGGCCCCTCTTTTAGCCAATCTCAGAGCAGCAGGTGCCCAGCCAATAGGAAGGCAGCTGGGCACGGCTATAAAAGAGGCCTGACAGAGAGTGAGAGGGGGTTAGTTGTTTTGAGGTTTGACTGGAAAGAAAGAGTTACATCGAAGGGAGGGTGTGCTCTTAGAGTTCCTGAGGGAACTTTTCAGTCTGACAACCACAGAAGGGTCTTAAGGGTCCAGAGAGGGACTGAATAGACTTGGAGTGTCTAGTAGGGAGAGGCTCAGAGCAAGTCAAGGATATAAAGGGGATTTAGGACTTTGTGCCTGAGTTAGTAGTGCTGGTGTGTCTGGATTGGTGTTATTATTTTAAAAGGAATCTGATGTAATTAAGCCTTAAGAAGATTAACAACTTTAATGCTCAACTACAGTTTATTTGTTTTATATTTTTCAATAAATGCTTGTTAGAGTTTAAAGCTGCTTGGCCTCCATTTAATTTAAACCACGCTGATATCAGGGACACAAAGGGCTGACCCAATAAAAAGTGATTGGTGCTTAACCAAATCTTTTGGGGGCAGTAGTGGGATGCAAGAGACCCCACAGGACTGCCATCCTAAAGTCAGAGTGTTAAGGTGGTGGGTTGACCGTGTACGGGTCACCACACCCCCAGCCCCCTTTTCCTCCTAGTCTTCTGTCTACCTGGAAGTTTATTTAGCAGAATCAGCATTAGGAGAATGGTGAAGGAGGGCTGGAGAAACACTGACTTTCGGTATCAGATTGCAGCAGTGTGTCTGCAGTAAACTATGCAATAAAGCTTGAGCTGGGAAAGAATGGGATTCTACTCTAGCTGATCCCACTGCAGTTGTATGTGCCTCCCTACAACAGACTAGGTACATAGCAGCTGCCTCCAGAATCCTTTACTGGGCATGTACCAACAGCAAAACAGGGAGAAAAGGGGAAACCAGGTATGCCTGCTTCACTAGCCACCCTTACATGTTACAAAGCATAGATCTATAAGTTTGGCCACTAAAATGGAAATCATAAGACAAGTGGAGGCTAGTGAAAGAAGGAAAAAAAATCATCCCTGGAAGAAGCTTTCAGCTGGTTTCTAGAAGGACCAAAACATTTTGTTTTACTTATGCAAGACTTCCTTGACCTGACTGATTTATTCCATATATGCAAATTGTCAGTTTTGGATAAAAAGGTTTGCTGAAAATTGTTGAAGTGCTTTTCTCTTTTGTAGTGTTGGAACCTATCCTTATTCTTTCCATATTATTTCTGCCTCTGGTACCAAAGTTTCTGTGAAAGAAGTAATGCCCAGGAACACACCTACTTCATTAACTGAGGTATACTTATATTTTACCTCTTTTAAGTCTTCCATAGTATCAAGCAGACATAAAACATTCCCATAAAATAGAAACTGAGACCAGGAAACCCAGTGATCAGATACTGTACACAATCTTATACTGATATCTTCCTGTAACATTATTTTTAGAAATAATTTTGGAAGAGTAAACATATGAATATCTTGCCTTAAACATTTTATTTATCATTGTAAAAGAAAATATTCCAGAGTTCTTCCCCATTTTTTTTCTAAAAAAAAAAAAAAGGCTTTGGGAGGAAAATCTGAAGAAAAATCCCTCCCCCCATTTTTCCAGTCCCCCTGCCCAGGATTTCACATCTCTACATGCAAGGGAAATTGTAACAACACACTGTTATCACAGAAACTGATAGGAATCTGGCACTTGAATCTAATAGGTAACTTTGCTGTTATTCCCTAAATGCAGTGCAAAAAGCAAAGTATCATTTTCTATAGGATGCTGATTAAAATGAAACTGTTTGTATTACATACTAAATTTTGTTTAAATTATTCTACTTTGATGGGACAGTCCTGATATTTGTCACATTCCTTCCTTCCTTTCTTGTGTATGCTGTTTTATGTGTGTGGAAGTTTATGTGTTGGCAAAGATTGCACCTGTTCTTTAGGCAGAGTACACATCCATAGGACTGCAAATGTACATTGTCCAGCACAAGGCAAGCCATTAAATGTCATTAACAGAGAAACTAAATCAATACATTTTCAAAGAAATGGCCATGTTAGACTGTTAAAGTGGGTGGAGGAATCTAACAGAATCTTAAAGATCATCTGATTTACTTCAGCATGAGCTTTTGTGTATTTCAATTCACTTCTTCAAATGTACTGATGACATATAATATTAAAACCACTGATGTTAAAGTTCAGTTACATAGCTGTGGGAGTAGGTAGGGTGCAATTGGATATAGAAAAATGAAAATGATGTACCTGAACAGAAGCCTTCAAAGAATTGTGTAAGATGATACAGTTAGCCTGCTCATCCTGAAGTATGAAAGCAATAAAATCTGTTTACCCAAAAATCTATTCCTTTGAAGTAAGAAAATTTTCTGAGGAAAATTCTTTTATTGAATATGCAATGGTGATGTAAATCTATATATTAATATATGCAGTGTGCCAAGAAATTATTGGCTCTGCTCAAATCTCCATTACTAGACTGGAATTTGTGAATACATCCCAATTCAGCTGTTTCTCTTTCCAATCTTCCTTTGAACAAATTATTTTGTTCTAGAACAGCTACTTGTAGCTCAGAGATAAAACTTCCAGGAAGACTGAAATAGTCTACGGGGCCGGTTCCACGACAGGAAAAAGTTCGCCAGATTCCGGATTACCGTCCTTTCGTATCAGGAGCGCATAAATCACACGGTGCCTGGCAGTTTCGAATGATCCAGACACTTTCTGTTTTGCTTAATTCACACAGGCAAAGGTGGGGGGGAATCGCCTCCAGATGATTAAAGTCAGGCAGGAGGCGGGGAGGGGGTCATGGATAACATAAATAATGAGAGGAAAGAAAAAGGACAAACAAACAAGCAATCGAAAGAGCGATCTGACAAACTCCCCTGTCTTCCCCAGCCCTGAAAGGCTTTTGTAAAGAAAGGAGTCAATGAAAGCACGAACAAGCAAAAGCATAGTGGAGCAGATTCCCTTCATGCACGCATGCACACACAAACACACACCACAGAACTAGGGCTTGCCTCATTTGGTTTCCCTCCCTCCGAAGGCTTGAATAAAGGCAAGTGAATGGAAGGACAAACAAACAAAAGAACGAACATGCGATCGGCTGTTTTCCAGCACACACACACACACCCACACACCCCCACACACCCCAGCGAAGCAGCGAAGCATCTTCCCACCCCCCCACCCCCCAAAAGATAGACAGGAAGGGCTCCGTTTTCCAAAGTGAGTTGCAAGCAGAAGGAGGGTGAATTTCTTCTCTCCAACCCTTCAGTCTATTCGGATAAAGCACTCCAACCAATCAGGATTCAGCTCTGCTCACAGTAATTCGAAAAGGCAGATGCCAGTTTACACGATCCGTTAGTTCCCACGGTAAAGTATGCGCATTTTCGCGAACTTAATCAAAAAAGTGCGGAAAACTAGCGAAAGCTGATACTGCGCAACTTATGGGTTTTTTGCACCCCCTCCTTTTGAAAAGGGCGCTGTTGCTTCGAGATGCGTGGGAACTATCAGGCTTCTTGTCGCATTCTTTGAGGATTTATTTTGCCGTGGAAACAACCCCTACCTTTTTTTTGCATTGTCATTTCTAATGTCAGATACGTGTCCACTTATCCCTTTGCGTACAGACTGCCCTGTTTGTCCCATGTAGAGTGCAGTGCGGACAGATGGTGGTATATTGAAGGATAAACAAGTAAAAGTACCCCTGATGTTATAAGAACCTAAAAAGTTGCTGCCAGAGTAGATGTGTGGACAGAGATTGTCCCTGTATTTTCAGGGATTTGTCTCTGTATTGTCATCCATATTATATATGGATGTAGATGAGTAGATGTTTAATGTTGGGGAGGGCACTCTCTGTAGGCAAGTAAAAGCCTGCCACCCAGTGCCTGTAACTGTTCAAGCCTATGTAATGCAAGCAACAGTATTAGTATATGGTTTTGCTGATTGAAAAGAGTTAGTACAGACCAGTACTTTTTAACTGTTTTACTTCACAATATGCTAGTTGGTACAATTGCCACCAGCTGAACAGCACAATAGGGCCTGGTTTTTAACCATGATATGAAAATGAGGAGATTAATGGTCAGAAAATTAAGAATACAGATTTTTCAAGCATAACAATTTGGTAGACATTATGTTTTTTTTCTGTTTAATTTACCATCCTACACTGTTTAAACTAGAGCACCCTACATGGATAATGTTACAACCACCTGAATTTCTCAGGAGTGCTGTCTTCCTTCCCATTAGGGTCATCAAATTAAACCTACTCAGAAATTTGGACTTAATTGTGGATTTATAACAGAGCTTGAGCCAAAATACAAAAGCACTGATTACCAGAGACCACAATGGAAATCAAAACAGGAACATGTGCATTATAGGTCCAAAAGAACTCTACCATATACCGCCCCCACATATCTCTTATTTGCTCTAAGGTACAAAATATTCATACTTCTGTAAGAATACTATAAACACATTATCTCACAGACTTTTATGTTCTGACAACTCTGTTAAACAGAATATTCTTACTGACTTTTATAAATAAGAGACTTATTTTATAAATAAAAGATTAAATTGCTCAAACTCCATAGTTAAGGGCCAGTTTCTGAGTAGGTTTAATTTTGATGACTCATGTGGAAAGAAAGAACTCCTGGTTTAAATAGCATAGTAGCATAAATTAAACTGAAAAACTCAGAACCTCTACCAAGTTGTTAAGGTTGGGCAATTTATATCCTTGCCTTTTCCACTATTAATTGACTTTTATAAATATGAGAGGTAACTTACCTGCAATAAGTGACAGGAAGCATTTTCTTGAGTAATGTCTCTTGGCAAATAGGGCATATATCCTCATTATCAATTTCTTTTTGTTTAATGTACCCATCAGAAACTGACTGTGGCTCCTTAATGAAATTCACAGTTCCTTTTGGTTGGGAAGCGATTTGTGGATGCTGAAGCACATAGTTGATTTCTCTCTCTACAAGACCCACCTGTAAAGCATCTATAGAAAAATTCAAAATTGAAAATATCTGATAAAATGATATTATTTATGGTCTGCCACTGACTTTGTAAACTAAAAGGTAACCCACTTCATGCTCATTAGGAAGCAAAACTGGCTACACACTGAGAACATGGCTTTAGTTTGAGGAGACACAATCCCATTTTGGAAATATCATTCAAACCAGTCACAAAAACAAGCAGATAAACACAAAAACCTGCAGATTAATGCCATAATCCAGGGGTAGGGGAAGTGCAGCCTGTGTCCTGCAAGGAGCCCCTAGGGCTGTTTTTGTGGTCTTTAGTGCCCTCCAAGCCATTGGAACATTTAAAAAAAATCTGAGGGGTTATTCTTGCCCCCATGGAGTATGGGGGGTACCTCATGCTTCATTTAAGTTCCAGGAGGGGCTTTTCCCTCCAATAGGAAGTGATCTTGAAGTTGACCCAGGAAAAAGGCCTAACATGTATAGGAAATTATTGGTATTTATATTAAGCAGAGTGAAGCGTAGCCCCAGTGCAATAAGAGCCTGTGGTATAAAACAGAATAGAGATGTATAGGATGCTCTAGTAAGGTTAAAAAGCAAAAGTTACATTTTTTGTGGCAGGGAATACATCTGAGATAGGAAAACAGCTAGATAGATAAGAGTTATCTAACTTGGGTACAAAAGTTCCTAAAAGCTGATGCTCACGAGTGCATGTAAGGTATCTTGAGGCTGAGTTCCCTCATGTTGGCTGGCTTCTTGGACAAAGAGTTGTAAAGCACTAAAATTTCTTGAAGGAAGTGTGTGTGTGGGGGAAGTGACTTCTTCATGCAAGTAGGAAGTAAAAGCTTTGAGTACACAGATCAATGAAGCACAGAACTGAATCAAAAAGATAGGCATGCAACTCGCAACTCTAGACTTTCCATCTGTTCCATACTACCCTAAACAAGCGTTGATGCTTCTTACTTCCAGCAACATGACCCATAGAGGACCTAGAAAATGGCAAAATGGCCTCCAACCCCCTAGTGGCAATTGGGAGCAGGGCAAAAACCCCAAACATTTCAGGGAGGATACAGTTGTGGGGTCTGCCCTCTCAGGTTCCCTTGGAGGCCAATACGGCTCCCTAACCCACAATAGTTGCCCATCTCTGCCACATAACTGTTCCAAAAGTGATCTTGTAGGAGAAAATCTGTAGTCTATTACCACTTCATGTACTGATCCACAACATGGAAATAAAAATGTGAAACTGCCCAGTACTTACATTCATGGTCTCTTGGAAGTTTGAATTTTTTCAACAATAACCTGAAAGTAAAGCAGCAAAAGGACAATGACGATGTAGCTCAAGCTCAGTTCTAAATTTTAAATTTGTAGAACAGTAGCACAGGATGCTGTGATGGGAGGGGCCTCTGCAAGGGAGAGTCTGAGGGAATGACCATTGAGAAGAGAGCGGGGAGTGAACTGTGATGAGAGAAGATGGTATGAGTCAGGTGAGAGAGACTAGGGGGAAAGTAGATGATTTGAGTGGAAGTATGGTCTGTCACTAATTGAAAGAACCATTTTTAATATATCATTATTACACAGTCCTGGAAGTTTTTAACACATTTTTATAATAAATCAAATAAACTATTTTGTTAACTGTTAACACTAGCTCATACTGGATTTATTTCCTTTAAAATAAGGGCTGGTCACACTACCCAAAAGATTAGCCACTGTTAGACAAACTTGTCCACTGAGAGGGTCACCTGGAGACTCTGGCCCCCCATAGAGGGGGGCCTAGAGTAGGGTGGCAGTGGCAGGCAGCCAGAGCTGAGAACTGTGGGGCCAGCCTGGTGAGGCCAATGTCATAATACCATACCAAAAAATCACATTGATGCCATACCAAAAAATCACATAATATTTAGCAAATGGACAGTTTTCAGGTATTCAAAATTCTTCATATCTTGCTGTAATACTTACAATACACCTATAAGGTAAATGTGTATGATTATGCCTTATACTGCATATGGGGTGGGAAGTAACACAGAGAGGGAACATCATGAAATTGGCAAGACTCACATAAGGACTTTCTAAATGTAGGCTATTTTGTTGATCACTGTGCTATATAGTCTTTAACTGGTGACCTGGGAGAGACAGATACTCGCTCACAACCTGAACTAAAATGGGTTGCAACACTTACATTGTCATTATAGAGCAATATGATAGTAAATTAAAATGGGGCTTGGCTAATGTATGTTTGTGCTAAAGACAAGCCCTCATTTTGAAAAGTGTGAAGACTTCTCAACTATACTATACGAGTTCTATTATTTAAAATTTACTCTCTGTTGAGTTCAGTGCAACATATCCACTTAAGGATGTCAGAAACTGGATACCGAACTTTAAATTTGCAGAACAGTAAGCACAACTATTTTTTAACCTGACACTTTCCCACTCCCTCCCCCATATCACACTAGCTGCCTTCTCATTCCTTCCCTGAACTCTTATTCCTCCTCCTCCTCTTAAATCTTTGGATCCTGTTTCCTAACCCCCACTGGTCCTTCTATCCCTCTATTTTGGGGCACTCTGCCTCTCCAGTCCCTCTGCAGTATTAGAATAACTATTTAACTTTCAAACAAACAAACACAAAAACCACCCCAAAGAACTAATTGCCGGCAAGACTGCAGAATAAAGTACAGTTGTCCCTTCATATTCGCTGGGGTTTGGTTCCAGGACCCCCGGGGATACCAAAATCTGTGAATACTGAAGTCCCATTATATGCAATGGCATAGCAAAATGGTGTTCCTTATATAAGATGGCAAAATCAAGGTTTGATTTTGGGATTATTATTTTTTAAAGAATATTTTCAAGCCATGAATACTTAAATCCATGGATACCAAATCCATGGATACGGAGGGACAACTGTAAACTGAATCAAGTCTAGAACAATATTGACATGGCTTCATACTAAAAAACAGTTTACCAGCAGATATGTTTACAGAGGTCCTTCTCTTTCACAAATGTTGAGCAGCTGCACGAGTGAGGGTTCCCCAGAGAAACCTTTTATCAAAGCAACAGAAAACAATTTTAAAAATTATTGCATGTTGAAGAATTCTGAAGAAACACAGAGGGCCGGTTTACACAGCAGATTTATTGCGGCAACTTGCGGTTTAATTATTTTCCGCAGCTGTGCCAGTCAGGTTTTTTTTCTAATTATGTCGCTTTGAAGTTCAGACTTGCATAAGTGTGGGGGATGTGGATCTGTGTGTCTCTGTAAATCTGCCTGTAAATGAACTCATTCCATAAAGCAGAGGGAGAGTAATCTCTCTGCTAAAAGACCTTGCTGCCATGCCGTGGATCGCAAGTTTTTCCAGCTGCTCTCTCTCTCTCTCTGTCTCTCTATCTCCCCCTCCCTCCTCCAAGCAGAGAGAGAGAGAGAGAGAGAGAGAGAGAGAGAGAGAGAGAGAGAGAGAAAATAGGATAAAAGTGACGAACGAGCTTTTACATACTTTCAAAACAGCAGAGAGGATGAGAACGAATGCTCCCTGAATTAAAGTTGTTGGGAATCCTTTTTTTTTTTTTTTTTTGCAAACTGGCTCGCAAAATAGCAGACAGGATTTTTGCAAGTTTCTTCTCTAATGGCTACTGTCTTTGTCTCCTCCCTGCCCCTCTTTTAAGCTCACCCCTGCATGAGCAACCAATCACAATGCAGCTGTGCTTTAACCCTTAGCGGAATGCTAGTTTACACTGTCAATAAAGCACTACATTGCAAATATTCCTGCAAAAATAGCGACATCCCGTCACGCTATATTTGGGTGTTTTACCTTCCCCCCCCTTCTGAATGAGGTGATGCTGTGCTGCGATCCGTGGGAACTATGAGCTATCTTAGCGGTATATTTAGGGGAATATTTGCCCGTGTAAACGACCCCAGAGAATACAAATTCTTGGTGGAGGTACTTAGGGGAAAAAAAAGACATAATTTTTCGCTGGATAGTCCCAGAGAGGCTTCACTAGCTTAGCTCAGTGTTAGCATCACAGCTACTATCTGTCCCTGCAGGGGTGGTGGACATATTAAGATGGTCTGCCCTCGAAGGCTAATGGGTATTTTAGGATTCCAGAAAGCCTTAGAGGGTTTTATGGCTGGTACCACCAATGATCCTGTTGAAGCCCTGGTCAATAGATGGAATCAAGGTCTGAGTAGGGCTATTGACACGATTGTTCCCAAATCTCCTCTTTGACCTATTTCTAATCAGGCTCTTTAGTATACAGGGCACCTCAGAGAGCTGAAATGGAACAGAAAACAACAAGAGTGCCGATGGTGTAAAACCTGAGTTATATCCGACAAAACACAATACAGAAAACATCATTGTTCCTATAAGGTAGCAATATGTGCAGCGAATAAAGCCTTCTCTGCACGTATTGCGTCTGTGAATTCATGTCCAGCTGAACTATTCAGGGTGGTGAGAGATTTAATTGAGGCACTCTCCCCCCTGAAACCAATTTTAGAGCCTTTTGCAGTTCACTGGATGCATTTAATGATCATTTCACAGATAAAATCTCTTGGAGCCGTGGTGGCGCAGTGGTTAAATGCCGGTACTGCAGCCACTACATTGTGAGTTCAATCCTACAGGTATCCAAGGTTGACTCAGCCTTCCATCCTTCCGAGGTCGGTAAAATGAGTACCCAGCTTGTTGGGGGAAATTTGATAATACATTGTAAACTACTTAGGGAGTGCTTAGCACCCTAAAATGGTATAGAAATGCAGGTGCTATTGCTATTGGATAACAATCTACTGAGATGCCATTATTATAGTAGAAGTTGACAATGAGGTGTCCAGCTACTGTTACAGTTGGTGAGTACTGCAGATGTGGACAAAGTGTTAAGATGAGTGAGGAAGACAACTTGTCCTCTCGAAACCTGTCCTTTCTGGCTGGTCATCCAGGGAGAAGATGCAGTTAGATTTCAACTGCAACATATTATTAATGAATCTCTCAGGGAGGGAAGTTTTGCATCTAGTTTGCAGTGGTGTGACCACTTCTTTAAAAACACTCCCTGGACCCCCTGGACTTAAACAACTATAGACCCATATTAAGTCTCCCTTTTTGGGCAAGGTGATTGCGAGGGCAGTTGTCTCTCAACTCCATGCAGTCTTCGATGATACAAGTTATCTAGACCCATTTCAAACTGGATTCAGAGCAGGATACAGAATTGAGACTGCTATGGTTGCCTCAGTGGATGATCTTTGCCTGAGCACTGACAGGGTGTGTGTGTCCCTGGTGGTGCTCTTGGACCTCTCAGTGGCATTTGATACCATCAACCATGGTATCCATCCAGAACACCTGAGGGATTTGGGAATTGGAGGCACTGTGCTTCATTGGTTCTGCTCCTATCTTTTAGGCAGGTTCCAGATGGTGGTGCTTGGGGATAGCTGCTCCTCAAAAAAGGAGCTGTTATATGGTATACCACAAGGTGCCATTCTATTCCCAATGCTCTCTCTGTTCAATGAAACCGTTGGGTGAGATCATTCGGAGGGCAGGGTGCTATCAGTATGCTGATGACACTCAAATATATTTCTCAAAAAAACAGCCTCTGCTAAAGATAGTGTGTCTCCTCTGAATGAATGCCTGGAGGAGGTAATGGGCTGGATGAGGAAAAACAAACTGAAGCTGAATCCAGACAAGACAGAGGTGCTGACTGTCAAGGGTCCTAACCTGGGTTTGGAGATGCATCAACCAGCTTTGGATGGGGTTACACTCTCCCTGAAAGACTGTGTTTGCAGCCTGGGAGTGCTTCTGGATCCGTCACTCCAAATGACAGCTCAGATAGATGCAACAGCCAGGAGTGCTTACCACCAGCTTCGGTTGTTACACCAGTAGCATCCCTTCCTAGAGTTGGAGGACCTAAAGATGGTAGTGCACTTGCTAGTAACCTCAAGGCTGGCTTTCTGCAATGCACTATACACTGTGCTACTTCTGTACCAAGTTTGGAAATTTAAGTTAGTTCAAAACACGGCAGCCAGGTACACCTAGGAGTGATAATATTACACCAATATTAAAATTACTCCACTGGCTGCCAATTTTACATGCAAAAAACGTGTTTGATAGTATTTCTTAGAATTACTTATTTCAAGTATTGGAGAGAATGGACTTTGGTGGAAATATTATTCAGACAATACAAACAATTTATTCGGTTCAAAAGTCCTAGATTTTAGTAAATGACAATGCAACAAGACCAACTGAAATACAAAATGGAACATCATTGTCCTCTTTCCCTTTTGTTGTTTATTTTGGTGTTGGAGGCCATATTGAGAGATATTAGACAAGATAACAGAATTTGTGGGATGAGGGTAAAAAAAGAGCAGTAGAAGCTGAGAGTAGAAGCTGATGATCTTATGATAATGATACAAAACCCATTGGACTCAAGGCTCTTCTGGGGGAGAAAACTAAGGCGTTTGGGACATGTTCTGGGTTTAAGGTGAATTGTGACAAAACAAAAAATATTACTAAAGTATGAGTTAAGAAAATATGACTTAAGGAAATGAATTAACTGCTCTTTCAAATTTTAAAGTGGAAAAAAGTGGATTAAATATCTGGGAGTTACAATCAACAAGAACAATAGTTTATTATTTCAAAATAACTATGAAGAAGTTTGGAAAGAAATGAAAAGAGACTTAGGGCTTATCTTCACAGGCAATTTACCCTGGCTTGCTCCTGTTCCAGAGCCCTGTAGTCCAAACGACAGAGGACATTTACCCCAATCTGTCCCTGGGCAGTTCAAATGACACCCGTGGCAGATACAGGGCTGGAATGGGGACAAGCTGAGATAGGGCGCTTTACTGCGGTTTAATCTGGTACCGCCCCATGTATTCGCTGGAGCCCATCCCAGAACGCCATTCCTTCCTGCCATCGCCAGCCCCCTGATTTTCCTGGAAGCCAGGCAGGGATCCCACAGAATGTGAACAAGGCTGGGCACATGCAGGGGGCTTTGAATACATGTTGTGGGACTCTTGTTTGGGTAATGGCAGCGGCAGCAGCTTCAGCGATGGGCCAGAATTTTGTTTGGACCCTGACCCATTTTCTCCAGGTAAAGTGGGAGGGGGGAAACAGGCCAGCTCTGAAATCAGGATACACTGGTGGAGAGCCAGCGTATCATGACTGGTGTAGATGAGCCCTTAGAAAATAGGGAAAGTTAAATTTATCCGTTTTGGGTAGACCTGCAGTAATAAAAGCAAATGTCTTGCCAAGGCTTTTATTTCTCTTTCAAATGATCCCTATTATAAGAGACAGAATACCCTTGTGCAATGGCAGAAAGAAATTTCCGGATTTGTTTGGCAGGCAAGGAAACCAAGACAAAAACTGAAAACACTGTATGATGCTAAAGAAATGGATATTGCTTAGATATGTGAGATTCTTGGAACTTGAAGGTCATGATTTAACATTTTAATGGCATGGTTATCTTTGGTACGCTAAAGTAAAGATACATGCTGAATTTAAAAATCATTGTATTAAAAAGGCTCTTCAATGACTTTGGTGTAAATATAAACAGAGACTTTCCTAAGATAATATTAGCCACCTCACTGCAGGAAGCTCACTGCAAGAAGCTTCTTCTTTTTTTTTTTTTTAAGGAAAGAATGGGTTAAAATTGGAGATGGTTGCTTTATGATTATCTTTTGTACCTTGAATAAGATAGCTAGAAGTTCAAACCAAGAGATACTTCGTAAGAAAGGCAAAGATCTTAACGGGTTTGCTTATATGCAATTTAAGGACAGATTTAATCAAGATAAGAGAAATGTATCCATAGAGGTTGTAGAAAATGAATTTTATTTAGAGTTGTAATGGCCATGTAATTAAAGAACAATAGTTCTTTATAGATGGCCATTTAATTACATGGATGACGGCCATGTAATTAAAAAAAGTGTATTGATGGCTTTTGAAATTAGGGACAGAAGATGAACTTGTAAAGGAGTACATGATAAGGTAGGCCCAAAATTTGGGGCATACGTACGGGTGAAAATGTGGTCCAAAAATAAATGTAAAGACAGATTTTGTAATGTAACCAGAAATGTTTTTGTTGGGTATTATGGATAAAGAATGGGATAGTTAATATGGTTTACTTCTTTGCTACATGAAAAAAAAGCAGCAAGAATATTGTTTGCTCAGACTTGGAAACAGACTGAAGCACCGATGATGGAAGGATGGATTGTTAAAGTTGTTCACTTAGCCCAAATTGCCAAATTAACATGGATTCTAAAGGATCAGCCAAATGAAGATTTTTTTGAATGACTTGGACACCATTTATGAACTTTTTGAGCAATAAGAAATCTAACAAATGCAATAATCTGTGGTTATGGGTATTAGTAAGACTATTTAGTTAGATCTATAATGGCAGAATAATATATATTTTTCTAATTTTATTTTTCTTCTCATTAAAGTTAGGACTGGGAGGGTCAGAGCCCTACCGTGTTTTAGTCAAAGAGTCAGCCCTCTGTTTCCATGGATTCTACATCCATGGATTCCACCATCTTTGGCTTGACTTGATAGATAACTGTTAGCACTAATGGTTTTGTGTTACGTTTGCAGTATATCATATGTACATACGTAAACATAATGTTTGCTAACAATACCAAAAATTGAATAAGTTTTTAAAAAGGAAGAAAAATAAAAAAAAAAAATCCAAAAAGCAAACCTTGATTTTGCCATTTTGTAAAAGGGACACCATTTTACTAGGCCACTGTATATCATGGGACTTGAGCATCCATGGATTTTGGCATCCATGAGGGTCCTGGAATCAATGCCCAGCAGGTACCAAGGGCCCACTGTATGTCTTTTTTCATCTTTCTTTTCTCTCTTCGTCCTTTCTTTTTGTTTGCTTACTTTCTGAATGTGTATTATTTCCTTATATTACTTTGTGAATTAGTGCTAGTGTCAAAATTTATATCTATATCTATATATACTGTATATATAAAATTAAAAAAGAAAGGCTGTTCATGTACTGACATCTTATAGATTCCCCTTTTCAGGTATCAGGCCAATTTAAGGATGCCCTTCAACTGTCCTGATTTGGGAGGGACAGCCCCAATTAATCCTATGTTATATCACTTTTCCATCTGCTTTTAATATGTTTAATATGTCCTACTTTCCCCCTTTGTCCTCAGCTTACTTCAATTGCTCCATACTGAGTTCAAAGTGCAAAAGTAGTTTGCACTCAAGAGAGGAGAGGAAGGGGTACTATCTCACCCTTCCCAGCAAGCTCAGATAAAAGCAAACTGCTGCAGCCTCTCCTAGCTTGTGTGTCCTTCCTCATTAATAACTTTTGCCATCTTAATCACACTGATGTTGCTTGGCCCCAAGGTTTCCTTGCTTTTGTCTGTATAATGCTAGTGTATGCCTTAAAGTAGTGTCATAGCCACAACCCCCAGGTGAAAAGCAGTGCTGCTTGCAAGCATTACATCTTGTAATATTTAATTATGCTACTTATTTGTTGCTCTGTAGCTGAGCTTTTATCTAATACTTGAACCGCTTCAAAAGGAAGCTTGGGCTCACTCAAAGTACCAGGAAACGAGAAGATGACAAATAGAAAAAAATAAAATGCTACTTTCATTTTATGAACTCTTTAAGTCCATCATTGTACTTGAGAATCCTGATTCAGGGATAGAGATTATAACACAGGATTTGTGGCTTTGCCTTTGTGTGGGTATGGATGATGGAAGGGCTATTTTGCCTAAAGGGAAGAGGGTTTGGCAGCAGAGACTATGTGGATATGAAAGTGCTAGCAGAAATAGTACTGAGGTGGAGTCATAATATCATCTTATTGCATTCTATATAGGATAGCTGCAGCTTGGCCTTACAGGAGAGGGAGAGGGCTCTGAAATGTACAGCTTTCCTAGGGCTTGTCTACATGAGAAGATATAAGGCAGACTGATGTTCACAAATGCAAATTTGCAGCAGTGTTCATTTGTCTCCACAGTCTTTGGGCAAAATCTATGTGAAGCTACTCGTGTCTGAAGTGCACAAGCAGCCATGCCTGCAAATCAAGATGGTGGCCAAGATTACAGCATGTTATTATTCTCCACACATGTTGTAGCCGCTGCATACCTCACCTAGAATAGGTCAGACCTCACCTAGAATACTATGTCCAGTTCTGGGCACCACAATTCAAAAAGGATATTGACAAATTGGAGCGTGTCCAGAGGAGGGCGACTAAAATGGTGAAAGGTCTGGAAACCATGCCTTATGAGGAAAGATTTAAGGAGCTGGGTATGTTTAGCCTGGAAAAAAGACGGTTAAGGGGCAATATGATAGCCCTGTTTAAGTATTGAAGGGGTGTCAGGTTGAGGATGGAGCAATCTTGTTTTCTGCTGCTCCAGAGACTAGAACACGGAGCAATGGATGCAAGCTCCAGGAACAGAGATTCCACCTCAACATTAGGAGGAACTTTTTGACAGTAAGAGCTGTTTGGCAGTGGAACACACTCCCTCGGAGCGTGGTAAACAGAGGCTGGATGGCCATCTGTCGTGATTTCCTGCATGGCAGGGGGTTGGACTGGATGGCCCTCGTGGTCTCTTCCAACTCTGCAATTCTATGATTCTAAATCAAAGGTGCACATGTGTGACATTCCGCTTATAAAAAGCTCTTTGGTTGCCTCAGCACAGTGAAAAAGCACAACTTGATAACGTGCAAATTGAAAATGGCGCTTCCAGCCACTTCCTTGATGGCAACCCTGCCCACCACCTGTGTGGCAGACCAATCCACTCTCTGCTTCCACTCTCACCAAGAATGCGCAGAGTCCTGAACTGAGGTTCAGACATGCGATAATGCGCAAGCTCACACATTATTTAAAAAACCTTAGGGAAATCCACAAAGGCTTTTCCCCTGCAGTAGATGGAGTTTCTCCCGCTCTCCTTCTGAATACTGCAAATCTTGTTCACAGCATGTTGGGACAAAATATATTCTTGTCGAATCCTATGAAGAGTATTTTGACCATGTAGACAGCCCCCTATAAAGTACAAGACAGTACTTTATGTTCAAGTGGCCACTTTTTCTCCTAGGGAAATAGCTGCCTTTCACCCAAGGCTATGTAGAGATATGTACATTTTGTGTGGACTAATGAGTAATGAGGGGCTTATTTTGAAGAGTGACTGTGGGGTGACATAAGCCATAGATAGATCTGATTGTGGTCTCAGGAAGAACTGGGTGAAAACAAGGTTCTGGGAATGATGTTGTTGCATCTCTTTGTAGAGCTCTACAAAGAGATGCTTTTGCAGATGAATACAGTAGTTGACATCTGGGGACGATTGATGTAGAAGAGAAATGGGTGAATCTGGAGACAAATTCTAAGCTTAGAAAAAAATAGTAACACAACATTTTAGACACTGGCATCCCAATTCTATACATGTTTACTCAGATGTAAGTCCTGTTGTATTCTTTGGGCTTAGTCCCACACAGATGCATATAGTATTGCAGCTATAAGATATTTCACACATATGGTCTAAAATGGTTCATTCTTTACTCCACTGAAATATGAATATAAGACCAACACTAGCTTCATATGATATCTTCATTACAAATGGCTCTTTTCTACTGAGGATAATCGCAGCTTTACAAAACAGCACGGGAAGCTCAAGGCTTCTTTATACCTCACTTTTTAAAAAACAACAACCCTGCTACGTATATCCTATAGCATTAACTTTCAGAGGGTGCTGTACTCCAGATGGTTTGGATTATACCAGCCATCAAGCCCAGATAGCATGATCAGGGATTATGGAAGTTGTCGTCCAAAACATCTGGGATTTCCCACCCTGCCCTCCTTCATCATAAAAGAAGGGGGTCCACAATGTCCTCACAGGGGGTCTGCAGAGGCTTGAAGGCTGCTCAGGCCACATGACAGGAGCCAAGGCAAAGTCTGGTTGGCTTGGCCTGTGTGTTGCCATTCAATCTGCTCCAGCCACAAACTTGCAAATTTTTATTTTTTTAACAATTTTTTTTAAAAAAAATACTTTTCAGGGTTTCTTGCTTAGAGGAAGTGAAGCAATAACTTGCCATCAGCATGAGCTTGCAGCCAGGAGATCTCTATAAAGTTATATTCCCAGTAGATTGAGCTCACTGACAAAGATTGGTGAGTACCAGAGGATTTTTTGAGGAAGCCCACAGTCCTGTTTCACTGATTACTTAAGACTTCTCAGCATGGACACTGAGGGAACTGCTGCAGTCACCTGCAACACTTGTGGGATGTTTGTCTTACATATGTGGGGAACTTCACATGCACCAAGTGCAAGTTGGTAGTCCTTTTGGAGTAGAAAGTCCAGCAGCTGGAGACCCAGGTAGCTACACTTCACCATATTTGTGAGCAAGAGGTTTTCCTGGACAGAACAGAATGAACATGCTTGGACGGGGACCACACAGAGGACGTTGATGGGTAGGAGAGGGTAGCTTAACATATGCAGGAGGTAGACAACTGGAGGAATGTCACACACAGAAGTAGAAAAACCGGGGATTGTTCTGGCAGCTTGCAGCTACAGAATCAATTTGAAGCTCTCTCCCTTATCAAGGACAATGAAGAAGTGCAGCATGGACAAACTTCAGGGGCAGAGCAGGGGACCCTGAGAGTACCATCGCAAGGAACAGCCACTGCTAAGCGTCAGGGGAGTCGTGTGGTGGTGGCTGAGGACTTCTTGTTGAGGGGTATGGAAGCAGTGATTTGTGAGCCTGACAAGATGTCTCGGGAGGTGTGTTTTCTCCCTAGGGCAAAGATCCATGATGTGACAGAGA